>CM040126.1:422137632-423522098 GCA_022559845.1 Amorphophallus konjac | reverse complement strand
CCTCTATTATCTTTACCCACATGACCACTAAGATCCCCTCCAATAAAGATTCTCTCTTCACTACGGATATTTTGGATCAAATTATCAACAGCCTCCCAAAATTACTTTTTAATGCTCTCTTCTAATCCTACTTGAGGTGCATATGCACTAATTATATTCAAAATATCATCACCTAAGATAAGTTTACATAACATTAGTCTATCTCCAAATCTATTAACTTCTACAACTCTATCTTTTAAGTTTTTATCTATTATTATAGCAACACCATTTCTAGAGTTATTATTACCCGTATACAAAACTTTATATCCATCAATCAATGTCTTTAGCTTTATGTCCTTTCCACCTAGTTTCTTGTAGGCAAACTATGTTAACCCTCATGTCCTTCATTAACTTAACTAATTCTAAACCCTTACCCGTTAAAGTTCCTATATTCCAAGTATAACTTCCCTATTACTGTAAGTCATAAAAAGGAAGAAGCTAGACTGAAATTATGCCTTAACAACAAACCAAGAATTACAATCGATATGTGGTAAATCAAAATGTGCAGCATTTTTTGAGCTCTCTTGCCTCATATATATATATATATATATATATATATATATATATATATATGATGGTTCTCAAACCTTTTGCATCCAGGTGTCTCTAGTTTTGTTGCCCATGCGGGATATTCCTTTCTATGGGATACAATATGCATGCGACATGGAGTCCAAAGACAGATATAGTATAAATTACACTCATATGCATAATGCAGGCGATGTTGCTTGATTCTGGGATTGACGAAGAGGACAGAGCGACGGTGTTGAAGGGGTCTCCCTAGCGGCTACTAGAGGAAGAGGGAGGGAGGTGGAGAGCAGGCGGTGCTGTGAGGAAGGGAGATGGAACCCTTGGGTGTGAAGGATGAGAGGAGGGAAGGGAGGTGTGTGCAGGCTAGAGAGAGAGAGAGAGAGAGAGAGAGAGAGAGAGAACTAGGAAAGTGGCTGGGTGTTGGGGAATGGCTTGGGCCGCTTCAGGTGGTACGACAGGTGAATCCACCTCCACCTGCTCGTCGATCTGCCCTGCGCCATCAGATCCGCCCTCACAACACCATCAAATGGCAGCAACAATCCCACTGCTGCCTTACCCTCTCCCCATCAACCTCAAAACCTTCCCTGCCAGAGATCACGGAGGGCGACGGAAGAAGGGGAAATTGGGTGGTGGCAGATGGAGAGGGGTGGGCTTGGGGTCGGGGGGGGGGGGGGTCCTCCCACCCGCATTGGAGTGGCTTTGAAGAGGGAGTTGTGGGGGTTCTACTTGCGGGTCGAGGTAAATGGATCGGATTTGAGTCGGATCCTTTATGATCCAAACCCGAATCCGATATTCTCATATCCAAATACGACCCAAACCCGAAATAACATGTCATCTCGAATTCAAATCAGATCAGAATACGAACTTAAGATTTTGTATCCGAATCTAACTCAAAATACATATATATATACACACACACACACACACCCTTATATAGGAGATGGCCCGTGAGATCCGAATTTGCATATTCGGATCTGAATTTTTAAGGAATCAATTGATCTTTTTTTGGATCCATCCGTATGCTCCAACTCACATATGGGTTTCAATTTCAAATCTTGAGTTTTGAATCCAATTTGTTCAGAAATTTGATGAAAGGTTAAGAATTTACATAATGTACCCAAAACTTTTCAAACCCAATGGATCGAATTTCGGATCTAAAGAGTAAACAATCATTACACTTAAAAATTTTGGATATTTTCAGATCCACACTATAAATACAAACAGTGCACATTCAAAAGTTTAAATTCAGATCCATACAGTAAACACAAACAATATGTAAAAGGTTTAGAATTGACTCCTTATTCCACTTCTCAAGAACCCATGCGGGCACCTTATCTGTCAAACTACAGGAAAAAGTAATAAAGTTAAAAGTTAAATTGGAAGCAACTTCCATGTTTCTGTAAGTCATAAAAATGAAGAAGGTAGACTCAAATTATATCTTAACAACAAACCAAGGCTTACAATCAATATGTGGTAAATCAAAGTTTGCAGCATTTTTCGAACTCACTTGCCTCAGACATATATGATGGTTCTCAAACCTTTTGCATCCATGTGTCTCTAGTTTTATCGCCCATGCGGGATAGTCCCTCCTATGGAATACAATCTACATGCCACATGAAGTTCAAAGGTGGATCTAGTATAACTTGCACTCATATATATAATGCAGACGATGTTGCTTGATTCTGAGACTGGCGAAGACGACGGAGCGACGGTGCTATAGGGGTCTCCCTAGCAACTACTGGAGGAAGGGGGAGGAAGATGGATAGCAGGCGGTGACGTGAGGAGGAAGATGAAGCCCTTGGGTGTGAAGGATGAGAAGAGAGAAGAAAAGTGTGCGTGGACTAGAGAGAGAGAGGGAGAGAGCGATTAGAAGAATAGTTAAGTGTTGTGAGGCTAATGTTAGTGTTTGTGTGGATGGTTGGATGGACTTTGATGAGGTCACATGGGGATATTCAAGGGATGTATAGGAAAAGGGAGAGACTAGCTTAGGGTCTAAAAGTATGTCTTGGGACTGAGATTTAGACTTAATGAGGGTGTGGGAAAGTGCGTGACTGCTTGAGAGAATGGGGTGAATTGATGGCTAAAACGGGGAAGTGAAAGTTCAGGGATGATGTGGCAGTCAAGAGGTGAGGTGGCAGGTGACGTGGTGGCTAATGTGAAGGAGAGAGAGTGTTGGATGCATAGGGAAGAGAGAGGAGAGAGGAGAGAGGGTAGGGTTTAGAGAGAAGAAATATTAAAGGAGCTTCACACTCTTCTCTCTAAAGCTTCACACCATTCATACACTCATCACAAGTGGATTCAAAATTGATTCAAATTTTCATTAACCTTGGTTTCATCTCTTGCCCCTCCATCTATAAAAAGAGGTCAAATTTTATAAGATCAAAATGCCCCTTTACACACGCTAGAAAGGCCCTTGCTTTCCAATGATGAACATAAGTCCATAGCGACCCAAATTAAGACTCTAGAGATAAATAGACCACATGTCCAACTGAAGAAAGAAAAAATATATAATAAATTTTTTTATATTGATAAGGAATCAAAAAATGGAGAATGACTCACATGAGATGCGTCTTAATCTCCGTAAAAAATTGACATAGAGATGGATGTCAACCACAGTGACATGTGGTTAATATCCACTGTATGTCATTCCAATATCTCTAAAAATATACAAGACAAAACGAAATCACTTGTAAGACAAAAAAAAAATAAACGTGTTTGAGATGTTATTTGATTATAACATTGAAAATTTTAAGTATTTAAGAGATATATTCGCTTTCCTATAAAGAAAAAAAAGCTATGTATAAACTATAGTGAGGCTGTCAACTCTATGATTGCCACAACACCTATTTGGTCTTTTATCTTTCGAATTTCATTATGAGAAAGATGCTCATACTTGTCTTTTATCTGCTGTTTTACGAACTACAAAGGGAAAAATAAAAAAAATTATAATATTATTTCTATAAACATCATTATTATTGTAATAAACTTCATTCACTAACTATTGCCGTTCTTCACTTATCCCAATAAGCATAATAGAAATTATCTAACTTTCTTATTTTATCGAGATCCTTCACAAAATCATCAACTCGCTGTTGTGATTCTAATATCTTTTCACATTCTCTTTATCATTCTTCTGATAAAAAAAGTAGGTAAATAAAATCTAAAAAATAGATTTAAGATGACTATATGTAGCTGACTTACATCTAAAAATCCCAGGAGAATCCAATGATAAATTTTATTGACGAATACCTTAATGACTGTGACCAAACAACAGTATCAAAATAGACTTCAACGACGGTCACTTGCAAATAAACATAATATACGAATAGAAAACAATCACTTGAAAATTAGTAGGATATATATTGACTTTATATCAGACTCAAAATTAGTGTCTCATAACAAAGATTTTCAACATAATATATAAATAGATGATAGTCACATGTAATATTAATAAAATTAATAAAATTATAATAAGAATGAGAAAAAGATTATTACTCATCTTTTAAGGAGGTCAGCAATATATTTTATAGTGTAGAGTTTGCGATCGACGTATCTGTTTCATGAATGAGAAAATAACATGAGTATCTATACATGGTATATAGTACAACCCGATATGAACCGGTACCAGTTAAAAAAAACAAAAGGGAACAAACCGGGGAAGAACTGGCCAAACAAGATAGTTCCGGCTGGTTCGCCCCATCAAGACCGCCCGATACAAAGGCTCCTAGAGACTCACGGGATTGTAAAGAGAGATTCACCCCTTCTCCCTTTAGCAGCCAACATGAGCCCCCTCCGACAACACCACTAGTCGACCGTCGTTCATCTGCCAGCCAGCGCCGTAGCGTCCGTGAGAGGAGATCCAACTACGGCGGATGATCGTAATCGCAGGCGACTCTCGCATGAGCAAGGAGCCTCCGCTGCCGATCCAGCCAGGAATCAACACTAGCCGCCTATGTAGTCTGAGGCTCAAACGCCTAGGCGATGGCCTAGGAGTTTGAGGCGTTTGAGGTAAAATTTTATTAAATATATATATTTAATTCAAAAAGTAAACTATATGTCTAAATATCACAAAAATGGCTATATAAAGTCCATAGTTGTCAAGGCGACCAAGGCGAGCTTGGGGTCCTCGAGTGCCTAAACGCTTAGGCGTTAAGTGTTAGAGTGTGGATCCCGAACTCTCAAATGTGCGCCCTCGCACGCGATCAAGGGGGCAGCGCCCCTTACGGGGGTTTCCGAGGGCGGAGCCCTTCCGCCCCCGGAAGAAAATTTATGATTCACTAAATAAAATGACACAACATTAAACTGATAAAGATTTCACAATATAATAAGCATTCTGAAAGAGAAAAAATTAAATAATGAAAAACTAATTAATTCATAAAACTATGGTCAGAGTGAGGCGAGACAGGGCGAGGCGAGGCGCCCAGGAGCGCCTAGGCGAGCGCCTAGGCGCGCTTTTAACTACATAGCTAGCCGCCGACCGAACCCGTAGCCGAGGAGCTAATCCAACTAGCGGCCAGCAGATCCGTCGATTTTCTTGCCAGAAAACCCATTTTCAAACAAAGAGGTAATTTTTTATCTAAAAAAATTATGTTAAAAGTATAGAAGGACATCTTACATGGTTTAATTGGACCATTAGGGATAATTAATGCTGGATTGCACTCTTATTTAATGTAAAATATGAAAATCAATAATTTGAACCTTATTTAAAATTATAAATTTAAATTTTTTTAAATTTAATCTAATTTAAGTGCAATTGAACATTAATTACATCCTATGTGGTCTGATTGAGTTTAATGAGTGT
This sequence comes from Amorphophallus konjac, assembly GCA_022559845.1. Lineage (NCBI taxonomy): Eukaryota > Viridiplantae > Streptophyta > Magnoliopsida > Alismatales > Araceae > Amorphophallus > Amorphophallus konjac. The sequence goes on along the minus strand of CM040126.1, from coordinate 423,516,730 downwards.
TGGATTGCACTCATTAATTTGTGCTAGTGTGCTAGAGTGCTAGAACATTTTGCTTATGCATAAGACTCCTCGATACATTAGAGTGAAATTCATCGCTCATCAATCTTAATCAAATCACATAAGATGTAACTAATGTTCAATTACATTTAAATTAGAATAAATTTAAAAAAAATCATAATTTTGGAACCCTAATTAAAATTTAAATTAAGAATTTTCATATTTTAGATTAAATGAGAGTGCGATCCAACACTCATCAACCCTAATAGCCCAATTAAACCATGTAAGATGTCAATCTATAATTTTAGTTAACATAGATTTTTTTAGATAAAAAATCTACCTTTTTATTTGAAAACGAGATTTTCCAACATAAAAATTGACTGATCTACTGGTCGCCAACTGGATCAGCTCGTCGGCGACGGATTCGGTCGGCAGCTGGCGACGATCGATGGTCGGAACGGCAACGAAGGGCTACTGGGTCGCGGGTCTCAACTAGATCTCCTCTCGCAAACCCTACGGTGGTGGCAGGCGGACGGACGGCGACGACTAGTGACGGTGTCGGAGGGGAGCTCAGTCCCTAGGAGCCCTTGTATCTAGCGATCCCGATGAGGCAAATCGAGCAGAACCGGCCGGTTAGGCCAGTTCCATTCTAGTTTGTTCCCTTTTTTTTTTAACTGGTACTGACTGCTACCAACACCAAATTGGTATAATCAGACCGGTCGGGTCCAATACCGAGACGTACCGTCCGGTACCAATACGTACTGGGCAGTACTGCAAATCATGCATAGATGCTCATGTTACTTTCTCAATCATGAAACAGGTACGTCGATCGCAAACTCTACACTATAAAATATATTGTTCACCTCTTTAAAAGATAAGTAATAACTTTTTTTTCATCCTTGTTATATTTTTATTAATATTACAAGTGATTACCATACATTTATATATTATGTTAAAAAATTTTATTATGATACATTGATTGAGTCTGATATAAAGTCAATATATATCATAATGACTTACAAGTGATTATCTCTTATTCATATATATTATGTTTATTTACAAATAATTATCGTTGAAGTCCATTTTGACACAATTATTTGGTCACAGACATCAAAATATTCATCAACAAAATTTATCATTGGATTCCCCCGAGACCCTTTAGATATAAGTTAACTACGTATAGTCACCTTAAATCTATTTTTTAGATTTTATTTACTTACTTTTTTTGGTCAAGAAAAGAATAAGGAGAAGGTGAATAAAATATTGAAATCACAACAGCGAGTGAAACATTTTATGAATGATCTCGATAAAACAAGAAAGTTAGATAATTTTCATGATGCTTACTAAGATGATAGAATAACGACAATAGTGAGTGAATAAAATTTATTAGAATAGTGATAATGCTTATAAAAAATATTATAATTTCCTTATTTTTTCCCTTCCTCAGTCGCGAAATAACAGATAAAAGATAATTATCAACATCTTTCAAGAGAGTGGACTAAGAAACTATTGCAGCAATCCCAATAGTTTATACATAACTTTTTTTAAAGAGAATAATCTCTTAAACACTTAAAATTCTCAATGTTATAAGCAACTAATATCACAAGCACACGCTTAAATTTTTTGTCTTGCAAGTGGCTTTATTTTGTCTTGTACATTTTCATAGATACTGCAGTGACATACAATAGATATTAACCATATTTCACCGTGGTTGGCATGCATCTCTATGACGACCTTCTACAGAGATTAAGACGCATCCCATTTGAGTCATTTTCCATTTTTTGACTCTTTACCTATGTAACTTTTCTTTTATTATGTATTTTTCCTTTCTTGAGTCAGACGTGTGATATATTTATCCCTAAAATCTTAATTTGGATAGTTATAGGCTTATGTTCACCATTGGACAGTAAGAGTCTTTCTACCCTTTGTAAAGAGACATTTCGATCTAGTAAAATTTAACCTCAATAAATAAAGGGGCAAGAGATCCAACCAAAACAAATGAAAATTTCAATCAGTTTTAAATCCACTTGTGATGTGTGTGTGAATGGTGTGAAGTCATAAATGTGAAGCCCTAGAGAGAAAAGTGTAAAACACCCCTCTTATTACCTCTCTCTCTAAACCCCACCCTCTCTCCTCTCTATTTCCTATACATCTAACACTCTCTCCTCCACATCAACCATCACCTCACCCGCCACCTCACCTCTTGACTGACGCATCATCTCTGAACTTCCACCTCCCCAAGCTAACCATCAATTCCCCCCATTCTCCCGAGCAGTCACACACCTTCCCACACCCTCATTAAGCCTAAATTCCAGTCCCAAGACATCCATTTAGGCACCAAGCCAATTTCTCACGTCCCCTTGTGGACACCAAAAATTGCACACCCAGATATCCTGTTCGGCCCAGCATCAACAACGGAACCGAGTGAAGAAGCCCCGGAGAGACTGGTCATCCGGATTCCTTGAACATGCACACACTGCCGTGAGGCTGTCTCCAGAGTCATGACAGCGAAAAGAAATCAACCACCAAGGGCCTCACAAACCACGGGCCACGGAGAAAATCAAACGGGCCATGACTCGTGCCCACAACGGGCTCAGAACGGGCTCAGAAATGCACCCAGGGTGGCCTTCAGCGGCACACCCTTGCCCTTCAATCGCACATCCTGGTGGCCTTCAGCGGCACAGCCCCTGGCCTTCAGCGGCACGCCCATTTGGGGCTTCAGCGGCACGCCCATATGGCCTTCAGCGGCACGCCCATTTGGGCTTCAGCGGCACGCCCACGCTCATTTGGGGCTTCAGCGGCACGCCCATTTGGCCTTCAGCGGCACGCCCATTTGGGGCTTCAGCGGCATGCCCTTTTGGCCCTCCTGCGGCACACTTATTGAGCCCGCTAGCGGCACAGTGTGAAGGCGTTTCAATGGCCGAACGACGTGACACCCATGCCCTACGTATCCTTGGCGCGTAGTGAGCTGTCCGAGGTGTCAACCAGAGGTTGGGCCACGTAGGCTACTGTGGACACCAAAAATTGCACGCACAGATATCCAGCTCAGCCCAGCATTAACAACGGCACCGAGTGAAGAAGCCCCTGAGGGACTGGTCATCCGGACTCCCCAAATATGCACACTGCCATGAAGCCGTCTCCGGAGTCACGACAGTGAAGAGAAATCAACCACCAAGAGCCCCCACAATCCATGGGCCTCGAAGAAAATTAAATGGGCCACAACTTGTGCTCACAATGGGCTCAGAACTGCCCGTTTTAGCCCTTCAGCGGCACAGCCTTTTGGCCCTCCAGCGGTACACCCCTTGGCCTTCAGTGGCACAGCCTTTTGGCCCTTCAGTGGTACACCCCTGGGCCTTCAACGGCATGCCCTTGTGCCCTTTCAACGGCACACCCTGCAAGCCAACAACGGCACACCCTGCAAGCCTTCAACGGCACACTATTTCAAGCCTTCAACGGCACACTATTTCAAGCCTTCAACGGCACACTATTTCTGGCCTACAGCGGCACACCCATTTACCTTCAGCGGCACGCCCAGTGGGCCTTCAGCGGCACACTATGGAGTGCCTTCAGCGGCACACTCTTTGGTGCCCTCCAGCGGCACACTATGAAGTGCCCTCCACGGCACACTTTTTATGCCCCCAGCGGCACACTATGAAGGGCCCTCCACGGCACACTTTTTATGCCCCCAGCGGCACACTATGAAGGGCCCCCCACGGCACGCTCTTTGTGCCCTTCAACGGCACACTTCTCTGGGCCTTCAGCGGCACGCCTTTTGCCCTCTTCAGCGGCACGCCTACAGTGTCTTACAGCGACACACTTCTTCAGCCCGCCAGCGGCACAACGTGAAGGTTTTTCAACGGCCGAGCGACGTGGCGCCCATGCACTATGCATCCTTGGCGCGCAGTGAGCTATCTGAGGTGCCAACCAACCGTTGGGCCACGCAGGCTACTCCCCTGACAGTCGGGACAGAAGAAGTCAAACCCCATGATGAAGCCGCTTCCCGCCTCCGACGGCCGTGTTCGAAGGCTCCCGTTGCTGGGAGTATAAAACCACTCCCATTCCAAGCAAAAAAAGGGGGAGACAGAGAAACGGGGGGAGACACACAGACGGATACAGAGACGAACAGAGAGAGTGGCATAGGAAGAGAGGAAGAAGAAAGGAGAAGAGAAGGGCAAGGGCTCCGGCATGGAGTTTCCCGACGACCACCCAGCAACAAGGAGAGAAAGAGAGTAAGGGAGAGAGAGAGAGAGAGAGAGAGAATGTAATGGGGAGATCCCCAGAGGGTTCTGGCCTTATCCTGGACCCCTGGTTCTCCCCCCTCTTTTTTTTTCTTTCTTTTTGTTCTCTCCCGCGTTCTTACGGTCTCTTCCCTCTCCCCATCTCATTGTACAGCCTCGAGTGTGGCCCCCTCATTTCCGATATGAATGAAAGAAGAGTATTGTTTTCCTTGGTTGATTGGTTTTGGTCAGCTGCGTGTTTTGTAGTTTGCTCTCTTTCTCTTTCGCCCGTTCTCCTTGGATTCTCTCGTTTGCATTCATCCATGGATACGTTAGGTTGACGATAGCCTCTTCTATCGATCTTATGGTTCGTCAAGGGCAGGTTTCCCCTCTGGACAGCATCCATTTCCTTCTCATACACCACCCAAGCCCATGACCCCTGCTCAGACCTACTGCTTCCCCAAACAGCCCTGATTCCTTTCCCTTAGCCAGCTAATGCATCACTTGGCGTAGGTTCAATCCAGTCTGTAAACCCTTTTTACTTCACCAATGTCCCCCAACCCCTTTTGGCCGGCATATCCTTGGCCCTTCCCAGCCGGTGCGCCCTTGATTTCTTCAGCCTAACGCCCTATTGGCCCAGCACGCCCTCTCGGCCCTTGGCCGGTACACCCCACAGCGGCCCTCAGTGGCACACCCTGCTGGTACCTTGGCCGGCACACCTGTGATAGCCCCCAGCGGCACACCTCCCACCTTTTGTGCTTCAGCGGTACACCTTTAGTCTCCCTTGGCCGGCACACCATGTGCCTCCAGCGGCACACACTTCCAGCCCTTCCCCGGCACACCCATAATAGACCCAACGGTACACTTCCCCTTTAGTGCCTCAGCGGCACGCCTGGCCCTGCCCTAGCCTGGTACGTTTTCTCGTGTTTTCCGAAGTTTTATTAAGGTGTTGCTGCCCTTGGGTGCCCACCTCCAGTTGTCGGGTTCCGCCACTCCATGTGGGCGCGTCCCCTTTATCTCCCTTACGCTCGGGACAAGGGGAGATGCTGCCGAATTTTTGTCAGAAAATAACAAGACGTTAAAAGACAAAAGGAAGTAACAAACGAACAGAACAACCAATGATAAAATTATCTAACTAAGCACCCAACTGCCAGCGGCATGACGAGAACTAAACCAATTAATAGCCCGGCCGACTGAACGTCAGATCTGCGAGAAGAGGTCGAACAGAACGAAGCAAAGAAGAGGAGAAGTTAATATAAAACTACCTGAAAATCAAGAAAAGAAGAAAAGAAAAGCCTTAAGAGAAACAGAGGGAGAGTGGATCCCCCCTTTGTTGTGCCCCTTGTGCTTTGTTGAGGATGTGGTGTTTTAATGATAGCAACATGAATGAGTCACCACATTGAATGATAGCAACATGATTGTTTATAACTGATATACTCTGTGGATAATGCATATGACTGTGACTGGTATATTATCTGGAGAATGCATGTGTTCTGTCTGCACAAGTCTATACACTGCAGGGTAAAGCCCAATGTCTAGACATTGCTGCATTGCTTGCATTTCAGAGTCTATACATTGTTCATGCATGCACATGTTCGTGGACAAAGTCTGTACATCGTCAACGTATCTCACTGGCTCATGTTACTGCGTCAACGCACTTCATTGGATGGTTGTACAGCGTCAACGCATGAAGCCTGTACATCAGTCTTAATATTCTAAGTCTGTACAGCCGTGTCATATGCTCCTAAGTCTATACATTCGAGCGTCTCATGCAAGTCTATGCATTATTGTTCATGCATCAGTCTTCATAAGTCTGTACATTGGACTGTCTCTTTCAGCGTCTCATGGCATGAAGTCTGTACATCATACTGTTACAGCAAGTCTGTACATTGTCCGTCTTCCTTAGCGTCTTGATATTTGAAGTCTATACATCCATCGTGGAGCTTCTTGTCTACACATCGCTTCGCTCCATCAAGTCTGTACATCCACAGTGGAACTTCCAAGTCTGTGCACTGCTTCAAAGTCTACACAACGCCTCCTTGATTCTAAGTCTTTACATTCGTTTTAAGGCAGAGTCTGTACACTCGATTCGCCCTTGAATTGGTCAAGTGTGTACATTCTTCCAAGCTTCAAGTCTACACATTGGGTTGTCAGGTTTCAACTCTATACATTCGGTTGTTAAACCTTGAGTCTATACACTCGTTGTTAGAGGCCTGAACTTAACTGAAGTCTATACACTGAACTTCACTTTACCAAGTCTATACACTGGACCTTGTTTTACCAAGTCTGTACAGTGGGCAAGTGTGTACATCCACCAGTGAACACATCAAGTCTATACACCGCATGTGTTCATCTGATTTTCATGAAGTCTATACATCGCTTGTCTTCATCTGATCATCACGAAGTCTACATAGCGCCTGCCTTCATCTGAGGCATATGAAGCCTTTGTATTCATTAAGTCTATACACTGCGTTGTGCATACTTTACATTGCTTTCGCCTTCACAGCAAAGTCTATACAATGCAATGCATATACTTAGAACTAATGACTTCGTTTCATCTGTCTGACAGGGACTGAAGAGGCTAATGAACCCCTTAACGCAAGAGGGCTTAAGACATACAATTTCAGCTACTGGAACACACCAATGCGTCAACGCCTTGATCAAGTGGCATGGACGTAGTAGTTCAAACAATCAAGAAAGAAGCTTGTGGATTACTCTGGTGCGTCAACGCATTGATCAAGTAGCATGGACGCAGCAGTTCAAGTATCCCTTATTTCAGCCTCTGGAGTACATTGGCAGCATCGACAATGCATACTCCAATGCGTCAACGCAGCAGTGGAGCAGCGTCGACGCAACAGTTAAAAAAGGCTAGGCTGGTTGCTCACTGGAACGCATCAATGCGTTAACGCCATTGATTGAGAGCGTCGACGCAGCACGCCCATCTGCTGAAGACTTGATCACTGGATCACCGTTGCGTCAACGCAGCAGGCTGATGGAGTCGACGCAGCAGTTAAAAAGGTTGAAGATCTCTGAAGGCTGCGTCAACCCTTTGGAGCAAGTGTGTTGATGCCACCTCAACTCCAGTTGCTGAGCGTACTGATGAATGGGCACGTGACCTGAAGCTGACACCTGACACGTGATCCGAGGTGGTGCTGAGCACGTGATCCGAGGAGGAATCTTCTGGACGGAAGGCGTGGGAAGCACACGCCCTATCTCCCTACTACTGCTGGTATATATTGGAGCCTTTGTCTTCAGATGGAGGCCGATCGTGATCGAAGAAGAAGCCAGAGAGCAGAAGCTGAGAGAAGAAAAAGGGAAAAAGGAGAGAGAGCTTCCACGATCCAGTAGAAGAAAAGAAAAAGAGAAAGAGAGAAAAGGAGAACAGAGATCGAGAGAAGAAGAGAAGTGCAGCAGAGAAGAAAGAGAAAGAGAGAGATAAGGAGAACAAGATCGAGAGAGGAAGAGAAGTGGAGCAGAGAAGAAAGAGAAAGAGAGAGAGTGAAGAAAGAGAGTGAGATCGAGGGAAGAAGAGAGAGAGAGAAAGAGAAGGAGTTCGTTCCTCAGATCTTTGGTTCAAAACCAGATCTGAGGTTGCTCATTGTTAGAGCTATATTTCGTGCTTCATTGTTCAGCCTTTAGTTGCTGTGTTTCCATCTTTTCTATTTTCTATTTTACATCTTTGTTCAAGCTGTGAGTCAGCGGATTGCAGAGGTGCTGCCTCTGGACGGCTAAGCTGTATTGCCCAGCTGTTTGCAGTGGAGGATTCCACTGGACAGCAAGCTGTGTTGCTCAGCGGGGCGAGGAGGATTCCTCGGACGGCAAGCTGTGTTGCCCAGCGGTTGTATGGCAAGCTGTGATGCCCAGCTGTTCAAGCTGTGAGTCAGCAGAATCCACACTCGGTTTGGGTGTGGGGTGGATGTAGGTCTGCTGGACCGAACCACCTAAAAACCCCTTGTGCATTGTTCTTCTGCTAGATGAATGCATAGGGGCGCTCCATGTGTTTGGCTTCTGGTTGAGCAGAAGAGTTAATTAGTCTTCTTAGAGTGTTTTAATCTGTCAAGAGAGTGAAATTCTAGTTGAGCTATATTTTGTCTAAATCTGTCTTGTTAGCACTCTAGTGATCTTAATATGTGTTTGTTTAGTTCCGCATCTGCCCATTAGCATTTAAGCTTGTCTAGTTTGCGAACTAGTAATTCTAGTGAGCATCATATTTTAATTGGGTGAAAGATTTCAAAAGGGCTATATTCATTCACCCCCCCTCTGAATACTGCACCGAACCCAACACCCTTGACATTTCCAACCCCAAAATGCCTTCAGTGGTACATCCATCCTTAGCCTCCAACGGTACGCCCTTCCCAACCTCCAACGGCACACTCCAGAGAGCCTTCAGCGGTACACACTGCCCACCCCCAGCGGCACACTCCAACGGCCCTTCAACGACACGCCCTCCTGGCCCCTCAGCGGCACACTCCCTCCCATTGTCTCTCTCTCTTCGCCGGCACACCCTCATCCACCGTCTCAGTGGAACTCAATGTATAGACTTGTCCAATTAACACACAAACACAGCAACAAGCAACGTATAGACTTCGTATGTCGATTGCATGGGCAACGTACAGACTTTTAGTTGAATAGGCTGAAGAATGTACATACTTCATGTAGCAACGTACAGACTTTATGCTGCAGCGTACAGACTTTGGGCTGGGCAATGTACAGACTTCATGTTAGAATGTAGACTTCATGCTGGCCAATGTACAGACTTTGAGCTGATGAATGCTGGCCAATGTACAGACTTTGAGCTGCAATGTATAGACTTTATGCTGGCCAATGTACAGACTTTGAGCTGATGAATGCTGGCCAATGTATAACTTTGAGCTGCAACGTATAGACTTTGGGGTTATCAATGTATAGACTTCGAGCTGCAGCCAACAGACAATGTATAGACTTTGAACTGCAGCCAATGGGCAATGTATAGACTTTGAGCCGCAATGTACAGACTTTAGACTAAAGGACGTATAGACTTTGTGTGCTGGTTGAATAGACAATGTATAGACTTTAGGCTGAGGAACGTACAGACTTTATGTTATCCCCCTCCTTCACCGACACACTCTCCAGCCATCGCCCCAGCGGTACACTTCCTTCAGGCCTTCACCGGTACGCCCTCCTCAAGCCCTTTAACGGCACACGTCTCCAGCCCTTCGCCGGCACGCTTTTCTACCTACCTTCCTTCAGCGGTACACCCCCCCTTTAGCCCCCTTTCTAACCTGCCAAGGGTCAACTCTCCCTAATATATATATATATATATAATGCATGAATACACATATATATGTATATATAGGCATATAATGGCAGCACTGACAAGCTAATGAAAATCATGATAAATAAATAAACCTGAATATATATATATGAGAAATAAACAAAAAAATGTGAAATAATAATAATAATAGTAAAAAGGGGAAAGGGAAGATATAATAGTAATAATAATAAACAAAATGGAGAAATCATCTGGAATAAATACATAAAAGGGAAATAAGCAATAATATATATATGCACATAATTTAAAGCCCAGATAAAGAAAATGGTAAAATCTCTGTTGCAGCCCCGTCTCCCCCGTGACCCGATGCTGAAGGAACAACAATGTCGCCCTTCCAGGTTGGGCCCGAGTCTTGGGAATTATCCCGAAATGGCCATGGCCTGACCTCGCCTCGGGTTGACATTCCGATTAAACAGGACTCGTTCCTCAGGCCGGATCCCTTCCGAGCCACTACTAAAATTGCCGCACGTTCGGCAAACATTTGAACGGGTTCAACTCGGTTTTCGCCGCGTTTCTATTATGGACCTGCGTCTGAATATGAAAAGACCCGTGAGCAACCAACATGGCCGACGGCTCCTACCCCGACGTGGTCGTGACCCAGTATTGCTCCGGGCCGATAGCTCGTCAAATCGGATTCACTCTATCGGGATTCGTTCCCGCCCTTTCATTGAGATTGCCGCAAACTCGGCATACATTTGTACGGGATTGTTCCTATCTACGTCGCACCTTCAATATGGACCCTTGTCCGAATATCAAGTGGTCCGCAAGTGACCGACAAAAATCTGAATAGAACGAGATGGCTCCTGTCATCCCTGGACCCTATACACGGGAATATCAATAAGGCCTTTGTGGGCTGTGCTTGGACCTCGGGTCCATCCCGATTATGGTCACTGTCTGACCCACACCCTCGGCCTATAGCTCGCTTCCTTCGAACATGTTTTGGTTTTGGAATCTAGTCCCGGGTCTCTTCCCCGTTGCCCTTCGGCACCGAGAACATTAATGATGCCACGCAAGCCCTGTTTGGACCGCGGGAGGCGCCCCCGGTATGGTCTCGACTCGATCTCGCACCGGGCCAATAAATTCACTGGTTTCCTACTACACTAAGGGAGATTTAACCGAATGTTTTTAGTGTCTCAGAATAGTATATGTGCCGTATCCCGGCATACATATGTTCTAGGTCCTCCCGCGACGATTACAATATTCTCAAGCCGGACACCCGTCCGAATATTGAACGGTCTCCCGAATGACCGACACGTTTCGAACGTCCGCTTCCCTAGACACAGGATTTTTCAGCCGATTCAAGGGACATTCCCTCGTTGCCCCTTGGCACCGGAAATATTAATGACGCACATGCGAGCCAAACTTCGACCGCGGGGGGCCCACCGCAGTATGGTCGCAGCTTGCTCTTGCACCGGGCCAACAGATTTATTGGTTTTTGACCGCTCCAACCGAGGCTCAGCCGAACGTTTTCCGCTCTTCCGAACAATAAATTTGCCATACCTCGGCATACATGCGTTCCGGTTTTCCCACGACAATCGCGATTTTCTCGAGCTGGACATTCGTCCGAACATTAAATGGTCAGTACACGACCGACATGACCGCGAATGGTTTTCTTCTCGCCCTCGCGTGAGGATTTCAATACCTCGTAATAGACCTCTCATGCAATTAATTTCTTGGCCATGAGGCCCTGAATCTCGGCGATTAATCAAGGGTGTTCCCTCGTATGGGGGATTTAAATGACGCCGTGACCTTTATGGCGCGACGGGTTTTGGTCCCGACACGAACTACACAATCGTCTGACGAAGTCAGATCGAGCGCACCATGGGCTCTTCGGAGCCCGAATAAATTGTCACTCCGGTGACTGGCACGCCCACGCACTTAATAGATGAATCAACCATCCGAATAAACGAACAACATAATAAGCGTGTCGAAAAGTGCGTCCACAAGTCTGGCACGCCCGGTGGGACCAAACCACCCTTCATCTCTTCGCCGGGATTCAGGGCCTCATAGCCCCCTAATAAACGATGTTTGCCTGCTTTGATGAATTGCAAGTGCTGTCTCCGCCAGTCCTAAAAAAAAAAAGAGAAGCCAGACTCGGTGCAGCTGCCTTCGTGGCCTCGAGGACGCTGCTTCGAAGCATATGCGGTTTCCAGGAATCATGGGGGCTGTTATAAAAAGGGGAAGAGAAGAGAAGAGAAAGAGAAGAGAAGGGAGGGGAAATCAAACCCTCCCCTTTTCCTCAAGAAGAAAGGGAAGAAAAGAAGAAAAGAAGAAGAGAAGAAAAGGAGAAAAGAAGAAAAGAAGAAAAGAAGAAAAAGAGAAAAGAAAGAAGCAAAAAAGAAGAGAAAGAGTCGGCGAGAGAGGGCTGCACGGCCACGCCCATCGAGACCCGTGCTGAATTAAGATTACCATTGTGGGGTTGATGCGGTGGAGCGAACCACTCATCCCCTCCCTGAGGGGGTGAGCACTCTCCTGCACCTCCACCCTGGTCAATCATACAAAAAAGGGGGAGAAATAAAGAAGAAAGGAAGAAAAGTTGACCAGCATCGCCGACTGAAAGAGCAAGAAGAAACCCGGCATCCCGCCCGACTCTAGGAGGCTCCGAGTCCGTGGTGTAATGACCCGGCCCGTTCCTCCTTCATGCTACCTCCATCAAGCACAAAACGTCCCTCGAGTGACTGTTCAAAGATCCAACAAGCCGCAACTGTAGCTTGATGAATTTCTGCCCGCTGTGGGGAATGCTTTATAGCAATGGGGCCAAGCACGGCCGCCACTCTCGAAGAGAGCATGCACATACCCCGCCGTGGGGGATAAGAAGAGGAGATATGCCCCGCGGTAGGGGCATAAGAGGCAAAAAAATATACACCTTGATCTAGGGGCATATGAAGAGATTCCGCCCAGGCTTGGGGGCACAACATACAACAAAGCTATACCCCGGCTTCGGGGCATTTGAAGAAGAATTCACCCCCGTCTTGGGGGCATTTGAAGAAGGAACACACCCCGCCAGTGGGGGCATAGAAGCCATGAAGCACATGCCCCAGCTTAGGGGCCTTTGAAGAAGTTACATCCCGCTTCGGGAGCATAAGAAAGAGAAGAATACACCCTGTCCTAGGGACAATTGAAGAAGAAATATACCCTGCCTAGGGGGGGCATAGAAGCCATAAAGAATACGCCCTGGCTCAGGGGCATTTGAAGAAGCTACGTCCCGCCTTGGGGGCATAAGAAGAGAAGAATACGCCCCGACCTTAGGGCATTCGGAGAAGGAATACATCCCGGCCTCGGGGTCCATGACGTAACATATATCCCCCCCGGGAGGCATCTGAAGCAGAACACACAATATTCCACGGCTTAGGGGAGCACGTGAAGAAAGGAATACACCCCGATGCGGGAGCACATAAGCATAAGAAGAAGAGACTGCCCCGGCCAGGGGTCATGAGAAGAAGCAGAGTTGCACCCCGGCTCAGGGGGGCATATGAAGAGAAGTGTACCCCACCTTGGGGCATGAGAGGCAGAAGAATCAACCCCGACTCAGGGGTAACTGAAGAGAATTCCACCCCATCCTTGGGGGGGCACAAGAAGCAAAATACCCCCCGTCTTGGGGGCATATGAAGCCAAGAATCACACCCCCGTCTTGGGAGTATTTGAAGGAGAAGCCCACCTCGCCTCGAGGGCCTAGAAGCTATAAAGAACAGGCCCCGACTCAGGGGCATATGAAGAGAAGTCCACCCCGGCCTAGGGGTATTTGAAGAAGAAGCATACCTCGTCAGGGGACATAGAAGCCATAGAGAATACACTCCGGTTTAGGGGTACTTGAAGAAGCTACATCCCGCCTTGGGAGCATGAGAAGAAAAGAGAATCCGCCCCGGCTTAGGGACCTTTGAAGGAGCATACCCCAGGCTCGGAGTCCATGAAGCAACATGCACCCCCTGTGGACGCACTTTTTCACGGTTCATTATCTTGTTGGTTTATTCGTTTTATTGAGTGCGTGGGCGTGCCAGTCACCGAGGTGACAATTTATTCGGGCTCCGAAGAGCCCATGGTGCGCTCGATCTGACTTCGTCAGACGATTGTGTAGTTCGTGTTGGGACCAAAACCCGCCGTGCCATAAAGGTCACGACGTCATTTACATCCCCCATACGAGGGAACACCCTTGATTAATCGCCGAGATTCAGGGCCTCATGGCCAAGAGATTGATTGTATAAAAGGTCTTTTAGGGGGTATCGAAGTCCCCGCGCAAGGGCGAGAAGGAAACCACTTGAGATCATGTCGGTCATATGCTGACCATTCAATGTTCGGACGAGTGTCCGTCTCGGGAAAAGCGCGATCGTCGCGGGAAGACCGGAGCGTGTGTATGCCAAGGTATGGCAAGTTTATTGTTCGGAAGAACGGAAAACGTTCGGCTAAACCTCGGTTAGGGCGGTCGGAAACCGATAAATCTGTTGGCCCGGTGCAAGAGCAAGTTGCGACCATACTGCGGTGGGCCCTCCGCGGTCGAAACGAGACTTGCATGAGCGTCATTAATATTTCCGGTGCCAGGGGGCAATTAGTGAATATCCCTTGAATCGGCTGAGAGCCCTATGTCCGGAGAAGCGGAAGTTCAAAACGTGTCGGTCATTCGGGAGACCATTTAATATTCGGACGGGAGTCCGGCTTGAGAATATTGTAATCGCCGCGGAAGGGCCTGGAACATATGCGTGCCGGGATACGGCAAGTTTATTATTCCGAGACACTGAAAACATTCGGCTGAATCTCGGTTGTTGTAGTCGAAAACCGGCGAATCTATTGGCCCGATGCGAGATCGAATCAGGACCATATTGGGGGCGCCTCCCGTGGTCCGAACGAGGCTTGCGCGGGCATCATTAATATCTCCGGTGCCGGAGGGCAACGGGGGAGAATCCCGGGATTGGACTCCAGAATTGAAAGCGTGTTCGAAAGGAGCGGGCTGTAGACAGAGGATATGAACCAGACGATGACCATGATCGGGACAGGCCCGAGGTCTAAGTGTGGCCCACGGGGCTTATTAATATTCCCATGGATGGAGTCCAGGGGTGGCGAGAACAGTCTCGTTCTATTCTGATTCTGTCGGTCACTTACGGACCTTTTCATGTTCTGGAAAGGGCCCATATTGAAAGTACGACGTGGGTGGAAATGACCCCGTACGAATGTATGCCGAGTTTACGGTAATTTCAATGAAAGAGCAGGAGCGAATCCCGTTAAAACGAATCTGATTAATCAAGCTATCGCCCCTGGACAACGCCGGCTCACGACCGCGTCGGAGGGAGCCATCGGCCATATTGGTTGCTCACGGGTCTTTTCATGTTCGGACGTAGGTTCGTAATAAGAATGCGGCGGGAATCGAGGCGAATCCGTTCAAACGCCTGCCGAACGTGCAGCAATTTTAGTAGCGGCTCGGAAGGGATCCGGCCCGAGAAACGAATCCGGTTTAATCTGAATGTCAGCCCGAGGCGAGGTTGGGTCATGGCCATTTCGGGATAAATTCCCAAGACTCAGACCCAGTCCACAGAGGCGGCGTTGTTGTTCCTTCAGCACCTGGTCGCAGGGGAGACGGGGCTGCGGTGTGGATTTTACCATCGTTTTATTATTATTTAGAATTTTACCATTATTATTTGGTGATTTATATATATATCTTTGAGTGAGTTCGTTATTTCTATTTGTTTATTTTTTTTGTGGTTTATTCATTTATTATCGTTATTGTTAGGTTTGCTCTTATTGTTTATTCATTTTATTATCATTCATTTGCTTGTCGTGTTTCGTTAAGTTTGTTATTATTACTTATTTTGGTTATCATTTATTTATTTATCATTCATTCTTATTGAGTTTGTTATTATTATTTGTTTATTTTTGTTATCATTTATTTGTTTAATTATTATTATTGTTATTATTATTTTTTAGCTTATTATTATTATCACTTGTTCTTTTATTGTTCTTATTTATTTATTCATTTGTGAACTTGTTATTATTTATTATTTATTATTATTATTATTATGATTATTACTCATATTTTCTGGAGATAGAATGGGCCATTGGAGGGCTAAAAGGGGTGTACAGCTGAAGGGCTGAGGGCGTACCGCTGGAGGGTAGGAGGGCGTACCGCTGAAGGGCCTGGGGTGCGCCGCTGGGAGGCCAAGGGAGTGTGCCGCTGAAGGGGCCTGGGGGTGTACCGCTGGAGGGCTGAAAGGGTGTGCCGCTGGGGCCCAGGGGCCAGGGGCGTGCCGCTGAAGGGAAGGAGGGTGTGCCGCTGGGGCCCAGGGGTGTACCGCTGGAAGGGCCAGGGGCGTGCCGCTGGGGCAATCGGGATGTACCGCTGGGGCTAAGAAGTGTGCCGCTGGGGGCAATAGGGGTGTACCGCTGGGGGTTCAAGGGGCGTACCGCTGGAGGCAATAGTGGTTGAAAGGGGTGCGCCGTCGAAGGCCGGAAGGAGTGTGCCGTTGAAGGGTTATTCTTTTATTATTTGCTTTAAGGCTTTTCTTTTCTTCTTATCTTAATTTTTATGCAGTTTTATATAAACTTCTCCCTTTGCCTTGTTCTGTTCATCCTTTTCCTGCGGGTCGGACATTCGGGTTGCCGGGTGGCCAGTCGGTTCAGTTCTCGTCATGATGCCGGCAGTGGTTTGATTAGTCGGAACGTTTTATCGTTGATTGTTCTATTCGTTTGTTGCTTCCTTTTGCTTTATTCAACATGTTGTTATTTTCTCACGAAAATTTGGCTGCATCTCCCCTTGACCCGGGGCGTAAGGGAGATAAAGGGAACGCGCCCACATGGAGTGATGGAACCCGACAACTGGAGGTGGGCGCCTGGAGGCAACAACACCTTTATAAAACCTCGGCAAACACGAAGGAGAGCAACGGGGCCTAAGGCCTGTGGAATCGGACGAGGCAGACTGGGTTTCGGCCAAGGCGTACCGGGCTGGGGCATGGCCAAAGTGTGTGCCGCTGAGGGCCAAAAAGGGTGTACCGGCCAGGGGTTCAAGGGGCGTACCGCTGGGGGTCAAAAGGAGTGTACCGGCCAAAGGCTAGGGGCCAAAGAGTGTGCCGGCCAAGGACTCAACTGGGTGTACCGCTGAGGGTCAAAAGGGTGTGCCGGCCAAGGGCTAATTGGGCGTGCCGCTGAGGGCCAGAAGGCGTGTACCGGCCAAGGGCTAGGGGCCAAAGAGTGTGCCGGCCAAGGGCTCGGCGGGGTGTGCCGCCGAGGATCAGAAATGTGTGCCGGCCAAGGGCCGAAATGGTGTGCCTGCCAAAGGCCGGAAAGGTGTATTGCTGGAGGATTGAAAGGGGGTAGACGTATGGGCTGGGAGGCTCGCATGTTATTCAAGGAAAGAAAGGGGAGCCCAAGGCCAAGGGCGGTCCACTGGTGGCTGTGTATTCGGAGAGAGGACAATGGTCTCCCTCTCTCCTCGAGCTCGGTGAGCACAATAGATGGCCGTGGAAGAGAACGAAGAGCCCGTGAGGCCAAAACGCATGAGGGGGAAGTCACATTGCGACGGAGGCGCCAACAAACACCGACGGAAAAGGGGAAAAGAACAACACATCACATGCATCGTGAAGGCGGGAATAAAACAACAGAAATGGCAGGAAAGACCCGAGAAGGGTGATTTTCATTCATGGGAAGCAAAGGGACCGAAGCCCTACACATACATCGACGGACACGTCCGAGCCAAGGCTACGGGCAAGACATGAAACCCAAAAGCAAAGGGAAGGGGAAAGGGAAATGAAGATAAAAGGGGGAAAGGGGAACGGAGCATGGGCTCCCCCCCTCCCAGACCTCACTCCTCTCTTCTTCTCTTCTTCTTCTTCTTCTCTTCTCTCTTCTCCGGCAATGGTGGACGGGGCAGCAGGGGGAGCCTCTCCCTCTTCTTCTTCTCTTCTTCTCTTCTTCTTCTCTTCTTCTCCTCTTCTCTGTTCGTTTGTGTGTCTGTCCCCCTTTCCTTGTTGAAAGCAGGGAGTTTTTATACTCTGAGCAGCCGGAGCCTTCGAGCCCGGCCGTCGAAGGCGGGAAGTGGCTTGTGATGATGGCGGTTGACCTGCCCCGTTCTGGGTGTCAGCGGCGTAGCCTACGTGGCCCAGCGATCGGCTGACACCTCAGACGGCTTCACTGCGCGCCAAGGATGCGTAGGGCATGGGCCTCACGTCGTCTTGCCGTTGAAAAGCTTCAACGCTGTGCCGCTGGCGAGTTGAAAATGCGCGCCGCTGGAGAGCCAAAACGGCGTGCCGTTGAAGCCCCTGAAGGGCGTGCCGCTGAATGGCCTGAAGGGCGTGCCGATGAGGCCTGCTGAGGGCGTGCCGCTGAGGCCTGCTGAGGGCGTGCCGCTGAGGCCTGCTGAGGGCTGTGCCGCTGGAACCCCAGGGAGCTGTACCGTTGAAGGCCCCCCAGGGGTGTGCCGTTGAACCCCCCAGGGGGGGTGTGCCGTTGAACCCCCCAGGGGGGTGTGCCGTTGAACCCCCTATGGGGTGTACAGCTGAAGGGGGCGTGCCGCTGGATGGCTCCCCAGGGCGTGCCGCTGGGGCTCCGCCAGGGTGTGCCGTTGAGGCCCCTTGGGGCTGGGAGTGCCGCTGGATGGCTCCCCAGGGGGTGTGTGTACCCGGGGCCCGTTCTGAGCCCGTTGCGAGCACGAGTCATGGCCTATTTAGCTTCCTTCGAGGCCCACGGATTGTGGGGGCTCTTTGTGCTTAGCTTTTCTTCACTGTCGTAACTCCTGGAGACGGCTTCACGACAGTCTCTTCCGGGGCTTATTCACTCGGGCTGTTGTCGGTACTGGGCCGAGTAGAATATCATAGGTGTGCAATTTTTGGTGTCCACAAATGCCCCCCTCCCACGGGTAGCGCAGGCGAAGGATGAGCCGGGCGGTGCCCGTGGGTGTTCTTGTCTCTTCTCTCTTTGTCGGTGTTGACAGGATGTCGGGGGTTGACACGATGTATCAGTCTTCTCTTTTCTTTGCCAGCGTCGACGGGGTGTCGGGAGCTGGCCTGGTTTGCTGATCTCTTTGTCTCTTCGCCAGTGCCGACAGGGTGTCGGGAGCTAGCCTGGTTTTTTTGATCTCTTAGTCTCTTTACCTCTTTGTCTCTTCGTCAGTGCCGACAAGGTGTCGGGAACTGACCTGGTTTGTTGACCTCTTTGTCTCTTTGTCAGTGCCGACAAGGTGTCGGGAACTGACCTGGTTTGTTGATCTCTTGGTCTCTTCGCCAGTGCCGACAAGGTGTCGGGAGCTGGCCTGGTTTGTTGTTCTCCTAGTCTCTTCGTCAGTGCCGACAGGGTGTCGGGAACTGACCTGGCTTGTTGACCTCTTGGTCTCTTGGTCTCTTGGTCTCTTGGTCTCTTTGTCAGTGCCGACAAGGTGCCGGGAGCCGACCTGGTTTGTTGGTCTCTTTGTCTCTTCGCCAGTGCCGATAGGGTGTCGGGAGCTGGCCTGGTTTGTTGATCTCTTGGTCTCTTCGCCAGTGCCGACATGGTGTCGGGAGCTGGCCTGGTTTGTTGATCTCTTGGTCTCTTCGCCAGTGCCGACAGGGTGTCGGGAGCTGGCCTGGTTTGTTGATCTCTTGGTCTCTTCGCCAGTGCCGACAAGGTGTCGGGAGCTGGCCTGGTTTGTTGTTCTCTTGGTCTCTTCGCCAGTGCCGACAGGGTGTCGGGAGCTGGCCTGGTTTGCTGGTCTCTTTGTCTCTTCGTCAGCGCCGACAGGGCGTCGGGTGCTGACATGGCTTGTTGGTCTCTTCTTCTCTTTTTTTCATTATTACCGACAGGGCGTCGGGAGCTGCAGTAGTATGTTGGTCTCTTTGTCTCTTCGTCAGTGCCGACAGGGTGTCGAGAGCTGACCTGGTTTGTTGTCTCTTGTTCTCTTCATCAGTGCCGACGGGATGCCAGGAACTGAAGCTGTATATTGGTCTCGTCATCAGTGCCGACGGGGTGTCGGGGACTGAAGTAGCACGTTGGTCTCTTCGTTTCTTCATCAGCGCCGACGGGGCGTCGGGAACTGAAGTAGCATATTGGTCTCTTCATCAGTGTCGACGGGGTGCCGGGGACTGAAGTTGTATATTGGTCTCTTCATCAGTGCCGACGGGGTGCCGGGGACTGAAGTTGTACATTGGTCTCTTCATCAGTGCCGACGGGGTGCCGGGGACTGAAGTTGTATATTGGTCTCTTTGTCTCTTCTCTTTCTTTTCTTCTCTCTTTTTCCTTCTCTTTTTTTTCTTTTCTTCTCTTTTGTCATCTCTTCTTTTTTTGTCCTTTTTGTTGTTGTTTTTTTTTGTTTCTTCTCTTCTTCCCTTCTTTTCCCTTCTTTTTTTTTCCTTTCTTTTTGAAGAACTCCAGGTGGCTGTTGGCATGGATGCCAATGATATAAGAGTTGTAGGCACAGCGGCCGATAATTGAAAGCTGTTAGCACGGGAGCCAGTAAGTGAGGCCGAAACAGCCAAGGCCAGAGGCAACTGAGATGTTCGTCGTCCGAAGGGACGGAGAGAAAAGTTTGTTGATTCAAAAATGCGCCGGGGATATTGGCTATGAAACCCGGACTCGAGAAAGTGGGCCGCGAGGGCCAAAGTTGGCGTTACGGAAGCGGGATGTGCAGGCCAGATTCTGGGAAGCAGGCCGTAAAGGGCCAGGGATGTTGGGAAGCAGGCTATAAAAGCCGAATCGGGGAAGCAGGCTACGGGAGTCAGAATTGGGGAGCAGGCCGCGAAGGCCAAATTCTGGGAAGTAGGCCGTGAAGGCTAAAGGTAAGCAGGCTACAAGAGCCAAAGATATTGGGAGGCAGGCCGCAAGAGCCGAAAATATGGGAAGAGGGCCGTGAAGGCCGAATTCTGGGAAGCAGGCTATGAGAGCCAGAATTGGGAAAGCGGGCCATGGGGACCGAGGTAAGCAGGCTACAAGAGCTAAAGTTGGGAAGCGGGCCGTGAAGGCCGAAATTATGGGCAGCGGGCCGTGAAGGCCGAATTTTGAGAAGCAGGCCGTGAAGGCCAGAATTGGGGAAGCGGGCCATGGGGGCCGAGGTAAGCAGGCTACAAGAGCCAAAGTTGGGAAGCGGGCCGCGAAGGCTGAAATTATGGGCAGCGGGCCGTGAAGGCCGAATTTTGGGAAGCAGGCCGTGAAGGCCAGAATTGGGAAAGCGGGCCATGGGGGCCGAGGTAAGCAGGCTACAAGAGCCAAAGTTGGGAAGCGGGCCGTGAAGGCCGAAATTATGGCGTAAGATGTGAAAGCCCAAATCGGAGAAGCGGACTACGGAAGCCGGAGTTGGGAGATTAACGAGCCGTGAGGGCAAGAGGTAGGCCATGGGGGGCCAAGATTGGGCTCTACGAGCCAGAGCTGGGAAAGTAAGTTGTGATAGCCGAAATTGAGTTCGTTGCATACGCACATTCTTGTTATTTTATTGTTATTATACTTTTTTATTATTTTTATGTTGTTTTATTTTGTTTGTTTTTGTTTGTTTGTTTTTTATTTTCATTTTTTTTAAAGCATGCAAGCATTCATTAGCAGGTATAACATAAATATAAGTAAGGCGGCTCCCCCTATAGGGGGTAGGATAGGGACGTCGCCCGTAATTCATAGATGCGGTGCGGGCCACGAGGCACAATCGAGGGGTGGTGCACCCGTCCAGAGGATATTGCACGTCTTGCATGCACAGCCTAAATTCACGCATTTCACCCGAGGCAATTCTCTGTGGCGTGGTAGTGCAAATATGTGAACAAAGGGCCCTAACCATAGGGATATGCATGTTTTCCTAGTGACACTCGAGGATCACTCTAGCGCCTACACATAGGTTTTAGGCTTTCGACTTTCGGTATCTTCACACAGCCCCCATCTGTTTATTTTGGTAGCGGATTTCACCGTTTACCGCGAGTCTCCTCATGTGTCTCAATGGGGATTCCCGGCTACTAGGATTCATCCTCATTATAATTCTATTACGGATTCCACCGTTTGATGCGAGTTTCCTCATATGTCTCAATGGGGATTCCCGGCTAATAGGTTTCATCCTTATTGTAATTCGCTTCACCATTTCGCGCGAGTCTCCTCATGTGTCTCAATGGGGATTCCCGGCTACTCGGATTCACGTGTCTCTCCTTCTTTTCTTTTCTTTTTTCTCTTTTTTTTTCTCTCTTTTTTTTTACAGTGGGGGTAGGCAGCTTTTTCCTCACGATTACCTTTCACGCGAGTGCAGGAATTCAAGTCTCCGTAGAGTGCTAAGAAGAAATTCGGGTAATCCCTATAGTCGAAGGCTATTGAACACATTAAGTGCTAAGTGTGGGAGCATTGCCTCAGGTTTATTTTGTGAGCTGGGCTTAGCGATTCAGCCATGACTCTCCCCCTTGACGTGTGCACCCGCCATAGTTGGGTTCCCTTCGAGCGTACGCCGTGACGCGCGTGCATCCGGAATCGGGGCGATATTATTATTTAGCAAGGAAACACGGTCCTAGAAAATTCCAAGGAGGTGTATTATTCTATATTAAGCAACCATGCAAGCAGGGCAATCATGCGTTCTTTTTTTTTGTTTGTTTATTTTTTGTTTTGTTGTTTTCCTTTTCGTTGTTGTTGTTTTTTTTTGTTGTTGTTTTTTTTGTTGTTGTTGTTGTTTTTTGTTTATTTTTGCTTGTTTTTTTTTTGCATAAGAAAATATTGTTGTTACGTATATGTGTAGTGGTAGTAAAGGTATTAGGGAGGCAGACCGCAAAAGGGCTGAGAGGATATTAGGGAAGCGAGCTGCAAGAGCCGAAGTTATGGGATGCGGGCCGCGAAGGCCGAATTCTGGGAAGCAGGCTACGAGGGCCTGACTTTTGGGAAGCAGGCTACAAAAGCCAGGATTTGGGAAGCAGGCTATAAAAGTCGAAGGGAAGCAGGCTACGAGAGCCAGAATTGGGAAGCATGCTATAAAAGCCGAAGGGAAGCAGGCTACGAGGGCTAAAGTTGGGAAGCAGGCCACGAGGGCTGAATTTTGGGAAGCAGGCTATAAAAGCCAGGATTTGGGAAGCAGGCTATAAAATCCGAAGGGAAGCAGGCTACGAGAGCCAGAATTGGGAAGCAGGCCACGAAGGCCAAAGATAAGCAGACTGCAAGAGCCAGAATTGAGAAGCAGGCTGCGAGAGCCAGAGATAAGCAGGCCACGAGGGCCGAATTTTGGGAAGCAGGCTACATGAGCCAGGATCTGGGAGGCCTTTGTCGGTTTAACGCCCCGTCGGCGGAAGGTCTAGTCAGTTTAACGCCCCGTCGGCGGAAGGTCTAGTCGGTTTAACGCCCCGTCGGCGGAAGGTCTAGTCAGTTTCTATTTGTTGGATGGCTGGAGGTCGGAGGTAAAAGTTTGCCTCGTGACCCTTCTTTCTCTTCTTCTCTTCTTCTTTTGTAGGGAGGCAGGTACGAAGACCATGTTCGCCTCGTGATCATATATATTTTTTTTCTTCTCTTCTTCTTTTGTGTAGAGAGGCGGGTGCAGGGACCATGTTCGCCTCATGTCTCTTTTTTCTCTTCTATTCTTCTCTTCTTCTTCTGTGTAGAGAGGCGGGTGCAGGGACCATGTTCGCCTCATGTCTCTTTTTTCTCTTCTATTCTTCTCTTCTTCTTTTATATAATGAGGCGGGCTCGAGGACCACGTCTGCCTTATGTGTCTTCTTTTCCTTTTCTTCTCTTCTTTTGTGTGATGAGACAGGCTCGGGGACCACGTCTGCCTCATGTCTCTTTTTTTTTCTTCTTTTCTTTTGTGGGGGGCAGGTGCAAGGACCATGTTTGCCTCATGATCATTTCTTTCTTTTCTTCTCTTCTTCTTTTGTGATGAGGAGGCAGGTTCAAGGACCGTGTTCGCCTCGTGACTGTTCTTTCTCTTCTTCTCTTCTTCTTTTATAGGGAGGCAGGTGCAGAGACCATGTTCGCCTCGTGACTGCTCTTTCTCTTCTTCTCTTCTTCTTTTATGGAGAGGCAGGTGCAAAGACCATGTTCGCCTCATGTCTCTTTCTGTTTCTTCTCTTCTTCTTTTGTAGAGAGGCGGGTGCGGGGACCATGTTCGCCTCATGTCTCTTTTTTTTTCTCTTCTATTCTTCTTTTGTAGAGAGACAGGTACAAAGACCATGTTTGCCTCATGATTGCCCTTTTTCTTCTTCTCTTCTTCGTTTGTAGAGGCAAGTGCAAGGATCATGTTTGCCCCGTGATCATTTCTTTCTTTTCTTCTCTTCTTCTTTTGCGTGATGAGGTGGGTGCAAAGACCGCGTCTGCCTCAAAATTGCTCTGTTTCTTCTTCTCTTCTTTTATGGAGAGGCAGGTGCAAAGACCATGTTCGCCTCATGACCATTCTTTTTCTTATTCTCTTCTTCTTTTATGGAGAGGCAGGTGCAAGGACCATGTTTGCCTCGTGACCATTCTTTTTTCTTCTTCTCTTCTTCTTTGTGATGAGGCGGGCTCGAAGACCACGTCTGTCTCATGTGTCTTATTTTGGTTCTGCTCTTCTTCTTTTGTGTGAGGAGGCGGGTCCAGGGACCACGACTGCCTCATGTGTCTTTTCTTCCTTTTCTTCTCTTCTTTTGTGTGATGAGGCGGGCTCGAAGACCACGTCTGCCTCGTGACTCCTTTTTTTTCTTTTCTTTTATGGGATGAGGCGGGCTCGAGGACCACGGCTGCCTCATGTCTTTTATTTCTTTATTCTGCTCTTCTCTTCTCATTGATGCTTTCGCGTTGGAGTGTATTTCTCTTAATGTGCCCCCGGGTTGGGGTGTAGCTTCATTTGGTGTGCATCCCCCCTGAGGGGTGTGTTTTTCCTCTTTGCTTCTGTGCCCCCAGGCGGGGTGTGATTTTTTTGGCTTCTATGTCCCCAGACCAGGGTGTGCTTTTTGTTTAATGCCCCCTAGGTAGGGTGTAGCTCTCTTCAAATGCCCCCATGGTGGGGTATACTCTTCGCGGCCTCTATGCCCCCAGGTGGGGTATGTTTCTTCTTCATATGCCCCTAGGCCAGGGTGGACTTCTCTTCATATGCCCCTGAGCCGGGGCGTGTTCTTTATAGCCTCTAGGCCCTCGAGGCGAGGTATGCTTCTTCTTCATATGCCCCTGGTACGGGGTGTAGCTCTCTTCAAATGCCCCCCCTAAGCTGGGGTATACTCTTCACGGCTTCTATGCCCCCAGGTGGGGTATGTTTCTTCTTCATATGCCCCTAAGCCAGGGTGGACTTCTCTTCATATGCCCCTGAGCCGGGGCGTGTTCTTTATAGCCTCTAGGCCCTCGAGGCGAGGTATGCTTCTTCTTCATATGCCCCTAAGCCAGGGTGGACTTCTCTTCATATGCCCCTGGTACGGGGAGTGTCTTTTGTTTCTTATACCCCCCCATAGCGGGGCAAATTCTGCTCTCTTTCTACCCCTAAAGGCGGAGGAGTGCTTCTCTTCATATGCCCCCGGCACGGGGGTGTATCTCTTGCTTCTTATGCCCCCTTGAGGCCGGGGTGCGTCTCTTTACGGCTTCTATGCCCCCAGGCGGGGTATGTTTCTTCTTCATATGCCGCTTGGGCGGAGTATATCTTTCTTCTTATGTTCCCAGATCGGGATGCATGTCTCTTCGTTTCTGTGCCTCGGGTCAGGGTGGATGCTTCTGTTTCTTATGCACCAAGGGCGGAGTGTATTTTTTTGTGCCCCCTGAGCGGGGTGGACGCTCTGCACGTGTCCCCGGGTCGGGGTGTAGCTTAATTTGTCTCCCATGGAGGGGGTGTGCTGTTTCTTCAAAAGCCCCCAGACCAGGGTGTATTCTTCTCTTTCTTATACTCCCAAGGCGGGAGGGGTTCTCTTCATGTGCCCCCGTGGCGGGATGTGCTTCTTTCTTCAAGTGTCCCCAGGCCGGGGTGAATTCTTTTCTTCTTCCCAGACACACCCGGGGGGATGCTTGCTTCTTGTGCTCCCAAGGTGGGGTGTATTGTTGCTTTTGATGCCCCCAAGGTGGGGCGCATTGCTGCCTCTGATGCCCCTATGTCGGGGTATATTCTTTCTTCATGTGCTCCCAGGTCGGGATGTATGCCTCTTCGCTTCGGTGCCCCCGGGTGGAGGCGTACTCTGTCTCTTTGCTTCTGCGTCCCCCGGGCAGGGTATGTTTCTTCTTCAAATATCCCTAAGACGGGATGCATTCTTCTCTTTCTTATGCTCCCGAGACGGGATGTATCTTCTTCAAATACCCCTAAGCCGGGGCGTATTCTTCATGGCTTCTATGCCCCCTGGCGGGGTATGTTTCTTCTTCAAATATCCCTAAGACGGGATGCATTCTTCTCTTTCTTATGCTCCCGAGGCGGGATGTATCTTCTTCAAATACCCCTAAGCCGGGACGTGTTCTTTATGGCTTCTATGCCCCCTGGCGGGGTATGCTTCTTCTTCAAATATCTTTGAGATGGGATGTATTCTTCTCTTTCTTATGCTCCCAAGACGGGATGTATCTTCTTCAAATACCCCTAAGCCGGGGCATATCATGGCTTCTATGCCCCCTGGCGGGGTTTGTTTCTTCTTCAAATGCCCCTAAGCCGGGGTGGACTTCTCTTCATATGCCCCTAAGCCGGGACGTGGCTGTTGCTTCTAGGCCCTCGAGGCGAGGTGGGCTTCTTCTTCAAATACCCCCAAGACGGGGGTGTGATTCTTGGCTTCATATGCCCCCAAGACGGGGTGTATTTTGCTTCTCGTGCCCCCAGGGGTGGGGTGGAATTCTCTTCAGTTACCCCTGAGTCGGGATTGGTTCTTCTGCCTCTTATGCCCCAAGGTGGGGTGCACTTTTCTTCATATGCCCCCTAAACCGGGGTGCAACTCTGCTTCTTCTCATGACCCCAGGCTGAGGTAGTCTCTTCTTCTTATGCTTATGTGCTCCCGCATCGGGGTGTATTCCTTTCTTCACGTGCTCCCCTAAGCCGGGGAATATTGGGTGTTCTGCTTCAGATGCCCCCCGGGGGGAGGGGGTATATATATATGTTACTTCATGGACCCTGAGGACGGGATGTATTCCTTCTTCGAATGCCCCTAGGTCGGGGTTGATTCTTCTCTTCTTATGTTCCCAAGGCGGGACGTAGCCTCTTCAAATGCCCCTAAACCGGAGCGTATTCTTTTATGGCTTCTATGCCCCCGGGCGGGGTATATTTCTTCTTCAAATACCCCGAAGCCGGGGTGGATTCTTGCTGCTTCTTATGCTCCCGAGGTGGGATGTGACTTCTTCAAACGCCCTTAAGCCGGGGCATATTCTTCATGACTTCTATGCCCCCTGGCAGGGTATGCTTCTTCTTCAAATGCCCCTATGCCAGGGTGTGTTCTTATACTTTTTGCGTCCCTCAGGGCGAGGTGCATTCCTCTCCATATGCCCCTAGCATGGGGTGTGCTTTTGTTTCTTATGCCCCCAGGTCGGGGTACGTTCCTTCTTCATCTACCCCTAAGCCAGGGTGAGTTTCTCTTTTTGTGTGTCCCCAGGCCGAGGTAAATTCTTTTCTTCTTATGTCCCCATGGCGGGGAATGTCTTTTGCTTCAGGTGCCCCCATATCGGGGTGTATTTCCCCTTCAAATGCCCCTAAGCCGGGGTGCAACTCTATTTCTTCTTATGTCCCCAGGTCGGGGCGGATTCTTCTTCAAATGCCCCGAAGCCGGGGTGTAGCTTTTGCTTTGTGTGCCCCTCAGTCGGGGCGGATTCTCCTCATGTGCCCCTGGGAACGGGGTGTATTTCTTTTTTTTTCTTTTTTTTTTCTGCCTCCTATGCCCCGTAACAGGGTATATATCTTCTTTTCCTCCCCACGGCGGGGTATGTGCATGCTCTCTTCGGGAGTGGTGGTCGTGCTCGGCCTTATTGCTATAAAGTATTCCCCACAGCGGGCAACCATTCACCAAGCTACAATTGTGGCTCGCCGGGTCTTTTAACAACCATTCGGGGGCCATTTTGTGTCGGATGGAGGCAGCAGGAAGGAGGAATGGGCCGGGTCATTACACCACGGACTCAGGGCCTCCTAGAGTCGGGTGGGATGCCGGGTTTCTTCTTGCTCTTTTGGTCGGTGATGCTGGCCGACTTTTCTTCTTTTCTTCTTTCTTTCTTTCTTCTCTTTTTTTCTTTTTTTTGTCCCCTCTCCTCTTCTCTTTTTTTTGTATGATTGACCAGGGTGGAGGTGCAGGAGAGCGCTCACCCCCTCAGGGAGGGGATGAGTGGTTCGCTCCACCGCACAAACCCCACAATGGTAATCTTTATTCAGCACGGGTCTCGACGGACGTGGCCATACAACCCTTTCTCGCCTGCTCTTTCTCTTCCTCCTTTTTTGCTTCTTTCGTTTCTCTTTTTTTTTCCTTCTTTTCTTCTCTTCATCTTTTCTTTTTTTCTCCTTTTCTTCTCTTTCTTCTTGAGGGAGACAGGGGGGGCTTGATTTCCCCTCCCTTCTCTTCTCTTTCTCTTCTTCTTTTTTTATATATCACAGCCCCCCATGATTCCTGGAAGCTGTGGGTGCCTAGGAGTAGCATCGTCGAGGTGACAAAGATAATTTCGCCCAGTCCGGCTTTTCTCCCCATAGGGCAGGCGAAGACAGCATCTGCAATTCATCAAAGCAGACAAACATCATTTATTAGGGGGCCATGAGGCCCTGAATCCCGGCGAAGAGATGAAGGGTGGTTTCGTCCCACCGGGCGTGCCAGAATTGTGGACGCACTTTTTCACGGTTCATTCTCTTGTTGGTTTATTCGTTTTATTGAGTGCGTGGGCGTGCCAGTCACCGAGGTGACAATTTATTCGGGCTTCGAAGAGCCCATGGTGCGCTCGATCTGACTTCGTCAGACGATTGTGTAGTTCGTGTCGGGACCAAAACCCGCCGTGCCATAAAGGTCACGACGTCATTTACATCCCCCATACGAGGGAACACCCTTGATTAATCGCCGAGATTCAGGGCCTCATGGCCAAGAGATTGATTGTATAAAAGGTCTATTAGGGGGTATCGAAGTCCCCGCGCAAGGGCGAGAAGGAAACCACTTGAGATCATGTCGGTCATGTGCTGACCATTTAATGTTCGGACGAGTGTCCGTCTCGGGAAAAGCGCGATCGTCGCGGGAAGACCGGAGCGTGTGTATGCCAAGGTATGGCAAGTTTATTGTTCGGAAGAACGGAAAACGTTCGGCTAAACCTCGGTTAGGGCGGTCGGAAACCAGTAAATCTGTTGGCCCGGTACAAGAGCAAGTTGCGACCATACTGCGGTGGGCCCCCGCGGTCGAAACGAGATTTGCATGAGCGTCATTAATATTTCCGGTGCCAGGGGGCAATTAGGGAATATCCCTTGAATCGGCTGAGAGCCCTGTGTCCGGAGAAGCGGAAGTTCGAAACGTGTCGGTCATTCGGGAGACCATTTAATATTCGGACGGAAGTCCGGCTTGAGAATATTGTAATCGCCGCGGAAGGGCCTGGAACATATGCGTGCCGGGATACGGCAAGTTTATTATTCCGAGACACTGAAAACATTCGACTGAATCTCGGTTGTTGTAGTCGGAAACCGGCGAATCTATTGGCCCGATGCGAGATCGAATCAGGACCATATTGGGGGCGCCTCCCGTGGTCCGAACGAGGCTTGCGCGGGCATCATTAATATCTCCGGTGCCGGAGGGCAACGGGGGAGAATCCCGGGATTGGACTCCGGAACTGAAAGCGTGTTCGAAAGGAGCGGGCTGTAGACAGAGGATATGAACCAGACGATGACCATGATCGGGACAGGCCCGAGGTCTAAGTGTGGCCCACGGGGCTTATTAATATTCCCATGGACGGAGTCCAGGGGTGGCGAGAACCGTCTCGTTCTATTTTGATTCTGTCGGTCACTTGCGGACCTTTTCATGTTCGGGAAAGGGCCCATATTGAAAGTACGACGTGGGTGGAAACGACCCCGTACGAATGTATGCCGAGTTTACGGTAATTTCAATGAAAGAGCGGGAGTGAATCCCGTTAAAACGAATCCGATTAATCAAGCTATCGCCCCTGGACAACGCCGGCTCACGACCGCGTCGGAGGGAGCCATCGGCCATATTGGTTGCTCACGGGTCTTTTCATGTTCGGACGTAGGTTCGTAATAAGAATGCGGCGGGAATCGAGGCGAATCCGTTCAAACGCCTGCCGAACATGCAGCAATTTTAGTAGCGGCTCGGAAGGGATCCGGCCCGAGAAACGAATCCGGTTTAATCTGAATGTCAGCCCGAGGCGAGGTCGGGTCATGGCCATTTCGGGATAAATTCCCAAGACTCAGACCCAGCCCGCAGAGGCGGCGTTGTTGTTCCTTCAGCACCGGGTCGCAGGGGAGACGGGGCTGCGGTGTGGATTTTACCATCATTTTATTATTATTTAGAATTTTACCATTATTATTTGGTGATTTATATATATATCTTTGAGTGAGTTCGTTATTTCTATTTGTTTATTTTTTTTGTGGTTTATTCATTTATTATCGTTATTGTTAGGTTTGCTCTTATTGTTTATTCGTTTTATTATCATTCATTTGCTTGTCGTGTTTCGTTAAGTTTGTTATTATTACTTATTTTGGTTATCATTTATTTATTTATCATTCATTCTTATTGAGTTTGTTATTATTATTCGTTTATTTTTGTTATCATTTATTTGTTTAATTATTATTATTATTATTTTTTTAGCTTATTATTATTATCACTTGTTCTTTTATTGTTCTTATTTATTTATTCATTTGTGAACTTGTTATTATTTATTATTTATTATTATTATTATTATGATTATTACTCATATTTTCTGGAGATAGAATGGGCCATTGGAGGGCTAAAAGGGGTGTACCGCTGAAGGGCTGAGGGCGTACCGCTGGAGGGTAGGAGGGCGTACCGCTGAAGGCCTGGGGTGCGCCGCTGGGAGGCCAAGGGAGTGTGCCGCTGAAGGGGCCTGGGGGTGTACCGCTGGAGGGCTGAAAGGGTGTGCCGCTGGGGCCTAGGGGTGTACCGCTGGAAGGGCCAGGGGCTGTGCCGGCGAAGGGCCGAAAGGGTGTGCCGCTGGGGCCCAGGGGTGTACCGCTGGAAGGGCCAGGGGCGTGCCGCTGAAGGGTAGGAGGTTGTGCCGCTGGGGCCCAGGGGTGTACCGCTGGAAGGGCCAGGGGCGTGCCGCTGGGGCAATCAGGATGTACCGCTGGGGGCAATAGGGGTGTACCACTGGGGGTTCAAGGGGCGTACCGCTGGAGGCAATAGTGGTTGAAAGGGGTGCGCCGTTGAAGGCCGGAAGGAGTGTGCCGTTGAAGGGTTATTCTTTTATTATTTGCTTTAAGGCTTTTCTTTTCTTCTTATCTTAATTTTTATGCAGTTTTATATAAACTTCTCCCTTTGCCTTGTTCTGTTCAGCCTTTTCCTGCGGGTCGGACATTCGGGTTGCCGGGTGGCCAGTCGGTTCAGTTCTCGTCATGATGCCGGCAGTGGTTTGATTAGTCGGAACGTTTTATCGTTGATTGTTCTATTCGTTTGTTGCTTCCTTTTGCTTTATTCAACATGTTGTTATTTTCTCACGAAAATTCGGCAGTATCTCCCCTTGACCCGGGGCGTAAGGGAGATAAAGGGAACGCGCCCACATGGAGTGGTAGAACCCGACAACTGGAGGTGGGCGCCCGGAGGCAACAACACCTTTATAAAACCTCGGCAAACACGAAGGAGAGCAACGGGGCCTAAGGCCTGTGGAATCGGACGAGGCAGACTGGGTTTCGGCCAAGGCGTACCGGGCTGGGGCATGGCCAAAGTGTGTGCCGCTGAGGGCTTAAAGAGCGTACCGCTGAGGGCCAAAAAGGGTGTACCGGCCAGGGGTTCAAGGGGCATACCACTGGGGGTCAAAAGGAGTGTACCGGCCAAAGGCTAGGGGCCAAAGAGTGTGCCGGCCAAGGACTCAACTGGGTGTACCGCTGAGGGTCAAAAGGGTGTGCCGGCCAAGGGCTAATTGGGCGTGCCGCTGAGGGCCAGAAGGCGTGTACCGGCCAAGGGCTAGGGGCCAAAGAGTGTGCCGGCCAAGGGCTCGGCGGGGTGTGCCGCCGAGGATCAGAAAGGTGTGCCGGCCAAGGGCCGAAATGGTGTGCCGGCCAAAGGCCGGAAAGGTGTATCGCTGGGGGATTGAAAGGGGGTAGACGTATGGGCTGGGAGGCTCGCATGTTATTCAAGGAAAGAAAGGGGAGCCCAAGGCCAAGGGCGGGCCACTGGTGGCTGTGTATTCGGAGAGTGGACAATGGTCTCCCTCTCTCCTCGAGCTCGGTGAGCACAATAGATGGCCGTGGAAGAGAACGAAGAGCCCGTGAGGCCAAAACGCATGAGGGGGAAGTCACATTGCGACGGAGGCGCCAACAAACACCGACGGAAAAGGGGAAAAGAACAACACATCACATGCATCGTGAAGGCGGGAATAAAACAACAGAAATGGTAGGAAAGACCCGAGAAGGGTGATTTTCATTCATGGGAAGCAAAGGGACCGAAGCCCTACACATACATCGACGGACACGTCCGAGCCAAGGCTACGGGCAAGACATGAAACCCAAAAGCAAAGGGAAGGGGAAAGGGAAATGAAGATAAAAGGGGGAAAGGGGAACGGAGCATGGGCTCCCCCCCTCCCAGACCTCACTCCTCTCTTCTTCTCTTCTTCTTCTTCTTCTCTTCTCTCTTCTCCGGCAATGGTGGACGGGGCAGCAGGGGGAGCCTCTCCCTCTTCTTCTTCTCTTCTTCTCTTCTTCTTCTCTTCTTCTCCTCTTCTCTGTTCGTTTGTATGTCTGTCCCCCTTTCCTTGTTGAAAGCAGGGGGTTTTTATACTCCGAGCAGCCGGAGCCTTCGAGCCCGGCCGTCGAAGGTGGGAAGTGGCTTGTGATGATGGCGGTTGACCTGCCCCGTCCTGGGTGTCAGCGGCGTAGCCTACGTGGCCCAGCGATCGGCTGACACCTCAGACGGCTTCACTGCGCGCCAAGGATGCGTAGGGCATGGGCCTCACGTCATCTTGCCGTTGAAAAGCTTCAACGCTGTGCCGCTGGCGAGTTGAAAATGCGCGCCGCTGGAGAGCCAAAACGGCGTGCCGTTGAAGCCCCTGAAGGGCGTGCCGCTGAATGGCCTGAAGGGCGTGCCGCTGAGGCCTGCTGAGGGCGTGCCGCTGAGGCCTGCTGAGGGCGTGCCGCTGAGGCCTGCTGAGGGCTGTGCCGCTGGAACCCCAGGGAGCTGTGCCGCTGAACCCCCAGGGGGGGTGTGCCGTTGAACCCCCTGTGGGGTGTACCGCTGAAGGGGGCGTGCCGCTGGATGGCTCCCCAGGGCGTGCCGCTGGGGCTCCGCCAGGGTGTGCCGTTGAGGCCCCTTGGGGCTGGGCGTGCCGCTGGATGGCTCCCCAGGGGGTGTGTGTACCCGGGGCCCGTTCTGAGCCCGTTGCGAGCACGAGTCATGGCCTATTTAGCTTCCTTCGAGGCCCACGGATTGTGGGGGCTCTTTGTGCTTAGCTTTTCTTCACTGTCGTAACTCCTGGAGACGGCTTCACGACAGTCTCTTCAGGGGCTTATTCACTCGGGCTGTTGTCAGTACTGGGCCGAGTAGAATATCATAGGTGTGCAATTTTTGGTGTCCACACCCCCCCGGGGGGGACATCTGAAGCAGAACAAACAACATCCCCCGGCTTAGGGAAGCATATGAAGAGAGGAATACACCCCGATATGGGGGCACGTAAACAAAGAAGAAGAATTCACCCCGCCTCGGGTGCATGAAAAGCAAGAACCACACCCCGCATTAAAAGCGGCAATACACTCCACTCTGGGGGCACTAGAAGTGGAATACACCCCGTGCCGAGGGCATATAAAAAAAAGGGGATATCTCGCTCTGGGGCATCAGAAGCAACAATACACCCCACCTTGGGAGCATAAGAAGCAAACATTCCCCCCGGTGTGTCTGGGAAGAAGACAAGAATTTACCCCGGCCTAGGGGTATTTGAAGAAGAAGCATTCCCCGCCAGGGGACATAGAAGCCATAAAGAATACGCCCCGGTCTAGGGGTATTTGAAGAAGAAGCATACCTCGCCTCGAGGGCCTAGAAGCTATAAAAGAGCATGCCCCGACTCAGGGGCATATGAAGAGAAGTCCACCCCGGCCTAGGGGTATTTGAAGAAGAAACATACCCCGCCAGGGGGCATGGAAGCCATAAAGAACACGCCCCGACTTAGGGGTATTTGAAGAAGATGCATCCCGCCTCGGGAGCATAAGAAAGAGTATAATACATCCCGTCTTAGGGATATTTGAAGAAGAAATATACCCCGCCAGGGGGCATAGAAGCCATAAAGAATATGCACCGGCTCAGGGGCATTGGAAGAAGAAACATACCCCGCCTGGGGGACGCGGAAGCAAAGAGATAGAGTACACCTCCACCCGGGGGCGTAAAGAAGCAAAGAGACATACATTCCGACCTGGGAGCACATGAAGAAAGAATATACCCTGACCTAGGGGCGTCAGAAGAAGAAACATACGCCCCGATCCAAGGACGTAAGAAGCAAGAGAATACGCCATGCGAAAAGGGTATAAGAAACATGAAGAATGTACCCCAGCCAAGGGGCACAAAAAGAGAGACACTCCGCCCTTGGCGCATAAGAAGCAGAAGCACCTACCCCAACCTGGGGGCATAAGAATACACTCCGCCCTTGGCGCATAAGAAGCAGAAGCATCTACCCCGACCCGGGGCACAGAAACAAAGAGACATACATCCCGATCCGGGAGCATGAGAAGAAAGATATACTCCGCCCAAGCGGCATTTGAAGAAACAACATACCCTGCTTCTGGGGCACTGAAGCCGTAAAGAGATACACCCCCGCCTCAGGGGGGCGTAAGAAGCAAAAGACACACCCCAGCCTCAGGGGGGCATAAGAAGCAAAAGATACACCCCCGTCCCGAGGGCATTTGAAGAGAGCTACGCCCCGTACCAGGGGCATATGAAGAAGAAACATACCTCGCCTCGAGGGCCAAGAAGCTATAAAGAACACGCCCCGGCTCAGGGGCATATAAAGAGAAGTCCACCCTGGCTTAGGGGTATTTGAAGAAGAGACATACCCCACCTGGGGGCATAGAAGCCGTGAAGAGT
Organism: Amorphophallus konjac; assembly: GCA_022559845.1. Lineage (NCBI taxonomy): Eukaryota > Viridiplantae > Streptophyta > Magnoliopsida > Alismatales > Araceae > Amorphophallus > Amorphophallus konjac. The sequence continues at coordinate 423,482,183 of CM040126.1, read as the reverse complement.
ATACCCCACCATGGGGGCATTTGAAGAGAGCTACACCCCTCCTCGAGGGCATTAAAAAAAACACACCCTGGTCTGGGGACATAGAAGCTAAAAAAATACACCCCGCCTGGGGGCACAGAAGCGAAGAGGCAAAACACACACCCCTCAAGGGGGATGCACACCAAATGAAGCTACACCCCGACCTGGGGCACATTAAGAGAAAAAAGAGCAGAGTAAAGAAAAAGACACGCATGAGGCAGACGTGGTCTTCGAGCCCGCCTCATCACACAAAAGAAAAGAAGGAAAGAAAGAATACACATAAGGCAGATGTGGTCTTCGAGCCCGCCTCATCACGCAAAAGAAGAGAAGAAAAGGAAGAAGAGACACATGAGGCAGATGTGATCCCTGAACCTGCCTCTTCACATAAAAGAAGAAGAGCAGAACCAAAAGAAGACGCATGAGGTAGACGTGGTCTTCGAGCCCGCCTCATCACACAAAAGAAGAGAAGAAGAGAAAAAATAATCATGGGGCGAACATGGTCCTTGCACCTGCCTCTCCATAAAAGAAGAAGAGAAGAAGAGAAAGAACAATCATGGGGCGAACATGGTCTCTGCACCTGCCTCTCTACAAAAGAAGAAGAGACGAAAAAAAGAGAGTCACGAGGCAGAAGTGTTCTCTGCACCCGCCTCTCCATAAAAGAAGAAGAGAAGAAGAGAAAGAACAATCACGAGGCGAACATGGTCCTTGCACCGGCCTCTCCATAAAAGAAGAAGAGAAAGAACAGTCACGGGGCGAACATGGTCTCTGCACCTGCCTCTCTACAAAAGAAGAAGAGAAGAGAAAAAAGAGACACGAGGCAAACATGGTCTTTGCGCCTACCTCTCCACAAAAGAAGAAGAGGAAAAAAAAGAGACACGAGGCAGACGTGGTCTTCGAACCCGTCGCCTCACATAAAAAAAAGAAGAAAAAAAAAGAGAGACATGAGACAGACGTGGTCTTCGAACCCGCCGCTTCACGAATCCTTCTCCTTGGCTCACGTATCCTACTACCCGACGTCCTTTGGCTCAGTCATTCCGGCCAAGGCCCACTGTCATGATTAATCCACCTGTCCCACCGTGCTCTCCGATATCTTTTTGGCTTTACAGCCTACTCCTAACATCTCTCGGCTTGTCAGCCTGCTCCCAATATCCCTTGGCTTTTTAGCCTACTTCCCAATATCTTTGGCTCTTGCAGCCTGCTTCCCAGAATTCGGCCTTCACGGCCTGCTTCCCAGAATTTGGCCTTCACGACTCGCTTCCCATAGTTTCGGCTCCTGCAGTCCGCTTCCCAATATCTTTGGCTCTCACAGCCTGCTTCCTAAAATTCGGCCTTTACGGCCTGCTTCCCAGAATTCGGCCTTCACGGCCCGCTTCCCAATTTCAGCTTTTGCAGCCTGCTTCCCAATATCTTTGGCTCTCGCAGCCTGCTTCCCAGAATTCGACCCTTGCGGCCTGCTTCCTAGAATTCGGCCTTCACGGCCCGCTTCCCAATTTCGGCTTCTGCAGCCCGCTTCCCAATATCTTTGGCTCTCGCAGCCTGCTTCCCAGAATTCGGCCTTTACGGCCTGCCTCCCAGGGTTCGGCCTTCGCGGCCCGCTTCCCATAACTTCGGCTCTTGCAGCCCGCTTCCCAATTTCGCCCCTTATGACCCGCTCCCCTAATGTCCCTTGGGTTCTATAGCCTGCTTCCCTAATACCCTTTCAGCCGTTCGTGGTCTGCTTCTCCAATACCTTTACTACCACTACACTTATACGTAACAACATTATTTTCTTATGCAAAAACAAACACACAAAAAAATAATAAAACAGACACGCAAAAAGAGGGAAAAAAACAAAAAAAAGAGAATGCATGATTTCCTTGCTTGCATGGTTGCTTAATATAGAATAATACACCTCCTTGGAATTTTCTAGGATCGTGTTTCCTTACTAAATAATATCGCCCGATTCCGGATGCACGAGCGTCAGGGCACGCGCTCGAAGGGAACCCTATTATGGCGGGTGCACACGTCAAGGGGAAGAGTCATGGCTGAATCGCTAAGCCCAACTCACAAAATAAACCTGAGGCAACGCTCCCACACTAAGCACGTAGCGTGTTCAATAGCTTTTAACTATAGGGATTGCCCGAATTTCTTCTTAGCACTCTACAGATGCTTGAATTCTTGCACTCGCGTGAAAGGTAATCGTGAGGAAAAAGCTGCCTACCCCCACTGTAAAAAAAAAAATAAAAAAAGAGAAAAAAAGAGAGAGAGAAAAGAAAAGAGAGAGAAACGCGGAGCCGAGTAGCCGGGAATCCCCACTGAAACAAATGAGGAGACTCGTGCAAAATGGTGAAGCCAATCACAATAAGGACGAATCTTAGTAGCCGGGAATTTCCATTGAGACACATGAGGAGACTCGCGCCGAACGGTGAAATCCGCTACCAAAATAAACAGATGGGGGCTGTGTGAAGCTACCGAAAGTCGAAAGTCTGGAACTAATGTGTAGGCGCTAGAGTGATCCTCGAGTGTCACCAGGAAAACCTGCATATCCCCATGGTTAGGGCTCTTTGTTCACACATTTATACCGCCACGCCACAGAGAATTGCCTCAGGTGAAATACGTGAATTAAGGCTATGCATGCAAGACGTGTGATATCCTCTTGACGGGTGCACCACCCCTCAATTGTGCCTCATGACCCGCACCGTGTCTGCGAATTAAGGGCGATGTCCCTACCCCATCCCCTATAGAGGGAGCTATCACATACGTATATTTATGTTATGTCTGCTAATGAATGCCTGCATGCTTGAATAAAAAATAATAACAAAGAAAAATAATAATAAATAAAAACAATAATGTGTGTATACAGTAAAATCAATTTCGGCCATCGCAGCCTATTTTCCCAGCTCTGGCTCGTAGAGCCCAATCTTGCCCCCCCCCCCATGGCCTACCTCTTGCCCTCGCGGCTCGTTAATCTCCCAACTCCGGCTTCTGTAATCCGCTTCCCCGATTTGCGCTTCCACATCTTGCGCCATAATTTCGGCTCTTGCAGCCCGCTTCCCAAAAACTTTGGCTCTTATAGCCTGCTTACCTCGGCCCCCATGGCCCGCTTTCCCGATTCTGGCCTTCACGGCCTGCTTCCCGGAATTCGGCCTTCACGGCCCGCTTCCCATAATTTCGGCTCTTGCAGCCCGCTTCCCAACAACTTTAGCTATTGTAGCATGCTTACCTCAGCCTCCATGGCCCGCTTTCCCAATTCTGGCTCTCGTAGCCTGTTTCCCAGAATTCGACCTTCACGGCCCACTTCCCATAAGTTCGGCTCTTGCAGCCCGCTTCCCAATATCCTTGACTTTCATAAGCTGCTCCCCCAATTCGGCCTATGCGGCCCGCTTCCCGACTTTGGCTCTTCTGGCCTGCTTCCCTTCGGCTCTCGTAGCCTACCCTCCCTGTTTTGGCTCTGGCAGCCTGCTCCCCAAATTTTGGATTTCGCAGCCCGCTTTCCTGATTTGGGGACACTAAATAATTTCTCACCCCATGTTTACGTGCAGGGGAATATAGAAGAGGAGAAAAGAGAAGAGAAGGTGAAAATAAGGAAAGAAGAAAAGGAAACACTCTTGAAGTGCTCCAACGGCGCAGTAGCCTGCAAGCCCTTCAGCGGCACACTACTAAGTGCCCTCAGCGGCACACCCATTGTGAAGCCTCCAGCGGTACGCCCTTCGGGGCACACTCCCAGCGCCCTTCAGCGGCACAGCCTCGCGCCCCCTCAGCGGCACGCTCCCAGGCGCCCGCACACCTTCGGAGTGCCTTACGCTGCACACCCTCCTGTGCTATCTCCCAGTGTGCCCTTCAAGCGTCCCGGTGGCACGCTCTAGCCAGCCCTTAAGCGGCACGCCACCCCCGCCCCCTTTATACGGCGAACAAAAAAAAAGAGAAAAAAAAAGAGGAGAGACGATAAAAGAGGAAGAGAATGGATTAAAAAAAGCAAAAAGGAAGAGATGGGGGGATTTCGACAAAAAAAAGAAAAAAAAGAGAGAGAGAAAGAAGAGAAAATAATAATAATAATAATGATATATATATATATATGTGTGTATACATATGTCTCCCGTCCGCGCGCCCCTACGTATCAACGGGCCTCCGCACGGGCAAAGACGGCTCCACCCTGCATTGGCGTTAGTCCCTTGCCAACAAATAAGTCCTTTTCCGGCGCAAGACTTCGTGCCCTAGCCACCCGCTCTTACACAATATTGCAATCATGGACCTTACGTCCGAATCGGCAAAAAAAAAAACCGTTGCGTTGGCATTATCTTCTTGCCAACGAATGAACCTTATCTTTCGGCGCAAGGCTTCGTGCCCTAGCCACCTTCTCTCATGCAAATCGCCATTGTGGGCCTTACGCTCGAATCGGCAAAATCTCTATCCTTGCGCTGGCATTAGTCCCTTGTCAACGAATAAGTCCCTTTATGGTGCAAGGCTTCGTGCCCTAGCCGCCCGCTCTCACACGATATCGTCGTTACGGACCTTACGTCCGAATCGGCAGAAAATCCCCCGTTGCGTTGGCATTATCTTCTTGCCAATGAATGAACATTATCTTTCGGCGCAAGGCTTCGTGCCCTAGCCACCTTCTCTCATGCAAATCGTCATCGCGGGCCCTACGCCCGAATTGGCAGAATCTCTATCTTTGCGCTGGCATTAGTCCCTTGCCAACGAATAAGTCCCTTTCTGGCGCAAGGCTTCGTGCCCTAGCCACCCGTTCTCACACGACACTGCCATTACGGACCTTACGTCCGAATCGACAGGAATTCTCCCATTGCGTTGGCATTATCTTCTTGCCAACGAGTGAGCCGTGCCTTTCGGCGCAAGGCCTCGGGCCCTAACCAACCATTACATATCACCCACTTGTCAAATATATATATATATATATATATATATATATATAAAATAAATAAGAGAAAGGGGCTTAAAATAGAGGTGCCCCGCCGGACTTGCCCCTACTCAGGGACAAGGGCAAAAATGGCAACAACCCAGCTGTGGCGAAAACCCGAAGGGGCGCTGCAGGCAAAATCGGGTACCCCGCCGCGTGAAAACCCGAGAGGGCGCGTGGGCAAAAGCAAGAGGGGGCCGGTGCTGGAGAAAACCCGAAATGGCGCTTGTACCGGTAATGTGGTTCAAAAAAAAGAGGAGAAAAGAAAAGAGACAAAGAGACAAATAAACTACGTCAGCCCCCGGCACCCTGTCGGCACTGACGAAGAGACAAGGAGATCAACAAACCAGGTCAGCTCCCGACACCCTGTCGGCACTGACGAAGAGACAAAGAGACCAACAAACCAGGTCAGCTCCCGACACCCTGTCGGCACTGACGAAGAGACAAAGAGACCAACAAACCAGGTCAGCTCCCGGCACCTTGTCGGCACTGGCGAAGAGACAAAGAGATCAACAAATCAGGTCAGCTCCCGACACCCTGTCGGCACTGACGAAGAGACAAAGAGACCAACAAACCAGGTCAGCTCCCGGCACCCTGTCGGCACTGACGAAGAGACAAAGAGACCAACAAACCAGGTCAGCTCCCGACACCCTGTCGACACTGACGAAGAGACAAAGAGACCAACAAACCAGGTCAGCTCCCGGCACCTTGTCGGCACTGACGAAGAGACAAAGAGATCAACAAACCAGGTCAGCTCCCGACACCCTGTCGGCACTGGCGAAGAGACAAAGAGATCAACAAACCAGGTCAGCTCCCGACACCCTGTCGGCACTGACGAAGAGACAAAGAGACCAACAAACCAGGTCAGCTCCCGGCACCTTGTCGGCACTGACGAAGAGACAAAGAGACCAACAAACCAGGTCAGCTCCCGGCACCTTGTCAGCACTGACGAAGAGACAAAGAGATCAACAAACCATGACAGCTCCCGACACCCCGTCGGCACTGACGAAGAGACAAAGAGACCAGTATACCATGTCAGCGTCCGACGCCCTGTCGGCAATGATGCAAAAGAGAAGAAGAGACCAACACGCTACGGTGGCTCCCGACGCCCTGTCGGCACTGATGAAGAGGAGAAGAGACAAGCATGCTACGTCAGCTCCCGACACCCCGTCGGTGCCGATGAAGAGAAAAGAGACCAGTACACCCGCGGGCACCGCCCGGCTCATCCTTCGCCTGCGCTACCCGTGGGTGGGGGGCATTTGTGGACACCAAAAATTGCACGCACAGATATCCAGCTCAGCCCAGCATTAACAACGGCACCGAGTGAAGAAGCCCCGGAGGGACTGGTCATCCGGACTCCCCAAATATGCACACTGCCGTGAAGCCGTCTCCGGAGTCACGACAGTGAAGAGAAATCAACCACCAAGAGCCCCCACAATCCATGGGCCTCGAAGAAAATTAAATGGGCCACAACTTGTGCTCACAACGGGCTCAGAACTGCCCGTTTTAGCCCTTCAGCGGCACAGCCTTTTGGCCCTTCAGCGGTACACCCCTTGGGCCTTCAGCGGCACAGCCTTTTGGCCCTCCAGCGGTACACCCCTGGGCCTTCAGCGGCACAGCCTTTTGGCCCTTCAGCGGTACACCCCTGGGCCTTCAGCGGCATGCCCTTGTGCCCTTTCAACGGCACACCCTACAAGCCTTCAACGGCACACCCTGCAAGCCTTCAACGGCACACTATTTCAAGCCTTCAACGGCAATCTATTTCAAGCCTTCAACGGCACACTATTTCTGGCCTTCAGCGGCACACCCATTTGCCTTCAGCGGCACACTCTTTGGTGCCCTCCAGCGGCACACTATGAAGTGCCCTCCACGGCACACTTTTTATGCCCCCAGCGGCACACTATGAAGGGCCCCCCACGGCACGCTCTTTGTGCCCTTCAACGGCACACTTCTCTGGGCCTTCAGCGGCACGCCTTTTGCCCTCTTCAGCGGCACGCCTACAGTGTCTTACAGCGACACACTTCTTCAGCCCGCCAGCGGCACAGCGTGAAGGTTTTTCAACGGTCGAGCGACGTGGCGCCCATGCCCTATGCATCCTTGGCGCGCAGTGAGCTGTCTGAGGTGTCAACCAACTGTTGGGCCACGTAGGCTACTCCCCTGACAGCCGGGACAGAAGAAGTCAAACCCCATGATGAAGCCGCTTCCCGCCTCCGACGGCCATGTTCGAAGGCTCCCGTTGCTGGGAGTATAAAACCACTCCCATTCCAAGCAAAAAAAAGGGGAGACAGAGAAAGGGGGGGAGACACACAGACGGATACAGAGACGAACAGAGAGAGTGGCATAGGAAGAGAGGAAGAAGAAAGGAGAAGAGAAGGGCAAGGGCTCCGGCGTGGAGTTTCCCGGCGACCACCCAGCAACAAGGAGAGAAAGAGAGTAAGGGAGAGAGAGAGAGAGAGAGAGAGAGAGAATGTAATGGGGAGATCCCCAGAGGGTTCTGGCCTTATCCTGGACCCCTGGTTCTCCCCCCACTTTTTTTTTCTTTATTTTTGTTCTCTCCCGCGTTCTTACGGTCTCTTCCCTCTCCCCATCTCATTGTACAGCCTTGAGTGTGGACCCCTCATTTTCGATATGAATGAAAGAAGAGTATTGTTTTCGTTGGTTGATTGGTTTTGGTCAGCTGCGTGTTTTGTAGTTTGCTCTCTTTCTCTTTCTCCCGTTCTCCTTGGATTCTCTCGTTTGCATTCATCCATGGATACGTTAGGCTGACGATAGCCTCTTCTATCGATCTTATGGTTCGTCAAGGGCAGGTTTCCCCTCTGGACAGCATCCATTTCCTTCTCATACACCACCCAAGCCCATGACCCCTGCTCAGACCTACTGCTTCCCCAAACAGCCCTGATTCCTTTCCCTTAGCCAGCTAATGCATCACTTGGCGTAGGTTCAATCCAGTCTGTAAACCCTTTTTACTTCACCAATGTCCCCCAACCCCTTTTGGCCGGCATATCCTTGGCCCTTCCCAGCCGATGCGCCCTTGATTTCTTCAGCCTAACGCCCTATTGGCCCAGCACGCCCTCTCGGCCCTTGGCCGGTACACCCCACAGCGGCCCTCAGCGGCACACCCTGCTGGTACCTTGGCCGGCACACCTGTGATAGCCCCCAGCGGCACACCTCCCACCTTTTGTGCTTCAGCGGTACACCTTTAGTCTCCCTTGGCCGGCACACCATGTGCCTCCAGCGGCACACACTTCCAGCCCTTCCCCGGCACACCCATAATAGACCCAGCGGTACACTTCCCCTTTAGTGCCTCAGCGGCACGCCTGGCCCTGCCCTAGCCCGGTACGTTTTCCCGTGTTTTCTGAAGTTTTATTAAGGTGTTGCTGCCCTTGGGCGCCCACCTCCAGTTGTCGGGTTCCGCCACTCCATGTGGGCGCGTCCCCTTTATCTCCCTTACGCTCGGGACAAGGGGAGATGCTGCCGAATTTTTGTCAGAAAATAACAAGACGTTAAAAGACAAAAGGAAGCAACAAACGAACAGAACAACCAATGATAAAATTATCTAACTAAGCAACCAACTGCCAGCAGCATGACGAGAACTGAACCAATTAACAGCCCGGCCGACCGAACGTCAGATCTGCGAGAAGAGGTCGAACAGAACAAAGCAAAGAAGAGGAGAAGTTTATATAAAACTACCTGAAAATCAAGAAAAGAAGAAAAGAAAAGCCTTAAGAGAAACAGAGGGAGAGTGGATCCCCCCCTTGACATTTCCAACCCCAAAACGCCTTCAGTGGTACATCCATCCTTAGCCTCCAACGGTACGCCCTTCCCAACCTCCAACGGCACACTCCAGAGAGCCTTCAGCGGTACACACTGCCCACCCCCAGCGGCACACTCCAACGGCCCTTCAACGACACGCCCTCCTGGCCCCTCAGCGGCACACTCCCTCCCATTGTCTCTCTCTCTTCGCCGGCACACCCTCATCCACCGTCTCAGTGGAACTCAATGTATAGACTTGGCCGATTAACACACAAACACAGCAACAAGCAACGTATAGACTTCGTATGTCGATTGCATGGGCAACGTACAGACTTTTAGTTGAATAGGCTGAAGAATGTACAGACTTCATGTTGCAACGTACAGACTTTGTGCTGCAGCGTACAGACTTTGGGCTGGGCAATGTACAGACTTCATGTTAGAATGTAGACTTCATGCTGGCCAATGTACAGACTTTGAGCTGATGAATGCTGGCCAATGTACAGACTTTGAGCTGCAATGTATAGACTTTATGCTGGCCAATGTACAGAATGATGGTCAATGTATAGACTTTGAGCTGCAACGTATAGACTTTGGGGTTATCAATGTATAGACTTCGAGCTGCAGCCAACAGACAATGTATAGACTTTGAACTGCAGCCAATGGGCAATGTATAGACTTTGAGCCGCAATGTACAGACTTTAGACTAAAGGACGTATAGACTTTATGTGCTCGTTGAATAGACACTGTATAGACTTTAGGCTGAGGAACGTACAGACTTTATGTTATCCCCCTCCTTCACCGACACACTCTCCAGCCATCGCCCCAGCGGTACACTTCCTTCAGGCCTTCACCGGTACGCCCTCCTCAAGCCCTTTAACGGCACACGTCTCCAGCCCTTCGCTGGCACGCTTTTCTGCCTACCTTCCTTCAGCGGTACACCCCCCCTTTAGCCCCCTTTCTAACCCGCCAAGGGTCAACTCTCCCCAAATATATATATATATATATATATATATATATATATATATATATATATATATAATACATGAATACACATATATATGTATATATAGGCATATAATGGCAGCACTGACAAGCTAATGAAAATCATGATAAATAAATAAACCTGAATATATATATATGAGAAATAAACAAAAAAAATACGAAATAATAATAATAATAGTAAAAAAGGGAAAGGGAAGATATAATAGTAATAATAATAAACAAAATGGAGAAATCATCTGGAATAAATACATAAAAGGGAAATAAGCAATAATATATATATGCACATAATTTAAAGCCCAGATAAAGAAAATGGAAAAATCTCTGTTGCAGCCCCGTCTCCCCCGTGACCCGATGCTGAAGGAACAACAATGTCGCCCTTCCAGGTTGGGCCCGAGTCTTGGGAATTATCCCGAAATGGCCATGGCCTGACCTCGTCTCGGGTTGACATTCTGATTAAACCGGACTCGTTCCTCAGGTCGGATCCCTTCCGAGCCACTACTAAAATTACCGCACGTTCGGCAAACATTTAAACGGGTTCAACTCGGTTTTCGCCGCGTTTCTATTATGGACCTGCATCTGAATATGAAAAGACCCGTGAGCAACCAACATGGCCGACGGCTCCTACCCTGACGTGGTCGTGACCCAGTATTGCTCCGGGCTGATAGCTCGTCAAATCGGATTCACTCTATCGGGATTCGTTCCCGCCCTTTCATTGAGATTGCCGCAAACTCGGCATACATTTGTACGGGATTGTTCCTATCTACGTCGCACCTTCAATATGGACCCTTGTCCGAATATCAAGTGGTCCGCAAGTGACCGACAAAAATCTGAATAGAACGAGATGGCTCCTGTCATCCCTGGACCCTATACACGGGAATATCAATAAGGCCTTTGTAGGCTGTGCTTGGACCTCGGGTCCATCCCGATTATGGTCACTGTCTGACCCACACCCTCGGCCTATAGCTCGCTTCCTTCGAACATGTTTTGGTTTTGGAATCTAGTCCCGAGACTCTTCCCCGTTGCCCTCCGGCACCGGGAACATTAATGATGCCCACGCAAGCCCCGTTTGGACCGCGGGAGGCGCCCCCGGTATGGTCCTGACTCGATCTCGCATCGGGCCAATAAATTCACTGGTTTCCTACTACACTAAGGGAGATTTAACCGAATGTTTTTAGTGTCTCGGAATAGTATATGTGCCGTATCCCGGCATACATATGTTCCAGGTCCTCCTGCGACGATTACAATATTCTCAAGCCGGACACCCGTCCGAATATTGAATGGTCTCCCGAATGACCGACACGTTTCGAACGTCCGCTTCCCTAGACACAGGGCTTTTCAACCGATTCAAGGGACATTCCCTCGTTGCCCCTTGGCACCGGAAATATTAATGACGCTCATGCGAGCCAAACTTCGACCGCGGGGGGCCCACCGCAGTATGGTCGCAGCTTGCTCTTGCACCGGGCCAACAGATTTATTGGTTTTTGACCGCTCCAACCGAGGCTCAGCCGAACGTTTTCCGCTCTTCCGAACAATAAATTTGCCATACCTCGGCATACATGCGTTCCGGTTTTCCCGCGACAACCGCGATTTTCTCGAGCCGAACATTCGTCTGAACATTAAATGGTCAGTACACGACCGACATGACCGCGAATGATTTTCTTCTCACCCTCGCGTGAGGATTTCAATACCTCGTAATAGACCTCTCATGCAATTAATTTCTTGGCCATGAGGCCCTGAATCTCGGCGATTAATCAAGGGTGTTCCCTCGTATGGGGGATGTAAATGACGCCGTGACCTTTATGGCGCGACGGGTTTTGGTCCCGACACGAACTACACAATCGTCTGACGAAGTCAGATCGAGCGCACCATGGGCTCTTCGGAGCCCGAATAAATTGTCACTCCGGTGACTGGCACGCCCACGCACTTAATAGATGAATCAACCATCCGAATAAACGAACAACATAATAAGCGTGTCGAAAAGTGCGTCCACAGCTACTCCCCTGACATCCAGGACGGGAGGAGGTCAAACCCCATGATGACCCAGCACTTCCCGCCTCCGACTGCCGTGCTCGAGGGCTTCCGCTGCTGGGAGTATAAAACCACTCCCATTCCGGCGAGGAGGGAGGCATACACACACATACAGATACACGCAGAAGAGAAGAGGAGAAGAGAAGAAGAGAAGAAGAAGGGGAAGAGAAGAAGAGAGGAAGAGAGGAAGAGAGGGGGGGAGTCCGCCGTTCCACCCACCGCCGCCGCCCATGCGAAGAGAGAAGAGAAGGGGAGGAGGGGAGGCTCTGGCTCCCCCCCCCCCCCGCTGCTCCGTCCACCGTCGTCCGCGGGAAAAGAAAGAGAAGAAGAAGAAGAGAAGAAGAGGGAGGCCCTCCGGCGACCACCGACGAGTGAGAGAGAGTAAGGGAGAAAGAGAGAAAGAGAGATGTAGAAGGGGGAGTGGGGAAGACCAGGGAGCCGTCGCCCCTGCTCGACCTTAACCTCCCCCATTCTTCCTCTTTATGCTTTTCTTTTCCCTCCTCGTTGCTGTATCTTCTACCCCGGTGTTTTTTTTTTTAATGTATACATGGCCGGCTATGGCCACCTTCTTTTTTTTATGAATGGAAATCCCTCTTTTTTGGGTTTCTCACCGTCTCCGTCCGTTTGGGTATTTTGCATGCGTTTGATCGTGCACCCCCCCTTCGGTGTTTTGGCCTCCCTACGGGGCCACGGATCTCCGTTCATGCCCTTCCTGCGCCTCCAGCGGCGCACCCATCTGTGCCTCCAGCGGCACACCCTGATGGTGCCTCCAACGGCACGCTCTAATTGTGCCTTCAGCGGCACACCCAATTGTGCCTCCAGCGGCACACCCTGATTGTGCCTCCAACGGCACACCCTAATTGCGCCTTCAGCGGCACACCCCGACTGTGCCTCCAGCGGCACACCCCAACCAATTCTTCCTCGGCACGCCTTGGCCAGGCCCTTCGCTGGCACGCCCTCTCGTGCCTTCCTTGCCCGGCACATTTGCCCTTCCTTCTTGCCCGGTGCATCCCCCCTCAGCCAGTCCTAGAGTAGTCTTCCACTCGCCGTTCCCTCCGAGTTTTTCGAGGTTCATTAAGGTGTTGCCGCTCTCGGGCGCCCACCTCCAGTTGTCGGGTTCCACCACTCCTTGTGGGCGCGTTCCCTGTATCCCCCTTACGCTCGGGTCAAGGGGAGATGCTGCCGAATTTTCGTTAGATACAATAACATATTAAAAAGACAAAAGGAAGCAACAAACAAATGGAACAACAACACGAATTAAAAGGACTAAAAGAAAGCAACAAACAAATAAAAAGAACGACGGTAAAATACTTTAACCGAAGTAAGGGAACCGTAATCAACACAAAGAGAGCCAAATCGAACGGCAACTAAACAACTTGAACATCCGCCCTCACAAGAGAAAGAATGGAAGATAATCAAGAGAAAGAGAGAAGAAACCCAAGCAAACTTAATAAAATCAAGAGAGAAAAGGAAAAGAGAAAAGACATAAGAACGGAGGAGGAGTGGGCTCCCCATGCCCTTCGCCGGTACGCCCCTCTAGCCACCCTCGGCCGGCACGCCCTTCGCCGGTACACCTTGCAGCGCCCTTCGCCGGCACGCCCCCAGCCCAGCTTCCTCGGCACGCCTTGCTTGGCCCTTCGCCGGTACACCCTGCATCGCCCTTCGTCGGCACGCCCCAGCCACCTTCGCCGGTGCACCCTTCATGGCCCCTCGCCGATACACCCTGCAGCCCCTTCGCTGGCACGCCTCCTCTTCCTTCCCCGGCACACGCTCAACGTGGCCTTCGTCGGTACGCGTTTCCAGCCTCCTCACCGGTACACCCGCTTGGCCCTTCGCCGACATGCCCCCTATACCCCTCGCCGGCACGCTCAACGCGTGCCCACGCCACCACAGCTCCTGCGCCTATTCGCCGGCACACACACCACGGCCCCTGCGCCTCTTCGCCGGTACACCCCTTTTTGGTCCTCGAGTGGCCCACTCTCTCTCCAGAAAATATGTATAATGCAATAATAATGATAATAATAATAAATTAATAAAAACTATGATGAATAAATAAACCTGAATATATATATATATGAAATAAACAAACAAAAAATGTGAAATAATAATAATAATAATAAACAAAAAGAGAGAGAAAATATAATAGTAATAACAATAAACGAAAATGGAGAAATCATCCGGAATAAACACATAAAAGGGCAATAAGCAATAATATATATATATATATATATAATTTGAAACCCAGATAAAAAGATGGTAAAATCTATATCGCAGCCCCGTCTCTCCCGTGACCCGGTGCCGAAGGAACAACAATGCTGCCCTCCTAGGTTGGGTCTGAGTCTTGGGAATTATCCCAAAATAGCCACGACCTGACCTCGCCTCGGGCCGATATCCCGATTAAACCGGACTCGTTTCTCGGGCCGGATCCCTTCCGAGCCACTACTAAAATTGCCGCACGTTCGGCAGACATTTGAATGGGTTCACCTCGATTTCCGCCACGTTTCTATTACGGACCTGTGTTCGAACATGAAAAGGTCCATGCGTGACCGATATGGCCGACGGCTCCCATCCCGACATGGTCGTAACCCGGCATTGCTCTGGGCCAATAGCCTGTCGAATCGGATTCATCCTAATGGGATTCGCCCCCCGCTCTTTCATTGAAGTTGCCGCGAACTCGGCATACATTTGTACGGGGTTGTTTCTATCTACGTCGTACCTTCAATATGGACACTTGTCCGAATATCAAGTGGTCCGCAAGTGACCGACAGAAATCGGAACAGAACGAGATGGCTCTTGTCATCCCTGGACCCTACACATGGGAATATCAATAAGGCCTTCATGGGCTATGCTTGGACCTCGGGACCGTCCCGACTATGGTCGTTGTCTGACCCATATCCACGGCCTACAGCCCGCTCCCTTTGAACACATTTTTGGTTTTGGAATCTAGTCCCGGGAATCTTCCCCATTGCCCTCTGGCATCGGGAACATTAATGATGCCCACGCAAGCCCCGTTTGGACCGCGGGAGGCGCCCCCGGTATGGTCCCGACTCGATCTCGCACCGGGCCAATAAATTCGCTACTTTCCTGCTACACTAACCGAGATTTAACCGAATATTTTCAGTGTCTCGGAATAATATATATATATGCCGTATCCCGACATACATATGTTCCAGGTCCTCCCGCGACGATTACGATATTTCCAAGCCGGACACCCGTCCGAATACTAAACGGTCCCCTGAATGACCGATACGTTTCGAACGTTCGCTTCCCTAGACACAGGGCTTTCCAACTGATTCAAGGGTTATTCCCCCGTTGCCCCTTGGCACCGGAAATATTAATGACGTTCATGCAAGTCTTGCTTCGACCGCGGGGGGCCCACCGCATTATGGTCGCAGCTTGCTCTTGCACCGGGCCAACAGATTTACTGGTTTTTGACCGCTCCAACCGAGGCTTAGTCGAACGTTTTTCGTTCTTCCGAACAATAAATTTGCCGCACCTCGGCATACATGCGTTCCAGTTTTCCTGCGACAACCGTGATTTTCTCGAGACGGACATTCGTCCGAACATTAAAATGGTCAGTACACGACCGACATGACCGCGAACGGTTTTCTTCTCACCCTCATACGGGGATTTCAATGCTTCCTAATAGACCTTTCATGCAACTAATTTCTTGGCCATGAGGCCCTGAATCCCGGCGATTAATCAAGGGTGTTCCCTCGTATGGGGGATGTAAATGACGTCGTGACCTTTATGGCGCGACGGGATTTGGTCCCGACACGAACTACACAATCGTCTGACGAAGTCAGCTCGAGCGCACCATGGGCTCTTCGGAACCTGAATAAATTGTCACTTAGTGACTGGCACGCCCACGCACTCAATAGACGAACAACTTGAACAAGCGAATTTTAGTGCATCCACACCCCTAAACACCCCTTGAACATCCCCATGTTACCTCATCAAAATCCATTCAACTATCCACACAAACACCAACCCCCCTACACCCATCCATTCTCCTAGTCGCCCTCTCCCTCTCTCTCTCTCTAGCCTGCGCACACCTCCCTTCCCTCCTCTCATCCTTCACACCCAAGGGCTCCATATCCCTCCTCACACCATCGCCCGCTGTCCACCTCCCTCCCCCTTCTTCCAGCAACCGCTAGGGAGACCCCTACAACACCATCGTTCCGTCGTCTTTGCCAGTCCTAAAATGAAGCAACCCTGCTTGCATTATATATATGAGTGCAAGTTCTGCTCAAGCTAACGAAGGGAATCACAAGTTCGAAGGTTAATTTATGTACAAGATTGAGGGATTAAATGTGGCGGAGGGATAGATAGTAATTAATGCAGTTATGGACTCCAATTGGGCATTTTTTTCCACTAAATATTTTTCTCTCTTTTGCAGATGTCCTATCACATAAGCAGATCGGACGGCAACATAAAGAATAGTGGAAATAAGCTTGTTGGTAGGAAAGTTGTGCCTACTCCTTGTCGACTATCCAGAAACATGTCTTTGAAAATACAGACTTTTTTCTTCTTCTTGTCAGAGATAGGGAATGGATGATCAATGCAATTTTAAGGAGAGGGAGGTAGACAGTTTCTCAAAAACTTCACAGATTTATATGCTATAGCTCACTTGACCAAGCAGATCTTCAATATACGGGTGGAATAAGTCATATTGAAGTCAGCAAACCCCAAAAAGTTGAGTGAAATTGAATTATAGGATCTTTTTAGAGCTTGCCTTTATTCTCCGAACAACCAGTTTAAATACAGAAGAAATGGTGAGGCAATGAAAAAGGGAATCAAGAGGGAGATATTTTTTTAGATCAAGTATTAGGGTCCTTATAGATGGTGGACGCGGAGTACAAGGGCAAAACTGGTTAGGAACTGGATCTTACCTACTAAATTTAAAAGCTTCCTGCCTAAATACTTTGCAAGATTTACCAAATCTGACAACAGCTTGATGTGCATCCTTTGGTACATTTTGTTTTTTTTTTTTTGGGGGGGGGGGGGTAATTGTACCTTAAATGTGATGCTATTCATGCAGTATTTAAGCAATTATAAACACCATAAGTACTAACTAGACCAGTCATTGCATATAACAGCTTGGTGCCAATTGGAAGAAGCTAGACCCAATTAGGTATGAGACTGTGTAGTTAAAAGCGCGCCTAGGCGCTGAGGTGAGGCGAGGGGGCACCCAATTAGGTATGAGACTGTGTAGTTAAAAGCGCTCCTAGGCGCTGAGGCGAGGCGAGGCGCCCCCTCGCCTCACCCTGCCTCGCCTCACTCTGACCACAATTTTCTGAATTAATTAGTTTCTTCATTATTTAATTTCTTCTCTTGCAGATTGCTTATTTAGACATATAGTTTACTTTTTGAATTAAATATATATATTTAATAAATTTTCGCCTCAAACGCCTAGGCCATCGCCTAGGCGTTTGAGGCATGAGACGACCCCTCGGTCGCCTCGGTTGCCTCACGCCTCAGACTACATAGGTACGAGGAAACATGCAAGATGAGTATACCAACAATTTTAGAGACAATATGAAATGAGATAAGCAATAAAAGATTGAGAATTGCATTCCACATTCACCTGAAAACACCAAGTGTGCATCTTATCTTTACATAAATGGAACTTTCGTAATTATAGTACCGCCCATCAGATCCGCCCTCAAAGGGCCGCCAAATGACAGCGACGATCCCACTACTACCTCATGCTCTCCCCATCAACCTCAGCTCCCTTCCCTGCCAGAGATCACAGAGGGGGACATAAGAAGAGGAAATTGGGTGGCAACGGATGGAGAGGGGTGGGCTTGGCGGGCGGCCAGGGGGGGTGTCCTCCCACCCGAACTAGAGTGGCTTTGAAGAGGGAGTGGGGGTTCTACATGCGGGTCAGGGTGTCAATGGATCGGATCCGGGTCAGATCCTTTATGATCCTAACCTGAATCCGATATTCTCATATTTGAATCTAACTCAGATCCAAAATAATCGATCATCTTGGATTCAAATCAGATCCAATTCCGAACTTAAGATTCCGGATCCGAATCTGACCGGAAATTCATATATATACACCTTTTATAAGAGATGGCCCATGAGATCCGAATTTGCATATTCGGATCTGAATTTTTTAGGAATCAATTGATCTTTTTTTCAGATCCATTCTTATGCTCCAACTCGCATATGGGTTTCAATTTCGGATCTTGAGTTTTGGATACAATTTGTTCAGTAATTTGATGAAAGGTTCAGAATTTACATATTGTATCCAAAACTTTTCAAACCCAATGGATCTAATTTCATATCCAAAGAGTAAACAACCATTACACTTAAAAATTTTGAATATTTTCGGATCCACACAATAAATACAAACAGTGCGCATTCAAAAGTTTAAATTTGGATCCATTTTTTGAGCTCTCTTGCCTCAAATATATATGATGGTTCTCAAACCTTTTGCATCCATGTGTCTCTAGTTTTGTTGCCCATGTGGGATATTCCCTCCCATGGGATACAATCTGCATGTGACATGGAGTCCAAAGACAGATCTAATATAACTTGCACTCGTGTACATAATGCAGGTTCAAACCTATATATAGATCACATACAAATTCGTGATCACATATAAATTTCATAATTAACCAGCTGCTATAGATCTCATGAACACTTAAATTCCAACGAGTCTAAATTTTAAAAAAGAACAACCCAAATCATACAAAGGATGTTAATTTGATTCCCATAAATGTGGAAAAGACCAAGAACAAACATATCTATTGTGACGACAACATGACCTTGTTGTCCACTAAAGAAGGGCACGAGCATGAATATTGTGAAGGGAATGTCTCCTTTTAAATTAAGTAGCACCATTAATGTATGCATTAACTAATAAGCCAACGAACATTTAAATAATGAATAAACCAAAATATTATTTATGAACACTTAAATAATGAATGTATGTATTAACTAATAACCCAGGTTGGAAATCAAAAAAAAAAGTCAGGACAAATCCATAAACAAGTCCAGCATCTAAACAATCCTCAAGGTTCCTTAATATCTATCCAAAGTTATATTTAACATCCTAGTTTAAGAATTACGTAGAAACATTATATTGTCCCTCGTCATTGACAGCCGTTACCCAGTACACTCATATCAATTGGGTTGAGTGGGGGTGTTGCAGCGTGTGGGGGAGAGTGAGAGGAGGGGGCCAGGAGAGTGAGTACCAGCAGCCGGCGTTGAGGGGGTTTATGCAGAAAAGACTAGGAAACCTCTAATTATATAGAAGAAGCTTATATTGGGTTTATGTGTCTATAAACACATTCATAATACACAAGCATATATACATACATACAAAACTATAAATACATGCTGGATAGGTCCAGATCGGCTGGATCAGGTTCGATATGCTGGTTGCATATATACATACAAACAGAACTATAAATTTGCCTTTCTTGTCGTACTAAGGATATACAGCTGACAGCTTTTTCATAGGTGGGTGTTGGCATGGGCTCCCAAATCAGGTGGAGGAGGTGACTCAGAGCCAGTTCTGTGGTTAAACCTTGAAGGCAACTGAAGAGTCTGGTGGTTGATTCTGCATTGCACTTGTTGGGTCATTTGAGGCGAGCAGAATGGCAGAATTTTGAGAAGGCAGAGCAGCAACATAGACCACTCTAACAGTAGGAAATGTGGGGGACTATATACCACTTCTGATAAAGTTTTTAAGTGGGTTAGGTTCTTCTCAAATGTGGGGGACTATATACCACTCTAACAGTAGGAGTTCTCTCAGGTGATCCGCACCATCTTGATCTCAATCCCTTGATGTGCTACTTTTCCTTGCTTGTATAGAAGGATTCTTGAGGTGTTATTGACAACATACTTGTACGTCTCTCTTTCATTGCTCCTTAACAAGCTTGTGGTACAGGGAACCAATCTTCCATCACACTATATATTATTATATGAGAAGTTAACTTCGTAGGAAAAAAATAGTGATCCTAGCATCATGCTTGGGCACTGTCGGAGATGATGTGATTTAGTAGGGGGTTTGTCCCATTTCATTGCTTCACCAGAATTGGTTAAGAGTTTAAAGAAGCCCACTTTTGCAGATCGATGTCGTACCCATTTAAGAAGTTATATTTGCTCCGGTGGCAGGCTCGCATCTGAATTGGACCTTCCAGAGATTATCTCCAAAGCACAACCCCGAACGCAAACACAGCGGCCTTCTTTGTCAGATGCCCCACATGGCATACTCTGGAGCAAGGTAGCCACTTTGAAGAGCAAGATATCATCTCTTTCATGGTTAGCCTAGTGAAGAATGGAGGACCTACTAAAAAATTGAATAAGAATAACTCTAATGAAATAATAAGAGCGGCTTCTCACATTGTTCCCGCAACACGTGTGCTGATATGTGTCTTCTTATCATCATAAAGTTTGGCCAAGCCAAAATCAGATATATTGGGGATGAGATCCGAAATAGGGCACAGATTGCCGTAAAACCAACTGCAATGCCCACAATCAACCCTGTTTTCTTCTTTGCCGGAGAAGTTGATGGCGGCCGGTTGCTCACAGTAGATATGAAATCTGAAAAAAAATCCATTTTTCTGCAGAAATCATTATCCTCTATTGGGAGCTTAAGTATACTGTGAATTGGGACCCACCAAATGGAGCTATGCTAATTGCTGAAATTGCTGGTCCATAGAAACCTTGAGTAGGTGTACAACATGTACCCCTCCCAGCCCAAAATAAATGGATTTCAAGGAAGTTGTCAGATACTGGAGCAACATGGTCCTCCGAAACAGCTCTAAGAGAACCACCCGCTCTCCCTCTTCTGTCAAAGTCTTTCTCTCTGAGTCTTCCCAGTAATGCAAACAGATCCACAAAGAAAGCACTTGAACAGTCACAGACATCTGCATCCAAATGTTGATGGCTGATTGACTAACTGTGAAAAAAAAGAAAAAGAAAAAGTATTACACATCAAATAAGGAGGTTTCCTTTGAAGGAAATGGATTCCATATAGATAATGAGCATCTTACATGATATCCTTGATGCATGTTCACAGTAGTTCCTATGGGACTATTGATGCTACCATTTTTCACTAGGTTCTCCATCTGTGAGGCAGACAAAAAAATTGTGTCTTGCCTCTGCAACAAGCATTTTTCCCATCTGATGTTTCATTACAGAGCAGGCAGAGGGGTCAATTTCAGTGACATCCTGGGGGGTCATCAGAGACAACGGCGATTAAAACATCAACAACCAGTGACACCCCCCCACCCACACACACATGATAAGGACCCAAAAAAGTATGTAAAAATCAATATGATATCTCAGCAGCAAGAAAGAGAACAAACATAAAAGATAGACTGACCTCAAGGTATTTGTGAAATTTACAATAGCTGCTATGACAACACTCCCATGCTTGAGTTCTGCAGGTTGTCCATAAAATGAAAATTTAACAACCTTCTCCTGTGATTCCTTTGGCACTACAAAACCGTGCAGAAAAAGGATGTTCAGCACAAAGTAATGTTCTCAAGATCTTCTTGCACTAGCATTGGAAACATGAGCCCATGTGGTCAATTAATATTTTCACCTTAAATAAGTGAACATAGATAATGTCCTTAGGCATTCAACCAATGAATAAATAAAACGCAACCATGACATTGTATTTCTATCAAGCTTGCATTGTCAGGCAATCACATTTTCAATATATGTGAAAGACTCTTACAACAATTGGAAGGAGGCAGAGCAGAGCTCAGCATGAACCCATCATTTGAAAAGAGAAAAGATATAGAATAAGTTCACCTTGCATAAACCAAGTTTATTGTCTAAACATGAATGAACATTGCCAATTTCTTTACCTTCGCAAGCATAGATAAGTCAACTTAAAGATGAAGACCAAATCTGAGTTCATGTCAGACCCATTTAAGTTCATCCAAATTGAATCTATTAAAAAAAATGAGTTAACAATAACCCCAAAAGTTCATTTACTCCTTGGATCCAAATAAGGCATTAGAGTTTCTTATCCCTTGTGGTTGAATCTTCAGCGCCAGGGTCCAGTATTACTCCTCAGAGGTGGGCACCTTCATTCTGTTTCTCCAACTCTGCCTCAACCATGATATCTTCACAATACAAAATGCCCCGGAGCCAGTGGGGGTGGAATAAACACTTCCACATGAAAAAATCTCATAATAAAACATTATTATCTGTTAAGATAGTTGTAACCTTGACCAATAAAAAGACGACTACACTTTATTGGACATTTTACCTTGATAAAGCAAACAACCCTTGGGAGGCCAGATGTGTGACAAGAAACAAAGAAAGCAGAAGATGATTACCCAGCCTGATTCTGTAACACAAACGAAGAACAGGCAGAGGGCTCCAGAAAAAAATGATCTGGATCTCTATTCTGAAACTCCTGGCCACCTAGAAAGTCATGAAAAAAGGTAGGAAACTCACCTTGTAAAATACGGCACATGCGTGGATGCTAATGGGGCTGTTCTAGTGTTCCGGTAGGATCAAATGCGTAGATGTAATGTGAGAGGTTGCTCATACGCATGCTGAGGAAAGCAAGAAACTAAGGACCGTCCATAATTATGGGACTTGGCCTATAAATAGGGCTGGGATCTTCCCTTCTCAAAGCACAAGTCCATTGGGGAAGTGCTTGATATTTTTCTTTTAAGTGCTAGAAATGTGAAGGATGAAATAAAGCAAGAGGTGATGACTACCAAAACAGAGGAATCCGTGATCGCCACCAAGGCTAGCATGCGTAGATGTAATTTTGAAGTTACGGTTTCTACGGAGGACGTACAAGAACCAGCACCGTCTTCCAATCCAAAATTCGAAGTTTAGAGTCTTACCCAGAGGTAAGTTATCCCACGGATGGCTAAAACAACGTGTTAGGAGTACAAGCCCTATGTTTCCATGTGATTTCAAGCATTATACACAGAGTATTTCATGATTTACTATCACTGCGCATCTAGGTTATTTTTGCATGCATGACTCCTAACCTTAAAAGAAAAGATGATAACTTTGGCTTAATCCATATAACCCATGCATCTCCATGCTGCAATTACATTCCATCATGCTTTATCTTTCAGTTTTATGTAAATTCCATGCATCTATTGCCCTAGATTAGAATAAAAAAATCACCTGGGTTTGCCTCCACCGTCCCGGCCACTCCTCTCCTGGGTTGGCCTCTCTAGTGCCGATGTCCTCCTCGTCAACGGGATGTCGACTATAAGTTTTTTCAGAAAAGCAGTTCAAATCCTACCAGAGAAGCACAACAAGGGAAAACGAAGAGAAAACAAAGAAAATAAACAGATATTACAGGGGCCACTTCCTAGAAGGTGGGGAAGGGGAAATAGAACACGACAGCACTCGCAGGTGCTCTAAGGTTAGAAGGTGGGGAGGTAGGGAGATACAGGTGCTAGATGTTCTTCATTTGGGATGGGTACGATGAATCTTCTTCGTCAGAGAAAAACTCTCTCACAGCAATGAGATTTACGTTCGGGTTTCAGTGGAAAGTGGGGTGGGGATTGGAAATGGGGGCGACAGGGAGATCAGAGAGAGAAAGGGTGCCGTCGTCGACATCGCCATCGCGGGTAGCCAATGCTGAGAACGCCGTCGATGTCGTCGAGATAGGTGATGAATGTCGCCGCCGTAGGAGAAACTGAGAAAGCTAGGTCGCCCCGAAACGGTGAGATGTTGAGAAGAGATGGGATCGCTCGGGATCCGAGATCACCGATGAACGCCGCCGCCCTGTGAGGATCTCAGAAACCCTAGCCCTAAGGCTGCCCCGAAATCCCTAGAAAGGTGTTGAGAGGCTGAAGAAGTGAGAAGAATTTAGGATCGGAGACGGTCGCCCCGAAATGGGGGCTCCCATGTACTGCCCTGAAATGCACCCCGATTATCAAAGATCCGTTGCCCCGTTTCCGCGAACTCATCCCACTGCAGATTAAAAGTAATATCTGAATCAAAAAAATGGATTCGGATCTGGTTTTGAAATCCAATAGATCCGTAAGATTTATGAATTTAGCAAGCCTCAAATGTAGCCCTGTCAACGGTTCGAATTCGGGTCGGATCCTGTGGCATCCGAATCCAAATCCGATAGTATAAAATCCGAATTCAACCCGAATCCGAAATAGAAAGAAATTTTGGATTCAGATCTGATCCAAATCCGAACTTACACTTTCGGATTCGGATCTAACCGAAATCCTTATGTACACTTTTTTTTTACATGCAATGCCCATAGAGATCTGAATTTGCTTACAGAAAGATCCAATATTAGAACTGTTTCCAAACATACATAGATCTACATTCGGATCTAAAAAATATATGGAAAATAAATTGTAATTCAAACATTAATCCAAAATCATCTCCCCATTTTGGATCCATTTTCGGATCCACACATTAAGTATACATTTTTTACATGTAATAACAGAGAGATTTAAATTTGCATATATATGACATGTACTACCCACGGATCTGGATCAGATCCGAAATTGGCTGATGGGTTCACTCACAGGTCACAGCTCCAGGATTAATAATAACATGGGAAGGGAGGGGGGGATATGATATCACAACAAATTAAGAAGGTATATATAAGAGACCCATTTCCTCCGTACGTAAATTCATGTTCCTTTTTTTTCTTATTCTTCTTCTTCTTTCCTTTATTGCTCACTTCTGTCATTTGGGTTTTGGTGGGTTTTGGTGGGCTCAAGCTTATACTCTGCTACTGACTTGGAGATATCTTCCCTTCAGTTTGCTTCTACCATCCGTGCCTGCAAACATGAACCGATTAACAGTTATGAAATAGTGGGAGACACAGAATGTGTTATTTTGGGGGGTAGTTTCAGTAACAGACTAACAATTCATGGATGAAATGCGCTTGTAGTTTACCTGATCAATTGGGATCGATGTTGAGTCTTTATGAACTTTTCCAACCTCTTTATGCATATTATTGAGTAACAGAATATGATAGACATGGATGAAATGTACCTCACCCTTGTCTGACAAGGAATAAGCATTAAGTCAAACACAGAGGAAAGAAATTAAACAGCAAAAAAAAGGGAACAAAAGCCTACAGTGTGAGGCTGGTCATTCTAATTATTCTAAAGAAAGGTTGTTCATTCTAGACTAGGAATGGTCAGGAGAAGAAGAATAAAAGAAAAGGCCATGAATTCATAAACCTGATTTGATATTAGAAGCAACTGAAGAAACATATTGCTTCGTTGGAGGCCAATTACGTATGTGGCATACAGGAAAAATAGATGATATCTATTACTTAGGGAAAGCTTAATCAGAATCAAGTGAATCAGAATACTATAGTTCAAAAGATGAGTATGAATCATATATGATAAACGAAGAAGAAGTGTCTGAAATAGGAAGCAACGATAATGATCTAAGATTTGTACACAGAATTGAATCAGGGAGATTAGGTGATTTTGTAGGGAATAATTACGAAATAGAAATAGAGTTAGGAGATAAAATAGATGAAGAAAAAATAATGCCAAAAATTAAATCTAACAAAATATATAAAAGTCATTATAATATCTTTGAAAAATACATAATCAAAGATATAGAAGGAAACATAATGGTAAAGGCATTGGATGGATTAGGAGTATTCCCCTTGAAAATAGAATCAGGAGTAACGGAAGAGCTAAAAAAGAAAAAGTACAATTATGTCCACTTAGGATCGGTAGAAATGTGGGTAAGACCCTTATTTAGAGAAGGAATAGAAAGTCCAATACAAATATTCATCCTGGATGCCAGGGTATTGAAGTTTGAAGAAGCAGTAATCACGACAGCACAAGACAATCTAAAATACGGAACATTTGGGGTTAGTTGTGAACCAAATTATTGGATCAGCCTAAATGAAAAGAATGTAAACAATATACTATACCTGATCTTAGACATAAAAGAATTCCATAAAAAATTTACCGAAGGATCAGAAATAGTACATGTTCGATTTAGAATAATAATGAAAGCAACCAACAGCCTCAAAAAAGAATGTAAATTAGCATTAGTAAAATCTCAAAAATATTTAAATCCTAGAAAGGAAGGAAACAGTCCAATAAGGGAAGATCCAACACAAATAAGGATAGGAAAATCTACGGCACAGGAAATAACTGAAAGGATAAAAAGACTATATGAGAGTAGACCAGGAGAATACCGAATAACTCCTAACAGATATCAGCCATCAAGGGAACCCGTACGATTTATACCCCATCTATCCAGAACGTCCAATATAATGGAAAGTAGAAAATCCTTATAAATTCCCAAAGAAGAATATGAAGAAGAAAGGGAAAGACTGAAAAAATTACTCACCAGATCACCTAGTGAAAAGGCAGCACCCAGAATGGAAATCGGGGAAACTTCTAAAACTCTAGAAAGTGAACGAAAGAATGACGAAATAGTAGGATATAGTACCCAGACAGTAAGTATTCCTATATTCAAAAAATAAATAAATAAACTTGAAGAACAAGTAGGATATAGAAAAACGAATAAAAATAGTCTTAACATCCCAGTAGAAATTAAGATCCCAAATCACGGATATAGCCCTATACATGCGTATATAGATAATGGAAGTAATATCAACCTAGTGAATGAAACGGTAGTACTCGAAGAAATGTGGGAAGTGGCCGAAAGACCCTTGATAGTAACAGTAGCTAGTGAAAAAACAGTAGAAATAAACAAAGTAAAATATAATCTTCACCTTAAGATACAAGGATACCATGTAAAATTAGAAAAGCCTGACATACCAACATCCATCATAACCTGTTGTTAGGAAATAATTTTATCAAAGAACATTTACCATACACTCGTGTGGGGTTGGACGCACACGGGTAAAGAAGCAAGTCCAAAAACATAGGATCCGTCTAGCTACTTGGAATATAGGAACTTTAACGGGTAAGGGTTTAGAATTAGTTAAGTTAATGAAGGACAGGAGGGTTAACATAACTTGTCTACAAGAAACTAGGTGGAAAGGACATAAAGCTAAAGACATTGATGGATACAAACTTTGGTATACAGGTAATAATAACTCTAGAAATGGTGTTGCTATAATAATAGATGAAAACTTAAAAGACAGTGTTGTGGAAGTAAATAGATTGGGGGTTAGACTAATGGTAATTAAACTTATCTTAGGTGAAGATATTTTGAATATAATTAGTGCATATGCACCTCAAGTAGGATTAGAAGATAGTATTAAAAAGTAATTTTGGGAGGCTATTGATAGTTTGATCCAAAATATCCCTAGTGAAGAGAGAATCTTTATTGGAGGGGATCTTAATGGTCATGTGGGTATAGATAATAGAGACTATGAGAGGATTCATGGAGGGCTTGATTTTGACAATAGAAATGATATGGGTAACACTATTCTTGATTTTGCTATGGCCTATGATCTAGCAATTATTAATACCTTCTTTAAGAAGCGGGACGAACACTTAATAACATACAAGAGTGGAACACATATAAGTCAAATTGACTATTTTCTCATTAGGAAGGTCGATAGAGTTTTATGTAAAGATTGCAAAGTTATTCCTGGTGAGAGTCTAGCCCCTCAACATAGGTTGTTAGTAATGAATGTCACTATCCCTGAATTCAAAAGAAAGATCATTATAAATAATTATTCCAAGATTAAATGGTGGAATTTAAAAGGTAAAAGTTTAGAAACATTTAAAAATCATCTATTAAAGGAAAATATTTGAACTTAGGTCAAGAAACTAACGTAATGTGGAATAATGTTACAAATTGTATAATGAGGGTTGCAAAACAACTCTTAGGCGAATCTAAAGGTAAAAAGAATTTAGAAAAAGAGACTTGGTGGTAGAGTGAGGAAATCCAAAATACCATTAGAGTAAAAAAGGAATACTTTAAAGTTTGACAAACTAACAAAAATGCTCAAACCCTAGAAGTCTATAAAATCGCTAAAAAGAGAGCTAAGAAAATAGTTAGCGAAGCTAAATCAAAGGCATTTGAAGATTTATATAATAAATTAGGAACCCGAGAGGGTGAAAAGGACATATTCAAACTTGTTAAATTAAGAGAAAGGAAAACTAGAGATTTAGATCATGTTCGGTGCATTAAAGGTGAAAATCAAAAGGTTTTAACTAAGGATCTTGAGATTAAAGGGAGGTGGCATAGCTATTTTAAGAAATTATTTAATGGACATTCTGTCAAGGATTTATCTTTAGAAGGTACCCAAGAGTCCACAATATTTGATAAATATCAATATTTTAGGCGTATTAAAATATCAGAAGTGGAGGATGCTTTAAGGAAAATGAAAGTGGGCAAGGCCTTAGGAATAGATGGCTTACCTATTGAAGTATGGAAATGCCTAAAGATATTGGTATTCAGTGGTTAACTAAATTTTTTAATAAAATTGTAAAGGAATGGAGAATGCCAGAAGTTTGGAGAAAAAGTGTTGTAGTTCCTTTCTATAAAAACAAAGGAGATATTCAAAGTTGTAATAATTATCGTGGAATTAAGCTTATGAGTCATACTATGAAACTTTGAGAAAGAGTAATTGAAAAACGCCTCCGATGTATGACTACTGTATCGGAAAATCAGTTTGATTTTATGCCAAATAGATTTACTACAGAAGCTATTTTCTTACTACGGCAGCTAATGGAGAAGTATAGAGAGATGAGAAAAGATTTGTTTATAGTTTTTCTTGATTTAGAGAAGGCGTACAATCGAGTATCGAGAGAATTGATTTGGTGGACATTAAGAAAGAAAGTAATCTCTCAAGGATATGTTGATTTGATTAAGGATATGTACGGCGGTGCTATTACTAGTGTTCGAACTATTACTAGGGAGACTGGTGAATTTTCCGTTTCTATAGGTTTGCATCAAGGTTCTGCATTAAGTCCGTATCTCTTTGCCTTAGTTATAGATGAAGTAACTAAACAATTGCATGAGGATATCCCTTGGTGTATGCTATTTGCAGACGATATTGTTTTAATTGATGAGAGTATTGATGCTCTAAATGCTAAGTTAGAGCATTGGAGACTTGCCTTGGAGTCTAAAGGTTTTAAAATTAGTAGGAGTAAGTCAGAGTTTATGCAGTGTAATTTTAGTAATGGGAGAGTGGTTCAGGAAGACATGGTCCTAATTGATGGACATAACATTCCGAAGAGTAGTAGCTTTCGATACTTAGGGTCTATCATACAAGAGAATGAGGAGATTTATGATGACGTTACACATAGGATTAAGGCAGGCTGGTTAAGATGGAGAAGTGCATCAGGTGTCCTTTGTGATTGTCGTATGCCTGTGAAATTCAAAGGAAGGTTTTATAGAACGGCTGTGAGACCGGCTTTGTTATATGGTACCGAGTGTTGGACAGTACGAAAGGAACACATCCACAAAATGTGTGTAGCAGAGATGAGGATGTTGAGATTGATGTGTAGTAAGACTAAGAAAGATAAGATTAGGAATGAGCGCATCCGTAAGGACTTAGGGATAGCTCCAATTGATAGTAAAATGAGAGAAAATAGACTCAGGTGGTTTGGACATGTGTTTCGTCGCCCTAACTCAGCGCCGGTTAAAAGATGTGACCAAATCTTAGTAGATGCTAGTAAAAGAGCTCGAGGAAGGCCTAAAATGAGATGGTGCGATGTTATTAGGAAGGACATTAGTTCCTTGAATTTAAATATGAATATTGCACTTGATAGAAATCTTTGGCGGAACAGGATTCATGTAGCCGACCCAAATTAATTGGGATAAGGCTCTGATGATGATGATGATTTAACATACACTCAAAACTTAAAAGAAATAGTATTCACTATGAATGATAGAAAAGTCAAAGTACCTCTGTTAAAAAGAGCATATCTACACAAATGGAACTACAATACAAAGAAAGCTTACATTGATAGAAGAGCAATAGCCCTAAAAATAGAAAAGGTTAAAAGGATAGAAACAAAAGAAGACAAACGAAGGAAGATACAAAAAACAACTGAGAAGTTGCACCTCATATCGGAAAACCCTCTTACACTCTGGGAAAAGCAAAAACCCATAGCAGGAATAATACTCAAAAATCTAGAAATAATAATAAGGATAACCCCTTTAAAATATACTGCCGAAGATAGAAGAATTTAAGAAACAAATAAAAGAATTGCTAGATAAAGGACTTATTAGAATAAGCAATAGTCCTCACAGTAGCCCAACCTTCATGGTAAGAAATCATGCTGAGATAAAAAGAGGAAAAGCCAGAATGGTAGTAAATTACAAGGCATTAAATGATAGTACAATATTCGATGGATACTTTATCTCGAATAAAGAAACGTTGATAAATAAAATTCAAGGAAAAAAATATTTTTAAAAAATAGACTGTAAAAGTGGATATTGGCAGATTAAGTTAAAAGAAGAAAGTATACCTTACACAGCCGTTTCTACACCAATAGGTCATTTCAAATGGTTAGTAATGCCCTTTGGATTGAAAAATGCCCCGCAAATCTTTCAAAGAAGAATGGATGAAATTTTTAAGAAATATAACTTTTGTGTTGTTTACATAGATGATATTTTAATTTTCTCAAATTCCATTGAAAAACACGAAGAGCATGTGAAAATAATTATTGAAGAATGCTACAGACACGGAATCATACTAGGAAGAGACAAGTGCCAATATTTTTCAGAAACAATAAAATTCCTTGGACATATAATTGAGAATGGAATGATTAGACTGCAAGAACACATAGGAACCAAATTGAATAACTTTCCTGATATTATAGAAAATAGAAAACAACTAGAAAGATTCTTAGGATGCCTAAATTATTGCTTAACAGATATCCCTAGATTAGCCGAAAAAAGATATGAACTCCAGAAAAAGTTAAAGAAAGATACAAATTGGAAATGGAACAAAAAAGATACAGAAATAGTAAAAAGCATAAAAAAGGAATGTCAAGATCTCCGACCATTAGAACTACCCTTAGAAGATGACTATATAATTATAGAAACAGATGCAAGTAACATATATTGGGGAGCGATTTTAAAAGTAAGAAGAAATGAAGAAATAATATGTAGATAGACATCTGGAACCTTCACTGAAACGGAACAAAAATATCACAGCACTGAAAAGGAAATTCTAGCAATCATAAAAAACTTTGAAAAATTTCAATTATATATACTAGGAAAAATGGATTTTCTTGTAAGAATAGATTACAAAGGTCTTACTACCTTTCTAAACAAACATATAAAACAATTTGAATCCCAAAGGTCAATGGGGAGAAAGCAACGATGGTAAGCAATCTTAAATCAATACCATTTTAGAATAGAACATATCAAAGGAAAAGAAAATAGTCTTGCAGATAGCCTCACCAGGGAACTAAATAATTGTGATAATGTCTAATATGCAGATAGACTCCAAAGGAAAGGCAATAGTATCAAGCATGTCAAGCGAAGGAAAAGAAATACTACAAGGCAAAGAAAAGGAAGCGTCACGATTGACAAGGGTAAAAACATTGCCAGTCAGCAGATCCAAAGAAGAAGAACCAAATAAAAAACCAAAAAAGTAATTGGGATAAGGTTTAGAGACCAATGGAGAGATGATGAGAATGTACAACATTCTGCTACCTGGAAAGTAAGGAACGAAGACGTCAAGCTTTTTAATGAAATCAGCAGGCTGTTACCAACAAAACTCAGAATTGAAACATGAATGATATTTCAAAAATAAATGAGAAGGATGGAGGAAACCCCAAAGAAGACATATATGGGCCAGAAACAGTTGAGCAATTTCTCTTTGAAACAAGCCATTTAGGACTTCAAAATTATGCTAGGAGAATACTCTACTACAAAGAACTGGAGGCCAACTATCAAATGCTTCAAAGCCGGAAAGAAAGCAAATTCTACGGATATCCTAAGATCTGGAAAGGATGTGTGCCAGGAATATTCGCTTTCCATACTTCAACAAATATCCAGAAAATGAAACATTTTATGAGCCAAGGATTCCTGACACATTTAAGGATAAACTCTGACCGATGGGAAGAAAGGGTCTTCTACCCAATAGTGGATAAGACTATCAAAGTATTGGCAGAAACCACCAAAGTAAAATTGTGGACAATGAAAATTTATTCCACCATCCCAATGCCCAGGTATCATTATCCTGCAACACATCTAATCCTGTTTGCCCATAACAGAGATTATATCCCTTCGAATACACTAACAGACCATCAGTTCATCTCGATGCATACTCTACATTGGATTAAGTATATGGAGCTATCCAGGACATTGAATTTCTTTATGAATAATTCCTTCTATGAAAAAATTTTCTGGCATAATCTGGTCATAATATATCTGAATATGGTACCTGATGGAATGTTATGGAGAGAGTACCGATTTTCTGGGGAAGGACACAATTTAGATACATTCAAAAAACATGTATTCTAATCAGGACCATATGATTTAGAATTGCCAGAATACACTTTGGGATGGAAGAAGACCATAAATGGAGAAATGGCTACGTATTTATGGGGAACTAGATTACAAGCATATGAATTAGAGAAACCAGCCGAAGAAGAGAAAGCCCTCATTGAACCAATTACCCTAGAAGATATGGAAATTATGGGAGAAAATACTGCATTAAGTTTAGCAGAAAGAATTAATGAATTACTCAATCCTAGAGAGGGATTAAATCCAGAAGATGAAGATGGGCATGATTGGTACGACGACCTTGATTCGGTGGGTCAAGCTAATGTGGACAACGCGATGGAACCGTAGCACTAACGGCACGCCATCAACAATAAAAATAGTCCTCCACAACAGTAAGATTCGCCTTGGGACGAGGCACCGTATCACTAAAGGCACGCCACCTACAGCAAAAGTCGTCCTTGTCTACAGTAAGATTCTCCCAAATAGTAAAATGATGTCCGGAGCAGAATCTACGTCGAGCGCTGATGGGACTGCGGATTCGAAACATTGTGAAGTTCGCGGACTCCAACGGCTCTGAAATCCGTCGAGAATGACTATAAATAAGGGAGCAACGATGAAGGAAGACATCGGAAGTTCGAAGGAAGAGAGTCCCCTGTTACTCTGAGAGGAGATACTCCGAGTTGAAGTATGTCTTTCCAGTGGTTTTCCAGTCTGTAAAAGAGAGTCAAGTCTGTAACATCCCATTGTATTCCTCTCCAAGGTTGTTCCTCAAGTCTGTGTTTGCTGTAAAAGGTATGTTTGTCTACAAGATCAGTCCGATCTTGCTTTTCATTCCTTTTATCTGTCTTCATTTTAGTAATGTTATCATGTATAAAGAAGATTATGCTAATGTTGTTTGAAGAGAGTTTCGCATTTATATCTCTCTGGGTTGCTATCGTGTGTTTCATTTTGACGAAATAGTAGGATATAGTACCCAGATTAATGAGACATGGATAATTAGTTCCACCAAATAGTGGAATAAGTTATTCTCATTCTTAATCTTATTTTTAAGTAATACTCTATTTCCCGTTATCCTCGGATATCTCTGTCAAAATTTATCGTATTAAACTTATAATATAGTTAAAGTGAGGTTATGCTTATGTTATTCCTTACCAAACGTCCCATACTGGGAGAGGGCGGAGCAGGAGGAAGAACCATTGATCCGGGAGAACGGGAACCCAGGAACCTCAAGCCCTCCATCAAGGGCGTTCGAGCTTCGGTCGAGCTGCCATCGAAGATTTCTTGGAAAGATCGGTTATTTCGCGTCCGCATCATTTCTGGCCAGAAGCCGCATCCGCATTGTTGAAGCTCGGCAGAGGCCGACTTGCCCGGCGTTTGGGCCTTCCCATATGCCTCCTGCATGGAGTTTTTGACGTTTCCCTAGCTCTCTCGCGTCTGGACGGCTTCTTTGCTGGTCATGAGGGAGGGCATGAGGCGGCGAGCGGGGGACTTCCGGCGGCCCGGGAGGAGGAGGTGGTTCTCCAGGTGGGGGTGGGTGTGGTGGCCATGGCTACTGTTGGGGGCCGTCGGGTTGTCCCTCCTGCTCCTCGCGCTCTTCGGGCACGACACCGCCTCTAGATCCGGGACGCCTGGGACCCCGCACGTTTGGATCTCTTTGAGCCTGCCAATTCTTGATTCCTTTTTGCCTTTGTGAGCTAATTGGAGATAGTGTATGCCTATTATTTGTTTCAAATGTGTGTTTCCTATCCCTAGTCCAGTTTGATGCATGATTGTCTTATGGTTCTGAATCGGGAAACATTATATGGAGAGCAACGTGCTATGGTGAGCATCCTATTATATTTTATCCAACAGTCGTGTACAGCCGCTGCCTTGGCTGCTTGGCTCTGATGTTTAGGATTATAGCTTAGTGGAATCAAGTTTCATGGGATGTTTTGTTGTCAATATATCATCAGCTGCTACTTCTGTAACTTCATTAGGTTTTTTGGATTCTTTTCCC
Organism: Amorphophallus konjac; assembly: GCA_022559845.1. Classification (NCBI taxonomy): domain Eukaryota; kingdom Viridiplantae; phylum Streptophyta; class Magnoliopsida; order Alismatales; family Araceae; genus Amorphophallus; species Amorphophallus konjac. The sequence continues at coordinate 423,448,152 of CM040126.1, read as the reverse complement.
TTTTTTTTCTGTGTAACATTTTCTTACACGAACACCAGAAGTGAAGAAAGATCTATACCAAAACAACGCCTTTGGGTGTCTCCAGTTGTTTTAAACGCCATGGCATCGGTTGAAACCCTTTTGCACCACTATATCCACTATCATGCCTGTACAACCATTTTGGCATATATTCCTTTGCAAGTGAAACACTTTATCTTTTTTAAAAATTTTTGTTGAGTGGCCCCCACGCCAAGCTCCCTAGGCATGGGCACCATATATAAAAAAATCGAGCACCCATGAACAGTGAAAATCCAGTTTCACTGTCATAGGGGGCCAATTTTTGCGTGTCCCCCACACCACGTCACCTGGTGACGTGGCGCCCACGCCCAGGTAGCTTGGCATGGGGGGCACTCAAAAAAAAATTAAAAAAAGGTTTTGAACATGCATCACCCCTACATGTAATTAGCAGGGGTGTTGCACAAGACTCACATAAGAAATGAGTTGAGAATGGGCCAAAGATTTCTTATTTATTTGAAGGGGACTGGTGCCAAGCATAACAAAATAGATAAATTCAAAGAACAAAATATGAATATCAACACAGAAGAGGTATATCTCTTCAAAAGAGGAAAATATATAGGCAAATGAGACGCAACAAATGACAGGAAAAAAAACACCAACGGAGTTCATGATCATTGGTTATGCACTAGACAAGGTCATGCATCAATCAATAAATCTATCACAAGCTAGCTATCCATTCCAGGTTGGCTAGAATCAAGGGTCTCAAAATATTTGACAGAAATAATGATTGGCTCCAGCCTGACATCACCAATTTTTGCCAATCACATTCTTTATAAATGATTAGCACATAAAGGAGGACAAAGTGGTTGAACCAGACCCAGTTTCCAACAAGGGTTGGATGATCTGTAGGAGCGTAGATGCATCAACGCACCTGTGAACATAGATTGCAGACACAGAATGCTAGATTTTGGTAAGCTGAAACTGTTATGTTGCCAATTATCACAAAAAGAATAAGGCAAGACAGAAACATAAAAAATAAGAATAAGAACATCATAAGTATTTATAGGAATATAATTCCTTGTCATCTTTTGTAAACATGTCTCAGGTACTACTACTTTTTCACATTTTAAAAATGTTTTAGCTCTCCTTTGGATACAAACTGGCATATTTTCATTTTATTAAATTTACATCAAAAGGAAATCTAATTCAAACAATCAACAAGACAATCTTTAGCCGTGCTCCCTTCACACCTGTATTTTCTTCTTCTTTTATACCATATGTGGTACCAACCACTTTCAAAAGGGAAAAAAAAACAAGACACTCTTTAGCATATTTACTCCAATCATCATCAAGTCTTATCACATCATCCTAGTATTTATAGTTTATCGCTAACCCAATCCCTAAAGATTTGATGAAAGTTTCCTGTCAAAACATTATGTTAGCTTCACTCAAAGAAAGATGCTTTATGTTAACTTGGCATCCAACGCCGATATGGCACCATAATTCTGGTATACACCAGCTATCAGGGCATCAGACATCTTAGCATATATTCACACAATCTTCCAAATTCCACCATCCAAATAGGCAGTTATGCAAATACAAGCTCCTGAATTTGCTTCATTTTAGTTACAAACACAGTCAACAACGATTCCACTTCGCTACATCTATAAATCAATGAATTACAAACATGATATCAGAGCATTTTCCTTGCTACAGAGCATCACTCAGATGCACTTCCACTGGAGTTCTCATTTAGACCTTTAACGATACCTACTCCAACATTTGGAAAGGATAACTATCACCAGGTACATTTGGAAGTTAGGCAAATAACATCAGCTATGAAAAAAAAAGCATCTCCCTTAAAAGAAAATGGATGCCTCAAATTAATCTTGAGACAAGAGAGCCCAGGCAACTGATTCATTCCAAGAGATTTGGATTCCCAAGAGTCTCAGTGAAAGATGCCAATGCTTGACATGATTGGAGATCACTTAACAAGCAGATCATCTTAGTAGTGCTAAGATCATGTTTGTTAAATGGTGGAAAGAAATAGTAATGAGACTAGACACCCACTTAATGTGAGTGTCAGAGATGATGATGACAGTTGGAATCATATAGCCACAGTAAAGGAATATATGCCAAAATGGGTGAACAGGCATGATAGTGGATATAGTGGTGCAAAAGGGTTTCAACCGATGCCATGGCGTTTAAAAACAACTGGGGACACCCAAAGGCGTTGTTTTGGTATAGATCTTTCTTCACTTCTGGTGTTCGTGTAAGAAAATGCTACACAGAAAAAAAAGGGAAAAGAATCCAAAAAACCTAATGAAGTTACAGAAGTAGCAGCTGATGATATATTGACAACAAAACATCCCATGAAACTGGATTCCACTAAGCTATAATCCTAAACTTCAGAGCCAAGCAGCCAAGGCAGCGGCTGTACACGACTGTTGGATAAAATATAATAGGATGCTCACCATAGCACGTTGCTCTCCATATAATGTTTCCCGATCCAGAACCATAAGACAATCATGCATCAAACTGGACTAGGGATAGGAAACACACATTTGAAACAAATAATAGGCATACACTATCTCCAATTAGCTCACAAAGGCAAAAAGGAATCAAGAATTGGCAGGCTCAAAGAGATCCAAACGTGCGGGGTCCCAGGCGTCCCGGATCTAGAGGCGGTGTCGTGCCCGAAGAGCGCGAGGAGCAGGAGGGACAACCCGACGGCCCCCAACAGTAGCCATGGCCACCACACCCACCCCCACCTGGAGAACCACCTCCTCCTCCCGGGCCGCCGGAAGTCCCCCGCTCGCCGCCTCATGCCCTCCCTCATGACCAGCAAAGAAGCCGTCCAGACGCGAGAGAGCTAGGGAAACGTCAAAAACTCCATGCAGGAGGCATATGGGAAGGCCCAAACGCCGGGCAAGTCGGCCTCCGCCGAGCTTCAACAATGCGGATGCGGCTTCCGGCCAGAAATGATGCGGACGCGAAATAACCGATCTTTCCGAGAAATCTTCGATGGCAGCTCGACCGAAGCTCGAACGTCCTCGATGGAGGGCTTGAGGTTCCTGGGTTCCCGTTCTCCCGGATCAATGGTTCTTCCTCCTGCTCCGCCCTCTCCCAGTATGGGACGTTTGGTAAGGAATAACAGAAGCATAACCTCACTTTAACTATATTATAAGTTTAATACGATAAATTTTGACAGAGATATCCGAGGATAACGGGAAATAGAGTATACTTAAAAATAAGATTAAGAATGAGAATAACTTATTCCACTATTTTGGTGGAACTAATTATCCATGTCTCATATTAAGTTACCAATGTATATTGAAGTTTATCTCTTACATATTTAATTGGTGATAACACAGGGGAGTGCAGAAACAAGGAGTACATATGTGGAATCAAAAGCATCATAGTTTCTAATTGCCAAGAGAAGAGCTGTACCTCTGTGAGTCTGTATTACAGAGGCACCTACAATCATAGACTTAAAAGCCCCACAGGTCTGATCATATGTCACTACAAAGTACAGTCAAAGTCAAATATCAGTTTTCTTAGATAATAAAAGCTTACCAGGCTACCAAACATAGACATTTCACGTTTTTCACCAGTAAAAGACCTGACCTATATTTGTAGAAAGGTAGGAAAATATGTGACAAACAAGGATATGGTTTGTACCGTGATGACTATCCATATTCGGTATTCAAATCCGTGTCCATTCGTAAACTATTATGAGGACAAATTCATCTGCTCCATCTATCTACTACCATGTTTCGCACTTGCAAGACAGTTCTCTTCAATGTTATATTCTCTTCCCAACTGAAAGTACATTGGGCCATAGGAGAACAAGAGATAAATGACTTCTGACTGAATCCTGTTCCATGGACCTAATTTTAAATATACAGCTCCAGAGTCCAGACCATATTCCAAAGGTTATCTAAATCAGAGATTGCCCATGAGAAATCTAACAAGACTATAAAAAGCTTCTTACCCATGAGATTGCCATTTCCCCAAATGATATTTCACACAACCCACTTTTGAATGAAAAGAAGGCTATTTGATGAATTGAAAAACATATGAAATTGCATCAAATTTCAATGCATCAGGGATGGAAATGGCCATAAAGGGTTAATTATAATATTCATGCCCTTAGCCATGAGATTGCCATTTCCTCACGCAAAGTGTGCTGCTGCACACCTTTTGATATACCAGTCGCACAAAGCAAACCACTGAACTTCAGAAATCAAATCTGAAATGCACTTAATTTAAGATGAGGAGCAGTGAATAATAAAACAGACATTAAAGCTACATACTTCTTATTCCACTTAAATTACTTTCATTAAAGCTGTGCATGGATATGGCCATCAGCACTGCTTTTTTTCATTAAAGCTGTCCATGGATATCTTGTAGCATAGGAGAGCCATCAGACGGAGAATCTGCATAGAATTATTGTTATTTGCCATTCTTTAAGCAACATAGCTATCAGAATTATGAACTATCTAAACTTGAGGAAGGAGACAGAGCATGCTGCATCTATGCATGTAATCACACATGAAGTCTCATTTTATGATTGAAAAATCAAATGCTAAGTATACATTTACTATTTTGTAAGACTCTCATGTAAAATATGAGCATCAAAAGCAACAACAGAATTAACTAAAGACTATGTCATTAACCTAAATTCTCATTTAGTGTGAAGCAATTAGCACCATTTAAACACATGTCATTCTTCTAAACATGTACGTACAGAAATCTGGCTTCAAAAGATGAATGACATTAGCAAGGTCACCTAAGTTTCCTAATTCTACATATAAAAACATAGGAAAGACAAATGAACTTAGAAGTCTAAAAAAGAAGCTATTAACATGCACTTGGAAATAAGGACCAAGCTGTTTTTCATATGTACGTGCAGAAATAAGGTCCATATTTCTGCACGTACATATGAAAAACAGCTTGGTCCTTCTTGGATTAGCTTGGTCCATATTTCTGCACGTACATATGAAAAACAGCTTGGTCCTTATTTCCAAGTGCATGTTAATAGCACCTGGAGGGATGGTGATTGCCCGAGAGAAAAACTGAATGATGCTTAGGCAGCGAAATAGCTTTTAATAAAGTAAAACCATGGAAGAGAAACAAGATATTCTGAATCATATAATCGATCTCTCGTTTATGCATATGAACATAATGAAAAATACAAACTATACACCTGTGGTCCCATCATTGTGAGCTGTACACTAGTCAAAGATTTTTATATACTGGAAAGTTATTGTTCTTTACCCACGATATACTTTTCAAAGAATTTTTTTATCTCAGATCGGTGATGTAAGCCTGTAACATGAATGGTGTGCACTACCTTATCAGCAACACCGACGTAAATATGGGAGATTCATATGATGCTGCACTATTCTTTGAACGAGAAGAGACAAAAGGTTGGAAGAGAGATGGCAACCTCACTGAGAACCCTGGCTGGGTAATCAGTGATGCCACTCTATGATCATGTTGAAATTATTGGACCCCTTAACCAATATATAACTATTCTAACACATCTCCCCTCAAATAAATCAATTTAAGTTCAATCACATAGATGATAAGAAACACATGGATGTATAACTAAAGACATCACGTTGAAATTTATTAAGTCCGGTTACATATCACACGCTAAGGAACATCAAAGGTGGGCATTAACACAATCATGAAATGGTCTTTAACTGAACAAGAAAATTGCCATCATGCCCGGTTACAATCACACATAAATATACAAATGACAAATATTGTGCAACATTTAAACATTTATTGGGCCATAGAAAAAGTGGAAGCGCTATTAAGGATCCTGCAAGATTACAGCATTTTTTAACTACATTCAGAAGATAAAAACATGAAGAAGCAATAATTGAAAGTTAAATTATACACCTTTCTAATCCAGTGGACTATCATTGTTCCAGTTGTTGGGCATTCCTCCAATGGGTGTCTCTTATTCCTCCAATGCAGCTCCCCGCTGTGGACACCAAAAATTGCACACCCAGATATCCTACTCGGCCCAACACCAGCAAACGGCACCAAGTGAAGAAGCCCCGGAGAGACTGGTCATCCGGACTCCCCAAATATGCACACTGCCGCGAAGCCGTCCCCGGAGTCACGACAGCCAAGAGAAACCAACTCCCGGGAAGCTCACAATCCGTGGCCCCCGAAGGAAATCAAACGAACCATAACTCGTGCTCAAAACGGGCTCAAGTCAGCCCCAGCGGCACGCCCCCTGGGGAGCCCCAGCGGCACACCCCCAGGGTGCCCCCAGCAGCACACCCCCCGGGGAGCCCCAGCGGCACACCCCCAGGGTGCCCCCAGCGGCACACCCCCAGGGTGCCTCCAGCGGCACGCCCCCCGGGGATCCCCAGCGGCACACCCCCAGGGTGCCTCCAGCGGCACACCCCCTGGGGAGCCCCAGCGGCACACCCCCTGGGGAGTCCCAGCGGCACACCCCCAGGGTGCCTCCACCGGCACACCCCCCAGGGTGCCTCCAGCGGCACGCCCATTGGGTGCTCCCGCGGCACGCCCTTTTGGCCCTCCTGCGGCACACTTCTTGAGCCCGCCAGCGGTACAGCGTGAAGGCGTTTCAACGGCCGAACGACGTGAAGCCCATGCCCTACATATCCTTGGCGCGCAGTGAGCTGTTCGAGGTGTCAACCAACGGTTGGGCCACGCAGGCTACTCCCCTGACAGCCAAGACGGGGGAAGTCAAACCCCATAATGACCGGCCGCTTCCCGCCTCCGACTGCCGTGCTCGAGGGCTCTCGCTGCTGAGAGTATAAAACCACTCCCATTCCGGCGAAGAGGAGGGGGACAGAGAGACGGATAGACGGAGAAGAGACCCAGAGGCAGAGACGAATAGAGAGAGTTGCAGACGGGAAGAAGAGGAGGAAGAGAGAAGAAAAGGAGAGGGCTCCGGCGTGGAGTCTTCCGACAGCCATCCAAGGAACAAGAAGAGAGAGTAAGAGAGAGAGAGGGCTCGATGTAGTAGGGGAAGGTGGGGGAAAGAGCAGTGGACGATCGTCCCTGCTTCGATCCCCAACACCTCCTCCTCTTTTGTTCTTTGTTTTCCACCCTCTCCGTCCTCGCGTTCTTTGGTTTTCTTCCTTGCCTATAGCCTTGGCTCGGGCATGTTTTGTAATGTGTACAGGTGGCCACGGCCCTTGGTTACCCCATGAATGAAGATCATCCCTCTCCCATTGGGTTTTCTCTTCGTCTCGTTATTTTGGGCCACAGTGCGGTCGATTGTCTTTCCGATTTTTTTTTGCATTCATCCCTCGTCCCAACGGTTTCCACCGTGTGTGGTGTCATCTTGAACGGTTTGAGGTCACGAACCTCCTCCCCTGAAGCCCAGTACCTTCATCAGTGTCTGCCCCTTGAGCCTTTCTCCCTCTTGCCGGAAGCCCCTGTGGGTTTGACCGGTCTAACATCTCGCCCCGTTAGTCAGCGGGCCAATCCCTTTCTGGAGCCCTGTCCGGTGCGCCTGCACCTTCCTCCAGCGGCACACCCTTCCGGCATCTTGGCCGGTACACCCTTCTCAGCCCTCAGCGGCACACCCTCCCGGCGCTTGGTCGGTACACCCACAATGGCCTTCAGCGGCACACCCTCCCGGCACTTGGCCGGTACACTCACAGTGGCCCTCAGCGGCACACCCTTCCGGCACTTCTCCGGCACGCCCATGGCAGCCCCCCAGCTGTACGCCTCCCCCCTTTTAGTGCTTCAGCGGCACGCCTGGCCTTGCCCTAGCCCGGTACACCCCTTTAAGCATCCTGTGCTTGTCCTTGGCCGGCACGCCTTGACTAACTCCCAACTCACCCTGTCCAGTCTTGGAGGTCTCTGGTTCGTTGTTTTCCCCGTGTTTTTCGAGGTTTTATCAAGGTGTTGCCGCCCTCGGGCGCCCACCTCCAGTTGTCGGGTTCCGCCACTCCATGTGGGCGCGTTCCCTTATCTCCCTTACGCTCGGGCCAAGGGGAGATGCTGCCAAATTTTTGTTAGAAAATAACAACACATAGAAAAGGGGCAAAAGGATGCAAAAAACGAATGGGATAAGAAATACATGTCAAAAGACAACAAAACCATCAAACGAATAGAACAACAACAGATTGTAAGGAAGAGGAGGAAAGATTTGTATAAAACTACGCAAAAATCAAAGAGAAGAAGAAAAGAAAAGCCTTAAAAACAAGTAACAGAGGAGTGGACCTTCATCGCCGTTCCAGCCTTCGCCAGTACACCCTATCAGCCCTCCAGCGGCACACCCTATCAACCCTTCAACGGCACACCTCCTTGGCTCCTCACCGGCACACTCCTCCACCGTCTCATTCTTCCCCTCGCCTGTACACCCTATTAGCCCTCCAGCGGCACGTCCTATCAGCCCCCCCAGCGGCACACCCCATCAACCCTTCAACGACACACCTTCCCGGCCCTTCAGCGGCACACTCTTTTCACCCTCCGACGTGGAACACAATGTATAGACTTTAGATTGATGCATGAACATAGCAATGAGCAATGTATAGACTTTGAGTTGGCCAACGTACAGACTTTGGGCTGGCCAATGTATAGACTTTGAACTGCAGCCAAGGGCCAATGCATAGACTTTGGGCTGCCCAATGTACAGACTTCGAGCTGCAATGTATAGACTTTGAGCTGCAGCCAATAAACAATGTATAGACTTTGAGTTGGCCAACGTAGAGACTTTGGGCTGGCCACTGTACAGACTTCGAGCTGCAATATATAGACTTCGAGCTGCAGCCAATAAACAATGTATAGACTTTGAGTTGGCCAACGTACAGACTTTGGGCTGGTCAATGTACAGACTTTGAACTGCAGCCAAGGGCCAATGTATAGACTTTGGGCTGCCCAATGTACAGACTTCGAGCTGCAATGTATAGACTTTGAGCTGCAGCCAATAAACAATGTATAGACTTTGAGTTGGCCAACGTACAGACGTTGGGCTGGCCAATGTACAGACTTTGAACTGCAACCAAGGGCCAATGCATAGACTTTGGGCTGCCCAATGTAAAGACTTCGAGCTGCAATGTATAGACTTTGAGCTGCAGCCAATAAACAATGTATAGACTTTGAGTTGGCCAACGTACAGACTTTGGGCTGGCCAATGTACAGACTTTGAACTACAGCCAAGGGCCAATGTACAGACTTTGAACTGCAGCCAAGGGTCAATGTATAGACTTTGAGCTAAACAATGTATAGACTTTGAGGTGGCCAACGTACAGACTTTGGGCTGGCCAATGTACAGACTTTGAACCGCAGCCAAGGGTCAATGTATAGGCTTTGAGCTGAACAATGTATAAACTTTGAGCGGGAACAACGTGCGGAATTTGGGCGGGCCAACGTATAGACTTTGAGCAGGATGTATAGACTTTGGGCTGGCCAATGTATAGACTCTAAGCCACAGCCAATAGACAACGTACAGACTTTGAGCTGAACAATGTATAGACTTGGAGTTGGTCGATGTATAGACTTTGGGCTGGCCAATGTATAGACTTCGAACTGCAACCAAGGAACAATGTATAGACTCTAACGGACAATGTATAGACTTTGATGGCTAACGTACAGACTCGGAGCTGAAGGATGTATAGACTTTGTGTGCAGCAAACAGCCGATGTATAGACTTCGTGTCGCAGTAACCCGTCAATATATAGACTTTGAGTCTCCCCCGGCACACCCTCTTCTACCTTCGCCGGTACACTCTCCTTGGTGCCTTCCCCGGCGCATTCTCTTCTCCCTTCACCGGTACACTCTCCAACCATCGCCCCAGCGGTACACCCCCTTCAGCCCTTCAGCGGCACCTTCCTTAAGCCCTTCAACGGCACACATCTCCAGCCCTTCGCCGGCACACTTTCTGCCCACCTTTCTTCAGCAGTACACCCCCCTTTTAGCCTTTTTTTTTAACCCGCCAAGGGCTAACTCCCCCCCAAAACAAAAACATACATGTATACATGTACATACCGGTATATAAAGGTAGCACTGACAAGCTAATAAAAATCATGGTGAATAAATAAACCTGAACAGATTCATAAAGGAAAAAAGATGATGAATGAAATAGGTGACAATAATAATAATGATAATAAAAAGGGTAATAATGACAAGGAGCAAGATGAGGGAAATCACCCGGAACAGATACGGAAAGAGGAATAAGCAACGGAGTAGTAAGAACAACAATGATAAAACAATATAAGGTATTAATAATTCCACATTGCAGCCCCCTCTCTCCGTGACTCGACGCAGAAGGAAAAATAATGCAGCCCTCTTAGGCCGGGCCCGAGTCTTGGGAATCATCCTGACATGGCCAGGCCCCGACCTAGTCTTGGGCCGACATTCCAATCAGACCGGATTCGTTTCTCGCCCCTGAGCCCTTCCGGGCCATTATTAAAATTGCCGTGCATTCGGCAGACATTTGAACGGATTCGTCCCGGTTTTCCGTCTCGTGTTTATCACGGACCCGTGTCCGAATATGAAAAGGTCCACGAGTGACCGACATGGCCAGCGACTCGAATCCTAATGCGGACTTTGGTGTGATTTATTCCTATCTCTTTTTCGCGCAGTTAGTATTATCTCTTTCGGCCGCAGGGCCCCTAATTTCGGTAATTAATCAAGGGTGTTCCCTCGTATGGGGGATGTAAATGACGTCGTGACCTTTATGGCGCGGCGGGTTTTGGTCCCGACACGAGCCACACAATCGTCTGACGAAGTCAGATCGAGCGCACCATGGGCTCTTCGGGGCCCGAATGAATCGTCACTTCGTGACTGGCACGCCCACGCACTTAATAAACCAATAAATAAATAAAACGACATCTTTTTAAGCGAAAAGTGCGTCCACACCCGCCAAACTCTTCCCCCCTGATACCAAGGTAAACAATCCACCAAAAATACCATATATACATGAGAAGGGTCAGAATGATGGCATTATACTACCTTACAGACAAAACTCGCGCACTCACCTCCAACTAAGCAGAACGTGGGCACCTCCAATGGCTTCTCAGGCAGACCCACCAGGATCATCTTCCCCTGGGTGTGTAGCAGAGACTGCGTCAATGATGCCATCCATGGTGCCAGCTGCAGCCTGAAACAAAAGGAGAAGTGGCCGTCCAGCTTGAGGAGGTTCTCAAAGCATTAATACATAAGAAAAAACGAGGACACACGCTGTTGCTGTTGGCTTTGCCAGATAAAATTTTACCTGCATCTGCTCCGGGATAAAACAAAAATTGAACAGTGGAGGATAAAACCAAAATTCTGTAAAGGGTCCGTTTTTTGATAATCACTGAAAATGCAAAAAATCAACTGCAAGAGAGCATCAAGAACACCATAATCATGTTGTCGATATCAAAGGAATAGCCAGCCGGCTGCCAGAAACACGAGAAAACTCCACTCCAAGGCAAGAATCCGGAGATATCGGGAAAAAAGAACATTGCTGAGAAATCTCAAGGAACAAGGGCTGTAGGGAGCAGATCACGCTGAACAAGAAGGCAGCGATCATGTTGCCAATATTAAAAAGAGGGGGGGGGAGACAACCTTGGGAGATGATTAAACGAGATCTCCCAAATGCATGACGACAAAAAACTGGCTTCTAAAAAGGAGATGCCTTCACGGGCGAGACAGAGACAGAAAAAAGCATCCTCGGGGACATATCATGTCCAGCATCAACCACGTCGCCATATTGTCATGCACGCTTGGGAAGAGATCTTCTGCCAGTGTTCAGGAACAGGAGTCTCTTTCCAACATCTGAAACAGAGCATCAATGAAACGATGACGCCTTTGGGGGCCAAAAAGAGAACAAAGCGAGAAGACAAAAATGATCCGTCGGCACATCAAAACCCGTTTCAAGAACAATAACGCGAGGATCAGAGAAGGATGTGGAGCTGGAGAGCGAAGGATGTGGACTGTGGGGAGCGGAGGCTGGAGAAACCCTAGAGGGAGGAGGGACGAAGCCAACCGCAATGGCGCTAGGAGATGCTCTCCTCGAAACCCTAGCGGCACAGTGACGCGTTCCGAGAAGGGAAGAGGCGAGATCAAAAAGGAAGGCCGAGGAGACGTCACCGTCGTCATCGCCGCCGTGAGATCAAGGAGAGGTGTGGAGGCTGTGGGCTGCGAGAGCGACCTGTGGACTGCGGAGAGCGGAGGAGAGAAACCCTAGAGAGAGGACAGAATCCGTCGTGATGCGCCGATGGAGTGGGGGATGCTCCCCTAGTCGCCCCGAAAGGCCGAAACGAGGATTTTAACGGCGCCCCGAAAACTTGATCCGAAATCACTTGATCCGAAGTCACTGATTTCGGATCAGAAAAATGTCGCCCGATTATCCAAGCATATAATATTTCGGATAAATGAATTAATTCGAATCCGAAAAAAATTTTAAATTCGGATCGAGTTATCAGATCCGAACGATCCATTGACAGGCCTACTCAAATGGGCACGCTGTGTGTGTGCGTGTGTGTGTGGGGGGGGGGGGGGGGGGATCTGAACTATCCATTGACAGGCCTATTCAAATGAGCACGCTGTGTGTGTGCGCATGTGTGTGGGGGGGGGATTTGATCGATTTTGTAGCAGGCCCATTAAGACCAACGATGTTGGGTCTGGATGCCCGTTCATCCAGTAAAAATACCTTTTGATTTATGCTATTTTTAGAGTTTTGCTCATCTACTTGTGCCACATATTCTAGATATGTAGTGTCTTTAACTTTTTTAATCTTTTTAAAAATTGACTCAAAATATTTTAATTTGAGATGTAAATCATATCACTAATTGATAATTTAAAAAATTAAAAATAAAACGGATCAATTTTTAAAAGAACGAGTCTAATATTATTTTAATTTTTTTAGTTTTTTATAATTCAATAGTGATGCAACTTTCACCCAAGTTATGTTGGGACGGTGCGATCGATACAGAGGGGGGGTGAATGTATCCCCTTCAAAAATATTGCCCAAATTAAAACACTAAGCCTGAAGCTAGACACAGTTGCGAAATAAACAATTTAACTCTTCAAGAAGAAATTCAAACAGACATTTGATCAATCAATTGAACTACTAATAATACGGAGGTACCTGATCAAGTCTAATGCCGAAGGCACAACAATGCAGATTAGCAAAACATATAATGCTCAAGGTCACTTCAGATAGAAACAAGAATGCTCAGATAACCTGTGAAGTAGATAGAAGACAAGGGGCAAACGCACAAATCAAACAACCACTACACAGTAGATTTTTAGGTGGTTCGGTCCACAGACCTACGTCCACCCCTCACTCCAAACCGGAGTGAGGCTTCCACTAGCACACGCTAGAACAGCAGACTCAGTCTACAACAAGTGCTGCCTAACAGCTTGACCAGGGGAACAACCTCCCCTCTTCCTCCCAACCGGAGGGAACCACTAGTGACACCCAGTCACTAGCAAACCAGAGACCGAAGTCTCTCTTCCTCCAGACCAGGAGGGAACACTTGGACTTGCAACCCACAAGACCAGAACCGGAGACGAATCTCCCTTCCTCCAGACCGGAGGGAAACCCACAAGTGACTCCCAGCCACTTGCAACCGGAGACCCAATGTCCCCCTTCTCCTGAGTCCACAGGAGGAACCCCGATCCCAAACAAGGGAATCGGAAGAACAAGGTGAATAGATGGAAGGAACAAAATAAAAACAAACACAAGGAAAAACACAGCAACGTAAAGCTAGAAATGAGACACACAAAGTAGCTCTCGCAGGAGCAAAACTGGTTTGGATTTGATCCAATGCCAGACAGACGAATCTTCAATGAAGGCTTCTTTCTTCTTCTCCACGAACTCTCTCTCTCTCTCTCTCTTCTTCTTCTCAGTATCAGGCTCACACTATTCTTCTTCTTCTTCACTCTCGATCTCAATCTCTTTTTCTTTTTCTTCTTCTGCTTTCAGCCTCTCTGCTGCTGCTCTCTCCTTTTTCTTCTTATGCTTTTTCTGCTCTCTGCCTCTACTTCGATCACTCTTCCTTGATCTGTCTTCTTCATGTGGAAGAAGCTCCATATTTATACCAGCCGCAGCTAGGGCGTGTGTAGGGCTTGTGCCCTCTTTGTCCTCGGATCACGTGCCAGGTGCCAACCTCGGATCACGTGCCCAAACATTTACTTCTCGAAGGATGTACCTGTCAAGCAGTCATAAGAAGATATATCAGAAGGATGTACAGACTTGCTGGGTAACTCAAGACCACGGTGTACAGACTTAGTGTGAAGGATAGAATGTATAGACTTGGAAATAACGAGTGTACAGACTTTAACTTGAAGGATGTTCAGACTTTAAGTGCTGAAGTGTGTACAGTCTCTGTTTGTTCGAGCATGCTACAATGTGTAGACTTATGAACTGATGCAGACACATGCTGTATAGACTTTGATGCAAAGGTTGGAGTCTGATGGATGTATAGACTTTAGAAGACGAAGCACGCACAGCCCAACGATGTACAGACTTTGCCAATGTGAGACACTGTATAGACTTTGATGCCCACATGCAATGTATGGACTTGTGTGTGCAGGGTAGACAATGTATGGACTTGCAAGACGATGCATGAGACGATGCATTGTACAGACTTTGTGATGCACAAGCATAACCAATGTATAGACTTTACGATGCACACCCATATCCAATGTATAGACTTTACGATGCACAGGCTGGAGTTAAGCAAACGATGTATAGACTTACCCCTTGAAGAATGTACAGACTTTGAAGACTCGAAGCCCCACGATGTATAGACTTTGAAGCATGTGAACGAGACAATGTATAGACTTGGCTTCGTGCTAGCTACAGGACAATGTCTAGACTTGATGCAGCTTCAAGGCAACCATGTGCAGACCTTACCGATGTATAGACTTGGTGTTCTGAACGTAGGTAAAGGTAAGGAATGTATAGACTTGATGAATGGCTTGCTAGCTACAGGACAATGTATAGACTTGGAAGGTTCAGCGGTGGATGTACAGACTTCACCGATGTACAGACTTAGCAAGCCCCAGGTGATGTACAGACTTGGCAAGCCCCAGGCCGATGTATAGACTTGCAGAACTAACGTTGCACATATGCCATGAATGTATAGACTTTGAATAAGAAGCCAGGCAAACGATGTGTAGACTTGGCCAATGTATAAACTTGAATGCTCCATGCACAAAGACACTGAGTGAGACGATGTATAGACTTGGAAGATGCAGACTTGTGCAAACTCTGTACAGACTCTGCGTGCCTGAAACAGGGCAATGTATAGACTTGCCACCAATGCAGTGTATAGACTTGATCTCAAGGAATGGCTGTACACACTTTAAGTGATGTATAGACTTGGTGAGCGCCAAGTGATGTACAGACTTGGTGAGTGCCAAGCGATGTACAGACTTCAATGACTCATGCAACCAGACACGTGAAGGCACAGACAATGTACAGACTTAGTGCAAACAGGATGTGCAGACTTGTAGCATGCAATGTCTAGACTTGATATGAAGGAATGCACAATGTCTAGACTTGATGAACAATGCAAAAGACTCTGTACAGACTTGATGCAAACAGGATGCTTGTGTATGCATGAGGGCAATGTACAGACTTGCGAAACTGGGGGGTCGACCCATCTGGAAGGGGGGTCGACCCACTTCTGTCTAGACTATGCTGACTGATGTATAGACTCTGAATGAGTGACATGCGACAGACAATGTGCAGACTTGTTTTGAACCATGCACAATGTATAGACTTGCAATACCATGAAGGCAGGCTGTATAGACTTGAAGTAATGCATGCAGGTGACAATGTATATACTTGCTGTCAACAAGTGTATGGACTAAGCATGCATACAACAATGATGTGTAGACTTGGGTGTGTGTGTGCTGTACAGATTTAAATGCATGCACAGAGCAATTTATGCATATCAGCTAAACATCATCAAGGCATACAGATCTGAGAGTAGACAGAGCATTACCTGATCTGAGCATTAACCTTACCTGTCATGATTTGACTTTGACTTGGGTTAACTTCATGACCTGTGAGTCATCCTTAAACCTGTTCTGACAGTTTCTCATAATGCAACAGGATTATATCATCAAGGATGTAAACATAATGAGGCATAATATCTGTCATCATCAAAACTCCAGAACCACAGAGGACACATCAAGTTAAGATATTTTGAAGGTTACTTCAATTTTTTTTAAAAAATAAAGACTAGGCATACTTAAAATGTGCAGCACCTGATTGTGCAACTAGTCTTCTTCTTTTACGAACTTGAACTCAGAAATCAAACCCATTTGAAAGCAAAGCTCAACTCGTTTTGGGTGAACGGATATTGTTTTTAGTCCGATCAGATTCATTTTAATATCACATAAACAAGAACTGGACTCAAACTCAACTCGTTTATCTGTTCAAAAGAGGAGAGGGGTTTCTTGAGATTTGCACTGTTCAAAAGAGGAGAGGGGCTTCTTGAGTTTATTGGTGAGAGGGATGAGTGACGCGAGAGCCGCCCCGAATTACTTTGACGTGAATCTCATATCAATTTTTAAAAACAAAAACAAAAACTTTGTGCACCGCTGGGCATTGTACTAAGCCCATTTTGATTTAGACTCATTTTCAAACTAATAATTTACAGCTTTATTAAGTGCAAGCATTTTTTAATTTTATATCATAATAATTGTCGTCATTTTATATAATTTATGTATAGGCTATAAATAATATATCTTTACATTTATATCATTTTAAATAAAATAAATGTACACATTTTTATCAATTATTGATATCAACTACGAGGGTAACATAGTAAACTTGACATTCATTCAGACATCATCCTTGTAGTTACCAAACAATCTACCTCATTCAGCATTCAGGGCTTCTTTGTTGCCTACTCAAATTTAAAATGTGAATCTACAATTTCATACTTAAGTTTTCAATATTATCAAACACAACCTAACTAAGATTAAACAAGAAATTTGAATGGAATGCTAACGGTGAGTGATAGTAGGTTATCTTTGCAGGTATTGCTAAAATAATATTAAAACAAAAAAGATAATTCTCAAATTATACATGAACGAGGG
Source organism: Amorphophallus konjac (assembly GCA_022559845.1). Lineage (NCBI taxonomy): Eukaryota > Viridiplantae > Streptophyta > Magnoliopsida > Alismatales > Araceae > Amorphophallus > Amorphophallus konjac. Next base: position 423,431,103 of record CM040126.1, on the reverse strand, counting down.
CTATATGTGCAACTATTCCTAGATATTAAGAAATGGCTGGCCAACGTGGTGGATATTACAGGGATGCAGAGTGTGTGATTGTGAAAGCAAACATCATGGAACGCTGGGAGGACAATGGCCAAGGATGCCCCTGACTGTGACGACAGTTCAACATATTCATTAATGCATTCCCTCATAAATTTGAGGGGGATGATGGAGACAGTATCAAAAACACAGTTGCCTGCCTTTCTGTAGAGCAGACTAGATAAAAAATGTTATATGAATTCTGAAGTTCCCGGAAAAATGCCATCCCACCCCAACTCCATTCTCAGCCAGCCCCATGTGCAAAATTGCTCTCAAATTCTACATGTGAATTAAAGGGCAATCCCAAGTTTAAATATTCTACACTTTCTACAATTCTAAAACATAATTTAACCAGCCGATTTCATCCCCAAACAGCCTCATAGTCGAGCTGCCCTAAAGAAAGTTTACCAAATGAATTCCTGGTTTTAGAATTCTACTAACAACAAATGCAGAATCCTAAGCTCTATCATCAGGCTCTTCCCAATGATCAATGCTTAGTGGATGTGGCACCGCTGCAATAGAGGGTGGGAGTAGTCGACGTATTTGTCCCATATCCCTTTGTACTTCTCATTCGCGATCTTCAGCCAGGGCTTCTGGTTTCCATTCCAGTGCACCACAGCCCCTTTCCTTATCACTGAGAGATCCACATTTGAGTATCCAAGTCCCAAGACGTGCCACTTGGGATCAAGCCTCTCAACCAGCCCATAGAAGGCCAGCAGTCCTGGAGGCAATGATCCAAGCTTCCATAGAGTGTGATCTACATTCCTTTCTTGCCAGTAATGGTATATGCCAGTAACATTTCTCTTCCTCCACTCTCTTAGATCCACTACGTTCATACCAAATGCCCAACCGCATGCATCAGGATCAAAGTGGGCTCGTATCAAGGGGTGGGAGTAATTTAGGTACTTGTGGAACCTGTGAAATGTCTCCATGCATGTCTCAACTGCTCCCATCACATTGCTGTTGAGATCAATTGTGAACAGCTCCGTTAGATCCTTTTGAACAATCACATCATCATCCAGAAATACTATTTTCTCTAGTGCAGGGTAGACTTCCGGTAGATAGAATCTCAAGTGGTTCAGCATTGATAGATACTTGGGGTTCCGGAATTTTATCGGGATTTTTCCATCCCCACCACCAGAGAAGTAGAAGTTTTGGGTATCTGAGTCTTGGAGTTGCTTCAGAACAGGCACATAAGAAGCATTGAGCCAGCTGAAATCCTCAACCTTCTGAACATCAATCGTCACACCACGGAAACTGTTCATGGAGAACCACGACTTCATTGCAGCATGGTTCACCTCGTCAGTAACTAGATGGAAGACTGTTTTATCTGGATGGCGAGAAGTCATTGCCGTTGAATTGACCACAGCTGATGTTGCAATTACATTATCAGAAAAGACACAATAGTGATAAAGATTCTTGTCAATAAGTTTCTCTGAAGTCCTCTTCCCTTCGGCAAGTTTTCTATAATGGTTCGAGTGCTTGTACCACTCCATTGTTAGACGGACACCAAGACAGTATAGGCCTTTTGGTAATTCCTCAGCAGCTATTTGCCCATACTTTGTACTCTTTTCTTTCTCAACACCTGCATTTTCTTCAAATGCTTGTAGCTGGCCTTTCAGTTTCATGATCATTGTTGCACCATCATAATGAAATTGTTGGGCTTGATATAGAAGGAGAGCCATCTCACGAATTGCTTTCTCCATCTCCTGTGTGTTCAATGGGCTCTGTTGGCTCGCAGCACCAGAAAGGAGAGCCTGGGAGTGTCGAATTTGGGTGCTTAGTTCCCATGCAAACTGGAGATTATTGCTTTCCTTGGCAACAACTACCAACATTTTTGCAAGGGACATCTGGTCAACTAATTGCCTTGGGATTGAGTGCGGATCTAGCATTTCTTCAGTGACATTTAAAACATCCATGACACTGATGCGCCTTGATGGTACCTGCAGGAAATTTGGGAACCTCAAGTGTCAATGCTCATGATGTGATAATCAAGTTGAACCAAAGTGGCAGCAGATCATCAGAAAACGAAGAGTTTGAAACAGTTGGATTTTTTTCTCCAAGTAACTGAAAAAAGTCACAACTAAAAAATAATGATCACAGAAAATGAATGATGAGTGTTGTATACTTGGAACACTTTCCTTAAAAAACCAAATAATTATCTAACTTGGAGGAGAGAAATTTCATTTAAAATTCAGTAAAACACTGACACACACGATAAGACCACAAAAGTTGATAGAGCAGTGAACTGCAAACATAAGATCTCTGAAACTTGTCACATCACTTTGGTTAGTGGCTTAGAACATGCAGAACAAATATGACAGATCCAAAGAATCTCTTGATTAGAAGCCTGGTGCCAACCTCATATCTGTTGTCACAGGAACCTGGGAAGACAACAGCCATCAACCAGGAGAGGATTCACTTAAGATATGAGGGTCCCTAGAGTTAATATTTTATACAAAGAAAAGATATACAATCACAACCAATATGTTTGGCTTAGGAAACATACATTAAATTTTCAATAGATGTCCACTGAAATGTTCTTTTCGGAAGGTGACCACTGAAATGTCCTTATTGTCAGAAAAGGAATATTAAATGAAACTAGATTCAATTTTCCCAGTCTTCTTCAAGATACATTGCATCTTACTTGATATGACCAGTAAGCATTACTCACACAGTTCAGAAATATGACGACTCAGTAAACTTTACCATGATATTGCCTTGAATCTTGCCCTGAATTCTGACTATTTAGTTACACACAAAGGATAGAAGGATCAAGACTGTCGAGGTTCACAACCTGGCAAATGTCGTGCCAAATGTGTACAATCCCGAGAAATTAATTTGAGATTTCAATGTCCATATCTAGCTATCTACCATGTTCCTCTCTGACAGCTGACTAAATAGCTGGATCCTCATCCTCAAGGGTGAACAAAGAATAAGTTTGGCATGAGAAACATATATAAGGGCATGAATAAAATGGGTTTGTGGTCTGATTAGCTAAGGAGATGCATTTGTTCTCATATGCAAACTGGGTTGTGGTCTGGTTGGCACCCATTGTGCATACTGCACAGGGTTTGCATGGCTTTAGTTTCCCGTTTCCATCCCAATTTCAGGGCAAAACTGGCTGTTCTTAACAGTTTCTCCACATTAGACTAGGGCCAGTTAACACTGGTTCAGTCTGTTTTTAGTTTGATGACTATTTAAGGCCAGCATGTTTCCAGTTTCTATCTCAATTCCAAGGCAAAACCAGCCATGGTTTGCAATCTCTTGTGAACCTCTTGAGATCTCTCAAGATTCTGTCTCTCCAGCTTGGAAAGAACTGAAACTCATGAAATACCTAGCAGAAACATAGGTTTTAGTCCGTCTTTTTTAAATTCGGTCATCCATTCTTACACCGAATTTTAATCTGCTCATGCATTTTCAGACTCACTTTTCTTCTGAATGAAACTTTATGGTCGTTGATTCTTAAGGCTTGGATTCATCACTACCAAAATACTCTCTTTTTTGCACTTCTGTTGGTGTGTATGGTGTAGCATTGTTCTTATCATGGTTGTCAAGGTGTCCAAGGCAGTGGCCCACCGCCTTACTGCTTAGGCGACAAGGTGAGGCGCTTAGGTGAAGCCTAATTTATATAACTAAGTATATTGCAAGAGAACTATTACTATACATTTTCTACATATTAGTTCTATCTTTAGTTAATAGAAAATTTGATATTCACAAATCATCAACATATACCTATATTTTAAAAGGTAAAAATAGAATAAATGGCAAACAATAACAAATTAATAAAGAGAAACTAATAAGAATTTGTGAATACTTGCCAATCAATATAAAATTTGATATTCAAATAGTTATTCTCTTTATTAAAAGGAAGCATAAATATGACACATTTCTGGGTAAACTATAAGCACATCAACATAATAATTTCATATTCTACTTGTGAATCATCAAAAAGAGACACAAAAATGGTACTAACATCAAAAAGTGCACCAAGCAAATATGAATCAATGTCTTTAAGAGGGAAGAGGAACCGACAAGGAGAAGAATCCGAGAGAAAGGGAAAGCGAAATGGAACTCTCAATTTTTCAAAATTACCCCTGAAATTTTGCCCAATAACTAAAACAGGCCTCAAAACAAGGATTGGATGTCCTGCCAAGGAATGCTAGGTGGACCCAAGGTGGCCTATGTGCACCAAGGCAGCCAGGTGAATGTCTTAATGGGCTGCTCGCCTAGGCGCCCGGTCGCCTTGGGTGCCTTGGAGCGCCTTGTCGCCTAGGAGACGCCTTGAAAACAATAGTTCTTATCATTATTGATTTAATTTTATCATATTGAGTGGCTGTTGAAGTTTTCACTAAAACCTATAAGCTTATCATGATGGTACTGCCATTCCCGATCTCCCAAGATTTCTCCAAGACCTCTCCAAGATCTGTTCTCTCTGACATCCTTGAGACAAAGCCATGATTCAATTCAACATTCATTGAAACCAACTGGTTCTTAACAGTTCCTCCCCATTATATTGGTGCCAGTTAATGCTGGTTCAGCCTGGTTTAATTTCATGACTCATCAAGGCCAGCAGGGCTGGCACCACCATAATGGGAAGAAACATATCCAGGTAGACATTATTAGAGAGACACATGGAATGCATGCCACTTTGGCCTTTCTGTAGCCACCAAACATATTTCATTCTCCCAAACAATCCTGATAGATAGGTCAATAGGGGGGTAAGTAAACTACCATACTCATAGCTCAGCCCATTTACTTTGTTAAATGAACAATCTTGAACAAAATTTCAAGCTTGTTGCATCCATCAAAAGGCTCAATTATGCTCATTTGTTAATGTTCCCTAATAGATCGTTTAGAATTCATTTCTATCTCATGTATTAGCTGGATTAACATGCAGGTTGAGAGTAAATGCATCTCTGACTCATTTAGCCACTTGAACAGGCTCATGATTATCAAAACAACCCAAACCCATTTAGTATTCAGGAGGAGTTGTTGCTCAAATTTGACTGGATTATTAATTGAGACAAACTCAAACAGAGAGTCTCAATTAAAGAAGAATGGGGAAAGAGAGAGGCACAGAGGTTTCCTTTTTTGGGGTGTGTGACGGGGTATGGAGATCTCTTTTTTTTTTCTTGTGTGTGTGGTTGGGGGGGGTGGGGGGTTGCGGTCATGGCGGTGGAGGAGATGGCCCACGTGGACCTCATACATCTCTTGTTGACTCAAGAATATGTCTTCATTTTATACACAGATTACAATTTTGCAACAGAACAATAATGTGGGGATCGAGATGAAAAGACTCTGCAGATCATGTATCATACTATCCATCAGGACGATAGAAAGTTTCCAGCGTTTCAAAAAAAAAAACGTTTGGATGCAAAAAAACAGTATCGAAGAACAAATAATGGATGGATAAGAGATTCTGATGTTTGCATTTGAATGAATAATTAACTGTATAAGTTCATACATGAAAAATTGGATGAGCTTGTGCTTCAAATATGCAACCTAGAAGGCACAAATGGTGGACCAACTACCATATAAATGCTGTTACCGCTGGACACTGCATCACCACTTAGCACAAATGAGATTAAGATATGCAACTATTGCAGCCTTCATAAGATTTTGTCTGGTATAGAAGGTACAACACCCCCGTTGTTTATGTTGTGGTGTAGTCCCATATCAAAAATTCATGGGAGTCTTTCCTCTATACATGTGGGGGATTTTCTCAACTCAATGCCTAGGTTTTGGGTTAGAGTTCATATCTCTAACAGTTTACACACATATTTCCAGATAAAACATAAAGAGAAATGCTAATTGCAACACCCCTGCTAATTACATGTAGGGGTGTTGCAAGTGAAACACTTTATCTTTTTTTTAAAATTTTTTGTTGAGTGGCCCCCACGCCAAGCTCCCTAGGCATGGGCACCATATAAAAAAATCGAGCACCCGTGAACAGTGAAAATCCAGTTTCACTATTCATAGGGGGCCAATTTTTGCGTGTCCACGCCCAGGTAGCTTGGCATGGGGGGCACTAAAAAAAAATTAAAAAAGGTGTTGAACATGCATCACCCCTACATGTAATTAGCAGGGGTGTTGCACAAAGTCGGACTCAAACATAAGAAATGAGTTGAGAATGGGCCAATGATTTCTTATTTATTTGAAGGGGACTGGTGCCAAGCATAACAAAATAAATAAATTCAAAGAACAAAATATGAATATCAACACAGAAGAGGTATATCTCTTCAAAAGAGGAAAATATATAGGCAAATGAGACGCAACAAATGACAGGAAAAAAAACACCAATGGAGTTCATGATCATTGGTTATGCACTAGACGCTTGTGCTTCGAATATGCAACCTAGAAGGCATAAATGGTGGACCAACTACCATATAAATGCTGTTACCGCAGGACACTGTATCACCACTTAGCACAAATGAGATTAAGATATGCAACTATTGCAGCCTTCATAAGATTTTGTCCGGTATAGAAGGTACAACACCCCCGTTGTTTATGTTGTGGTGTAGTCCCATATCAAAAATCCATGGGAGTCTTTCCTCTATACATGTGGGGGATTCCCTCAACTCAATGCCTAGGTTTTGGGTTAGAGTTCATATCTCTAACAGTTTACACACATATTTCCAGATAAAACATAAAGAGAAATGCTAATTGCAACACCCCTGCTAATTACATGCAGGGGTGTTGCAAGTGAAACACTTTATCTTTTTTAAAAAAATTTGTTGAGTGGCCCCCACGCCAAGCTCCCTAGGCATGGGCACCATATATAAAAAAATCGAGCACCCATGAACAGTGAAAATCCAATTTCACTGTTCATAGGGGGCCAATTTTTGCGTGTCCCCCACACCACGTCACCTGGTGTGGACACCAAAAATTGCACACCCAGATATCCTGCTCGGCCCAGCATCAACAACGGAACCGAGTGAAGAAGCCCCGGAGAGACTGGTCATCCGGATTCCCCGAACATGCACACACTGCCGTGAGACTGTCTCCAGAGTCACGACAGTGAAGAGAAATCAACCACCAAGGGCCTCGCAAACCACGGGCCACGGAGGAAATCAAACGGGCCATGACTCGTGCTCACAACGGGCTCAGAACGGGCTCAGAAATGCACCTCTGGTGGCCTTCAGCGGCACGCCCACTTGCCCTTCAGCGGCACGCCCATTTGGGGCTTCAGCGGCACGCCCGTTTGGGGCTCCAGCGGCACGCCCACTTGCCCTTCAGCTGCACGCCCATTTGGCCTTCAGCGGCACGCCCATTTGGGGCTTCAGCGGCACGCCCGTTTGGGGCTTCAGCGGCACGCCCTTTTGGCCCTCCTGCGACACACTTATTGAGCCCGCCAGCTGTAGACACCAAAAATTGCACACCCAGATATCCTACTCGGCCCAGCATCAACAACGGCACCGAGTGAAGAAGCCCTGGAGGGACTGGTCATCTGGACTTCCCAAATATGCACACTGCCGTGAAGCCGTCCCCGGAGTCACGACAGTGAAGAGAAATCAACCACCAAGAGCCCCCACAATCCATGGGCCTCGAAGAAAATTAAATGGGCCACAACTCGTGCTCACAACGGGCTCAGAACTGCCCATTTTAGCCCTTCAGCGGCACAGCCCTTGGCCCTCCAGCGGTACGCCCCTGGGTCCTTCAGCGGCACAGTCTTTTGGCCCTTCAGCGGCACGCCCTTGTGCCCTTTCAACGGCACACCCTTCAGGCCTTCAACGGCACACTATTTCAGGCCTTCAACGGCACGCTATTTCAAGCCTTCAACGGCACGCTATTTCAGGCCTTCAGGGGCACACCCATTCGAGGCTTCAGCCGCACGCCCCCTTTGGCCCTCAGCGGCACACCTCCTTGGGCTTCCAGCGGCACGCTGTTTGCCCCTTCAACGGCACGCTTGGGCAACCCTTCAGTTGCACGGCCTTTGGCCCTCCCAGCGGCACACTTCTTGAGCCCGCCAGCGGCACAGCGTTAAGGCATTTCAACGGCCGAACAACGTGATGCCCATGCCCTACGGATTCTTGGCGCGCAGTTGACTTGCTGAGGTGTCGCCCGGGGAGAGCCACGCTGCCTACTCCTCCTGCCACCCAGGACAAGGGAGTCAAATCCCATTAAATCTCCGCCGGACGCTTCCCGCCTTCGGACGCTCCCGCCGCCTGGGGTATAAAACCCCTCTTCGCTGCGAACAGAGAAAGAGGGGGGAGGGATACACACACAGACGGACACACGCAGACGAGAAGAAGAGAAGAGAAGAAGAGAAGAAGAAGGAGAAGAGAAGAAGAGAAGAAGAGAAGAAGAGAGGAAGAGAGGAAGAGAGGGGGGGGGAGTTCGCCGTTCCACCCACCGCCGCCGTCCGTGCGAAGAGAGAAGAGAAGAGGAGAAGGGGAGGCTCTGGCTCCCCCCCCCCTGCTGCTCCGTCCACCGTCGTCCGCGGGAAGAGAAAGAGAAGAAGAAGAAGAGAAGAAGAGGGAGGCCCTCCGGCGAACACTGACGAGTGAGAGAGAGTAAGGGAGAAAGAGAGAAAGAGAGATGTAGAAGGGGAGTGGGGAAGACCAGGGAGCCGTCGCCCCTGCTCGACCTTAACCTCCCCAATTTCTTCCTCTTCATGCTTTTCTTTTCCCTCCTCGTTGCTGTATCTTCTACCCCGGTGTCTTTGATGTACACATGGCCGGCTATGGCCGCCTTCTTTTTTTTATGAATGGAAATCCCTCTTCTTTGGGTTTCTCACCGTCTTCGTCCGTTTGGGTATTTTGCGTGCGTTTGATCGTGCCTCCCCCCCCACCCTTTTCGGTGTTTTAGCCTCCCTATGAGGCCACGGATCTCCATTCACGCCCATCTGTGCCTCCAACGGCACACCCTGATGGTGCCTCCAACGGCACGCTCTAATTGTGCCTTCAGCGGCACACCCCAACCAATTCTTCCCTGACACGCCCTGGCCAGGCCCTTCGCCGGCACGCCCTCTCGTGCCTTCCTTGCCCGGCATACTTGCCCTTCCTTCTGGCCCGGTGCATCCCACTCAGCCAGTCCTAGAGTAGTCTTCCACTCGCCGTCCCCTCCGAGTTTTCCGAGGTTTATAAAGGTGTTGCTGCTCTCGAGCGCCCACCTCCAGTTGTCGGGTTCCGCCACTTCATGTGGGCCCGTTCCCTGTATCTCCCTTACGCTCGGGTCAAGGGGAGATGATGCCGAATTTTCATTAGAAATAATAACACATTGAAGAGACAAAAGGAAGCAACGAACAAATAGAATAATAAACATAAAAAGGCAAAAGGATGCAACAAACAAATGGAACAACAAAATATTATAAAGAACAGGCTGTGAGGAAAGGGAGGAAAGATTTGTGTAAAACTACATAAAAGTCGGAGAAAAGAAGAAAAGAAAAGCCTTAAAAGAACCAGAGGGAGAGTGGGTCTTCTTCGAAGCCTCAACCTAATCCCTCAGCGGTACACCCTTCTAGCCCCTCAGCGGCACACCCCTCACCACCTCCAGCGGTACACCCATTCCCAACCTCCAGCGGTACACTTCTCACCTCTCTCCTCCTCTCCGTCTCACCTCTTCTTCCACCGTCTCCCTGAAGTGAAACACAACGTGCAGACTTGGCAGGTTGATGCATGAACACAAGCAATGTATAGACTTTGCTTGAAGGATTGTACAAATGCAGACAGTGAAGTATGCACAACGTATAGACTTTGGATAACGTACAGACCTTGAGCTGAAGGATGTATAGACTTTGTGTGCTGGTGGCCAATGTATAGACTTTGAGCTGCAGCCAATAGACAACGTACAGACTTTGAGCTGAAGGATGTATAGACTTTGGACAACGTACAGACTTTGAGCTGAAGGATGTATAGACTTTGTGTGCTGGTGGCCAATGTATAGACTTTGAGCTGCAGCCAATAGACAACGTACCAATAGACAACGTACAGACTTTGAGCTGAAGGATGTATAGACTTTGTGTGCTGGTGGCCAATGTATAGACTTTGAGCTGTGCTGGTGGCCAATGTATAGACTTTGAGCTGCAGCCAATAGACAACGTACAGACTTTGAGCTGAAGGATGTATAGACTTTGTGTGCTGGTGGCCAATGTATAGACTTTGAGCTGCAGCCAATAGACAACGTACAGACTTTGAGCTGAAGGATGTACATACTTTGTGTGCTGGTTGCCAATGTATAGACTTTGAGCTGCAGCCAATGGCCGATGTACAGACTTTGAGCTGGCCAATGTATAGACTTTGAGCTGCAGCCACTGGACAATGTACAGACTTTGAGCTGGCCAAGGTACAGACTTTGGGCTGGCCAATGTATGGACTTTGAACTGTAGCCAATGGCCAATGTATAGACTTTGAACTGCAGCCAATGGCCAATGTACAGACTTTGAACTGGCCAATGTACAGACTTTGAGCTGGCCAATGTATAGACTTTGAGCTGCAGCCACTGGACAATATACAGACTTTGAGCTGGCCAATGTATAGACTTTGAACTGCAGCCAATGGCCAATGTATAGACTTTAATAGACAATGTACAGACTTTGAGCTGGCCAATGTATAGACTTTCATGGACAATGTACAGACTTTGAGCTGATGAATGTGCAGACTTTGTGTGCAGCAACCAGCCGATGTACAGACTTCGTGTCGCAGCGACCCGTCAATGTATAGACTTTGGACTGAGGGACGTACAGACTTCGTGTGTGCTAGCAGCCAGTGTACAGACTCTGAGTTGTAGCAAATGGATAATGTGCAGACTCTAGCAGGCGATGTACAGACTTTGAGTTTTCCCCCGGCACACCCTCTTCTACCTTCGTCGGCACACCCTCCTCGGTGCCTTCCCCGGCACATCCTCTTCTCCCTTCACCGGTATACCTTGGGACGCCCTCATCGGCATGCCCCCCATACCCCTTGCCGGTACGCTCTCCAGCGGCCCTCTCTCTCTGGGAAACATATATATATAACATATAATGATGATGATATTGGTAATAATAATAATGATAATAAATAAATTAATAAAAATTATGATAAATAAAGAAATCCGAATATATACAGGAAACAAACAAAATGTGCAATAGTGATAATAATAGTAAAAAGGGGGAGAAAATAATAATAATAATAATAATAAACAAAAAGGGAATCATTCGGAACAAATGCATAAAGAAGTAATAAACAGCAAAAGGAAAGAGAGGAACATATAATTAAAATCCCAGATAAAAAAAATGCTAGGGTCCACCTTGCAGCCCCATCTCTCCCCGTGACCCGGCACAAAAGGAACAATAATGCCGCCCTCTCAGGCCGGGCCCGAGTCTTGGGAATCATCCTGACATGGCCAGGCCCCGACCTAGTCTTGGGCCGACATTCCAATCAGATCGGATTCGTTTCTCACCCCGGATCACTTCCGAGCCGTTATTAAAATTGCCGTGCATTCGGCAGACATTTGAACGGATTCATCCTGGCTTCCACCGCGCTTCTACCACGGACCTTTGTCCGAACATGAAAAGGGTCCACGAGCGACCGATATGACCCGTGGCCCGGAACCCGATGCGGATCCCGACGCAATTTATTCCTGCTTCCATCTTGCGCAGTTAGTATTAGTCCTTTAGGCCGCAGGGCCCCTAATTTCGACAATTAATCAAGGGTGTTCCATCGTATGGGGGATGTAAATGACGTCGTGACCTTTACGGCACGACGGGATCTGGTCCCGACACGAACCACACAATCGTCTGACGAAGTCAGGTCCAGCGCACCATGGGCTCTTCGGGGCCCGAATAAATTGTCACTCCGGTGACTGGCACGCCCACGCACTCAATAAACCAATAAACAAATCGGCCAGCGATTTTCGAACGAAAAGTGCGTCCACAAGTCTGGCACGCCCGGTGGGACCAATCCACCCTTCATCTCTTTGCCGGAATTAGGGGCCCTGCGGCCCCCTTCTTGTAATACTAATTGCGCTACTTTCTCAAATGCAGGAGAATCGCATCATGGTGCCAACAATGGCTGTCACTTGCGGCTCTCAGGTCGTCGGGAACCATGTTCGGGGCGGCTACCTGGCGGTCCCCCTCAACTTCGGGAGTTTCCCTCCCACCGTGGGCTTCCCCAACTTCTTGGGGGTGGCCTTTGTCAACATCCTCGACGTGAAAGCACCTGACGAGCCCCAGACCAACGCTCCCGCTCCGGGGGCCACTGAAGCTGTTATCGGCCAAGCTGTGGCCAGGAACAACAACGGCGTCCCGACAACAACGCTGAGCTGCAATGTGCACCATGTGCACCAAACCGCCGGCCCGTCCCACCAAGGGTCGGCATCTCACCGGAGGAGGCTCCGGAGGAACAACACTGGCGCCGTCTCGGGGCGCCGCATGTCTAACTCCGGGAAATCTATGACTGTCGGGACCCTCCGAGTCCGCCTGGACGGGCAAAGGTCCCAGGTGACACCGGACCGCGTCGTCCCGACTATCCCGGTCTGAAACTCTTTCCAGGGGCTGGAGAAGCTGAAGGAGAAGGTGACGCCCGCTGTTCTGGCCGCATCACCAAAGACTGCACCGGCTCACAGGCCGGCCAAGTTAAAGCAAACTTGGGTCCCCAAGGAGGCCCGGTCCACTGCACCTGCCCAGGCGGGGCCTAGCACTTTCCGCCCGAGGAGGGCCCGAAGAGATGAGAGGGTCGAGGTGACAACCCCGACTCACCAACCAACACCCGTCATGCCGGTGCCGCCCGAGAATGCCAGCCGACATCGCCGTGGGCGCCGACATAATGCTGCCCGCCCGGCACCCAGAGTTTACTCCCCTCCTGTTCCTTCCATCGGTGCACAGCCATCAACTGCTCTCCCCGACCAGGAGTGGGAAGGGATCGAGCAGGCCATGAGAAACTACCTCCGGGGCCCAGGTAGCACTCCCTTGGGTCGCCAGAGACTGCTGGGGGCAGTAGCCTCCGCTTTCCAGAAAGAAGGAGCCCGACCCGCACCCAGTGCAGAGTCGAGGAATCGCTCGGAGGAACCGCGCCAGTCCCCTGTCCGGGAGGAAGCGCCGCTCCGACGATCGGTCTTCGACAGGCTGGTGTTCCCGGGGAGATCATCCAGGAGGGCGACGAAGAGAAACAGGAGCTGGAGAACCTTCACCTGCAATATGGCAGGAGTTCGCGGTCGATATGGGGCCTTACCTACCGACCCTGAAGAAATGGCCAGACTCGCCGCCAGGCCAGGGCCTCTCACTAGAAGGGGAAGAGCGGCAAGCAGCGCGGCACAGACAGGCGCCGAAGGGACCTTCCTTGAGGAACCCCTTGCGGCCCTCACGGCCAATGTGGTCACCACCGGCGACACGAGCGGCGACCCTCTACATCATCCGAGGACGCCCCGACCGAAGAGACAGGGGGCATGCCCAGTCTCCCCACAGCTGACCCGGCAATGCTGCTCATGATACAACGGTTCCAGCAAGAAATTGAGTCACTAAAAAAATAACTGAATGAGCGGAACACACAACCCCCGATGTCCTGGCAGACCGAGGTTCTACCCGAAGCGCCCAGGGACAGTGGGCAATCTTCAGAAGCAGCTCTGCAAGCTGCAGCTCTTCCAGCAACCCTCAACCCTCTCGGGGGCGCGCCCCCGCAGCAGGCACATTACACGGCACCGACCCCACCACAGGCTCTACTTCCCCAAGGGTCCCCCATGGCCCCCCAGGCGACTGTGTTGGTTACCCCGAGTGCGCAGCCCGCTCATTTCTATCCAAGCCCGGTCGACCCAGCAGCAGTTAGCCGGTTGATGCTCGAACAAATGATAGACATGAAATTGGCAGAGAGAGGCGACGGGGATCAGACGCCATTCGACGTCTACCGGGTGCCCTACCCGGCTCACTATGCCGCAAAGAAGCTGCCGGTTGGCGTCACCAAGCCACCAAAGTTCGAAAAGTTCAATGGGCAAGGGTCTCCCAAGGAGCACATTGCCTATTATGTGAATGTCATGGGGGATCTGGCTGCTGATGAGGCTTACCTCCTGAAGTTTTTCGGCTCAACACTTACCGGGCTTGCCTTTGAGTGGTACTCTAGCTTACCACCCGGGTCTGTTGCTGACTGGCTCGACATGCAGAAGAAGTTCAAAGAAAGATACTACGTTGCAGAACGGGAAGTCACTGTGGCAGAACTTTATGCCACAAGGCAGAAGAATGATGAGTCGGCCCTCGACTACATCAAAAGATGGAGGAACCTCAGCATGAGATGCAGGCGTCCCCCGCACCAGGAGGATGCGGTGCATATCTGCAAGCAGAATCTGAAGAAAGAAATCCTGGAAAGGATGATCGGCACCGAAGTCAAGACATTTGACCGCCTGAATAATGTGGTAGCAAAGATCGAGGCGTTTCTTGCCCGATATTCTTCCACCCCGGCCACATCAAGCCAGAGAGCTAGACAGGCCGAGAAGAAACCAGCTCCCCCTGAGGTGCACACACTAGATTTCCAGGCCTTTGAAAAACAGAAGGAGAAAGCCAAGGAGGCTGCCAACCTTCCCCCGCCCAGAACCACAGAACGGCGGGAGGGCCCCTCACTGAGGGAGAAGATGAGAAACAAGCTATATTCCTTCTCCCGAGACAAGTCAAAGCTCCTGTTTGAGTGGGCAACCAGTTACAATAAAATCACACTGCCAGAGCCGAAGAGGCCCGGTGACCTGAAGAAGAAAGACGACCCGCACTTCTGCCTGTACCACCGGATGCTCGGGCATACCATTGAGGACTGCTATGTCTTCAAGGACGTTATTGAGTCCTTAATCAAGAACGGGGAGCTGGACATGGGGGAGCATAAGGTAGACCTCCCGCAACCGCATGAGTTGCCCAGCATAACCTCCACCGTCAATATGGTCTCGTTGTACCAGGAGTTGCCTGAGGAGTGGGCGGAGGCCAGCACGCGCGCCACTTATGAAACTTTTATCAAGGCCCCGGCTCAAGACCAAGAGGGTTAGCAGACTATATCCAGGAAGAATAGAAGAGCACGTGTCCCTCGGCCCACCCCAGGAGTTCATCTGAGGGGTGTGACAGCCCTGCCTGCACCACCCCCGGTGAGCCCAGTCTGGCACGACACGGCCCCTCGACTGGTCATGAGGCGGCCCACTCACAACAAAAGGAGCTCTGCCCCGCTGCAGATGCATAAGAAGACGAGCCCGGCGGTTGAAAGACTCCATGCTATTATCGATGGGCTTGAAGATTATGAACAGCCTGAAATCCAGCCCGTGGAGCTGAAGGAGTATGTCCCTTGGGAGGAGTTCGAATCACTCGAACTGGCCCCAGGAACAGAAGCTGAAGCAGAGAAAGAGCCTCCCCTGTGGGGTGAACTTCCCCAAGAGCAGCCGCTGGCTACAGCAGGAAAAAAGAAGAAGAAGAGAAGACCCAGGAGCAAGAAGAAAAAGGAGGTCGTCATCGCCTGCAACACCCTCTCGGCGCTGTTCGACACTGCCCTCTCCCTGGAAGAAAAAGAAGAAGAGCTACCCCATGAGTCGACGGAGGTGAGCCAGGCTGAAGCGTCCACTTCCCAACATGCCACCAGGTCGGGGAGGAAGTGGGGGCGCCCTCCTCAGGACAACCTCAACATCATGTTCAAGGGAGAGCAGCCATACCGGGTCCCCGAACCCGAGGTCCGGGGCACCGAGATCCCT
The DNA here is from genome assembly GCA_022559845.1 of Amorphophallus konjac. Classification (NCBI taxonomy): domain Eukaryota; kingdom Viridiplantae; phylum Streptophyta; class Magnoliopsida; order Alismatales; family Araceae; genus Amorphophallus; species Amorphophallus konjac. Next base: position 423,415,413 of record CM040126.1, on the reverse strand, counting down.
CCCCCGTCGGGTCTCTATCCCGGAGGGGCCAGGAGCCAAGGCACCCCTTCATTCGCCGAGTTCCTGTCAGCCCGAGCAGGGGGGCAGGCGCGCTCCCAAGGGTCTCCTTCGGCCAGAAAAGCAAGCAGTCCCCGAGCTCCACCGACGGCGGCTCCTCCTCAACCAGAAGAAGAATTTAACGGCATCCCAAACCTTGCCGAATTCATGCAAGAAACGGAGGAAGCCCAGCAGGCCCCACGGGCTCAACAGGCTGCAACAGAACCCACAAAGCAGGCATCCCCTGATCTGACACCCCAGCCTCAAGGTGGGGGCAGGCGCGGCAAGGCCGAAGAGATGAAATTACTCAAGGTGCGGGCTGCCGACCGAATAGTCAGACACCTCAAGAAGATCCCGGCCTGATTCACCGTATGGGAGATGCTGTCTTTGGACGAAGAAACACGACAAGCCATCATTGCCGCACTCCAGACGCCAGCACACCTTGAAGCCTGTCTGGCGGAGATATCACCTGAAGTGGCTATGACTTTCACAGAAGATGACATGCTCCTGCCCACCTGCAGTCATAACAGACCCCTCTACATGAAAGGACAGCTGAATGGCCAGCCTATCAACAGGGTCCTGATCGACCCAGGGGCGGCAGTGAATATACTCCCCTACCGGGTGTACCAAAAGCACTACTTTGACGTGCACCTGGTTGAGGTCAAGAATGTCAAGATTGCTGGTTTTAATCAAAAATGCGAGGTGCCCATGGGGGTTGCAGAATTCAACTTGACTTTTGATGATTTCACCACCAAGGTCCAGTTCCACGTCATCAACTCCAACACTTCCTACAATGCGTTGCTTGGACGGCCCTGGTTACACCAGAATAGAGTGGTGCCCTCCACCCTGCACCAATGTATTAAATACCCTTGCGAGGGGAAGGAAGTCAGAATCTTCGCCGACCTCCACCCGTTCGAGGTGTTCGAGTGTCATTTGTCAGATGCCAATCTGTACTTAGAAAAGGCAAAGCAAGCTCCCCAGGCTGCCCAAGGCAAGGAAAAGAAGAAGGTCGAGGAAGGCGGCTGGTTTCCTCCACCACCCCCAGGCTATGTGGCTCCCCCACATGTACCATTCATTGCACAAGAAGGAGGGGTATTCAAGGCAGCTCCTCTCGCCATCTATCCTACACCGGGGACGCCTTGCCTCGAAGACCTGCTAGAGGATGTCAGAGTCCCGCTAGGGATCGTCAAGCCTATAGCAGGAATTGAATGTCAAGCAGCCGAGCAGCTGAAAACTTTTGAGGTGCCTAACCCTGAGGGGCAACCCACTATCTTTTATGTCGTCGGGGAAAAGCCAGTCAGGGAAGACGATGATTGCCGGTTCCCTGACGAGTTGCATGACCCGCACGTCCCCATCGCGGGACTTCCTTACATGACTGACCGGGCAACCGGAGTAGTCAGAAAGCAAAAGATTCCCCCCTATCAACCCTCCAGCCGGAAGAAAATGTTTGAAAGGATATGGAACCCACCAAACCTGGATCGACGGCTGCTGCAAATCACCAAGCACCCCGGTCTGGGCTTTTCACTAGAAGATTATTACGAAACTGATGTGATATCGGTTTTGGCCTTGTCCGACGATGACCCCGCGGAAGCTGCAGATTTGCGAGAAGCCCACCAAGATGTATATTTCAGGCTTCCGACTGAGGAGGCGCAAGATGAAGAAGTGTTCCTTTGGAACCCTCTCCGCCGCCGCTGCATGGGGAAGACCTCCTCTTTCTCCGAGGGACTAACCTCGAAGGGGCACACCACTGAGGCGCCCTCACTCCGGTCTGTTGGCGAAGCAAGAAGCAGTAGCATGGGCCATGCTCCAGATTCTCCTCGATACGACCCCGTCATGTACGCCTTGTACCATAAGCAGCAACGGGAGATCGGGGTGTTAAAAGCACGGTTGGCTGAGTTGACCTCGCTAGTGACCGACCTGATCCAAGGTTCTCTCCGCCCGTGGGGTGGCCATATGTCTCGGCCCCGAGACGCCAGCCCTGACGCCTCCGTCCGGTCAAGAAAGGAAACAAGAGATACGGCAAGCCCATTAACCGGGCGGCCAGCCAGGCGAGGCCTGACACTCCAAGAGAAGCTACAGAAGCCCTATTCCTTCCCAAGGGAGAAGACCCGGGGTATCTTTGACTAGGCCTGCCATTACGGCAAGGTCTCCCTCCCAGGGTCCAAGAGGCCGCAGGACACCCGAAGAAGTGGGGACCCACTGTTTTGTCCCTACCACCAGATACTGGGCCACGCCATCGAAGACTGCTATGTCTTCAAAGACATTGCTCAAGACCTCATTGTCAGGGACGAGCTCAAAATGGGAGACTATGTGGTAGCCCTGCCACGCCCCCACGTGGCGGATAGCCCCAGAAGAGGAGCCTATACAGTAGCCATCCAGTACCCGACGCCTGAAGATGCGGCTGCCCCGGCCCCCGCCGGAGTTGTCTATGATGAGTACACAGAAGATCCCGAGGTGGCCCTGTGCCTTTCTGCACCCGCGGACCCGGCGGCTATAGTCCAGGAGGAGTGCGCGGTGAATGCAGCCTCCACGCCCAGTCACGAGGAACAAGAAGAGGGGGATGGCGTCCTCGAGCCCGAGGACAAAGAAGACCAAGACTTCGTCGATTTGTCGCCAGCCCCGCCGGAGATTGAAAATGGCGGCCAGGCCACCGTCGACGAATTGGTTGAGATCAACCTCGGCACAGAAGGTGACCCCAGGCCGACCTTTCTGAGTGCTCTTATGCCCCCACAGGAGAGAGAGCAATACACAAAGCTGCTGCAAGAATTCCGGGATTGCTTTGCCTGGAACTACAAAGAAATGCCCGGGCTCAGCCCCAAAGTAACTCAGCACATTTTGGCCATTGATCCCAAGGTGGAGCCAGTGAAGCAGCCTCCCCGGCGTATGAGGCCGGAATTGATCAGCCAGATCTGCAAGGAAGTCGACAAGCTTATAGACGTCGACTTCGTGACAGAAAACCAGTACACTACTTGGTTGGCCAACATCGTACCGGTGAAGAAGAAGAATGGACAAATCAAGATTTGCGTGGATTTCCGCGACCTGAATAAAGCCTGCCCAAAAGATGACTTCACAGTGCCCATCACCGAAGTGATGATTGATGCAACCACTGGCCATGAGGCCCTCTCTTTTATGGACGGATCGTCCGGCTATAACCAAATTTGGATAGCCGACCACGACCGGATTCACACAGCTTTCAGATCGCCCAAGGGGATATTCCACTACAAGAGGATGCCCTTCGGCCTCAAGAATGCCGGTGCTACATATCAGCGGGCGATGACCAAGATCTTCGACGAGCTGCTGTATAACAAGGTTGAATGCTACATCGACGATCTGGTTGTCAAGACTAAGAAGAGAGATGAGCATCTGAGTGACCTCAGGGTCGTCTTCCAAAGGCTCCAGCTGTACGGGCTGAAAATGAATCCCATGAAGTGCGCCTTCGGCGTGTCCAGCGGAAAGTTCCTCGGCTTTATTGTCTGGCACAGAGGGATCGAGATTGACCCCTTCAAGATAAAAGCTATTCAGGAGTTGCCCCCTCCGAAGAGTCTGGGAGAGCCGAGGTCCCTACAGGGCCGTTTAGCTTACATCCGCAGGTTCATTTCCAACCTGTCGGGGCGTTGCCAACCTCTTCACAGACTGATGATGAAGAATGCACCCTTCAGCTGGGGTCACGAATGCCAGCACGCGTTCGATCAGCTAAAAGAGTACCTGAAGACCCCGCCAGTCCTGGGGACACCTGTCAAAGGCAGACTGCTTATTCTCTATATAGCGGCCACCGAATATTCACTGGGGGCAATGCTTGCCCATAATAATGACGAGGGAAAGGAACAGGCTCTCTACTACCTCAGCCGGAGATTGGTGGGGGCAGAGGCCAAGTATACCCCAATCGAGAAAGTCTGCCTTACCTTGGTCTTCGCAGTCAAGAAGTTGAGGCACTACATGCTGTCCCATGAAGTAAGTTTCATATCCAGAGCTGACCCCATCAAGCACATCCTCTCCCAGCCAGTCCCGAAGGGTCGCCTTGGCAAATGGGCCGTGCTGCTCATGGAGTTTGACATCACCTACGTGCCGCAGAGGGCCGTTAAGGGACAAGCCGTTGCGAATTTCTTCGCAGCACACCCTGTGCCCGAAGACTCCCCGTTGGCCACCGAGCTACCCGAAGATGAAACACTGGAGGTGGACCAAGTCCAACAAACCATCTGGCAGTTGTATTTCGACGGGGCCTCGAGAACAGAAGCGACCCCGTCCGGACGCGCCAAGGTACGGGCCGGAGCCGACATCGTCCTCAAATCGCCAGACGGCGAAGTGCTGCACACTTCCTGCTGCATTAGCAAGCCCTGCACAAATAATGAGGCAGAGTATGAAGCTCTGATCATCGGCCTCCAGGTGGCCCTCCAAATGGAGATCAAAATGCTCCAAGTATTCGGCGACTCGCTGCTGGTCGTCAAGCGGGTCCAGGGGCAGTTCGACGTCCGGAAACCTGAGTTGCTCCCTTATCACACTAAGGCAAAGGGGCTCATGAAGCGGTTCTACCTCCTTGAGATAGGCCATGTCGCCAGAGGGGAGAATGCACAAGCCGACGCCTTGGCAAAATTGGCAAGCTCACTAGCAGTGCCGCCAGATGGATCTCTCAATATCCAAGTAATAAATCAGCGCCAAATGCCCAGCATGATAGAAGAAGAACCAGAAGAAGAAGAGCTAGAAGTGGTGCGGACACCAGGACGATCAAGTGACACGTCGGCGAACCGACGGTGCCATACGCGGAGCGCCAAGTGGACTACATCGGCTTCCCTTCAAATTGGGGACAATTTGGCTTCAATTTGGACTCTTTTTGCATTGAAATTGGGCTTGTAATGAACATTCTACTTGGGTTTGCATAATGGGCTGGTTGTAAGGCTCTTAAAGGGCCAATTGGTTAAGGCCCTTAAGCATTCCTTAAGAAAGGAGGGGCCTTGGTCCATTTAGATGGATCCATAAGCCTTGCATGGCCCAATTGGGCTCCCCTCCTAAATGGGCTATCTAGGATGGAGAGGCCTTAAACAAGAATGGGCTCTCTTCCCTCATGGGCTCTCAAGGTTGGAAAGGCCTTAAACAAGAATGGTGGAATGGGCTTAAGCCAAGGCCAAAATGGCCCAATTGGAGGCCCAAGTAGGGGGCGCCCCCTTTTTTGTTGTATTAGGCTAGACATTTTTTCTTTTCTTCCATTCCCATTTACCACATGGGAGCATTAAGAATGGCTGCTGGTCAAGTTCAAAATGGCTGCCACCTACCATCTTTACATGGATTTCAAAGGTAGGTGAGCCAACATGTTGGCTGTCCCCCTCTCCCTTTCTCTCTTGGTCAAGGGGCACAGCCCCCCCTCCCTCTCCATGTATCCCACGTAAATCCCTCCCCCTACCCTTGCATTTGTCTATTTAAAGCCATGTATAGTGTGTGTGCAGAAGTGAATGAAAGTTTTATGAAAGAAAGTGTGTTTAAGAGAGTGATTCTCTTGTTCTTCCTTGGGTGTGACTCCCTTGGGTCTGTCATGTGACGGGACATAATTGGGTCGTGTGACTCGACCTCGTATCCCCCTCTTCCTCTTATCTTCTTCTTCCACAAAAAATCCCAGTGATACCTCTGCAAGTTAAGAAAATTTCAGCGCCGATTTCGCGTCAATCGGAGTTCGTGAGCGACGACAGTAATTCGTTTCGTGGAGGCGCACAGATCGGTCCCTGATTGCTGCCCAGATCTGGAGATGACTGTGTTTTAATTTCTCCAGCCCAACCCCGACGCCATCTGAAGCTGGTTCCTGAAGAGAGATCGTAGGATTTCGAGTCGTCTTCGCGTTGCCGCTGATCTCACCTCGATCTGATCACCGTGCTGTTCGTGGCGGCGATTCTCGTGAGATCGCGCAAGAGATCTGAGCAGATCCGGCCCCAAACCAGAGCAGACTTCCAGAGTCCTCCCCGACTCATCCGGTCGAGATCTGTGAGGGATCTTCGGAGTACGTCTTTCTCTTGACGTCGCCAACAATCTCCCACAAAGAACGTCTCAATCCGACACCGGCAGCTATTTTTCCATCATTTTACCGTGTCGCTGCGTCGTTCTGGGAGCTCAAAACCAGAAGCTGAGAAGAAACGTTACTGCGCCCAGATCTGAAAAGATCTGATCGCACCCTTCGGAGTGAAGAAACTACATCCTGTCGCCGACATTCTCCAACAAACGGTGCTCCGATCGGGTATCGGATCTGGCCGTACCGGCCTCCGCAAGTTCGCTGCGCAGGGTGACCAGCGTGGACAGAATCGGGTCGGCTTTCCGTCGGCGTACCCGAGCGGCTCCGGCACGCGTCCCTCGCCTCCTGCGAGTGTGGCCCGTCAACCCGGGTTCCAGCAACCCCAAAATTATCAATTGTAGCCCGATACCTCCCTGTGTGGAGTGGGTGTTCAGTTCTGAAATTGTAAAGTTAATCATTTGTGTATTGAGGTTGTTCGGAAATCGGCCGGGAGTTCTTCCCCACGCCTAGTCGTGGAGGTACGTGCTCGTTCCGATATCTACATTTGCTGATTTAGTGTGCTTTCTATATTGCTGCGTTTGTGAGAATAGGACCGTTAGCTAGCAGCAAAATCACCGTGAGTGTGAGTTGTGAGCGCCTGTTCCATAGCTCCAGTCGAGCACCGAGCCCGAACTGGATACCCCTAGGCGACGGTGATTCCTTAACCGCTGCGATCCCCACGTTTCCCTCGCAAGGGACGATCGTCGGGCTCAAGAGAGTCGCTGTTGAGAGACGTCTCCACCCGGAGAATACCACGGTGGTCAGCCGCCCGACTTGCCTTAGTGTGCTAGTGCTGGCCGCACAACGAGTCGGTCGTACGTCTTAGCCCGAGTCGGTCATCCGTCCCGCATCAAATTGGTATCAGAGCGTCGTTCAAGTCTAGGGTCATTTAAGTCCAAGGTTGCATTTGCATTCCTCTACTCGATATATCAAAAGGTGTGACACGAACATTAGGCTACGCCTATCGGGAAGGCCGCACACTTGCGCGAGTGATCTTCGGATCGGTTAGCTCCGCCACGTATCGAATAGTGGGTTAAGTCTAGGTTCCTAGTTAGTGCATTCCAACATAGTCATGTCTAAGTGTGTAGTCGAGTCTCATGCCAACCTTGCATTAGTATTTTGGGTCGTGTCTAGTGTCTTGTCGTGTCCAAGTGTCGACATGGTCATCCATTAGCTCTCCGAGTCCCATGGGTTCCCAAACGCCTAGTTCATATGAATGGTGGCGACACCACCAAGGTTGGGGAATCCAACCCCACCACATCCATAGGCCCGAAGCCTCGGACTTCTATGGAACCAAGGTTCCGAGCGACTACCTCAAGTGGGAAGCCGCCATGGACGCATATTTTGAGTGTTATACTATGTCCGAGGCGATGCAATTCTCTTTCGCCAAAGAGCGGCTTCTTCATGAGGCCGCCGAAAAGTGGGACTACATTGAACGTTTGAGAGAGGTTAGGAGGCAATGGCCCATCGAGTCATGGTGGGACATGAAGAGAGAGCTTAGGAAGGTCTATGTTCCCCAACCGATCACCTCCAACCGACCCCACCCAATCACCTCCAACCAAGTGGGTCCTAGTCGGAGGCAAAGAGCCCTACACGTAGATGAGCCTAGACCCAAGCCTAGGCCGGATGATTACGGGCGAGTCCACTCCGATACCCCTACTCCAACCCGGACCGTTGCCGAACTTGTGCAAATGATTTCGGATCGGGTGGATAGGAGGTGCGCTTATTTTGAGTCATTAGTCTCCCCTTGCCCACCTTCGAGGCAGGAGGTAGCCATACCCGCACCTAGGGAGGCCATAGCCCGTAGCCCCAACCCGGCCCCACCTAAGGGGTCCCCAAGCCCTCTCCCCATTATGGAGATCCCTCCTTCATCACCCGTGAGTGCTCCGTTGCCATCCTCTCCTTCCAAACTTCATCTGGAGCCGTCTTGTTTGGAGCCACCTCCGCCCGAGCCACCCGTGTTTCTTACGGGAATGCTTTTCATCGCCGAGCCACTCCTTAGCTGGCTCAAAGATAGCTTGGTCCCACCTCCCTTCCCATCCATGGACCCCACACTACCTCTAGTGCCAAGCAACTCGTTTCACACCACCTTCCGGTCTAGTCACTATGTGGATACATTGGACGACCTTCTTAAAGGGTTAGACCGGCAGTTGGCATTTACGCACTTGTTGGCCCCAGGCTTTGACCGACCCACCGGTCGTAGCTTCACCCATCCCACCTTAGGGTCCATTACCTCCGTGTACACCGTGGGTCATGTTACCACGGAGGTTCTTCTACTCCTCCCGCTTCCGGTCGAGCCCGACTTCACCCCTTTTATCCCGAGGGAGGAGCTATATCTTCTATACACTGTCCCATCTACCATGATGGATGGAGGTGACCATCCCCTTCATGAATTTCAAACATGGGACTATGTAATGGAGGAACCGGGGGGTCACACACTCTTTGACCCATTCGACCCCTTCTCTAGTGGGCCTCGTGACCCATCACTTCCTTTATACCTTGTCGAGGAAGTCCACTTTCACACCCCTTTCCCATGGGCCGGGCCACCTACGCCCACCAAGCCCGATACACCTACATCCTGCCCTCCTAGCCCTCCCAAGTCTCCCAAATCCAATGGGCAGCCGCATGCTAGGGACAAAGTAGGATGTCTAGGAGTCCCACTTTCCGCCAACCACCGGTTGCCACTAGTGTATACATGGCACATGTTCGGGTGTCCTGGTCCACCATTGCATATGCATGGTCTGCATAACCATAGGTTTGTCTAAGGTCATATGTGTATCTGTTTGTCTCTCTAGTTTGTTTTCTTTCATGCATATGGTTTGTATTAAGTCGTGTCTCAATAAAAGGCCAGCCATGCGCGCATAAGGAATTAGCTGATGCATGCTACATGTCCGTGAGTTCAAAAGGGAGAGTACGTCATGATCAGGGTCATACCTGAACGGTTCCTCTTGGGGCCGTAAAGCAACTCTAGGCCCGCGATACCCGCCCTTCCCGAGTCACGAAACAAGTGGGTTCAAATGCGTATGTTATTGAACTACCGTATGACTATGGTGTCAGTTCGACGTTCCATGTTTCTAGTCTGGTAGCATATCGGAACCCGCGGTGATCCCTAGTGAGTTTCGAGCTTTATCTTTCTATTGGGAGTGACCCCTCACCCGAGAGTCCACCTCTTCCAGCCTCAACGCACGCATATAGATTGTATACTGGATGAGCAGGTGATCACCACCAGGAATGGAGCATACCACCACTTCATAGTGCATTGACGAGGATGCCACACGATGATCAACGTCTTGATCACATGCGGAGTGCTCAAGCTTCGGGACCCTTACTCGACGGGGTCGAGTTCCTCCCACCCGGGGAGAATTGGTGCGGACACCAAGACGATCAAGTGACACGTCGGCGAACCGACGGTGCCATACGCGGAGCGCCAAGTGGACTACATCGGCTTCCCTTCAAATTGGGGACAATTTAGCTTCAATTTGGACTCTTTTTGCATTGAAATTGGGCTTGTAATGAACATTCTACTTGGACTTGCATAATGGGCTGGTTGTAAGGCTCTTAAAGGGCCAATGGGTTAAGGCCCTTAAGCATTCCTTAAGAAAGGAGGGGCCTTGGTCCATTTAGATGGATCCATAAGCCTTGCATGGCCCAATTAGGCTCCCCTCCTAAATGGGCTATCTAGGATGGAGAGGCCTTAAACAAGAATGGGCTCCCTTCCCTCATGGGCTCTCAAGGTTGGAAAGGCCTTAAACAAGAATGGTGGAATGGGCTTAAGCCATGGCCAAAATGGCCCAATTGGAGGCCCAAGTAGGGGGCGCCCCCTTTTTTGTTGTATTAGGCTAGACATTTTTTTCTTTTCTTCCATTCCCATTTACCACATGGGAGCATTAAGAATGGCTGCTGGTCAAGTTCAAAATGGCTGCCACCTACCATCTTTACATGGATTTCAAAGGTAGGTGAGCCAACATGTTGGCTGTCCCCCTCTCCCTTTCTCTCTTGGTCAAGGGGCGCAGCCCCCCCTCCCCTCCATGTATCCCACGTAAGTCCCTCCCCCTACCCCTTGCATTTGTCTATTTAAAGCCATGTATAGTGTGTGTGCAGAAGTGAATGAAAGTTTTATGAAAGAAAGTGTGTTTAAGAGAGTGATTCTCTTGTTCTTCCTTGGGTGTGACTCCCTTGGGTCTGTCCTGTGACGGGACAGAATTGGGTCGTGTGACTCGACCTCGTATCCCCCTCTTCCTCTTATCTTCTTCTTCCACAAAAAATCCCAGTGATACCTCTGCAAGTTAGGAAAATTTCAGCGCTGGTTTCGCGTCAATCGGAGTTCGTGAGCGACGGCAGTAATTCGTTTCGTGGAGGCGCGCAGATCGGTCCCTGATTGCTGCCCAGATCTGGAGATGACTGTGTTTTAATTTCTCCAGCCCAACCCCGACGCCATCTGAAGTTGGTTCCTGAAGAGAGATCGTAGGATTTCGAGTCGTCTTCGCGTTGCCGCTGATCTCACCTCGATCTGATCACCGTGCTGTTCGTGGCGGCGATTCTCGTGAGATCGCGCAAGAGATCTGAGCAGATCCGGCCCCAAACCAGAGCAGACTTCCAGAGTCCTCCCCGACTCATCCGGTCGAGATCTGTTAGGGATCTTCGGAGTACGTCTTTCTCTTGACGTCGCCAACAATCTCCCACAAAGAACGTCTCAATCCGACACCGGCAGCTATTTTTCCATCATTTTACCGTGTCACTGCGTCGTTCTGGGAGCTCAAAACCAGAAGCTGAGAAGAAACGTTACTGCGCCCAGATCTGAAAAGATCTGATCGCGCCCTTCGGAGTGAAGAAACTACATCCTGTCGCCGACATTCTCCAACAAACGGCGCTCCGATCGGGTATCGGATCTGGCCGTACCAGCCTCCGCAAGTTCGCTGCGCAGGGTGACCAGCGTGGACAAAACCGGATCGGCTTTCCGTCGGCGTACCCGAGCGGCTCCGGCACGCGTCCCTCGCCTCCTGCGAGTGTGGCCCGTCAACCCGGATTCCAGCAACCCCAAAATTATCAATTGTAGCCCGATACCTCCCCGTGTGGAGTGGGTGTTCAGTTCTGAAATTGTAAAGTTAATCATTTGTGTATTGGGGTTGTTCGGAAATCGGCCGGGAGTTCTTCCCCACGCCTAATCGTGGAGGTACGTGCTCGTTCTGACATCTACATTTGCTGATTTAGTGTGCTTTCTATATTGCTGCGTTTGTGAGAATAGGGCCGCTAGCTAGCTGCAAAATCACCGTGAGTGTGAGTTGTAAGCGCCCGTTCCATAGCTCCAGTCGAGCACCGAGCCCGAACTGGATACCCCTAGGCGACTGTGGTTCCTTAACCGCTGCGATCCCCACGTTTCCCTCGCAAGGGACGATCGTCGGGCTCAAGAGAGTCGCTGTTGAGAGACGTCTCCACCCGGAGAATACCACGGTGGTCAGCCGCCCGGCTTGCCTTAGTGTGCTAGTGCTGGCCGCGCAACGAGTCAGTCGTACGTCTTAGCCCGAGTCGGTCATCCGTCCCGCATCAAGAAGTCACTACAGCAGAAGCCGTCGGCCTACCTGACTGGAAAGCCCCCCTGATGCAGTGGTTCAAATACCAGCAACTACCCCAACGAAGAGAAGAGAAGATTAAGCTAATCAGAACTAAGGACTCCTATGAGCTCCGAAATGGAATATTATTCTGAATTGTGGCCGACGCCAAACAGAAGCTACTCCTTCGATGTCTCTCCATTGAAGAGGCCTGGAGGGTCATGAAGGAAGTCCATGCCGGGACAGCTGGTGCACACCAGGCGGGACCAAAAATGAAGATTGAAATAAAGAAGCTTGGCTACTACTGGCCGGCAATGTTCGACGACTGCTGCGAATACGCTAAGTCGTGTCAGAAGTGTCAGGAGCATGCCACCATACCCAGAAGGCCGCCCCTGCAGTTGCATCCCACGGTGCCCAGTTGGCCATTTGCCCAGTGGGGAACAGACATCGTGGGTCCCTTACCTGCATCTTCCACAGGTTGCAAGTACATTTTGGCGGCAACCGACTACTTCTCCCGTTGGGCAGAGGCTGTCGCCTTACGGGAGGTCACCGGAGAGATTGTGGTCAGGTTTGTCCGCCGCAACATTATATTCCGGTTTGGCATGTCCGACCGGATTGTATCAGACAACGGCAGCCACTTCCGCAATCAGAAGGTCTACCGGCTGGCAGAAAAATACAAGATTGATTGGAGGACATCGACTCCCTACAATCCACAGGCTAATGGGTTGGCCGAAGCTTTTAATAAGACACTCTGCACCCTCCTGGCCAAGATTGTTAGCTCTAACAAAAGGGACTGGGAAGAGAGGATGTACGAGGCGCTATGGGCGTGCCGAACCGTATACAAGACCCCAACAGGTTGCTCGCCCTTTTCTCTCGTATACGGCTCGGAGGCAATCGTCCCCGTTGAATTGGAGATACCTTCCCTCAGGGTCGCCATTCAGCATGGGCTCGTCCTTGAAGGGCAGAGCAACGTCGAGCGAAGACTCGAAGAACTTTCCAATCTGGAAGGGAAGCGGCTTCAGGCCCAACAGAACATTCAGGTCTACCAGGCCCGGATTGCACGTGCCTTCGACAAGCTTGTCAAGGAACGTGAATTCAAGAAAGGTGACCTTGTCATGGTCAAGAGAAGATATCTCATGGCTGCCAACCCCAAGGGCAAACTGAATGAGAACTGGCTCGGACCCTACGTAGTCCAAAAAGTCTACGAAGGCGGAGCCTATGTAATTGTCAACCACCGCGGGGAAGTTCAATTCCCGTCTCTTAATGGAAGGCACTTGAGACTGTACCACGCTCCGGTGCCCCCATTCAATCAATAATATTATTCTTCGCCCTATTTTGGGCAGATTTGCGTGATTGATGCCCGAACGACTTGACCGCTATCCACGTTTTCAAAAAAGGAGAAGAGAAGAAAGAAGGAAGAAAACAAAAAGAGAAAACAAAAAGGAAGAGAAAAGTAAAAAGAGGAGAGAAAGAAAGAGAAGAAAAAAAAAGGGAAGAAAGAAGAAGAGAGAAAAAAAAGAAAGAAAAAGAAGAAGAAAAAGAAAAAAAGGGAAGAGAAAAAAAAGAGAGAAAAAAAGGAAAGAGAGAAAAAGGAAGGAGGAAAAGAAAGAAAAAGAAGAAGAAAAGGGGAGAGAGAAAAGAAAGAAGAAGAGAAAAGAGAAAGGGAAGAATAAAAGCCAAGAAGAGGGGGGAACGCCCCCCGTTTCCAGTCATTGCCCCGTATCAGCAGAGATGCTGAAAACTAAACAAACTCTTCTCTCCGTCCTCCACGGGCGGTGAGTACCCCTCTGACTTGGACCTTCCGTCCAGGCCATTGACTAAACAAACTCTTCTCTCCGTCCTCCACGGGCGGTGAGTACCCCTTTGACTTGGACCTCTCGTCCAGGCCATTGACTAAACAAACTCTTCTCTCCGCCCTCCCCGGGCGGTAAGTACCCCTTTGGTTTGGACCTCCCGTCCAGGCCGTTGACTAAACAAACTCTTCTCTCCGTCCTCCCCAGGCGGTGAGTACTCCTTTGGTTTGGGCCTTCCGTCCAGGCCATTGACTAAACATACTTTTCTCTCCGTCCTCCCCGGGCGGTGAGTACTCCTTTGGTTTGGGCCTTCCGTCCAGGCCATTGACTAAATAGACTCTTCCCTCCGTCCCCGCCGAGCAACGAGAAACCCGGTCTCTGACCAGGGCTCCCCGCCTGAGGCCAGTGCGCGGTTCCAACATTATGGCGAGACCGGTAAGTCACCCATTCGGTATGGTGGAGTGGTTCCCTCGTCCTCCCCCTGGGAGGGCGAGCACTCTCCCGTGCCCTGACATGGGTTCCTGTCTGGTTCTCCCAGAGCGAATCACCGCGAAGATACACACCCTGCCAATGTGGCTTGGCACAACAAAAGGGAGGGAAGAAGAAGAAGAAGACAATACACACAAAAGAGAAGGGAGAAGAAAAGAGATTCCCCCCCCCCCCCCGGGGTGAACGCACACTGAAAGGACATGCGAGGTAGTAAATGCTCTCTTCTATTCAAGAAAGATTAAACTACATGTGCTCCGGGGCATACCCCTGGGTTACATCTCAAAAAGAAAGAAGAAGAGAAGAGAAAGGAGCAAGGGAGCGGCGCCTAGTCAATGCCCCTTAAGATGTCCTCGAGAAGGAGGATTCCGACACAAGGGAAGTTTGTCATGTCGCGCAATCGGCCCCTCCGTTCTTCGAGTCGAGCGAGCTCTGCCTCCACGGACGCCGTCTCGACCTGGGCGACGGTAAGAGCCCCGCCTTCCGTCTCGACCGCTCTTTCGACTTTGGCAAGGTCAGACCTAGCCGCGGCGAGGAAGCTCTCCAGCTTTGCGACTCGGCTCTTAAGGGAGCGAACATTGCTCTGGCCTTCCCCCAGAGCCTTCCCATGGCACTCTTCATCATGACGCCGTGCCTCCAAGGTCTGTAAATACTCGTCTGCCTGGGCATCGAGGGCGGCGCATTCGTCAGGAGCCCGGGTCTCGAGGAACTCGCGACGTTTGACATACTTCAGCAGCAACAAGACCCGCCGCGACCATTCCCCCAGTGGACAGCCCAGCACTTGCAGTGCCCCGGTCAGCTGCGTCACTATACTCTGCACCTCCCGATATGACAAAGAAAGATCGGCGAAGAGCATTGTCTGCAGTGTTACCAACATCTGTCGGACCGGTGCGCCTGACGAGGTGTGGCTGACCGAGGGCACAGCCGGAGGGACGAAATCTACAGAGCTGTCCACTTCGGCCCACAAATTAGCGTCCACGGCGACTGAAGAAGATGGAGGAGCAAGGGCCAAGTCCCCGGGCCGGTGCAGCTCGACGGAAGACCCCTGGCGGGTCATCGCCAGGGGAGTGGATAATGCCATCGCCGAATCGCTTGGCGTCGCCGCCGTCTCCCTGGACGGGGATGCAGGTGCCGCTGCTACAGGCAAAGAAGGGGCCTCGAGCAAAGCCGGGCCCGAAGCCATCGCTGGTCGACTCCTCTCCTGCGCCTGGGACCCCTCCAGATGTGCGCGAAGCCCCGCGAATATCTACTTCAAGAGCGGATCCTCTACCTAGTCCGGAAGCTTCGGGAGAGGCGGAAGCGGAACCATCAGCCGGGGTATGCCGCTCGCTTGCACAAATGCGGCGAGGCTCTCCACCCCCGGGTCTGAGACCGGAACCAGCCCCTCCACCACTATCGGACCAATGCTCGGCCTCCGTTTGGCGACAGCCTTCCGGACACGGCCAGACGTCTCCCCTAGCGTCGGCATTACCTAATCATGGGAAGTAGAGTTAGCCATCGCTACCTGGAACGAATCAGGCAAGATCGAAAGGCGGGGAAGAACCATAAGTCCCACGTGCTTACCTCGGCCACCGGGACGATGCTGCCTTCAGGCGCAATCTCCCCCTCCTCCAGAGGCTCGTCCGCCGTTCCGCGAGCACTTGAAATCTCCACAGCTGACTCCTGCTGAAGGGCTTCGAATAAAAGGGCCAGCTTGCCCAGGCCCGCATCAGCTCCCGCCGGGCGGTCGACCGGCATAGCTGGAGCAGCTTCCTCCACAGCCTCCGGCTCGATTGATTCCTGAAAATTCGGGCATAACAAGAACGAAGTCAATGGGCGACCACAGAAGGAGTCCTGCGCAAATAAGCTTACACTTACGGCAGCCTCCTCCATTAGGCTTAAAGAGCTAGCAAGTGAAGGGGCCTTGAAGATCGGCTCGGGCGGCTCAGACGTCTCAAACACGTCCTCGCCAGAGGCCACTTCGTCGGAAGAGTAGTCATAATCTACCTCTTCGCTCGACGAAGACTCAACTGCCACGGGTTCTTCCCTCGCTGGCAAGGGGGCTTCCACCTCGAGATCGGCGATCGGCGCGTCCTCACGAGGGCGGGGCGAGGCTGGTACCCCAGACTTCAACCTCTTCCTTACATACATGTGCGTCGCCGGGAGATGTAGGCGGCCCAATAGCCCAATAGCTGCCGCTTCATCGCCTGCCGCATAAGGGAAAAGGCGAGTCATATCAAAGCCAATGGGTTCCCAAAGAATGAAGGAAGTCAATTAAATGGACAAAGATAAATACCCCCTTCGGCTTCTACAGCACGAGGCGGCTCACGAACGGCCTCCTTGATGGGCGACGCTGCCTCGGGAACCGCGGCCCTGCCCTCACCCGAGGTCGGTGCAGGTGCCGGCCCCTCCGCACCGGCTGAAAGGAAGAAGTACACGTGTCATGCACGCATGAAAGCCTTACCCCCGGGGAGCAAATAAATCCCAAAGAATGTCAGCGGTCAACAAGTCTCACCGGCAGGAAGGCTCGGTCCGACCCGAGTGACTTCGAACTCCTCGAACGACAAAATGGTAGCCACCGGAGAGACGGCCGCCGAAGCCGGGGAGACCTCTGCCCTCCTTCGCTTTGCCTCCTGCCGCCCAGCCACTTTGGCGGCGGCCAATGCTTTCTTAACGGGCGACTTTGCCCGAGACCTTCCCTTGGCTTGCGGTGGGGGAGTCGGAATTGACGCCGAAGTCACCTCGGCTGCGGCCACAGCCTCACCCATATCGGGGATAGGCACAAATGCCGGCTCCCCTACGTCAGGAAGGGGCGCGGGTTGTTGACACCGGAAATATAATCAAAGATAAAGATGAGACGAAAGATCAGATTGAATCAGAAATGAAGACCCGAGGAACTCCTGCAAAACTAGGATTACAGAGAGTCCATTACTGAAGCTGTCACCCGGCTGAAGCCCTCCCCGGCCAAGCTGATGTCCGGTATTGTCGTCGCTCAGACGGCAGTACTGATGAAGAACTGCAGTCCACTGATTGATGAAAATCCCCAGAAATGTTCTGATGAAGCTATGCTAACTCACCAATTGATGGGCCTTCGCCTAGCCTGCCGGACTCGAGGGACCGACAAATGAAGGGACAGATTAAGCGGCTTTAACGGCTCAAGCTTACTGATGAGGAAGCATAAAAGACTAAAAGATCTAAACGGGCCCAGCCGTGTGGCGCCGAGAGCCCAACAAGACCCATATGAGGAAGGGGCGCCGGGAAGCCTACTGCCTCCGAATAAGGCGCGCCGGGAGCTCATCAACCGTGCGCCGAGATGATCATGCCGATAGGGGGAGAGGGTGGTGTTATAAAAACCCCCTTTCTCTCGAAAAGAAGGGAGGCGAACAAAAAAAAAGAAGAGAGATAGAAAAGACAGAAGAGACCCTACTGAAAAGAAAGAAGAAGAGAAGAAGAAGAAGAAGCTCCAGGTGGGCTGCTCGGGGGAGGGAGAGGAGTCAATGCTCCACCCTCCCCCCCCCCCATGTTTGCTTTTATTTTGCTTTCCTCTGTATGTAAAGGTATATGCCTTCATGCTTTAGCTATTCAGATGAGGTCGAGAGTTCTTTTCTTCCCTGCCTCTGTTCCTCCCCTTACCCGTTTCTCGACTTTAGCCTTGCAGCCGATGTAAGTGGTGATAATGAGATGAAATGAAATTTAGTGGTTGCCGTGCTCGATATTAGGCAATCAAAGTTTTGCCCTCTGTCTTTCTATGAATGTATCTTTCATCTGAACGTCCAATATTCTAGACGTCTCGATTTTCAGAGTCATCCCCGTGAGTCTGTGCTTCAAAGAGGAATGAAGTCAGGGCCCCAATCCTTATCTAATGGGTTATTGGGTCCTGTTTCCCTCTCCCCTCCTGTCTCGATGGCAGATTCTTCGCAGGCATCTGAGTTTCTTGCGAGGCCCCCAAGCTGTTTAGAATCGGAGACATCAATCTCTTGATTTCCTGAATTGCTGGCTATAGAAGATGTGTCCCGTCTGTAGACGAATGCAATCCCAGGAGGTTCTGATAAGTGATGACCTTGACCCTTCGGTCCCTCAGCAAAACCCTAATGCCATGGCATCGAAGTCCACAGTCCAGACTGATTTGATCCCCAGATACGGTCCCAATCAAATCTGAATTCCAAAACAGGGCTGTCGGAGCTTCTCGGCGCCACTGGGCCTCGGCGGCAGCAACAGCCCTCGGCGCAATGGTGAGCGCGCCGGGAACCAGCGCGCCGAGAACCCCCTTGCCTGTTCATCTTCCTATGCCGAGATCCCCTCTTTGGCTAATCAATCCGCGTCGAGATCCTCCTTTCAGGCCGATACACTCATACCAGGAGCCTGTCTCCTCATCTGCTTTTCAGCCCTTGTCCAACCTGTTATATCGGCTGAAGGGGATATTCATGGTCGTCATATGTACCTCAGGGATGAGATTAACGGGAGGAAACCTCCCCTACATCATCTTAGATCAAATCCATTCATAACCCCATAACCTAAGGGGCCATACCACTGTATAAGCCCCGACGGTTCTTGAGGGGATAGCAAGCATTGCCATGGGCACCTACATCATCAGGGAGCCCAAGCCTTCTTTTCGGTTATCATCCCGTACCCGTGGATGACGGCCTATTTCCTTTGGCATGACCCGAAAGAAGGGGAAACGCTGCCGAAATTCTATCCGATAGGGTTAACCCCGGAAGGCCAAGGGAGTGTGATCGATACGCACCCCGCTTGACTCTATCCCTCGGGAAAATGAATATCATAGACCCTCCAACCGAGCAGGGAGTTCAAAGGGGAAGATTCCCCGCTGTTTATCTGGATTCCATCCCGTCGCTACGTGGATGGCTTCCTATCCCTATTTGGCATGTCTATAAGCCCGAGGGATATGCCGCCCAATTCAATTCATCCAAGCTCGACACGTTAATCGTCTGCCGGCTCCCCTTTATATGCATGCCTGTTTAAGATGGGACAGAGCCAACAAAGCCCCAATCCTCACTGTGGATTTTCAGGCTTTGTTTCCCCCCTTTTTTCTCCCTCAACGCCATCGATGATTTAAACGTCGCGGAGTCCGTGATTTTCTCCAAATTTCTTAAGCCACCAGGGCCACTGCAGGGATCAGAAACCGTTATTTCTCGATCTCTTGGATGGTCGGCAATATGAATGGCATGAAGCCTGTTCCTGAGAGTTCGAAGGCCCTGTGATTCTGATCTCTCGAACCCCTTTCACCTATGATTCCTTGCTGTCAACTTGGTACACCCCTGGCTCTTTCCTCATTTGCCTCCTGAGTCCACCCCCCAGGCCATGTCTGAATCCCGTGAAAAACCCCCAAAACAGGGTACCGTAAAACCCCATAAGCCCTCACGGCGCCCAAGCATCAATTCCTTCTCGGCGCCATACCCTCTCGGCGCCATCAATGGCTCCCGGCGCGGCACTCAGCGCGCCGGGAACCCTCAGGCCGAGAGCCTCTTCTTCCTCCCTTTGGCCTAGGCCGATAGCCCCCTTCGTGGCGCGCCGGGAACTCCTTTCAGCCCGCACCGAGAAGCCATGCCATATTTCTGAACCCTCACGCCGAGAACCTCTTTCTTCTTGGTCTGAACCTTGATCCCCATGTTGTACCCACCCGAGGAATATACAGAGAGCATTTGGCATCCCTCAGGAAATAAATCAATGGGGAGGACCTCCCCTACATTGTTCTGTTCCGATCCGGATTTCTTTATAACCTTATGGACCTAAAGGGCTATGTCACTACATGTGCTCCGACGGGTTCCGAAGGAACATCAATCGGTGCTATGGATGTGGGTGATGGCTCCGGGCCTGGTGCCCCCCCTCTTTCCCGGCTTTCATCCCGGCATCCCGTGGACGATGGCTTATCTCCTCTTGGCATAATCCAGGATAAAGGGGATATGCTGCCAGAATTCATTCATATCACCTTGAGTGATCATGGTATTCTCTCCTAACCCCGCTGGCCCACGGAGTTCTGCCCTTGCATGTTCTCCGATGGTCTTCCGAAGGGGGATATCAATAAGACATCGCGCCTGCACAGGGTGTGTCATGTCGCACCGGTCCTTATCCGGATTCCGGGTTAGATATACCCGATCTTTTACGGATCCCATCCTGCCGCTGCATGGGTGGTTTCCTATCCCCATCTGGCATAGTCCAAGGTAATGGGGACATGCCGCCGGATTTGCTCCGCATTTGATGTATCCTTGCTTCACTCAGGCCATTTAACGCCCTGCTGATGAACCAACCCTCTCTCTCGTTTGAGTCTTATTTTTGCCGCTACCTTCCTCCTATTTTTGGCGTTTAATCAAGGGTTGTCCTCCTTAGGAAGGGCGTAATTAACGTCATAGCCTTTATGGTATGACGGACTTCGGGTCCCGACTCGGACTTCACAATCGACTGATTAAAAGTCAGATCGAGCGCATAATAAAATTGTCACCCCGGTGACTGGCACGCCAATAAACCAATAAATAACAAATCCACAAAAGAAAAGCAAAAGCGCGTTCCACAAGTCTGGCACGCCCGGTGGGACCGAGTCTCCTTCATCTCTACGCCAAAAATAGGAGGCCCAGCGGGCCCCCCTCAAATTTCTGATTCTGTGCGCTTTCCTTATTTTCAGGAAGCTACAATGACTACTGGAATCATGTCCGTATGCTTCGACCAACAACCGATCGATGTGCATGTCCGAGAGGGTTACCTGGCGGTACCGCTGTCATTCGGGTCGATGCCCCCTGCTGTCGGGCTGCCCAACTGCCTGGGCCTCGTCTTCACCGACCTTCTGCAGGTCGACAACAACGAGCCAGGCACTGCTGCAAGTGCCCCGATGAAGACTGCTGATAACAAGGGTAGCTTACCAGAGAGGACGACCTCGACAGCCGTCGCCTGCTATGTTCATCATGTTCAAAGGAGGGACACGGTCCCCGCTGCTGCCCAAATGAAGAAAAGAACTAACCGGAGGAGCCGGTATGCTGCTGCCGACCGTCGTCTTTCAAATTCTGGGAAGACGATGATGATGGGTGACGTTAGGGTGAACCTCAACGGTCGCCCGAGAGAAGTCCGGCCGGACAGGATTGTCCCGACCGTCCAGATCGACAACAAGTTCCAAGTTCTGGCCACCAGGAGGGCCAACTGGGAAACTGATGAGAGGAAGCCGCTGGCGCCCAAGCCAGCAAGATATAAACAGTCTGGCGACCAAAGAAGATTCAGAGCTGGGCCCCAACTCGAGATGAGGGGAAAGCTACCGAGGATGCTGTTGCCCGCTTCAGGGCAGGAAGCAGAAGAAGAGAAGGAAAAGACATAAGAGATGATGCTGTTGTTTACCCCAGGGCTTGGGGTAAGAAAGATGAGAAAGAAAATGAAGAAAGAAATCTGACCACTGTTCGTCCCAGGATGAGGGGCAGAAAATATGAGCAGAAGCAAGACCTCTCGGTCCCCCATCCCAGGGCTGGGGGCAAAAGATGGGAAGGAAAGAACTACGCTGCTGCTGCCAACTACTGCCAGGATGGGAGTAGAAGGTTCAGGGAGATAAAGGAAATGAGAATAAGCGAACCAGTCGCTGCTGCCATTCCAAGAAGACCAAGAGCCTGTGCCAGACAGGCCGATATACTCAAATACTGCAAAGCCGAGCACCTGACTGCTCAGGTGGGGAGACTGGCTTATCAGCAGAAGAACCAGGAAAGATTGATGCTCCAACCAAAGCCACGAAGGCACAATCAAGAGGAGATGAAGCAAGTGGCTCAAGACTACTTCCACTACCTGGGGAATTCTGCCCTCGGTCAGCAAAGATTAGCCCGTGCCTTGGGCACCATGGATGAAGAAAAAGAAGAAACCCTCCAAGAAATGATGATCGGAGTCTCCTCCTCCGACTCCAATGATTATGAAGAAGGCCACAGAGCCTGGTATGGGAAAGAAGACCTGCATAGGGAAGAAGCCAGAGAAAGAATATCAGTCTTTGACCGGCTCAAATACCCCGATCAGATGAAAAGGAAAGTCTTCAGGCAGAGGGAAAAGATGCAGATCTTTGCCTGCAATATGGCCGGACTTGTCAGGGGGCAAGACATGCTACCAACTCAACCGGACGAGCTACTCAGGCTGGCAACCAGACCCGGGCCTGTCACAAGAAGAGGCCAGGCGGCAAAGGATAAGATGAAGACTAATGATGAAGTCTGCAAGATCACCACTATGACAGTTAATGTGGTAACAACGGAAGAGGAAGACAATCCCTTCGTTGATGATGCTGAAGGGACTTCAGAAGATGTACAGATCCCGTCCACCCTGGATCCCATGATCCAGATGATGTTCAGAAGATACCAGCAGGAGATCAATGCTCTCAGAAGACAGCTCAATGAGAGACATGAAGCTACACCGGTCTCCAAGCAAGCCGAGCCTGTAGGGCATACTTCCAGCTCAACAGAGACGGCTATCCCAGCTAATCCTCTCCTGGCTAATAAGGGCAAAGCACCAAGCCAACCTGTTCCACAGCAAACAGTAGCTCAGCCCTCTGCGTCTCAGACACAGCCTACCGCGCCCACCTTGCGCGCCACTGTGATGACAACTCCTCATAGTCAGCAACAAGCTCACTTCTTCCCAGAAGACATAGATCCAGCCGTAGCCCACAAGCTGATGATTGAAAGAATTGTGGAGATGAAGCTGTCTGAGAAGACTGGCGATGATGCTAGTACCTACGATGTATACAAGGTACCATATCCTCCCCAGTATGCTGCTAAGAGACTACCTCCAGGCGTCAGTAAGCCGCCAAAGTTTGAAAAGTTTAATGGCCAAGGCTCTCCCAGGGAGCACGTAGCTTACTACACCACAATCATGGGTGACTTGGCAGCTGATGAAGCTTATCTGCTTAAGTTCTTCGGCTCATCCCTCACCGGGATAGCCTTTGAATGGTATTCAAGCCTGCCGGCTGGGTCAGTGACCGATTGGCCTGATATGCAAAGAAAGTTTCGCGACAGATTTCACGTCACGGAAAGAGAAATTACAATAGCCGAACTATATGCAACCAGGCAAAAGCAAGATGAAACAGCACTGGACTACATCAAAAGGTGGAGGAACTTAGCTATGAGATGCAGAAGACCTCCTCATCAAGAAGATGCAGTGCAAATATGTAAGCAGAGCCTCAGGAGAGAGGTACTGGAAAAGATGATTGTGCAGATATCAGAACATTTGACCGATTGAACAATATAGTAGCGGAGGTCGAGACGTTCCTGTCTAAGCGTCCGATCGCCAATGCTCCAACGGTGCCGAAAGGGAAATCTAATGATCGACGACCAATGCACTCTGAGGCCAACACCGTCGATTTCAGAACCTTCGAGCAACAGAAAGGGAAGAAGGGGGCAGATGAAGCTCCCCCACCAGCAGACACAGCAGAAAGAAAAGATAAGGTCTCTCTGAGAAACAAAATGAGAAAGCCGTACTCTTTCCCGAAAGATAAGACAGCCGCACTATTCAACTGGGCATACAAGTTCAACAAGGTAACATTGCCTGAGCCAAAGAGACCCGATGACGCGGCGAAGAAAGGTGATCCACTGTTCTGTCCATATCACCGTGCACTGGGGCACGCAATTGAAGATTACTACGTCTTCAAAGATATTATGGAAGGCATGGTCAGAAAGGGCGAGCTACAGCTGGGAGATTACCAGGTAGAGCCACCTCGTCCACATGAGCCTCCGGCATTAAAAATGGCCGCCAATATGATTTCAATCTACCAGCAGCTGCCTAAGGAGGCCGTTGAAGAATGTACCAGGCATACTTATGAAGCTTGCTTCCTCACCCCACTGAAGGATCAGGAAGGATGGCAGATGAAACCCATAAAGAACAGAAAGAAGACTCCCGCAGCCAAAACCAATGGAGCATTTATCCGCGGTGTCACACCAAGACCTGAACTGCCTCCAGTAAAGCCAGTATGGCACACAGCTGAGACAGGGCCAGTCATCCGGATCCCCACTCATAACCGGAGAAGACAAGTCCCCCTACCTGCACATAAGGAAGTAAGTCCTGCAGCCAGGTGTTTACAGCAGTATATTGATGGGCTCGATGAATATGAACAGAAAAAGCCCGGGCACCACATGAACCTCCAAAGCCCCGATGGGTAGAGGAAATGAGACTGTCTAATGTCAGGGTGGGCAGCCGGATCATGAAAATGCTAAAGAAGCTCCCTACCAGATTCTCCATCTGGGAGATTCTCTCTCTGAGTGAAGAGGCTCGCCAGGCAATTGTTGATGCCTTGCAGTCGCCGGCACAATATGAAGCACTCTTGACAGAAGTGAATTCTGGGCCGTCAGTTACATTCACAGAGGATGACATGCTGATTCCGAATTCCGGCCATAACAGACCGTTGTATATGAGCGGCTCCCTGAACTGTCAGCCACTGAACAGGATACTGATAGATCCCGGGGCTGCCGTGAACATTCTCCCATAACGCATCTATCAGAAATATTACTTTGATCTTCAACTTACCAAGGTCAGAGACATGAAAATTGCGGGATTCAACCAGAAATGTGAGACGCCCCTTGGGGTGGCTGATTTTAACCTCACATTGGGGGATCTCACTACCGTGGTACGATTCTATGTGATCGACTCCAACACCACATATAAGGCCCTGCTGGGGAGACCGTGGCTGCATGAATATCAGATAGTGCCATCCACGCTGCATCAATGCATTAAATACTGCCACAAAGGAAAAGAAGAGAGGGTGTTTGCGGATCTGCATCCCTTCGAAGTATTCGAGTGCCATATGCTCGATGCATCCTACTACACGGAGGTGTCGCAAAAGGATGAAGAGAAAGAGGCTGTGGTCAGCCAGAAAAAGCCGGCGACGAAGGCAAGAAATTGGTCTCCACCGCCACCAAAGGGCTATATTAAAAAGCATGAGGTATCGCACATCTCTTATGCCGGTGACTTTGCTCGGATCACTCCTCCTAGCATTCACCCGGATGATATCAATGAAGAAATGAAAGAAAAGTACACACAAGTGGAGGTGCCGCAGGGTTTATTCAAACCCATCGTCAACCTTGAGTACCAGACGGTGCTACCACTAAAGACTATGGAAGTCCCTCGCTTCTGCGAGCCTCCTACCATATTCTACACTGGGGAGTCAGTCGAGGAAGATGATCAAGACTGCATGGTCCCTGAAGAGGCTGCAAACCAGATGGTGCCAATTACAGGCTTAGACTACACTACCCGACGGGTTTCGCAGATGTTCTCTAAGATGCAGATGCCATCACTACAACCTGCTGCCCAAAAGAAGGCGTTCCAGGAGCTATGGGATCCGCCTCGGGATAATAAAGAACTGAGGAAGATCACTCAGCACCCAGGATTGGGTTATACCCTTCAAGAATACTATGAAGCTGAGGTGGATGTCATATCTGTCTCCTACCAGCATGAAGACCCTCCCGAGGTGGGATATGACAAGTACCCCTCGGAAGATGAAGAGATCATTTATCAATCCATAATGAACAATGAAGCCCCGGACAGTCAGCCGGAGACGGGGACGTCTGATGAAGCAAAGAAAGATTGGTGCTGGGAAGACCTACCTTGCAAAGAAGATCTGTTCCATGCTGAAGCAAAGTTCGACACGGGAATCCCGGATGAGGATCAAGCAGCCAAAGAGCTGAGGGAATGCCTGGAGTTTGAGCGCATCCTAGAAGAAGTCCGGGCTCTGCAGAATGATGATCTCTCAAGGGAGTCTGCATCAGAAGAGCCTCTAAGGGCGGAAGACTCCGTCTTCGAGTTTCCTGCTGATCCAGTTACGTCCTCGGGGCGTACTGAACAGAATACAGCAATATTGGCCATATATGATGAGCCAGCAACCGCTGATGACCAGTATGATGAAACAGAAAATCATGAAACTGAAGAAGATTATATCCCGGGAGGCTTCATTGACTTGCAAGAAGCCCCGCCCGAGGTCGAAGATGGAGGCCAGGCCACCGTCGATGAGCTTGTAGAAATAAATCTGGGAACCGCAGATGAGCCAAGGCCGACATTCCTCAGTGCGCTGCTGGAGCCAGCTACCAGGGAACAGTATATACAGTTTTTGAAGGAATTCCGAGACTGCTTTGCATGGACATATGATGAAATGCCGGGACTGAGTTCTGATGTGGCACAGCACCGATTGGCAATAAACCCAGAGGCTAGCCCTGTGAAGCAGCCTTCCAGGAGAATGCGCCCTGAATTAATAAATCAGATTAACAAAGAGGTTGACAAGCTAATTGATGTAGGCTTTGTTGAAGAAAATCAATACACTACATGGCTAGCCAATATAGTGCCCGTAAAGAAGAAGAATGGGCAGATCAGAATATGTGTTGATTTCCGGGACCTTAATAAGGCTTGCCCGAAAGATGACTTCCCAGTACCAATCACTGAAGTGATGATCGATGCAACTACGGGTCATGAGGCCCTATCATTTATGGATGGGTCATCCGGATACAACCAAATCTGGATTGCTGAGGAAGACAGAGTGCACACTGCATTCCGTACCCCGAAGGGGATATTCCACTACAAAAGGATGCCGTTTGGCCTCAAGAATGCCGGCGCTACCTACCAAAGAGCTATGACCAGGATCTTTGATGATTTGCTCTTCAAGAAAGTAGAGTGCTACATTGATGATTTGGTAGTAAAAACTAAAAGAAGAGAAGACCATTTGCAAGACCTGAGGGTAGTATTCCAGAGGCTGCGCAAATATGAACTCAAGATGAATCCCATGAAGTGCGCCTTCGGCGTGTCCAGTGGAAAATTCCTCGGGTTTATTGTCCGCCATAGGGGCATTGAAATTGACCCATCCAAGATTAAGGCTATCCAGGAACTCCCTCCGCCAAGGAATCTGTCCGAGCTGAGATCTCTGCAAGGGCGTCTGGCCTATATCCGACGATTTATATCAAATCTATCGGGAAGATGCCACCCCTTTCACAAGCTCATGATGAAAGATGTGCCGTTCCTCTGGGACGATGGCTGTCAGGAAGCCTTTGAGAAGCTGAAAGAATACCTCAAGACCCCTCCGGTGCTGGGGGCACCAATTAAGGGCAGGCCCTTGATACTGTATATCGCAGCCACATACTGTTCCCTGGGGGCAATGCTGGCACAGATAAATGAAGAAGGCAAAGAACAAGCCTTGTACTACCTAAGTAGGAGGCTGATTAGAACTGAAGAAAGCTACAGCTACATAGAGAAGACCTGCTTGGCACTAGTCTTTGCTGTCAAAAAGCTCCGACACTATATGTTGTCACATGAAGTCAGATTGATATCTGCAGCAGACCCGCTCAAATACATATTGACTCAGCCAGTACTGAAAGGCCGGTTGGGCAAGTGGGCAGTGATCCTGATGGAATTCGATATTACCTATACACCCCAGAGGGCGATAAAAGGACAGGCCGTGGCTGATTTCTTCGCAGAGCATCCTGTGCCGGAAAATGATATGCTAGGGACTGAGTTACCCGATGATGAGACACTCGAGGCCTGCCAGACCCAGTCAGTTATGTGGCAACTATTCTTTGATGGAGCATCTAGAACAGAGACAGACTCCGATGGAAAGACCAGAATACGGGCTGGAGCCGGTATTGTGCTGAAATCACCAGAAGGGGAGGTCGTGCATACTTCCTGTTCTATAAACAAGCCCTGCACCAATAATGAAGCTGAGTACGAAGCTCTGATAATCGGTCTGCATATCAGCCTCGACATGGGTATCCAAATGCTTCAGGTATTCGGGGATTCAATGTTGATCATAAAACAAATCCAAGGGGAGTTCGAAGTGCGGAAGCCAGAATTGAATCCCTACCACCAGAAAGCTGTGCGCCTTATCGCGAAATTCTATCATATTGAGCTCAAGCATGTGGGCCGGGGGCACAATGCCCAAGCTGATGCACTGGCAAAGCTGGCCAGCTCACTAGCAGTCCCACCAAATGAAACACTGAACATTGTTGTTATGAACCGGCGGCAGGTCCCCAGTATGCTAGAAGGGTGCCCCGAAGAAAACGAAGTTGCCACCATCAGCACAGAACAAGCGCTTGATTGGAGACAGCACCTGCTGCAGTGGTTTCTACACCAACAACTGCCGCAGATAAGAGAAGAAAAGATGAAACTCCTGAGAATCAAAGATTCTTATGAACTCAGGAATGGAATTCTGTTCCGAATAATGGCAGATGCACGCAAGAAGATTCTACTCCGCTGTCTGTCCACTGAGGAAGCCTGGCAAGCGATGAAAGAGATACATGCTGGGACAGCAGGTGCCCACCAGGCTGGTCCCAAGATGAAGATAGAAATCAAGAAGCTGGGCTACTATTGGCCCACCATGTTTGAAGACTGCTGTAAATTTGCAAAATCATGCCAGAAATGCCAGGAGCATGCTACTGTGCCTAGAAGGCCTCCTACGACTCTGCACCCTACAGTTCCCAGTTGGCCGTTTGCACAATGGGGAACTGATGTAGTCGGGCCACTGCCGACTTCCTCGGCCGGACATAAGTACATACTGGCCATAACAGATTACTTCTCCAGATGGGCGGAGGCTATAGCATTAAGAGAAGTGACTGGTGAACTGGTCGCCAGATTCATCAAGCAGAACATTATCTTCCGGTTCGGGATCCCCAGCCGAATAATATCTGACAATGGAAGTCATTTCAGAAATCAGAAGGTCTATCGGCTTGCTGAGAAGTATAAGATCGAATGGAGGACCTCCACCCCTTACAATCCACAGGCAAACGGATTGGCAGAAGCTTTTAACAAGACTCTCTGCACCTTGCTGGCCAAGGTCGTCAGTTCTAATAAGAAGGACTGGGAAGAGAAAATGTATGAAGCTCTGTGGGCATACCGCACCGTCTTCAAGACACCTACAGGGTGCTCACCATACTCGCTGGTATACGGCTCAGAGGCTGTGGTTCCGCTAGAGCTGGAAGTCCCGTCACTCAGAGTGGCAGTCCAATATGGCCTGGCCCGTGGCGAACAGACCAATGCAGAAAGAAGACTAGAAGAACTGGCTGAATTGGAAGGGAAGCGCCTCCAAGCCCAGAAGAGTATCCAAATGTATCAGGCCCGCATGGCCGCTGCATTCAACAAACTCGTAAGAGGACGAGAATTCAAGAAGGGTGACCTTGTCATGGTCAAGAAAAAAGAAGTCATGGCGTCCAACCCAAAAGGAAAGCTGAATGCTAATTGGGAAGGTCCTTATGTGATACAGAGGGTCTACGAAGGAGGGGCCTACGTGGTTGTTAACCATCGAGGGGAAATCCAATTCTCCCCACTCAACGGAAGACATCTAAAGATGTATCATGCGGCACAACTGGCATTCCCCGAGTGATCAGACAAAGCTACACCCTTTCCCGGTCTAGTGGCACTCCGCCCTAACCGAGCTACACCCATTTCTTGGTCTAGCGGCACTCCGCCCTAGCCGAGCTACCCATTTCTTGGTCTAGTGGCATTCCGCCCTAACCGAGCTACACCTATTTTTTGGTCTAGCGGCACTCCGCCCTAGCCAAGCTGCTACCTTCCTTGGTCTAGCGGCACTCCGCCCTAGCCAAACTACCCTTTCTTCGTCTAGCGGCACTCCGCCCTAGTCAAGCTACACCCTTTTCTTGGTCTAGCGACACTCTGCCCTAGCCGAGCTACCCTTTTCTTGGTCTAGTGGCACTCCGCCCTAACCAAGCTACCCTCATCTTAAGCTGGTGGCATTCCCACCTGTCACCCTCTAAAAAGGAAGGAAGAAGAAAGAACAAAAAAAAGAGAAGTAAAAAAAAATGGGGTTAAAAATAGAGATATCCCGCCAAACTTGCTCCTATATTAGGGACAAGTGCAAAAATGGCCTAAAACCCAGCTGTGGTGAAAACCCGAAAGGGCACTGCAGGCAAAATCGGGTACCCCGCCACGTGAAAACCCGAAAGGGCGCGTGGGCAAAAGCAAGAGGGGGCTGACTCCGGCGAAAACCCGAAAGGGCGCTTGGGTCGGTAATGTGGTGACTCCAAAGAAAGCCTCACCTCCCACCATAAAACTCCTCGTCGATCGACCGGTGCTTTGCCCGATCAACGATTAAACCCATCCGGAATGGACCTTACGTCTATTCTGTTGAAGCCTTCATGCATTGTTCAAGAAAAATTCCCTCGATAATAAGCCCACCACGGGATAGACCTTCCGTCTGTTCTGATAAAACACTTCCACTTGCTTCTGTCTAAGACCCACAACAATGAAACCCCGTCTGGTTTAGACCTTACGTCTATCCCAATGAAACCTATCCTACGTCTCACCGCGATGAAACCTGCTGTTGACCGATTGGCACACTGCCCGATCAACAATGAAACCCTGTCCGGTTTAGACCTTACGTCTATCCCGATGAAACCTATGAAATCCTTGCATTGGTATAAACCCAATACTAATGATGAAACCTGATGCTGATCGACCGGCACTTTGCCCGATCAGCGATGAAACCCTGTCCGGTTTAGACCTTGCGTCTATTCCGACTAGATCTACAGGTCTCTTTACGTCCCGCCGTGATGAAACCTGCTGCTGGTCGATTGGCACACTGCCCGATCGGCGATGAAACCTGTCCGGGCTAGACCCTACGTCTATCCCGATGAAACCTATGAAATCCTTGCATTGGTATAAACCCAATACCGATGATGAAACTCGCTGCCGATCGACTGGCACACTGCCCGATCAGCGATGAAACCTGTCCGGGCTAGACCCTACGTCTATCCCGATGAAACCTACGAAATCCTTGCATTGGTATAAACCCAATACCGATGATGAAACTCGCTGCCGATCGACTGGCACGCTGCCCGATCAGCGATGAAACCTTATCCAGTTTAGACCCTACGTCTATCCTGATGAAACATATGAAATCCTTGCATTGGGATGAGCCAATACCAATGATGAAACCTGTTATCGATCGATGGGCACGCTGCCTGATCGACGCTAAAATCCATCCAGGGTAGACCTTCCGTCCGCTCTGACATAGCACAACACTGCTCTTTGAATCTATTCAGACCCTCCGTCTGGATAGATCATGAAACTACATTCCTTTGCGTTAATGTTAAACCCCACATTAACGATGAAACTCATATTCTCGGCAAACGGCCTCGTGCCCGAGCTGCTATTCATATCCTCTGAATCAATTCGGACCTTTCGTCTGGATAGATCATGAAACCCTACTTCCCTTTGCATTGATGTTGGCACCCACATCAATGATCGTGTGTCTACAATAAGCATATGGCGCCATGGTCCATAGGATGAAAGTTCTGGTCCCAGAAAAGACAATGAAAAAAGGAAAAGAGAAAGAAAACGACAAAAAAAAGTACAAAAAAATGGGGTTGAAAATAGAGATACCCCGCCAGACTTGTTCAGGCATTCTGGACAAGGGCAAAAAGGGCTAAAACCCAGCTGTGGTGAAAACCCGAAAGGGCACTGCAGGCAAAATCGGGTACCCCGCCACGTGAAAATCCGAAAGGACGCGTGGGCAAAAGCAAGAGGGGGCTGGCTCCGGCGAAAACCCGAAAGGGCGCTTGGGTCGGTAATGTGGTAATTCAGAAGTTCCATGCCAACCGGCACGTTGCCTTTACCTCCCCTTCACTGATGAGGCCTTCCGTCGGTCATCTGGCTCTATGCCCCGCCGATGATAAAACCTTTCCGGGGTAGATCTTACGTCTACCCTGATGAAATCTACATACCCTCCTTTCACATATCCCACCAACAATAGAACCGGTCATCATTCCGATGAAGCCTGGCCAGTTCAGACCTTACGTCTGTCCTGATCAAACTCCTAAACCATCCCTTGACCGATCGGCTCCTTGCCCGGTCAACAATAAAACCCTACCAGGATAGACCCTACGCCTATCCCGATGAAACCTACGTATTTCTTGGCAAAGTCCCACCCGCAATAGAACCTGTTGGAATAGACCTTACGTCTATCCTGATGAAACTTATGAGATTCCTTCGCATCGATATAAACCCAATATCGATGATGAAACCAGCCATTGATCGACCGGCACCTTGCCCGATCAATGATGAAACCCTGTCCAGTTTAGACCTTACGTCTATCCTGATGAAATTTATGAAATTCCTTTGCATCGATATAAATCCAATATCGATGATGAAACCAGCTATTGATCGACCGGCACCTTGCCCGATCAATGATGAAACCTTATCCAGTTTAGACCTTACGTCTATCCTGATGAAACTTATGAGATTCCTTCGCGTCGATATAAACCCAATATCGATGATGAAACCAGCTATTGATCGACCGGCACCTTGCCCGATCAATGATGAAACCCTGTCCAGTTTAGACCTTACGTCTATCCTGATGAAACTTATGAAATCCCTTTCCATCGATGTAAACCCCATATCGATGATGAAACCAACCATTGGTCGATCGGTGCATTGCCCGATCAATGATGAAAACTTGTCCAGTTCAGATTTTGCGTCTGTCCTGATGAAAACCACATACCCTTTTCACGTCCCACCTGTGATCAAGTCTACCCAGTTTAGACCTTACGTCTATCCTGATGAAACTTATGAAATTCCTTTGCGTCGATATAAACCCAATATCGACGATAAAATCCGTCACTGGTCGTTTGATACATTGCCCCGACCAGCTTTGAAACCTGTCCGAGGTGAACCATCCGTTTGTCCCAAACGATGTTCTAAACCTCTTTTATTCAGCTACCCCCAGGATTGGGTTTAGGCACCCTCCGGATACCGTCGCGCGGTGGAGCGAGTTCCCCATCCTTTCTCTGAAAGGGTGGACGCTCTCCTGCTAGGTACGGGCTATTCCCATAGGGACCGCTGAAACCGCTGCCAAATCGTCGTATATTGACGGTGCGATAAGTTAAGAACAAACCACATATGAGACTGGTATAAAGATTCCTTTTCATTGAATAAAAAAAGGGAATACAAAAAGGGCCCCTGAGGGGGAATTGTATTACAAAAAGGGGGAAACAGATATTCACGGGCGCCGGAATATGTCTTCGAAGGCCAGAAGCCCTACATACGGGGCAGCCCCCAGCTCATGAAGTCGAGCCTCCTCCTCCTGCAGTCGAACAGACTCGTCCCGAAAGGATGCCACCTGCCCCTCCAATAGAGCTGCTTCTTCCTCGAGCTGCGGCCGGGAAGTTGTTATCTGCGGCAGCTCAGCTCGGAGACCAGACAGTTCAGCCTCCAGAATGGTTATTCGGCCGCGCACGAACTGCTCCCGCTGCGCCAGAGACTGCAGTTGGCACTGTCGCTCCTGAAGAGTAAAGTTCATTTTTTCTAGCTCAGATTTGCACTCCATCCTTTGCAACCTCAAAGCCGCCAGTCTGTCAGACATAATGTGTGCCAAGAAATCCCGGCGATGTACAA
Organism: Amorphophallus konjac; assembly: GCA_022559845.1. Classification (NCBI taxonomy): domain Eukaryota; kingdom Viridiplantae; phylum Streptophyta; class Magnoliopsida; order Alismatales; family Araceae; genus Amorphophallus; species Amorphophallus konjac. Next base: position 423,382,198 of record CM040126.1, on the reverse strand, counting down.
ATTTTAACAACAACAGAACCCGCTGGGTCCATATTTCTAGAGGACAACCCATTGCCTGTAAACCGCGGTGAAACGCTCGGCTATCTCCTTCAACTGCGGATAAGTTAGTCCGGGCTGGGATTCCACTAGCTGGCGCAACATGTCCAGATGTTGCCAGACAAAACTCTCAGGTGAAGCAAAGCCAGGCAAGGGAAGTGGAGCCACTTCAAAGGTTACTTCACTGTCAATGTCTGCCCATAGGGTGATATCTGGCTGAGAAGAAGAAGACGGGAGGTCTGCCGAAGGCGCCAACTGAGCTTTCTCCACAACCTCTGACGAAGCCGAGGGACCTTCCACCTCCATCTCCTCGAGGGTCACCGTTTGAATGCTCGCGGGGGTGACTCCAGTAAGTGCCGGAGTGGTTGCTTCCTGGGTCTCTAATGCAATACCCGCACCTTCAACATCCTCTTCGCAGGGTACCTCCTCCTCAGATTCCGAAAGTATGGAGATAGATTCCGGGGCAGTTATAGACAATACTCCAATTTCTGTAACGGCTACCTCTCCTTCTTCCACCCCCGCTGCAACAGCCAGTTCCTTCAATGTCAAGGCTGCAGGGGTCACAGCCCGGAGAGGCAAGGGTTCACTCTCCATGATTGATGTTATGGGAGTTGCCGATTCAGGCGCAATGGTCAGCACTGCGGCCGGTATAAAGGCGGAACCCCTAATTGGGTCCATCTCAGCTCTGAAATCCAGGACCTTGATGAGAGCCGGGCTTTCCCCCGAAGTCCTCAAGTCCAACAATGCTAAGTCCGTAGAGGACTGCACCCTCACCGGCACAGGGCGGATTATCTCAGGAACGCCTGCCCAGGCTACTGTCGAAGCAGGAACAATGGCCAAGGCGTCAGACAGAGTGGCTTCAAAGGCCGCAGTCATCACCGGGCTAGCAACAGGGGATTCCTGTGAACAGATCAATACAGCATCAAGCAGCAGATAAAAAGGGGAAACAATGAGGAGAAGAAAAGAGACTCACTTCTAATGTAATGTCAATGTCCTCAAAGGAGTGCAGAGGAGAAGAAAGTCCCGCTGCTGAAGCAACAAAAGGAGGAGTTATATCTGCCTCGGTATCCAAGCCGGCGAACTCTTCTTGTAATTCCTCCTCAGGAGATGGCACCAGCAACTTGGAGGGGGTGAATAATGGAACAATGGCGGTGCATGCGGATGGGGCCTCTGATTTGGAAACACCCTCCGTCTCGCTCTCGCTGAAACCTGCTTCTTCTCCATCTGCCTCAGAAGCGGTCGCGGAGCTACTAGAAGAGATTTCTACACTATCCACGGGCGGGACCGCCATTTCTAACGTCTGCCTGGAAGAAGACCGGGTAACTATACGCCTCACAGGGACGAGGCCCCGTTTCGTCTGGGTCTTATGACCCTCCTGTGGCTGAGTGATATCGCCAGCCTCTCCCGTAATTTCAGTCTCCTCCCCGACCGTCACTATAGGGAAAAGCTTGTGAGAGGGACAATGAAAAGTAATTGAAATATGCAGAAAAAGATGAAAAAGGCATGCTTACCCTCCGCCTCACTAGCCGGCGTGGGAGAAGGCAGCCTGGTCTCCACCACAGAAGATGCCACAACTGGCTCTTGGGCTGTGCAAAAGGGAGGGATCAGATTCAAGGACTTCTTTGAAATCCAGCAAAAGAGGATGAAGAATGCAACTGCAGGCTATTGATGTTACCCTGAACCGATGTTTGAGCAGCCTCCCTTTGAGATTCGAACTCATCAAATGAGGGAATATCAGGGAGAGGGGTCCCAGTGTCCATCGCTACCGAAGCCGACTGCTGAGCATGAGCCTTCTTGGCCTTCCTGGCCTTCCCGACTGCAGCCTTGACTGCAGAAAGCTTTCTCTTCTTGCCAGGAGGCAGGGGAGTGGTAGTCGGTGCTGCTGCAGGGACTTCGAAATAAGTAGGCTTCTCAGCCTGCGCAATGATCTTTCTGTATAGCCCCTGTCGCTTTATATCCGGCCTGTCTGTTGAAGACGGCAGAGAAGCAATGAGGTCAGTGAATGCAGAGTTTAAATATTTAGCAGAAAGCACTACAGTCAGAAAAGAAAGATCATACCTGCGGGGCCATCATAAAAGACAGAGAGCGGCCAGTACAGATAAGCTACCTCCTTGGAGCGGGAAGCAGCCTCCTTGATAAGCCAACAGACATCACCAAATGTCTGGCATTTCTCCACTAAAGCTGCTAGATCACTATGACCACGTGAGTCAAGGCATCGAAATAAGTCGAGGTGGTCCATGCCCCAACCGTCGACATAATGAAAGGAGATGAACAGTGGCTTATTCAAGATGCCGGCTAGCGGGCTTTCCGCAGACAACCCATGTAAATTCAGCAGAATGAACAGCCAAGACGTTTGCTTGTAGTACGTCTGAGTCCTGTCCTCCCTACGCACAAACGTCCTATATGGATGAAATCTATCTGTCGGACCCCTCCAAGGGACTACTGCCGGGAGCGGCTCTTCAACAGGAAATGGGTATTGTTGCGCCTCCAAACGAGCGCCCCCTACACGGCTCAGATGTTTCAAGCTCTGCATGAAAGTGTCCTCGTTGATAGCAGCAAAGACAGGAGCAGGCGGGTCGGAATTTTTTTCCTTCAAAGCCCGACGCTGGGCCAGATATTTCTCCGCCTCCCTCTGGTGCTGTGAGTAAAGCCTTTTCAGGTGGGCCTCGGGGATGTCAAACACTGGCCCGGGCTGTTGTTTCAAAAAGGAACGCTCGGCCACGTCCCAGAATGCACCTCTACTATCCCTGTAAAAGCTGGTTCGAATGTTCCACCATTTGATGTATTCTGATGTTACCCGGGGGACACGGTTGGAAACAGTGGGAACTCTGAAAACTGCGCCATCCTGGCGATGATAGAAATCCCACCACAACCGGCCATCGCCGACAATGGTGGACCCATGCTTAGCCCGGCTATCCAGGGGAAATTGAGCAACTGATGTAGGGATATGCTGGTCGTAACCAAAGTTCCGCCCAAAGCGGAATGGATAGTATGGTTCCAGAAGAAGCAGGCCACCCTTTCTGAAAACTAAGACACTAGGCCGAATGGCCATGGCCCATCTGACCAGCTCCGGCTCCAGGATAGACCGAGCAGTATTAACCCCTGAGACAGGATGGACATAGGTCTCTACCTCTTCCAGCTTGCACTCTCTCTGAGAATGAATCAAAGGAGCTGAACCTGCCGCCAAGCTCCAGAAATGAATGCTGCCAGGGGCATCCACCGGCACCTTTATCAGTCGGCCCCTTATTTTGAACAGCTGATCATAGAAAGGACCAGGTTCAGCACTGGCAAACTCAATCATTCTGGGCAATACTGTATCTGCCTGCAAAGTTCTGGGAGCCAATTCAGGAAATAGACTGCAGACCCAGGCATTGAAGAAATGAAAAGGACCCACAGTCCTCAAAGAACGCGGAGTCCGATGCTTGTACAAATCTCCCAAAGATTTGTAGATTAAACACAAGGCCACTGGGCAAAGCGACAGCCTCATTCCCCAGGCCATCTGACAGGCCGGGTATATAGCTTCTGGCCGGATGATTGTCTCGTCCCCTTGAGGGAGGGCGAAAGTGCACAACCAGAATGTGAAGTAAGCCGCACAATGTGTGATGGGGTCTACACCTGCTGGGTTGGGACCACCTCTGCCTGCACGGCGCAATGAAGATGGCAGCGCTGACTTATAGCGAGGAGCCCTTATCTGCTTGCTAGCAGCCGGTCCCAGGGAAGGAAAGTCTGCATGTCTTAAGGGACCGTCAAAGAAATACTGAATCCACTGCCCTATCCGGACCCTCAGCTTGCTGCCTTTCTCTCGGGGATGATAGCCTTTGGAGGACCCTCTACTGTACGCCAGACAGATGGAGCGATATGCCTTCATTAGATACCGGTATGAGAAGCCAAGGGAATACTTGCCTTCACCATCGGAACTATCCTTCTCAGAATCTGCCAAGCAAACTTCTTCATACGGCTCGCCATCAATAGGCAGTCCGGAAAGCTGTGATAGACTCCAGAGGTCAAGAGATGTCTCGCCCTCTGCTGTATAAAATGTGTTGAATAAAGGGCAGAATACTTCAAACATTCCACAGCATAACCCTCTGGATATGGGATATCGAAATCTGGAAGCAAAGACACTGTGATATACCCCGGCTCTGATCAGCAGAGGGGCATATTCCTTCAGAACAAACTCAGTAAACTCCACTGCTCCTACTCGAAATAGGTGGGCGTCAGTGATCTTGGTATCTCCAAACCAACCAGCGGCCAAATGATACTTGAACTGAACGGCCGAACAATTCAGCACAAAAGGCTCTTCGCGGTACCCCCACTTTACTGGTGCCAGGAAGAGACCGTAGCCGGGCTTCTCCCTATGAACTCGGCCACTGGCATTATCCCACCGAGCAGGTGTGAACTCCGGGGCCCGGGTCAGCATTTTCTTTTCCGGCTCCAGCTCCGATATGCCAAGGACTGCATCCCAGTCACGCTTCTCCCCGGGAAGATATATAGCCTTCCCACGATACACTGAATCTTTCAGGCTGTCTCTCTCGACCAGAATTGCGGCTTCAACTGCACGAGCTATTCGATAGTCCCGCATTCCACCCACGGTGAAAGTCCGGATAAACGGCATCAAGTGCTTGTCCTTCGGGAAATCTGGTCGATAATCAGTGCCCCGTCTGAAACATGTTTCCATGACAGTGGAGTATACCCGGGATGTTGACACCGTGTCGGTTTCAGAATCGGACGATTCATCAACGGAAGCAATTTTGTCATATCCGAAGTCTAGACTGTGCACATTCAGCCAGTTTACTGTGGCCCGTGATATATCTGGCTGGGCTGACGAACTGGCCCCAACAGCTCCAGAGGATGTAGCAGCGGAGCCGGAAGCCATTGCAATATCTGCAGTCAGAAAAAGGAAATGTGAATTAAAAGTCCTAGAACAAGAGGCAGTCTTATAAAGATTGTGATATGAAGCCCTGTAAAGAAAATTTTCAGCAGCACCTCCCCTTGTTCGGGGCCTGCCCAAGAAGAATAGGGAGTCGCCAACCAAGAGGGGGCGATCCCGGAAGCAAAAGGGATTAAATCCCCAAAGAACGTCCTACCCGGGCGAAATCTAATGAGACGGGAAGAAAGCTGGACGGCCGGAGGGGAGGAACTCGCCGCCACCGCCGAGAAGGAAAAGAAACTGAAGAGAGAGAAGAGGCCGTATCAAATGAGAAGGAAGGAGGCTTTCGGCGCCTTAAATAGAAGCCCTAAGCAAAGAGGTTCTCGGCGCGGTCAAATGCGCGCCGAGAACCCCCCAGGCCGAGAGCCCCCTTCGGCCGAAAGGCGCGCCGAGAAAAGGCCGCCGAGAACCCCAGGCCGAGAGCCCCATTCGGCCAAAAGGCACGCCGAGAAGTGCTGCCGAGAGCCCCCCTTGCCGGGCGCGCCGAGAAGCTCTCCGCCGAGAGTCCCTACCGTGATTGCGCCGAGAAGCTACAGGCCGAGAGAGCCGTGACGAGAACATCCAAAACAAAGAGATCGAAAGGGGTTGAAAGAAATTACAAGAAAAGTCAATGCAAAGAAGCTTCCAAGCTGCAAGATGAAAGATGATTAGCAATCCCAAGCTGAGAAATGAGATCAGATGCTGAATTACGCACCTGCAGGCACCGTGTCATTTATTCTGCACTCCCGCTACCTGCAAGTGGGGGGCATTTGTTGACACCTGAAATATAATCAAAGATAAAGATGAGACGAAAGATCAGATTGAATCAGAAATGAAGACCCGAGGAACTCCTGCAAAACTAGGATTACGGAGAGTCCATTACTGAAGCTGTCACCCGGCTGAAGCCCTCCCCGGCCAAGCTGATGTCCGGTATTGTCGTCGCTCAGACGGCAGTACTGATGAAGAACTGCAGTCCACTGACTGATGAAAATCCCCAGAAATATTCTGATGAAGCTATGCTAACTCACCAATTGATGGGCCTTCGCCTAGCCTGACGGACTCGAGGGACCGACAAATGAAGGGACAGATTAAGCGGCTTTAACAGCTCAAGCTTACTGATGAGGAAGCATAAAAGACTAAAAGATCTAAACGGGCCCAGCCGTGTGGCGCCGAGAGCCCAACAAGACCCATATGAGGAAGGGGCGCCGGGAAGCCTACTGCCTCCGAATAAGGCGCGCCGGGAGCTCATCAACCGTGCGCCGAGATGATCATGCCGATAGGGGGAGAGGGTGGTGTTATAAAAACCCCCTTTCTCTCGAAAAGAAGTGAGGCGAACAAAAAAAAAGAAGAGAGATAGAAAAGACAGAAGAGACCCTACTGAAAAGAAAGAAGAAGAGAAGAAGAAGAAGAAGCTCCAGGTGGGCTGCTCGGGGGAGGGAGAGGAGTCAATGCTCCACCCTCCCCCCCCCCATGTTTGCTTTTATTTTGCTTTCCTCTGTATGTAATGGTATATGCCTTCATGCTTTAGCTATTCAGATGAGGTCGAGAGTTCTTTTCTTCCCTGCCTCTGTTCCTCCCCTTACCCGTTTCTCGGCTTTAGCCTTGCAGTCGATGTAAGTGGTGATAATGAGATGAAATGAAATTTAGTGGTTGCCGTGCTCGATATTAGGCAATCAAAGTTTTGCCCTCTGTCTTTCTATGAATGTATCTTTCATCTGAACGTCCAATATTCTAGACGTCTCGGTTTTCAGAGTCATCCCCGTGAGTCTGTGCTTCAAAGAGGAATGAAGTCAGGGCCCCAATCCTTATCTAATGGGTTATTGGGTCCTGTTTCCCTCTCCCCTCCTGTCTCGATGGCAGATTCTTCGCAGGCATCTGAGTTTCTTGCGAGGCCCCCAAGCTGTTTAGGAATCGGAGACATCAATCTCTTGATTTCCTGAATTGCTGGCTATAGAAGATGTGTCCCGTCTGTAGACGAATGCAATCCCAGGAGGTTCTGATAAGTGATGACCTTGACCCTTCGGTCCCTCAGCAAAACCCTAATGCCATGGCATCGAAGTCCACAGTCCAGACTGATTTGATCCCCAGATACGGTCCCAATCAAATCTGAATTCCAAAACAGGGCTGTCGGAGCTTCTCGGCGCCACTGGGCCTCGGCGGCAGCAACAGCCCTCGGCGCAATGGTGAGCGCGCCGGGAACCAGCGCGCCGAGAACCCCCTTGCCTGTTCATCTTCCTATGCCGAGATCCCCTCTTTGGCTAATCAATCCGCGCCGAGATCCTCCTTTCAGGCCGATACACTCATACCAGGAGCCTGTCTCCTCATCTGCTTTTCAGCCCTTGTCCAACCTGTTATATCGGCTGAAGGGGATATTCATGGTCGCCATATGTACCTCAGGGATGAGATTAACGGGAGGAAACCTCCCCTACATCATCTTAGATCAAATCCATTCATAACCCCATAACCTAAGGGGCCATACCACTGTATAAGCCCCGACGGTTCTTGAGGGGATAGCAAGCATTGCCATGGGCACCTACATCATCAGGGAGCCCAAGCCTTCTTTTCGGTTATCATCCCGTACCCGTGGATGACGGCCTATTTCCTTTGGCATGACCCGAAAGAAGGGGAAACGCTGCCGAAATTCTATCCGGTAGGGTTAACCCCGGAAGGCCAAGGGAGTGTGATCGATACGCACCCCGCTTGACTCTATCCCTCGGGAAAATGAATATCATAGACCCTCCAACCGAGCAGGGAGTTCAAAGGGGAAGATTCCCCGCTGTTTATCTGGATTCCATCCCGTCGCTACGTGGATGGCTTCCTATCCCTATTTGGCATGTCTATAAGCCCGAGGGATATGCCGCCCAATTCAATTCATCCAAGCTCGACACGTTAATCGTCTGCCGGCTCCCCTTTATATGCATGCCTGTTTAAGATGGGACAGAGCCAACAAAGCCCCAATCCTCACTGTGGATTTTCGGGCTTTGTTTCCCCCCCTTTTCTCCCTCAACGCCATCGATGATTTAAACGTCGCAGAGTCCGTGATTTTCTCCAAATTTCTTAAGCCACCAAGGCCACTCCAGGGATCAGAAATCGTTATTTCTCGATCTCTTGGATGGTCGGCAATATGAATGGCATGAAGCCTGTTCCTGAAAGTTCGAAGGCCCTGTGATTCTGATCTCTCGAACCCCTTTCGCCTATGATTCCTTGCTGTCAACTTGGTACACCCCTGACTCTTTCCTCATTTGCCTCCTGAGTCCACCCCCCAGGCCATGTCTGAATCCCGTGAAAAACCCCCAAAACAGGGTACCGTAAAACCCCATAAGCCCTCACGGCGCCCAAGCATCAATTCCTTCTCGGCGCCATACCCTCTCGGCGCCATCAATGGCTCCCGGCGCGGCACTCAGCGCGCCGGGAACCCTCAGGTCGAGAGCCTCTTCTTCCTCCCTTTGGCCTAGGCCGATAGCCCCCTTCGTGGCGCGCCGGGAAATCCTTTCAGCCCGCACCGAGAAGCCATGCCATATTCTGAACCCTCACGCCGAGAACCTCTTTCTTCTTGGTCTGAACCTTGATCCCCATGTTGTACCCACCCGAGGAATATACAGAGAGCATTTGGCATCCCTCAGGAAATAAATCAATGGGGAGGACCTCCCCTACATTGTTCTGTTCCGATCCGGATTTCTTTATAACCTTATGGACCTAAAGGGCTATGTCACTACATGTGCTCCGACGGGTTCCGAAGGAACATCAATCGGTGCTATGGATGTGGTGATGGCTCCGGGCCTGGTGCCCCCCCTCTTTCCCGGCTTTCATCCCGGCATCCCGTGGACGATGGCTTATCTCCTCTTGGCATAATCCAGGATAAAGGGGATATGCTGCCAAAATTCATTCATATCACCTTGAGTGATCATGGTATTCTCTCCTAACCCCGCTGGCCCACGGAGTTCTGCCCTTGCATGTTCTCCGATGGTCTTCCGAAGGGGGATATCAATAAGACATCGCGCCTGCACAGGGTGTGTCATGTCGCACCGGTCCTTATCCGGATTCCGGGTTAGATATACCCGATCTTTTACGGATCCCATCCTGCCGCTGCATGGGTGGTTTCCTATCCCCATCTGGCATAGTCCAAGGTAATGGGGACATGCCGCCGGATTTGCTCCGCATTTGATGTATCCTTGCTTCACTCAGGCCATTAACGCCCTGCTGATGAACCAACCCTCGCTCTCGTTTGAGTCTTATTTTTGCCGCTACCTTCCTCCTATTTTTGGCGTTTAATGAAGGGTTGTCCTCCTTAGGAAAGGCGTAATTAACGTCATAGCCTTTATGCTATGACGGACTTCGGGTCCCGACTCAGACTTCACAATCGACTGATTAAAAGTCAGATCGAGCGCATAATAAAATTGTCACTCCGGTGACTGGCACGCCAATAAACCAATAAATAACAAATCCACAAAAGAAAAGCAAAAGCGCGTTCCACACGGGTGCAGGCTCTTCCACGGCAGCTGAAACAAAAAAGGGAAGAAACATGAGCGATCCGAGCGGCTTCAAAGTGTAAAGTCCTTGCCCCAAAGTGAAGCCGGACCCTGAAGGATACGAAGGGCGGGAGATTCTAACCGGCGGGTTGACCCGGCTCGGCCCGGGCAGCTTCAAACTCCTCGAAGGAGGGAATCCTTGGCGCCGGAGGAATAGTCGCCGAAGCCTTGGCGGCCTCCGTTTTCCTGCGCTTTGCCTCTCACCGTCCGGCCGCCTTGGTGGCATCCACTGCCTTCTTCACGGGCGACTTCGCCCGAGACCTCTTCGCAGCCTTGGGCAGGGGAGCCGTGGTCGGGGCTGGCAGTGCCGACTCAAAATAGGCGGGCTTCTGGACGAGTCGAAGGAGGTTCTGGTATGTTACCATCTGTGCGCTGTCAGGGTGGTCTGTTAAGAATAATAAATATATACACATATGATTAGCATCTGATAATTTGCTAAGGTCGCAGCAATGAGAATTAAAAGAAGTAGAAAGGTCAAATACCGTGAGGACCGGTATACAACCGAAGCGTTATCGGCCAGTAACTCAGGGACGGCTCCTTGTCCCGACGCGCCGCCTCTCGGACCAGCCAGCATACGTCCTCGACCTTCTGGCACCGGTCTGTGAGGGCAGCCAGATCCGCATGCTTCTTCGAAGAGAGGTGGCAGAAAAGATTGAAGTGGTCCATGCCCCACCCGTCGGCATAATAGTATGGGACGTGCAGGCGCTTGCTCAGGATGACGGCCGTCTGGTCCTCAATCTTCAGCCCATTCACTCGCAGCAGGACATACAGCCATGTGGTGTCCTTATAATTCTCGGGCTTCCTCTCCTCCCGCCTCATAAACGTGCGGTATGGGCAGATCGGGTTCCTCTTCGGGCGCCAGCTCTTTGCGGGAGTGCCCTCCTCTTCCATGGGGAGCGGATAATTGATGAGCTCCAGACGGTCGCTCCCTATCCTGCAAAGGTCCCTCAGGGTCTTCTTGTAGTTATCCTTCGCCACCGGGGGTAGCTCCACTTTCGGTGTCGGCCTCGCTTCCCGAGCCTCCCGGCGAGCGGTTAGATATGCCACTACCTCCTTCTCCTGCCTGTTCTTGAGACGAAGGAGATGCTCCGGCTCGATATCAAGCACCGATACCGGCTGCCTGCTCAGGAATTTCCTCTCGGCCCCGTCCCAGCAGTCGGTCTTATGCAACCGATAGAAGGCCGTCCGGGCGTTCCACAACTTTATATACTCCGTGGTTACCCGAGGAATACGACCGGGGGCCGGCACCCTGAAAGTCGCCGGGTCAGCTAGGTGGAAGAAGTCCCACCAGCTTCTGGCATGCTCGGCAGCGGAACTCCCTCGGAGATTTCGGGAGGGCAGGCCGAACTGCGCATGATAGACCGGGATATGCTGATCATATCCGAAGTTTCGGCCAAACCGGAAGGGGCAGTACGGTTCCAGCAGTAAATTGTCCCCCTTCTTGAACGCCAGCACGCTCGGGCGGATGGATAACGCCCAGTCTCTGAGCTCGGGTTCTAGCAACGGACGGACCACATTCTCTTGGCTGATGGGGTGGACGTACTTCTCCACCTGATCGTCTTTGCACTCCCTCTTATTGTTCACCAGAGGGCTGGAATGTGCGGCCAGCGTCCAGAAGTGAATGGTGCCGGCCGCGTCCCGGGGAACCGTTGTCAACCGGCCCCGAATATCATACAGCTGTTGGGAGGTAGACCCTGGCTCCGCGCTGGCAAACTCCAGCATCCTCTGCACCAGCCCCCAGTCCTGAAGTGCTCGCGGGGCGAACTCGGGGAACAGCGAGCAGACCCACGCATTGAAGAAATGCAGCGGGCATACGTACCGGGCTTGTCTCGGGAACTGGTGAGTGCTGATGTCTCCCAGCGCCTTGTAGATCAGACAGAGAGCAGCCGGGCACAGGGACAGCTTGATCCCCCACGCCATCTGACACGCTGGGTAGATGGCGTCCGGTCGAATGACTGTCTCGTCCCCGTATGGCATGGCAAACGAGCATACCCAGTACGTTAAGTAAGCGGCGCAGTGCGTCAATGGGTCGACCCCCATCGGATTGGGCCCACTCCGGCGCCCCCTGGAGGGGATCTTCACATCGGTCTTGGGCTTGGCAAACGAGCATGGCCAGTACGTTAAGTAAGCGGCGCAGTGCGTCAATGGGTCGACCCCCATCGGATTGGGCCCACTCCGGCGCCCCCTGGAGGGGATCTTCACATCGGTCTTGGGCTTGGCACGCTTCTTACGAGCAACAGCGGTGCCGATGCATGGAAACTCCGCATATTGCTTTAGCCCATCGTAAAAATACTGCAACCACAGAGTCAGGCGGACCCTCTTCCGATCCCCGCGAGGAGGCTGCCTGCCACCGTGCGCCAGCTGATATAACTCCCGGTACGCCTTCATGAGATACCGGTAAGAATACCCGAGAGAATAGTGGCCATCCCCATTGGTTTCATCTTTGATCAGGTCGGAGAGGCATACTTCTTCATAAGGCTCCCCGTCAATGCATGGATGGCAGTATCGGCCGAAACCGATACGTTTCGGCCAAAACGTATCGGTTTCGGCCGATACCGAAACCGAAACGCACCAAGTCACTGTAACAAGTCCGATACCGAAACCGGACCGAAACCGGACCGATACCGGACCGAAACCGACCGAAACCGGACCGAAACCGGACCTGCTCAATACAATTTTTGCCTTTTCTGACTATTTTGAACCGGTTTCGGCCGAAACCGAAACCGAAACCGAAACGTATCGGTTTCGGTACCGGCCGAAACCGGTATCGAAACCGATACTACCATCCTTGCGTCAATGGGCAAGCCGCTCAGCTGGCTGAGGCTCCACAGGTCCAGTGAAGTTTCACCTTCTGCCGTGTAAAAAGTGTTGGTCTCAGCGCTGAACACCTCTATCATGCCGCAGCAGAGGCCCTTGGAAATGGGGTAGCCGTAGCGGGAGGCGTAGACGCTGTGATATATACCGGCTCGGACCAGCAACGGGGCGTAGTTGAATAGCACATACTCGGTGAACTCTACTGCCCCTTCTCGGAAGCTGTGCGCATCCTGAAGCTTCAGCTCCCCGACCCAGCCTAGTGAAAGCTCGTATTTGAACCTGATGGCCAGGCAGTCCAAGATGAATGGTTCCTCCCTGTAGCCGCATTTCAGGGGAGCCAAGAACAAACCAAATCGGGGCGACTCGCCCTGCACTCGCCCAGCAGACATGTCCCACTTTGCCGGGACGAATTGGGGTGCTCGCACCAGCCTGTCTTCAGCCGGCAGCACCTCTTGGAGCCCCAAGACAGGCTTCCACTCCCGAGCCTCCCCCACCAGATACATCGGGATGCTCCTCGGGACACTATACAGCAAACTATCGCGTGCTTGCAGGATCACTTGCTCGACCTCCCGCACAGCTCGTAGCTCCCGCCTCTCCGGGGAGCGGAAGTACTTCAAAAACCGGATGAGATGCTTATCCTTCGGGAAGTCCCTCCGATATTCGCCGGTCCGGTTGAAGGTGAAGCGGTTCTCAACCCGAGAAAGCAGATTTAGTCCATCGTCTCGGTCTCAGAGTCCGAAGACACGGCCAGTGCTGCTATTTCAGCATGCTCCCTGTCCAGCTCCTCTACATTGAGCCATGTGACGGCTGGCACTGGAGGCTGGAGAACAAGGTCGACACCGACAGCGGCAGCGGGAGCAGAAGAACCACTTGGGGCAGCCATTTATCTGCGAAGAGGTAACAAACAGAAGATCAGAATAGGCCACGGGCAAAGGGAAATGAAAACTGCAAAGGGGCTCTACTACAAGTAAAATGAATAAGACACTGTCAATTTCTGATGAAATTTCGGCAGAGTTTCCCCTAGGCCAGAGGCGTAAGGGAAAACACGGGTGCGCGTCCACAAGGAGTGACAGCCCCAACAAAGTCATGGTGGGCCCTGAGAGGCAACACCAGAAGTCCACCGATCGAAGAAATCCTCCTTTCCCCCCCCCCCTGCCTGTATACTGCCTAAGGCCTCCTTGCCGGTACACGCCCTCAGTGCCTTCCCCGGCACATCCCAGAGCTGCCTTCGCCAGTACGCCCTCTGTGGCGCTTCCCCGGCACACCCATATAGCCTTCGCCGGCACAGCCCCCTCGGCGCTTCCCCGGCACGCCCCTCTGGCGCTTCCCCGACACGCACCTCTGGCGCTTCCCCGGCACGGCCCCAGCGGTGCTTCCCCGGCACGCCTGGAGCGTCCTCCGCCGGTGCGCCCTGCGAGCTCCTTCCCCGATGCACTAAGAAGCCCCTCCCCGGCACGCCTGTGCCTCAACTCCTCCGGCACACCCGTGCCACCATTCCACGGCACGCTCCCTGGCGTCTTCGCCGACACGCCCTGCGCCCCCTCAACGGCACGACCGGCGGCCTTCACCCCGGCACCACCGGCGATCGCCTCTCCACACACCACGCCGGAGAGGAAGAAGAGAAGGGGAAAGGGAGGAAGAGAGAAGAGGGAAGAGAAGGAACGGGGGCCTAGGGCTCCGTCATTCCTGAACGAAAGGAAAGAGGAGAAGGAGGAGAAGGGAGAAGAGAAATGGAGAGGGACGAAGAGGAAGAAGGAGAGGGGAGCCGTTCGCGGCGGCCTCCTCACCCCGGTGACGGAGAAGACGGCGGCGACTGTGGTGATGAGGGCGGCGTTCGACGGACGGAGAAGAAGAAGCGAAGGACGGGGGGGGCCTTCGTCCGCTCGGACACCAGAAAAAGAGAAAGAACGAGAGAGGGAAGAGGAAGAGTTTGAACAGGGGTGGCCCGCTCGTGCCACCCCCGTCCCTTTTATAGGGCGAGCAAAAAAAGGACAAGAAGAAAGAAAAGAAAAGAGAGGAATTTTGACAAAAAAAAAGAAAAAAAAAAGGGGGGAAACGAAAAGGAAAAAAGAAGAGGAAGAATGAATGAAGAAGGGAGAAAACAAAAAGAGAAAAAAAAAAGAGAGAAAAAAAGAGAGGAGGAAGGAATTTCGATGAAGATAATAATAATAATAATAAATATACTAAATAAATATAAATATATAAATATACGCATATAAGTACACATGCGCACACACATATGGAGGTGTACGTGAAATAATGCACGATGGTAGATGTCTCCGTAGGTATGTCCCCGTCCGCACGCCCCTAGGTGTCAACGGACATCCGCACGGACTAAGACGACTCCACCCCCGCACTAGCATTAGTTCCTTGCCAACAAATAAGTCTTCTCTGGCACAAGGCTTCGTGCCCTAGCCACCTTCTCTTGTACAAAATCGCCATTGTGGGTCTTACGCCCGAATCAGCAGAATCCTTATCCTTGCGCTGGCATTAGCCCCTTGCCAACGAATAAGTCCCATCCCGACGTAAGGCTCCGCGCCCTAGCCACCCACTCCATACAATATTGCCATTACGGACCCTACGTCCGAAACGGCACGAATTCTCCCGTTACGCTGGCATTTTCTTCTTGCCAACGAATGAGCCTTACCTTCCGGCGCAAGGCTTCGTGCCCTAGCCGACACTGGCGTATCACTCGCTCGTCAAAAAAAAAAGAAAAGAAAATGGGGTTAAAAATAGAGATACCCCGCCGGACTTGCCCCTACACGGGGATAAGGGTAAAAATGGCAACAACCCGGCTGTGGCGAAAACCCGAAAGGGCGCTACAGGCAAAATCGGGTACCCCGCCGCGTAAAAACCCGAGAGGGCGCGTGGGCAAAAGCAAGAGGGGGCCGGTACCGGCGAAAACCCGAAAGGGCGCTTGTATCGGTAATGTGGTTCAAAAAAAAAAGAGAGAAAGAAAAGAAAAGAAGAGACCAACAACCTAGGTCAGCCCCCGACACCCTGTCGGCACTGACGAAGAGACAAAGAGATCAACAAACCAGGTCAGCTCCCGACACCCTGTCGGCACTGACGAAGAGACAAAGAGACCAACAAACCAGGTCAGCTCCCGGCACCCTGTCGGCACTGACGAAGAGACCAAGAGACAACAAACCAGGTCAGCTCCCGGCACCCTGTCGGCACTGACGAAGAGACCAAGAGACAACAAACCAGGTCAGCTCCCGACACCTTGTCGGCACTGACGAAGAGACAAAGAGACCAACAAAGCAGGTCAGCTCCCGGCACCCTGTCGGCACTGACGAAGAGACCAAGAGACAACAAACCAGGTCAGCTCCCGACACCCTGTCGGCACTGACGAAGAGACAAAGAGACCAACAAACCAGGTCAGCTCCCGGCACCCTGTCGGCACTGATGAAGAGACCAAAAGACAACAAACCAGGTCAGCTCCCGACACCCTGTCGGCACTGACGAAGAGACAAAGAGACCAACAAACCAGGTCAGCTCCCGGCACCCTGTCGGCACTGACGAAGAGACCAAGAGACAACAAACCAGGTCAGCTCCCGGCACCCTGTCGGCACTGACGAAGAGACAAAGAGACTAACAAACCAGGTCAGCTCTGGGCACCCTGTCGGCACTGACGAAGAGACCAAGAGACAACAAACCAGGTCAGCTCCCGGCACCCTGTCGGCACTGACGAAGAGACCAAGAGACAACAAACCAGGTCAACTCCCGACACCCTATCGGCACTGACGAAGAGACAAAGAGACCAACAAACCAGGTCAACTCCCGGCACCCTGTCGGCACTGGCGAAGAGACAAAGAGATCAACAAACCAGGTCAGCTCCCGACACCCTGTCGGCACTGACGAAGAGACAGAGACCAACAAACCAGGTCAGCTCCCGACACCCTGTCGGCACTGGCGAAGAGACAAAGAGATCAACAAACCAGGTCAGCTTCCGGCACCCTGTCGGCACTGGCGAAGAGACAAAGAAATCAACAAACAAGGTCAGCTCCCGACACCACGTCGGCACTGACGAAGAGACAAAGAGACCAACAAACCAGGGCAGCTCCCGACACCCTGTCGGCACTGACGAAGAGACAAAGAGTTAATAAACCGTGTCCATGCCCGACACCCCGCCGGTACTAGCGAAGAAAAAAAGAGACGAACAAGTCATGTCGGCTCCCGACACCCTGTCGGCACCGACGAAGAGAAAAAGAGACCAGTACACCCGCGGACACCGCCCGACTCATCCTTCGCCTGCGCTACCCGTGGGTGGGGGGCATTTGTGGACACCAAAAATTGCACACCCAGATATCCTGCTCGGCCCAGCATCAACAATGGAACCGAGTGAAGAAGCCCCGGAGAGACTGGTCATCCGGATTCCCCGAACATGCACACACTGCCGTGAGGCTGTCTCCAGAGTCACAACAGTGAAGAGAAATCAACCACCAAGGGCCTCGCAAACCACGGGCCACGGAGGAAATCAAACGGGCCATGACTCGTGCTCACAACGGGCTCAGAACGGGCTCAGAAATGCACCCCTGGTGGCCTTCAGCGGCACGCCCATTTGGGGCTTCAGCGGCACGCCCATTTGAGGCTCCAGCGGCACACCCACTTGCCCTTCAGCGGCACGCCCATTTGGGGCTTCAGCGGCACGCCCGTTTGGGGCTCCAGTTTGCCCTTCAGCGGCACGCCCATTTGGGGGCTCAGCGGCACGCCCATTTGGGGCTTCAGCGGCACGCCCGTTTGGGACTTCAGCGGCACGCCCTTTTGGCCCTCCTGCGGCACACTTATTGAGCCCGCCAGCGGCACAGCGTGAAGGCGTTTTCAACGGCCGAACGACGTGACGCCCATGCCCTACGTATCCTTGGCGCGCAGTGAGCTGTCCGAGGTGTCAACCAGCGGTTGGGCCACGCAGGCTACTCCCCTGACATCCAGGACGGGGGAAGTCAAACCCCATCATGACCAGCCGCTTCCCGCCTCCGACTGCCGTGCTCGAGGTCTCCCGCTGCTGGGAGTATAAAACCACTCCCATTCCGGCGAAGAAGACAGACAGACCATAGAGAAGAGACATACAGGGAGAAGAGACGAAGAGACACAAAGCCACCTACGAGAAGAAGGAGAAGAGAAGGGAGAGGGCTCCGGCGTGGAGTCTTCCGACAACCACCAGGCAAAGAGAAGAGAGTAAGAGAGAGAGAGGGCTTGATGTAGCAGGGGAAGGTGGGGGAGAGAGCAGTGGACGGTCGTCCCTGCTTCGATCCCCAACACCTCTCCTTCTTTTGTTCTTTGTTTTCTCCTTCTCCATTTTTTTGTTCTTTGGTTTTCTTTCTTGCCCGTAGCTTTAGCTCAGGCGTGTTTTGTAATGCATGTGGACAGCTACGGCCCTTTGTCCCCCATGAATGAAGACCGTCCCCCTTAGTGGGTTGTCTCTTCGTCTTGTTGGTTTTGAGCCACAGTGCGTTTGATCGTCTCTCCCTTCATTTTCCGGTATTTGTGTTCATCCCTCATGCCGACGGTTTCCTCCGGATCAGGCGTCATCTTGAATGGTCTGAGGTCACGAACCTCCTCCTGTAAAGCCCAGTGCCTTCACCTGTGTCTGCCCCTTTGAACTTTTTTTTTCTCTCTTGCCGGAAGTCCCTGTGGGTTTGATCGGTCTAACACCCCGCCCCGGTAGCAGACCAACCCTTTTGGAGCCCTGTCCCGTGCGCTGTCCCGTGCGCTCGCACTTTCCCCGAGCGGCACACCCTTCCGGCATCTTGGCCGACACACCCATAGTAGCCCCCAACAGTACACTCCCCCTTGGTGCCCCAGCGGCACACCTGGCCTCTCCCTAGCCCGGTACACCCCTCAAGCACCCTGTGCTCGTCCTTGGCCGGCACGCCTTGGCTAACCTCCCAATACACCCTGTCCAGTCTTAGAGGTCTTCGGCTCGTTGTTTTCCCCGTGTTTTTCGAGATTTTATTAAGGTGTTGCCGCCCTCGGGCGCCCACCTCCAGTTGTCGGGTTCCGCCACTCCATGTGGGCGCGTTCCCTTTATCTCCCTTACGCTCGAGTCAAGGGAAGATGCTGCCGAATTTTTGTCAGAAAATAACAAGACGTTAAAAGGCAAAAGGATGCAACAAACAAATGGGATAATAAACACACATCAAAAGACAACAAAAGTAACAACTAAATAGAACAACAACAGATTGCAAGAAGAAGGAGAAAAGATTTGTATAAAACTACGCAAAAAAAAATCAAAGAAAAGAAGAAAAGAAAAGCCTTAAAATGAGTAGCAGAGAAGTGGGCCTTCATCGGCACGTCTGTTCCAGCCTTCGCCGGTACACCCTATCACCCCCCTCAGCGGCACACCCTAACAGCCCTTCAACGACACATCTTCTCGGCTCCTCAGCGACACGCTCTCCCTCACTCACTCTCCCTCTCACCGGTACACACTCCCTCTCTCCCTCTCACCGGTACAGACTCCTCCTCTCCGTCTCACCTCTTCTTCCACCGTCTCCCTGAAGTGGAACACAACGTGCAGACTTGGCAGGTTGATGCATGAACACAAGCAATGTATAGACTTTGCGTGAAGGATTGTACAAATGCAGACAGTGAAGTATGCACAACGTATAGACTTTGGACAACGTACAGACTTTGAACTGAAGGATGTGTAGACTTTGTGTGCTGGTTGCCAATGTATAGACTTCGAGCCACAACCAATAGACAACGTACAGACTTTGAGCTGAAGGATGTATAGACTTTGCGCGCTGGTCGCCAATGTATAGACTTTGAACTGGCCAATGTACAGATTTTGAGCTGGCCAATGTACAGACTTTAAGCTGGCCAATGTATAAACTTTGAGCTGCAGCCACTGGACAATGTACAGACTTTGAGCTGGCCAACGTACAGACTTTGAGCTGGCCAACGTACAGACTTTGAGCTGCAGCCAATGGCCAATGTATAGACTTTGAACTGCAGCCAATGGCCAATGTACAGACTTTGAACTGGCCAATGTACAGACTTTGAGCTGGCCAATGTATAGACTTTGAGCTGCAGCCACTGGACAATGTACAGACTTCGAGCTGGCCAACGTATAAACTTTGAGCTGGCCAATGTATAGACTTTGAACTGCAGCCAATGGCCAATGTATAGACTTTAATGGACAATGTACAGACTTTGAGCAGGCCAATGTATAGACTTTCATGGACAATGTACAGACTTTGAGTTGATGAATGTGCAGACTTTGTGTGCAGCAACCAGCCGATGTACAGACTTCGTGTCGCAGCGACCCGTCAATGTATAGACTTTGGGCTGAGGGACGTACAGACTTCGTGTGTGCTAGCAACCGGTGTACAGACTCCGAGTTGTAGCAAATGGATAATGTGCAGACTCTAGCAGGCGATGTACAGACTTTGAGTTTTCCCCCGGCACACCCTCTTCTACCTTCGCCGGCACACCCTCCTCGGTGCCTTCCCCGGCACATCCCCTTCTCCCTTCACCGGTATACCTTGGGACGCCCTCATCGGCACGCCCCCCATACCCCTTGCCGGTACGCTCTCCAGCGGCCCTCTCTCTCTGGGAAACATATATATATAACATATAATGATGATGATATTGGTAATAATAATAATGATAATAAATAAATTAATAAAAATTATGATAAATAAAGAAATCCGAATATATACAGGAAACAAACAAAATGTGCAATAGTGATAATAATAGTAAAAAGGGGGAGAAAATAATAATAATAATAATAAACAAAAAAGGGAATCATTCGGAACAAATGCATAAAGAAGTAATAAACAGCAAAAGGAAAGAGAGGAACATATAATTAAAATCCCAGATAAAAAAAATGCTAGGGTCCACCTTGCAGCCCCATCTCTCCCCGTGACCCGGCACAAAAGGAACAATAATGCCGCCCTCTCAGGCCGGGCCCGAGTCTTGGGAATCATCCTGACATGGCCAGGCCCCGACCTAGTCTTGGGCCGACATTCCAATCAGACCGGATTCGTTTCTCGCCCCGGATCCCTTCCGAGCCGTTATTAAAATTGCCGTGCATTCAGCAGACATTTGAACGGATTCATCCTGGCTTCCACCGCGTTTCTACCATGGACCTTTGTCCGAACATGAAAAGGGTCCACAAGCGACCGATATGACCCGTGGCCCGGAACCCGATGCGGATCCCGACGCAATTTATTCCTGCTTCCATCTTGCGCAGTTAGTATTAGTCCTTTCGGCCGCAGAGCCCCTAATTTCGGCAATTAATCAAGGGTGTTCCCTCGTATGGGGGATGTAAATGACGTCGTGACCTTTACGGCACGACGGGATCTGGTCCCGACACGAACCACACAATCGTCTGACGAAGTGATGGAATCGTCGATTCAAGATTCAAAATTCGAGGTTGAAGGGATTGACAAGCGGCTTCAACAAAACGATCAAATAGATGTTTTTTTAATTGGGCCACATGTATGGGCTTAATGGGTCATGTTTTATGTTTGTAGTAATTATGTCCACAAAAATCATGTAAGAGTCTTTTTTTATTTTGTGTCTTTTAGTCTTCCCAAGAGAGTGTCTTCCCAAGAAAGTTATGATGAGTAGGTGTTAGGTGAGTTGTCTTTTGATTTTCTTTATAGAGTCTATAAAAAGGGTCATGTAGTCTTTCTTTAGGAGAATGAAGTTGAATCAAATTTTTGGAAACCATCGTGAGGTGTGAAGCGTTGTATTATGTTCTCTTCTCCGAGAAGGAGATGGGGTGAGATGCCCCAGGGTGAGAAGCCCCTTCCTACCCACCGTCCACCTCCTTCCCTCCATCCCCCCCTCCATCACCGTCATCTATAGCACCGAGTCGAAGGAAGAGTTCGGCTGCATCAGCCCTGAGATGGGGTCGGGTGAGAAGCCCCAACCGCACTTCCTCCTTCATCTCTGGCTACTCCGCTGCTGCCGATCACCACCTTGCCTCTCTCTCCCTCTGCCTTCACCATCTCCTCCCACCCCTTGCTACCACCACTTCCCCTACAAGTATCTTCTCCAGAAAAGGCACGGCCCACCTACACACGAATCTCCCACGTGAAGTCCCTCTCCCCCCTTCCACTGCCACTCCCAAGCCTCCATCATGGTCGCCACAGCCCACAGAGCTCAGAAAACAGAGCACTCTCACCACCGCCCCATTCCCCCGTCCAAGCCTTCTCCAGTTGCGGTAGCAACTTCAGGTCCATACCCCTCCCATTCCCCACGTCCCAAACCCTCTTCCCCACCTGCCCCATGGCCAAAGCTTCTAGGCTTGACCACACCCCAAATAGCCGGCCCTGTATCCATCTCCCACCTTCCTTCTTGCCGTCCGCCTCCTTCATCCCGTCGTCATGCACCCCACGCCTAGTGCACCTCCCGCCGTCGTCACCAACGGTATGAGCATGCCGTGACCCACTGTCGAAGCACGGTGCTTTTCGCACCCACGGCAGCGCCCACGTCGCACCCACGAGGCCGCTGTCATGCCATCACGAGCGGCCGCCATGCAGAGCCAAGCCGCCCTTCACCGGCCACCACCTGCAACTCCGTCCCTCGAGCGACAGCCATGCAGACCGTCGGCAGCTGCGAAGCCCCCGGCCGATCACCGTTCCGAGCTCCTCGACTGGCACAGCACCATCGAATAGGCCGGGCACCACGACGACCCCTCCGAGCATGACGACGTCCCCCCCTCCAAGCATGGCGATCACAACGCACCTCCCCATCACGGCCTCGCCGGCCGTCTCCCCACCTCGCCCTCACCCTCGCTATTCTCTCTCTCTCTTCCCTCCCAAATCAAGCCGGCCACAGTTGCCCCCCCCATTGCTACCACTTCCAGACGTCCCCCTCTCCCCTTCTCTCTCTACAATCACCATCTCTCTCTACCTCTCTCTCTCATCACTTTCTCTATCGTCATCCCTCTCATCCTCCCTATTCTCTCTCTTCACTTCTCTACACTCACCATCTATCTCTTCCCATTTCTCTCTCTCTCTCTTCGTAACCCCCTCTCTCTCTCCGGGATGAGTTACAAAAAAAAAATGGGAGAAAATGAAAAGAAGAGAAAATATCGGACTCGGAGGTTCGTATCACATCACGAAGTCAGGTCGAGCGCACCATGGGCTCTTTGGGGCCCGAATAAATTGTCACTCCGGTGACTGGCACGCCCACGCACTCAATAAACCAATAAACAAATCGGCCAGCAATTTTCGAACGAAAAGTGCGTCCACACCTGGTGACGTGGCGCCCACGCCCAGGTAGCTTGGCATGGGGGGCACTCAAAAAAAAATTAAAAAAAGGTGTTGAACATGCATCACCCCTACATGTAATTAGCAGGGGTGTTGCACAAAGTCGGACTCACATAAGAAATGAGTTGAGAATGGGCCAAAGATTTCTTATTTATTTGAAGGGGACTGGTGCCAAGCATAACAAAATAGATAAATTCAAAGAACAAAATATGAATATCAACACAGAAGAGGTATATCTCTTCAAAAGAGGAAAATATATAGGCAAATGAGACGCAACAAATGACAGGAAAAAAAACACCAACGGAGTTCATGATCATTGGTTATGCACTAGACAAGGTCATGCATCAATCAATAAATCTATCACAAGCTAGCTATCCATTCCAGGTTGGCTAGAATCAAGGGTCTCAAAATATTTGACAGAAATAATGATTGGCTCCAGCCTGACATCACCAATTTTTGCCAATCACATTCTTTATAAATGATTAGCACATAAAGGAGGACAAAGTGGTTGAACCAGACCCAGTTTCCAACAAGGGTTGGATGATCTGTAGGAGCGTAGATGCATCAACGCACCTGTGAACATAGATTGCAGACACAGAATGCTAGATTTTGGTAAGCTGAAACTGTTATGTTGCCAATTATCACAAAAAGAATAAGGCAAGACAGAAACATAAAAAATAAGGAATAAGAACATCATAAGTATTTATAGGAATATAATTCCTTGTCATCTTTTGTAAACATGTCTCAGGTACTACTACTTTTTCACATTTTAAAAATGTTTTAGCTCTCCTTTGGATACAAACTGGCATATTTTCATTTTATTAAATTTACATCAAAAGGAAATCTAATTCAAACAATCAACAAGACAATCTTTAGCCGTGCTCCCTTCACACCTGTATTTTCTTCTTCTTTTATACCATATGTGGTACCAACCACTTTCAAAAGGGAAAAAAAAACAAGACACTCTTTAGCATATTTACTCCAATCATCATCAAGTCTTATCACATCATCCTAGTATTTATAGTTTATCGCTAACCCAATCCCTAAGGATTTGATGAAAGTTTCCTGTCAAAACATTATGTTAGCTTCACTCAAAGAAAGATGCTTTATGTTAACTTGGCATCTAACGCCGATATGGCACCATAATTCTGGTATACACCAGCTATCAGGGCATCAGACATCTTAGCATATATTTACACAATCTTCCAAATTCCACCATCCAAATAGGCAGTTATGCAAATACAAGCTCCTGAATTTGCTTCATTTTAGTTACAAACACAGTCAACAACGATTCCACTTCGCTACATCTATAAATCAATGAATTACAAACATGATATTAGAGCATTTTCCTTGCTACAGAGCATCACTCAGATGCACTTCCACTGGAGTTCTCATTTAGACCTTTAACGATACCTACTCCAACATTTGGAAAGGATAACTATCACCAGGTACATTTGGAAGTTAGGCAAATAACATCAGCTATGAAAAAAAAAGCATCTCCCTTAAAAGAAAATGGATGCCTCAAATTAATCTTGAGACAAGAGAGCCCAGGCAACCGATTCATTCCAAGAGATTTGGATTCCCAAGAGTCTCAGTGAAAGATGCCAATGCTTGACATGATTGGAGATCACTTAACAAGCAGATCATCTTAGTAGTGCTAAGATCATGTTTGTTAAATGGTGGAAAGAAATAGTAATGAGACTAGACACCCACTTAATGTGAGTGTCAGAGATGATGATGACAGTTGGAATCATATAGCCACAGTAAAGGAATATATGCCAAAATGGGTGAACAGGCATGATAGTGGATATAGTGGTGCAAAAGGGTTTCAACCGATGCCATGGCGTTTAAAAACAACTGGGGACACCCAAAGGCGTTGTTTTGGTATAGATCTTTCTTCACTTCTAGTGTTCGTGTAAGAAAATGCTACACAGAAAAAAAAGGGAAAAGAATCCAAAAAACCTAATGAAGTTATAGAAGTAGCAGCTGATGATATATTGACAACAAAACATCCCATGAAACTGGATTCCACTAAGCTATAATCCTAAACTTCAGAGCCAAGCAGCCAAGGCAGCGGCTGTACACGACTGTTGGATAAAATATAATAGGATGCTCACCATAGCACGTTGCTCTCCATATAATGTTTCCCGATCCAGAACCATAAGACAATCATGCATCAAACTGGACTAGGGATAGAAAACACACATTTGAAACAAATAATAGGCATACACTATCTCCAATTAGCTCACAAAGGCAAAAAGGAATCAAGAATTGGCAGGCTCAAAGAGATCCAAACGTGCGGGGTCCCAGGCGTCCCGGATCTAGAGGCGGTGTCGTACCCGAAGAGTGCGAGGAGCAGGAGGGACAACCCGACGGCCCCCAACAGTAGCCATGGCCACCACACCCACCCCCACCTGGAGAACCACCTCCTCCTCCCGGGCCGCCGGAAGTCCCCCGCTCGCCGCCTCATGCCCTCCCTCATGACCAGCAAAGAAGCCGTCCAGACGCGAGAGAGCTAGGGAAACGTCAAAAACTCCATGCAGGAGGCATATGGGAAGGCCCAAACGCCGGGCAAGTCGGCCTCCGCCGAGCTTCAACAATGCGGATGCGGCTTCCGGCCAGAAATGATGCGGACGCGAAATAACCGATCTTTCCGAGAAATCTTCGATGGCAGCTCGTCCGAAGCTCGAACGTCCTCGATGGAGGGCTTGAGGTTCCTGGGTTCCCGTTCTCCCGGATCAATGGTTCTTCCTCCTGCTCCGCCCTCTCCCAGTATGGGACGTTTGGTAAGGAATAACAGAAGCATAACCTCACTTTAACTATATTATAAGTTTAATACGATAAATTTTGACAGAGATATCCGAGGATAACGGGAAATATAGTATACTTAAAAATAAGATTAAGAATGAGAATAACTTATTCCACTATTTTGGTGGAACTAATTATCCGGACAAATATAGTTATGTTTACACTAAACAAGCAATCAGAAGCAGTTGAGTATTGTAGAAAATACATTTTTTTGTTAATGAGATGTCTAAGGATAGAGTTATTATTGAAAATACAATTCCCTGAATTGTTTCTTGCCACTGAGAATAGATAGTCTAAGATGTCCAAAAATGAATCATTCAGTGGGAACGAGTTGATATGATGCAAAAGTTCAAAAGCGACTTTAAAGATGAGCAAATTCTTCAGGTTTTGTAGTCTTTTTTGGTCTCATCTATGCAGAACATGAACATAAACGAGATATAGGATAATATGAATGATAATAATTAAAATTTTTCTATTAAATCATTGTGATACCTCAGCCAAAACATAAATTTTAGCCATACAAGTATATGCAAATTTGAAAAATTAAACTGGTTTTTTTAGATCAAGTATTAGGGTCCTTATAGAGGGTGGACGCAGAGTACAAGGGTAAAACTGGTTTGGAACTGGATCTTACCAACTAAATTTAGAAAGTTCCTACCAAAATACTTTGCAAGATTTACCAAATCTGGCATCAGCTTGATGTGCATCCTTTGGTACATTTTTTGGGGGGCAGGGGGGCAATTGTACCTTAAATGTGATGCTATTCATGCAGTATTTAAGCAATTATAAACACCATAAGCACTAACTAGACCAGTCATTGCATATAGCAGCTTGGTGCCAATTGGAAGAAGCTAGACCCATTTAGGTATGAGGAAACATGGAAGATGAGTCTACCAGCAATTTTAGAGGCAATATGGAAAGAGGTAATTAATAAAATATTGAGAATTGCATTCCACATTCACCTGAAAACACCAAGTGTGCATCTTATCTCTACATAAATGGAACTTTCATAATTACGGCGTATGTATGAAACATTAGAGAATCCATTTTATTTTCCCAAGTATGTCAATGGAAAAGAAACATTATGTAACGAGAATCCAAGATGAAGAAATGAGGAGATAGAAACATATATTCCATGCTGCAAGGGATAAAGGTACTTACACACTTTTTTATTTCATTGAAGTAATTGTGGTGATTATGTTATGTTCTATGGAAAGTTAAAGTCCTCTCCACATTTTTCAAAAACAAGTTTTTACTGGGTAATGCCCCAAACATTTTCACAATCGTGTGATAATATTTTCAACTATGTCAAATGTTTATCTCACCTTGACAATTATCATTATCACATTGAACAGGATTTAGCTAGATCGAAAAGTCTGGCTGTTTAATTAGCATCAACCCTCCGCAAGTTAACGAATTTATATGGAAGTTCACCCAAAGCCCTATAAGGGCAGCTTGGCAAGAAGGAAATCACAATCCTTGCCGCCAGGTTAAGCTCATGCAACCATCGAGCAACATCCCAAAACATCCCCTTGACTGTGGAAGGGTCTATACAAAACAGGAAAGAGACAAGAACCTGATATTGCATACTCAATCAGACATTCTGGTCGGCAGGAGACAAGAATGAGATCGGTAATCAGGAGAGGGCTATACGGTATCACTTATGAAACTTACATAACTTATGAATCTTACACAATCATCATTTTAAGTTTAAAGTAAAAATGTCTCCATTTTAGTCAAACAAAAAAAGATCAAAACTGCTGGGACAGCAGAAACCTTCCATGAAAGTTGCTCAATATCAAAACAATAAACAATACGGAACACGTCTCCCACAAAATTGGAAGCAGGTTCTATCCTCAAAAACCGAATGACCAAATAAAAAGGAGTAGACGCGGCGGCAGAGACCCAAGGGCGAAGGGGAAGAGCCCAAAACCCACCTCGTGCTCACGGATGCGAGTATGTCGGTCCAAGATGACGAAGGACAACAGGACAAAGACGATGAAGTGGAGGGCCAGCCGCTTGGGCCGCTTCAGGTAGTATGACGGATGAATCCACCTCCACCTGCTCGCCGATCTGC
Organism: Amorphophallus konjac; assembly: GCA_022559845.1. NCBI lineage: Eukaryota > Viridiplantae > Streptophyta > Magnoliopsida > Alismatales > Araceae > Amorphophallus > Amorphophallus konjac. The sequence continues at coordinate 423,354,802 of CM040126.1, read as the reverse complement.
CCTGCGCCATCAGATCTGCCCTCACAGCACCGCCAAATGGCAGCGACGATCCCATTACTGCCTCACGCTCTCCCCATCAACCTCAGCTCCCTTCCCTGCCAGATATCGCGGAGGGCGACGGAAGAAGGGGTAATTGGGTGGTGGCGGATGGAGAGGGGTGGGGTTGGGGAGGGGGGATTCGTCCTCCCACCGAACTGGAGTGGCTTTGAAGAGGGAGTGGGGGCTCTACTTGCAGGTCCGGATGTCAATGGATCGGATCCCTTATGATCCGAACCCGGATCAGATATTCTCAGATCTGAATCCGACCCGGATCTGAAATAACCTCGGACGCAAATTAGATCAGAATCTGAACTTACGATTTCGGATCCGAATCTAACTCAAAATTCATATATATATATATATATATATATATATATATATATATATATATATACACCCTTTTACAGGAGATGGCCCATGAGATCTGAATTTGTATATACGGGTCTGAATATTTTAGGAATCAATTGATCTTCTTTTCGGATCCATTATACACACACACCCCTTTTATAGGAGAAAGCCCATGAGATTCAAATTTGCATTTTCGGATCTGAATTGTTTAAGAATCAATTGATCTTTTTTCGGATCCATTCTTATGCTCAAACTCATATGGATCTTGAGTTTTGGATCTAATTTGTTCAATAATTTGATGAAAGGTTCAACAATTTAAATATTGTATTCAAAACTGTTCAAACCCAATCGATCTAATTTTGGATCAAGAGAGTAAACAATCAGTACACTTAAAATTTTTGGATATTTTTGGATCCACACAGTAAATACAAATAAAACACATTCAAAAGTTTACATTTGGATCCATACAATAAACACAAACAATATGTAAAAGGTTCGAAACTGACTCGTTATTCCACTTCTCATAAACCCATGTAGGCACCTCATCTGCCAAATTACATTAAAAAATAATAATAGTAAAAGTTAAATTGGAAGCACCTTCCCTATTACTGTAAGTCATAAAAATGAAGAAGGTAGACTGCAACTATGCCTTAACAACAAACCAAGGCTTACAATCGATATGTGGTAAATCAAAATTTGAAGTGTTTTTTGAGCTCTCTTGCATCAGGTATATATGATGGTTCTCAAAGCTTTGACATCCATGTGTCTCTAGTTTTGTTGCCCATGTGAGATATTTCATGCTATGGGATACAATCTGCATACGACATGGAGTCCAAAGACAAATCTAGTATAACTAGCACTCATATATACAACGCAGGCGGTGTTGCTTGATTCCGGGACTGGCGAAGACGACGAAGCGACGGTGTTGCAGGGGTCTCCCCAGCGATTACTGGAGGAAGGGGAAAGGAGGTAGAGAGTGGGCGGTGGTGTGAGGTGGGAGATGTAGCCCTTGGGTGTGAAGGATGAGAGGAGGGAAGAGAGGTGTACGCAAGCTAGAGAGAGAGGGAGAGGGCAACTAGAAAAATGACCGGGTGTTGGGGCTGGTGTTGGTGTGGATTATTGATTAAACTTTGACGAGGTCAGATGGGGATGCTCAAGGGGTGTCTAGGGGAGGGAAGAAGTTGGCGGTCAAAAAAGATGTCTTGGGACTGGGATTTAAGCTGAATAAAAGTGTGGGAATGTGTGTGACTGCTTGGAAGAATGGGGGAAATGATGCCTTATATGGGGAGGTGAAAATTCAGGGTTGATATGACAGTCAAGAGATGAGGTGGCGGGTGAGGTGGTGGCTGTTGTGGAGGAGAGAGAGTGTTGGATGCACAAGGGGAGAGGGTGAGATTTAGAGAGGGGGGATAGGAGAGGACCTTCACACTTTTCCTTCTAGAGTTTCACACCTATTACTTCACACCATCCACACACTTATCACAAGTGGATTCAAAATTGATTCAAAATTTCATTAGCCTTGGTTGGATCTTATCCCTTATTTATAGAGTGGTCAAATTTTAAAAGACCGAAATCCCCATTTACAAAGGTTAGAAAGACCATTGGTGTCCAACGGTGAACATAAACGTACAGCGACTGAAATTAAGATTCTAAGAAAAAATAGACCACATGTCCGACTTAAGAAAGGGAACATACATAATAAAAGAAAGATTGCATAGACAAAGAGTCAAAAAAATGAAACATCACTGACATGAGATGTGTTTTAATCTCAGTAGAAAGTTAAGATAGAGATGGATGTCAGCCACTGTGACATGTCTTTAATGTCCACTGTATGTCACTCCAGTATCTCTGAAAATATACAAGACAAACAAAGTCACTTGTAAGACAAAAAAGTAAACATGCACTTGAGATGTTAGTTGTTTATAACATGAAGACTTTTATGTATTTAAGAGATATGTACCCTTTGTTAGTGTTAGTGTGCTACAAGTCAATTTCGGGTCGGATAGGCCCAATAGTTGTACGATCTTGTTCATTAATAAAGTGGTGTTTGAGCGTAAATATGCGATTGTGTTATTTTACGTTGTCCCTAGGATATGTGGTTGTAAAGTCAGCTCGAGATAGGATCTCGAACATGAGATTGACTTTACATATACACATACCTTAAACTGTTCCTGATTGGAGGGTAATCACTCGGGGACTTTGATTACCTATTAAACCAGTACACATGATGTGTCAGTGACCAGTCTCATGGTCATTGGTGCGGGACACCAACACATATGTGTAGGTGTATGTCCTTAGAGGATGTGCACTGAACTGATCCGCTATTGGATCTTCAGATGGTTGATTATACCTAATGTCAACTGAAGATCCAACGGTCACAGTAACATCGTTGGTCCTTTGACCTGAGACATTGATCGGATCTTACACGAGGACTGGAATGGTTTAATTACTTAGCTAAGTGACTTTAACCATAAGTCATGAGTTGCCGAGTCATTAACCACTCCAGGATACGTGTGAAGATCATTAATGGTCAAGAAGGGATCGCTCACTGTCGGGTATATATCAGACAGTTAATGGGTCATGACATTGACGCTCCGTTAAATCCCTGGTCAGGGTCGTATGAGTTCGTTTAGGACGGACGTCATACACGTTAAGGAGGTCATAGTCAAATGGCACGATCATGGGGTTTGACAGAAACCGTACCCTCGATCGTACCAGACTCATAGAATGAGCGAGGGATTATATCGATGCGGTAACTGTGGACTTACAGGTATCAGACAGGCTAGTTTAAACCCAGGGTCCTCTAGGATCACGCGGATTTGCTTGACCCAGCGTGATCAAAGGTTCGAAATAAATTAAACTATTGTTCGGCTCTAGTAAAAGCGAAGAATACGTTTAATTTACTTCTAATTGAGAATTAGAAGTTAATGAACCTTAAACTATAGTGACTGTGGACCTAGAGGATCACACACAATAGATTCTTGGGTGACGGATTATTATTATACAAGTGTATGTATTAATTCATTTTAATTCCTTTTGGAAAGGAGTGTAAATTGAGCTTAATACATATGTATAATAGTGGATAGGACATATATACAGTTTCGGTCTTTTAGAACCATTTTCTAATAAACATAAACTCTATATATAGCCACCTACGTGATGCTCATTCGAGCCTTCACTTCTTCCAACCTCTTAAGCTTAAGCAAGCACATAAGCTTAAGAGGAGGATTAGCCTCCCCCCTTTCTCCCCTTTGCTCTCTCTCTCTCCAGAAGGTGATAGAGTCGGGAAAAGTTACGCCGGGCAGGTACCGTCGCTGCGCAAGGGTCCGTGTGGATCTGCTCTAGAGGCCGTACAGCTGTGCGGCTCGGTTTCTCTGCATCGGGCTTAGCGGACAGCGTCGTTCCGCGCAAGGTGAAACACGCAACCCGTAATTAGGGTCTTAAAAATACCGATTAGAGCACAGATTAAGCTTTCCATAACACCGGGATCGGATAAATGAATTTTTTGTTATCCGCTGCGTCGTCCCTAGGTGCTGTGCGAAACCTTACAGTGGTATCAGAGCCAGGTTTCGATCCTGGGAGGTGTTTTTATCGCCGTTAAGAACCGTGTTTTGGGGCATTCTTAAATCTTCAATTATTATTTGGAGACAGGAGTGCTGGGCATTTCTATTTTTCCTGGATGCTGGGCATCAGGAGAGTAAATTTTTTTTAAAAAAAATAAAAAAAAATTAGCCCCGGAGCAGGCGCCCCGGAACATAAAGAATAGTGGAAATAAGCTTGTTGGTAGGAAAGTTTTGTCCACTCCTTGTCGACTATCCAGAAGCATGTCTTTGAAAATATAGACTTTTTTCTTATTGTCAGAGATAGGGAATGGATGATCAATGCAATTTTACGGAGTGGGAGGTAGACATAGTTTCTGTAACGACCTGGATTCCGGATACCCGGCATACCCCGTAGGACTACCAGATACACGTGATACCGCATGGAACCCGCGAGGCCTCCCAAGAGCGGGAAAGCTCCGAAGGGATAAGGGCACGTGTAGAGTACGTTGAAGCCACAGAGATATAACAGAAGCAATTAAATTTCATTAGATAGGTTTGCTAAAGTAGCAGAAATAAAATTACTTTTTAATTAACAGTTTCAATTTAACAATTATAACCTAGAGTCAGTCCAAAGCTAAAGACAACTAGTCAGCACAGTACAGTCGACAGAAAGGAAAGACGTACCAAGAAGTCGGGGGAAGCCCGACGCAGGTACCAGCTGGTAGCAACGGTACGTAACGAGCACGCACACTCCAGGAACCACGCGGAAACAGAACGAACAACGCCACCCCACCTGAAAAGCAGGGGTGAGCCACGTGTCACTGGCTCAGTAGGGGTCACGCGGATCCCCACTGAAAAACACGCAGTAACACGGAACAACAACAACAAAAATAGTAGGTGTAGCAAAGCAGGAAAAGCTACACTACAAAGCTGTAGAACTATGCTACAGGCAGTAGTAAGCAGACAGGAAGTAGGAGTAGGGAGCAAGTGAGAAAGGGGAAGAACCCGCGCCAGACAAGCGGCGGCTGAACTAACCTCGGCACCCCAAACTACTCCAAGCAGGATTAACAGAAGGTCAATCCCGAACTCGCACGGTCGGGCCTTACCATTCCGTTCTCCAGAAAACTACCCAAACAACAGGCAAAGTCTAGAAAAGACCTAGACAAACGACACAAACAAATACGACCAAAGCGTCGTACACACTGCCCCACGCACGACCAAAACGTCATGCAGGCGACAGGACACTGACCTCGAGCACAGCCACAGAAAGGCTAACCCAAGAAGGTCACGACACACAAGAAATACCAAGTGACACGAGAGTCACCAGCCAAGAAACGCCGGGAGTTTCAGTCACGAGAAACGCCGAAAGTCACTGGCCAAGCGATAGGAGCACCCTCACACTAGAAGAACAGCCAGATGCGTCCACTGACGTCTTACACTGCACCACAAGTGTCAAGTCTACAAGCTCGTCCCGAGGACGATGGAGACTGAACACACCAAGAACCAGGTCCAAGGAACAACAGTTCCAAGGAAGAACGGCAACTACGGACACAGGACCGCAGTACCACAACCATGAGTAACTAGTTAGGGTCACGCCCGTCGACGCAAGTCCTCAGTCCCTGACCACGTGTGCACACACTGACCACTACCTAGGCCAGGCCTCTAGCTAGTATTCCCCTCGGTAGGACGCTACCGTTGACCGGGGCCCACGGAACTAGCTTAAAAACCGTATAACGGGAAACACCCCTCCACCACTCCCGGTGGGTCGGTACTCAAGACCTAGGGCTACGACTAGTGGAGGCTCACAAGGCACAACTCAGAAACACAGGTGCTAAAGCACAGACAGTCAAAGAAAGCCCTGTCTCACGCACCACAAAGCACCCAGACAGCTAACCAACTGCCGACAAACTCAGGACCAGGCAACTAGACCTACCACGTAACGATCCTGAGTCGAATGACTCAAGAGCAAGATCGTCACAAACAGCGGAACAAGCCGCCAATCGGTCTAATCCTAAGCCACAAGAAACGACACTCCGCAGGAAATGACTCACGGAGACTTGAGGGAACACCGAAGACCCTCAGCACACCTGGACACGCAACCCAAGGTAAAATGATACCTCGAGGCATCCAAAACCAGTGTCTCGGGCTGGACAAAACTGCCAAGACACCCACACACAAGGTCACCTGTCAACCCCTGGGTCACCCCTGGTTGACCGGAACCCAACCAAAGACACACACAAGAGTAGGATAGAGAATCCTACCACAAGCAAGAAGACTCCTGGCTACCTTACAACGTAGTCCTAGCCCTCATAGGACGTCAGGAGATATCCACGGGACAACGGGCAGACCACAAGGCCAAGCCAAGACAAGCAGAAACCGAAGGAACGGAAATCGAAGCACAAGGCATGTAACGCACCACCCTTAGACCGTTACATGAACGTGACGGTCTAACGCTAGGCCGTTACACCCAACGTAACGGTCGGGGGAGAAGCCGTCACGCACACCGCCCTAACCAACTTCTAAGAACGCAAAGGCATGTAACGGCCAGCACCCGACACATTACACCAGCCTGACGGGCCCGACCGGGGCCATCAGGGCCAACAACCCTCAAACTCAAAACACACTCGGAGCATGTAACGCGCTAGACCAGGCGCGTTACGGCCACCTAACGCGCTAGGGCAAGCGCGTCAGGGCCAACAAAACCCAGAACAACAACTGGCTGAGAGGCATGTAACGGTCCCGGCCGGACGCTTTACAACCGCCTAACGCGCGGGGGCGCGGCCGTTAGAGCCAACGACGCAGCCACCCTACTCAACCAAAACAACATGTAACGGCCTGGGGCAGGCGCGTTACACACACCTAACGCACGGGAGCACGGTCGTTAGGCGAACCGACTCACTCGGTCAAACACGGTCAAACAGAACGTAACGGCCTGGGGCAGGCGCGTTACGCACACCTGACGCGCTAGGGCGGGTGCGCTAGGGGAACCACCTCAAATGGTCAACGTCAGTCAACCAGAATGTAACGGCCTGGGGCAGGCGCGTTACACTCATCTGACGCACAGGGGCAAGCACGTCAGAGGAACCGACTTAACCCAAACATAAAACGACAAAATAGACGTAACGCGTCTCACGGGACGCGTCAAAGAGATGTGATGCGCCACCCCTGGGCCGTCACACTCTCAAAACCCCGAAGAACTCAAATCAACCCAGACGCTGTAACGGTCAGTCGTGGGGCCGTCAGGGCATGTAACGGTCTCTGGAACGACCGCCACACCAGTTACGGCGGGAAAATGGAGGGTTGGCCAAATCGGCCTGTTCCACGCCCCATTCATGCCGAAGCGCAGGGGAAACAACCCTCGCCGATGAAAAACAACATAAGAAGGCTAAAAAGCCCACATGCAAGCACAAAAACACAAGATCGGGGCGATTCCAACGAATCAACCCTAAATGAGTCAACGAGGTTCCCGGGCTCCTACCGGCCTCGAATGACCACCGATCAACACAAAACTAGCATGGATGAGATCCTAACATCCCCACGGTCAGTTCAACACTAACCGAGCTACAAATGGTCGACGTTCTCCGGCGAACCCTACAAAACCCGAAAATCACGGTTTAGGCTAAACAAGCCCAAACTCGGCCGTTTCCGCGCCAAACGACGTGCAAGGGCAGGGAAAACGGAGAGGAGGAAGTGAGGAACCATCACCTTACCTCTACCGAAGAAACCGTGCTCCGAAGGGACTAAACCACGCCGAAAACCACGCCGCGAGCTCAAACGTCGGCTTTGAATCCACCGTTCGGGATCGCGCCAAAACCATTCCGATCCTCGCTCCATCACGCACCCCAACAGCTTCCCGACGTCGCCACCTCACCAACGGACCCCTCCGTCTGCAGTCAGAGGCGAGAAGGTGGGAGAACGAGAGAGAACGTGAGAGAGAGAGGCGAGCGTGCCAATGAGGAGAGAGAGAGAGAGGAAAGGAAAAGAAAAGAAGTTAGGAAATTTTCCTAATTTCTGAAAATTCCAAAAATGCACTGAAAATGCACAAATTCAAAAAAATACGCAAAAATAGTCGAAACGACCGGCTCGACGAGTACATCGTCGCTGTAGCATCCACGAGTCAATGAACTGACAAGTAAACTCACCGTAGGGTTCCGTAACTAGTACAAGAGAAAAACCCACATGGATCGTAGAACTCAACTCGGAAGCCACCAAAGCGAACCGAAACTCACCGAAACCAATCCAGAAGATCCAATGAAGATCCAACAAGACCTACCAAGGATCCAGGACATTACATCCTCCCCTCCTTTAAGGAATTTCACCCTCGAAATTAAGGACTAGCAAAGGAGAAGCAGGGAAGAACAACCCAACAACGCAAAACAACACAAATCTCGAGAGAACACAATTCAGAGGAACACTGTCAGACCACAATCACGAGTACACGCTCTGGATCGAGCACGACACAAGTGGACACAAGTCCAACACCTCTGAAACAGGGCAACGTCGTTTACGTCTCACCAGAGAAGGAGACACGACTGCCACAACAACAGACAACCAACCGAGAAACACAACGACAACACGGCAAGCGACAGCTTACACGAGGAGACACAATCCTGTCAGTTGACAGCTCGACCACATCATCGGCTCTAGTGCCAAAGGTGACAGGGAACACCTAGCACACAGGACACCAACGACAACAGCAACACCAGACCACAAACACAATCAAGTCAGTCCTCACTCATATATTACATCTGATCGAGTCGCAAGCTAACTCTAGGAAAAGAGCACATCAAGGCTAACTGACAAGACTTGGTCCACACAGAGACACAAAATCATAGAGAAACAACACTTACAGAAACAACACAATGGCAGCACCTACAGGATTCCGGCTCCGCACAATACGCAGGGCCACAGAATACCACTGCAAGCAGGGTCACAACAAGGCACAAGAACAGCTGAGCACACGACCACAAGAAATGGGTCACGCATCAGACTGCTCACCAAGAGAAGACCCACAATAACAGAAAATGATAATAATCTCGGGGAACGCATCTCAAGGACCACCAACACGTCTCAAGAGCACAACACCCAAGAAAGAATTGCAGAGCAAAGGGTACTCAATCAGTAGGAATGCCGACAAATTCCCCATTGCTCGCACAAGCCAATGCCAACAGCAGAAAACACCAGCAACAGCACGGCAACAGACAAAGTCAAGGCACCAGAAGCCAAGACGAAGTCACATCGAGAGGAAGCAAAATCTCTCGACAAGTGGGTAACCGACCCACACGCTTCCGCTGCGCACTCAGCAATGCACACAGGCACCAGAACAACCTCAGTAGTCACACCTCGGCACACACCAGCGCCATCGCAATCTATAAAGATCGCAAATCACATGCCACGAGTACCGATCTCGCGAGTAACCGATCACAAGGAGCATAAGTGCAACAGGAGAACAGCACCAGCTTCAGCACAAAGCACAAGGAAAGCATCAATCTCAGCTTACCTCCACATTTTGAGAACGATAAATGAGCCTTCACAATACATCGGCCGCTGGACACGGCGCGACAACTACGGTACGTGACAGCTCTTAATACCATCATGGAATCCAAAGCCAAGCAACAGCATAGCAGAGAGCAGATCAGGCTCAAAATAAAGCTGTCCACACTTAAGCAGACACAAGACAAAGGCATCACTAAGACAGCAATTCCAAGGTAAATCTCGAAAAGATTCCACCAGAAAGGACGAGAAGCATGAAGCTCAACCACAAAAGCTCACCAGGAAGGGAAAATCCTAGCTTGCCTGAGCAACTTCTCAACCATGGAATCAAATCGAGCACTTCAAGAGAAGCGAAACACATCAGGAGCTGAACAGACTCAAGCCGGGATGACCAAAACAACGTGAGAACGTGTACGGTCATCTAACCAAGGCCAAAGGTCAACAGCAACCTGAACAACTTACAGGAAAACCTCGAACAACGTACTACAGATTCAAGCCTTCTGGCGAACACTGCCAAGTACAACATGATCGAGACAAACACAACGACGAAAAGAAACAACTCGTCACATCCTGACGAGAGCAGGACCATCTCGTACAGTGCCAGGACAGCACGCACAAGATAACACACGGAAAACAACGTGACAAAGAATCGCAAACCGAATCCAGCTGACGACTGTACTGGACCTTCACGACTCTGGATACTGTATATCTCGGATTCCCATGTACTTCACACGATAATGCTCTGATAGCTCAGAAAAGAACTCCGAACATCTCAGAACACTGCTCTGATACCAATCTGTAGCGACCCGGATTCCGGATACCCGGCATACCCGGTAGGACTACCGGATACACGTGATACTGCATGGAACCCGCGAGGCCTCCCAAGAGCGGGAAAGCTCCGAAGGGATAAGGGCACGTGTAGAGTACATTGAAGCCACAGAGATATAACAGAAGTAATTAAATTTCATTAGATAGGTTTGCTAAAGTAGCAGAAATAAAATTACTTTTTAATTAATAGTTTCAATTTAACAATTATGACCTAGAGTCAGTCCAAAGCTAAAGACAACTAGTCTAGCACAGTACAGTCGACAGAAAGGAAAGACGTACCAAGAAGTCGGGGGAAGCCCGACGCAGGTACCAGTTGGCAACAATGGCACGCAACGAGCACGCACACTCCAGGAACCACGCAGAAGCAGAACGAATAACGCCACCCCACCTGAAAAGCAGGGGTGAGCCACGTGTCACTGGCTCAGTAGGGGTCACGCGGATCCCCACTGAAAAACACTCAGTAACACGAAACAACAACGACAAAAACGGCAGGTGTAGCAAAGCAGGAAAAGCTACACTACAAAGCTGTAAAACTACGCTACAGGCAGTAGTAAGCAGACGGAAAGTAGGAGTAGGGAGCAAGTGAAAAAGGGGAAGAACCCGTGCCAGACAAGCGGCGGCCGAACTAACCTCGGCACCCCAAACTACTCCAAGCAGGATTAACAGAAGGTCAATCCCGAACTCGCACGGTCGGGCCTTACCATTCCGTTCTCCAGAAAACAACCCAAACAACAGGCAAAGTCTAGAAAAGACCTAGACAAATGACACAAACAAATACGACCAAAGCGTCGTACACACTGCCCCACGCACGACCAAAACGTCATGCAGGTGACAGGACACTGACCTCGAGCATAGCCACAAAAAGGCTAACCCAAGAAGGTCACGACACACAAGAAATGCCAAGTGACACGAGAGTCACCAGCCAAGAAACGTCGGGAGTCTCAGTCACGAGAAACGCCGAAAGTCACTGGCCAAGCGATAGGAGCACCCTCACACTAGAAGAACAGCCAGATGCGTCCACTGACGTCTTACACTGCACCACAAGTGTCAAGTCTACAAGCTCGTCCCGAGGACGATGGAGACTGAACACACCAAGAACCAGGTCCAAGGAACAACAGTTCCAAGGAAGAACGGCAACTACGGACACAGGACCGTAGTACCACAACCACGAGTAACTAGTCAGGGTCACGCCCGTCGACGCAAGTCCTCAGTCCCTGACCACGTGTGCACACACTGACCACTACCTAGGCCAGGCCTCTAGCTAGTATTCCCCTCGGTAGGACGCTACCGTTGGCCGGGGCCCATGGAACTAGCTTAAAAACCGTATAACGGGAAACACCCCTCCACCACTCCCGGTGGGTCGGTACTCAAGACCTAGGGCTCCGACTAGTGGAGGCTCACAAGGCACAACTCAGAAACACAGGTGCTAAAGCACAGACAGTCAAAGAAAGCCCTATCTCGCGCACCACAAAGCACCCAGGCAGCTAACCAACTACCGACAGACTCGGGACCAGGCAACTAGACCTACCACGTAATGATCCCGAGTCGAACGACTCAAAAGCAAGATCGTCACAAACAGCGGAACAAGCAGCCAACCGGTCTAATCCTAAGCCACAAGAAACGACACTCCGCAGGAAATGACTCACGGAGACTTGAGGGAACACCGAAGACCCTAAGCACACCTGTGTAGACACGTCAAAATTGACGTTACTGTGAGTGCATCTCGTATTACCTTGTAATGCCCCAATTTGACCCTCCAATTAACTTTGTTTGAGTTATTTTCCCCAATTTTCTTAGATTTCTCCCTTTTTCCACCTCTTCTTATTTTTCCCTATTTTTTTGGATTTTTTGGGCAGTTTTCTCTATTTTTTAGAATTCACGACTTGAAGTGGGGCGTGTTTTAATTAACGGCTTGGTCTGAGGCGCGTTTTGAAGAAAGGATGACTAGAGGCAAAGGCGTCAGTTTCTGGAATTTTCTGGTTTCCAAAATAGAAAAAATAAGAATTAACGACCCTCCTTGGGTCGTGTTTTTAAATAATGCCTCTCCCTCAGGCGTCTCTTCATCATTTTTAAATACAGAAAGTTTTTATTGCTAAAATTAAATCCGTGAATTAACGCCTTTATCCCAGTCGTGATTTCAATTAACGCCTTGACCAAGGTCGTCAATTCTTGTTCGATTCCGAACTCCAGCAGCACCCCTTCCTTTCCTCACTTACACTCCTTTTTCACTTGCGAGAGGGTTCCTATGGCTTCCTAATATTGAAAGGACACTTGGAGGAAGGATCTCCCTTTCCATCCTACCAAAGCTAAGTTTTCTAATTTTTTATGGAATTAATTTCGAATTTTCCTTCCTTTCCTCATTTAACCTCCTTTTCCACTTGGGAAAGAGTTCCTATGACTTTCCCAAGGTTTAAGGGACACTTGCCTAAGGTTTATCTCTTCCAAATCCAACTAAAACATGTTTTCTTATTTTCTCTTGGAATTAATTCCGAATTTCCCTTCCTTTTCTCATTTAACCTCCTTTTTCACTTGGGAAATGGTTCCTATGACTTTCCAATGTTGAAGGGACACTTGCCTAATGTTTATCTCATTCCAAATCCCACTAAAACATGTTTTCCTAATTTTCCTTGGAATTAATTCCGAATTTCAACCCTATAAATAGAATCTCTCTCTCCCTTGTGAAAGATCATCAAGATCAATTCAAGAGGAGGTGCTGCCGGACCAAAGGCTCAAGGAGGAAGACTCCCATGCACCTAAAAGCTTCATCCATGGAGTTCTTCTTCCTCTATTGAAGATTTGAAGCCTTTACATCCATGGAGTTCTACATCATCTTCTTCCTCCATTGAAGATCTTCATCCTAGCTTGAAGCCAAATTGGAGAAAACCACTAAGCTTTCACCCTCCTATCTCTTATTTTTGCTTTAGTTAATTGCATGCATCATATCATATTTTTCTTTTATCTCTTTTTATCTTAATATTGAGATCTTCCCATGTTGTGCACTCTAGCACATCTCCCTTAGTGCAACACTTGCACATCTCCCTCTATTCTTCATCATACATCATCTTTTATCTACCCTTTTGCATAGGGGTTTTAAAGGCCAAACACCAATAAGGTGTGTTCATATCCATGCTTTCTATGTCCATATTTACATTTGGATTTGATGCTACACGTCTTGGTTTCTAATCCATATTTTTTATTGGTGTTTGTTAATTTTGCAAGGGTAATCAATCAAGGAAAACTCTCTTCATCGGCCGACCGATCGGAAGAGAAGGTGCACTCACAATCTCCCCGCATTTGAGGTATTTATATTTGCGATCTCTCCCTTTTATTATTACTTATATCCTTTGAGGCCCTCGCGTCTCTGGCGATCACTCTCCTTATTAGCACATCGTGCATACTTATTTTATTCTTTTATTTTTTTAAATTATTCTAAGTGGATTTTCTTAGAATCTACAAATTGGCGATCATGGTGGGACACCTTTTGTTTTTCTTTTGATTACCCTTTCCCCTTGGGCACCCACGTGTGCCATCTCCCTTTTGCACCCACGGTGCGTCTCCCTTTGTGCTCCACGTAGCACTCTCCCTATGTGATTTGTCAGTTTGATAGGTTTTTAGAAATTCCATTTATCCATCTCTTTTTTTTTTAAAAAAAATGATGAGCATGCTATATCCCTTGTCATGTTTGATTGCCATGATTCTTATACTGAGATTGTGAGTGTTTTTCACTTCTGTCGGTATTTTCCACTGTTTGAGCCCTATGGCCGTTGAAGTATTGAAGTAATTAACGCCCCTCTCAGAGGCGTCTTTTATCAGTATAACGCCTCACATCAAGGCGTCTTTCACTTGAATAGCGCCTTACTGTAAGACGTCATTTTTATTATCATTGTTTATTCGTGCTGATTACTGCCATTTGACGCCCCTGCTCCCGGGCGTCCATTCTAGAGAAATCACCTCACCGTAAGGCGCTATTTTGCTTTGCTTGCACTATTCACAGTGACTAGCGACTGACGCTCAGACGCTATTTATTGATATAGCGACCTTTCCCAGGTCATCATTTTGTTCTGTGTTGTTATCTGCTTGATACTGTCTGCTGCATTCATCCTTGCATTGGTTTGGGAGACCTCCTCTCCCCACACTTTTAGGAGTCACACCACTCTCTTGGTGAAGGAAGGACCCTCTATTGAGCACTCCGTCTCATTAGACCGGAAATTCCTAAACCAAACCTCCATAAGTCACTGCACCCGTGGATTCCCTTACGGACGCTGGGCAGGTTGTACCTTTGAAGTCCCGGGTTTAGTTGGCCTATGCATGGTGAGAGAGTGTTCCTAGTTGGCATCGGAGAAAACCACATTTGAAACTAGGTTCCCCCCTTGAGTGATCACATCAATTTGCATAAAATCAATTAATTTGCCAAGGTTCAAATAAAAGAAATCAAAGGTAACCCCATCCTAGCTTGTTTGCTATCTATGTGAGCTGTTTTGATTGCACATTGAATTGTTTGGGTTACCTTGATAAGAAAGTCAACATGTTTAACTCAATTAATGTTCATGAGGGTGATCAACCTAGCACATCTTATTCCCTTCAATTTCAACATATTCATCACAACTCTCACCATAATCTTTTAAAGGGACCACGCCCTCATCTTCACGGTTTTGCCCCACCCATGGGCAATATCCAATCCCATGGTCCCTCGCCTCAATCGCGAGCCACTACTCCTACGGGACTGTCTCCTCCCGAAGATGAGAAGGTCTCCCAGATCTTGCATGCATTAGATCATCTCACCCCTCAACAAATCCAAGCCCTTAAGGCCGTTGTTGAGGGTGCACCTCATTCCCCTCATCCTCCTTCCAATCCTACGCGGGTGGCCCATCACCCACTTCCCTCTTCTATTCACATTCCTACCCGGGTAGCCCATCACCCATCTCCTCCTATTCACACTTCTCCTCGGGTGGTCCAATACCCGCCTCCTTCGTCCACACCTACCCCTATTCGGGTGGCCCGTCACCCGCCTCCTTTTATTCCTCCTCCACCACGGCCCCAAGGCCCATTTATTCCTTGCAACCCGGCCCATCCGGGTTCTTCTATGGGTCATCCCATTAATCCCCTTCCACGGCCTTTTTGTGCGGCCCCTCCTTCAAGGCCCTGCCAACCCTCTGTTGCTCAATTCACACCCTTCCAACCAACTCTTCTCGACAAAATCACTTTGTTGGAGGAACAATTAAAGAGGGTTACGAGCCCACGGCCCGCTCCTCCTACTCCAGTCAATCCCCTTTATGCGGCTCTAAATGACATTACAAAGATGGAGAAAGATTGGAAGGATATGAGAGACGGCTATGGCGTCGACAGTTCAAGTAAGCAAGAGCCGGCAGATTTCAACGTTCAAGTGGACGCTGTCCATCCTCCACCCATTCACCCCGTTCATTCATATGGCCCTCCGCCTCCGCCTACGCATTCACACTTGCATTCACCACATCATCTGCAATACCATTACATTCCACCACCTACTAATACATCTCCACCATGGCATCCACTTGAACTCGATAATGAAGAACCGGCAATTGAAGAATTCAAGATGGCACATGATGATGAAGCTCTGCAGGCATCCCTTCCGAGTTTTCTTCATTTTCCTCTCCCTCCGCTACCACTGGATGAACCCCCTGCTCAAGACGATGCCATCGTCCTTAATATAACCCCCGCTTCTAAGACTTATTGGTTTTATGACGAGGGATCAATACTCCAATCACCCATGTCGGTGCACCAAGACATGTCTCCTACCCCAGACACCGCTCGCCCCATCCGGCGTTTCCTACAGACCAAACCTTATACTTTTACACCTCCTGCTATACCATCAGCCTCCACAGCACCGGCCTCCGCTAAACCTCCACCTGCTATACCATTAGCCTCCACTTCATCAGCTAACCTCCTATTACCGCCACCTCGGCCCTCCATTACACATTTAACCCCAAACCTAGCCACTCCTATTCCACCACTTAACCCTTCACCTTTATCCATGGTTAATCCTGAGCAGAATCTGTCTCTTTTTGCACTCAAGCCAACCCCAACTGTCTCCGAGCAAAGGGGGAAGCTCGACGTGTTTGAATCTCCACTTCCACTCATCCTTTCTCCAACACTTTCCATTACACCATCACCAACTATGGAGCCTTTCGCCTCCGCTTCACCCCCCTTTACTACTCGGAATGGGAGTGCTTCTGCAAGTACTTGTACCGAAGATGATCAAGAGCTGGGCAAGAAGGATTTGGCTACGGCCGAGCTATTCAAGATGCAAGAGTTTATTTGCCGGATGCCAATCCGGGTTGTTGTGCCAAGCGCGGTCGAAGAGGCCAAGTCGCCGCCACTGCTCACTAAGAGAGAATGTCAAGCTTTGATGCCATGCAGGCTTGTGCCCAAAGGCCGGGAAGGGCACCCCTTGTTCCAACTTTCAAATCTTGAACCTTTTCTTCCATACAAGGGGCGAATGCCTATTCTATTCAACACTCCATATACGCCACAACCCCGGGGCAACACAATGCTTCCTATCCCAACTGTTCATCTCTCTCACACTATTACTTTTCACTCTTCAAGGGAGTTGTCACTTACCATTGAAGCTTCATCCATTGGGCCAATTGGCTATACACTTTCACTGCCATGGAGGGGCGGTTATCTTGGTGCTAAAGGGCCTTCCACTATTTTATCCACCTTCTATTCAACTCCATCCACATTATTGTCTGTCATATTTTCTTCATGGGCCACTCCAAGGGTAAAGAGGAGGATCTCATCCTCTCGCCCTTCATGTTCGTCATATTCTTTTCATCTCATGCATTCTGTTGCATCTATGCATTCATCGCATCCCTTCTATTGCATCCACATGCATTTACACTTCTTCTTTCTCGGGTTTCAAAACCCCTATCTTCCCCGCCTTCCGGAATCTCCGGATCCCCCACGTTTCCCATATCTTCCGCCTCTATCTTCGGGATCTCCAGGTCCTCTTACACTCACCGGGCATTGTGTCCCCTCCAATCATCCCTCAGGGCATCGCGCCCCTTTCCAACCATTGCATCCGAACTCCCCGAATTTCTCTCCCGTCCTCCCTGGGCATCGCGTCCCATGGTATCTTCCTCCTCCAGAACCTCCAGATCTCGCTCTTTGGGCATTGCGCCCCTGCACACCCTCAAGTCCGGATCTTCTGGGCTTCTTACTGATTCTCCCTGGGCATCGTGCCCCTTTCCGTCTTCTTCCTCCTGAACCTCCGAACTTTCTCCCAGGGCATCGCGCCCTTTTCTATCTTCTCCCCCCGGAACCTCCAGATCCTTCACCCCTCTCTCAATCCCTTGGGCATGACGCCCCTTTCCATTTTCTACCCCCGGAACTTCCGAACCTTCCATCTTTCCTCCAATTCATCCTCTTGCTTCTCCGGGACATCATTCTTTTCTTCCTTTTCTATCATCTTTTTCCATTCCGAGGGCAACGCATCCCTCGATATTTCCCTCCGGAACCTCCGGACCCTCCTGATCCTTTTCATCCACTCTTCCCTGGGCACCGTGTCCCTCGGCATCTCATTCCTCCGGAACCTCCGGACCCTCCATCTTTCTTCCGATTCATCTTTCTGCTCCTCCGGGACATCACATCCTTCATTTTCTTCCTCCTTTTCATCATCTTTTTCCCTATTTCTTCCCTGGGCACCGCGTCCTTCGATATCTTATCCCTCCGGAGCCCCCGGATTCCTCCTATCAGGATTCTCCTCCACAACCTCCGACCCTCCGGATCTGCCTCTTTCCATCTATCAATTTCTTCTTCCGATTCCCCCTAATCCTGGGTCCGACCCAACTTCTTCCACATCCACTGCCTTGGGCATCTGCCCATTCTCTCACTACTTTCGAGGCTTTAGTCCTCACTCCTCCTTCTAATTCTCCGCTTCTTCTGTAGACCTTTCATGTGATCAGGGTCTCCACACCTTAGTGAGGGAGTTCTAGCCCTCGCCTCTCTTCCTTTTTTCCTTATTCGTCTGAGTCTGGTCTTGGCACCACTCCTTCTTGTTAAGCCACTTTCAAACCCTTTGCTTCCAATCCTTTTGACTGCCAAAGAGGACTATCCCACGATGATCAACCTCGCCTCTGACAGCTGCTTCTACAAAGGTTGCAAGGTAACATATTGGCGTAAGTACGCATTATTATGATATCATTATCTCACGCATGATTTTCAAAGTGAAGTGCTTCTTAACATGATTAAGAGTGATATTTTAAGCCTTTATCCTAGGAATTTATCTGTATTGAATTTCATCTTTAAAAAAAAAACTGAAAGAGTCTTTAGGCTTGCTCTGTAGCACCTTTGGTTAATAAAAAACCCACGCCGAGAATTCGACATTCTCTCCCCGTTTGTTAAGAGTAACCCTTAGCTGGGCATTCCACACACTTCACGGCATCCTTAGCCGGCTCCTTTGGTTAAACACCGTCCCTACTTTGGCCATGCCATGAGTATATCTGAAAGTCTTTTCTCTTCTTTACTCGGCTGAATACAGGGGCAAGAGGTTGACGGATGAGATGACCCACCCAGGGTAATCCCCAATACGAGAGGAGTCTCAAATAGGGGCAGTCTTGACCCAAAATCAATATGAGTTTTCATATGAGTTTTCATGATATACATCTCGCCAAAAGGGCTATTATGAAAATCAAGTCAAAATTTCGATAAAAGCAAAATTGTGAATTATGGCATGTCAAGAGTGGCAAAGTCCCCGCAGGGAAAACCCTGGTCGTATGCATGTCAAGGGTCTAAAAATCAAAGGCACAAAGCCCCGGCACAACAGACTACCTCTTTGAGGGGAAACACCTTGGAAGGAATTCAAGTCCCGACATCTCCCATCCTGCATAAAGCTTATCCTCAATTATTCTTCTCTTCTCCCTCTAAGACCGAATGTTTCTCGGGTATGGCCTTGGTAGGAGCACCGTTAATCAAGGGCAGTCAGTTATAGGGCGCCACCCTTCAATGCACGCTCGGCTTTGGGTAATTTTAGCAAAAGGGGAAGGAACAAGGACCCCTAGCCAGTGGTTCAAAAACACCCTTTGATGCTGCATTAACAATGTCTAAACAAAAAAAAAACAAAAAAATCAAAAGAAAAAAAACAAAAAACTTGAATATTTCCTAAGTCAAAATCCAAAAAAATTTGAATATTTTCTAAGCCAAAATCTAAAAAAAAATTGAATATTTCCCTGATCAAAATCTAACAAAAATTGAATATTTTCAAAATTCATAATAAAAATTCAAATATTTTTCAAAATCCACATAAAAATTTAAATATTTTCAAAACTCATAAAAATTTGCATATTTCAAAATCCAAAAAAAATTGCATTGTCTTTTTCTGATTGTGCTTTTTGCAGGAACAACAACTTTGCAAGGACCAAGAGCACGGGATGAGTCCTCTCCATTCATTGCCATCTACCTTTTGATTCTTCCCATGTTCACAATTGATCACATCTTCATAATTTGCTACGCATTACTCCGATTATTCATCTCCAAATCTTTTTTATCAAATCTTGCTGATCACTCCGCCGATGGGCATTATCAGATCTTGATCATTCAACTCCAAATCTTGATTAGCCAAGTTGTCATCCTCATGACAAACGACAAACAATGATGCTATGCTATCTATGCTTTAATGATGCTATCTATGCTATTCTTGAATATGATACATACCTGCTATTGATGCTTTGATTCATGCTATGCTTGCTATGCTTAAATGCCTTATTCATTGCTTGTTATCTTTTATATCTTGGCTGATGAATCTTTGAGCGCAGGAAGAAGCTCTTGGTCCCACCGATTGGGCATCATCATCCAAGCCCCACGGTGCTTGCACCTCATTTCTTAGTTCCCCCATGCTCATTGTTATCACCATCCCCCCTGTATGCATTCTACTATATGTTACATACGCTACTAGATTTTATCAAGGACCTTGTGACTTTGGTAAATCTGGGATTTGAGTTCCCCTTCATCAAAAATAATGATGATTCCAGAGGAGTCTTAGTCACACGGATAGGCCGTTGAGCCGTCCAAGACTGGGGACGATGGTTCCCTTTTGCGAGTTGATGCGTGGATAAACGGGCTTCGGCTTAGTATCGGCTCGCAGAATGGGTTTCTTGACCCAATCTTGGCAGTTTAACAATATTATCCTTGATTATCTTATATTTTCATTTGTTTTAATTTTTCCTTTTAAACCCATCATGCATTCATATAGGATTTTGAATCAACGTTGAAAAAAATCATTCTGATAAGCTGATTTGGAGAGTCAAATTGATCTTAATCTTTCCAGATATGAGATATTCATTGCTGATGGAATCCTCAGTTCGTTTTGTCACTGTTTTGGGTCATTTTCTCGAAAGCTCCTTGTTTGGATTTCTATCATCTTATCTCAATCCTTTTACTTTGATCCACCTTGGCTGCAGCACGTCCACATTAGCTGGTAACCGCTCCCTAATGGTGAAACCTACAGGTTTGTGACCTGGGGTACTTCCACCGCGCTGGAAGTTGATCATTCTCCTTCGTGCCCGCGTGCACACTCCTCCTCTTATCCAAACATCGTTGATTTCATTGAATTTCCCAGGATTGCTTCATCTCGAGCTTTTGATTTCATTATCATCAAGTGATGTTGATTGCTTGTCTCATCACACCTTGGCATCTACTTTTCAGTTTGCTCTGCTCCCTTGCAAAGCAGACAGCTGTAGACACGCCAAAATTGACGTTACTGTGAGTGCATCTCGTATTACCTTGTAATGCCCCAATTTGACCCTCCAATTAACTTTGTTTGAGTTATTTTCCCTAATTTTCTTGGATTTCTCCCTTTTTTCCCTCTTCTTATTTTTCCCTATTTTTCTGGATTTTTTGGGCAGTTTTCTCTATTTTTTGGAATTCACGACTTGAAGTGGGGCGTGTTTTAATTAACGGCCTGGTCTGAGGCGCGTTTTGAAGAAAGGACGACTAGAGGCAAAGGCGTCAGTTTCTGGAATTTTCTGATTTCCAAAACAGAAAAAATAAGAATTAACGACCCTCCTTGGGTCGTGTTTTTAAATAACGCCTCTCCCTCAGGCGTCTCTTCATCATTTTTAAATACAGAAAGTTTTTATTGCTAAAATTAAATCCGTGAATTAACGCCTTTGTCCCAGTCGTGATTTCAATTAACGCCTTGACCAAGGTCGTCAATTCTTGTTCGATTCCGAACTCCAGCAGCACCCCTTCCTTTCCTCACTTACACTCCTTTTTCACTTGCGAGAGGGTTCCTATGGCTTCCTAATATTGAAAGGACACTTGGAGGAAGGATCCCCCTTTCCATCCTACCAAAACTAAGTTTTCTAATTTTTTATGGAATTAATTTCAAATTTCCCTTCCTTTCCTCATTTAACCTCCTTTTCCACTTGGGAAAGAGTTCCTATGACTTTCCCAAGGTTGAAAGGACACTTGCCTAAGGTTTATCTCTTCCAAATCTAACTAAAACATGTTTTCTTATTTTCTCTTGGAATTAATTCCAAATTTCCCTTCCTTTCCTCATTTAACCTCCTTTTTCACTTGGGAAAGGGTTCCTATGACTTTCCAATGTTGAAGGGACACTTGCCTAATGTTTATCTCATTCCAAATCCCACTAAAACATATTTTCCTAATTTCCCTTAGAATTAATTACGAATTTCAACCCTATAAATAGAATCTCTCTCTCCCTTGTGAAAGATCATCAAGATCAATTCAAGAGGAGGTGCTGCCGGACCAAAGGCTCAAGGAGGAAGACTCCCATGCACCTAAAAGCTTCATCCATGGAGTTCTTCTTCCTCTATTGAAGATTTGAAGCCTCTACATCCATGGAGTTCTACATCATCTTCTTCCTCCATTGAAGATCTTCATCCTAGCTTGAAGCCAAATTGGAGAAAACCACTAAGCTTTCACCCTCCTATCTCTTATTTTTGCTTTAGTTAATTGCATGCATCATATCATATTTTTCTTTTATCTCTTTTTATCTCAATATTGAGATCTTCCCATGTTGTGCACTCTAGCACATCTCCCTTAGTGCAACACTTGCACATCTCCCTCTATTCTTCATCATACATCATCTTTTATCTACCCTTTTGCATAGGGGTTTTAAAGGCCAAACACCAATAAGGTGTGTTCATATCCATGCTTTCTATGTCCATATTTACATTTGGATTTGATGCTACACATCTTGGTTTCTAATCCATATTTTTTTATTGGTGTTTGTTAATTTTGCAAGGGTAATCAATCAAGGAAAACTCTCTTCATCGGCCGGCCGATCGGAAGAGAATGTACACTCACAATCTCCCCGCATTTGAGGTATTTATATTCGCGATCTCTCCCTTTTATTATTGCTTATATCCTTTGAGGCCCTCGCGTCTCTGGCGATCACTCTCCTTATTAGCACCTCGTGCATGCTTATTTTATTCTTTTATTTTTTTAAATTGTTCTAAGTGGATTTTCTTAGAATCTACAACCTGGACACGCAACCCACGGTAAAACGATACCTCGAGGCATCCAGAACCAGTGTGTCGGGCTGGACAAAACCGCCAAGACACCCACACACAAGGTCACCTGTCAACCCCTGGGTCACCCCTGGTTGACCGGAACCCAACCAAAGACACACACAAGAGTAGGATAGAGAGTCCTACCACAAGCAAGAAGACTCCTGGCTACCTTACAATGTAGTCCTCGCCCTCATAGGACGTCAGGAGACATCCACGGGACAACGGGCAGACCACAAGGCCAAGCCAAGACAAGCAGAAACCGAAGGAACGGAAATCGAAGCACAAGGCATGTAACGCACCACCCTTAGACCGTTACATGAACGTGACGGTCTAATGCTAGGCCGTTACACCCAACGTGACGGTCAGGGGAGAAGCCGTCACGCACACCGCCCTAACCAACTTCTAAGAATGCAAAGGCATGTAACGGCCAGCACCCGGCACGTTACACCAGCCTGACGGGCCCGACCGGGGCCGTCAGGGCCAACAACCCTCAAACTCAAAACACACTCGGAGCATGTAACGCGCTAGACCAGGCGCGTTACGGCCACCTAACGCGCTAGGGCAAGCGCGTCAGGGCCAACAAAACCCAGAACAACAACTGGCTAAGAGGCATGTAACGGTCCCGACCGGACGCATTACAACCGCCTAACGTGCGGGGGCGCGGCCGTTAGAGCCAACGACGCCGCCACCCTACTCAACCAAAACAGCATGTAACGGCCTGGGACAGGCGCGTTACACACACCTAACGCACGGGAGCACGGCCGTTAGGCGAACCGACTCACTCGGTCAAACACGGTCAAACAGAACGTAACGGCCTGGGGCAGGCGCGTTACGCACACCTGACGCGCTAGGGCGGGCGCGCCAGGGGAACCGCCTCAAATGGTCAACGTCAGTCAACCAGAATGTAACAGCCTAGGGCAGGCGCGTTACACTCACCTGACGCACAGGGGCAAGCGCGTCAGAGGAACTGACTTAACCCAAACATAAAATGACAAAATAGACGTAACCCGTCTCACGGGACGCGTCAGAGAGATGTGACGCGCCACCCCTGGGCCATCACACTCTCAAAACCCCGAAGAACTCAAATCAACCCAGACGCTGTAACGGTCAGCCGTGGGGCCGTCAGGGCATGTAACGGTCCCTGGAACGACCGCCACACCAGTTACGGCGGGAAAACAGAGGGTTGGCCAAATCGGCCCGTTCCATGTCCCATTCACGCCGAAGCGCAGGGGAAACAACCCTCGCCGATGAAAAACAACATAAGAAGGCTAAAAAGCCCACATGCAAGCACAAAAACACAAGATCAGGGTGATTCCAACGAATCAACCCTAAATGGGTCAACGAGGTTCCCGGGCTCCTACCGGCCTCGAATGACCACCGATCAACACAAAACTAGCATGGATGGGATCCTAACATCCCCACGGTCAGTTCAACACTAATCGAGCTACAAATGGTTGACGTTCTCCGGCGAACCCTACAAAACTCGAAAATCACGGTTTAGGCTAAACAAGCCCAAACTCGGCCGTTTCCGCGCCAAACGACGTGCAAGGGCAGGGAAAACGGAGAGGAGGAAGTGAGAAACCATGCCCCGAAGGGACTAAACCACGCCGCGAGCTCAAACGTCAGCTTTGAATCCACCGTTCGGGATCGCGCCAAAACCATTCTGATCCTCTTTCCATCACGCACCCCAACAGCTTCCCGACGTCGCCACCTCACCAACGGACCCCTCCGTCTGCAGTCGGAGGCGAGAAGGTGGGAGAACGAGAGAGAACGGAAGAGAGAGAGGCGAGCGTGCCAATGATGAGAGAGAGAGAGGAAAGGAAAAGAAAAAGAAAAAGAAAAGAAGTTAGGAAAATTTTCTAATTTCTGAAAATTCCGAAAATGCGCTGAAAATGTACAAATTCAGAAAAATACGTAAAAATAGTCGAAACGACCGGCTCGACGAGTACATCGTCGATGTAGCATCCGCGAGTCGAGGAACTGACAAGTAAACTCACCGTAGGGTTCCATAACTAGTACGAGAGAAAAACCCACACGGATCGTAGAACTCAACTCGGAAGCCACCAAAGCGAACAGAAACTCACCGAAACCAATCCAGAAGATCCAATGAAGATCCAGCAAGACCTACCAAGGATCCAGGGCATTACAGTTTCTCAAAAACTTCACAGATTTATATGCTATAGCTCACTTGACCGAGCATATCTTCAGTATACGTAGGGGTGTCAATGGATGCATTAGGATCAGAAATCCGATCCGAATCCGAAATTATTTTTGGATTCGGAGCTGCTTATATGATTGGCGGTGAGATGTCTGTGTGGATCCGGGGTGAAAGGTTTTTGATCCGAAACGAGGGAATTCAGATTAGGTCATCGGGGAGCCATAATGTCGCTGCTTTCGGGACGAGCAACCCCATCGCCATCAGCCACATCGCCTCCCTCTAGGGTTGCTCAATCGCCTCCCGTTGCCATCGACGCATCGCCTCTAGTGGCCATCGACGCATCGAGGGTTTGCTCCATCGCCTCCCGTGGCCATCGACTCATCGAGGGTTTGCTCCATCGCCTCCCGTGGCCATCCACGCATTGAGGGTTTGCTCCATCGCCTCTCGTGGTGGCCATCGACGCATCGTGGCCGCTCCATCGCCTCCCGTGGACATCGACGTATCGAGGGTTTGCTCCATCGACTCCCGTGGTGGCCATCGACGCATCGCCTCCCGTGGCCATCGACGCATCGCCTCCCTCTAGGGTGTGCTCCATCGTTTCCAGCAATCATAGAATGCACACAGAGAGAATGTGTGTGTGTGTGTGTGTGTGACTCTTGTTTTCTCACGGGGATGGGATGTCCTGGCCAATTCAGGCAGTGACTGGATGGGATTGGAAACTATAAAAATGGCAGATTTCATGAAGTTTAAGCTAAAAATATGTGTCAGGAGGGAATCTCCAAGATTTTGTTGCTAGGGGAATTAGCACCAAATAGTGGACTAGCTAAAATCTTAGAGATCTCAACAGTGTTAGCTCACATGATATCTTTTAAGATCCCTTTGATTAATCTCTTAACTGCATTTCACGTTCTTGCTTGACTTTTGCTTTACCCAGATTTTCTGCACCATGCATTAGATCGCTTTACACACTCACCGACACCTTCATCGTCCTACATGAGGTATGACAAAACTTTGATGCTTCTATTTTTGCATTTCATTATAATAGTTCTATTTATCCTATTTCAGTACTTTGTCATCCACCAATTTCTGTTTTGCAAAGAAAAGGCTGAAATAAGTAAAGATTTCAACATTGGGGTGGGATACTGACTCGTTTTCTTCTTTTCAAGGGGAAATCTCGAATAGAAATTATCTGGTTATCCTACCATGTGACCAAATATTCTACCCCTTGAATATTCTGATGCCAACTTGTTTTTTTGTCATTTAAGTCTGGATAAAAAACTTCCATTCTGCATGTTTATTCTATTGCCAGATGGGGTCTAGAAAAGAAGAGAATGGTTCAATATTGGGAATTTTGTCAATGCTATGTGTGCATATTTCATACTCAACACAGATTTCTCTTACAGATATCTATGATTGTTATGATATCTATACATGTTTGTCACTCTCATGGATATCTGTTATAGGAGGGATCTTTGATTCTATTGAATAAATGTTAAGGACCAATTGAGAAATTCAGAAACAAATATTGATGGAAGTGGATGGAATATAGGTCATATTGTCATGTTGGAGGCAAGAAATTGAGTAAAGAGACTAATGTTAGACAATCTTAATTGGCCAGAATGTCCTTGGTTGATGCTGGAGAGAGATTTCTTTACTATATGCCCAATAGTTTCTCGTATCTGTGTCTTTGGACACCTGATGTTCCTTAATGCATACATCTGTGTTGAATATCTTATGAAAACATACAATTGTTTCATTGTGGTAGTCAAATACTCCGATGGCTATATGGTACACACACTTTTTTAGTTTACAAGAGCTTTGACACATGGAATGCCTTTTCATGCCTTCATACATTAAGACCCCAGTTACAGCCAGGTCAGTTGATAGAATGAGATATTACTGCTTCTATTTGCACTGTTATTGGGTCTGTGATATATGATATATCTACAACTGTAGTGATAGCTTTTTCTGGATCCAAATAGTACATTTGAAAATAGATTTGTGATTCATCAAGTGTCATGTGCAAATCTGAAATTTTTGGTCGGGTCACATTGAAATGCACTGCATTTGTTATGCACATTCATGCATGACCTCGTGGTATATAGAATGGTGACATGAAAAAGGATAGATTAGGCCTGTATGGAAGCTTTCACCATGCGTGAGGACTTACCTCCGCCCGGTACCATGGGTCATTACTGCATTTAGGTTTTTCTTTACCCATATGATCTTATTTGTTACTAATTATATCTTTTTTTTTGCTATTGTGAAGGGTGTAGATTATAGTGTCATTTTAATTTGAAATCATGGCAAGTGGTTCAGAGAATATAGAAGTTGATGTAGATAATACAGAAGCAAGTGTTACTCAACTGTCTGGTGAACCTCCACATAGAAAATTGGCTATTGTGAAGAGTGTAGATTATAGTGTCATTTTGATTTGAGATCATACTACTGTGCAAGCTCTAATATGTACAGAAAATTGGCTTCGAGAAGATGTTTCTTTAGTTGACACTTCAGAAGAAGATGCACTTTGTTCCATCTTTGCAAATAGCAAAGTTGATGATGAGAGTGAAAATGATATTTTAGAAGTTACTTTCGATGGGGCATTTGCATTTTCTTCAATTTCTGATTAGGTATGATATCTGTACTTAATATTTTTTTCTTATTTTAATTTCTTGTTAAGCAAGTCTTTACACTAATAATGGACTTATTTGGCTTAATTTTGATAGGTGCGTTCTTAATGTTGGGCTGCATGATTTGTGTTCTTGGTTAGAAGAACTTGTAAGATCTGTGAAAACAAGATTGGCGGCATCAAGATGGTTTTCTGAAGGTATGGGTTCATATTTATTTATCTCTGAAGGTACGAGAGCATTTTCTGAGGTTGGATGCATCACATTTTCTGTGTAGGTTCTCTCTGTCGATTTTTCATACCCCCACAAAATAACTGAAGTTCTTGTTCATGTTCCCAAAAAGAGATGTCAGTGAGACTGCCTTTCACTGTAGCTTTTGCACTATAACCTGTAGATTTCATTTTGACTCTTCATTATTTTGAAATGTGGGCACACGGTACATGTTTGACTAATTTTATATCATTATATGTATGTCATTTTCTATCATTATTTTTGGTTCAGGGGTTATGATGGTTTTCTGCTACTAGAAAAGAATGGTGAACTTTTTTCTAGGATTTGTAATCAGTAGTTGGACAATCCTTACCTGCTTCCCCAAGAAAGAATGGGAACACCAGTATCTATCGAATTACGGTCGGGCTTTAAATAAGTGGCAGTAAGATGCTGTAACATAAATTATTATTTATTTGTTCTATGGCTGTCTCTTCATTTATATCAAAAGAATATAAAGACATGACCAAAATCCTTAATTCACCAATGTAAGATACCCAGCACAGATCATAACATTATCAAGTATTCTGACAATTCAGTAGAGTAGACTGGCACATTTTATATTATGTATACCTACAATTAGCCTTTCAGATGTGATGCAAATGATAGCAACTTATTATATGATGCGTTACTATCATCTTTCAGGTTGTGATCGGAGCTGATCACAGGATTGTGGATGGAGCAAATTGTTGCCATAATCTGTAATGAGTGGAAGTCGCTCGTTGAGAAGCCGGAGTTGCTTTTATTCCATATAAAGTGATCGCAAATTTGCTGCTGAAGTTGAATTCATTCGTAATGTGTACTTAATATGTGGATCCAAAAATGTTCTGAAAATGGATCTTTCTGTATTCAGATTTCTCTGGCCATATAAAAAAGTGTACACATGGATTTCGGGTAGATCAGAATCCGAAAATATAAGTTCGGATCCGAATTAGATCCGAATCTGAAATGTCTTTTTATTTTGGATTCGGGTTGGAATTGGATCTAATATTATCGGATCTAGATTCGGATCACAAAGGATCCGACCCAGATACGATCCATTGACAGGGCTAAGTATAGGGGTGGAATAAGTCATATTGAAGCCAGCAAACCCCCAAAAATTGAACGACATTGAAGCATAGGATCTTTTAGAGCTTGCCT
Organism: Amorphophallus konjac; assembly: GCA_022559845.1. Classification (NCBI taxonomy): domain Eukaryota; kingdom Viridiplantae; phylum Streptophyta; class Magnoliopsida; order Alismatales; family Araceae; genus Amorphophallus; species Amorphophallus konjac. The sequence continues at coordinate 423,325,851 of CM040126.1, read as the reverse complement.
TTATTCTCAGATCAACCAGTTTAAATAAGGAGGAAATGGCGACGGCAATGAAAATGGGAATCAAGAGGTAGAGATTTTTTTAGATCAAGTATTAGGGTCCTTACAAATTGACGCAGAGTACAAGGGCAAAACTGGTTTGGAAGTGGATCTTACCTACTAAAGTTAGAAACTTCCTACCTAAATGCCATGCAAGGTTTACCAAATCTAACATCAGCTTGATGTGCATCCTTTGGTACAGAAGTGGATCTTACCTACCAAATTTAGAAATTTCCTGCCTAAATACCTTGCAACAAATGTGACATCAGCTTGATGTGCATCCTTTGGTCCATTTTTTTTGGGGGGGGGGGCAATTGTAACTTAAATGTGATGCTATTCTTGCAGCATTTAAGCAATTATAAACACAATAAGCACTAACTAGAACAGTCATTGCATATAGCAGCTTGGTGCCAATTGGAAGAAGCTAGACCCATTTAGGTATGATGAAACATGGAAGATGAGTCTACCAGCAATTTTAGAGGCAATATGGAAAGAGGTAATTAATAAAAGATTGAGAACCTCATTCCACATTCACCTGACAATACCAAGTGTGCATCTTATCTTTACATAAATGGTACTTTCATAATTGTGATGTATGTATGTAACATTAGAGAATCCATTTTATTTTCCTAAGTATGTCAATGGAAAAGAAACATTATGTAATGAGAATCCAAGGTGAAGAAATTACCTTATAGAGGAGATAGAAACATATATTCCATGCTGCAAGGTATAAAGGTTCATTAACACTATTTTTTATTTCATTCAAGAAATTGTGGTGATTATGTTACGTTCTATGGAAAGTTAAAGTCCTCTCCACATTTTTCAAAAACAAGTTTTTAACGGGCAATGCCCCAAACACTTTCACAATCATGTGATAATATTTTCAACTATGTCAAATGTTTATCTCACCTCGACAATTATCATTATCACATTGAACTGGATTCAGCTAGATCGAAAAGTCTGGCTGCTCAATTAGCATCAACCCTCCACAAGTTAGCAAATTAATATGGAAGTTCACCCAAAGCCCTAAAAGGACAGCTTGGCAATAAGGAAATCACAATCCTTGTCGCCATGTTAAGCTCATGCAACCATCGAGCAACATCCCAAAACATCCCCTTGACTCTGGAAAGGTGTCTATACAAAGCAAAAAAGAGACAAGAGCCTGATACTGCATGCTCAATCAGACATTCCAGTCGGCAGGACACAAGAACGAGATAGGTAATCAGGATAGGGCTATACGGTATCACTTATGAAACTTACATAACTTATGAATCTTACACAATCATCATTTTAAGTTTAGAGTAAAAATGTCTCCATTTTAGTCAAACAAAAAGAGATCTAAACTGCTGCGATAGCAGAGACCTCCTTCTATGAAAGTTGCTCAATATCAAAACAATAAACAATACAGAACACGTCTCCCACAAAATTGGAAATAGGTTCTATCCTCCTCGAAAACCAAATGACCAAAATAAAAAGGACTAGACGTGGCGACAGAGACCCAAGGGCGAAGGGGAAGAGCCCACAACCTACCTCATGCTCGTGGATGAGAGTCTGTCTGTCCCAGATGCCGAAGGACAACAGGACGAAGACGATGAAGTAGAGGGATAGCCGCTTGGGCCGCTTCAGGTAGTATGACGGGTGAATCCACCTCCACCTACTCACCGATCTGCCCTGCGCCATCAGATCCGCCCTCACATCACCGCCAAATGGTAGCGATGATCCCACTGCTGCCTCACGCTCTCCCCATCAACCTCAACTCCCTTCCCTGCCAGAGATCGCCAAGGGCAACGGAAGAAGGGGAAATTGGGTGGTGGGGGATGGAGAGGGGTGGGCTTGGGGTGGGGGGGGGGGTGGTATCCTCCCACCCAATCTAGAGTGGCTTTGAAGAGGGAGGAGTGGGGGTTCTACTTGCTGGTCAGGGTGACAATGGATCAAATCCCTTATGATCCGAACCCACATCTGATATTCTCAGATCTGAATCCGACCCGGATCCGCAATAACATGTCATCTCGAATTAAAATCAGATCTGAATCCGTACTTAAGATTTCGGATCCGAATCTGACTCAAAATTCATTCATATATATATATATATATATATATATATATATATAGAGAGAGAGAGAGAGAGAGAGAGAGAGAGAGAGAGAGAGAGAGAGAGCCTTTATAGGAGATGGGCCATGAGATCCGAATTTACATATTGGGATCTGAATTTTTAGGAATCAATTGATCTTTTTTCGGATCCATTCTTATGCTCCCACTCACATATGGATTTCAATTTCAGATCTTGAGTTTTGAATCCAATTTGTTCAATAATTTGATGAAAGGTTCAAATTTTACATCTTGTATCCAAAACTTTTCAAACCCAATGAATCCAAAATTTCGGTTCCAGAGAGTAAATAACCATTACACTTAAAATTTTTGGTTATTTTCTCATCCACACAATAAATACAAAAAATGCACATTCAAAAGTTTAAATTTGGATTCATAAAGTAAACACAAACAATATATAAAAGGTTCAGAACAGACTCCTTATTCCTCTTCTCAGGAACCCATACAAACACCTCATCTGCCAAACTACAAAAAAAAATAATAACAGTAAAAGTTAAATTGGAAGCAACTTCCCTATTACTTTCATCATCATCATCATCATCATCATCATCATCATAGCCTTATCGTAATTATTTGAAGTCGGTTACATGAATTCTATTCCGCCAAAGATTTCTATCAAGTGTTATATTCATATTTAAACTCAAAAAACTAATGTCCTTCTTAATAACATCGCACCATCTCATTTTAGGCCCTCCACAAGCTCTTTTACTAACATTGTGGACACCAAAAATTGCACACCCAGGTATCCTGTTCGGCCCGGCATCAACAACGGAATCGAGTGAAGAAGCCCCGGAGAGACTGGTCATCCGGATTCCCCGAACATGCACACACTGCCGTGAGGCTGTCTCCAGAGTCACGACAGTGAAGAGAAATCAACCACCAAGGGCCTCACAAACCACGGGCCACGGAGAAAATTAAACGGGCCATGACTCGTGCTCACAACGGCTCAAAAATGCGCCCAGCGGCACGCCCATTTGGCCTTCAGCGGCACGCCCATTTGGGGCTTCAGCGGCATGCCCATTTGGCCTTCAACGGCACGCCCATTTGGGGCTTCAGTGGCACGCCCATTTGGCCTTCAGCGGCACGCCCATTTGGGGCTTCAGCGGTACGCCCATTTGGGGCTTCAGCGGCACGCCCTTTTGGCCCTCCTGCGGCACACTTATTGAGCCCGCCAGCGGCACAACGTGAAGGCATTTTCAACGGCCGAACGACGTGACGTCCATGCCCTACGTATCCTTGGCACGCAGTGAGCTGTCCGATGTGTCAACCAGCGGTTGGGCCACGTAGGCTACTCCCCTGACATCCAGGATGGGGGAGGTCAAACCCCATCATGACCAGCCGCTTCCCGCCTCCGACTGTCGTGCTCGAGGGCTCCCGCTGCTGGGAGTATAAAGCCACTCCCATTCCGGCGAAAAGAGGGGGAGAGGCCCATACACAGAGAAGAGGCACACAGGGAGAAGAGAGGAAGAGACACAAAGCCACCTACGAGAAGAAGGAGAAGAGAGAAGAGAAGGGAGAGGGCTCCGACTGAGAATCTTCCGACAACCACCAGGCAAAGAAAAGAGAGTAAGAGAGAGAGAGGGCTTGATGTAGCAGGGGAAGGTGGGGGAAAGAGCAGTGGACGGTCATCCCTGCTTCGATCCCCAACACCTCCTCTTCTTTTGTTCTTTGTTTCCTCCTTCTCCGTTCCTTTGTTCTTTGGTTTTCTTTCTTGCCCGTACCTTTAGCTTGGGCGTGTTTTGTAATGCATGTGGACGGCTACGGCCCTTTGCTCCCCCCCATGAATGAAGATCGTCCCCCCCCTCAGTGGGTTGTCTCTTTGTCTCGTTGGTTTTGAGCCACATGGCGTTTGATCGTCTTTCCCTTTACTTTCCGGTGTTTCGTTCATCCCTCATGCCGACGGCTTCCTCCGGATCCGGCGTCATCTTGAACGGTTTGAGGTCACGAACCTCCTCCTGTAAAGCCCAATGCCTTCACCTGTGTCTGCCCCTTTGAACCCTTTCCCTTCCTGTATTTTGGCCAACACACCCATAGCAGCCCCATGGTTCACTTTCCCTTGGTGCCCCAGCGGCACGCTTGGTCTCTCCCTAGCTCGGTACCCCCCCCCCCTTCAGGCGCCCTGAGACCGTCCTTGGCCGGCACGCCTTGGCTAACCCCCAGTACACCCTGTCCAGCCTTAGAGGTTTCCCGGTTCGTTATTTCCCCCCGAGTTTTCCGAGGTTTTGTTAAGGTGTTACCGCTCTCGGGCGCCCACCTCCAACTGCCGGGTTCCGCCACTCCATGTGGGCGCGTTCCCTTTATCTCCCTTACGCTCGGGTCAAGGGGAGATGCTGCCAAATTTTTATTAGAAATAATAACGCATTGAAGAGGCAAAGTAAAGCAACAAACAAATAGAATGATAACACATAAAGAGGCAAAAGGATGCATCAAACAGGTGAAACAACGACATATTAAAGGGTAAAGAAAACCAACGAACGTGTGGAAAAGGGGGAAAGATTTGTATAAAACTGCAAAAAAGGGCCAAAGAAAGGAAGAAAAGAAAAGCCTTAAAACAAGTAACAGAGGAGTGGGCCTTCATCGGCACGTCCGTCCCAGCCTTCGCCGGTACGCCCTCCACCCTCGTTGGGCGGTACACCTCTAACCTTCCTTCAGCGGTACGCTCTAACAGCCCTTCAACGACACACCTTCTCGGCCCTTCACCGGTACACACTCCTCTCCGTCTCACCTTTTCTTCCACCATCTCCCTGAAGTGGAACACAACGTGCAGACTTGGCAGGTTGATGCATGAACACAAGCAATGTATAGACTTTACGTGAAGGATTGTACAAATGCAGATAGTGAAGTATGCACAACGTATAGACTTTGGACAATGTACAGACTTTGAGCTGAAGGATGTATAGACTTTGTGTGCTGGTTGCCAATGTATAGACTTCGAGCCACAGCCAATAGACAACGTACAGACTTTGAGCTGAAGGATGTATAGACTTTGTGTGCTGGTTGCCAATGTATAGACTTTGAGCTGCAGCCCATAGACAACGTACAGACTTTGAGTTGAAGGATGTATAGACATTGTGTGCTGGTTGTCAATGTATAGACTTCGAGCCACAGTCAATAGACAACGTACAGACTTTGAGCTGAAGGATGTATAGACTTTGTGTGCTGGTTGCCAATGTATAGACTTCGAGCCACAACCAATAGACAACGTACAAACTTTGATCCGAAGGATGTATAGACTTTGTGTGCTGGTTGCCAACGTATAGACTTCGAGCCACAGCCAATAGACAACGTACAGACTTTGAGCTGAAGGATGTATAGACTTCGCGCGCTGGTCGCCAATGTATAGACTTTGAGCTGCAGCCAATGGACAATGTATAGACTTTGAGCTGGCCAATGTATAGACTTTGAGCTGCAGCCAATGGACAACGTATAGACTTTGAGCTGGCCAATGTATAGACCTTGAGTTGATGAATGCAGCCAATGTATAGACTTTGGGCTGATGAATGTACAGACTTTGGGTTGCGGTGACCAGCCAATGTGTCCCTTCACCGGTACACTATCTGTGGGCTTCCCCGGCACACTCTCTTGGCGCTTCTCCAGTGCGCCCTTGGGACACCATGCGCCACCCTTCCCCTCCTTCGCCGATACACTCTCCAGCCAGCGCTCCAGCGGTACACCTCCTTCAGCCCTTCAGCGGCACCCCTCCTTAAGCCCTTCAACGGCACGCATCTTCCGCCCTTCGCCGGCACACCTTTCCGCCCCACCTTTCTTCAGCGGTACATCACTCTTTAGCCCCCTTTTTAACCCGCCAAGGGCCAACTCTCCCCCCAAAAATAATAATACATGAATATATATATATATATATGTGTGTGTGTATATATGGGCATATGATGGCAGAACTAACAAGCCAATAAAAATCATGATGAATAAATAAACCTGAACAGATCCGTATAAAAAAATGAATGAAATAAGTGACAATAATAATAATAAAAAAGTAATAAAGACAGTAAGCAAGATGAGGGAAATCACCCGGAACAGATATGGAAAGAGGAGTAAGCAACGGAGTAACAAGAACAATAATGATAAAACAATATATGGTATTAATAATTCCACCTTGCAGCCCCCTCTCTCCGTGACTCGACGCAGAAGGAACAATAATGCCGCCCTCTCAGGTCGGGCCCGAGTCTTGGGAATCATCTTGACATGGCCAGGTCCCGACCTAGTCTCGGGCCGACATTCCAATCAGACCGGATTCGTTTCTCGCCCCGGATCCCTTCCGAGCCATTACTAAGATTGCCGTGCATTCGGCAGACATTTGAACGGGTCCACCTCGGTTTCCGTCACGTTTCTATCACGGACCCGTGTCCGAATATGAAAAGGTCCACGAGTGACCGACATGGCCAATGGCTCGTACCCTGATGCGGACTCTAGTGTGATTTATTCCTGTCCCTTTCTTGCGCAGTTAGTATTAGTCTTTTCGGCCGTAGGGCCCCTAATTTCGACAATTAATCAAGGGTGTTCCATCGTATGGGGGATGTAAATGACATCGTGACCTTTACGGCACGACGGGATCTGGTCCAGACACGAACCACACAATCGTCTGACGAAGTCAGGTCGAGCGCACCATGGGCTCTTCGGGGCCCGAATAAATTGTCACCTCGGTGACTGGCACGCCCACGCACTGAATAGACGAATCAACCATTCCCGAACAGACGAGCCTAATAGACGAACGAAAAGTGCATCCACAAGTCTGGCATACCCGGTGGGACCAATCCACCCTTCATCTCTTTGCCGGAATTAGGGGCCCTACGGCCACCTTCTTGTAACACTAATTGCGTTATTTTCTCAAATGCAGGAGAATCACATCATGGTGCCGACAATGGCTGTCACTTGCGGCCCTCAGGTCGTCGGGAACTATGTTTGGGGCGGCTACCTGGAGGTCCCCCTCAACTTCAGGAGTTTCCCTCCCACCGTTGGCTTCCCCAACTTCTTGGGGGTGGCCTTTGTCAACATCCTGGACGTGAAAGCACCTGACGAGCCCCAGACCAACGCTCCCGCTCCGGGGGCCACTGAAGCTGTTATCGGCCAAGCTGTGGCCAGGAACAACAACGGCGTCCCGACAACAATGCTGAGCTGCAATGTGCACCATGTGCACCAAACCGCCGGCCCGTCCCACCAAGGGTCGGCATCTCACCGGAGGAGGCTCCGGAGGAACAACACTGGCGCCGTCTCGGGGCACCGCATGTCTAACTCCGGGAAATCTATGACTGTCGGGACCCTCCGAGTCCTCCTGGACGGGCAATGTCCCAGGTGACACCGGACCGCGTCGTCCCGACTATCCTAGTCCGAAACTCTTTCCAGGGGCTGGAGAAGCTGAAGGAGAAGGTGACGCCCGCTGTTCTGGCCGCATCACCAAAGACTGCACCGGCTCACAGGCCGGCCAAGTTAAAGCAAACCTGGGTCCCCAAAAGGCCCGGCCCACTGCACCTGCCCAGGCGGGGCCTAGCACTTTCCGCCCGAGGAGGGCCCGAAGAGATGAGAGGGTCGAGGTGACAACCCCGACTCACCAACCAGCACCCGTCATGCCGGTGCCGCCCGAGAATGCCCGCCAACATCACCGTGGACGCCAACATAATGCTGCCCACCCGACACCCAGGATTTACTCCCCTCCTGTTCCTTCCATCGGTGCACAGCCATCGACTGCTCTCCCCGACCAGGAGTGGGAAGGGATCGAGCAGGCCATGAGAAACTACCTCCGAGGCCCAGGTAGCACTCCCTTGGGTCGCCAGAGATTGCTGGGGGCAGTAGCCTCCGCTTTCCAGGAAGAAGGAGCCCGACCCGCACCCAGTGCAGAGTCGAGGAACCGCTCGGAGGAACCGCGCCAGTCCCCTGTCTGGGAGGAAGCGCCGCTCCGACGATCGGTCTTCGACAGGCTGGTGTTCTCGGGGAGATCATCCAGGAGGGCGACGAAGAGAAACAGGAGCTGGAGAACCTTCACCTGCAATATGGCAAGAGTTCACGGTCGGTATGGGGCCTTACTTATCGACCCTGAAGAAATGGCCAGACTCGCCGCCAGGCCGGGGCCTCTCACTAGAAGGGGAAGAGCGGCAGGCAGCGCGGCACAGACAGGCGCCGAAGGGACCTTCCTTGAGGAACCCCTTGCGGCCCTCACGGCCAATGTGGTCACCACCCGCGACACGAGCGGCGGACCCTCTACATCATCCGAGGACGCCCCGGCCGAAGAGACAGGGGGCATGCCCAGTCTCCCCACAGCTGACTCGGCAATGCTGCTCATGATACAACGGTTCCAGCAAGAAACTGAGTCACTAAAGAAGCGACTGAATGACAGTGGGCAATCTTCAGATGTCCTGGCAGGCCGAGGTTCTACCCGGAGCGCCCAGGGACAGTGGACAATCTTCAGAAGCAGCTCTGCAAGCTGCTGCTCTTCCAGCAACCCTCAACCCTCTCGGGGGAGCGTCCCCGCAGCAGGCACATTACACGGCACCGGCCCCACCACAGGCTTTACTTTCCCAAGGGTCCCCCATGACCCCCCAGGCGACTGTGTTGGTTGCCCTGGGTGCGCAACCCGCTCATTTCTATCCGAGCCCGGTCGACCCAGCAGCAGTCAGCCGGTTGATGCTTGAACAAATGATAGACATGAAATTGGCAGAGAGAGGCGACGGGGATCAGACGCCATTCGACGTCTACCGGGTGCCCTACCCGGCTCACTATGCTGCAAAGAAGCTGCCGGTTGGCGTCACCAAGCCACCAAAGTTCGAAAAGTTCAATGGGCAAGGGTCTCCCAGGGAGCACATTGCCTATTATGTGAATGTCATGGGGGATCTGGCTGTTGATGAGGCTTACCTCCTGAAATTTTTCGGCTCAACACTTACCGGGCTTGCCTTTGAGTGGTACTCCAGCTTACCACCCGGGTCTGTTGCTGACTGGCCCGACATGCAGAAGAAGTTCAAAGAAAGATTCTACATTGCAGAACGGGAAGTCACTGTGGCAGAACTTTATGCCACAAGGTAGAAGAATGATGAGTCGGCCCTCGACTACATCAAAAGATAGAGGAACCTCAGCATGAGATGCAGGCGTCCCCCGCACCAGGAGGATGCGGTACAGATCTGCAAGCAGAATCTGAAGAAAGAAATCCTGGAGAGGATGATCGGCACCGAAGTCAAGACATTTGAGCGCCTGAACAATGTGGTAGCAGAGATCGAGGCGTTTCTTGCCCGATATTCTTGCACCCCGGCTGCATCAAGCCAGAGAGCTAGACAGGCCGAGAAGAAACCAGCTCCCCCTGAGGTGCACACACTAGATTTCCAGGCCTTTGAAAAACAAAAGGAGAAAGCCAAGGAGGCTGCCAACCTTCCCCCGCCCAGAACCATAGAACGGCAGGAGGGCCCCTCACTGAGGGAGAAGATGAGAAACAAGCTATATTCCTTCTCCCGTGACAAGTCAAAGCTCCTGTTTGAGTGGGCAACCAGTTACAATAAAATCACACTGCCAGAGCCGAAGAGGCCCGGTGACCTGAAGAAGAAAGACGACTCGCGCTTCTGTCTGTACCACCGGATGCTCGGGCATACCATTGAGGACTGCTATGTCTTCAAGGACGTTATTGAGTCCTTAATCAGCGGGGAGCTGGACATGGGGGAGCATAAGGTAGACCCCCCGCAACCGCATGAGTTGCCCAGCATAACCTCCACCGTCAATATGGTCTCGTTGTACCAGGAGTTGCCTGAGGAGTGGGCCGAGGCCAGCGCCCGTGCCACTTATGAAACTTTTATCATGGCCCCGGCTCAAGACCAAAGGGGTTGGCAGACTGTATCCAGGAAGAATAGAAGAGCACGTGTCCCTCGGCCCACCCCAGGAGTTCATCTAAGGGGTGTGACACCCCTGCATGCACTACCCCCGGTGAGCCCAGTCTGGCACGACACGGCCTCTCGACTGGTCATGAGGCGGCCCACTCACAACAAAAGGAGCTCTGCCCCGCTGCAGATGCATAAGAAGACCAGCCCGACGGTTGAAAGACTCCAGGCTATTATCGATGGGCTTGAAGATTATGAACAGCCCGAAATCCAGCCCGTGGAGCTGAAGGAGTATGTCCCCTGGGAGGAGTTCGAATCACTCGAACTGGCCCCAGGAACAGAAGCTGAAGCAGAGAAAGAGCCTCCCCTATGGGGTGAACTTCCCCAAGAGCAGCCGCTGGCTACAGCAGGAAAGAAGAAGAAGAAGAGAAGACCCAGGAGCAAGAAGGAAAAGGAGGTCGTCATCGCCTGCAACACCCTCTCGGCGCTGTTCGACACTGCCCTCTCCCTGGAAGAAAAAGAAGAAGAGCTACCCCATGAGCTGACGGAGGTGAGCCAGGCTGAAGCGTCCACTTCCCAACATGCCACCAGGTCGGGGAGGAAGTGGGGGTGCCCTCCTCAGGACAACCTCAACATCATGTTCAAGGGAGAGCAGCCATACCGGGTCCCCGAACACGAGGTCCGGGGCACCGAGATCCCTCCCCCATCGGGTCTCTATCCCGGAGGGGCCAGGAGCCAAGGCACCCCTTCATTCACCGAGTTCCTGTCAGCCTGAGCAGGGGGGCAGGTGCGCTCCCAAAAGTCTCCTTCGGCCAGAAAAGCAAGCAGTCCCCAAGCTCCACCGGCGGCGGCTCCTCCTCAACCAGAAGAAGAATTTAACGACATCCCAAACCTTACCGAATTCATGCAAGAAACGGAGGAAGCCCAGCAGGCCCCACGGGCTCAACAGGCTGCAACAGAACCCATAAAGTAGGCATCCCCTGATCTGACACTCCAGCCTCAAGATGGGGGCAGGCGCGACAAGGCCGAAGAGATGAAATTACTCAAGGTGCGGGCTGCCGACCGAATAGTCAGACACCTCAAGAAGATCCCGGCCCGATTCACCGGATGGGAGATGCTGTCTTTGGACGAAGAAACACGACAAGCCATCATTGCCGCACTCCAGACGCCAGCACACCTTGAAGCATGTCTGGCGGAGATATCACCTGAAGTGGCTGTGGCTTTCACAGAAGATGACATGCTCCTGCCCACCTGCAGTCATAACAGACCCCTCTACATGAAAGGTCAGCTGAACGGCCAGCCTATCAACAGGGTCCTGATCGACCCAGGGGCGGTAGTGAATATACTCCCCTACCGGGTGTACCAAAAGCACTACTTTGACGTACACCTGGTTGAGGTCAAGAATGTCAAGATTGCTGGTTTTAATCAGAAATGCGAGGTGCCCATGGGGGTTGTAGAATTCAACTTGACTTTTGATGATTTCGCCACCAAGGTCCAGTTCCACGTCATCAACTCCAACACTTCCTATAAGGCGTTGCTTGGACGGCCCTGGTTACACCAGAATAGAGTGGTGCCCTCCACCCTGCACCAATGCATTAAATACCCTTGCGAGGGGAAGGAAGTCAGAATCTTCACCGACCTCCACCCGTTCGAGGTGTTTGAGTGTCATTTGTCAGACGCCAATCTGTACTTAGAAAAGGCGAAGCAAGCTCCCCAGGCTGCCCAAGGCAAGGGAAAGAAGAAGGTCGAGGAAGGTGGCTGGTTTCCTCAACCACCCCAGGCTATGTGGCTCCCCCACATGTACCATTCATTGCATAAGAAGGAGGGGTATTCAAGGCAGCCCCTCTCGCCATCTATCCTACACCGGGGACGCTTGCCTCGAAGACCTGCTAGAGGATGTTAGAGTCCCGCTAGGGATCGTCAAGCCTATAGAAGGAATTGAATGTCAAGCAGCCGAGCAGCTGAAAACTTTTGAGGTGCCTAACCCTGAGGGGCAAACCACTATCTTTTATGTCGCCGGGGAAAAGCCAGTCAGGGAAGACGATGATTGCCGGTTCCCTGACGAGTTGCATGACCCGCACGTCCCCATCGCGGGACTTCCTTACATGATTGACCGGGCAGCCGGAGTGGTCAGAAAGCAAAAGATTCCCCCTTATCAACCCTCAGGCCGGAAGAAAATGTTTGAAAGGATGTGGAACCCACCAAACCTGGATCGACGGCTGCTGCAAATCACCAAGCACCCCGGTCTGGGCTTTTCACTAGAAGATTATTACGAAACTGATGTTATATCGGTTTCGGCCTTGTCCGACGATGACCCCGCGGAAGCTGCAGATTTGCGGGAAGCCCACCAAGATGTATATTTCAGGCCCCCGACTGAGGAGGCGCAAGATGAAGAAGTGTTCCTTTGGAACCCTCTCCACCGCCGCTGCATGGGGAAGACCTCCTCTTTCTCCGAGGGACTAACCTCGAAGGGGCAAACCACTGAGACGCCCTCACTCCAGCCTGCTGGCGAAGCAAGAAGCAGTAGCATGGGCCATGCTCCAGATTCTCCTCGATACGACCCCGTCATGTACGCCTTGTACCATAGGCAGCAACGGGAGATCGGGATGTTAAAAGCACGGTTGGCTGAGTTGACCTCGCTAGTGACCGACCTGATCCAAGGTTCTCTCTGCCCGTGGGGTGGCCATATGTCTCGGCCCCGAGACGCCAGCCCTGACGCCTCCGTCCGGTCAAGAAGGGAAACAAGAGATACGCAAACCCATTAACCGGGTGGCCAGCCAGGCGAGGCCTGACACTCCAAAAGAAGCTACAGAAGCCCTATTCCTTCCCAAGGGAGAAGACTCGGGGTATCTTTGACTGGGCCTGCCATTACGGTAAGGTCTCCCTCCCCGGGTCCAAGAGGCCGCAGGACACCCGAAGAAGTGGGGACCCACTGTTTTGTCCCTACCACCAGATACTGGGCCATGCCATCTAAGACTGCTATGTTTTCAGCCCCAAAAGAGATCCCCCTTTGGGGTGAACGCACACCGAAAGTACATGGGAAACAATAAGTGTTCTGTTCTATTTGAAAAGGGATTAAGCCACATATGCTTTGGGGCATACCCCTGTGTTACATTTCAAAAGAAGGAGGAAAAATAGAACTAAGGGGGTGGCAACGCTCAATCAACGCCCCTGAAGATGTCTTCTGTTAGGGTGCTTGGCCCGGATACAGAGGGGGGGTGAATGTATCCTTCTACAGATTATGGCCAAATTAAAACTAGGATGCTAGAAAAGAGACACAAAATAGAACTAATTCATTTCAACTCAAATACAAACTCATGGGCGTGCCTATCCAAGCATCTAGCGGAAGCAAATCAATCAAACAAGCCACGGCACAAGAGATTTTAGGTGGTTCGATCCACAGACCTACATCCACCCCTCACTCCCAACCGGAGTGAGGCTTCACTAGCAAATGCTAGAACCAAGCAGACTCAGTCTGCAAACAGTTGCTGCCACACAGCTTGACCAGGGGAACAGACTCCCCTCTTCCTCCCAACCGGAGGGACACCCAAGTGACTCCCAGCCACTTGAAAACTAGAGATCGAAGACCTCTCTTCCTCCAGACCAGGAGGGACCACTGGACTTGCAACCACAAGCCCAGAACCGGAGGACTAGCCTCCCTTCCTCTAACCAGAGGGAACCCACGAGTGACAACCTGTCACTTGCAACCCGGAGATCAGATCTCCCTTCTCCTGAACCAACAGGAGGAACCCGATCCCCAGCAAGGCAATCAGAAGAACAAGATAACCAAATGAAAACGGAGAAACAAAAACACGAAATGAAAATAACTTCAGCAAACAGAAAGCTGAAAGACGAAATGCACAATATGGCTCCCAACAGAGCTGACTGGCCTGGATCTGATCCACGGTCTAGTGAAGATAGATCTTCAGATGAAGCTTCCTATCTCTCGTTCTCTCTTCTTCTTTCTCTTCCTTTTCTTCGCTGCTTCCTTCTCTCACTCGCGAGCTCTCTCTCTCTTTCTCTTTTTACTTCTGCTGCTTCTCTCACTCTGCCACTCTTCTTTTTCTTCTTCTTTTCTTTTTCTGGATCGAAAGGCTTTTATGCTCTCCAGGCTTTTTCTTCGATCTTCGATCACACTTCATCAGAAGACGAAGGCTCCATTATATACCTGGAGCAGCAGCAGGGCGCGTGTGGCTTCCACAGTTCCCGCCCTAAGAGTTCGGACCACGTGGCAGCATCCAGCAGCTGTCAGAACACGTGTCTTCATCTGGGCATTCTCCTTATCCTCAGATCACATGCCCAGCACCAGTACGCTCAGCAGCTGGAGTTAGATGGCGTCAACTCACTTGCTCCAGAGAGTTGACGCAACCATCAGAGTTCTTCAATCTTTTTTAACGCTGCGTCGACTCCATCAGCATGCTGCGTTGACGCAATGGTACCGACAGTCCAGTGATCAAATCTTCAACAGATAGGCGTGCTGCGTCGACATTAACAGCATATAGCGTTGACGTATTGAAGGCAGCCAGAGGTGAGTCGTTCCTTTCTTGGACTGCTGCGTCGACGCTGCCAGTTGGTGGCGTTGACGCACGAACGTGTACGTTTCTATATTGGCATCTCTTAAGCTGCTGCGTCGACGCTGCTTGATGATGGCGTTGACGCAGTGGAAGATTTCGTGAAGGCTTCATCACTTGTAAGAGTCTCTGCAACTTTAACTGCTGCATCGACGCTGCTTTCTTGTGGCGTTGACGCAATAGAAGAAATCGTGAAGGCTTCGTCTACTGATGCGTGGATGCTCTAGGCTTCAGGCGTCGACCCTGTTCCCTTCTGCACAACATGAAGTGTATAGACTTAGTGTTAACGTGCCAGAGAAACTAGTGTACAGACTTCATGTTAACGTTGAACCCAATGAACAGACTCTATGATATGAAGCCAATGTCCAGACTTGAAGAGAAAACAAATGTATGGACTTTGACGGAGTGAGACAATGTTCAGACTTTGTTCCACCGACCAGAGTACTGACTTTGCAAGCGTGAGACGCTGAAAGAGACGGTGGCTGAGACGAACGCTGTATAGACTTTGAAATCTGAATCGACAAAGCAGGCTGTACAGACTTTGAGAGTCTTGAAGGATGTACAGACTTTGAGGGCTTTGATGGC
Source organism: Amorphophallus konjac (assembly GCA_022559845.1). Taxonomy (NCBI): domain Eukaryota; kingdom Viridiplantae; phylum Streptophyta; class Magnoliopsida; order Alismatales; family Araceae; genus Amorphophallus; species Amorphophallus konjac. Next base: position 423,310,742 of record CM040126.1, on the reverse strand, counting down.
CAATGTACAGACTTGTAACACTTGAGGACTGATGTATAGACTTAGGAACATTTGCCAAGGCTGTACAGACTTCAGGCTGAATGTGTGCAAAGACTGAGAATGTATAGGCTTCATGAAGTGCATGCTACAGTGATGTCTAGACTTAGACGCAACATGCTATGCAATGTACACACTTGATGTAATGCATGCCGATGTACAGACTTCAGTTGAAGTCAACCGAAGAGTGAATATACTTTATGAATGCATATGCCAAGACCAATGTACAAACTTGATCAAATGTCTAGACTTTGCATGAACAGTCGATGTGTAGGCTTGAAGAACTGAAGCCCACGTTGTATAGACATGACCTAACAGTCCAATGTATAGACTTGAATAGCTGAAAGCTACAGTGAGAGAGTGTATACACTTGACCAGATCAAGGGCAATTCGAGTGTACAGACCTCATGCCATGAGACGCTGAGAGAGACAGTCTAATGTACAGACTTATGAAGACTGATGCATGAACAGTAATGCATAGACTTAGGAGCATGGAGGCCAATGTATAGACATCAACTATCAAGACGCTAAGGAAGACGGACAATGTACAGACTTCCTGTAACAGTCTGATGTACAGACTTCATGAAGCTAGACCAGCGGCTGTACAGACTTTGAAGGAGGACAAATGTATGGACTTGGTGACGTGAAAGTGATGTACACACTTAGCGTTGACGCTAATGTCTTGAGAATGCTCACAGCGTTGACGCTGCATGAGACGTAGGCTGTACAGACTTAGCATGTGAAGACTGATGTGCATACTTACTGAGTTGACGCTGCAACCCAATGAGTTGACGCTGCAACATATATTCTTGATGATCAACTGATGATGTATAGACTTTATCAAATGAAGAAACTGAACTGAAGCGTCGACGCATCAGCTCAAGGAGTTGACGCACTACTGTATGGACAGATACAAATATGACCAAGGGGTCGACGCATCGGCACACTGAGTTGACGCACTGCAGTGACAACTGTGCAGACAGAGTGTAGCAATGAATGCTTTATGCATCCGTTAACATGACTGAACATCAAAATATATTAAACTAAACTGAGCAGCAAGATGACTGAACATTTGATTAACTCACATCAACAACCAATCATCAAAACCATCATCAAAATCACAGGGGCACAATAATCTCCCCCTTTTTGATGATGGCAACACTTTCAATACATTAAGTCATTCTGATGATGTGAGGCATTCTGAAGACTCAAATTATTCTCCCCCTTTGACTTCATCAAAAAGAAAAGAATTTGAGAAATTAAGGCATGTATAAAAGTTCAGTCAATTTCTCCCTCTTTGGCAAACAATCTCCCCCTTTGGTATAATCAAAATAAACCATGGTAGATGCAGATGCAGCAAGAAATGCAATACTTCCCCCGGAGTATATGAATGCAAGGTCACAAATGATATGAACATGATTCATTATGACAAGGAATGCTCCCCCTGAATAAGTGGAATCTTTTGAGATAGATGAGAAGGAGACCACAGGGGCAAATAAGGAGAAGTTCAGGTCAATGAACCAATAACATGAGCAGAAGAAAATCAGCCAGATTTTTAAGGAAGCTTCAATCTCAGAAAATTCAGTCAGATTTTCAGAGAGATATCAATCTCATAAATCTAAAACATAAGTTTTCAAAGTCTTCCATTATAAGGGCTTATGAATGAGCTTTATTGAACAGTATGGTTTAAACATGATGTATGTAGAGTTTATCAATAAAATTCTGTATTGATATCTAAAACCATGGTTTAATAAAAATGAACCAAGCCCTCATATTTATATTGATAAATCTCCCTTTCTCTTACACAATCAAAATTATTGACTTCTTTCGGAATTACATACATCTGTATTGAAATCAAGCAATTATGAAGTCATATGAATTTGTCTAGGGTTGTAGCAATTTGATTTTAGCATCAATATTCAGGTATTTCAATTTGTTCAACAATTTTCTTGCTACAATTTTACGAGCACTCTTGTTCAGTTCACACCTTGTAACTGAGGATATATCTTGATCAGAGGCCAATATCCCTAAGCAGTTAGTGTGACTAACAGTCATGCTTTGTATGAACAGAGTTAGCATTTACACATCATGACACACTCGAAATCATTTCTGGATGAGTGAGTTGTATTTCTCAGTGTGCATGCCATTGCTCTGCCTAATTTTAAATGAATTTTATTTTACAGAGTTAACTAAGGCACCTCATGACACAGTCCTTTGGACATGGTTTCTCAGTGACCAAAACCATTGATCTGACAACTATTTACCCTTTAGACATTTCAGATAACTTTATTTGCTTCAAAGCAATAACAATACCATGTTCTTAACCAAATAAAGTCATGTATTCAAAAGTGCAGATTTCAGAAGTTTTCACAAGACACAATATGAAACAGATGGTTAAGGTTTATTAAACATGCTTCAGATATTTTTAAGAGATTTTAAAGTCAAACTCCATGAACATTAAACTTAAACCACATGAGTTATTTCAGACATTCATAAAACTGTATAATAGAAGATTTCTAGTTCAAAATTTTTTCAGATTTATGATCGAGATAGCCCATTGAAATCTTCATGAAGGACTGATTGAATTCTGAACCCGAATTATACCAATTGATAGGAGGAATACTAATTGTTAAGAGAGATTGTGAAGCTCAAAGTTTTCAGAATATGATTAAGGTTTGTCAACAAAATCAGTAAGAGAGGATATGCAATGAGTTCTGACCCATGTATGCATTTGACAACCTATATGCAATGCAATGACTCCCCCTCACAATATGCATTCAAACTCTCTTTTTGGCATTTTCAATATAGGGAGATGTAATGCACTATATGTATGCAGGGACATGCAAAGACTCAACATTGAATGCTATGCAAGGATATGCAACTTACTCCCCCTGAAAACATGCAATGTTTACACTGAGAACTGAACATATGAGACCAAATGATTCATGCACATTCAGACTGTCCTAACCAGCAAGGTGACCCATGGTACTAGGCGGAGCACTTGGTCTAAAAGACCACCTCACACATAGTAAGAACCTCCAGACAGACCTCCCTGCCTTTTGGTACCTTACCATTTATATACCATTGAGGTCATGCATAATTATTCAACATGCAGTCCTATATGCAATTCAGAATTTCAGTGAGCTATTGCAACACACAAGTTTCAAGTCACACTCATATGCAGTTCAGATTTTTTCAGAAAATTCGAAATGCAATTTGTTTTCAGAGTTTATGCATAACACAATTGTCAAACAATTGAAATTAGCCTATGTATGCATCAGATACAGACAACCCTTCTTAATCTGATATTTGCACAGAACTCTCAGCAAATGCATGATCAGAAAATAATGCACATGGCAAATGATGAATGAAAATGCAAAAACAGATTTAACTTGCTATGCATTAAAACTAAAAACAAGAAGAGCAGGAAGTTTACCTGAAAAGTTCAGTATGGGGTTTTCTTCTTGAGTGCCTTGGATCATTACCCCTTTTTATTTCAGTCCCAAGGCACACCTACATAGCAATGTTATTTTGCAGAAACATGTACCCAAGAAGTCTTGGGTCCTGACATGACAGTATCACTTCTAGCAGGTTTTCTCAGCATATTTTTAACTTGATAGCAAGGAGCAGCAGTTTTCAGACCTGATTTATGCACATTCTTGTTAGCATGAACTCTATGTGCATATACATGAGACTCCTTGTTAACAGAATAAACATTCTGTTTGCCAAAACCAGTTTGGTTTTGATATCCTGCCAGCCAACAGGTTGCAGCCCTGTGACCTGGCTTTCCACAGTTATAGCATGAGAAAATAGGATTTAGGTTTTCTTTATGCACATCATTATGAACATGAATTGTATGTGCATTAGCATGGAAATTTCTGCTATTTGTATGACCAAACTGTTTTCCATAATCAAAACATTCAAAGTTTTTCATTTTGAAAATAACTTTGTTCTTTCTGAGAGCATTTGTGCTTGCAGGGAATTTAACAGTTTTAGAATTGAATTTTCTACCCTGAGCATGCCAACAATCAATGGACCTGTGGCCATGCTTTCCACAGTGAGAGCAGAAAGGGGACTTTCTTCTAAAAGAACCTGACCATCATTCAGAGGCCTTGTGACCAATTTTGTTGCAATTAAAACATATGATGTGCTGGTTCTTTGAAACAGATTTGTTCTTGTTGACGACATGCTGATTTGCAAAGTGTTTTGTATGATATGAACATGATTTTTCCTTACTACTTGCAAACCAGCAATGAGCAGTAGTGTGTCATACTTTATCACAATTAGAACTTGTGACACTCTTTTTCTGACCAGACACAGATTTTCTAGCATGCTTTTTGTCATCCTTTTTCATCACAAGACAGTTACTCATAAGATGTCCATACTTACCACAATAATGACATGAGCCATTTGATTTCTTAAAAACATGGCATTTATCCGATGAGTTTTTAGCATGCAGATTGTTCCTTTGAATTTTTGATGTTTTATGATTTTTATTTTATTTTTCTGTTTTCTTAGCCTTGTACCGAGGTGGAGATGAAGTAGAAGGCTTCTCCTGTTCAGAGGATTTAGCAAAGACAGTGTTCAGGTTGGCTCCATCAGCCTTCCTCATGACTGGACTGTAACCCAGTCCTTCTTTCTTAAAATTAATCTTTGTTCCCAGTATTTTCTGAACAATGGGTTGTTTGTCTTTTGATGTTGTGGCTACGTTTGAAGCATTTACAAAGGATGTCATTACTTTGTTCTGCAAAGTCTTTTTATTTAGATTATTGTAGCCCAACCCTTCCTTTTTGACATTGACTTTTACACCTAGCAGCTTGTCTAGGTTTTCTTGCCCATCAACAAATTTAGACAAGGATTTCCTCAAGTCTTGAATCTCATTTTCGAGAGATACAATGTTTATTTCATAGCTTGCAATCTCTTGTTCACTGCAGTTGACAACTTCATTCAAAACTTTGTAAGTTGTTTTGTATTTTTCAATTTCCTTTCTCAGCTCATCTACTTCATCAGTTTCGTTTGTACAAGTGACTTTTCCTTTCTCCAGTGTGAGAAGTCTTTCAGACATGGCACTGTTTAACAATTTTAATTTTTCAACTTCTTCTTTAAGCTTATCATTTTGAACTAATTCATTTATTAGAAGTTGATCTTCTGAATTGACTTCATGTTTTCTTCCAGTCTCAAATTCCTTTAATTCTTTTTGCTGTTTCTCCAGATCTTTCTGTAATTCTATGTTTACAGATTTTATGACATTCAATTTTTCAGTCAGCAATGTGTTCTCCTGTTTAAGTTTCTCAAATTTTTCATCATTTTTATTGGAGAACTCTCTAAGAGAATCATTTTCAGATTTCAGCTTGTTTAATTTAGACTTAACACATTTAATTTCTTTCAGCAAATCCTTGCTCTGAACAGAATCATGACTAGCTAGACTAAGCTTCTTTTCAAGTTCAGAGATTTCTTTCACATGATCTTGATTCTCAGTTTTCAATAATGAAATTTGTTTCTTCAACATTTGAAGATCAGTCATACAAGCACCATGAATATTTTTCAATTCAACATAATTTCTACAAGGAGAGCTTGAACTATCTAAACCAGTACCCTTCTTCAATTTTTTATACTGTTTTCTTAACAGTTCATGAGATTCAAATAATTCAGCATACGCATTCTCCCAATCTTTTAGAGAGAAATTCTCGAAGAGATTTACCTCATCATCATCATCTTCTTCAGTTTGATTGCTGCCTTGATCGCTTCTGTTGGCCATCATGCAGCTTGTTTGATTTCCTTTCCCAGCTCTCTTCATCATCTCCAACATATCCCTTGCAGATCTGCAATCAAGGAAACATGAGTGAAAGGCTTTGTCAGTGGCTGCTTTCATTAGATTTATAGCTGTCTGATTCTCCTCATACATTGATTCGTGACTGTCAATCCATTTGGACTTTTTCTTTGGTAATTCATGAGGACCATGTGAAATTACTTTCCACAGGTCTGGATTCACCGATTTGACATAATTACGTAAAGCACTGTACCACTGGTTGAAATCAGAACCACTAAAGACGGGTGGACAAGCCATTGAAACGGATACCCGATAGATTCAATGCAACAAGAATATTGATGCACTAAAACAAATTAGCACCTAAGACTGCAAGATCGATCTGCAGGTCGCTGGACCTTGTATGCAGACACCCGCTCTGATACCAACTGTTAGGGTGCTTGGCCCGGATACAGAGGGGGGGTGAATGTATCCTTCTACAGATTATGGCCAAATTAAAACTAGGATGCTAGAAAAGAGACACAAAATAGAACTAATTCATTTCAACTCAAATACAAACTCATGGGCGTGCCTATCCAAGCATCTAGTAGAAGCAAATCAATCAAATAAGCCACGGCACAAGAGATTTTGGGTGGTTCGGTCCACAGACCTACATCCACCCCTCACTCCCAACCGGAGTGAGGCTTCACTAGCAAATGCTAGAACCAAGCAGACTCAGTCTGCAAACAGTTGCTGCCACACAGCTTGACCAGGGGAACAGACTCCCTTCTTCCTCCCAACCGGAGGGACACCCAAGTGACTCCCAGCCACTTGGAAACTAGAGATCAAAGACCTCTCTTCCTCCAGACCAGGAGGGACCACTGGACTTGCAACCACAAGCCCAGAACCGGAGGACTAGCCTCCCTTCCTCTAACCAGAGGGAACCCACAAGTGACAACCTGTCACTTGCAACCCGGAGATCAGATCTCCCTTCTCCTGAACCAACAGGAGGAACCCGATCCCCAGCAAGGCAATCGGAAGAACAAGATAACCAAATGAAAACAGAGAAACAAAAACACGAAATGAAAATAACTTCAGCAAACAGAAAGCTGAAAGATGAAATGCAAAATATGGCTCCCAACAGAGCTGACTGGCCTGGATCTGATCCACGGTCCAGTGAAGATAAATCTTCAGTTGAAGCTTTCTATCTCTCGTTCTCTCTTCTTCTTTCTCTTCCTTTTCTTCTCTGCTTCCTTCTCTCACTCGCGAGCTCTCTCTCTTTCTCTTTTTACTTCTGCTGCTTCTCTCACTCTGCCACTCTTCTTTTTCTTCTTCTTTTCTTTTTCTGGATCGAAAGGCTTTTCTGCTCTCCAGGCTTTTTCTTCGATCTTCGATCACACTTCATCAGAAGATGAAGGCTCCATTATATACCTGGAGCAGCAGCAGGGCGCGTGTGGCTTCCACAGTTCCCGCCCTAAGAGTTCGGACCACGTGGCAGCATCCAGCAGCTGTCAGAACACGTGTCTTCATATGGGCATTCTCCTTATCCTCAGATCACATGCCCAGCACCAGTACGCTCAGCAGCTGGAGTTAGATGGCGTCAACTCACTTGCTCCAGAGAGTTGACGCAACCATCAGAGTTCTTCAATCTTTTTTAACGCTGCGTCGACTCCATCAGCCTGCTGCGTTGACGCAATGGTACCGACAGTCCAGTGATCAAGTCTTCAACAGATAGGCGTGCTGCGTCGACGTTAACAGCATATAGCGTTGACGTATTGAAGGCAGCCAGAGGTGAGTCGTTCCTTTCTTGGACTGCTGCGTCGACGCTGCCAGTTGGTGGCGTTGACGCACGAACGTGTATGTTTCTATATTGGCATCTCTTAAGCTGCTGCGTCGACGCTGCTTGATGATGGCGTTGACGCAGTGGAAGATTTCGTGAAGGCTTCATCGCTTGTAAGAGTCTCTGCTACTTTAACTGCTGCGTCGACGCTGCTTTCTTGTGGCGTTGACGCAATAGAAGAAATCGTGAAGGCTTCGTTCACTGATGCGTGGACGCTCTAGGCTTCAGGCGTCGACCCTGTTCCCTTCTGCACAACATGAAGTGTATAGACTTAGTGTTAACGTGCCAGAGAAACCAGTGTACAGACTTCATGTTAACGTTGAACCCAATGAACATACTCTATGATATGAAGCCAATGTCCAGACTTGAAGAGAAAACAAATGTATGGACTTTGACGGAGTGAGACAATGTTCAGACTTTGTTCCACCGACCAGAGTACTGACTTTGCAAGCGTGAGACGCTGAAAGAGACGGTGGCTGAGACGAACGCTGTATAGACTTTGAAATCTGAATCAACAAAGCAGGCTGTACAGACTTTGAGAGTCTTGAAGGATGTACAGACTTTGAGGGCTTTGATGGCCAATGTACAGACTTGTAATACTTGAGGACTGATGTATAGACTTAGGAACATTTTCCAAGGCTGTACAGACTTCAGGCTGAATGTGTGCAAAGATTGAGAATGTATAGGCTTCATGAAGTGCATGCTACAGTGATGTCTAGACTTAGACGCAACATGCTATGCAATGTACACACTTGATGTAATGCATGCCGATGTACAGACTTCAGTTGAAGTCAACCGAAGAGTGTATATACTTTATGAATGCATATGCCAAGACCAATGTACAAACTTGATCAAATGTCTAGACTTTGCATGAACAGTCGATGTGTAGGCTTGAAGAACTGAAGCCCACGTTGTATAGACATGACCTAACAGTCCAGTGTATAGACTTGAATAGCTGAAAGCTACAGTGAGAGAGTGTATACACTTGACCAGATCAAGGGCAATTCGAGTGTACAGACCTCATGCCATGAGACGCTGAGAGAGACAGTCCAATGTACAGACTTATGAAGACTGATGCATGAACAGTAATGCATAGACTTAGGAGCATGGAGGCCAATGTATAGACATCAACTATCAAGACGCTAAGGAAGACGGACAATGTACAGACTTCCTGTAACAGTCTGATGTACAGACTTCATGAAGCTAGACCAGCGGCTGTACAGACTTTGAAGGAGGACAAATGTATGGACTTGGTGACGTGAAAGCGATGTACACACTTAGCGTTGACGCTAATGTCTTGAGAATGCTCACAGCGTTGACGCTGCATGAGACGTAGGCTGTACAGACTTAGCATGTGAAGACTGATGTGCATACTTGCTGAGTTGACGCTGCAGCCCAATGAGTTGACGCTGCAACGTATATTCTTGATGATCAACTGATGATGTATAGACTTCATCAAATGAAGAAACTGAACTGAAGCGTCGACGCATCAGCTCAAGGAGTTGACGCACTACTGTATGGACAGATACAAATATGACCAAGGGGTCGACGCATCGGCACACTGAGTTGACGCACTGCAGTGACAACTGTGCAGACAGAGTGTAGCAATGAATGCTTTATGCATCAGTTAACATGACTGAACATCAAAATATATTAAACTAAACTGAGTAGCAAGATGACTGAACATTTGATTAACTCACATCAACAACCAATCATCAAAACCATCATCAAAACCACAGGGGCACAACATCTTCAAGAGGGAGGATTCTGACGCAAGGAAAGTTTGTCATGTCACGCAATCGCCCCCTCTGTTCTTCGAGTCGAGCGAGCTCGGTCTCTACAGACGCCATCTCGGTCTGGGCGATGGCAAATGCCTCGCCTTCTTTCTCGACTATCTCCTTAGCTCGGGCGAGGTCGGACCTGGCGGTGGCAAGGTAGCCCTCCAGCTTCGTGATTCGGTTCCTGAGGGAGCAAACGTCGCCCCGGACTCCCTCCATGGCCTTCCCATGCTGCTCTACGTCATCGCGTCGTGCCTCCAGAATTTGCAAATACTCGTCTGCCAGGGCATCGAGAGCGGTGTGCTCGCCGGGGGCTTGAGTCTCGAGGAACTCGCGACGCTTAATATACTTCAGCAACAGTAGAACCAACCGCGACCATTCCCCGAGTGGGCAGCCTAACACTTGCAGTGCCCCGGTCAACTGCGTCACTATACTGTGCACCTCCCGATATGATAGGCTAGGATCGGCAAAGAGCATCGTCCGCAATGTTACCAACATCTGTCGGACCGGTGCGCCTGATGAGGTGTGACTGACCGAGGGTACCCTCGGGGGAACAAAATCCACAGAGCTGTCCACCTCGGCCCACAAATCAGCGTCCGCCGCGGCCGAGGAAGATGGAAGAGCGAGAGTCAGGTCCTCTGGCCGGCGCCGGCATAGCTCAACAAAAGATCCCTGGCCGGTCACCACCAGGGGAGGGGACAAGGTTGCCGCCGAGTCATCTGGTGCCGCCGCCAGCTCCCTGGACGGGGATGCAGGTGCCGCTGCTACAGGCAAAGGAGGGGCTTCGAGCAAAGCCGGGCCCGAAGCCATCGCTGGTCGACCCCTCTCCTGCGTCTGGGACCCCTCCAGGTGTGCGTGAAGCCCCGCGAATATCTGCTTCAAGAGCGGATCCTCCATCTGGGCCAGAAGCTTCAGGAGAGGCGGAAGCGGAATTATTAAGTGGGGTATGCCTCCCGCTTGCACAAGTGCTGTGAGGCTCTCCGCCCCTGGGCCCGAGGCCGGAGCCGACCCCTCCACCGCTATCGGACCGATGGCCGATCTCCGTTTGGCGACGGCCTTCCGGACACGGCCAGACGTCTTCCCTGGCGTCGGCGTTGCCTGACCATGTGGAGAGGAGTCAGCTACTCGTTGCCTGGAATAAATCATGCGGGGGCAAGAGGCAGAAAGGGACCATAAGACCCACGTGCTTACCTCGGCCACCGGAACGATGCCGCCTTCGGGCGCGATCTCTCCCTCCTCCAAAGGCTCGCCCGCCGGCCCAGGAACACTGGAAGTCTCTACGACCGACTCCTGCTGAAGGGCCTCAAACAAAAGGGCTAGCTTGCCCAGGCCCGCATCGGCTCCTGCAGGGCGGTTGACCGGCGCGGTTGGAGCAGCTCCCTCCACAACCTTCGGCTCAGTTGGTGCCTAAAAATCAAAGGATGACGTGAGGAAAGTCGAGGGATGATCACAAGGGGGGGTCCCGCGCGAACAAGCTCACACTTACAGCAGCCTTCCCCATTAGGCTTAAGGAGCTAGCAAGTAAAGGGGCCGTAAAGAGCGGCTCGGGCGGCCCAGACACTTCAAGCACGCCCTCGTCGGGGGCCACTTCATCGGAGGAGTAGTCATAGTCTACCTCTTTGCTCGACGACGAATCAATCGCTACGGGTTCTTCCCTTGCCGGCAAAGGGGCCTCCACTTCGAGGTCAATGATTGGCGCATCCTCCCGCGGGCTGGGTGAGGCTGGTGCACCAGACTTCAACCTCTTCCTCACATACATGTGCGTCATCGGGAGGTGTAGGCGGGGCCCTAATAGCCCAATAACTGCTGCAGCAGCGCCTGTCACATAAAAGAAAAGGCAAGTCATGTCAAAGCCAATGGATTCCCAAAGAGTGAAGGAAGTCAAGCGAGCGGACGGAGACAACTACCCCCTTCGGCTTCTGCAACATGAGGCGGCTCGCGGATGGCCTCCTTGATGGGCGACGCTGCCTCAGGAACTGCGGCCTTGCCCTCACCCGGGATCAGCACAGGTGCCGGCTCCTCCATACCACCTGAAAGAAAGAAATGCAATTGTCATATGTGCATGCAAGGCCCGCCCCGAGAGGCAAATAAATCTCAAAGGATCTCGGCAACCGGTGAACCTCACCAGCATCGTGACTCAGTTCAATCCGGGTAACTTCAAACTCTTCGAAAGATAAAATGGGAGCCACCGGAGAGACGGCCACTGGGGCCGGGGGTCCCTCGGCCCGCCTCCGCTTTGCCGCTTGCCGCCCGGCCGCTTTGGCAGCAGTCAACACCTTCTTAACGGGCGACTTCGCCCAGGACCTCCCCTTGGCTTGTGGTGGGGGAGTCGGAGTTGACGCCGAAGTCGCCTTTGCTGTAGCCGCAGCTTCACCCACATCGGGGATGGGGGTAGGAACCAGCTCCTCCACGTCAGGAATAGACGTGGGTGCAGGCTCATCCACAGCAGCTGAGACAAAAGGGGGAAAGACAGTCAGGCGTCAATGCCTTGCCTCGAAGTGAAAATAAACCTTAAAAGTACGCCAAAGGTTTGAGGTGCTGACCGGCGGGTTGACTCGACTTGGTCCGGGCGACCTCAAACTCCTCAAAAGATGGGATTCGGGGCACCGGAGGAGCAGCCGTCAAGGTCTTAGCAGTCTCTATTTTTCGCCGCTTCGCGTCCCGCTACTTGGCCGCTTTGGCGGCATCCACTGCCTTCTTCACAGGCGACTTCGCCCGGGACCTCTTCACAGCCTTGGGCAAGGGAGCCGTGGTCGGGGCTGGCAGTGCGGCCTCGAAGTATGCGGGCTTCTGGACGAGCCGAAGGAGATTCCGATACGTCACCATTTGCACGCTGTTGGGATGGTATGTCAAAATAGACACACGCATATGATTAGCACCCGGTAACCTGCTAAGGTCGCAGCAATGAGAATAAAAGAGGTGGAAAGGTTAAATACCGTGAGGACCGGTATACAACCGAAGTGTTATCGGCCAATAGCTCAGGGACGGCTCCTTGTCCCGACGCGCCGCCTCTCGGACCAGCCAGCACACGTCCTCGATCTTCTGGCAGCGATCAGTAAGAGCAGCCAGATCCGCAAGCTTCTTCGACGAGAGATGGCAGAAAAGATTGAAGTGGTCCATGCCCCACCCGTCGGCATAATAATAGGAGACATGCAGGCGCTTGCCCATAATGACGGCCGTCTGATCCTCGATCTTCAGCCCATTCACTCGGAGGAGGATATACAGCCACGTGGTGTCCTTGTAATTTTCAGGCTTCCTCTCCTCCCGCCTCATGAATGTGCGGTATGGGCGGATTGGGTCTCTATCTGGGCGCCAGCTCTTTGCGGGAGTGCCCTCCTCTTCCATGGGGAGCGGATAATTGATGAGCTCCAGATGGTTGCTCCCTATCCGGCAAAGGTCCCTCAGGGTCTTCTTGTAGTTATCCTTCGCCACTGGGGATAGCTCCACTTTCGGTGTCGGCCTCGCTTCCCGAGCTTCCCGGCGGGCGGCCAAATATGCCACCACCTCCTTCTCCTGCCCGTTCTTGAGCCGGAGGAGATGCTCCGGGTCAATATCGAGCACCGGTACCGGCTGCTTGCTCAGGAATTTCCTCTCTGCTCCGTCCCAGCAATCGGTCTTATGCAATCGATAAAAGGCCGTCCGGGCGTTCCACCATTTTATATACTCCAGAGTCACCCGGGGGATGCGACCGGCGGCTGGCACTCTGAAGGTGGCAGAGTCTGCCCGATGGAAGAAATCCCACCAGCTCCTGGCATGCTCGGCGACCGAACTGCCCCGGAGATTTCATGAAGGCAGGCCGAACTGTGCATGATAGACAGGGATATGCTGATCATATCCGAAGTTTCGGCCAAACCGGAAAGGGTAATATGGATCCAGCAGCACATTGTCCCCCTTCCTAAACGCCATCACACTTGGGCGAATAGATAGCGCCCAGTCTCTCAGCTCGAGCTCAAGCAATGGGCGGACCACGTTTTCTTGGCTGATGGGGTGGACATACTTCTCCACCTGATCGTCTTTGCATTCCCGCTTATCGTTCACCAGAGGGCTGGAATGTGCGGCCAGCGTCCAGAAGTGAATGGTGCCGGCCGCATCCCGGGGAACCGTTGTCAACCGGCCCCGAATATCATACAGTCGCTGGGAGGTGGACCCTGGCTCTGCGCTGGCAAACTCCAGCATCCTCGGCACCAACCCCCAGTCTTGAAGAGCGCGCGGGGCGAACTCCGGGAATAGTGAACAAACCCACACATTGAAGAAGTGCAGTGGGCACACGTACCGGGCTTGTCTCGGGAACTGATGGGTGCTGATATCTCCCAGTGCCTTGTAGATCAGACAAAGAGCAGCCGGGCATAGGGACAACTTGATTCCCCACGCCATTTGACACACCGGGTAGATGGCGTCCGGTTGAATGACCGTCTCGTCCCCGTATGGCATGGCAAACAAGCATAGCCAGTACGTTAAGTAAGCGGCGCAGTGCGTCAATGGGTCGACCCCGATCGGATTGGGGCCACTCCGGCGTCCCCTGGAAGGGATTCTCACATCAGTTTTGGGCATGGCGCGCTTCTTGCGAGCGACGACGGTCCCAACGCATGGAAACTCTTCATATTGCATCAGCCTATCATAGAAATATTGCAGCCACAGGGTCAGGCGCACCCTCTTCCGGTCCCCACGGCGGGGCTGCCTCCCGCCATGCGCCAGCTGGTATAGCTCCCGATATGCCTTCATAAGATACCGGTACGAGTAGCCAAGGGAATAGTAGCCGTCGCCATTGTCCTCGTCCTTGATCAGGTCGGGAAGGCATACTTCTTCATAAGGTTCCCCGTCAATGGGCAAGCCGCTCAACTGGCTGAGGCTCCATAGGTCCAGTGAAGTTTCACCTTCTGCCGTGTAAAAAGTGTTGGTCTCAGCGCTGAACACCTCTATCATGCCGCAGCAGAGGCCCTTGGAGATGAGGTAGCCGTAGCGGGAGGCGTAGACGCTGTGATATATACCAGCTCGGACCAGCAACGGGGCGTAGTTGAAAAGCACGTACTCCGTAAACTCTACTGCCCCTTCCCGGAAGCTGTGGGCGTCCTGAAGCTTCAGCTCCCCGAACCAGCCCAGCACCAGCTCGTACTTGAACCTGACGGCCAGGCAATCCAAGATAAATGGCTCCTCCCTGTAGCCCCGTTTTAGGGGAGCCAAGAATAAACCTAAGCGGGGTGGCTCGCCCTGCACCTGCCCAGCAGACATATCCCACTTCGCTGGGGTGAAATGAGGTGCTCGCACCAAATTGTCTTCGGCTGGTAGCACTCCTTCGATCCCCAGGATGGGCTTCCATTCCCGGGCCTCCCCCACCAAATACATCGGGATGCTCCTCGGGACGCTGTACAACAAACTGTCGCGAGCCTGCAAGATCACCTGCTCGACCTCCCGCACGGCCCGCAGCTCCCTCCTTTCCCGGGAGCGGAAGTACTTAAGAAAACGGATCAGATGCTTGTCCTTCGGGAAGTCCCTCTGATATTCACCGGTTCGATCAAAGGTAAAGCGATTCTCGACCCGAGAAAGCCGGTTATAGTCCATTGTCTCACCCTCCGAACCCGAGGACTCGGCTAGCACGGCTATTTCAGCATGCTCCATGTCCAGCTTCTCCACGTTGAGCCATGTGACGGCTGACATTGGAGGCTGGGGAACAAGGTCGGCACCGACAGCGGCAGCAGGAGCAGAAGAACCACTTGGGGCAGCCATTTATCTGTAAAGAGGTAACAAACAGAAGATCAGAATAAGCCACGGGCAAAGGGAAATGAAAACTGTAAAGGGGCTCTACTACAAGTAAAATGAATGAGACACTGCCAATTTCTGACGAAATTTCGACAGAGTTTCCCCTAGGCTAGAGGCGTAAGGGAAAACACGGGTACGCGTCCACAAGGAGTAATGGCCCCAACAAAGTCATGGTGGGCCCCGAGAGGCAACACCAGAAGTCCACCAATCGAAGAAGTCCTCCTTTTTCCCCTGCCTGCATACTGCTTAAGGCCCTCCCCCGGCACGCCTTGGAATGGCCTTCACCGGCACGCCCTGCGACAGCCCTCACCGGCACGCCCAGCGAGGGGCTTCACCGGTGCACCCCTGGCGCCACCTCACTGGTACGCCCCTCTGCCCGCTCCCTGGCACGCCCACGCGGGCCTTCGCCGGTACGCCAACGGGGAACCTCTTCCCCGGCACGCCCACGCGGGCCTTCGCCGGTACTCCCTAAGGGGGCCTTCCCCGGCACCCATGTCAACCTCTTCCCCGACACGCCCACGGGGAAGCCTTCCCCAGCAGGCCCTGTGGGGGGGCCTACCCCGGTGCACCCTTGGCACCACTCCCCGGCACGCCTTCGGTCCTTCTTCCCCAACACGCTCCAGCGGCCTCCTCCACCGCACGATCGACGATGCTCACTGCCTTCCATGGCCTCAGAGAAGAGGATGAAGAGGAGAAGGAGAAAGGAAAATGAGAAGAGGAGAAAGGAGAAGAAAGAGGGAGAGAGGGGCGAGGAAGGCTAGGGCTCCCCGCCCTCTGAAACGGAGAAAGAAGAAAGGGGGACAGAGAAGAGAAGAAGAGAAGGAAAGAGAGGGAGAAGAAAGAAGAAAAGGGGGGGGGGGGCTCCACGGCCGCCTCCTCACCACGACGACGACGACAGCGGAGTGGACGCCCGGCGCCGGAGAGGAGGGAGAAGAGAAGGAAGAGGGAGGACGGGGGGTGCCTCGCCCGTTCGGTCACCGAGAAGGGAGAAATAGAGAGGGAAGAGGAAGAGTTTGAACAAGGGTGGCCCGCTCGTGCCACCCCCGTCCCTTTTATAGGGCGAGCAAAAAAGGACAAGAAGAAAGAAAAGAAAAGAGAGGAATTTTGACAAAAAAGGGGGGGGGATGAAAAGGAAAAAAGAAGAGGAAGAATGAATGAAGAAGGGAGAAAACAAAAAGAGAAAAAAAAAGAGAGAAAAAAAAGAGGAGGAAGGAATTTCGATGAAGATAATAATAATAATAAATATACTAAATAAATATAAATATATAAATATACGCATATAAGTACACATGCGCACACACATATGGAGGTGTACGTAAAATAATGCACGATGGTAGATGTCTCCGTAGGTATGTCCCCGTCCGCACGCCCCTAGGTGTCAACGGGCAACTGCACGGACTAAGGCGACTCCACCCCCGCACTGGCATTAGTTCCTTGCCAACAAATAAGTCTTCTCTAGCACAAGGCTTCGTGCCCTAGCCACCTTCTCTTGTACAAAATCGCCATTGTGGGCCTTACGCCCGAATCGGCAGAATCCTTATCCTTGCGCTGGCATTAGCCCCTTGCCAACGAATAAGTCCCGTCCCGACGCAAGGCTCCGCACCCTAGCCACCCACTCCATACAATATTGCCATTACGGACCCTACGTCCGAAACGGCACGAATTCTCCCATTGCGCTGGCATTTTCTTCTTGCCAACGAATAAGCCTTACCTTCCGGCGCAAGACTTCGTGCCCTAGCCGACACTGGCGTATCACTCGCTCGTCAAAAAAAAGAGAAAAGAAAATGGGGTTAAAAATAGAGATACCCCGCCGGACTTGCCCCTACACGGGGATAAGGGTAAAAATGGCAACAACCCGGCTGTGGCGAAAACCCGAAAGGGCGCTACAGGCAAAATTGGGTATCCCGTCGCGTGAAAATCCGAGAGGGCGCGTCGGCAAAAGGAAGAGGGGGTCGGTACCGGCGAAAACCCGAAAGGGCGCTTGTATCGGTAATGTGGTTCCAAAAAAAAGAGAGAAAGAAAAGAAAAGAAGAGACCAACAAATCAGGTTAGCTCTCGGCACCCTGTCGGCACTGGCAAAGAGACAAAGAGATCAACAAACCAGGTCAGCTCCCGACACCCTGTCGGCACTGACGAAGAGACAAAGAGACCGACAAACCAGGTCAGCTCCCGACACCCTGTCGGCACTGACGAAGAGACAAAGAGACCGACAAACCAGGTCAGCTCCCGACAGCCTGTCGGCATTGATGAAGAGAGAAAGAGACCAACAAACCAGGTCAGCTCCCGACACCCTGTCGGCACTGACGAAGAGACAAAGAGACCAACAAACCAGGACAGCTCTCGGCACCCTGTCGGCACTGGCGAAGAGACAAAGAGACCAACAAACCAGGTCAGCTCCCGGCACCTTGTCGGCACTGGCGAAGAGACAAAGAGACCAACAAACCAGGTAAGCTCCCGGCACCCTGTCGGCACTGGCAAAGAGACAAAGAGATGTGGACACCAAAAATTGCACGCACAGATTTCCTGCTCGGCCCAGCGTCAGCAACGGCACCGAGTGAAGAAATCCCAGAGAGACTAGTCACCCAGACTCCCCAAATATGCACACTACCGTGAAGCCGTCTCCGGAGTCGCGACAGTGAAGAGAAATCAACCACCAAGAGCCCCACAATCCATGGGCCTCGAAGAAAATCAAACGGGCCACAACTCGTGCTCACAACGGGCTCAAAACTGCCCATTTAGCCATTCAGCGACACGCCCCTGGCCCCTCTCAGCGGCACGCACTTGGCCTTCAGCGGCACACCCCCAAGGTCCTTCAACGGCACGCCTCATGTGTCTTCAACAGCACGCACCTTTTGGCCCGTTCAACGGCACACCCTCTGCTGCCTTCAATGGCACACTATTTTAAGCCTTCAACGGCACACTATTTTAAGCCTTCAACGGCACACTATTTCGGGCCTTCATCGGCACACTATTTCAAGCCTTCAACGGCACACTATTTTAAGCCTTCAACGGCACACTATTTTAAGCCTTCAACGGCACACTATTTCGGGCCTTCAACGGCACACTATTTCAAGCCTTCAACGGCACACTATTTCAAGCCTTCAGCGGCACACTTCTTGGGTCTTCCAGCAGCACACTTGTGAAGGCCTTCAGCGGCACACCTGCGAGGCTCTCCGACGGCACGCCTTCCTCAGCCCCCAGCGGCACAGCGTTCAGCCCGTCCACGCCGGTCAACGCTCGTAGCCCTCGACGCGCAACGAAAGCATGGCAGGCCCATGCCTGCACCTTACTGGGCTGTCCTCGCCCCACCTACTCCCATCCTCGGCATTCGTCGGCCTGACCAGGGGTATAAGAACCCCTCGCTCCGACGAAAAAGAGGGGCGCGGAGAGACGGAAGGATACACACACAGGGAGACGAAAAAAACATAGACCGAGAGTCCTACTCAGACGCGGGGAGAAGAGAGAAGAGGAAGAAGGAGAATTCCATCCTCCCAAGCTCGGCAAGCCTAGGGAGTTCCGGGAAGAAGAAGAAGCTAGCAGAAGAGAGAGAGAGAGAGTAAGCAATGGAGAGTAAGGGAGGGGGAGAGAGTCCATGAATGTAATAGGGAGTGTCCTAGAGGGTCTTGGCCCCATCCTGGACCCCCGGTTCCCTCTTCAGTCTCCTTTCTCCCTTGTTTTTACTGCTTCTTCCCTCTCCTCATCTCATTGTACAGCCTCGAACGTGGCCCTGCCACCCTTTTTTATGAATGAAAGAAGAATGTTTTTTTTCCCTTCTTCCCTTTTTTTTGTTGTTGGCTAGCTTTTGCTCGGCTATGTCTTTCGTGGTTTGCTCTCTTTCTCTCTCCCCTGTTCTTCTTGGATTCTCTCGTTCGCATTCACCAATATATATATTAGGCTGATGATAGCCTCTTCCATCGATCTCATGATTCAGCAAGGGCGGGTTTCCCTTTTGGACAGCATCCACTCCCTTCCCAGACACAACCCAAGCCCATTGCCCCTGTTCAGGCCCATTGCTTCCCCAAACAGTCCTGATCCCTTTCCCTTAGCCAACTAACGCACTACTTGGCCTAGATTTAACCCAGCCCGTAAACCCTTTTACTTCACCGATGCCCCTCAACCCCTTTTGGCCGGCACACCCTTGGCCCTTCCCAGTCGGTGCACCCTTGGCTTCTTCAGCCCGACGCACCCTCGAACCAGCCAGCCCTGTACGCCTCAACTCCTTATGGCCGACACACACCTTGAACCACCCAGCCGGCACACCCTTAACCATGCTAGCCCGGCACACCCTTGTGCCCCTCAGCCCAACACACCCTTTGGCCTCCCTAGCCCGGCACGCCCCTGATTAGTTCCAGAGGTTTCCCCCCCCTTTATCCATCGCTGCTTTCGGGTTTTCCGAGGATTCATTAAAGGTGCTGCCGCCTTTGGGCGCCCACCTCCAGTTGACGGGTTCCGCCACTCCCTGTGGGCGCGTTCCCTTTATCTCCCTTACGCTCGGGTCAAGGGGAGATGCTGCCGAATTTTTGTTAGAAAATAACAAGACGGTAAAAGGTAAAAGGACGCAATAAACAAATGGGATAATAAATACATAGCAAAAGACAACAAAAGTAACAAATAAATAGAACAACAACAGATTGCAAGAAGAAGGAGAAAAGATTTGTATAAAACTACGCAGAAATCAAAGAAAAGAAGAAAAGAAAAGCCTTAAAAATAAGTAACAGAGGAGTGGGCCTTCGTCGGCGCGTCTGTTCCAGCCTTCGCCGGTACACCCTATCAACCCCCCCAGCGGCACACTCTAACAGCCCTTCAACGACACACCTTCTTGGCCCTTCAGCGGCACGCTCCTCCCCACCCACACCCTCTCCTCCTCACCGTCTCACGTGGAATGGTCTTTCCCGAAGTGGAGCACAATGTATAGACTTTGAGCTGCAGCCAATGGACAACGTACAGACTTTGAGCTGGCCAATGTATAGACTTTGAGCTGCAGCCAATGGACAACGTACAGACTTTGAGCTGGCCAATGTATAGACTTTGAGCTGTAGCCAATGCACAACGTATAGACTTTGAGCTGCAGCCAATGGACAACGTACAGACTTTTAGCTGGCCAATATATAGACTTTGAGCTGTAGCCAATGGACAACGTACAGACTTTGAGCTGGACAACGTACAGACTTTGAGCTGGTCAATGTATAGGCTTTGAGCTGCAGCCAATGGACAACGTACAGACTTTGAGCTGGCCAATGTACAGACTTTGAGCTGATGAATGTACAGACCTTGTATGCATGCAACCAGCCAATGTACAGACTTTGGGTTACAGCAACCAGCCAGTGTATAGACTTTGAGTCGCAGCAAATGGACGATGTACAGACTCTGCGCGTGTGCTAGCAGACATTGTACAGACTTCGAGTCAGCCCGGCACGCCCGCCAACACCCTCCAGCGGCACACTCTCCTTGGTGCCTTCTTCGGTGCACCCGCTTCTCCCTTCGCCGGTACGCCTTGGGGCGCCCTCATCGGCACGCTTTCCATACCCTAGCCGGTACACCCTCCAGCGGCCCTCTCCCTCCGGGAAACATACACATATAACATATGATGATAATGACATTGGTGATAATAATAATAATAATAAATAAATTAATGAAAATTGTGATAAATGAAGAAATCCGAATATATATAGGAAACAAACAAAAATATGAAATAGTGATAATAAAAAAGGGGAAAATAATAATAATAATAATAAACAAAAAGGGTGGAGGAATCATTCGGAACAAATGCATAAAGAAGAAATGAACAGCAAGAGGAAAGAGAGGAACATATAATTAAAATCTCAGATAAAAAAAATACCAGGGTCACATTGCAGCCCCATCTCTCTCCGTGACCCGACACAGAAGGAACAATGATGCCGCCCTCTCAGGCCGGGCCCGAGTCTTGGGAATTATCCCGACATGGCCAGACCCCGACCTAGTCTTGGGCCGACATTCCAATCAGACCGGACTCGTTCCCCAGGCCGGATCCCCTCCGAGCCACTACTAAAATTGCCGCACGTTCGGCAAACATTTGAACGGGTTCGCCTCGGTTTTCGTCCGCTTTTCTATCACGGACCTGTGTCTGAACATGAAAAGACCCATGAGCAACCAACATGGCCGACGGCTCCTACCCCGACGTGGTCATGACCCAGCATTGCTCCTGGCCGATAGCTCGTCAAATCAGATTCACCCTATCGGGATTCGTTCCCGCCCTTTCATTGAAATTACCGTAAACTCGGCATACATTTGTACGGGGTTGTTCCTATCCACGTCGCACCTTCAATATGGACCCTTGTCCGAATATCAAGTGGTCCGCAAGTGACCGACAGAAATCTGAATAGAACGAGATGGCTCCTGTCATCCCTGGACCCTATATACGGGAATATCAATAAGGCCTTTGTGGGCTGTGCTTGGACCTCGGGTCTGTCCCGATTATGGTCATTGTCTGACCCACACCCTCGGCCTATAGCTCACTTCCTTCGAACATGTTTTGGTTTTGGAATCTAGTCCCGGGACTCTTCCCCGTTGCCCTCTGGCACCGGGAACATTAATGATGCCCACGCAAGCCCCGTTTGGACCGCGGGAGGCGCCCCCGGTATGGTCCCGACTCGATCTCACACCGGGCCAATAAATTCGCTAGTTTCCTGCTACACTAATCGAGATTTAACCGAATGTTTTCAGTGTCTCAGAATAATGTATTTGCCGTATCACAGCATACATATGTTCCAGGTCCTCCTGCGACGATTATGATACTCTCAAGCCGGACACCCGTCCGAATATTAAACGGTCTCCCGAATGACCGACACGTTTCGAACGTCCGCTTCCCTAGACACATGGCTTTTCAGCCGATTCAAGGGATATTCCCTCGTTGCCCCTTGGCACCGAAATATTAATGACGCTCATGCAAGTCTTGTTTCGACCGTGGGGGGCCCACCGCAGTATGGTCGCAGCTTGCTCTTTCACCGGGCCAACAGATTTACTGGTTTTTGACCGCTCCAACTGAGGCTCAGCCGAACGTTTTCCGCTCTTCCGAATAATAAATTTGCCGTACCTCGGCATACATGCGTTCCGATTTTCCCGCGACAACCGCGATTTTCTCGAGCCGGACATTCGTCCGAACATTAAATGGTCAGTACACAACCGACATGATCGCGAATGCTTTCTTCTTACCCTCATACGGGGGTTTCGATGCTTCCTAATAGACCTTTCGTGCAATTAATTTCTTGGCCATGAGGCCCTGAATCTCGGCGATTAATCAAGGGTGTTCCCTCGTATGGGGGATGTAAATGACGCCGTGACCTTTATGGCGCGGCGGGTTTTTATCCCGACACAAACCACACAATCGTCTGACCGAGTTAGATCAGCGCACCATGGGCTCTTCGGAGCCCGAACAAATTGTCACTTCGGTGACTGGCACGCCCACGCACTTAATAGACGAACCACCTGAATAAGTGAATTTTAGTGCGTCCACAAGTTTGGCACGCCCGGTGGGACCGAAACTACCCTTCATCTCTTCGCCGGGATTCAGGGCCTCATGGCCCCCTAATAAACGATGTTTGCCTGCTTTGATTAATTACAGGTGCTGTCTTCGCCAGCCCTATGGGGAGAAAATTCAGACTCGATGCAGCTGCCTTCATGGCCTCGAGGACGCTGCTTCGAAGCATATGCAGCTTCCAAGAATCATGGGGGCTGTTATAAAAAAAAGGGAGAAGAGAAAGAGAAGAGAAGGGAGGGAAATCAAACCCCCCTTTTCCTCAAAAAGAAAGAGAAGAAAAGAAGAAAAGAAGAAAAGAAGAAGAGAAGAAGAGAAGAAAAGAAGAAAAGAAGAAAAAGAGAAAAGAAAGAAGCAAAAAAAAAAGAAGAGAAAGAATTGGCAAGAGAGGGTTGTACGGCCACGTCCGTCGAGACCCGTGCTGAACAAAGATTACCACTGTGGGGTTGATGCGGTGGAGCGAACCACTCATCCCCTCCCTGAGGGGGTGAGCGCTCTCCTGCACCTCCACCCTGGCCAATCATACAAAAAAGGGGAGAAATAAAGAAGAAAGGAAGAAAAGTTGGCCAGCATCGCCGACTGAAAGAGCAAGAAGAAACCCGGCATCCCGCCCGACTCTAGGAGGTCCCGAGTCCGCGGTGCAATGACCCCGCTCGTTCCTCCTTCCTGCTGCCTCCATCCGGCACAAAATGGCCCCCGAGTGGTTGTTAAAAGACCCAGTGAGCCACAATTGTAGCTTGGTGAATAGCTGCCCGCTGAGGGGAATGATTTATAGCAATGAGGCCAAGCACGGCCACCACTCCCGAAGAGAGCATGCACATATCCCGCCATGGGGGATAAGAAGAAGATATATACCCTGCTACGGGGGCATAGGAGGCAAAAAAAAGAGGTACACCCCATTCCCAGGGGCACATGAAGAGAATCTGCCCCAACTGGGGGGCATACAAAGCAAAAGCTATCCCCCGGCTTAGGGCATTTGAAGAAGAATCCGTCCTGACCTGGGGACATAAGAAGAAATAGAATTGCACCCTGGCTTAGGGGCATTTGAAGAAGAAATACACCCTGATATGGGGGCACATGAAGCAAAAGACATACCCCGCCATGGGGGCATGAGAAGAAAAGAATTCACCCTGGCCTGGGGACACATAAAAAGAGAAACTCACCTTGGCTTAGGGGCATATGAAGAAGAAACGTACCCCGGCCTGGAGGCATAAGAAACAAAAGCACACCCCATGCTAGGGGCATATGGAGAGGAATGCACCTCGCCTTGAGGGGCGCAAAAAGCATAAGAACACACTCTAGCTTAGAAGCGTTTGAAGAAGAAACATACCCCGTCAGGGGACACAGAAGTCATGAAGAATACGCCCCGGCTTAAGGGCATTTGAAGAAGTCACATCCTGCCTCGGGAGCATGAGAAGCAGCAAGAATACACCCCGGCCTAGGGGTATTTGAAGAAGAAATATACCCCGCCTGGGGGCATAGAAGCCGTAAAGAACACGCCCCGGCTTAAGGGCATTTGAAGAAGTCACATCCCGCCTCGGCAGCATGCGAAGCAGCAAGAATACACCCCGGCCTAGGGGTATTTGAAGAAGAAATATTCCCCGCCTGGGGGCATAGAAGCCGTAAAGAACACGCCTCGGCTCAGGGGCATTTGAAGAAGCTACATCCTGCCTTGGGAGTATAAGAAGAAAAGAGTCCACCCCATCTTGGGGGTATTTGAAGAAAAAACACACCCCGCTATGGGGGCACAGAAGCCATAAAGAATACGCCCCGGCTTAGGGGTATTTGAAGAAGAAGGATACCCCGCCTCGGGGGACATTGCAAGCAGCGATACACTCTGCTAGGGCGCACAGGAAGCAAACCACACCCCACTCCAGGGGACACATAAAGAGAGTACACCCCACCAAGGAGGCACATGAAGAGAATCCACCTCGACTCGGGGGTACATGACGCAACAAAGAATACACCTCGCCGTAGGAGAGTCTGAAGAAAAAGCATACACGCCACTTTGGGGGCACAAGAAGCAAACATTCCCCAGCGTGTCGGGGCAGAAGAAGAAGAATTCCCCGCTCGGGGGCATATAAAAAAAAGAGAAAAGCAAAGATACACCCGGTGCCCGGCGCACATTAAGAGAAAGGCACCTCCCTTTGGGGGCACAACAAGCAACAAAGGTACGCCCCGACTGAGGGGCACAGGAAGAGAAATACACCCCTGCGCTAGGGGCATATGAGACAAAACTATACCCCGATTTAGGGGCATTTGAAGCAAAGACTTCACCCCACCTCAAGGGGGGGGGCATAAGAAGCGAAAGATATACCCCACCCCAGGGGGGCACAAGAAGAAAACACACCCCACCTTGGGGGCGTAAGAAGCCAAGAGATATGCCCCGCCACGGGACAGTAGAGGCAAAATGCATCCCCCCCGGGGGCACATGAAGCAACATACCCCTCGCCTCGGCAGCATATGAGGCCAAGAGGCTACATCCCGGCCCGGGAGCATAAGAAACAAAAGATATACCCCACGTCGGGGACATATGAAGTCAGGAATCACACCCCCCATCTTAGGGGTATTTGAAGAAGAAGCATACCTCGCCTCGAGGGCCTAGAAGCTATAAAGAGCATGCCCCGACTCAGGGGCATATGAAGAGAAGTCCACCCCGGCCTAGGGGTATTTGAAGAAGAAACATACCCCGCCACGGGGCATAGAAGCCATAAAGAACACGCCCCGGCTTAGGGGTATTTGAAGAAAATACATCCCGCCTCGGGAGCATAAGAAAGAGAAGAATACATCCCGTCTTAGGGATATTTGAAGAAGAAATATACCCCGCTAGGGGGCATAGAAGCCATAAAGAATATGCGCCGGCTCAGGGGCATTTGAAGAAGAAACATACCCCGCCTAGGGGACGTAGAAGCAAAGAGACAGAGTACACCTCCACCCGGGGGCACCGAAGCAAAGAGGCATACATCCCGACCTGGGAGCACATGAAGAAATAATATACCCCAACCTAGGGGCGTCAGAAGAAGAAACACACGCCCCGATCCAGGGACATGAGAAGCAAGAGAATACGCCCTGCGAAAAGGGTATGAGAAACATGAAGAATGTACCCCAGCCTAGGGGCACAGAAAGAGACACACTCCGCCCTTCGCGCATAAGAAGCAGAAGCACCTACCCTAGCCTGGGGGCACAAAAATACACTCCGCCCTTGGCGCATAAGAAGCAAAAGCATCTACCCCGACCCAGGGCACCGAAACAAAGAGACATACATCCCGATCTGGGAGCATGAGAAGAAAGATATACTCCGCCCAAGCGGCATTGAAGAAATAACATACCCTGCTTCGGGGGCACATAAGCCGTAAAGAGATACACCCCCGCCTCTGGGGGGCGTAAGAAGCAAAAGATACACCCCGACTTAGGGGCATATGAAGAAGAAACATACCTCGCCTGGGGGCATAGAAGCCGTGAAGAGTATACCCCAGCTTGGGGAGGCATTTGAAGAGAGCTACGCCCCGTACCAGGGGCATATGAAGAAGAAACATACCTCACCTCGAGGGCCTAGAACCTATAAAGAACACGTCCCGGATCAGGGGCATATGAAGAGAAGTCCACCCTGGCTTAGGGGTATTTAAAGAAGAAATATACCCCACCTGAGGGCATAGAAGCCGTGAAGAGTATACCCCACCATGGGGGCATTTGAAGAGAGCTACACCCCGCCTCGGGGGCATTAAAAAAAACAACACACCCTGGTCTGGGGACATAGAAGCCAAAAAAAATACACCTCGCCTGAGGGCATAGAAGCGAAGAGGCAAAACACACCCCCTCAGGGGGGATGCATACCAAATGAAGCTACACCCCAACCTGGGGGCACATTAAGAGAAATACACTCCAGCGTGGAAGCATTAATGAGAAAAGAAGAGCAGAAAAGAAAGAAAAAAGGGGCACATGAGGCAGATGTGGTCTTCGTGCCCGCCTCATCCCATAAAAGAAGAGAAGAAAAGAAAGAAAAAAGAGTCACGAGGTAAACGTGGTCTTCGAGCCTGCCTCATCACACAAAAGAAGAGAAGAAGAGGAAGAAAAGACACATGAGACAGACGTGGTCCCTGAACCCGCCTCTTCACACAAAAGAAGAAGAGCAGAACCAAAAGAAGACATATTAGGCAGATGTGGTCTTCGAGCCCGCCTCATCACACAAAAGAAGAGAAGGAAAGAAAGAATGCATATGAGGCGAACATGGTCCTTGCACCTGCCTCTCCATAGAAGAAGAAGAGAAGAAGGAAAAGAGCAATTTTGAGGCGAACACGGTCATTTCACCCGCCTCTCTACACAAAAGAAGAAGAGAAGAAAATAAAGAAATGAGCAACGAGGCAAACATGGTCCTTGCACCTGCCTCTCCATAAAAGAAGAAGAGAAGAAGAGAAAGAGCAATCATGAGGCAAGCATGGTCTCTGCACCTGCCTCTCTACAAAAGAAGAATAGAAGAGAAAAAAGAGACATGAGGCGAACATGGTCCCTGCACCTGCCTCTCCATAAAAGAAGAAGAGAACAAGAAAAAGAGCGATCATGAGGTGAACATGGTCTCTGCACCTGCCTCTCCATAAAAGAAGAAGAGAAGAAAAAAAAAGAGCAATTATGAGGCGAACACGGTCTTTGCACCCGCCTGTCCATACAAAAGAAGAGAAGAAGAGATAGAACAGCAACGAGACAAATATGGTCTTTGTACCTGCCTCTTCAAAAAATCTTTATGAGGTAAACTTTTACCTCCGCCCTCCGGCCACCCAACAAATAGAAACCAATCAGCATTCCGCGACGGGGCGTTAAACCGGAAGATATTCAGCCATCGGGGCTTCAAGCCGATAAATATTCAGCCATTAGGGCTTCAAGCCGATAAAACCTTCCGCCGACGGGGCGTTAAACCGACTAGACCTTCCGCCGACAGGGCGTTAAACCGACTAGACCTTCCACCGACGGGGCGTTAAACCGACTAGACCTTCCGCCGGCGGGGCGTTAAACCTACTAGATCTTCCGCCGACGGGACGTTAGACCGACTAGACCTTCCGCCGACTGGGCGCTAAACCGACTAACTTTCAGCCATCGGGGCTTCAAGCCGACAACCACCCTTCATCGGCCTTCGGGTCGACAGCTATTTAATTATCGGCCTTTGGGTCGACAGCTACCCCTTCATCGGCCTTCAGGTCAACAGCTACCTCATCATCGGCTCCTAGCCGACAGCTATCTCATCATTGGCACCCCAGCCAATAGCTTCCCAGTTAAAAAAAAATAGACCTCTCACTTTGGTTCGGATCCTTCCCGGGCCAGAGAATCAAAGAATAAACCTTCCATTTTGGCCCAGATCCTTCCCTGGCCAGAGAACAAAAGAGACCCTTCTCTTCGACTCTCACGTCTCGCTACCCGACGCCCCTCGGCTCAGCCATTTCGGCCGAGGCCTACTGTCGGGATTAATCCATCTGTCCCACCGCGCTTCCCGATTTTGGCTCCCGCAGCCCGCTTCCCAGCATCTTTTAGCCCTTATGGCCCACTCCCCTAATGTCCCTTGGGTTCTATAGCCCGCTTCCTAATACCCTTTCAGCCGTTCGTGGTCTGCTTCCCTAATACATTTACTACCACTACACTTATATGTAACAACAATATTTTCTTATGCAAAAAAAACAACAACAAACAAAAACAAACAAAAAAACAACAAAAAAACAACACCCGAAAAAAAAAATAACAAAACAAAAAAAAACAAAACAAACACAAAAAAAACAAACAAAAAAAGAGAATGCACGATTGCCCCGCTTGTATGGTTGCTTAATATAGAATAATACACCTACTTGAAATTTTCTAGGACCGTGTTTCCTTGATAAATAATATCGCCCCGATTCTAGATGCACGGGCGTCATGGCATGCGTTCGAAGGGAACCCAGTTATGGCGGGTGCACACGTCAAGGGGAAGAGTCATGGCTGAATCGCTAAGCCCAACTCACAAAATAAATCTGAGACAACGCCCCCACACTTAGCACTTAATGTGTTCAATAGCCTTCGACTATGGGGATTGCCCGAATTTCTTCTTAGTAGTCTACGGAGGCTTGAATTCCTGCACTCGCGTGAAAGGTAATCGTGAGGAAAAAGCTACCTACCCCCACTGTAAAAAAAAAGAGAAGAAAAAAGAGAGAAAAAAAAGAAAAGAGAGAGAAACGCGGAGCCGAGTAGCCGGGAATCCCCACTGAAACAAATGAGGAGACTCGCGCGAAATGGTGAAGCGAATCACAATAAGGATGAATCTTAGTAGTCGGGAATCCCCATTGAGACACGTGAGGAGACTCGCGCCGAACGGTGAAATCCGCTACCAAAATAAACAGATGGGGGCTGTGTGAAGCTACCGAAAGTCGAAAGCCTAGAACTAATGTGTAGGCGCTAGAGTGATCCTCGAGTGTCACCAGGAAAACCTGCATATCCCTATGGTTAGGGCCCTTTGTTCACACATTTGCACTGCCACGCCACAGAGAATTGCCTCGGATGAAATGCGTGAATTTAGGCTATGCATGCAAGACATGCGATATCCTCTTGACGGGTGCACCACCCCTCAATTGTGCCTCGCGGCCCGCACCGCATTTACGAATTACGGGCGATGTCTCTATCCTATCCCCTATAGGGGGAGCTGCCTTACTTATATTTATGTTATGCCTGCTAATGAATGCTTGCATGCTTGAATAAAAGGAAATATAATAATAAATAATAAATAATAAAAATGTGTGTCTACAATAAACTCAATTTCGGCCATCGAAGCCTACGTTCCCAGCTACGGCTCGTAGAGTCCAACCTTAGCCCCCATGGCCTACCTCTTGCCCTCGCGGCTCGTTAATCCCCAACTTTGGCTCTTCAAGCCCGCTCCCAGCCTTGGCTGTTTTGATCTCCCTTATCGGCTCCCATGCCAACAGCTTTTTAATCATCGGCCCCTGAGCCGACAGCTTTTTAATCATCGGCCTTCGGGTCGACAGCTTTTCAATTATTGGATCCCATGCCAAAAGCTTTTCAATCATCGGCCCCTAAGCTGACAGCTTTCTAATCATCGGCCTTCGGGTCGACAGCTTTTCGATCATCGGCCCCTGAGCCGACAGCTTTTCAATCATCGACCCCTGAGCAGACATCTTTTTAATCATCGGCCTTCGAGTCGACAGCTTTTCAATTATTGGCTCCCATGCCAACAGCTTTCAATCATCGGCCCTTGAGCCGACAGCTTTCTAATCATCGACCTTCGGGTTGACAGCTTTCAATTATCGGCCCCTGAGCCGACAGCTTTTTAATCATCGGCCTTCGGGTCGA
This sequence comes from Amorphophallus konjac, assembly GCA_022559845.1. Taxonomy (NCBI): domain Eukaryota; kingdom Viridiplantae; phylum Streptophyta; class Magnoliopsida; order Alismatales; family Araceae; genus Amorphophallus; species Amorphophallus konjac. The sequence continues at coordinate 423,280,752 of CM040126.1, read as the reverse complement.
CAACTTTTCAATTATTGGCTCCCATGCCAACAGCTTTCAATTATCGGCCCCTGAGCCGACAGCTTTTAATCATCGGCCTTCGGGTCAACAGCTTTTCAATTATTGGCTCCCATGCCAATAGCTTTCGATTATCGGCCCCTGAGCCGACAGCTTTTAATCATCGGCCTTCGGGTCGACAGCTTTTCAATTATTGGCCCCCATGCCAATAGCTTTCAATTATCGAGCGCTGTGCCGACAGCTCTTATATCATTGGCATCCACGCCAGCAGCCACCCGGAGTTCTTCAAAAAAAAAGAAGAGATGAAAGAAAAAAAAGGGGAAGAAGAGAAGAAGAGGGAAAGAGAGAAGAAAAAAACAAACAACAAAAAAGAGAGAAGAAAAAAAAAGAGATAACAAAAAAGAGAAGAAAAAAAAAGAAAAAGAGAAGAAGAGAAAAGAGAGAAGAAAAGAAAGAAAAGAGACAAAGAGACCAACAAACCATGTCAGCTCCCGGCACCCTGTCGGCACTGACGAAGAGACAAAGAGACCAACAAACCAGGTCAACTCCCGGCACCCTGTCGGCACTGACGAAGTGACAAAGAGACCAACAAACCAGGTCAGCCCCCGGTACCCTATCGGCGCTGACGAAGAGGCAAAGAGACCAACAAACCAGGTCAGCTCCCGACACCCTGTCGGCACTGACAAAGAGACAAAGAGACCAACAAACCAGGTCAGCTCCTGGCACCCTGTCGGCACTGACGAAGAGACAAAGAGACCAACAAACCAGGTCAGCTCCCGGCACCCTGTCGGCACTGACGAAGAGACAAAGAGACCAACAAACCATGTCAGCTCCCGGCACCCTATCGGCACTGATGAAGAGACAAAGAGACCAATAAACCAGGTCTGCTCCCGACACCCTGTCGGCACTGACGAAGAGATAAAGAGACCAACAAATCAGGTCAGCCCCCGGCACCCTGTCGGCGCTGACGAAGAGGTAAAGAAACCAACATATCATGTCAGCTCCTGGCACCCTGTCGGCACTGACGAAGAGACAAAGAGACCAACAAACCAGGTCAGCCCCCGGCACCCTGTCGGCACTGACGAAGAGACAAAGAGACCAACAAACCAGGTCAGCTCCCGGCGCCCAGTCGGCACTGACGAAGAGACCAAGAGACAACAAACCAAGTCAGCTCCCGGCACCCTGTCGGCACTGACGAAGAGACAAAGAGACCAACATATCATGTCAATTCCCGGCACCCTGTCGGCGCTGACGAAGAGACAAAGAGACCAACAAATCAGGTTAGCTCCCGACACCCTATCGGTGCCAACGAAGAGACCAAAAGATAATAAGCTATGTCGGTTCCCGACACCCCGTCGGCACTGACGGAGAGACAAAGAGACCAACAGAGCATGTCAGCTCTCGACTCCCCGTCGACACTGATGAAGAGACAAAGAGACCAACATGCTACGTCAGTTCCAGACACCCCGTCGGCACTGATGAAGAGAAGAAAGACAAACAAACTACGTCAGTCCCCGGCACCCCGTCGGCACCGACGAAGAGAAAAAAGAGGCCAGTACACTGTGGACATGCAAAATTGCACTCCCATAAATAAGTAAATTTTAGTGCGTCCACATACACCCGCGGGCACCGCCCGGCTCATCCTTCGCCTGCGCTACCCGTGGGTGGGGGGCATTTGTGGACACCAAAAATTGCACGCACAGATTTCCTGCTCGGCCCAGCGTCAGCAACGGCACCGAGTGAAGAAACCCCAGAGAGACTAGTCACCCAGACTCCCCAAATATGCACACTGCCGTGAAGCCGTCTCCGGAGTCGCGACAGTGAAGAGAAATCAACCACCAAGAGCCCCATAATCCATGGGCCTCGAAGAAAATCAAACGGGCCACAACTCGTGCTCACAACGGGCTCAAAACTGCCCATTTAGCCGTTCAGCGACACGCCCCTGGCCCCTCTCAGCGGCACGCCCTTGGCCTTCAGCGGCACACCCCCAAGGTCCTTCAACGGCACGCCTCATGTGCCTTAAACGGCACGCACCTTTTCGCCCATTCAACGGCACACCCTCTGCTGCCTTCAACGGCACACTATTTTAAGCCTTCAACGGCACACTATTTTAAGCATTCAACGGCACACTATTTCAGACCTTCAATGGCACACTATTTTAAGCCTTCAACGGCACACTATTTTAAGCCTTCAACGGCACACTATTTCAGGCCTTCAACGGCACACTATTTCAAGCCTTCAGCGGCACACTATTTCAAGCCTTCAGCGGCACACTTCTTGGGTCTTCCAGCAGCACACTTGTGAAGGCCTTCAGCGGCACACCTGCGAGGCTCTCTAGGGGCACGCCTTCCTCAGCCCCCAGTGGCACAGCGTTTAGCCCGTCCATGCTGGTCAACGCTCGTAGCCCTCGGCGCGCAGCGAAAGCATGACAGGCCCATGCCTGCACCTTGCTGGGCTGTCCTCGCCCCACCTACTCCCATCCTCGACATTCGTCGGCCTGACCAGGGGTATAAGAACCCCTCGCTCCGACGAAAAAGAGGGGCGCGAAGAGACGAAAGGATACACACACAGGGAGACGAAAAAAACATAGACCGAGAGTCCTACTCAGACGCGGGGAGAAGAGAGAAGAGGAAGAAGGAGAATTCCATCCTCCCAAGCTCGGCAAGCCCAGGGAGTTCCGGGAAGAAGAAGAAGCTAGCAGAAGAGAGAGAGAGAGAGTAAGCAATGGAGAGTAAGGGAGGGGGAGAGAGTCCGTGAATGTAATAGGGAGTGTCCCATAGGGTCTTGGCCCCATCCTGGACCCCCGGTTCCCTCTTTAGTCTCCTTTCTCCCCTGTTTTTACTGCTTCTTCCCTCTCCTCATCTCATTGTACAGCCTCGAACGTGGCCCTGCCACCCTTTTTATGAATGAAAGAAGAATGTTTTTTTCCCTTCTTCCCTTTTTTTGTTGTTGGCTAGCTTTTGCTCGGCTATGTGTTTCGTGGTTTGCTCTCTTTCTCTCTCCCCTGTTCTTCTTGGATTCTCTCGTTCGCATTCACCAATATATATATTAGGCTGATGATAGCCTCTTCCATCGATCTCATGATTCAGCAAGGGCGGGTTTCCCTTCTGGACAGCATCCACTCCCTTCCCAGACACAACCCAAGCCCATTGCCCCTGTTCAGACCCATTGCTTCCCCAAACAGTCCTGATCCCTTTCCCTTAGCCAACTAATGCACTACTTGGCCTAGATTTAACCCAGCCCGTAAACCCTTTTACTTCACCGATGCCCCTCAACCCCTTTTGGCCGGCACACCCTTGGCCCTTCCCAGCCGGTGCACCCTTGGCTTCTTCAGCCCGACGCACCCTCGAACCAGCCAGCCCTGTATGCCTCAACTCCTTATGGCCGACACACACCTTGAACCACCCAGCCGGCACACCCTTAACCATGCTAGCCCGACACACCCTTGTGCCCCTCAGCCCAACACACCCTTTGGCCTCCCAAGCCCGGCACGCCCCTGATTAGTTCCAGAGGTTTTCCCCCCTTTATCCATCGCTGCTTTCGGGTTTTCCGAGGATTCATTAAAGGTGCTACCGCCTTTGGGCGCCCACCTCCAGTTGACGGGTTCCGCCACTCCCTGTGGGCGCGTTCCCTTTATCTCCCTTACGCTCGGGTCAAGGGGAGATGCTGCCGAATTTTTGTTAGAAAATAACAAGACGTTAAAAGGCAAAAGGACGCAACAAACAAATGGGATAATAAATACATAGCAAAAGACAACAAAAGCAACAAATAAATAGAACAACAACAGATTGCAAGAAGAAGGAGAAAAGATTTGTATAAAACTACGCAGAAATCAAAGAAAAGAAGAAAAGAAAAGCCTTAAAAATAAGTAACAGAGGAGTGGGCCTTCATCGGCGCGTCTGTTCCAGCCTTCGCCGGTACACCCTATCAACCCCCCAGCGGCACACTCTAACAGCCCTTCAACGACACACCTTCTTGGCCCTTCAGCGGCACGCTCCTCCCCACCCACACCCTCTCCTCCTCACCGTCTCACGTGGAATGGTATTTCCCGAAGTGGAGCACAATGTATAGACTTTGAGCTGCAGCCAATGGACAACGTACAGACTTTGAGCTGGCCAATGTATAGACTTTGAGCTGCAGCCAATGCACAACGTATAGACTTTGAGCTGCAGCCAATGGACAACATACAGACTTTGAGCTGGCCAATGTATAGACTTTGAGCTGCAGCCAATGGACAACGTACAGACTTTGAGCTGCTGGCCAATGTATAGACTTTGAGCTGCAGCCAATGGACAACGTACAGACTTTGAGCTGGCCAATGTACAGACTTTGAGCTGATGAATGTCCAGACCTTGTATGCATGCAACCAGCCAATGTACAGACTTTGGGTTACAGCAACCAGCCAGTGTATAGACTTTGAGTCGCAGCAAATGGACGATGTACAGACTTTGCGCGTGTGCTAGCAGACGTTGTATAGACTTCTAGTCAGCCCGGCACGCCCGCCAACACCCTCCAATGGCACACTCTCCTTGGTGCCTTCTTCGGTGCACCCTCTTCTCCCTTCGTCGGTACGCCTTGGGGCGCCCTCATCGGCACGCTTTCCATACCCCTAGCCGGTACACCCTCCAGCGGCCCTCTCCCTCCGGGAAACATACACATATAACATATGATGATAATGACATTGGTGATAATAATAATAATAATAAATTAATTAATGAAAATTATGATAAATGAAGAAATCCGAATATATACAGGAAACAAAAAAAATGTGAAATAGTGATAATAAAAAAGGAGAAAATAATAATAATAATAATATAAAAGGGGGGAGGAATCATTCGGAACAAATGCATAAAGAAGAAATGAACAGCAAGAGGAAAGAGAGGAACATATAATTAAAATCTCAGATAAAAAAAATACCATGGTCCACATTGCAGCCCCATCTCTCTCCGTGACCCGACGCAGAAGGAACAATGATGCCGCCCTCTCAGGCTGGGCCCGAGTCTTGGGAATTATCCCGACATGGCCAGGCCCCGACCTAGTCTTGGGCTGACATTCCAATCAGACCGGACTCGTTCCCCCGGCCAAATCCCCTCCGAGCCACTACTAAAATTGCCGCACGTTCGGAAAACATTTGAACGGGTTCGCCTCGATTTTCGCCGCGTTTCTATCACAGACCTGTGTCTGGACATGAAAAGACTCGTGAGCAACCAATATGGCCGACGGCTCTACCTGTGGACGCACTTTTCGTTCGTCTATTTTGCTCGCCTATTCAGGAATGGTTGATTCGTCTATTAAGTGCGTGGGCGTGCCAGTCACCGAGGTGACAATTTATTCGGGCTCGAAGAGCCCATGGTGCGCTCGAACTAACTCGGTCAGACGATTGTGTGGTTCGTGTCGGGACCAAAACCCGCCGCGCCATAAAGGTCATGGCGTCATTTACATGCCCCATACGAGGGAACACCCTTGATTAATCGCCAGGATTCAGGGCCTCATGGCCAAGAAATTAATTGCATGAAAGGTCTATTACGAGGTATTGAAATCCTCACGCGGGGGGGGGGGGGGAGAAGAAAACCATTCGTGGTCATGTCAGTCGTGTACTGACCATTTAATGTTCGGACGAATGTCCTGCTCGAGAAAATCACGTTTGTCGCGGGAAAACCGGAACGCATGCAGGATATGGTAATTTATTGTTCAGAAGAACGGAAAATGTTCGGCTAGACCTCGATCGGAGCGGTCAGAAACCAGTAAATCTGTTGGCCCGGTGCAAAAGCAAGCTGCGACCATACTACGGTGAGCCCCCCGCGGTCGAAACAAGACTTGCATGAGCGTCATTAATATTTCCGGTGCCAAGGGGAACGAGGGAATATCCCTTGAATTGGCTGAAGAGCTCTGTGTCTAGGGAAGCGGACGTTCGAAACGTGTCAGTTATTCGGGAGACCATTTAATATTCGGACGGGAGTCCGGCTTGAGAATATTGTAATCGTCGCGGGAGGACCCAGAACATATGCATGCCGGGATACGGCAAGTTTATTATTCTGGGACTCCGAAAATATTTGGTTAAATCTCGGTTTGTATAGCAGAAAACTGGTAAATCTATTGGCCCGGTGCGAGATCGAGTCAAGACCATACCGGGGGCGCCTCCCGTGGTCCGAACGAGACTTGCGTGGGCATCATTAATATTTCCGGTGCCGGAGGGCAACGGGGGAGAATCCCAGGACTAGACTCCAAAACCGAAAACGTGTTCGAAGGGAGCGGGCTGTAGACCGAGGATATGAGCCGAACGGCGACCACGATTGGGACGGACCCGAGGTCTAAGCGTGGCCCACGGAGGTCTTATTGATATTCCCATGGACGGGGTCCAAGGGTGGCGAGGACCGTCTCGTTCTATTCCGATTTTGTCGGTCACTCACGGACCTTTTCATGTTCGGGCAAGGGCCCATATTGAAAGTACGACGTGGATGGAAACGATCCCGTATAAATGTATGCCGAGTTTACGGTAGTTTCAATGAAAGAACGGGAACGAATCCCATTAGAATGAATCTGATTTAACGGGTTATCGGCCCGTAGCAATGCCGGCTCACGACCATGTCGGGGAGGGAGCCGTCGGCCGTATTGGTTGCTCACGGGTCTTTTCATGTTCAGACACAGGTCCGTAATAGAAATGCGGTGAAAACCGAGGTGAACCCGTTCAAATGTCTGCTGAGCGTGTGGCAATTTTAGTAGTGGCTCGAAAAGGATCCGGCCTGAGAAACGAGTCCGGTTTAACGAACTATAGGCCCAGAGCAATGTCGGATTACGGCCATATCGGGATGGTTCCCAAGGTCCGAGCCCGACTTGGAGGGGCGGCGTTAATGTTCCCTTTATACCGAGTCTTGAGGAGGACGGGGCTGCAAAGTGGATCTCATCGTTTTATTATTATTCAAATTTTTACCATTATTATTTGTTAGTTCATATATATATATATTGATTGAGTTTGTTATTATTGTTTGTTTATTTATTATTGTTATTGTTGGGTTTATTATTACCATTTTATTCATTTTTTATTATCATTTATTTGTTTATCACTTTTTGCTGAGTTTGTTAGTATTATTTCTTTATTTTTGTTATCATTCGTTTATTTATCATTCTTGTCAAGTTTGTTATTATTATTCATTCATTTTTGTTATCATTTATTTGTCTATTTATTATTATTATTATTTTTAAGCTTATTATTATTATTACTTATTTCTTTATTATTCTTATTTACTTGTTCATTTTTTTGAATTTGTTATTATTTATTATTATTATTATCATTATTGTTTGTTATTATTTCTACCTCTTCTTTTGAGTTTGATGTTATTATCATTATTTTATTTTTTGTAGCATTATTTGTTTATTTATTATGTTTTCTTTTAGCTTATTATCTTTATTATTATCATTATTTCTGGTGTACCGCTGGGTCAAGGGACTGTGCCGCTGAGGGCCAGGGGAGCGTGCCGCCGAGGGCCAAGGGAGTGTGCCGCTGAGGGCCAGGGGAGCGTACCGCTGAAGGCCGAAGGAGCGTGCCGCTGAGGGCCAAGGGCGTGTGCCGCTGAGGGCCAGGGGAGCATGCCGCTGAGGGCCAAGGGCGTGCCGCTGGAGGCAGGTGGGGGTGAGTGTGCCGCTGGGGCATTTACGGAGAGTGCCGCTGGAAGGCGACATGAGTGTGCTGCTGAGGCGTGGGCACGTGAGGGGTTTCCTTTTGGTTTTCTTTTATTCTTGACATGCAAGTGAAAGGGGTTTGAGATTTTTCTCTCTCTTGATTTCTAGAGTGAGAAACTCCCGTCTTTTTCAATCTTTTCGCGCCCTCTTGCTGTGTTCGCCCCTCCCCGCCGGCTATGGCCGGAGAGGTGGGGGTTTCATCATCTAAGATGAAGGCTCAAGATCTGGCTTCATCTGCCATTCCAGAGTTGGCTTCTTCCTCCACTCCAGTATTTCCTCGTCGTACATTTGCGCAGGCGCTAATGGACTCCAAGCAGTGGCCGAAGATTGATATTCCAGTCAAGGAACCTGCATTCACCGACCGTGGAGAGCCGGCGGTGTTTTTCACTAAAGAAGATATTCAGGCATCAATTCACTTTCTCTCTTTCTCAATTGTGGCTAAATGTGCGTATGGTCGTCCAGTGTTCTCGGATATTAAGAATTTTTTGATGCAGCGGTTAAAGATCTCTTCAGATTTTGTTATTAGCAGACTAAATCCTAGACACCTTCTGTTTCGTTTTGATAATGAAGCGGATTTTACGAAGTTGCTTATACAGAAAAACCTTTACATTAGAGGTTTCTTGTTTCATTTTTTCCGATGGACGTCTGATTTCAATTTCGATTCTGATCCACAAACTGTCCCAGTGTGGATAGGCTTCCCAGCTTTGCCGGCTAATCTGTATCATGAAGATTGTCTTCGGTCGATAGCTGGAAATTTTGGTGCTGTTCTGCGTATACATGAAAGATCACTGACACTATCTGACACCTCGGAGGCCCTGGTGTGTGTAGAAATGGATTTATCTGCTCCGCGAAATGATCGGCTTTGGATTGATTTGGATGGCTTTGGTTATTGGCAAAAAGTCAGTTATAATCGTGTTCCAGCGCTTTGCTCCTTTTGTCATAAGCTTGGACACTCAGAGAATGAATGCAAGAAAAAACAGGACAAGCTGGCCCGGGTCCAACTGGTTCAAGAATCAGTCGTTATAAATCCCAAACAGATTTACCGGCCAAAGCAGGATGGCATGCCAAATGTTCGACAGAATGTGGCAGTTGATAACAAATTTCATTTGTTAGAGCAGACTTTTGATCCGGTGATAGTACCACATGGTCCCAATCTGACTCTTGATAATGGTCTAATTGCGGAGGCAGTGGAAGGTATGGCGCAAGAATTGAATCTAACTCCAAGCAGACTGAAAGTATCGAAACAATTATTACAAGATTCTCTGTTACCAGTCAGAGAAGAGATAAGTAAGGTTCAGGAATTAGGTGAGCCAAGTGATCATGATAATATTAGCAGAGAAGTCCCTGTGGCTATTAAGAAGATTAAGTTGACTGAGAATGAAATTGCTGTAAGGGCTGTTTCAATCTCTGAAAATGATGGCTCAAGTAAAATACAAATGAATGAGCTAATAAAAGCTAGTATGGAGGTTTCAGAAAGAGCACTGCAGGATAATGAGCTAATGCAGTCTTTCATTCAAGCCAAATGTGCTGAAGTCAATGGCAAGCAGCTAGAAAAGGGGATTATTACTAGATCTAAAGCTAGATCCTTGGAAGATTTCCCCTGGGAGCCTCAATGATTTTATCATCATTAATTTGGAACATTCGTGGAGTGGGGAATCCTAGTTCCCGTAGATGTCTGAAAGATCATGTGCAAATCAATAAGGCTGATATTGTAGCCATTATGGAACCTATGGTCAGTCTAAATAAAGCCTCGCCTCTAGGGAGGTATCTAAAACTTGGGGGTTTTGCCAGCAGTAGCTCCCCTAACCCAAAAATTTGGGTTTTTTGGCATAATAGTTTTAACTTGGAGGTCATTGAATCCTCATCCCAACATATTACTCTTGGACTGAAAGTGAATAATTCTTTGTGTACATACTACTCTTTTGTATATGCTTCTTGCAATCCTATTCTTAGACAGTCTCTCTTCAAGGATATTGTTAATTTTGGTGCTTCTGCTACAATTCCCTGGTTGATAGGGGGGGATTTTAATTGTGTTCTCCGTCCATCAGAAAAGGTTGGAGGGGGCATGCCAGCCCTATCTGCTATGTCTGACTTCAATAATTGTTTGGGCTCTGCTGGTTTGATTGATATTGGTTTCACTGGTAATGCTATGACCTGGACTAACAACAGGATTGGTTCTGCAAATATCAAGGCCAGGCTTGATAGAGTGTTAGTGAATATTTTATATCAGTCATCTTTCCCCCAGCTGACTGTAAAACACTTACCCAGGGGTCCTTCGGACCATGCTCCACTGCTTCTCCTGATGGACAGATGTGTAAGCAGTCCAGGCCGATTTATCTTCCAGAAGATGTGGTGCACACATGACTCTTTTCAACAGTTTGTTTCAAGAACCTGGCAGCATTCTCATTCCAACCATCCCAATCCTTTGGTCAGGTTTTTTTCCAAACTTAAGGCACTAAAGGCTTCGTTATGCCAATGGAATAAAGAAACATTTGGAGATATAAACGCAGCTGTAACTTCTGCTAAAGCTGATGTAGAATTAAAGCAAAGTTGCTTTGACTTAGACTCTTCTCATGAAAACAAGGAGAGGCTAAATGCTGCCAATGCCCACCTTCGCCAAGCTCAAGTTAGAGAAGAAATTTTCTGGAATCAAAAATCTCGGGTGGAGTGGATAGAAAGTGGTGATAGAAATACTGCTTTTTACCATGCGGTTGCTCAATGTAACAGAAGGAAAAGCATTATTAGAAGGCTCAAAGTAGGGGAGCCTAATGAATGGTGTTCTGACCAGGACATTTTGAAGAAATATGCTGAGACTCACTTCAAAAATCTTTTCTCCACAGAAGATCATGAACCTGACTCAGAATTACTGAACTGCATTCCACAGGTTATTACAGATATTCAGAATTTGGCTTTATGTGCTGTCCCAAATTCTTCTGAGATCCGGGATGCTGTTGGTCTTTAAAGGGATCTAGCTCACCTGGCCCAGATGGTTTTTCTGGAGAATTTTTCACAACAGTATGGGATATCATTGGACAGGATTTTGGCGAAGCTGTAAAAGCATTCTTCCAAGGTTTCCCTCTCCCAAGGGGAATATCTTCTTCCCTCATTACTCTTATTCCCAAGGTACATGAGCCTATATCTTTTAATGATTTCCGGCCTATTAGTCTGTGCAACTTCACATACAAAGTTATATCCAAAATTATTTCAGAAAGATTGGCACCTCTTCTGCCCAACATAATATCTAAGGAGCAGGGTGCTTTTGTGAAAGGGCGTTTCATTGTGGATAATATATCCCTTGCTAGACAGCTGATGATAGACATTAACCGAAAAGTTAGGGGTCATAATATGATAATCAAGCTGGATATGGCTAAAGCCTATGACAGAATTGAATGGGATTTTCTGTTGACTGTCATGAGAAAGTTTGGTTTCTGTTCCAGGTTCACATCTCTGATTGGTATGATTTTATACAATTGCTGGTTCTCAATTAATTTTAATGGAACTGTGTCTGGTTATTTTAAATCCAGTAGAGGCATAAGGCAAGGGGACCCTATTGCTCCATACCTCTTTATTATAGCTTCAGAGGTCCTCAGCAGAGGCTTATCAGGACTGTTCCAATCTGGGGAGCTTAAAGGCTATACAGGGCCAAGAAGGACAATGCAAATTTCTCATCTGCTATATGCAGATGATACCTTGGTTTTTCTTAATGCCAGCAAAAGGAACATTATGACATTCCAACAGTTTATTAATAAATATGAATGCTGCTCGGGACAAAAGATAAATGCAGCTAAGAGCTATTTTATTTTATCTGCAAAAGCTCCCCAATCATCAATTCAAGCGGTCCGAACTTTAACTGGCTATAAACATCAGGCTGCTGGATTCAAGTATCTTGGTATCCCCATTAAAAAAGGCAGATACCTGTGTTCAGACTTCAAGTTTCTTGTGGACAGGATCCAGACCAAATTAGAAGGTTGGCAATCAAAATTATTGTCCCAAGCTGGCAGAGCAGTTCTTATTAATTCTGTTCTCACAAGTATGCCAATCTATCTTGCTTCAGCCTGTTTTATTCCAAAGAAGATTATTAGTTTCATGGATAGCCAATGTGCTAATTTTTTCTGGCAAGGTGAACATGGTATTAACCGCAGACATTGGATTGCTTGGTCTGTTATTCAGAAACCCCGTATTGAGGGTGGTCTTGGAATAAGGAATCTGCTTCATGTTCAAATTGCTTTTGCTACCAAGATGCTATGGAACATTGCTCATGGTTCTTCACTTTGGTCTCAATATGCTAGACAAAGATTTCTCAAAACCCACATTGCTAATTGTAACATACCTTTTCCAGCAGGCATGCCTCGTACTATTTTTAGGAAGGCAAGAGATATCTTGATTGAAAACAGCAGGTGGATTGTTGGGTCTGGAGAAAACACTGATTTCCTATGGGACAATTGGACTGGTAATGGCCCTGCTGTCATTGGTGATCAGGCCAGCACTAGAAATAATGGGAGGCCAATCCCCAATGTTTCGGTTAGTGAGGTGCTCCGGAATAATCAGCATTCTGCTTGGGGATTTATTGGTATTGAAAGTCAACTTCCTATTCCACAGCTTAACAGTGAGCCTGATATCTACTTTTGGACAAGTACACCCAAAGGCAATTTTTCCATTAAATCAGCTTATAATATCATTCGTAGTAGAGGTAGAAAAAGGCCTGCCTGGGCTAAACTGTGGCACTCAGCCTTTAATCCTCGAGCTGCTCTGTTCATTTGGAAGCTGATCAAAAGGGCAATTCCTGTTGACAGTAGGATTATTGATTGTGGTATCCAAATGGCCTCTAAATGTAATTGCTGCTCACAACCAAGATATGAGGACCTTAACCATGTCTTTTTGAAGGGAGACTTAGCTGTGGAACTATGGGGCTGGTTACATCCCCTCATTAGTAACAAGGTATGGTTGGGAGATCAAATTACAAGAAGATGCTGGGATTTACTGTCTGCGACCAGTACGCAATCAGCATTTGGCCTAGTAGGGATGTTTTCTATATTTGTTATGCTTTGGGAATTATGGAAACAGAGATGTGCATCAAAATATGAAGGAGTCCCCATCAATATTATCTCAATTAAAAGGAGGATCATTTACTCTGTTCAGATGGTATTAGAGAAATTAATCTTTCATAGGCCTATCTCTCCTGCTCAAATCAGTTGTCTTGCATCTTTTGGTATGCTCCCGAGGGTGCTGATTAAGCAGCCAATTCTAGTCTATTGCAAACTGGCCACTCAGGGATTTTCTTTACATGTTGATGGAGCATCAAAAGGGAACCCGGGCAGAAGTGGTGGAGGCGGATGCATCAGAAATCAAAATGGTGATTTGATCTTAGGCTTTGCTTTTTACTACGGAATAGGGAAGAGCTTGATGGCAGAATGCAGGGCCCTACATGATGGGCTAGTTATTGCAAAGCATGGTGGTGTCAAGATTCTTGCAATATTTTCAGATTGCTCCTTGCTAGTGGAGGCTTGTCGGAATGGCATATCACCTAATTGGGCTATTTACCCATGGTGGAGGGAAATTTTAAAGCTTACTCATGAATTTGGAATTGAAGTCTAGCACATTTTCAGGGAAGGTAATCAGGTAGCAGACTCGTTGGCTTCATTTGCATGTAGCATTGATACTAATATGGTATTCACCAAAGAAAGGGAGCTTCCGCAGCTGACCAAGGGAGCCCTAAGAGTGGATAAGGCCGGTCTGCCCTCACTTCGTTGTCATTAAATTCTTGGCTACCATGTCAGCTCTGATGTAATTTTTCTCTTTTGAGTTTTTTGGGTTCCCTTCTGCCCTTTTGGTTGTTTTCGGGGTTTGCCCCTTGGATAGTGTATACAGCTCTATTTTAATAAAATTTAGGACCACAGGGTGAGCTAGGAGGAGTGAGAACACTCCCCCTCTCTGAGGGAGGGTGCACTCGACCGGTGCTCATTCTGACTGGTCGGTGTTGAAAAAAAAAGGGGGGTTTGAGTTGGGTTTATTCGTTCATATAGACCATGTTTGAGGTTATGTTCGGGGGACCGTCATGAAGACGTGAATGCTCGGTAATTCGGGATCTCCGGGGTTCTTTGGTTACTTTGGCAAAGTCGTTGCATTAATATTTTATTGTTCCCCTTTTTGCATTATTACTTCTCTTTTATGATTGTTGTTGTTAAGTTAATTCTGACAAGAATTCGGCAGCATCTCCCCTTGACCCGGGGCGTAAGGGAGGTACAGGGAACGCGCCCACAAGGAGTGGCGGAACCTGACAACTGAAGGTGGGCGCCCGAGAGCGGCAACACCTTAATGAAACCTCAGAAAACTCGGAGGGAACGCCAGACGGGAACCTCTCCCAGGCTGGCCGGGGGTGCACCGGGCAAGAAGGTTGGGGGTGGTGGCTAGCGTGCCGGCCAGGGAGCCTGTAGGGGCTGGAGAGGTGTGCCGGGCAAAGGCCAAGGGGGACCGTGTCGGTGAACGGGAGGCAAGGTGTACCGGGCAAGGAGGTCACGGGGTGCACCGGGGAAGACCCACAGGGGTGTGCCGGCGAAGGGGCTTGGCTAGTGCGTGCCGGGGAAGGCCCGTAGGGGCATGCCGACGAGCGGGTGAGCCAAAGGCGTGCCGCTGGAGGCACACGGAGGGTATGCCAGGTGAAGGACCAGCCGGGGATGCTGGTTGGCTAGGCCGAAGGGAATCTTGGCAGGAGGGAGAGAGACTCAAGGGGCCTTGTGATAGAAGCGTTGGGCCTGGATGTCTAAGGAGAAACGGAAGGGCGTCTCCCTTTAGGCAAATGAGCAGAGATTGCAGCGGGGAGGGGAAGGGCAGCAGGCCCTCTCCCCCCCTTTCTTCTTCTCTTCTTTCCCTTCTTTTTCTTCTTCTCTTCAGGCAGTGGCGGCGGGTGGAGCGGTAGCACTCTCCCCTCTCTTCCTTTCCTCTCTCTTCGCGCATGCGACATCGGTGGGTGGAGCGGCGAGCCCTCCCCCCTCTCTTCCTCTCTTCCCTCTTCTTCTCTTCTTCTCTTTCTCTTCTTCTCTTCGCGCGGACGGCGGTGGCGGGTGGACGGAGCCTCCCTTCCTCTTCTTCTTCTCTTCCTCTCTTCTTCTCTTCTTCTCTTTCTCTTCCTCTTTCTCCTCGCTTAAGCGGTGGTGATTGAGGCGGCATGCCCCTCTTCTTCTCTTCTTCTTCTTTTCTTTTCGCACAGACGGCGACGGTGGGCGGAGCGGCGGGGCCTCCCCCCCTCTCTTCCTCTCTTCCCTCTTCTTCTCTTCTCCTTCTTCTTCTCTTCTTCTCTTTCTCTTCTTCTCTTCTCCTCTTCACTGTCTGCGTATGGGTGTCTCCCTCCTCCTCCTCCGTTCGCCGCGAAGAAGAGGGGTCTTATACCCCCGATGGCGGGAGCGTCCGAAGGCGGGAAGCGTCCGAGGGGGGATTTAATGGGAGTTGACTCCATTGTCCTGGGTGACAGGGGGAGTAGGCAGCGTGTCCCAATCCCCGGGTGACACCTCGGACAGCCCACTGCGCACCAAGGATCCATAGGGCATGGGCGCAAGATCTCGTCTGCCGGAATGTGCCGTTGAAGAGCCTTAGTGGCATGCCGCTGGCAGGCCAAACAGGCGTGTCGCTGGAAGGCCAAAAGGGCGTGCCGCTGGAAGACACGGCAATTGTGCCGCTGAAGAGCCCAAAGGGCGTGCCGTTGAATGGCAAGGAGGGCGTGCCGTTGAAGGGGCTGGCAAGCGTGCCGTTGAAGGCTCGCCATGGTGTGCCGCTGGAGGACACAGCAAGTGTGCCGCTGAAGACCCCAAAGGGCGTGCCGTTGAACGGCAAGGAGGGCATGCCGTTGAAGGGGCTGGCAAGCGTGCCGTTGAAGGCTTGCCGTGGTGTGCCGCTGGAGGCCCTTGGGGGTGTGCCACTGGGGCTCCCTGGGGGTGTACCGCTGGGCTCCCTGGGGGGCGTACCGCTGGGCGCTTGGGGGGGTGTGCCGTTGGGCGGCCTGGGGGGCGTGCCGCTGGGCGCCTGGGGGGTGTGCCGCTGAGGGCCAAGGGGGCTGTGCCGCTGAGGGCCAAGGGGGCTATGCCGCTGAAGGGCAAGGGGCTGTGCTGCTGAAGGCCAAGGGGCTGTGCCGCTGAGGGCCAAATGGTCGTGCCGCTGAAGGGCCGTGCCACTGGGAGCTGAAATGTCGTGCCGTTGAAGGGCCTCAGGCTCGTGCTACTGGAGGCACCAAAGGTGCCGTTTTGAAGGGGCCTTTGCTTTTACTTCGGGAACTTGAAGCTGTGCATTCTGAGATATTTCTTCACCGTTAGGGGCCCGAGGGTGGGTCCGTAGCAGTGTGTTAATTCAGGAAGACATCCTGTGACTTCTCGGTCTCTTAATGCGCCCGTGCAAATGCGAGGATTTGTCGGGCGGTAGTATCTTCCCGGAGCCCTGGATGGCCAGTCTCTCCAGGTCCTCTTCCTTTGACTTTGACATTAATGCAGGGCTCAGCGGGACATATGGATGTGCAATTTTTGATGTCCACAAATGCCCCCCACCTACGGGTAGCGCAGGCGAAGGATGAGCCGGGCGGTGCCCGCGGGTGTACTGGTCTCTTTTTCTTTTCATCGGTGCCGACAGAGTGTCGGGCGCTGACATGGTTTATTGGTCTCTTCTTCTCTTCGTCAGTGCCGACAGGGTGTCGGGAGATGACATGGTTTATTGGTCTCTTCTTCTCTTCGTCAGTGCCGACGGGATGCCAGGAACCGACCAGGCTTGTTGGTCTCTTTGTCTCTTCGTCAGTGCCGACAGGGCACCGAGAGCTGACCTGGTTTGTTGGTCTCTTTGTCTCTTCGTCAGTGCCGACAGGGTGCCAGGAACTGACCTGGTTTGTTGATCTCTTTGTCTCTTCGCCAGTGCCGACAGGGTGTCGGGAGCTAACCTGGTTTGTTGGTCTCTTTGTCTCTTCGTCAGTGCCGACGGGGTGCCGGGGAGTAACATAGCATGTTGGTCTCTTTGTCTCTTCATCAGTGATGGCGGGGTGCCGGGAACTGAAGCGGTATGTTGGTCTCTTTGTCTCTTCATCAATGCCGACGGGGTGCCGGGAACTGACATGGTTTGTTGGTCTCTTCTTCTCTTCGTCAGTGCCGACAGGGCGCCGGGAGCTGACATGGTTTGTTGGTCTCTTTGTCTGTTTGTCAGTGCCGATAGGGTGCCGGGGGCTGACCTGGTTTATTGGTCTCTTTGTCTCTTCGTCAGTGCCGACAGGGTGCCGGGAGCTGACCTGGTTTGTTGGTCTCTTCGTCAGTGCCGACAGGGTGCCAGGGGCTGACCTGGTTTATTGGTCTCTTTATCTCTTCATCAGTGCCGACAGGGTGTCGGGAACTGACATAGCATGTTGGTTTCTTTGTCTCTTCATCAGTGCCGACGGGATACCGGGAACTGTCATACATATCCTTGAGGGATTCCTTTCTTTCTTAATGTCCACCAAATCAATTCTCTCGGTACTCGATCATACGCCTTCTCTAAATCAAGAAAAATCATATACAAATCTTTTCTCACCTTTCTATACTTCTACATTAGCTGCCATAGTAAGAAAATAGCTGTTGTAGTAGATCTATTCGGCATAAAATCAAACTGAGGCGTTTTTCAATTACTATTTCCCAAAGTTTCATAGTATGACTCATAAGCTTAATTCCACGATAATTATTACAACTTTGAATATCTCCTTTTATTTTATAGAAAGGAACTACAACATTTTTTCTCCAAACTTCTAGAATTCTCTGTTCCTTTAAAATTTTATTAAAAAATTTAGTTAGCCACTAAATACCAATATCTCCTAGGCCTTTACATACTTCAATAGGTAAGCCATCCGGTCCTAAAGCCTTGCCCACTTTCATTTTCCTTAAAACATCATCCACTTCTGACATCTTAATACGTCTGAAATATTGATATTTATCAAATACTGTGGACTCTTGGGTACCTTCTAAAGATAAATCATTTTCGCAATCTCCATTAAGCAATTTCTGAAAATAACTATGCCACCTCTCTTTAATCTCAAGATCCTTACTTAAAACCCTTTGATCTTCACCTTTAATGCAACGAACATGATCTAAATCTCTAATTTTACCTTCTCTTAATTTAACAAGTTTAAATATGTCCTTTTCACTCTCTCGGGTTCCTAATTTATTATATAAATCTTTAAATGCCTTTGATTTAGCTTTGCTAATTATTTTCTTAGCTCTCTTTTTAGCGATTTTATAGGCTTCTAGGATTTGATCATTTTTGTTAGTTTGTCAAACTTTAAAGCACTACTTTTTTACGTTAATGGTATTTTGGATTTCCTCACTCCACCACCAAGTCTCTTTTTCTAAATTATTTTTACCTTTAGATTCGCGTAAGAGTTGTTTTACAACCCTCGTTATACAATGCGTAACATTATTCAACATTTCATTAGTTTCTTGTTCTAAATTCTAAATAGTTTCCTTTAATAGATTATTTTTAAATGTTTCTAAACTTTTACCTTTTAAATTCCACCATTTAATCTTAGAACAATTGTTTATAATGATCTTTCTTTTGAATTTAGGGATAGTGACATCCATTACTAACAACCTATGTTGAAGGGCTAGACTCTCATCAGGAATAACTTTGCAATCTTTACATAAAACTCTATCGACCTTCCTAATAAGAAAATAGTCAATTTGACTTACATGTGTTTTACTCTTGAATGTTATTAAGTGTCCGTACTCCGTCTCTCTTCTTAAAGAATGTATTGGTAATTACTAAATCATAGGCCATAGCAAAATCAAGAATAGAATACCCATATCATTTCTATTGTCAAAACCAAGCCCTCCATGAATTCTCTCATAGCCTCTATTATCTTTACCCACATGACCACTAAGATCCCCTCCAATAAAGATTCTCTCTTCACTAGGGATATTTTAGATCAAATTATCAACAGCCTCCCAAAATTACTTTTTAATGCTCTCTTCTAATCCTACTTGAGGTGCATATGCACTAATTATATTCAAAATATCATCACTTAAGATAAGTTTAATTAACATTAGTCTATCTTCGAATCTATTAACTTCTACAACTCTATCTTTTAAGTTTTTATCTATTATTATAGCAACACCATTTCTAGAGTTATTATTACTCGTATACAAAACTTTATATCCATCAATCAATGTCTTTAGCTTTATGTCCTTTCCACCTAGTTTCTTGTAGGCAAACTATGTTAACCCTCATGTCCTTCATTAACTTAACTAATTCTAAACCCTTACCCGTTAAAGTTCCTATATTCCAAGTATAACTTCCCTATTACTGTAAGTAATAAAAAGGAAAAAGCTAGACTGAAATTATGCCTTAACAACAAACCAAGAATTACAATCGATATGTGGTAAATCAAAATGTGCAACATTTTTTGAGCTCTCTTGCCTCATATATATATATATATATATATATATATATATATATATATGATGGTTCTCAAACCTTTTGCATCCAGGTGTCTCTAGTTTTGTTGCCCATGTGGGATATTCCTTTCTATGGGATACAATATGCATGCAACATGGAGTCCAAAGACAGATATAGTATAAGTTACACTCATATGCATAATGCTGGCGATGTTGCTTGATTCTGGGATTGACGAAGAGGACAGAGCGACGGTGTTGAAGGGGTCTCCCTAGCGGCTACTAGAGGAAGAGGGAGGGAGGTGGAGAGCAGGCGGTGCTGTGAGGAAGGGAGATGGAACCCTTGGGTGTGAAGGATGAGAGGAGGGAAGGGAGGTGTGTGCAGGCTAGAGAGAGAGAGAGAGAGAGAGAGAGAGAGAGAGAGAGAGAGAGAGAGAGAGAGAACTAGGAAAGTGGCTGGGTGTTGGGGAATGGCTTGGGCCGCTTCAGGTGGTACGACAGGTGAATCCACCTCCACCTACTCGCCGATCTGCCCTGCGCCATCAGATCCGCCCTCACAACACCATCAAATGGCAGCAACAATCCCACTGCTGCCTTACCCTCTCCCCATCAACCTCAAAACCTTTCCTGCCAGAGATCACGGAGGGCGACGGAAGAAGGGGAAATTGGGCCGGGGGGGGGGGGGGTCCTCCCACCCGCATTGGAGTGCCTTTGAAGAGGGAGTTGTGGGGGTTCTACTTGCGGGTCGAGGTAAATGGATCGGATTTGAGACGGATCCTTTATGATCCAAACCCGAATCCAATATTCTCATATCCAAATACGACCCAAACCCGAAATAACATGTCATCTCGAATTCAAATAAGATCAGAATACGAACTTAAGATTTTGTATCCGAATCTGACTCAAAATACATATATATATATATATATATATATATATATATACACACACACACACACACACCCTTATATAGGAGATGGCCCGTGAGATCCGAATTTGCATATTCGGATCTGAATTTTTAATGAATCAATTGATCTTTTTTTGGATCCATTCGTATGCTCCAACTCACATATGGGTTTCAATTTCAAATCTTGAGTTTTGGATCCAATTTGTTCAGAAATTTGATGAAAGGTTCAAAATTTATATAATGTACCCAAAACTTTTCAAACCCAATGGATCGAATTTCGGATCTAAAGAGTAAACAATCATTACACTTAAAAATTTTGGATATTTTCAGATCCACACAATAAATACAAACAGTGCACATTCAAAAGTTTAAATTCAGATCCATACAGTAAACACAAACAATATGTAAAAGGTTTAGAATTGACTCCTTATTCCACTTCTCAAGAACCCATGCAGGCACCTTATTTGTTTGTCATAAAAATTGGAAGCAACTTCCATGTTTCTGTAAGTCATAAAAATGAAGAAGCTAGACTAAAATTATATCTTAACAACAAACCAAGGCTTACAATCAATATGTGGTAAATCAAAGTTTGCAGCATTTTTCGAACTCACTTGCCTCAGACATATATGATGGTTCTCAAACCTTTTGCATCCATGTGTCTTTAGTTTTGTCGCCCATGCGGGATAGTCCCTCCTATGGAATACAATCTACATGCCACATGAAGTTCAAAGATGGATCTAGTATAACTTGCACTCATATATATAATGTAGATGATGTTGCTTGATTCTGAGACTGGCGAAGACGACAGAGCGACAGTGCTACAGGGCTCTCCCTAGCAACTACTGGAGGAAGGGGGAGGAAGATGGATAGCAGGCGATGACGTGAGGAGGAAGATGAAGCCCTTGGGTGTGAAGGATGAGAAGAGAGAAGAAAAGTGTGCGTGGACTAGAGAGAGAGAGGGAGAGAGCGACTAGAAGAATAGTTAAGTGTTGTGAGGCTAATGTTAGTGTTTGTGTGGATGGTTGGATGGACTTTGATGAGGTCACATGGGGATATTCAAGGGATGTATAGGAAAAGGGAGAGACTAGCTTAGGGTCTAAAAGTATGTCTTGGGACTGAGATTTAGACTTAATGAGGGTGTGGGAAAGTGCGTGACTGCTTGAGAGAATGGGGTGAATTGATAGCTGAAACGGGGAAGTGAAAGTTCAGGGATGATGTGGCAGTCAAGAGGTGAGGTGGTAGGTGACGTGGTGGCTAATGTGAAGGAGAGAGAGTGTTGGATGCATAGGGAAGAGAGAGGAGAGAGGGTAGGGTTTAGAGAGAAGAAATATTAAAGGAGCTTAACACTCTTCTCTCTAAAGCTTCACATCATTCATACACTCATCACAAGTGGATTCAAAATTGATTCAAATTTTCATTAACCTTGGTTTCATCTCTTGCCCCTCCATCTATAAAAAGAGGTCAAATTTTATAAGATCAAAATGCCCCTTTACACACGAGAAAGGCCCTTGCTTTCCAATGATGAACATAAGTCCATAGCGACCCAAATTAAGACTCTAGAGATAAATAGACCACATGTCCAACTGAAGAAAGAAAAAATATATAATAAAAAAAATTTATATAGATAAAGAATCAAAAACTAGAGAATGACTCACATGAGATGCGTCTTAATCTCCGTAAAAAATCGACATAGAGATGGATGTCAACCACAGTGACATGTGGTTAATATCCACTGTATGTCACTCCAATATCTCTAAAAATATACAAGACAAAACGAAGTCACTTGTAAGATAAAAAAAAATAAACGTGTTTAAGATGTTATTTGATTATAACATTGAAAATTTTAAGTATTTAAGAGATATATTCGCTTTCCTATAAAGAAAAAAAAGCTATGTATAAACTATAGTGAGGCTGTCAACTCTATGATTGCCACAGCACCTATTTGGTCTTTTATCTTTCGAATTTCGTTATGAGAAAGATGCTCATACTTGTCTTTTATCTACTGTTTTACGAACTACAAAGGAAAAAATAAAAAAAATTATAATATTATTTCTATAAACATCATTATTATTGTAATAAACTTCATTCACTAACTATTGCCGTTCTTCTCTTATCCCAATAAGTACAATAGAAATTATCTAACTTTCTTATTTTATCGAGATCCTTCATAAAATCATCAACTCGCTGTTGTGATTCTAATATCTTTTCACATTCTCTTTATCATTCTTCTGATCAAAAAAGTAGGTAAATAAAATCTAAAAAATAGATTTAAGATGACTATATATAGTTGACTTACATCTAAAAGATATCAGGAGAATCTAATGATAAATTTTATTGACGAATACCTTAATGACTGTGACCAAACAACAGTATCAAAATAGACTTCAACGACGGTCACTTGCAAATAAACATAATATACGAATAGAAAATAATCACTTGAAAATTAGTAGGATATATCTTGACTTTATATCAGAATCAAAATTAGTATCTCATAACAAAGATTTTCAACATAATATATAAATAGATGATAGTCACATGTAATATTAATAAAATTAATAAAAATATAATAAGAATGAGAAAAAGATAATTTCCCATCTTTTAAGGAGGTTAGCAATATATTTTATAGTGTAGAGTTTACGATCGACGTATCTGTTTCATGAATGAGAAAATAACATGAGTATCTATACATGGTATATAGTACAACCCGATATGAACCGGTAGCAGTTAAAAAAAACAAAAGGGAACAAGCCGGGGAAGAACTGGCCAAACAAGATAGTTCCGGCTGGTTTGCCCCATCAAGATCGCCCGATACAAAGGCTCCTAGAGACTCACGGGATTGTAAAGAGAGATTCACCCCTTCTCCCTTTAGCAGCCAACAGGAGCCCCCTCCGACGACACCACCAGTCGACTGTCGTTCATCTGCCAACCAACGCCGTAGCGTCCGTGAGAGGAGATCCAACTACGGCGGATGATCGTAATCGCATGCGACTCTCGCATGAGCAAGGAGCCTCCGTTGCCGATCCAGCCAGGAATCAACGCTAGCCGCCTATGTAGTCTGAGGCTCAAACGCCTAGGCGATGGCCTAGGAGTTTGAGGCGTTTGAGGTGAAATTTTATTAAATATATATATTTAATTCAAAAAGTAAACTATATGTCTAAATATCATAAAAATGGCTATATAAAGTCCATAGTTGTCAAGGCGACAAGGCGACCAAGGCGAGCTTGGGGTCCTCGAGTGCCTAAGCGCTTAGGCGTTAAGTGTTAGAGTGTGGATCCCGAACTCTCAAATGTGCGCCCTCGCACGCGATCAAGGGGGCAGCGCCCCTTACGGGGGTTTCCGAGGGCGGAGCCCTTCCGCCCCCGGAAGAAAATTTATGATTCACTAAATAAAATGACACAACATTAAACTGATAAAGATTTCACAATATAATAAGCATTCTGAAAGAGAAAAAATTAAATAATGAAAAATTAATTAATTCATAAAACTATGGTCAGAGTGAGGCGAGACAGGGCGAGGCAAGGCGCCCAGGAGCGCCTAGGCGAGCGCCTAGGCGAGCGCCTAGGCGCGCTTTTAACTACATAGCTAGCCGCCGATCGAACCCGTAGCCGAGGAGCTAATCCAACTAGCGGCCAGCAGATCCGTCGATTTTCTTGCCAGAAAACCCATTTTCAAACAAAGAGGTAATTTTTTATCTAAAAAAATTATGTTAAAAGTATAGACGGACATCTTACATGGTTTAATTGGACCATTAGGGATAATTAATGCTGGATTGCACTCTTATTTAATGTAAAATATGAAAATCAATAATTTGAACCTTAATTAAAATTATAAAATTTAAAATTTTTTAAATTTAATCTAATTTAGGTGCAATTGAACATTAATTACATCCTATGTGGTCTGATTGAGTTTAATGAGTGTTGGATTGCACTCATTAATTTGTGCTAGTGTGCTAGAGTGCTAGAACATTTTGCTTATGCATAAGACTCCTCGATATATTAGAGTGAAATTCATCGCTCATTAATCTTAATCAAATCACATAAGATGTAACTAATGTTCAATTACATTTAAATTAGAATAAATTTTAAAAAATCATAATTTTGGAACCCTAATTAAAATTTAAATTAAGAATTTTCATATTTTAGATTAAATGAGAGTGCGATCCAACACTCATCAACCCTAATAGCCCAATTAAACCATGTAAGATGTCAATCTATAATTTTATTTAACATAGATTTTTTTAGATAAAAAATCTACATTTTTATTTGAAAACGAGATTTTCCAACATAAAAATTGACTGATCTACTGGTCGCCAACTGGATCAGCTCGTCGGCGACGGATTCGGTCGGCAGCTGGCGACGATCGATGGCCGGAACGGCAACGAAGGGCAACTAGGTCGCGGGTCTCAACTAGATCTCCTCTCGTAAACCCTACGGTGGTGGCAGGCGGACGGACGGCGACGACTAGTGACGGTGTCAGAGGGGAGCTCAGTCCCTAGGAGCCATTGTATCTAGCGATCCCGATGAGGCAAATCGAGCAGAACTGGCCGGTTAGGCCAGTTCCGTTCTAGTTCGTTCCCTTTTGTTTTTTTTAACTGGTACTGACTGATACCAACACCAAATTGGTATAATCTGACCGGTCGGGTCTGATACCGAGACGTACCGTCCGGTACCAATACGTACTGGGCAGTATTGCAAATCATGCATAGATGCTCATGTTACTTTCTCAATCATGAAACATGTATGTCGATCACAAACTCTACACTATAAAATATATTGTTCACCTCTTTAAAAGATAAGTAATAACTTTTTTCTCATCCTTGTTATATTTTTATTAATATTACAAGTGATTACCATACATTTATATATTATGTTAAAATTTTTTATTATGATACATTGATTGAGTCTGATATAAAGTCAATATATATCATAATGACTTATAAGTGATTATTTCTTATTCATATATATTATGTTTATTTACAAATAATTATCGTTGAAGTCCATTATGACACAATTATTTGGTCACAGACATCAAAGTATTCATCAACAAAATTTATCATTGGATTCCCCCGAGACCCTTTAGATATAAGTTAACTACGGATAGTCACCTTAAATCTATTTTTTAGATTTTATTTACTTACTTTTTTTGGTCAAGAAAAGAATAAGGAGATGGTGAATAAAATATTGAAATCACAACAGCAAGTGAAACATTTTATGAATGATCTCGATAAAATAAGAAAGTTAGATAATTTTCATGATGCTTACTAAGATGAGAGAATAACGACAATAGTGAGTGAATAAAATTTATTAGAATAGTGATAATGCTTATAAAAATATTATAATTTCTTTATTTTTTCCCTTCCTCAGTCGCGAAATAACCGATAAAAGAGAATTATCAACATCTTTTAAGAGAGTGGACTAAGAAACTATTGCAGCAATCCCAATAGTTTATACATAGCAATCCCAATAACCGATAAAAGAGAATAATCTCTTAAACACTTAAAATTCTCAATGTTATAAGCAACTAATATCACAAGCACACGCTTAATTTTTTTATCTTGCAAGTGATTTTATTTTGTCTTGTACACTTTCATAGATACTGCAGTGATATACAATTGATATTAACCATATGTCACCGTGGTTGGCATGTATCTCTATGACGACATTCTACAGAGATTAAGACACATCCCATTTGAGTCATTTTCCATTTTTTGACTCTTTACCTATGTAAGTTTTCTTTTATTATGTATTTTTCCTTTTTTGAGTCAGACGTGTGATATATTTATCCCTAAAATCTTAATTTGGATAGTTATAGGTTTATGTTCACCATTAGACAGCAAGAGTCTTTCTACCCTTTGTAAAGAGACATTTCGATCTAGTAAAATTTAACCTCAATAAATAAAGGGGCAAGAGATCCAATCAAAACAAATGAAAATTTCAATCAGTTTTAAATCCACTTGTGATGTGTGTGTGAATGGTGTGAAGTCATAAATGTGAAGCCCTAGAGAGAAAAGTGTAAAACACCCCTCTTATTACCTCTCTCTCTAAACCCCCACTCTCTCCTCTCTATTTCCTATACATCTAACACTCTCTCCTCCGCATCAACCATCATCTCACCCGCAACCTCACCTCTTGACTGACGCATCATCTCTGAACTTCCACCTCCCCAAGCCAACCATCAATTCCCCCCATTCTCCAAAGCAGTCACACACCTCGTGTTTACCAATATATCTAGAACAATCACATCTGAAAGGATGACCCTGTTATGGTTTATGCCAATCAATATCCTTCTAACATTCATCATAGGTTCTGCACTTGGATGGATCATCATTCAAATCACAAAAACTCCACCTAATCTAAGAGGTCTCATTTTAGGCTGTTGTTCAGCAGGGAATTTGGGCAGCTTGCTCCTAGTAATTATCCCCAGCATATGTAAAGAGAAGGGTAGTCCATTTGAAGATCCTGAAATTTGCCATAAACATGGATTAGCATACGTCTCTCTATCTATTGCGGTAAGTGCTGTCTTGGTGTGGACTTATATCTACAATGTTGTGAGGCTATCTTCAAATGCCACAACCGACGAAGTGGATGGCTACACATCTGCAGAAGAAACAAAGAAGCTAATCCAAGGTGGATACATGAATGGGAAGGCTCCAACAAAAGATAGCCTGATGCCTGGTCATCTTGAAAATGGCTTTGGATCTCCACTCCTCAAATCTGAGGAACTATATGAAACAAAGCCATCAATGTCATTAAAGATGAAACATTTCCTAGGAAAAATCGCAGGGCTGATCGATTTAAAGAAGTTATTGGCACCTTCGACCATTGCAGTGATTGTGGGTTTTATAGTTGGCGTGTACCCCCAAATTAGAAATGCAATGATTGGTGAAAGTGCTCCTCTCCGTGCAATTAATAGTTCAGTTGCTTTGCTGGGTGATGGAGCAATTGCAACTCTGATACTGATAATGGGAGGAAACCTGAAGAAAGGTCTATGTCTGCAAATCCAGACTTCACAAATTGTTGGAGTCATAGTCGTTCGTTATGTTGCTCTACCTGTAATAGGCATAGGTGTAGTCAAAGGGGCGGTGCATCTTGGCCTTGTGCACTTGGATCCATTATACCGATTTGTTCTTCTCGTGCAATATGCACTCCCACCTGCCCTGAACATAGGTATAATCACCCAGTTGTTTGGTGCTGGTGAAAGCGAATGTGCTGTTATTCTTCTGTGGAGCTATGCATTTGCATCACTTTCACTTACCCTTTGGTCCACCTTTTTTATGTGGCTGGTGTCATGATTATATGACTGACATTCACTTATGTGAAGCCATTCCAGTTACTTGCATGGATGACATGACCATGGCATGGACTGTGCACCGAAGAAGAACAGAGATTTCATAGATGGAAAAGGTATTGTATAGAGGTGCTCTCTATAACGAAGAGTGGTTGTGGCACTTCACGACTACTGTAGGTACCAGGAGAGCTTCACGAGATTACTCAGTGTTGCTCTTAAGATCAGAAGTGTCCCCATTTAACAATGCTGAGAAATCAGCTATGGAGCAATAGAAAGTTGCAGTTCAACTAGTTAGCTAATTAATATGCTGTGAGTATTATTTTCAGCAGACCACCGGGTTTTTTTTCCCATTTTCTGAAACTTTCATGAAGTATGGTGGGAGACCTATTTCCAAAACAGTAAAAATGATTGAAGACCGATTAGTCCAGATAAAGTGGGTCTTCACTGCTTCTTAATAAATAGAGTTGACTGTTATCCACCAAATATAACAGTCACACACCTTCCCACACCCTCATTAAGCCTAAATTTCAGTCCCAAGACATCCATTTAGGCACCAAGCCAACTTCTCACGTCCCCTAAACACCCCTTGAACATCCCCATGTTACCTCATCAAAATCCATTCAACTATCCACACAAACACCAACCCCCCTACACCCATCCATTCTCCTAGTCGCCCTCTCCCTCTCTCTCTATCTAGCCTGCGCACACCTCCCTTCCCTCCTCTCATCCTTCACACCCAAGGGCTCCATCTCCCTCTGTTGTGCCCCTTGTGCTTTGTTGATGATGTGGTGTTTTAATGATAGCAACATGAATGAGTCACCATATTGTTTTGCTAAGATCATCACATTGAATGATAGCAACATGAATGCATATGAGTGATCCATTCTGTGGAGAATGCATGAGTGTGCTATGTCTGATATATTCATTGCTATAGTTCATTGTGGTTAGCATACACTGCATCAGTGCATTAACAGTTGCTGCATGCATTAGCATATACAGAGTCTGTGTAGTGTCTGGCTAGCAAGTCCATACGCTGCTCATGCATATACAGAGTCTGCACACTGTCACAAGTCTACACATTGCATATGTTCGTGCATCAATGCATAAGTCTGCTAAGTCTATACATCGGCTAGGCAGCAAGTCTGTACAGCCCTTGCTTAAGGCAAGTCTATACATTGCATGAGCATAGTCAGAGCTCTCAAGTCTATACATTGCATGAGCATAGTCAGAGCTCTCAAGTCTATACATTGGCAAGTCTGTACATTGGCCTGTTCATGCATTCTTCTCAAAGTCTATACACTGCTACATTGCTCGCATGGCAAAGTCTATACATTGCAGCACTACACACATGGCAAAGTCTATACACTGCTGCATTGCTCGCATGGCAAAGTCTATACATTGCAGCACTGCACGCACACTCAAAGTCCATACACTGCATTGTGGCATGCACACTAGCAAGTCTGTACATCGGACTGTTTTAGGCAAAGTCTGTACATCGGACTATTTCAGGTGAAGTCTGTACATTCAGCAGCTTGACTCTCCAAGTCTGTACAGCGTCATGCATCTTTCTTCAAGTCTGTACATCTCATTTGACGAAGGCATTGGAAGTCTATACATTGGGACCTTTACCTACGTTGCATCTGCAAGTCTATATATTGCAGCTGAGTTGAAGTCTGTACAGCCCTTGCTTCGCCAAAGTCTATACATCTTGCATTGCATCAAGTCTGTACAGCATTTCCTTTGGCAAGTCCACACATCGTGAAGTCTATACATTCGTTGCCTTGCATTGCATCAAGTCTGTACAGTCTTTCCTTTGGCAAGTCCATACATTGTGAAAGTCTATACATTCCTCAGTGCCTTGCTTCATGCATCAAGTCTGCACATTCCTTACATCAAGTCTATACATTCGTTGTGCATGGTCTTGAGCATATAGGAAGTCTGTACATCGTCCAGTGCATTGTATGCATCGTTCATGAAGTCTGTACATCGAGCTGAAGTCTGGCTAAGTTTGTACATCATCCATCGTCTCAACTTGCGTCTCATGCCAAGTCTGTACAGCCTATACATTGTTCAGAACATACTAGCCTATACAGTGTCAAGTATATATATGCACCGTCTCAGTTGAACTTAAAGTATGTACATCCACCGTCTCCTTTGAGTTGAAGTCTGTACATCGTGCATATAGTGATTCGAAGTCTGTACAGCTCATGGTAGTCATATATTGTCAAGTCTGAACATTGCACTTCATCATGGTTGATTTTGCTTGAAATTTGACGCCCATCAGTAGGAGCGTCCATTCTGAATCTGACGCCTAGGAAAGAGTCGTCTTTTAGTTGTGCATCAATTTATCAAAGTCTAGATATTGTCTTGCTTGCTTGAATGAAGTCTGTACATCCATTTGCTAGCATGTATGCACAATGTTCTTCATGCATTGCATGAAGTCTGCACATTGTGTGATGCATGCTCACCAAGTCCACACATCTGTTGGCGGCATGTCTATCCTTTCATGTTCAATGTACACACTTTGCTTGATGCATTCTACGTTACACATTAGCAAGTCTGTACAGCGCCTGCATAGTGAACATGAAGTCTGTACAATGGTCGACGGCATGTTAGTACATTCAGTTTTGTTGTGCACACTTCATCTTGTGCACACTGCTTCACACTTCAGCAAGTCTACACAATGATGCACGTTGAGTCTGCATATTCATCTGGCATGTCTGTACATTCATTTGTAATGTTCATAGTCTTGCATACGTGAAGTCTGTACATGCTTTAGCTTTGCATTCACAACGTGAAGTCTGTACATGCTTTGTCTTCGAATTGCAAAGTCCATACATCACAAAGTCTACACACTGCATTCGCATTCACAAAGTCTATACAGTGCAAAGTCTATACAATGCATTACACACTACAAAGTCTGTACAAGGTGTCGACATTAAACTGATAAGTTTCTCTTTGTCTGATAGGGACTCTTCGTGAAGCCTAATGAAGGCACGTGATCCGAGGATAATAGGAGTGCCCTGATCGTGACACGTGTGCTGAAGCTTGCTGAAATGCTGCCACGTGGTCAGGTGCTTTGGGCGGGAGATGTGGAAGCCACACGCCCTCTTGCTTGCTGCTGCTATAAAAGGAAGTCTTCTTCCTCAAGAGAAGACTGATCGACTGAAGCAGAGGAGAGTCTGCACGATCTAGTGAGGAAGAAAAAGAGAAGTAGAAGAAGCAGAGAAGAAAAAGAGAGAGAAGAGAATAGCAGAGAGCCACCGAGTGAAGAAGAAAAAGAAAGAGGAAGAGAGATCGAGAGCAGAGAAGAAAAAGAAAAAGAAAGAGGAGAGATAGTGAGATCGTGAGAAGAGGAGAGCAGTCTGAAGATCATTCTCTACTGGACCGTGGATCAAATCCAGGCCAGTCAGCTCATTCTGAGCCACATTGTGCTTCATCGTTTACAGCCTTCCGATTGCTGTTGTCTATGTTTTTCCTTTCCATTTTACATCATTTCTTCAAGCTGTTAGTCAGCGGATGCAGTGGAGGATTCCACTGGACGGGTAAGCTGTAATCCCCAGTGGTTGCAGAGAAGGTTCTTCTCTGGACAGCAAGCTGTGTTGCTCAGCAGGCGAGGTGGATACCTCGGACAGCAAGCTGTGTTGCTCAGCGGTTGCAGAGGATCTGTTCCTCTGGTCGGCAAGCTGTTAAGCCCAGCGAAGCTGTGTATCAGCGGTTGTAGGCAAGCTGTGATGTCCAGCTGTTCAAGCTGTGAGTCAGCGGAATCCACACTCGGTTTGAGTGTGGGGTGGATGTAGGTCTGCTGGACCGAACCACCTAAAAATCATTGTGCAGTGGTTTGATTTCATATTTGCTTCCGCTAGATGAATGTTTAGGCTCGATATGCTTTCACATGTTCATTGAGCTATTTGACTGCACATTTACTACTTGATTGAACACCTTACAGTAGTTTAGATTCGGTAGATCTGAATCTGTTTTTGCCTCAGCTTCTTTGAGTGTTCTAAGTTTTAGTCAGGAGATAGTTTTAATTGGGCGAATTTTTAAGGGGAGATTCATTCACCCCCCTCTGAATCCCTAGCACCGAACCCAACACTTGATATCAGAGCGGGTTGTTGTGCATAGGATCTAACAATCCGCAGCAGATCCTGCATCGTTCGTGGTGCATTTCATAGTGGGCTTCTCGTGCTCGGTGTTTTGTTTCATTGACTTGTGCCTTGTCTTGCTTATCTGGTTTTGGTTCATTTCTTGTCGATTGTTTTGCACATTGAATCTGTTTGCCATCTGTCCAAATGGGTCGTCCTCCGGTTTATGATGGTTCTAACTTAAATAGTTGGCTAGGAGGCCTATGTGTGTACGTAGACTCCATTGATCCCAAACTATGGAGGCTACTATCTAAAGGCCCACACAAATTGCCTCATGATGAGACCAAGTGGTCTAGAGAGGACAATATAAAGAACCGTGACAATGTCATAATTCTTAATATCTTGAGAGCTGCGATTAATACTGATATATACCCTTTTGCTCTCAGGTGCACTTCTGGAAAGGAGATATATAACAGAGTCATTTTTGCTCATAAAGAACATGAAGATAGCTGCATGGTGGCAAACCGGGAAAATGATGATGAGGAATCCTCATCCAAGGTAAATTCTGAATCTGAATCCGAAGAGATTTCAATTGATGAATTATGGGAAATAAATGAGGAACTGTCTGATAGATGTAAAAATTTAAAATTTGAGAATAGAAGGTTGAAAAAGAGATGTGAACAGATTAACTCTAATGTTCCTTGTGAAAACTGTCAAAGACTGAAAACATCTCATGATATGTGCTTAGCTGATCTGAATATGAGTGAGGAACAAATTTCTTTGTTGGAAATTAAGAATAAGAAACTCACAGATAAGATGTCTGAACTGGAAGAAGAAAATGAGAAGTACAAAACTGCAAATAAAGTATTGAAAGAGTGTATCAATTGCAGTGAAGAAGAGACTGCCAATTTTGTAATACACACTGCTGATTTGGAAAATGAAATTGGTTTGTTAAAAAAAAAACTGGCTGGTTATGAGAAGGAGAAAGTTGATTCAGAAAATCTCATAATTTCCTTGAAAAGTAAAATCACTGAGCTGAATAATTTAATGAAAATTGAAAATGATGAACTTACTGCCAAGATTTCTGAACTAGAAGATAAGCTGAATTCATTGGGAAATGATCAAATCTTAACTAATAAACTAGTTCAAAATGAACAAATAAGAAAGGAGAATGAAGAGCTGAAGCTTCTAAATTCTGCCATGTCTAAGAGGTTTTTAATGCTGGAAAAAGGGAAGAGTTCAATTGAAAATGAATGTGAGAGAGTGAGTACATTAATAGAAGAGATTGATAGCTACAAAACCATTAATGTCTTACTTAATGAAAAGATCACAGATTCTGAAATGCTCATTTTCTCTCTCAAAAATGAAATCACTGAATTGAACAAATCTCTATCTAAGTCGTTCAAGAATGAAGAAAATCCGAAAATTGCTAATGGAAGGAGTAAACAGGAAGTGAGAAAAAGAATGTACACAACCTGTGTGCGTAGCTCTGAGTTAGCTAGCACTTCAGCTTCTCCTTCATGTCTACCTGCTAATCAGATAGAAAAACAAAAGAAAACTGAGAGAAAGAAAACAAAACAGAATAAAAATCTGTATGCTGAAATTTCTCAAGCCAAACTGCCTCATGTTAAAAGAAAGAATGTGAAATATTTCTACTGTGGTAAATCTGGCCATGAGATGGATGTTTGCTTTGTCATGAGAAAGGATGATTTGAAATCTGATAGAATTCATGCTAGGAATTCTAAAACGAAGAAACATTCTCATGATCCAAATAGAAGGATAAAATGTTTTTACTGTCACAAAGAAGGTCATCTCATGCATGAATGCAGGTTAATGAAACATGATGATCTTTCTGCTAGAAAATTGCATGGTAGGAATGTTCATGTTAAAAATCATGCAAATCATAAGAAGAACATTCAATGCTTTCATTGTGACAAATTGGGCCACATTGCTGCTCAATGTTGGCACATTCAGAGGAAGAAATTTCATTCTGAATTTGTTAATTTCCATGATAACAGAAATATTTTTGAAAGAAATAATTTTGGTTCTAAGAAAAAGTACACTGGGTGCTTCGAATGTGGAAAGCATGGACATACAGTCAAGGACTGCTGGCATGCTCAGGGAAATAGATTGAATTCTAAATCTGTAAAATTCCCTGCTCATTATGATGCTGATAGAAATAAATCTGCTTTTAAAGAAAAATCCTTTGCATGTTTTGAATGTGGTAAGCTAGGCCACAAAGCTGCCAACTATTGGCTGGCTGATTATGGAAAAGAAAATTTTCGTGTTAATAAAAGAAACAATCATGCTCATACACATAATCTTCATTATCATGTGCATGCACATGGGCATCATGTTTCTGCTAACATGCACAATAAAAACAAAAATTCTGTGGCTTCATGTTATTATTGTGAAAATTTTGGGTATTCTATGTTTGATTTTTTTCTGATGGAATTTGATAAAAATGTTGCTAAAAGA
Source organism: Amorphophallus konjac (assembly GCA_022559845.1). Taxonomy (NCBI): domain Eukaryota; kingdom Viridiplantae; phylum Streptophyta; class Magnoliopsida; order Alismatales; family Araceae; genus Amorphophallus; species Amorphophallus konjac. The sequence goes on along the minus strand of CM040126.1, from coordinate 423,246,934 downwards.
TTGTTTAGAACACCTGCTAGGAGTGTTACAGTTAATGCTGGACCCAAGACTGTTTGGGTACCTGCCCATGTCAAATAGTGTCCTAACTTGCAGGTGTGCCTTGGTGGGAGAAATAAAAGGGGTTGAATTAACCAAGGCACTCAAGAATGAAAACCACATGATTACACCATTTCCGGTTAGTTCTAAAACTCTGTGCTTAAATTCCATCATCTGAATTTGTGAGTATGAAAGATGTGAATTTCATGTTAATTTGTTTGCTTGACTTCTGATGTCTTCTTCTTGTTTAGCTGATCAGTCTGCATTCCAGACTCAGCTACTGAATTTACTCTGCACATATCTGATGCTCTTCTCTTGCCAGTTATTGCACTATGTACATAGGATGCTAGATGCACTTCACAACCATGTTTGTAGTCGATGCATACCTTGTTCTGAGTTTAAATGGGTCATTTAGTGCATATAGTCAATGCATGTGTCCAATGTCAGCACATATCATTTGCATGACTATCAAGGAAATTGTTCAATGCATATAGGACTGCTTTGCACTGCATATCTTTGCATAACCCTGGTATATCAAATGGTAAGCTACTAAAAGGTAGGGAAATCTGTCTGGAGGTTCTTACTATGTGTGAGATGGTCCTTGAGACCAGGTTCTCCGTCAAGTACCAAGGGTCAAGTCTTCATATAGAGCAGTGTACTGCATATCAGTAAATTTGAAAAATCTGAAAAAGGATAAAATGTTCATGACTTGGGTGCATAAACTTGAAATGATTGCATACTTGCTTTATGTATCATTATTGCATAGTCTGCATTTAGCTAGTTGAAAGCTTTGCATAGCATATTATTGCATCATGGTGTCAGGGGGAGCTGAGAATTCTGTTCAATACATTGAATCCTTTTCACTTCTTATTGTCCCCATTCAACTCTGTCATATTCTTTGACATCAGATGCTCTTGGATCTTAATGCCTATTGCTATCTTTTCTCTTCACCTTCACTGAACAACAGTATTGCTTCTGGTTTAGTGCATTGAGCTGTGGTTATTGCAATTGTTCATTCATAAGAATCACATTTACAAAATGAAAGGAACTAAATGTTTAACTTTTATAAATTGAAGAGTTCAGTGTCTGCACTTTAGAACTTGAGATAAAAGAAAACTTTTATATCTCTTAATCTCTGTCTCATGGTTAGAATAGAAAATTTTTTTTTTTATGCCTGAATGTGTTAATCTGGATATGTCTAGAAAAGGTAAATAGAGTTTGTACTGTTTTTTTAACAATCACTCTAAAAGAAATAAGGGCAGCAGTAAATAAGATCATCAATGTAATGAGCTGAACATAGTGACAGAGCAATGGCTGAATTGCACTAAGAAATTGTGATCTCCTCCAAAGAAGCAGAAGAATTCATAAGTTATGAAGTGCTTCAGACTATCTCTGGTCATAGGGTCAGATCTATAGGGGGAGTTTTCACCAAGTAACTGGGGGTACTGACATCTGATCAAGGTGTGCCCTTAATGTCAAAGGTGAAAATTGTTCCTTGTAGGTCTTGATCTAAAATAGATCTAGTAGTTTATGCCTAGTAACTGGGGGTACCTGCCTCTAATCAAGGTGTACACCTAATGTCAACAGCATAAAAGCCACTTGTCTATTCACTTAGCTCAGTCTCTGAAAATTAAAAAGTGAAAATCAAACTGCTGTAACCTCTTGAAATCAAAAGTCATTGAGTGAAAATTATTTTTCTCAATACATATTCAAGTTGCCTTTCTTGATCTTCCATGTTTAATCACAAAGGGTATTATTTACTGACTTATCTATTAAAACCATGTGCCCTAGATTCATTGCTATAAATGGAGTCTATAAACTCTTTTTCAGGGGTCAGCTGCTTTACTCTATCTTTATCACTGTTAAACCTGAATTTTTTTTAAACTGTATATTGCTGATTCTTATGCTTTAACAGTTGTTTATAATCATGCTCATTTTCTGAACCAATTCTTCAACTGCTCATATTCCTTTCTCAAAGGGAGAGAAATAATTCAGGGGGAGTTATACTCTCAGGGGGAGAATGGGTTGTTATTGATTATTCATTGAGATGCCTTATGATCATTGTTGTCTACTTTTACCCTCCTATCATCAATCACTTTACTCTCCACACTGTTGAAATCTTCCATCCTGACTTCACTCATGTTCTCAGGGGGAGCTTTGGCTATTAGTTGCATTAAGTGGAGAGTGGTTCTGCATGCATGTTGATAGGGTGAACTCTATTTCAATGAACTATGTTTCATTCTCTGTCCTTGTGTGCTGATTTTTGTCTCTCAAACCATTTCATTTCTTTTTGATTATGTCAAAAGGGGAGAATAGTTTGATGAGTCAGTGTGACTCATTATGTTGCCATCATCAAAAAGGGGGAGATTGTTGTTGTAATGTCCCGGATTTTTCAGATCCTTCTTCGTGAGTCCCGGATCTGATTTCTCGGAGTGTCCGACTCCGTTGTGTCCGAAATTTCGTTTCAGACATCTTTTGTGTTTGGATCGGCGCAATCCGGAGTTGTTTCGGAGGCCCGGAAGCGTTCCGCGACTTTTTCGCGTGTGTTTTCTGATTCCCGGTGTGTGTTTCGGTAATTCCTTCGGAACCTCGTTGTGGGTGAACCGGGCCGTTCACCTGGGCGCGAGTGGTATCGTTGTGATCAGCGTGTCATGAGGATCGAGGAGGTGTATTTTTATATTTTTTTGGGATTTTTCTAATTTTCCAGATTTTCCTATATAAACCCCCCACTCTCTCTCTTCCTCTCATTTCTCACTCTCACCCTCTCTCTCTCTTCTCCCACTCTCTCCTCTCCGACGGTGACGGACCGAGGCGGGGGCGAGGCGGGGCGATGCGGGCGAGGAGGATGGCGAGGATGGGTCGAGGATCGAGGCTCGAGGGCGCGGTGAAGCTGGTTCGCGGGCGTGGAGGCACCGGCGGGGTTTCGGAGGCGTTTCTTCGTGGATCGGCATCCACGGCGCGTCATTTCTTCGGTGGAGGTAGGGAGATGGACCCCCAGCTCATGCACTTCATTTCCCGCTAGTTTCGTAGGCCGTGGTGAGCCGAGCGAGTCGTTTGGGGTGTTTTTGGGGAAAACCATGTTTTGGGGAGTGATCGCCCGATCTGGCGTTTCTTTGCGTTTTAGGCCGATCCGAGGCCATAGATGCATGCTAGGGACTATTGGGGAGCTTCCCCTTTATTTTCCCCCTCATCCGTGGATGTTTGGGGGCGTGGCGTGGATTTTTGGGGTTTTTCCCGCCGTTCTCGATTTTCTGAAATGATCGCGGTCCACCAGTAACCGCTTTCACTGGTCGCGATATTGGGAGAACCGTGTTTACCCTTGTGTTTTGGTCGAGAAGGCCTTCAAGAGTCGAGGTCGTGCGATAGACCGCGTTAGTCTAGTCGCGGTCATGAGGTGACCGTGACTGTGTGGTCGCGGTCCTTGGGCGACCGCTACCATCGGGGTTACGTCTGGCTAGTCGCGGTCGAGAGGTGACCGTGACTGCGTGGTCGCGGTCCCCGGTCGACCGCGACTGTGTGGTCGCGGTCCCCAGTCGACCGTGACTGTAGTCGCGGTCCCCAGGTGACCACAACTACGTTGCGGTTTCCGTTCGCGTTGTTTTGACCTCCGGTCGACCCGGTTGTGACCCAGTGGTTGACTTTAGGTCTCGTGAGTGTCCCGGACACCCCATGGAGTTCCGTGACCGTGTCTTTGGGTGTCCGGAGGTTCCATTTACCTCGATTAGCGTGCCCGTAGGTTTAGGGTCTGGATGACCTTCTAGCGTTCTGACTGTGTTGCATTGGTCTCCGGTCGACTCGGTTGTGACCCAGTGGCCGACCTTTGACCTCGTTAATGTCCCGGGCACCCTATGGGTTTCGTGACCATGTTTTAGGGGTGTCTGGATGTACCATGTTACCTCGATAAGCATGCCCATGGGCTTGGTGGGTCCGGGTGACCCCAGGTGTTTCGGGCTTCCGTGTTCTCGCTCGATCGAGTCACCGTGTATCGGTGTGTGTGCGGTGGGGTTCCCCCGCATGTCGTGAGTCTTCCTGGAAGATGATTCCCGAGTGGGACATGTGTTTGACCGTGGACTGTGGGTCCCGTTTCTTCTCCGACCATGGTCACCGTGCGACAGTGCTGGTACGTGGGATGGTCCCCGTACTTCGTAGGGTTCGGACGTTGTTTTCCGTTGTCTTGAGAGTCTACTCTCTCAGTGACCCTCCACTAGTCGTAGCTTCCTGCGCACGCGTGCGCGGACCCACCTGGGAGTGGTGGAGAGCACGACCCGGTGAGACACGGTTTTAGGCTAGTTTCCTTCGGCCCCTTGCCTTTGCCACCAGAGTCTGGTGGGGGGGAAAACCAGCTAGAGGACCCGACCTATAGCAGATGGTCTGTGTGTGCACACGTAGTTGGGGGCTTAGGACACGCGCTGACGAGCGTGACCCCAGGTAGTCCTTGTTGTGGTACTGGTTACTGTGTGTGTCTGAGTCTCACGCCTAGGGCGTTGTAGCTAGACACTTGTGACGCGGTGTAAGATGCCAGGAGACGTATCCGGTTGTTCTTCTAGTGGGAGGTACTCCTGTTCTGGACAGGGAGTGACAGACTGTCAGTCGTGTGACTTCGACCTTCGGGTTTTGTCGCGTTGACCGTAGAGTTTTAGTTGTTTCACCGTGGTGCGTGTGTCGATTTTGTGCCGCAAGACTGATACTGGTGTGGTTCGGTATCCCCCTACCGCGAGATCGGGGTGTGTTTCTGGTACAGTAAGAGTAGAAATAGTGCCGTGTTTTGACCGGCCACCGGTTTGCCGTTCCTACTATAGTTGTAGCTTTCCTTTCCGCTACCGCCGTTGTTTCCGGTTGGGGTTCCGCGGGATCCCTGCTGAGTCTCTGTTTTGGAGACTCATTCCTGCTTTTCAGGTGAGGCGGTTCTTCTTCCTCGAGGTTCGAGGGCGTAGTGCGGAGGTTCTCAGTTGCCAGCTCGCCGGGTCGAGTGTTCACTTGGCATGTGGTACGTTTTACTGCTTTAGACTGTACTTTCTGTTGGACTGGACTCTGTTGTAGTAGTTGTTTATTTACTTCTGTTAATTATTGTATTGTCCTGCTTTATTTCCTATTTCTTTGTGCCTCCACACTCCTTTTTAGCCCTTCCGAGCCCTCCCGGCTCGTGGGCGGCGGTTCGAGTCTCGGGTTATCGGGCCTTCTCGGTGATCGGATTCTCAGGTCGTCACAGCTGGTATCAGAGCATGGTTGTGGACGTACATGGGAATTCGAGATATTGCAGTGATCAGAGTCCGTAAGGTCCAGTACAGTCGGCAGCTGGCATAGGGTTTCATGCATGTTTTCCGCTTTGTTTCTCGCTTGAGTGCGCTGTATGGCGCGGTGAGGGTGGTTGCTGTTTGCGGCTTTCATGCCGGCGTGGGGTCTGCGGATCGAGGTCGAGGGCTTTCTCCCTTGGTTGGTGGCCCTGGTTGTGTTGCGTTGGGCAGAGGTTGCCGGCGGGTGTGTTGTTGCGGTGCTGCGTTCGAGGAATTTGCAGCGAGGTCAGGTGGCTGGCGAGGACTGTTCGTCGTTAAGTGACCGTGGGCGTGCTCCGAGGGAGTTGTTATTGGTGTTTGGCCACTCCAGCGTTGGTTTTATCCAGCCCCTAAGGCGTGGAGGTTATGGTTTAAGGTGGCGGAGCTGGTGCTATGGTCGGGAAGTGCGCTCGGGAGAGCGGAGGATCTTCTCGGTAAACTGCTGATTTGTCAAGCCCGATGTTCTTGTTGTGCTCTGTGGCGTCAGAATTGACGTGTCGGTCTCGATTGTTTTTACGGATTTGGAGGCAGAATTGGGCTGTGATGTCCCTGTAAGTTCTCGCTCCTGCGCTTCTGCGTGCGAATGGGTTCTGTTCGCCCAGAATTTGGCTTGAGATGTGAAGGTTCCGTGGCAAATTTTGGGACTCGAGGATGAGCGTTGACGGTTGTCGGTTATGGCTCGTGTAGCGGCTCTTGGTGCGGTGTGCTGCAGTTCGAGGAATTGCAGTGGTGGTGCGTCGGCTGACGCTGTGATTGTGGTCCGACGTGACACTCGTTGAGTGTGTCGGAGGCGCTGAGCTGATGGAAATGATGATTTTCCTTGGTGCTGGATGGTGCTATTTCCAGCATGTGCGTAAGATTTGAGGTCAGGTCGAGCGTGGAGTTCTTCTGTCGGTCGGAGGTGCGTTTGGTTTCTCCTTTGGTTGGAGAGATTGTGTTTGGTTAAGGTTCGTCGTCTTGCATTATGTGTCCGAATTGGTTGGCCTTGTGTGCCATGAAGTCCGTGCGAGACGTGCTCCGTGTTTTGGCAAGGTGGTTGCCTGTGAGGGTTGTGCCCATTTTCCCTGTTGTGTAAGGGTGTTGGCGCCGTTCTAGAAGGACGAGTGCCGACTGGGCGGTGTGCACGAGATTTGCGGTCGGTGTTGTGGTTCCCGATGAGCGGAGGATTGGAGCCCGCAGGGTTGCAGATGGTTGTCGAGTTGGTGGATCCCGAGTTGTCGATGTGGTGGCTGTGCGTGTGGATCAGAGTGTGCGGATCGTAGCGTTGGTTGCTGCGGGCAGATTTCTTGAGGAGTAGAGCAGCGGAGGATTGGTTCCTTGATATGCGTTGTCTCCGGCGGTGTGAGACGTGTTGTTGTCATGCCGTTGCTTGAGATATTGGGATTCATAGCACTAGCAGGTGGGGAGCTGGGGAAGTGTGCTGGCGAGGTTGCCGCATGAGTACCCTGTTCTTGCGTTGGAGGTTGCGTTCGCGGATGAGATCGTGTTTTGGGGAAGTGTGTCGTAATTTGTAAGGGGTTGTGTGTCCCGTGGCTCTGTGATAAGAGCGGGAGTCGGGATTGGCAGGCATCCTCTTGGATTAATTGAGATGGAGGTTTCGATGAGATAGGATTCGATGAGACAGGACGGTGGTCGATGCCTGTGTGTGGAGGTCTCTGAGGAGACATTGGCGTTGGATATTGATCCTCAGTCTGCGACCAGCAAGGGAGGATTCCCCGTAAGTCTGAGTCGAGTGACGTGAGGACCGAGGGGAGATCTTGTCAGGTGGTTTCGCCATGCTCCCCTGAGAGGGTAGAGTTGGCGTGAGGTTCGAGATCAGTTGTGGTGTTGGTCTGTGCGTGAGTCAGTGGATGGCCTGTTATCAGTTGGATCGTACCTGCTGGGTCGGTGGAGGTTTCCCGTTGACGAATGTCTGGCGACCAGTGGATGGTCTTTTCATAGACAGAAGATGCTGGTTGTTGGGGCTCGAGCGTGGCGAGAGCTGTGTTCCAACGAGACCTAGGGTGACAGCGATGCCGTGGGTGGTTTCCGTTGTGTCTGAGGTGATACCAGACCTGCGCCTTTGCATTATGCCTGCTTTGGTGACCGATGTGTGTGCGGTGTGCGGAGCGTGGCGTCGTTCGTGATTATGGTCTGGCCGTATCCCTCATGATCGATGATTTTGTGAGAATCGAGGTTTTCTGTGCTGGGGCCCTGACAGCGTTGTCAGTTGGTTCAGTGTTCTTCCCCTGTGACTTCGTGCTTGGTCCTGAATTTCGAGGACGAAATTCCTTTAAGGGGGGAGGGTTGTAATGCCCTGGATTTTTCGGATCCTTCTTCGTGAGTCCTAGATCTGGTTTCTTGGAGTGTCTGACTCCGTTGTGTCAGAAATTTCATTTCGGACATCTTTTGTGTTCGGATCGGCATGATCCGGAGTTGTTTCGGAGGCTCGGAAGCGTTCCGCGGCTTTTTTCACGTGTGTTTTCCGATTCCCGGTGTGTGTGTTTCTGTAATTCCTTCGGAACCTCGTTGCGGGTGAACCGGGCCATTCACCTGGGCGCGAGTGGTACCGTTGTGATCAGTGCGTCGTGAGGATCGAGGAGGTGTATTTTTCTATTTTTTTGGGATTTTTTTGATTTTCCGGATTTTCCTATATAAACCCCCCCACTCTCTCTCTTCCTCTCATTTCTCACTCTCACCCTCTCTCTCTTCTCCCACTCTCTCCTCTCCGGCGACCGACGGACCGAGGCGGGGGTGAGGCGGGGCGATGCGGGCGAGGAGGATGGCGAGGATGGGTCGAGGATCGAGGCTCGAGGGCGCGGTGAAGCCGGTTCGCGGGCGTGGAGGCACTGGCGGGGTTTCGGAGGCGTTTCTTCGTGGATCGGCATCCACGGCGCGTTGTTTCTTCGGTGGAGGTAGGGAGATGGACCCCCAGCTCGTGCGCTTCATTTCCCGCAAGTTTTGTAGGCTGTGGTGAGCCGAGCGGGTCGTTTGGGGCGTTTTTGGGGAAAACCATGTTTTGGGGAGTGATCACCCGATCTGGCATTTCTTTACGTTTTAGGCCGATCCGAGGCCATAGATGCATGCTAGGGACTACTGGGGAGCTTCCCTTTTGTTTCCCCCCTCATCCGTGGATGTTTGGGGGCGTGGCGTGGATTTTTAGGGTTTTTCCCGCCGTTCTCGATTTTCCGAAATGATTGCGGTCCACCAGTAACCGCTTTCACTGGTCGCGGTCTTGGGAGAACCGCGTTTACCCTTGTGTTTTGGTCGAGAAGGCCTTCAAGAGTCGCGGTCGTGCGATAGACGGCGTTACTCTAGTTGCGATCATGAGGTGACCGTGATTGTGTGGTCGCGGTCCTTGGGCGACCGCTACCATCGGGGTTGCGTCTGGCTAGTTGCAGTCGAGAGGTGACCGTGACTGCGTAGTCGCGGTCCCCGGTCGACCGCGACTGTGTGGTCGCGGTCCCCAGTCGACCGTGACTGTAGTCGCGGTCCCCAGGTGACCACGACTACGTTGCGGTTTCCGTTCGCGTTGTTTTGACCTCGGTCGACCCAGTTGTGACCCAGTGGTTGACTTTAGGTCTCGTGAGTGTCCCGGACACCCCGTGGATTTCCTGACCGTGTCTTTGGGTGTCCGGAGGTTCCATTTACCTCGATTAGCGTGCCCATAGGTTTAGGGTCTGGATGACCTTCTAGCGTTCTGACTGTGTTGCATTGGTCTCCGGTCGACTCGGTTGTGACCCAGTGGCCGACCTTTGACCTCGTGAATGTCCCGGGCACCCTATGGGTTTCGTGAACGTGTTTTAGGGGTGTCTGGATGTACCGTGTTACCTCGATAAGCGTATCCGTGGCTTGGTGGGTCTGGGTGACCCCAGGTGTTTCGGGCTTCCGTGTTCTCGCTCAATCGAGTCACCGTGTATCGGTGTGTGTGCGGTGGGGTTCCCCCGCATGTCGTGAGTCTTCTTGGAAGATGATTCCCGAGTGGGACATGTGTTTGGCCGTGGACTGTGCGTCCCGTTTCTTCTCCGACCGTGGTCACCGTGCGACCGTGCTGGTACGTGGGATGGTCCCTGTACTTGTGGACGCACTTTTCGTTCGCTTATTAAGCTCGTCTACTCGGGAATGGTCGATTCGTCTATTATGTGCGTGGGCGTGCCAGTCACAAAGTGACAATTTATTCGGGCTCCGAAGAGCCCATGGTGCACTCGATCTGACTCGGTCAGACGATTGTGTGGTTCGTGTCGGGACCAAAACCTGCCGCGCCATAAAGGTCACGGCGTCATTTACATCCCCCATATGAGGGAACACCCTTGATTAATCGCCGGGATTCAGGGCCTCATGGCCAAGAAATCAATTGCATGGGAGGTCTATTGCGAGGTATTGATGTCCTCGCATGAGGGCGAGAAGAAAATCATTCGAGATCATGTCGGTGGTGTACTGACCATTTAATGTCCGGACGAATGTCCGGCTCGAGAAGAATGTGATCGTCGCGAGAAAACCGGAGCGTATGTATGCCAGGATATGGCAAATTTATTGTTCGGAAGAACGGAAAGCGTTCGGCTAAACCTCGGTTGAAGCGGTCAAAAATCAGTGAATCTGTTGGCCCGGTGTAGGAGCAAGCTGCGACCATACTACGGTGGGCCCCCCCGCGGTCGAAGTCAGGCTCGCATGAGCGTCATTAATGTTTCCGACGCCAAGGGGCAACGGGGGAATATCCCTTGAATCGGTTGGAAAGCCCTGCATCTAGGGAAGCGGACGTCCGAAACGTATCGGTCGTTCGGGAGACAGTTTATTATTCGGACGGGTACCCGGCTTGAGAATATCATAATCGTCACGGGAGGACCTGGGATGTATGTATGCCGGGATACGGCAAATATATTATTCCGAGACGTTGGAAACATTCGGTTAAATCTCGGTTAGTGTAGCAGGAAACCAGTGAGTTTATTGGCCCGGTGCGAGATCGAGTCAGGACCATATCGGGGGCGCCTCCCGTGGTCCAAACGGGGCTTGCGTGGGCAACGTCAATATTTCCGGTGCCGAAGGGCAACGGGGAAGAGTTCCGGGACTAGATTCCAAAACCAAAGCGTGCTCGAGGGGAACGTGCTATAAGCCGAAGATATGGGTCATACCATGACCATAATCGGGACAGGCCCGAGGTCTAAGCGTGGCCCATGAAGGCCTCATTGATACTCCCATGCATAGGGTCTAGGGATGACAAAAGTTGTCTCGTTTCGTTCAGATCTTGTTGGTCGCTCACGGACCATTTTATGTTCGGACAAAGGTCCGTATCGAAGGTGCGACGTAAACGGAGACAAAGCCGTTCAAATGTATGCCGAGTTCACGGCAATCTCAATGAAAGAGCGGGAACGAATCCCAACGGGAAAGCGTCTGATTTGATGGGCTATCGGCCGAAAGCAATGGCGGGTTATGACCGTATCGGGATGGCTCCCAAGGTCCGAATCCGACTTGGAGGGGCGGCGTCAATATTCCCTTTATACCGGGTCTCGAGGAGAACGAGGCTGCGAAGCGGATCTCATCGTTTTATTATCATTTAGAATTTTACCATTATTATTTGTTGATTTATGTATATCTTTGAATGAGTTCGTTATTACTATTTATTTATTTTTCTCATGATTTATTCATTCATTAGTGTTATTGTTAGGTTTATTTTTATTGTTTGTTCGTTTTATTATCATTCATTTGCTTGTCGTGTTTCGTTAAGTTTGTTATTATTATTTATTTTGGTTATCATTTATTTATTTATCATTCTTATTGAGTTTGTTATTATTATTCATTCATTTTTGTTATCGTTTATTTGTCTATTTATTATTATTATTATTATTTTTTGCTTATTATTATTATTACTTATTTCTTTATTATTCTTATTTACTTATTCATTTTTTGAATTTGTTATTATTTATTATTATTATTATCATTATTGTTTGTTATTATTTCTCCCTCTTCTTTTGAGTTTGCTATTATTATCATTATTTTTATTTTTTGTATCATTATTTGTTTATTTATTATGTTTTCTTTTAGCTTATTATCCTTATTATTATCATTATTTCTGGTGTACCGCTGGGTCAAGGGAGTGTGCCGCTGAGGGCCAGGGGAGCGTGCCGCTGAGAGCCAAGGGAGTGTGCCGCTGAGGGCCAAGGGCGTGTGCCGCTGAGGGCCAGGGGAGCGTGCAGTTGAGGGCCAGGGGAGCGTGCCGTTGAGGGCCAAGGGCGTGTGCCGCTGAGGGCCAGGGGAGCATGCCGCTGAGGGCCAAGGGCGTGCCGCTGGAGGCAGGTGGGGGTGAGTGTGCCGCTGGGGCACTTACGGAGAGTGCCGCTGGAAGGCGACATGAGTGTGCCGATGAGGCGTGGGCACGTGAGGGGTTTTCTTTTGGTTTTCTTTTATTCTTGACATGCAAGTGAAAGGGGTTTGAGTTGGGTTTATTCGTTCATATAGACCATGTTTGAGGTTATGTTCGGTGGACCGTCATGAAGATGTGAATGCTCGGTTATTCGGAATCTCTGGGGTTCTTTGGTTACTTCGGCAAAGTCGTTGCATTAATGTTTTATCGTTCCCCTTTTTGCATTATTACTTCTCTTTTATGATTGTTGTTGTTAAGTTAATTCTGACAAGAATTCGGCAGCATCTCCCTTTGACCCGGGGCGTAAGGGAGATGCAGGGAACGCACCCACATGGAGTGGTGGAACCCGACAATTGGAGGTGGGCGCCCGAGAGCGGCAACACCTTAATAAAATCTCGGAAAACTCGGAGGAAACGGCAAACGGGAAACACTTGGTTGATGCAGCCTAAGGATACCCTGACTGGAAGAGAGAGGGCCAGGCATGCCAGGTAGAGGCAGGCCAAGGGTGTGCCGCTGGGGCACAGATGGGGTGTGCCGCTGGAGGCACAGATGGGGTGTGCCACTGGAGGCTGAAGTAGGTGTGCCACTGGGCGGCCAAGGAAGGTGTGCCGCTGGCGGCCAGGAAAGGTGTGCCGCTGGAGGCCAGGAAAGGTGCGTCGCTAAAGGCCGCCAGGGGTGAAAGCAGGCCGCCGAGAGGCCAGGGGGGGTAACTCCCCACGGGCTAACGGGCAAGGTTGAAACGTAGAGGGGGGAAGATTACTGCTGAAGGCCAAACCGATAGGGAAGAAGAGGGGGAGGAAAACAGACAGAGACGGTGGGGAAACCCAAAGAGCAAGACTTTTCATTCACAAAGAACGGGAGGCCACAGAGGGCCAATACATCGTAGGGAGAAAGAGAAGGGGGACAACAGCAAAGAAAAAAGGAAGGGGAAAAAGAAAAGGAAGGGGAAAAAGAAATGAAAATACAAGGTGGGAAGGGGAACGGAGAATAAGCTCCTCCCCTCCCAGACCTCACTCCTCTCTTCTTCTCTTCTCTCTTTTCCCTCTCTTCTTCTTTGCGTGGACGACGGTGGATCGGGCGGCAGGAGGGCAGGCCTCTCCCTCTTCTTCTTCTCTTCTTCTTTCCCTTCTTCTCTTCTTCTCTTCTTCTCTTCTCTTCTTCTCTTCTACGTGTGTCTGTCTGCCTCTCCCCTCTCTTCTGTCTTCTTTTTTTTGGCCGAAGAAGGGGGGCATCTTATACCCCAGCGGCGGGAGCGTTCGAGCGCGAACGACGGTGGCGGGAGGTGACGGGCATTGAATGGGGTTTGACCTCCCCGTCCTTGGTGGTAGAGGAGTAGCATGCGTGGCTGAGCCTCCGATCGACACCTTGGACAGCTCACTGCGCGCCAAGGATCTATAGGGCATGGGCATCACGTCGTCCTGTCGGAGCGTGCCACTGAGAGGGCCAAAAGGTGTGTCGTTGGAAGACATGGCAAGCGTGCCGCTGAAGAGCCCAAAGGGCATGTCGCTGGAAGACATGGCAAGCGTACCGCTGAAGAGCCCAAAGGGCATGTCGCTGAACGGCCAGGAGGGCGTGCCGCTGAAGGGCTGCAGGGGGCGTGCCGCTGAAGGCCAGGAGGGCGTGCAGTTGAAGGGCTGCCAGGGCGTGCCGCTGAAGAGCTCAAGGGCTGTGCCACTGGTAGCTTGTTGCAGTGTGCCGTTGAGGGGCTCCCCAGACTGTGCCGCTAAAAGGCCAAAGGCCTTGCCGCTGAAGGAGCCAAAAAGCCCTGTGCTGCTGGAAGGGCCAAGGACCCTGTGCCGCTGAAGGGCCAAGACTTGGTAGATGAGTGTATAGATTTCGCGTGCGCGAACTCTGTACAGACTTGCCACATGAGTGTATAGACTTTGGCAAGGCAACTGGACGATGTACAGACTTGAGCAAGGAAGGTCTGTACAGACTTGAGAGTTCACAATGTATAGGCTTTGGCAAAGCAAGGGCTGTACAGACTTTAACTTAGCTGCAATGTATAGACTTGCAGGGGCCGATGTATAGACTTCATCAATGCATGGACTTTGGAAAAGCAAAGGCCGTATAGACTTCAACTCAGCTGCAATGTATAGACTTGCATGGGCCGATGTATAGACTTCATCGATGCATAGACTTTGCCAAAGCAAAGGCCGTATAGACTTCAACTCAGCTGCAATGTATAGACTTGCAGGGACCGATGTATAGACTTCATCAATGCATAGACTTTGGCAAAGCAAAGGCTGTAAAGACTTCAACTTAGCTGCAATGTATAGACTTGCAGGGGCCGATGTATAGACTTCATCAATGCATAGACTTTGGCAAAGCAAAGGCCGTATAGACTTCAACTCAGCTGTAATGTATAGACTTGCAGGGGCCGATATATAGACTTCATCAATGCATAGACTTTGGCAAAGCAAACGCCACTCAGCTGCAATGTATAGACTTGCAGGGGCCGATGTATAGACTTGGAAGCTCCACCGGCGGATGTACAGACTTGGCGAAACCCTGAATGAAGCGTGCCGTTGAAGGGCTAGATGGCCGTGCCGCTGGAGGGCCACACGGCCGTGCCGCTGAAAGGCTGAAGGACCGTGTCGCTGGGGCTTATGGCCATGCCACTGAAGGGCCTCTGGCCCGTGCCGCTGGAGGGCCTTTGCTCTTGCTTAAGTAGCTTGAAGCCATCCATTCTGAGATATTTCTTCACCGTTAGGGGCCCGAGGGTGGGTCCGTAGCAATGTGTTAATTCAGGAGGACATCCTGTGACTTCTCGGTCTCTTAATGCGCCCGTGCAAATGCGGGGATTTGCCGGGCGGTAGTATCTTCCCGGAGCCTTGGATGGCCAGTCTCTCTGGGTCCTCTTCCTTTGACTTTGACATTAATGCGGGGCTCAGCGGGACATATGGACGTGCAATTTTTGGTGTCCATAGTACTTCGTAGGGTTCGGACATTATTTTTCGTTGTCTTGAGAGTCTACTCTCTCAGTGACCCTCCACTAATCGTAGCTTCCTGCGCACGCATGTGCAGACCCACCTGGGAGTGGTGGAGAGCGCGACCTGGTGAGACGCGGTTTTAGGCTGGTTTCCGTCGGCCCCTTGCCTTTGCCACCAGAGTCCGGTGGGGGGGGAAACCAGCTAGAGGACCCGACCTAGAGCAGATGGTCTGTGTGTGCACACGTAGTTGGGGGCTTAGGGCACGCGCTGACGAGCGTGACCCCAGCTAGTCCTTGTTGTGGTACTGGTTACTGTGTGTGTCTGAGTCTCACGCCTAGGGCGTTGTAGCTAGGCACTTGTGACGCGGTGTAAGACGTCAGGGGACGCATCCGGTCGTTCTTCTAGTGGGAGGTACTCCTGTTCTGGACAGGGAGTGACAGACTGTCAGTCGTGTGACTTCGACCTTCAGGTTTTGTCACGTTGACCGTAGAGTTTTAGTTGTTTCACCGTGGTGCGTGTGTCAGTTTTGTGCCGCAAGACTGGTACTGGTGTGGTTTGGTAGCCCCCGACCGTGAGATCGGGGTGTGTTTCTGGTACAGGAGTAGCAATAGTGCCGAGTTTTGACCGGCCACCAGTTTGCCGTTCCTGCTGTAGTTGTAGCTTTCCTTTCCGCTACCGCCGTTGTTTCCGGTTGGGGTTCCACGGGATCCCTGTTGAGTCTCTATTTTGGAGACTCATTCCCTGCTTTTCAGGTGAGGCGGTTCTTCTTCCTCGAGGTTCGAGGGCGTGGTGTAGAGCTTTTCAGTTGCCAGCTCGCCGGGCCGAGTGTTCACTTGGCATGTGGTACGTTTTACTATTTTAGACTGTACTTTCTGTTAGACTGGACTCTGTTGTAGTAGTTGTTTATTTACTTCTGTAAATTGTTGTATTGTCCTACTTTATTTTCTATTTCTTTGTGCCTCCACACTCCTTTTTAGCCCTTCCGAGCCCTCCCGTCTCGTGGGCGGCGGTTCGAGTCTTGGGTTATCGGGCCTTCCCGGTGATCGGATTCTCGGGTCGTCACAGTTGTGCCCCTTGTGCTTTGTTGATGATGTGGTGTTTTAATGATAGCAACATGAATGAGTCACCATATTGTTTTGCTAAGATCATCACATTGAATGATAGCAACATGAATGCATATGAGTGATCCATTCTGTGGAGAATGCATGAGTGTGCTATGTCTGATATATTCATTGCTATAGTTCATTGTGGTTAGCATACACTGCATCAGTGCATTAACAGTTGCTGCATGCATTAGCATATACAGAGTCTGTGTAGTGTCTGGCTAGCAAGTCCATACGCTGCTCATGCATATACAGAGTCTGCACACTGTCACAAGTCTACACATTGCATATGTTCATGCATCAATGCATAAGTCTGCTAAGTCTATACATCGGCTAGGCAGCAAGTCTGTACAGCCCTTGCTTAAGGCAAGTCTATACATTGCATGAGCATAGTCAGAGCTCTCAAGTCTATACATTGGCAAGTTTGTACATCGACCTGTTCATGCATTCTTCTCAAAGTCTATACACTGCTGCATTGCTCGCATGGCAAAGTCTATACATTGCAGCACTGCACGCATGGCAAAGTCTATACACTGCTGCATTGCTCGCATGGCAAAGTCTATACATTACAGCACTGCACGCACACTCAAAGTCCATACACTGCATTGTGGCATGCACACTAGCAAGGCTGTACATCGGACTATTTTAGGCAAAGTCTGTACATCGGACTGTTTCAGGTGAAGTCTGTACATTCAGCAGCTTGACTCTCCAAGTCTGTACAGCGTCATGCATCTTTCTTCAAGTCTGTACATCGCATTTGATGAAGGCATTGGAAGTCTATACATTGGGACCTTTACCTATGTTGCATATGCAAGTCTATACATTGCAGCTGAGTTGAAGTCTGTACAGCCCTTGCTTCGCCAAAGTCTATACATCTTGCATTGCATCAAGTCTGTACAGCCTTTCCTTTGGCAAGTCCACACATCGTGAAGTCTATACATTCGTTGCCTTGCATTGCATCAAGTCTGTACAGCCTTTCCTTTGGCAAGTCCATACATTGTGAAAGTCTATACATTCCTCAGTGCCTTGCTTCATGCATCAAGTCTGCACATTCCTTACAGCAAGTCTATACATTCGTTGTGCATGGTCTTGAGCATATAGGAAGTCTGTACATCGTCCAGTGGATTGCATGCATCGTCCATGAAGTCTGTACATCGAGCTGAAGTCTGGCCAAGTCTGTACATCATCCATCGTCTCAACTTGCGTCTCATGCCAAGTCTGTACAGCCTATATATTGTTCAGAACATACTAGCCTATACAGTGTCAAGTATATACATGCACCGTCTCAGTTGAACTTAAAGTATGTACATCCACCGTCTCCTTTGAGTTGAAGTCTGTACATCGTGCATATAGTGATTCGAAGTCTGTACAGCTCATGTTAGTCATATATTGTCAAGTCTGAACATTGCACTTCATCATGGTTGATTTTTCTTGAAATTTGACGCCCATCAGTAGGAGCGTCCATTCTGAATCTGACGCCTAGGAAAGAGTCGTCTTTTAGTTGTGCATCAATTTATCAAAGTCTAGACATTGTCTCGCTTGCTTGAATGAAGTCTGTACATCCATTTGCTAGCATGTATGCACAATGTTCTTCATGCATTGCACGAAGTCTGCACATTGTGTGATGCATGCTCACCAAGTCCACACATCTGTTGGCGGCATGTCTATCCTTTCATGTTCAATGTACACACTTTGCTTGATGCATTCTACGTTACACATTAGCAAGTCTGTACAGCGTCTGCATAGTGAACATGAAGTCTGTACAATGGTCGACGGCATGTTAGTACATTCAGTTTTGTTGTGCATACTTCATCTTGTGCACACTGCTTCACACTTTAGCAAGTCTACACAATGATGCACGTTGAGTCTGCATATTCATCTGGCATGTCTGTACATTCATTTGTAATGTTCATAGTCTTACATACGTGAAGTCTGTACATGCTTTAGCTTTGCATTCACAACGTGAAGTCTGTACATGCTTTGTCTTCGAATTGCAAAGTCCATACATCACAAAGTCTACACACTGCATTCGCATTCACAAAGTCTATACAGTGCAAAGTCTATACAATGCATTACACCCTACAAAGTCTGTACAAGGTGTCGACATTAAACTGATAAGTTTCTCTTTGTCTGACAGGGACTCTTCGTGAAGCCTAATGAAGGCACGTGATCCGAGGATAATAGGAGTGCCCTGATCGTGACACGTGTGCTGAAGCTTGCTGAAATGCTGCCACGTGGTCAGGTGCTTTGGGCGGGAGATGTGGAAGCCACACGCCCTCTTGCTTGCTGCTGCTATAAAAGGAAGTCTTCTTCCTCAGGAGAAGACTGATCGACTGAAGCAGAGGAGAGTCTGCACGATCTAGTGAGGAAGAAAAAGAGAAGTAGAAGAAGCAGAGAAGAAAAAGAGAGAGAAGAGAATAGCAGAGAGCCACCGAGTGAAGAAGAAAAAGAAAGAGGAAGAGAGATCGAGAGCAGAGAAGAAAAAGAAAAAGAAAGAGGAGAGATAGTGAGATCGTGAGAAGAGGAGAGCAGTCTGAAGATCATTCTCTACTGGACCGTGGATCAAATCCAGGCCAGTCAGCTCATTCTGAGCCACATTGTGCTTCATCGTTTACAGCCTTCCGATTGCTGTTGTCTATGTTTTTCCTTTCCATTTTACACCATTTCTTCAAGCTGTTAGTCAGCGGATGCAGTGGAGGATTCCACTGGACGGGTAAGCTGTAATCCCCAGCGGTTGTAGAGAAGGTTCTTCTCTGGACAGCAAGCTGTGTTGCTCAGCAGGCAAGGTGGATACCTCGGACAGCAAGCAGTGTTGCTCAGCGGTTGCAGAGGATCTGTTCCTCTGGTCGGCAAGCTGTTAAGCCCAGCGAAGCTGTGTATCAACGGTTGTAGGCAAGCTGTGATGCCCAGCTGTTCAAGCCTGTGAGTCAGCAGAATCCACACTCGGTTTGAGTGTGGGGTGGATGTAGGTCTGCTGGACCGAACCACCTAAAAATCATTGTGCAGTGGTTTGATTTCATATTTGCTTCCGCTAGATGAATGTTTAGGCTCGATATGCTTTCACATGTTCATTGAGCTATTTGACTGCACATTTACTACTTGATTGAACACCTTACAGTAGTTTAGATTCGGTAGATCTGAATTTTTTTTTGCCTCAGCTTCTTTGAGTGTTCTAAGTTTTAGTCAGGAGGTAGTTTTAATTGGGCAAATTTTTAAGAGGAGATTCATTCACCCCCCTCTGAATCCCTAGCACCGAACCCAACACTTGGTATCAGAGCGGGTTGCTGTGCATAGGATCTAACAATCCGCAGCATATCCTGCATCGTTCGTGGTGCATTTCATAGTGGGCTTCTCGTGCTCGGTGTTTTGTTTCATTGACTTGTGCCTTGTCTTGCTTATCTGGTTTTGGTTCATTTCTTGTCGATTGTTTTGCACATTGAATCTGTTTGCCATCTGTCCAAATGGGTCGTCCTCCGGTTTATGATGGTTCTAACTTAAATAGTTGGCTAGGAGGCCTATGTGTGTACGTAGACTCCATTGATCCCAAACTATGGAGGCTACTATCTAAAGGCCCACACAAATTGCCTCATGATGAGACCAAGTGGTCTAGAGAGGACAGTATAAAGAACCGTGATAATGTCATAATTCTTAATATCTTGAGAGCTGCGATTAATACTGATATATACCCTTTTGCTCTCAGGTGCACTTCTGGAAAGGAGATATATGACAGAGTCATTTCTGCTCATAAAGAACATGAAGATAGCTGCATGGTGGCAAACCGGGAAATGATGATGAGGAATCCTCATCCAAGGTAAATTCTGAATCTGAATCCGAAGAGATTTCAATTGATGAATTATGGGAAATAAATGAGGAACTGTCTGATAGATGTAAAAATTTAAAATTTGAGAATATAAGGTTGAAAAAGAGATGTGAACAGATTAACTCTAATGTTCCCTGTGAAAACTGTCAAAGACTGAAAACATCTCATGATATGTGCTTAGCTGATCTGAATATGAGTGAGGAACACATTTCTTTGTTGGAAATTAAGAATCAGAAACTCACAGATAAGATGTCTGAACTGGAAGAAGAAATTGAGAAGTACAAAACTGCAAATAAAGTATTGAAAGAGTGTATCAATTGCAGTGAAGAAGAGACTGCCAATTTTGTAATACACACTGCTGATTTGGAAAATGAAATTGGTTTGTTAAAAGAAAAACTGGCTGGTTATGAGAAGGAGAAAGTTGATTCAGAAAATCTCATAATTTCCTTGAAAAGTAAAATCACTGAGCTGAATAATTTAATGAAAATTGAAAATGATGAACTTACTGCCAAGATTTCTGACCTAGAAGATAAGCTGAATTCATTGGGAAATGATCAAATCTTAACTAATGAACTAGTTCAGAATGAACAAATAAGAAAGGAGAATGAAGAGCTGAAGCTTCTAAATTCTGCCATGTCTGAGAGGTTTTTAATGCTGAAAAAAGGGAAGAGTTCAATTGAAAATGAATGTGAGAGAGTGAGTACATTAATAGAAGAGATTGATAGCTACAAAGACATTAATGTCTTACTTAATGAAAAGATCACAGATTCTGAAATGCTCATTTCCTCTCTCAAAAATGAAATCACTGAATTGAACAAATCTCTATCTAAGTCGTTCAAGAATGAAGAAAATCCGAAAAATGCTAATGGAAGGAGTAAACAGGGAGTGAGAAAAAGAATGTACACAACTTGTGTGCGTAGCTCTGAGTTAGCTAGCACTTCAGCTTCTCCTTCATGTCTGCCTGCTAATCAGATAGAAAAATAAAAGAAAACTGAGAGAAAGAAAACAAAACAGAATAAAAATATGTATGCTGAAATTTCTCAGGCCAAACTGCCTCATGTTAAAAGAAAGAATGTGAAATGTTTCTACTATGGTAAATCTGACCATGAGATGGATGTTTGCTTTGTCATGAGAAAGGATGATTTGAAATCTGATAGAATTCATGCTAGGAATTCTAAAATGAAGAAACATTCTCATGATCCAAATAAAAGGATAAAATGTTTTTACTGTCACAAAGAAGGTCATCTCATGCATGAATGCAGGTTAATGAAACATGATGATCTCTCTTGTTCCTTCCCTTATAATCACTTTCCCTCCTCTTTGTTGATGGCAAAGGGGAAGAATATTGTCTGTTTGTTGAAGTCTAGGGGGAGTGTATGCATCATGTTATTGCAAAGGGGGAGATCTTGTGAGCAAGGAGTTAGTTTTCATTTCGTAGCATGCATTCATAGCATCTGCATGACAATCTGAATAACAAATCATGTCTTTCATCGAAAATACATCTGTATGACAGGATGTTGCTAATCTATATGATAGGGTGTTGCCATCATCAAAAAGGGGGAGATTTTTGTGACTCCTCTGTGTTGATGATGTTGACAATTAAGCTTTATTTCATTGGCAACAGCTTATTTTGATTGATTGGCAACTGTTCATGTTTTGATGACATTATCTCTGTCAGATTGTCTGTGTGTTCCATGCAGTCAGAGTATATACATTGTCATGCACACATGCACAAGTCTACACATTGCACACACACACAAGTCTACACACTCAAAGTCTATACATTACATTGTGTTGTGTTTGTGCATCTTTCAGATCTAAGTCTATACACTGTCCGTCTTACTTAGTGTCTCATGCAGCGTCAGCTCAGTAAGTCTGTACATTGCATTGGCTAAGTCTGTACATTGTCCGTCTTACTTAGCGTCTTATGCATTGGGCAAAGTCTATACATTGCAGCTCACATAACTAGCAAGTCTATACATTGCATTGTGGTGTTTGTGCTCAAAGTCTATACAGTGCATGCACTTTCATTCAAAGTCCATACACTGCACTGTAGCTTGCACGAGGTGAAGTCTGTACATCCACCAGTTCAACTTCCAAGTCTATACATTGGTGAAGTCTGTACAGAGTCATGCATCATTCTTCAAGTCCATACACTGCACTGTAGCTTGCACGAGGTGAAGTCTGTGCATCCACCAGTTCAACTTCCAAGTCTATACATTGGTGAAGTCTGTACATTCACCTGTTGAACTTTGAAGTCTATACATTGGGATCTTTACCTACGTTGCACCTGCAAGTCTATACATTACAGCTGAGTTGAAGTCTGTACAGCCTTTGCTTCACCAAAGTCTATACATCGTGCTTGCTCAAGTCTATACAGCCTTTCCTCTGGCAAGTCCACACATCGTGAAGTCCATACATTCATTGCCTTGCACTGCATCAAGTCTGTACAGCCTTTCCTTTGGCAAGTCCACACATCGTGAAGTCTATACATTCGTTGCCTTGCATTGCATCAAGTATGTACAACATTTCCTTTGGTAAGTCCACACATCGTGAAGTCTATACATTCGTTGCCTTGCATTGCATCAAGTCTGTACAGCCTTTCCTTTGGCAAGTCCACACATCGTGAAGTCCATACATTCGTTTGCCTTGCATTGCATCAAGTCTGCACATTCATTGCTCAAGTCTGTACAGCCCTTAAATTGGCAAGTCCATACATCGTTCATGAAGTCTGTACAACGGTTGCCTTCATATAGGAAGTATGTACATCGCATAGCACTGCATATATGAAGTCTATACATTGCAGAGTCCATACATTGCATTCGCATTCACAAAGTCTATACAGTACAAAGTCTATACAATGTATTACACCCTACAAAGTCTGTACAGGGTTTTAGACTTAAACTGATAACTCTGTTCGATTGTCTGACAGGGACTCTTTACAGAGATTGATGACATGTCTGTACAGGGTTTTAGACTTAAACTGATAACTCTGTTCGATTGTCTGACAGGGACTCTTTACAGAGATTGATGACATGGCTCGTGATCCAAGGTTGGACTAGGTGCCCAGATGATGACACGTGGAAGCAGCCCAGCAAGGATGATGCCAGGTGGTTGAAGTTCCTCAGATCTGGCGAATTCTCTGGGCGGGAATTGTGGAAGCCACACGCCAAATTCAAACTGCTGCTGGTATATATATGAGTCTTCTTCCACCAGAAGAAGGCTGATTGTGATCGAAAAGCAGAGAGCAGAGAGTGAACTAGCCTGCACGATCCACAGAGAAGAAGAAAAAGAGAGAAGAAGATTCAGAGAGAAGAAGAGAAAGAGAGAAGAGAAGATTGAGAGAGTTGAGTTGAGAGAGCTTTCGAGAGATCTTGTAAGTCAGACTCTTGGTTCAGATATCAGAGCTGATTCTGCTCATACTTGAGCTACATTCATCTTGTTTTTCCATTTCGTTTGTTTCTGTCTTTCTTGCTTTCGATACACTTTTGTTATCAAGCTATGAGGCAGCAATTGCAGTGGAGGTTTCCACTGGACATGTGAAGCTGTAATCCTCAGCGGGCGAGACTTGGTCTCGGACGGCTAAGCTGTATTGCCCAGCGGTTGCAGAGGATCTGTTCCTCTGGTCAGCAAGCTATTAAGCCCAGCGAAGCTGTGTATCAGCGGTTGTTGGCAAGCTGTGAAGCCCAGCTGTTCAAGCTGTTAGTCAGCAGGATCCACATTCCAGTTGGAGTGTGGGGTGGACGTAGATCTCTGGATTGAGATCGAACCTCCTTAAAGATCGGTGTCTACTGTGTGATTGCATGTGGTTGTGTGATTTCATTGTGTTCCTTCTACTGCTATACAGTTGCTTGTTTTAATTCTGCATTAGAGTCAACTGTGTTCTAAAATTAGACATTAGATCTATTCACCCCCCTCTAGATCCACTCTCCGTGGTAATAGACTGCGTCCATCTAACATAAAAGTTGGTATCAGAGCCTAACTCTTCTACAGGGACTCATCGCCCGAAGAGAAAGGTACAGATGGATGCTCGAGGGATGATAGCTGAAGGACACTCAACAACAAAGCCCCCATTCTTCGATGGATCTAACAATGCATACTGGAAGAACCGTATGCAAGTATTTTTGAGGGCGAAGGATTATGAGATCTGGAAGGTAGTAAGCAAGGGACCTTATGAGCTGTCCCCTAATGAGGAAGTCTGAACCAAGGAGGAGATCAGGAGGTCTACACTAAATTGGAGTGCCATAAACGCCATTCAGTGCTCTCTGCACCCTACAGAATTCTCCCGCATATCAGCCTGCAGTTCAGCTAAGGAGATGTGGGATGCACTTGTAGTGATCCATGAAGGGACCTCTCAAGTTAGAGAGACGAAGGCAAATTTCCTTGTGTCTGAATATGAGGCATTCAAGATGAAGCCAAACGAGACCATCAAGGAGATGTACGCTCGATTAACTATTATCACAAATGGTCTCAGAGGTCTTGGGAAGCCTCAGACAGAATACAATGTAGTGAGGAAAATATTGCGTTCCCTGACTCATGCTTGGCATACTAAAGCTACAGTGATGGAGGAGTCAAGGGATTTGCAAACCACAAGGGCTGATGAGCTAATTGGCTCGCTGATGGCATATGAGATTAATATGCCAAAGATAGAAGAAACTGAGAGGAAGAATAAGCCAATCGCTCTGAAAGCTGGTGCCAGCAAATCCAGCTCTAGCAGTTCATCATCCGAGGAGAGCCTGAATGAAGAAGATATAACTCGTACTGAGATGGCAATGATGACCAGAGAGTTCAGGCGGTTCCTCAGGAAAGGAGCAGGACGATTCAGCCAAAAGAAATATAGTGGCGGCCGAAGGGATAAAAGGTATAAACATAACCTTGCAAAGAAAATTGAAACTAATACTTGTTATCAATGCAGGAAGGCAGGCCATATGAAAGCTGACTGTCCAGAGAATCAGAAATACAAGGACAAGTCAAAGAAGAGGAACACGAAAGGGAAAGCTATGGTGAGTACCTGGAGTGATGAAGATGAAGGCTCCTTGAGCAATACCTCTGACAGTGAAGCCGAATCTGAAAAGCCCATTTGCCTTATGGCAACAAGCTCTGAAGATAGAGAGGAAGACTCAGATGAGGTACCTTCTTGTTTCAATAATTTCACTATCGCTGATTGGGTAGATGCTTATCATGACATAGCTGATAAAGCAGATGATATCAGAAAGGAAAATAGGCATCTAAGAAGAAAGATTAACTCCATGCAAAATGATACAACTCTAACTGATAAAATTGCATGTCTAGAATCTGAGAATAAAAAATTTAAACTCACATGTTCTGAATTAGAAGAAATCAAGAATGAGTCAAAAGCCTCTAAAGAAGAAAGTGAGAGGTTAGAAAAAGAAACTGATGAACTGAAATTGAAAATTCAGAAATGTGAGAGTGAGATAAAAATAGTGAATGAAAAATATCAAGCTGTCCTAAGTACAGAACTTAAGAAATCCATTGAAGATATTCAAAAGGATAATGAGGACAAGCTTAAGACTATTGAGAAAATGACCCAAGGTTCAGCTAACGTAAATGCTTTGTTAGGGTCAAAGGTCAACTTCAGAAAAGAGGGCCTTGGATTTAATTCTAGTGCAACAAAAACCTTTGGAATGAAAACTATTTCATTTGTTGCACAAAAAGAGAAAGGACCTCTAATTAGCATGAATTCAAACATTTCAATGAACAAAACTGCTAATCTGAAAAAGCCCAGTGCTGAGGAGAAGGGCAAACAAAAACTGAGTGAGCCTAGTAGAGCTAGCACATCCAAGTAAAATCCCAAAGCTCAGTCTCAGGTTAGGGGTCAACCTACACAGTCTTATAAACCCCATGTTAAGGTCACCAAGTCTCCACCATCACCACCACCTCTGAAGAAGACCCAATACACACCTATAAATAGGTCAGCAGGGTCCAAAGTGCAGGGGAGGCAGAATGCTTTTAGAGCTCAACCCAAACATTTCTACCAACCTAGAGCCCAGTCTCATTTCTTTGCACAGTCAACCTATCCAAATAGGTTAGGATGGACTAGGACTCAAGGAAGGTTTACATGTCATGGACATCAGGCTACACAGTCTTATAGGCCTTACACCAGAAATTGGGTTAGTGGGTATGGCAATTGGACACCTAGGAACCAATATTTCTACAGCCAGCCCAATGATTACTATGGCCAAAATTTCATGAATACATCCTGGCCAAGGCACTGGCACAGAAATAATCAATCTGTAAATAATCATGCTAGTGTCAACAAGAAAAAGCAAAACAAAAAAAAATCTGGAAAATCCACTGAACAGAACTGTTTCAAACAAATGTGGATTCCTAAAAGTCTACTTTCTTGTTTTAATTGCTTTTCATCTTCTCTGGAGCCCAATCAGTCTTGGGTTCCAAACTTCTCTACCTGATTGTGTGTGCAGGTATGCCTGGCAGCCAAGAACATTTTGTGGTACTTGGATAGTGGCTGCTCCAGGCATATGATAGGGGATAAGGCCAAGTTTTGCATGCTGACAGAGAAACAAGGAGGCCTTGTCACTTTTGGTAGCAACACAAAGGGTAAGATTGTTGGAACAGGTAAAGTAGGTAAGTGTACTACTTGTTGCATTGAGGATGTCATGCTGGTTGAAGGATTAGCTTATAACTTACTTAGCATCAGCCAGCTATGTGATAAAGGATGCAAAGTGCTTTTTGACTCTCAATGTTGCAAAGTTTTTGAACCTGATTCCGAAACTGTTAAATTTTCTGGTAAGAGGATAAATAACACTTACATGATAGATTTAGATGATATTCAACATTCTAACCTATACCTTACTGCTAGTAGAGAAGACTTAGCATTTTTATGGCATCGTAGGTTAGGACATGCTAGTTACACTGTTTTGCATAAACTGAATAAGCATAGCATGGTTAGAGGACTTCCTGATGTTTCCTTTAAGAAAGAAAATAAAATCTGTGATGCATGCACTTAGTCCAAGTTAACTAGAAAGTCATTTAAATCTAGGACATAAAATCTGTCTTCTAAACCTTATGAGCTGATACACATGGACTTGTTTGGGCCAACCAGGTCTGTCAGCTTATCAGGGAGGAGGTATGGATTTGTCATGGTAGATGACTTTTCTAGGTACACTTGGGTATACTTATTATCACATAAAAGTGAAGCATTCACAGAATTTTAGGAGTTCTGTCTTAAGAAAAACCAGAAAATTGAAAATATTCTATCTGATCATGGAGGTGAGTTTGAAAACTCACAGTTTGATGAATTCTGCAGGTCAAATGGAATTAACCATAGGTTCTCCTCACCAAGGACACCTGAGCAGAATGGAGTTGTGGAGAGAAGGAACAGAACCCTACTGGAGATGGGTCGTACACTCTTGGTTGAAGGTGGTCCACCAAGGAAGTTCTGGGCTGAAGCAGTAAATACTGCCTGTTATGTAATTGTGGACACCAAAAATTGCACGCACAGATATCCTGCTCGGCCCAGCATCAACAACGGCACCGAGTGAAGAAACCCCGGAGAGACTAGTCACCCAGACTCCCCAAATATGCACACTGCCGTGAAGCCGTCTCCGGAGTCACGACAGTGAAGAGAAATCAACCACCAAGAGCCCCACAATCCATGGGCCTCGAAGAAAATCAAACGGGCCACAACTCGTGCTCACAACGGGCTCAAAATTGCCCATTTAGCCATTCAACGGCACGCCCAAGGCCCTTCAGCGGCACGCCCAAGGCCCTTCAGCGGCACGCCCCCGGCCCCTCTGAGCGGCACGCCCTTGGCCTTCAGCGGCACCCCCCAACGCCCTTCAGCGGCACGCCCTGCAGGCCTTCATCAGCACGCCCTGCAGGCCTTCAACGGCACGCCCCAATGGCCTTCAGCAGCACGCCCCAATGGCCTTCAACGGCACGACCCATGTGCCTTCAACGGCATGCCTCATGTGCCTTCAACGGCACGCACCTTTTGGCCAGTTCAACGGCACACCCTCTGCCGCCTTCAATGGCACACTATTTTAAGCCTTCAACGGCACACTATTTCGGGCCTTCAACGGCACACTATTTCAAGCCTTCAACGGCACACTATTTCAAGCCTTCTGCGGCACACTATTTCAAGCCTTTAGCGGCACACTTCTTGGGTCTTCCATCAGTACATTTGTGAAGGTCTTCAGCGGCACACCTGCGAGGCTCTCCAGCGGCACGCCTTCCTCTGCCCCCAGCGGCATAGCGTTCAGCCCATCCACGCCGGTCAACGCTTGTAGCCCTCGGTGCGCAGGGAAAGCATGGCAGGCCCATGCCTGCACCTTGCTGGGCTGTCCTCGCCTCACCTACTCCCGTCCTCGGCATTCGTCGGCCTGACCAGGGGTATAAGAACCCCTCGCTCTGACAAAAAAGAGGGAGGGGCGGAGAGACGGAAGGATACACACACAGGGAGACGAAAAAACATAGACTGAGAGTCCTACTCAGACGCGGGGAGAAGAGAGAAGAGGAAGAAGGAGAATTCCATCCTCCCAAGCTCGACAAGCCCAGGGAGTTCCAGGAAGAAGAAGAAGCTAGCAGAAGAGAGAGAGAGAGAGAGAGAGTAAGCAATGGAGAGTAAGGGAGGGGGGAGAGAGTCCGTGAATGTAATAGGGAGTGTCCCAGAGGGTCTTGGCCCCATCCTGGACCCCCGGTTCCCTCTTCAGTCTCCTTTCTCTCCTATTTTTACTGCTTCTTCCCTCTCCACATCTCATTGTACAGCCTCGAACGTGGCCCTGCCACCCTTTTTTATGAATGAAAGAAGAATGTTTTTTACCTTCTTCCCTTTTTTTTGTTGTTGGCTAGCTTTTGCTCGGCTATGTGTTTCGTGGTTTGCTCTCTTTCTCTCTCCCCTGTTCTTCTTGGATTCTCTCGTTCGCATTCACCAATATATATATTAGGCTGATGATAGCCTCTTCCATCGATCTCATGATTCAGCAAGGGCGGGTTTCCCTTCTGGACAGCATCCACTCCCTTCCAAGACACAACCCAAGCCCATTGCCCCTGTTCAGGCCCATTGCTTCCCCAAACAGTCCTGATCCCTTTCCCTTAGCAAACTAACGCACTACTTGGCCTAGATTTAACCCAGCCCGTAAACCCTTTTACTTCACCGATGCCCCTCAACCCCTTTTGGCCGGCACACCCTTGGCCCTTCCCAGCCGGTGCACCCTTGGCTTCTTCAGCCCGACGCACCCTCGAACCAGCCAGCCCGGTATGCCTCAACTCCTTCTGGCCAACACACACCTTGAACCACCCAGCCGGCACACCCTTAACCATGCTAGCCCGGCACACCCTTGTGCCCCTCAGCCCAGCGCACCCTTTGGCCTCCCTAGCCCGGCATGCCCCTGATTAGTTCCAGAGGTTTCCCCCCCTTTATCCATCGCTGCTTTCGGGTTTTCCGAGGATTCATTAAAGGTGCTGCCGCCTTTGGGCGCCCACCTCCAGTTGACGGGTTCCGCCACTCCCTTTGGGCGCGTTCCCTTTATCTCCCTAACGCTCGGGTCAAGGGGAGATGCTGCCGAATTTTTGTTAGAAAATAACAAGACGGTAAAAGGCAAAAGGACGCAACAAACAAATGAGATAATAAATACATAGCAAAAGACAACAAAAGCAATAAATAAATAGAACAACAACAGATTGCAAGAAGGAGAAAAGATTTGTATAAAACTACGCAGAAATCAAAGAAAAGAAAAAAAGAAAAACCTTAAAAATAAGTAACAGAGGAGTGGGCCTTCATCGGCATGTCTATTCCAACCTTCACCGGTACACCCTATCAACCCCCCCAGCGGCACACTCTAACAGCCCTTCAACGACACACCTTCTTGGCCCTTCAGCGGCACGCTCCTCCCCACCCACACCCTTTCCTCCTCACCGTCTCACGTGGAATGGTCTTTCCCGAAGTGGAGCACAATGTATAGACTTTGAGCTGGCCAATGTATAGACTTTGAGCTGCAGCCAATGGACAATGTACAGACTTTGAGCTGGCCAATGTATAGACTTTGAGCTGCAGCCAATGGACAACGTACAGACTTTGAGCAGCCAATGGACAACGTACAGACTTTGAGCTGGCCAATGTATAGACTTTGAGCTGCAGCCAATGGACAACGTGCAGACTTTGATACTTTGAGCTGGCCAATGTATAGACTTTGAGCTGCAGCCAATGGACAACGTACAGACTTTGAGCTGGCCAATGTATAGACTTTGAGTTACAGCAAATCGACAACGTACAGACTTTGAGCTGAAGGATACATAGACTTTGTGCGTTGGTCGCATAGACATTGTACAGACTTTGAGCTGAAGGATGTATAGACTTTGTGCGTTGGTCGCATAGACATTGTACAGACTTTGAGCTGGCCAATGTATAGACTTTGAGCTACAGCCAATGGACAACGTACAGACTTTGAGCTGGCCAATGTATAGACTTTGAGCTACAGCCAATGGACAACGTACAGACTTTGAGCTGGCCAATGTATAGACTTTGAGCTGCAGCCAATGGACAACGTACAGACGTTGAGCTGGTCAGTGTATAGACTTTGAGTTACAGAAAATCGACAACGTACAGACTTTGAGCTGAAGGATGTATAGACTTTGTGCGTTGGTCACATAGACATTGTACAGACTTTGAGCTGATGAACGTACAGACTTTGTACGCATGCGACCATCCGACGTACAGACTTTGTGTTGCGGTGACCAGCCAATGTATAGACTTTGGGCTGATGAATGTACAGACTTTGTGTCGCGGTGATCAGCCAATGTGTAGACTCCGAGCTGATGAATGCAGCAAATGTGTAGACTTCGAGCTGATGAATGCAGCCAATGTATAGACTTTGAGCTGATGAATGTACAGACTTTGCGTCGCAACGACCAGCCAATGTACAGACTTTGAGCTGATGGACATATAGACTTTGTGTGCATGCAACCGGCCAATGTATAGACTTTGAGTTGCAGTAAATAGACAATGTACAGACTTTGAGCTGATGAATGTACAGACCTTGTATGCATGCAACCAGCCAATGTACAGACTTTGGGTTACAGCAACCAGCCAGTGTATAGACTTTGAGTTGCAGCAAATGGACGATATACAGACTCTGCGTGTGTGCTAGCAGACGTTGTATAGACTTCGAGTCAGCCCGGCACGCCCGCCAACACCCTCAGCGGCACACTCTCCTTGGTGCCTTCTTCGGTGCACCCCCTTCTCCCTTCGCCGATACGCCTTGGGGCGCCCTCATCGGCTCGCTTTCCACACCCCTAGCCGGTACACCCTCCAGCGGCCCTCTCCCTCCGGGAAACATACACTTATAACATATGATGATAATGACATTGGTGATAATAATAATAATAAAAAATAAATTAATGAAAATTATGATAAATGAAGAAATCCGAATATATACAGGAAACAAACAAAAATGTGAAATAGTGATAATAAAAAAGGGGGGAAGAAAATAATAATAATAATAATAAACAAAAAAGGGGGAGGAATCATTCGGAACAAATGCATAAAGAAGAAATGAGCAGCAAGAGGAAAGAGAGGAACATATAATTAAAATCTCAGATAAAAAAAATACCAGGGTCCACATTGCAGCCCCATCTCTCTCCGTGACCCGACGCAGAAGGAACAATGATGCCGCCCTCTCAGGCCGGGCCCGAGTCTTGGGAATTATCCTGACATGGCCAGGCCCCGACCTAGTTTTGGGCCGACATTCCAATCAGACCAAACTCGTTCCTCAGGCCGGATCCCCTCCGAGCCACTACTAAAATTACCGCACGTTCGGCAGACATTTGAACGGGTTCACCTCGATTTTCGCCGCGTTTCTATTACGGACATGTGTCTGAGCATAAAAAGACCCGTGAGCAACCAACATGGCCGACGGCTCCCACCCTGACGTGGTCGTGACCCGGTATTGCTCTGGGCCGATAGCTCGCCAAATCAGATTCATCCTAATGGGATTTGTTCCCGCTCTTTCATTGAAGTTGCCGCGAACTCGGCATACATTTGTACGGGGTTGTTTCTATCTACGCCGTACCTTCAATATGGACCCTTGTCCGAATATCAAATGGTCTGCAAGTGACTGACAGAAATCGGAATAGAACAAGACGGTGTGGACACCAAAAATTGCACGCCCTGCAGGCCCACTGGCGGCACACCCCCAGGGAGCTTCAGCGGCACACCCCCAAGGGCCTTCAGCGGCACACCCCCAGGGAGCTTCAGCGGCACACCCTCTGCCCTGTTCAACGGCACGCCCCTTGCCCTGCTCAGCGGCACACGCTTCAGCGGCACAGCCCCTGGCCTTCAGCGGCACGCCCCCTTTGACCCTCAGCGGCACGCCTTTTGCCCCCTTCAGCGGCACGCTTGGGCAGCCCTTCAGCGGCACGCCTTTTGCCCCCTTCAACGGCACGCTTGGGCAGCCCTTCAGCTGCACGGCCTTTGGCCCTCCCAGCGGCACACTTATTGAGCCCGCCAGCGGCACAGCGAGAAGGCTTTTCAACGGTCGAGCGACGTGGCACCCATGCCCTACGCATCCTTGGCGCGCAGTGAGCTGTCCGAGGTGTCAACCAGAGGTTGGGCCACGCAGGCTACTACCCTGATATCCAGGACGGGGGAAGTCAAACCCCATCATGACCAGCACTTCCCGCCTCCGACTGCCGTGCTCGAGGGCTCCCGCCGCCCAGGGTATAAAACCCCTCTTCGCTGCGAACAGAGAAAGAGGGGGGGAGGCATACACACACAGACGGACACACGCAGAAGAGAAGAAGAGAAGAGAAGAAGAGAAGAAGAAGGAGAAGAGAAGAAGAGAGGAAGAGAGGGGGGGAGTTCGCCGTTCCACCCACCGCCGCCGTCCGTGCGAAGAAAGAAGAGAAGAGGAGAAGGGGAGGCTCTGGCTCCCCCCCTGCTGCTCCGTCCACCGTCGTCCGCGGGAAGAGAAAGAGAAGAAGAAGAAGAGAAGAAGAGGGAGGCCCTCCGACGAACACCGACGAGTGAGAGAGAGTAAGGGAGAAAGAGGGAAAGAGAGATGTAGAAGGGGGAGTGGGGAAGACCAGGGAGCCATCGCCCCTGCTCGACCTTAACCTCCCCATTTCTTCCTCTTCATGCTTTTCTTTTCCCCCCTCGTTGCTGTATCTTCTACCCCGGTGTCTTTGATGTACACATGGCCGGCTATGGCCGCCTTCTTTTTTTTATGCATGGAAATCCCTCTTCTTTGGGTTTCTCACCGTCTCCGTCCGTTTGGGTATTTTGCGTGCGTTTGATCGAGCCTCCCCCCCTTTTTCGGTGTTTTAGCCTCCCTATGGGGCCACGGATCTCCATTCACGCCCATCTGGGCCTCCAGCGGCACGCCCATCTGTGCCTCCAGCGGCACACCCTGATGGTGCCTCCAACGGCACGCTCTAATTGTGCCTTCAGCGGCACACCCAATTGTGCCTTCAGCGGCACACCCCGATTGTGCCTCCAGCGGCAGACCCCAACCAATTCTTCCCCGGCATGCCCTGGCCAGGCCCTTCGCCGGCACGCCCTCTTGTGCCTTCCTTGCCCGGCATACTTGCCGTTCCTTCTGGCCCGGTGCATCCCCCTCAGCCAGTCCTAGAGTAGTCTTCCACTCGCCGTTCCCTCCGAGTTTTCCGAGGTTTATAAAGGTGTTGCCGCTCTCGCGTGCCCACCTCCAGTTGTCGGGTTCCGCCACTTCATGTGGGCGCGTTCCCTGTATCTCCCTTAAGCTCGGGTTAAGGGGAGATGCTGCCGAATTTTCATTAGAAATAATAACACATTGAAGAGACATAAGGAAGCAACAAAAAATAGAATAATAAACATAAAAAGGCAAAAGGATGCAACAAACAAATGGAACAACAAAATATTATAAAGAACAGACTGTGAGGAAAGGGAGGAAAGATTTGTGTAAAACTACATAAAAGTCGGAGAAAAGAAGAAAAGAAAAGCCTTAAAAGAACCAGAGGGAGAGTGGGTCTTCTTCGAAGCCTCAACCTAATCCCTCAGCGGTACACCCTTCTAGCCCTTCAACGGTACACCCTTCTAGCCCCTCAGCGGCACACCCCTCACCACCTCCAGCGGTACACCCATTCCCAACCTCCAGCGACTTGGCAGGTTGATGCATGAACACAAGCAATGTATAGACTTCGCGTGAAGGATTGTACAAATGCAGATAGTGAAGTATGCACAACGTATAGACTTTGGACAACGTACAGACTTTGAGCTGAAGGATGTATAGACTTTGTGTGCTGTTGGCCAATGTATAGACTTTGAGCTGCAGCCAATAGACAACGTACAGACTTTGAGCTGAAGGATGTATAGACTTTGTGTGCTGGTGGCCAATGTATAGACTTTGAGCTACAGTCAATAGACAATGTACAGACTTTGAGCTGAATGATGTATAGACTTTGTGTGCTGGTGGCCAATGTATAGACTTTGAGCTGCAGCCAATAGACAACGTACAGACTTTGAGCTGAAGGATGTATAGACTTTGTGTGCTGGTGGCCATTGTATAGACTTTGAGCTGCAGCCAATAGACAACGTACAGACTTTGAGCTGAAGGATGTACATACTTTGTGTGTTGGTTGCCAATGTATAGACTTTGAGCTGCAGCCAATGGCCGATGTACAGACTTTGAGCTGGCCAATGTATAGACTTTGAGCCGCAGCCACTAGACAATGTACAGACTTTGAGCTAGCCAATGTATAGACTTTGTGATGCAGCCAATGTATAGACTTTGAGCTAATGAATGCAGCCAATGTATAGACTTTGGGCTGATGAATGTTCAGACTTTGTGTTGCGGTGACCAGCCAATGTCTTCCTTCACCGGTACACTATCTGTGGGCTTCCCTGGCACACTCTCTTGGCGCTTCTCCAGTGCACCCTTGGGACACCATGCACCACCCTTCCCCTCCTTCGCCGATACACTCTCCCAGCCCCTCTCCGGTACGCTCTCCCAGCCTTCGCCAGTACACCCCTTTCTGCCCCCAACGGCCCACTTTTCCTCCCAAAAATAAATATATATATATATATGTCATGATAATGATAATAATGATAATAAATTAATAAAAATCATGATAAATAAATAAACCTGAATATATATATATATATGAGAAATAAACAAAAAAATGTGAAATAATAATAATAGTAGTAAAAAAGGAAAGGGAAGATATAATAGTAATAATAATAAATAAAATGGAGAAATCATCCAGAATAAATACATAAAAGGGAAATAAGCAATAAAATATATATGCACATAATTTAAAGCCCAGATAAAGAAAATGGTAAAATCTATGTTGCAGCCCCGTCTCCCCCGTGACCCAATGCTGAAGGAACAACGACGTCGCCCTTCCAGGTTGGGCCCGAGTCTTGGGAATTATCCCGAAATGGCCATGGCCTGACCTTGTCTCGGGGTGACATTCCGATTAAACCAGACTCGTTCCTCGGGCCGGATCCCTTCCGAGCCACTACTAAAATTACCGCACGTTCGACAGACATTTGAACGGGTTCACCTCGATTTCCGTCGCGTTTCTATTACGGACCGGTGTCCGAACATGAAAAGGTCCATGCGTGACCGATATGGCCGACGATTCCCATCCCGACATGGTCGTAACCCAGCATTGCTCCTAGCCAATAGCCTGTCGAATCGGATTCATCCTAATGGGATTTATTCCCGCTCTTTCATTGAAGTTGCCGTGAACTCGGCGTACGTTTGTACGGGGCTGCTTCTATCTACGTCGTACCTTCAATATGGATACTTGTCCGAATATCAAGTGGTCCGCAAGCGACCGATAGAAATCGGAATAGAACGGGACGGCTCCCGTCATCCCTAGACCCTACACGTGGGAATATCAATAAGGCCTTCATGGGCTATGCTGGGACCTCGGGTCCGTCCCGATTATGGTCACTGTCTGACCCATATCCTCGGCCTATAGCCCGCTCCCTTTGAACACGTTTTCGGTTTTGGAATCTAGTCCCGGGACTCTTCCTCGCTGCCCTCCGGCACCGAGAACATTAATGATGCCAACGCAAGCCCCGTTTGGACCGCGGGAGGCGCCCCCGGTATGGTCCCGACTCGATCTCGCACCGGGCCAATAAATTCGCTAGTTTCCTGCTACACTAACCGAGATTTAACCGAGTGTTTTCAGTGTCTCGGAATAACGTATTTGTCGTATCACGGCATACATATATTCCAGGTCCTCCTGCGATGATTATGATATTCTCAAGCCGGACACCCGTCCGAATATTAAACGGTCTCCCGAATGACCGGCAGGTTTTAAACATTCGCTTCCCTAGGCACAGTGCTTTCCAACCGATTCAAGGGATATTCCCCCGTTGCCCCTCGGCACCGGAAATATTAAAGATGCTCATGCAAGCCTTGTTTCGACCGCGGGGGGCCCACCGCAGTATGGTCGCAGCTTGCTCTTGCACCGGGCTAACAGATTTACTGGTTTCTGACCGCTCCAACCGAGGCTCAGCCGAACGTTTCCGCTCTTCCGAACAATAAATTTACCGTACCTCGGCATACATGCGTTTCGGTTTTCCCGCGACAACCCCGATTTTCTCGAGCCGGACATTCGTCCGAACATTAAATGGTCAGTACACGACTGACATGACCGCGAATGGTTTTCTTCTCGCCCCCGCGTGAGGATTTCAATACCTCGCAATAGACCTTTCATGCAATTAATTTCTTGGCCATAAGGCCCTGAATCCCGGCAATTAATCAAGGGTGTTCCCTCTTATGGGATATGTAAATGACGCCGTGACCTTTATGGCGCGGCGGGTTTTGGTCCCGACACGAACCACACAATCGTCTGACCAAGTCAGATCGAGCGCACCATGGGCTCTTCGGAGCCCGAATAAATTGTCACTTCGGTGACTGGCACGCCCACGCACTTAATAAACGAATCAACCATTCCCGAATGGACGAGCATAATAAACGAACGAAAGTACGTCCACAGACGGCTCCCGTCATCCCTGGACCCTATACAGGGGAATATCAATAAGGCCTTCGTGGGCTATGCTTGGACCTCGGGTCCGTCCCGATTATGTTCATTGTCTGACCCATATCCTCATCCACAGCCCGTTCCCTTTTAACATGTTTTTGGTTTGGAATCTAGTCCCGGGACTCCGCCTCGTTGCCCTCCGTCACCAAAAATATTAATGATGCCCACGCAAGCCCCGTTTGGACCGCGGGAGGTGCCCCCGGTATGGTCCTGACTCGATCTTACACCGGGCCAATAAATTCATTGATTTCCTGCTACGCTAGCCGAGATTTAACTGAATATTTTCAGTGTCTCGGAATAATATGTTTGCCGTATCCCGGCATATCCGGCATACATACGTTCCTGGTCTTCCCGCGACGATTACGATATTTCCAAGCCGGACACCCGTCCGAATAGTAAACGGTCCCCTGAATGACCGACACGTTTCGAACGTTCGCTTCCCTAGACACAGGGCTTTCCAACCGATTCAAGGGATATTCCCCCGTTGCCCCTCGGCACCAGAAATATTAATGATGCTCATGCAAGTCTTGTTTCGACCGCGGGGGGGGGGGGGGCACCGCAGTATGGTCGCAGCTTGCTCTTGCACCGGGCTAATAGATTTACTAGTTTCTGACCGCTCCAACCGAGGCTCAGCCGAACGTTTCCGCTCTTCCGAACAATAAAATTTCCCGTACCTCGGCATACATGCGTTTCGGTTTTCCCGCGACAACCGCGATTTTCTCGAGCCGGACATTCTTACGAACATTAAATGGTCAGTACACAACCAACATGACCGCGAATGGTTTTCTTCTCGCCCTCGCGTGAGGATTTCAATACCTCGTAATAGACCTTTCATGCAATTAATTTCTTGGCCATGAGGCCCTGAATCCCGACGATTAATCAAGGGTGTTCCCTCGTATGGGGGATGTAAATGACGCCGTGACCTTTATGGCGCGGCGAGTTTTGGTCCCGACACGAACCACACAATCGTATGACTGAGTCAAATCGAGCGCACCATGGGCTCTTCGGAGCCCGAATAAATCGTCACTTTGTGACTGGCACGCCCACGCACTTAATAGATGAACTACTTGAATAAGCAAACTTTAGTGCGTCCACAAGTCTGGCACGCCCGGTGGGACCGAAACTACCCTTCATCTCTTCGCCGGGATTCAGGGCCTCATGGCCCCCTAATAAACGATGTTTGCCTACTTTGATGAATTAAAGGTGCTGTCTTCGCCAGCCATATGGGGAGAAAATCCAGACTTGATGCAGCTGCCTTCGTGGCCTCGAGGACGCTGCTTCGAAGCATATGCAACTTCCAAGAATCATGGGGGCTGTTATAAAAAAAGGGGAGAAGAGAAAGAGAAGAGAAGGGAGGGGAAATCAAACCCCCCTTTTCCTCAAAAAGAAAGAGAAGAAAAGAAGATAAGAAGAAAGAAGAAGAGAAGAAGAGAAGAAAAGAAGAAAAGAAGAAAAAGAGAAAAGAAAGAAGGAATAAAAAGAAGAGAAAGAATTGGCAAGAGAGGATTGTACGGCCACGTCCGTCGAGACCCGTGCTGAACAAAGATTACCACTGTGGGATTGATGCGGTGGAGCGAACCACTCATCCCCTCCCTGAGGGGGTGAGCGCTCTCCTGCACCTCCACCCTGGTCAATCATACAAAAAAGGGGAGAAATAAAGAAGAAAGGAAGAAAAGTTGGCCAGCATCGCCGACTGAAAGAGCAAGAAGAAACCCGGCATCCCGCCTGACTCTAGGAGGTCCCGAGTCCGCGGTGCAATGACCATGTACATTCCTATCTTTACCTACGTTACATCCTCAAAGTCTACACATTCCTTCCAAGTCTATACATCCATTTCCAAAGTCTATACATCTACTCCAAGTCTATACGTCCATTTCCAAAGTCTATACATCCACTCCAAGTCTACACATTCCTTCCAAGTCTATACATCCATTCCAAGTCTACACATTCCTTCCAAGTCTATACATCCATTTCCAAAGTCTATACATCCACTCCAAGTCTATACATCCATTTCCAAAGTCTATACATTCATTCCAAGTCTACACATTCCTTCCAAGTCTATACATCCATTCCAAGTCTACACATTCCTTCACCAAGCCTGTACATCCCCTCGAAGTCTATACATTGGCTTCACCAAGTCTGTACATCCTCTCAAAGTCTATACATTGACTTCACAAAGTCTGTACATCCTCTTAAAGTCTATACATTGGTTTCCTCCTAATCATCCTCATGTCTCTTTCTCTGTTGACTACCTCTCAAAGTCTATACATTGTGTCTATACATTGACTACGTTACATCCTCATGTATCTCTCTCTCTATTTTCTTCCCTCTCTCTCTCTCACGTAACCTCACTCACTGTTCTCACTCCACTGCACACACACACGACACACACCCACACCCCTCTCACTGCACACACACGACACACACCCACACCCCTCTCACTGCACACACCCTCACTCACTGTTCTCACTCCACTGCACACACACGACACACACCCACACCCCTCTCACTGCACACACCCTCCCTCACTGTTCTCACTCCACTGCACACACACGACACACACCCACACCCCTCTCACTGCACACACCCTCACTCTCACTGCACACACACGACACACACAGACATGGATCCCATCTCCTCTCCCACTGCCATCGTCCTTCCACTCCCCCTCTCCCTCTCTTGCCCATGATACTACCACCACTGCCACCCCCTCGACAGAACCCCCGGGCGACGCCACAGCCGACCACCATCAACCAAACGCAACCCCCTCTCCCATTCTCATTCTCTCCAGAGCAGCAGCCACCCTCCACCATCTCCCTCTCTCTCTCAATCTCACCACTCTCGCCCCCACCTGCACCGCCAGTGCACCCGCGTCCCCGCCACGCCGTCCACCTGCACCGTCACCGGATACCCACGGCAGCAATGACAGCGAGCTCCTTCCCCGTCTTCCCCGTCGTCCGCCGGACTCCGTCCACCTCATCCGTCCGACCGCCTCCACCACGTCTGCAGCACCCTCTTCGACCGTCGGCCACCTGCACCACCGTCACCGCCGTCCTTCGCCCTGCTGTCGACTGCCACGTCGGAGAGCCCTCCGCGACCCCACTGCCGTCACCGTGAAACCCGTCGCGACCGTCCCTTGGTGCACCCACGACCGTTGTCGCCGTAGCCGCCGGCCCCCTCTCTCCTTCCCTCTCTCTCCTTCTCTTTCTTTCCCACCGCCGCGGTCCCCCCTTCCTCTCCCTCTCTCTTCCGGCCTCCCGCGGCCTCTCTCCCGTTTCTCTGCTCCCCCCTTCCTCTCCCTCTCAGTTTCTCTCCCTGCGTCCCCCTCTCTCCTCTCTCGCCCCCTCCGTCCCACTCTTCTCTCCCTCTCCCCCACTCTCAGTCGCTCTCTCTCTCTCTCTCTTCTCCACTCTCTCGATCTCTCTCTCTCTCCCATTTTTTTATTTTTTAATCCCCTCTCTCTCCAGCGTGTCTCCCTCTCTCTCCTCTTCCCACCTCCCTCTCCTCTCGCATCCTCTCTTTCCCTTTTTTTTTATTTTTTTATTTCCCTCTCCCCCCTCTCATCCTCTCTCCCTCACGTATCCTCTCTCTCCCTCTCGACCCCTCTCTCTTTCCCCTTTTTTTTATTTTTTTATTTCCCTCTCCCCCCTCTCATCCTCTCTCCCTCACGTATTCTCTCTCTCCCTCTCACCGCCTCTTCTCTCCCTCTCGATCCCTCTCTATTCTTTTTTTCTATTTTTTTACTCTTCCTCTCTCGATCTCTCTCTCCCTCCATTTCTTTTCTTTCTTTTGTATAATATATATCTTTTTTTATCCTCTTCTTCTCCTTTCTATCTTTTTTCCTCATCTTTATATTTTCTTACCTCTAGATCTAAGATATAAAAAAAATTCTAAAAAAAGAGAGAGAACAATTTCTCTCTCTCTCTTTCTCTCCTTCTCTCTCAAATTCTCATTCTTTTATTTCGACCAGTTTATGTATATGTTTATATATGTTTATGTAAATATGTTTAAAATGTATAACATGTTTATGTATATGTCTATATAAGCATATTTACTACTCATATATATATGTACGAGTGTGTGTTCTTATGTTCAGCTAAACCAGTTTCTGAAGTCCGCTCTGAAGCTCCTTGATCGTGCTATGCTCGTGCTGTTGAAACCCTTCCCAAAGCCCGTCGTCGACCTCCTCCGATAAGTTTTTCTCTCCCTTTTATTTTTAATCAGTCAGTCGATTATATTACATGCATCATTTTAGCATATGTGCCATGCCTTTCTCCCCGAGAGGGCCTGGTTTGTGAGCGTCTTCACACTTATGCATTTCATCATATCATCTCCCACTCTTTAGTTCAAAAGGGGTTTTAAATACCGCCAACCAGGTGCGTGCTCATCTATCCTATTTTCAGTATCATTTTCTAAAGGATCGGTACTACACCACCGTCGTTCTCACCAACCAGTTCTGCTCTGTTTGTTCTTTATCTAGGGGTAACTGAAGGAAGCCCTCTTCGTCGGCCGGCCGACAGAAGAGGAAGAGAGGACCCGCACTGCTACCGCTCCGGCGGCGAATGCGATCACAGCTTTCCCGTGGGGTTCTCAGCCCCTGGCGACCACATCCCCCTCCCCCTTTCTTTTCTGTCACTTTCTTCTTTTGTTTAAACCCCGTGGACGGAAGTAATTCCTCGCGGAGGTCTGTGGACGCACTTTTCGATCGTCTATTATGCTCGTCTCTTCGGGAATGGTTGATTCGTTTATTAAGTGCGTGGGCGTGCCAGTCACAAAGTGACAATTTATTTGGGCTTCGAAGAGCCCACGGTGCGCTCGATCTGACTCGGTCAGACAATTGTGTGGTTCGTGTCGGGACCAAAACCCGCCGCGCCATAAAGGTCACGGCGTCATTTACATCCCCCATACGAGGGAACACCCTTGATTAATCGCCGGATTCAGGGCCTCATGGCCAAGAAATCAATTGCATGGAAGGTCTATTACGAGGTATTGAAATCCTCGCGCGAGGGCGAGAAGAAAACCCTTCGCGGTCATGTCAGTCGTGTACTGACCATTTAATGTTCGGACGAATGTCCGGCTCGAGAAGATCGCGGTTGTCGCGGGAAAATCGGAACGCATGTATGCCGAGGTACGGCAAATCTATTGTTCGGAAGAGCGGAAAACGTTCGGCTAAACCTCGGTCAGAGCGGTCAGAAACCAGTAAATCTGTTGGCCCGATGCAAGAGCAAGCTGTGACCATACTGCGGTGGGCCCCCCGCGGTCGAAACAAGACTTGCATGAGCGTCATTAATATTTTCGGTGCCAAGGGGCAACGAGGGAATATCCCTTGAATCGGCTGAAAAGCCCTGTGTCTAGGGAAGCGGACGTTCGAAACGTGTCGGTCATTCGGGAGACCGTTTAATATTCGGACGGGAGTCCGGCTTGAGAATATTGTAATCGTCGCGGGAGGACCTGGGGCATGCATGCCGGATACGGCAAGTTTATGATTCTGAGACACCGAAAACATTCGGTCAAATCTCGGTTAGTGTAGCGAGAAACCGGTAAATCTATTGGCCCGGTGCGAGATCGAGTCAAGACCATACCGGGGGCGCCTCCCGTGGTCCGAACGAGGCTTGCGCGGGCATCATTAATATTTTCGGTGCCGGAGGGCAACGGGGGAGAGTCCCAGGACTAGACTCCAAAACCGAAAACGTGTTTGAAGGGAGCGGGCTGTAGACCGAGGATATGAGCCGAACGGCGACCACAATTGGGACGGACCCGAGGTCTAAGCGTGGCCCACAGAGGTCT
This sequence comes from Amorphophallus konjac, assembly GCA_022559845.1. NCBI lineage: Eukaryota > Viridiplantae > Streptophyta > Magnoliopsida > Alismatales > Araceae > Amorphophallus > Amorphophallus konjac. Next base: position 423,204,632 of record CM040126.1, on the reverse strand, counting down.
TATTGATATCCCCATGGAAGGGGTCCAGGGGTGGCGAGGACCGTCTCGTTCTACTCCGATTTTATCGGTCACTCACGGACCTTTTCATGTTCGGGCAAGGGCCAATGTTGAAAGTACGACGTGGATGGAAACGACCCCGTACAAATGTATGCCAAGTTTACGGCAGTTTCAATGAAAGAACGGGAACAAATCCCATTAGAATGAATCCGATTTAACGGGCTATCGGCCCGGAGCAATGCCGGCTCACGACCATGTCAGGGAGGGAGCCGTCGGCCATATTGGTTGCTCACGGGTCTTTTCATGTTCAGACACATGTCCGTAATAGAAACGTGGCAAAAACCGAGGTGAACCCGTTCAAATGTCTGCCAATTGCGCGAGAATTCTAGTGGCGGCTCGAAAGAGATCCGGCCTGAGAAATGAGTCCTGTTTAATCGGAATGTCAGCCTGAGGCGAGGTCAGGCCATGGCCATTTCGGGATAATTCCCAAGACTCGGGCCCAACCTCGAAGGGCGACATCGTTGTTCCTTCAGCATCGGGTCACGGGGGAGACGGGGCTGCAACATAGATTTTACCATTTTCTCTATCTAGGCTTTAAATTATGTGCATATATATTTTACTGCTTATTTCCCTTTTATGTATTTATTCTGGATGATTTCTCCATTTTGTTTATTATTATTATTATCTTTCCCCTCTTTTTAAGCCATTATTATTACTACTTCACATTTTTTTATTTATTTCATGTATATATACGTTCAGATTTATTTATTCATCCTGGTTTTTTTTATTAATTTTATTATTATTATTATCATTATTATTATTATTATTATATTTTTCTGGAGAGAGAGTGGGCCGTTGGGGGACTGAACGGGGGCTGAAGGAGCGTGCCGCTGAAGGTGGAAGGGTGCACCGCTGAGGAAGGGATGGAAGAGTGTGCCGCTGAAGGGCTGCAGGAGTGTGCCGCTGCAGGCCTTGCAGAAGGTGTACCGGTGAGGGCGCCAGGGAGCGTGCCGCTGAGCGGCCATGAAGGGTGATTAGGGGCGCGCCGGTGAAGGAGCTGGCAAGGTGTGTCGGCGAAGGCCAGGGAGAGCGTGCCGAGGGAGAGTGGCTAGCGGCGCACCGCTGAGGGGTGGCAGGAGCGTGCCGCTGAAGGGCGCGTTGAGCGTGTCGGGGAAGGATGGTGGGAGGTGTGCCGACGAAGGCCGATGGATGGCGTGCCGGCGAAGGAGCTGGCGAGCGTGCCGCTAAAGAGGGCGTACCGGCCAAGGGTGGCTAGAAGGTGTGCCGGCGAAGGGCGACTGCGGGGGCGCACCGCTGAAGGGCATGGGGAGCCCACTCCTCCTCCGTTTCTTTTAAGGCTTTTCTTTTCTTCTTTTCTTATTTTGTTGAATTTGTATGGGTTTCTTCTCTCTTTCTCTTGATTATCTTTCACTCTTTCTCCCATGAGGTCGAACGTTCAAGTTGTTTAGTTGTTGTTCGGTTCGGCTCTCTTTGAGTTAATTACGGTTCCCTTGCCTCGGTTAAAGCGTTTTACCGTTGTTCTTTTCGTTTGTTTGTTGCTTTCTTTTAGTCCTTTTTAAGGTGTGGTTGTTCCATTTGTTTGTTGCTTTCCTTTTTCTTTTAATATGTTATCGTTTATAATAAAAATTCGACAGCATCTCCCCTTGACCCGAGCGTAAGGGAGATACAGGGAACGCGCCCACATGGAGTGGCGGAACCCAACAACTGGAGGTGGGCGCCCGAGAGCGGCAACACCTTTAATAAAACTTCGGAAAACTCGGAGGCAACGGTGAGTGGAAGACTATCCCAGGACTGGCTAAGGGGGATGCACCGGGTAAGAAGAAGGGACAAGTGTGCCGGGCCAAGGAGGCCAAGGGTATGGCGGTGAAGGCCATGAAGGCCGTGCCGAGGAAGGCCCAAAGGGGCGTACCGGCGAGGGCCATCATAGGCGTGCCGGGGGAAGGCAGCCAAGGCCGTGCCGGTGAAGGGTGTTGAAGAGTGCACCGGGGAAGGCCTGATGGGGGTGTGCCGGCGAAGGCCTGATCAGGCGCACCGATGAAGGGTTCAAAGAGGGCGTGCCGCTGAAGGCACGACTGGGCGTGCCGCTGGAGGCACAATCAGGGCGTGCCGTTGGAGGCACAATCAGGGGTGAACGAAAGCGAAAACGCTCGGCAAGAAGTAAACCCTAAAGAAGGGAAAAAAAGAAAGGGGCGTGAAACACCGAAGGATGTAAACACGGAAGACATACATTGGGGAGACGTCCGAGGAGACGTTTGCAAGCCTTCTACTTTTATTCTCATAAGAGGAGTGCCCCAAGGGGGCTAATACATCGCGACGACGAAAAAAAAGGATATGAAGGGAAAGAAGGAAGAAAAGGAAATGCAGTGGGAGGGAAACGGAGCGTGGACTCCTCCCCTCCCGGACCTCACTCACTCTCTCCACTCATTCTTCTTCTGCTCTTCTCTTCGCACGGACGTAGAGAGCCGGAGTAGCAGCGGGGAGGGGAAGGGCAGCAGGCCCTCTCCCCCCTTTCTTCTTCTCTTCTTTCTCTTCCTCTTCTTCTTCTTCTCTTCGCGCGGACGGCGATGGACGGAGTAGCAGGAGGGGGAGGCAAAGCCTCCCCTCCCCTTCTTCTTCTCTTCCTCTCTTCCCTCTTCGTACAGATGGCGGCGGTGGGTGGAGCGGCGAAGCCTTTCCCCTCTCTTCCTCTCTTCCCCCTTATTCTCTTCTCCTCCTCTTCTTCTCTTCTTCTCTTCGCCCTCTGCCTCTGTGTCTCCCCCCCGTTTGTGTCGAAGGAGAGGGGTTTTTATACCCTCCACGACGGAAGCGTTCGAGCACGGTAGTCGGAGGCGGGAAATCGGAGGCATTGATTGGGGATTTGACCCGTCGTCCTTGGTGGCAGGGGGATAGGCAGCGTGTCTCTCTCCCCGGGCGACACCTCAGCAAGTCCACTGCGTGCCAAGAATCCGTAGGGCATGGGCATCACGTCGTTCGGCCGTTGAAATGCCTTAACGCTGTGCCGCTGGCGGGCTCAAGAAGTGTGCCGCTGGGAGGGCCAAAGGCCGTGCCGCTGAAGGGCTGCCCAAGCGTGCCGTTGAGGGGGCAAACAACGTGCCGCTGGAAGCCCAAGGAGGTGTGCCGCTGGAGCTCCGAACGGGCGTGCCGCTGAAGCCCAAACTGGGCGTGCCGTTGGGCGCCTGGGGGTGTGCCGCTGGGGCTCCCAGGGGGTGTGCCGCTGGAGGCACCCTAGGGGTGTGCCGCTGGGCGCCTGGGGGTGTGCCGCTGGGGGCAAGATGGGCGTACCGCTGAAGCCCAGGGGCCGTGCCGCTGAAGCTCCCTGGGGGTGTGCCGTTGGGCGCCTGGGGGTGTGCCGCTGGGGCTACCAGGGGGTGTGCCGCTGGGCGCCTGGGGGTGTGCCGCTGGAGGCTCCCAGGGGGGGTGTGCCGCTGGAGGCATCCTGGGGTGTGCCGCTGGGGCTCCCAGGGGTGTACCGCTGGGGCTGACTTGAGCCCATTTTGAGCACGAGTTATGGTTCGTTTGATTTCTTTCGGGAGCCATGGATTGTGAGCTTCCCGGGGGTTGGTTTCTCTTGGCTGTCGTGACTCTGGGGACGGCTTCGCTGCAGTGTGCATATTTGGGGAGTCCGGATGACCAATCTCTCCGGGGCTTCTTCACTTGGTGCCGTTTGCTGGTGCTGGGCCGAGTAGGATATCTGGATGTGTAATTTTTGGTGTCCACAAATTCCCCCCACCCACGGGTAGCGCAGGCGAAGGATGAGCCGGGCAGTGCCCGGGGTGTACTGGTCTCTCTCTTTTTCTTCATCGGTGCCGATCGGGCGTCGGGAGCCGGCGTGACTTGTCTGTCTCTTCTTCTCATTGCTAATGCCGACGGGATGCTGGGTGTTGGCCCAGTCTATTGACCTCTTTGTCTCTTCGTCAATGCCGACAGGGTGTCGGGAGCTGACCTGGTTTGTTGATCTCTTTGTCTCTTCGTCAGTGCCGATAGGGTGTCGGGAGCTGACATGCTCTGTTGGCCTCTTTGTCTCTTCGTCAGTGCCGACAGGGTGCCGGGTGCTGACATGATGTGTTGGTCTCTTTGTCTCTTCGTCAGTGCCGGTGGGGTGCCGGGAACTGACATGGTTTGTCTGTCTCTTCTTCTCTTCGTCAGTGCCGATAGGGTGTCGGGAGCTGACATGATATGTTGGTCTCTTCTTCTCTTCGTCAGTGCCGATGGGGTGCCGGGAACTGAAGCAGTATGTTGGTCTCTTCTTCTCTTCGTTAGTGCCGATAGGTTGCCGGGCGCTGACGTGGTATGTTGGTCTCTTCTTCTCTTCGTCAGTGCCGACGGGGTGTCGGGGACTGACATGACATGTTGGTCTCTTTGTCTCTTCATCAGTGCCAGTGGGGTGTCGGGAACTGAAGCAGTATGTTGGTCTCTTCATCAGTGCCGACGGGATACCGGGAACTGAAGCAGCATGTTGGTCTCTTCATCAGTGCCGATGGGGTGTCGGGAACTGAAGCAGCATGTTGGTCTCTTCATCAGTGCCGATGGGGTGTCGGGAACTGAAGCAGCATATTGGTCTCTTCATCAGTGCCGACGGGATGCCGGGAACTGAAGCAGCATGTTAGTCTCTTCATCAGTGCCGATAGGGTGTCGGGAACTGAAGCAGTGTGTCGGTCTCTTTGTCTCTTCATCAGTGCCGACGGGGCGTCGGGAGCTGACATGCTCTGTTGGTCTCTTCGTCAGCGCCGACAGGGTGCCGGGAGCTGACATGATGTGTTGGTCTCTTTGTCTCTTCGTCAGCGCCGACAGGGTGCCGGGAGCTGACATGGTTTGTTTGTCTCTTCTTCTCTTATTTTCCTTCAATTCTCTTTTCTCCTCTTCTATATTCCCTTGCACGTAAACATGGGGTGAGAATTTATTTAGTGTCCTCAAATCAGGGAAGCGGGCTGCGAAAGCTAAAATTTGGGGAGCAGGCTGCCAGAGCCAGACTTGGGAAAGCGGGCCATGAAGGCCGAGGTAAGCAGGCTACAAGAGCCAAAGTTGGGAAGCATGCTATAAAAGCCAAAGGGAAGCATGCCAGAAGAGCCAAAGTCGGGAAGCGGGCCGCGGAGGCCGAATTGGGGGAGCAGCTTATAAAGCCAAGGATATTGGGAAGCGGGCTACAAGAGCCGAAATTATGGGAAGTGAGCCGCGAAGGCCGAATTCTGGGAAGCAGGCTATGAGAGCCGAATTTCGGGAAGCAGGCTGCGAGAGCCAAAGATGTTGGGAAGCGGGCTGCAAGAGCCGAAATTATGGGAAGCGGGCCGTGAAGGCCGAATTCTAGGAAGCAGGCTATAAGAGCCGAATTCCGGGAAGCAGGCTACAAGAGCCAAAGATATTTGGAAGCGGACTGCAAGAGCCAAAATTATGGGAAGCGGGCCGTGAAGACCGAATCGGGGAAGCAGATTACAGAAGCCGGAGTTGGGAGATTAACGAGCCGCGAGGGCAAGAGGTAGACCAGGGGGGACCAAGATTGGGCTCTACGAGCCAGAGATGGGAAAATAGGCTGCGATAGTCGAAATTGATTTTACTGTATACACACATTATTTTTTTTATTTATTTTTTGTTATTATTTTTTATTCAAGCATGCAGGCATTCATTAGCAGACATAACATAAATATACGTATGTGATAGCTCCCTCTATAGGGGATGGGATAGAGACATCACCCATAATTCGCAGACACGGTGCGGGTCATGAGGCACAATTGAGGGGTGGTGCACCCGTCAAGAGGATATCGCACGTCTTGCATGCATAGTCTTAATTCACGCATTTCACCCGAGGCAATTCTCTGTGGCGTGGCGGTACAAATGTGTGAACAAAGAGCCCTAACCATAGGGATATGCAGGTTTTCCTGGTGACACTCGAGGATCACTCTAGCGCCTACACATTAGTTCCAGGCTTTCGACTTTCGGTAGCTTCACACAGCCCGTGCATCCGGAATCGGGCGATATTATTTAGCAAGGAAACACGGTCCTAGAAAATTCCAAGGAGGTGTATTATTCTCTATTAAGCAACCATGCAAACAGGGCAATCAAGCATTCTCTTCTTTCTTCTTTTTTGTTTTGTTGTTTTGTTGTTGTTTTTTTTTTGTTTATTTTCCCTGTGTTTTTTTTGTTTGTTGTTTTTTTTTTTGTGGCTATTGTTGTTACGTATAAGTGTAGTGGTAGTAGAGGTATTAGGGAAGCAGACAACGGAGGGCCGAAAGGACATCAGGGAAGCGGGCTATAGAAGCCGAGGGACATTGGGGAAGCAGGCCATAAAGGCCAAAAGGAAGCAGGCTGCGAGAGTCCAAGTTGGAAAGCAGACTGCGAGAGCCAAAGTTGGGAAGCGGGCTATAAAAGCCAGAATTAGGGAGCAGGCCACGGAGGCCAAAGGGGAAGCGGGCTACGGGAGCCAGAACTGGGAAGCAGGCCACAAAGGCTAAAGGGGAAGCAGGCCATGAGAGCCAAAGTTAGGAAGCAGGCTATAAAAGCCAAAGGTAAGCAGGCTGCAAGAGCTAAAGTTGGGAAGCGGGCCGTGAAGGCCAAAGGTAAGTAGGCTGCAAGAACCAAGGTATGGGAAGCAGACCGTGAAGGCCAAAGGTAAGCAGGCTGCAAGAGCCAAAATTGGGAAGCAGGCCAAAAGGCCAAAGGTAAGCAGACTGCAAGAGCCAGATTATGGGAAGTAGGCTGAAGGAGCCGAAGTTGGGAAGCGGGCTGCAGGAGCCGAAGTTACGGGAAGAAGGCCGTGAAGGCCGAATTCTGGGAAGCAGGCTATAGAAGCCAAAGGGAAGCATGCCGTGAGAGCCAAAGGTAAGCAGGCTGCGAGAGCCAAAGTTGGCGAGCAGGCCATAAAAGCCAAGGGGAAGCAGGCTACGAGAGCCAGAATTGGGCAGCAGGCTATAAAAGCCAAAGGGAAGCAGGCTGCAAGAGCCAAGGTTGGGAAGCAGGCCACGAGGGCCAAAGGTAAGCAGGCTGCGAGAGCCAAAGTTGGGGCGCAGGCCACAAAAGCCAACGGCAAGCAGGCTACGAGAGCCAGAATTGGGAAGCAGGCTATAAAAGCCAAAGGGAAGCAGGCTGCAAGAGCCAAGGTTGGGAAGCAGGCCACGAGGCCAAAGGTAAGCAGGCTGCGAGAGCCAAAGTTGGGAAGCGGGCTGCAAGAGCCGAATTCTGGGAAGCAGGCCGTAAAGGTCGAATTTTGAGAAGCATGCTGCAAGAGCCAAAGATATTGGGAAGCGGGCTGCAAGAGCCGAGATTGTGGGCAGCAGGCTACGAAATCCAAATCAGGGGAGCAGGCTACAAGAGCCAAAATTGGGGAGCGGGCTGCAGGAGCCGTAATTATGGGAAGCGGGCCGTGAAGGCCGAATTCTGGGGAGCAGGCCGTAAAGGCCAAATTCTGGGAAGCGGGCCGCAAGAGCCGAAATTGGGAAGCGGGCCGTGAAGGCCGAATTCTGGGAAGTAGGCCGTAAAGGCCGAATTCTGGGAAGCAGGCTGCAAGAGCCAAAGATATTGGGAAGCGGGCTGCAAGAGCCGAAATTATAGGAAGCATGCTATGGAAGCCAAATCGGGGAAGTAGGCTACAAGAGCCAAGGGCAAGCAGGCTACGAGAGCCAGAATTGGGAAGCGGGTTATAAAAGCCAAAGGGAAGTAGACTGCAAGAGCCAAGGTTGGGAAGCAGGCCACGAGGGCCAAAGGTAAGCAGGCTGCAAGAGCCAAAGTTGGGAAGCGGGCTGCAAGAGCCGAATTCTGGGAAGCAGGCCGTAAAGGCCGAATTCTGAGAAGCAGGCTGCAAGAGCCAAAGATATTGGGAAGCGGGCTGCAAGAGCCGAAATTATAGGAAGCAGGCTACGGAAGCCAAATCGGGGAAGCAGGCTACAAGAGCCAAAATTGGGCAGCAGGCTATAAGAGCCAAAGGGAAGCAGGCTGCAAGAGCCAAAGTTGGGAAAGCAGGCCGTAAAAGCCGAAGGATACTGAAAAGTAGGCTAAAAAGTCAAGGGATATTGGGAGTAGGCTGACAAGCCGAGAGATGTTAGAAGTAGGCTATAAAACCGAAAATATATAGGAGAGCGCGGTGGGACGGGTGGATTAATCCTGATAGTGGGCCTTGGCCGGAATAACTGAGCCAAAGGGCGTCGGGTAGTAGGATACGAGAGCCGAGGAGAAGGGTTTGTGAAGTGGCGAGTTTGAAGACCACTTCTGCCTCATGCCTCTCTCTCTCTTTTTTTTGTGTGCGAAGAGACGGGTACAAAGACCATGTCTGCCTCATGTCTCCTTTTTTCCTTCTCTTCTTCTTTTGTGTGGGGAGGCAGGTGCGAAGACCATGTTCGCCTCGCGGCTGTTCTTTTTCTTCTTCTCTTCTTCTTTTATGGAGAGGCAGGTGCAGAGACCATGTTCGCCTCATGATCGCTCTTTTTCTTCTTATCTTCTTCTTTTATGGAGAGGCAGGTGCAGGGACCATGTTCGTCTCATGTCTCTTTTTTTCTCTTCTATTCTTCTTTTGTAGAGAGGCAGGTGCAGAGACCATGTTTGCCTCATGATTGCTCTTTCTCTTCTTCTCTTCTTCTTTTATGGAGAGGCAGGTGCAAGGACCATGTTTACCTCGTGATCATTTCTTTCTTTTCTTCTCTTCTTCTCTTGTGGAGAGGCGGGTGCAGAGACCGTGTTTGCCCCGTGATTGTTCCTTCTCTTAATCTTTTCTTCTTTTATGGAGAGGCGGGTGCAAAGACCGCGTCTGCCTCGTGACTCTCTTTTTTTTTCTTCTCTTCTTCTTTTGTAGAGAGGCAGGTGCAGAGACCATGTTCGCCTCGTGACTCTTTCTCTCTGTTTTTTCTTCTTTTGTAGAGAGGCAGGTGCAGAGACCGTGTTTGCCTCATGTGCATTCTTTCTTTCCTTCTCTTCTTTTGTGTGATGAGGCGGGCTCGAAGACCACGTCTGTCTCATGTGTCTTCTTTTGGTTCTGCTCTTCTTCTTTTATGTGAAGAGGCGGGTTCAGGGACCACGTCTGCCTCATGTGTCTTTTCTTCCTTTTCTTCTCTTCTTCTTTTGCGTGGAGAGGCGGGTGCAGAGACCATGTTCACCTCGTGACTCTTTCTCTCTTTTTTTTCTTCTTTTGTAGAGAGGCAGGTGCAGAGACCGTGTTCGCCTCATGTGCATTCTTTCTTTCTTTCTATTTTTTTGTGTGATGAGGCGGGCTCGAAGATCACGTCTGCCTCATGTGTCTTCTCTTGGTTCTGCTCTTCTTCTTTTATGTGAAGAGGCAGGTTCAGGGACCACGTCTGTCTCATGTGTCTCTTCTTTCTTTTCTTCTCTTCTTTTGCGTGATGAGGCGGGCTCGAAGACCACGTCTGCCTCATGTGTATGCTTTCTTTCCTTCTTTTCTTTTGTGTGATGAGGCGGGCTCGAAGACCATGTCTGTCTCGTGCGTGTCTTTTTCTTTATTCTGCTCTTCTTTTCTCATTAATGCTTCCACGTTAGAGTGTATTTCTCTTAATGTGCCCCCAGGTTGGGGTGTAGCTTCATTTGGTATGCATCCCCCCTGAGGGGTGTGTTTTGCCTCTCTGCTTCTGTGCCCCCAGGCGGGGTGTATTTTTTTTGGCTTCTATGCCAGGGTGTGTGTTTTCTTTAATGCCCCCGAGGTGGCGCATATTCCTTATGGCTTCTATGCCCCCTGGCGGGGTATATTTCTTCTTCAAATATCCCTAGGCCGGGGTGTATTCTTGCTGCTTCTCATGCTCCCGAGGCGGGATGTGACTTCTTCAAATGCCCTTAAGTCGGGGCGTATTCTTCATGACTTCTATGTCCCCTGGCGGGGTATGTTTCTTCTTCAAACGCCCCTAAGCTAGGGTGTGTTCTTATGCTTTTTTGCGCCACTCAGGGTGAGGTGCATTCCTCTCCATATGCCCCTAGCATGGGGTGTGCTTTTGTTTCATATGCCTCCAGGCCGGGGTATGCTTCTTGGCCTCATATGACGCCGAGGCGAGGTGTATGTTGCTTCATATGCCCCCGGGGCGGGGATGTATCTCTTGCTTCTTATGCCCCCCCCATGGCGGGGTATGTTCTTGGCTTCTTATGCCCCCAAGGTGGGGTGTTTTTTTACTTTTTGTGCCCCCAGGCTGGGATGTATTCTGTTTCTAATGCCTCCAGAGTGGAGTGTATTGCTGCTTCCGATGCCCCCAAGGCGAGGTGTAATTCTTGCTTCTTATGCCCCCGAGGCGGGGTGAACTCTTCTTCTTTGCTTATGTGCTCCCATATCGGGGTGTATTCCTTTATTCATATGCCCCCCTAAGCCGGGGAATGTTGTTTGTTCTGTTTCAGATGCCCTCGGGGGGGGGGGGGGGGGGATATATGTTGCTTCATGGACTCCGAGCCTATGGTGTATTCCTTCTTCGAATGCCCCTAAGTCGGGGTGCATTCTTCTCTTCTTATGCTCCCAAGGCGGGATGTAGCTTCTTCAAATGCCCCTAAGCCGGGACGTATTCTTTATGGCTTTTATGCCCCCAGGCGGGGTATGTTTCTTTTTGAATTGTCCCTAGGACAGGGTGTACTCTTCTCTTTCTTATGCTCCCGAAGCGGGATGTAGCTTCTTCAAATGCCCCCAAGCCGGGGCGTGTTCTTTATAGCTTCTAGGCCCTCGAGGCGAGATATACTTCTTCTTCAAATACCCCCAAGACGGGGGTGTGATTCTCCCGCTTCCTCTGCCCCAGAGTGGGGTATACTTCTCTTTGTATTCCCCTCAGTCAGGGTGTATTCTTTTCGCTTCATATGCCCCCAGGGTGAGATGCGCCTTCTGCTTTTCATGACCCCGGGATGGAGTGTATTCTCTTCATGTGCCCCCGGCACGAGGGTGTATCTTTACTTTTTATGCCCCCGAGGGGGATTCTTCTTCTTTTGCCCCGACACGTCGGGGAATGCTTGCTTCTTGTACCCCGAAAGTGGGGTGTGTTCTTGATGGCTCCTGTGCCCCCGTTGGTGGGGTGTATGCTTCTTCTTCAAATTCTCCTAAGGCGGGGTGTATTCTTTGTCGCTTCATGTACCCCCGAGTAGGGGTGAATTCTTTTCTTCTTACGCCCCCATGGCGGGGTATGTCTTTTGCTTCATGTGCCCCCATATCGGGGTGTATTTCTCTTCTTCAAATGCCCCTAAGCTGGGGTGCAACTCTATTTCTTCTTATGTCCCTAGGTCAGGGCGGATTCTTCTTCAAATGCCCCGAAGCCGGGGTGTAGCCTTTGCTTTGTGCCCCTCAGTCGGGGCGGATTCTCTTCATGTGCCCCTGGGAATGGGGTGTATCTCTTTTTTTTTTCCTCTTATGCCCCCGTAGTAGGGTATATATCTTCTTCTTATCCCCCATGGCGGGGTATATGCATGCTCTCTTCGAGAGTGGTGGCCGCGCTTGGCCTCATTGCTATAAAGCATTCCCCACAGCGGGCAGCCATTCACCAAACTACAATTGTGGCTCGCTGGGTCTTTTAACAGCCTCTCGAGGGGCCGTCTTATGCCGGATGGAGGCAGTAGGAAGGAGGAACGAGCGGGGTCATTGCACCGCAGACTCGGAGCCTCCTAGAGTCAGGCGGGATGCTGGGTTTCTTCTTGCTCTTTTAGTTGGCGATGCTGGCCAACTTTTCTTCCTTTCTTCTCTCTTTTTTTTTCTTTTTTTTTTCTCTTTTTTTTTCCACTTCTCTTCTTCTTGTATGATTGACCAGGGTGGAGGTGCAGGAGAGCGCTCGCCCCCTCAGGGAGGGGATGAGGGGTTCGCTCCACCGCATCAACCCCACAGTGGTAATCTTTGTTCAGCACGGGTCTCGACGGACGTGGCCGTACAACCCTCTCTTGTCAATTCTTTCTCTTCTTTTTTTTGCTTCTTTCTTTTCTCTTTTTTTTCTTCTTTTCTTATCTTCTTCTTTTCTTCTTTTCTTCTTTTCTTCTTTTCTTCTCTTTCTTCTTGAGGGAAACGGGGGGGCTTGATTTCACCTCCCTTCTCTTCTCTTTCTCTTCTCTTTTTTTTTATAACAGCCCCCATGATTCTTGGAAGCTGCATATGCTTCGAAGCAGCGTCCTCGAGGCCACGAAAGTAGCTGCACCGAGTCTGGCTTTTCTCCCCATAGGACTGGCGAAGACAGCACCTGCCATTCATCAAAGCAGGCAAACATCGTTAATTAGGAGGCCATGAGGCCCTAAATCCCGGCGAAGAGATGAAGGGTGGTTTGGTCCCACCGGGCGTGCCAGACTTGTGGACGCACTTTTCGATCGTCTATTATGCTCGTCTCTTCGGGAATGGTTGATTCATCTATTAAGTGCGTGGGCGTGCCAGTCACAAAGTGACAATTTATTCGGGCTCCGAAGAGTCCACGGTGCGCTCGATCTGACTCGGTCAGACAATTATGTGGTTCGTGTCGGGACCAAAACCCGCCGCGCCATAAAGGTCACGGCGTCATTTACATCTCCCATACGAGGGAACACCCTTGATTAATCGCCGGGATTCAGGGCCTCATGGCCAAGAAATCAATTGCATGGAAGGTCTATTACGAGGTATTGAAATCCTCGCGCGAGGGCGAGAAGAAAACCCTTCGCGGTCATGTCAGTCGTGTACTGACCATTTAATGTTCGGACGAATGTCCGGCTCGAGAAGATCGCGGTTGTCGCGGGAAAACCGGAACGCATGTATGCCGAGGTACGGCAAATCTATTATTCGGAAGAGCGGAGAACGTTCGGCTAAACCTCGGTCAGAGCGGTCAGAAACCAGTAAATCTGTTGGCCCGATGCAAGAGAAAGCTGCGACCATACTGCGGTGGGCCCCCCGCGGTCGAAACAAGACTTGCATGAGCGTCATTAATATTTCCGGTGCCAAGGGGCAACGAGGGAATATCCCTTGAATCGGCTGAAAATCCATGTATCTAGGGAAGCGGACGTTCGAAACGTGTCGGTCATTCGGGAGACCGTTTAATATTCAGACGGGAGTCCGGCTTCAGAATATTGTAATCGTCGCGGGAGGACCTGGGGCATGCATGCCGGGATACGGCAAGTTTATGATTCTGAGACACCGAAAACATTCGGTCAAATCTCGGTTAGTGTAGCGGGAAACCGGTAAATCTATTTGATGTGACACAACCTCGGACCTAATGCAAGCAAGCACAATCGCATTCAAAATGGGCCGAATTGGGCCACCGCTCTATCGATACTCACCCAAGCCCGAGATAACTTGGCAATGCCAAGGTGAGGTTGAGGGGTTGGGCCCTTGCTGGTAGAGGGCCAGCAAGGCCAAGATGGGATTCCCAATGGGTATGGATGCCCAATTCAAGGGGCCGACAAAGTGCCAAAGGCACCGGTTGTACTTCTCCCACAGTGATCACTCAAGACAACGGGGCTTGAGGACCGGGCTCTCACTCGCATAACCAGCGGAATTAAGAACAAATATTGAAAGACAAGCACTAAATGGAGTGAAGGTTTGAGCACTTACTCGACCGGTTTGAAGAAACCGGTCCCGGTCGGAGACGAGGGCGAGCGGGGAGGCGGGTGGATCCCCACACGCCGCGCCGGGGTAGCTTGACCTGCCCAAACAAGTTACAACACTACACCTCTCACAGGAGGGGGATCTTGGGGTGGGGGTTAAGGGATATTACAACCAAAATTACCTCCGTACAGGGAGGGGCCTTCAGCCGGCCAAGCGGGGAGGGGAAACTATGGTTAAAAGCATGGAACGATGAAGTCACCGGTTCTGCCTGCTCTCTCCGAACAGGGACAGGTAGACGGTTTTGCTGCTGTAGAACTCGCTCAGGAATTTCGCTGATGATGAGACTAGTGAGGAAATCTTCGTGGCTGGGAAGGGAATGCCTCCGAATTTCTTCAATTTCTTCTGGAGCCACTGCTGACCAGGATGGAGGTTTGAACAGAGCTTCAGATTCTCGGACCTGCAGTTGCAGACTTCTAACAGCAGATTGCAGAGAACGCCCCGGCAGCTCCCGACCTCGGAATTAAGCGCCGTCGGAGTCGTTGGAATCATGGATGAGTCCTATTCACAGAAAAACTGACGGGGATGCTAAAAGATTCCGGAGAAGACATGGAGGCTCTGAACAAGGATGACTGGTCGGTGTAGACTGTGGGGAAGTCGATCCGTACAGTAGAGGGAGAAAATTGATAACTTCTGCTACTGGATGCCGAACAGAGTTCCGCTTCTTGATTCGGAAAGTTGACAGGGGGATGAAGAACTTTGTAGAAGAGCTTTCGAACTGATTCTTCCAGGGTGAGTCGTGGCAGAGCTTCTACTCAGGTTCAGGGCTTCAGCAGAGGCAGTTCTAAGCAGTCGTGGGAGAACGGAGCTTCCGAACAGCACACAGCTCAGATGAAGACGAAACCACTTCTGTTGAAAAGGAGACTGGTAGACACTTCCAACGGTGGCTCTTGGGTCTTCAAACTCGTCTGGAGGAGGTCGTGGTGAGCTGCAACTTTTGGACTGCAAACAGCAGCTTTGACATAGCCTCCAAGTGACCCTAAAAGAAGAAGAAGGGGATAGTATATGGTGAAGGAGTGGATGAAGAATGGTAGGGGAAGGTATGGGGGGTGTGGAGGGGTGAAAATGGTTGAGGGGAGGTGGAGGAAGAAGGGGAGGTCGCAGGTTTTCAGCTAGAGGAGGAGGGGTGGGGTATGCAAGGGTGGTGGAGAATGGGTGGAGAAAGGGGCGACCTAGCCTAATGGAGATGGGAGGGGGGCGGCCAAAGACTTGGAGGGAAGGAGAATTCAAATTCAAAATGGTCTTGGAAGATGGGAGATGGTGTGGGGAAGAGGGGTGATTGTGTTGGAATGGGGAAGATTTGGTTGGAATGGGGGAGATGGTGTTGGAATGGGGAAGACTCTACCTTGGAACTAGGGGGGGAAGTAAATGGGGTGTGGGGAAGTGGAGGGGCCTTAATGGAGGTAGGTGGGGGTTGGAGGTGGTTGGGAGGAGGAGGAGAGAGGAATGGGGCGAACCTCCCTTGGGGAAGAGAGAGAAAGAGAGAGAGGTGGGGTGGGGAATCACTCCCCTAGGGCTTCTCACCTAACTATAGGATTCACTCCACTAGAACTAAGTTTGAACACTCAAATGGAAATCTTTTGTATTGAATCATTCATTACCTTCAAATGAAGGAAATGGGGCCCTATATATAGGAAACCCACATTTTACAATAAGTCCCTTACAAAATACTCAATAGCAAATAACCGAAGGGGTAGGGGGGCTCATGGGCCAAGCCCGAAGAATTGGGCCCAATAGCACATTACACAGTCTAATGACACTCAATACTTAGGAAAATAAATGCAAGACCTAGGGACATGACTCAAATAAACTGAAAATTACATCAAATGACTCAAGTAAATAGCATAAAAAGGATAAGTGGGCCTTTAGAGAGAGAGGCCCGAACTCAAACGATGCCGGAGTGTGAAGAAGACCCTAGCCAAAGGGAATTGTGGATGATGCCTCCATCAAATCCCCTGGGCTGTGAAGAGCTCGACTCCGTCGAGTAGGGGTCCATCCGGCTGTGGTACTGCTCGAGGAGGTCCGGATCCAACCGCTGGAGATCCTCCCGACTCACCCAAGAATCTTCCGAATGAGGCCGATCCTTCCACCTGACGAGATAGCGCTCATATACCTTGCTCCGAGTGGTAGTGACTTGTACATCCAATATTTGTTCAATTTGTTCACGCTGGGCTCTTTTGGTTGGTGGCCTCTCCTCACGGGTGGGTGCTCTCTCAATGGAAGAAGTAGGCTCAATCTCCTCACTAGGTACCACCGTGGGTCCCTTATATGGCACTAGGTCGGCGACATTGAATGTGGGACTTATTCCATACTCCTCAGGGAGATCTAACTCGTAAGCATTTGCACCAATGCGCCTCAAGACCTGGAAGGGACCAGCCCCACGTGGCCTCAGTTTAGGGTTGGCTCCTGGGGAGAGCCTCTCCGTCCTTACCATCACAAAGTCACCCACATGGAATTCTTGGTGACGCCGATGAGAGTCGGCCAACCTTTTATAAGCCTCATTCTTTTTGCTGATGTGCTTGCGAATTTCTTCATGCAATTCTCTAATATGTTGTGCAAAAGACTCAGCTGAAATGGACACTCTAGCATGCTGGGGAAGGGGAATGAGATCGGATGGCTTTCTTGGTTTGTATCCATGCACGGCTTCAAATGGACTCATCCTTATGGACTTATTGATGGAGTTGTTATATGCAAATTCAGCCTGGGGTAAGATGAGATCCCAATTTCTGGGGCGATCCTCAACAAGACACCTAAGAAGGTTCCCTAGACTCCGATTGACAACTTCGGTTTGGCCATCTGTTTGGGGGTGGTAGGCAGTGGAGAATTTGAGGAGGGTACCCATCATGTGCCAAAGAGTTTTCCAAAAGTAGCTAGTGAATTTGACATCCCTATCGGAGACTATGGTCTTAGGTAGCCCGTGGAGACGGACAACCTCATCAAAGAACAATCGGGCCACATGGGAGGCATCGGAGGTTTTGGAGCATGGGATGAAATGGGTCATTTTGGAAAATCTATCAACCACCACATAGATGGAGTCATGCTTTGTTTGAGTCTTGGGTAATCCTAGCACAAAGTCCATACTCAAGTCTTGCCATGGACGGTCGGGGATGGGGAGTGGGGTATATAGGCCAGTGTTTTGTTTCACCTGTTTGGCCGAAGCACATGTGCGACATTGACCCACTATTTTGCCTACATCTCTCTTGAGACTTGGCCAATAAAACTGACCCTCAACTAGAGCAATGGTCTTGTGAACCCCAAAATGACCGGCTAACCCTCCCGCATGTAATTCCCAAACCAAGAAATCTCGGAGTGAGGTCCGTGGAATGCAAAGCTTGGGTCCCTTGAAGAGGAACCCATCCTCTAAGACAAACCCCTCATGTTCCTTGCTAGAATGGGTGGTCAAGGTAGTGAAGATGTGCCCAAAGTCGGGGCAGCTAGGGTACTCATCCTTGATCCTATCAAATCCGCTCACTTCCACTTGGATAGTGGATAACAAGGAAACTTTCCTACTAAGGGCATCCGCTGCTCGATTCTCACTCCCGGCTTTGTGTTTGATGACAAAAGTGTAGGATTGGATGAACTCAACCCATCGGGCATGTCGGGCATTTAGCTTTTGTTGGGAATTGAGGTATTTGAGGGCCTCATGGTCAGAAAAGATGACAAATTCTTTGGGTAACAAGTAGTACCTCCAATGTCGGAGGGACTGCACCACGGCATAGAACTCTTTGTCATAAGTGGAGTATCTAGTCCTAGCATCACATAGCTTCTCACTAAAGAAGGCTACTGAGTGTCCCTCTTGACTAAGGATCCCTCCTATCCCTATCCCGGATGCATCACATGTGACTTCAAAGACTTTAGAGAAATCGGGAAGGCATAGGACCGGGGCTTGGGTCAACTTCTCCTTAAGTTCTTGGAAGGCTTTAGAGGCTAATTTGGTCCAAACAAAAGTTCCCTTCTTGAGACAATCGGTGATTGGGCCAGTGATAGTGCTAAATCCACGAATAAACCTCCTATAGAATGTTGCCAATCCATGGAAACTTCGGACCTCATGAAGGGTGTGGGGTTCCGGCCAATCAATAATAGCTTGGACCTTGTCGGGGTCCATGGAGATGCCTTTGGTGGACACCACAAATCCTAGGAAGGTGAGGGAGGTGGTCATGAAGTGTCACTTATCTAAGTTGGCAAATAGGCTCTCTTGTCGAAGGATGGTACAAACTTACCTAAGGTGGTCAAGGTGGGTCTCTTGGGATTGACTATAGATGAGGATATCATCAAAGTAGACCACTAGAAAGATCCCAATGAATGGCCTAAGGACCTCCGTCATAAGACGCATGAAAGTACTTGGGACATTTGAAAGTCCAAAAGGCATGACTAACCATTCAAAGAGGCCATCTTTGGTTTTGAAAGCCGTTTTCCACTCATCTTCGGGCCTTATCCTAACTTGGTGATAGCCACTCTTAAGGTCAATTATGGAGAAAATGGTGGCTCCGGCTAACATATCAAGCATGTCATCAAGCCTCGCGATGGGAAACCTATACTTGACGGTGATTTTGTTAATGGCCCGACTATCCACACACATTCTCCATGACCCATCCTTCTTAGGAGTGAGAAGGGCCGGTACGGCACATGGGCTTTTGCTAATGCGAATGAAGCCCTTCCTAATGAGTTCCTCTATTTGCCTCCGAAGTTCAGCATGTTCCGTGGGATTGAGGCGATAATGAGGAAGGTTTGGGAGCGTGGCCCCCGGGACTAGATCAATCGCATGTTGCACATCCCGCATGGGAGAGAGTTGGTCCGGGAGCTCCGTTGGGAACACATCATGGAATTCTTCTAGGAGTTGTTGGATTTCTATGGGATGTGGATTGGTGGGAGTGGGCTCTCCTAGACAAATGATCACCGCACATAGAGGTACTCCTTGAACTATCTCCTCTTCAAGTTCTTTCCTAGTGATGAGATGAAGACCCTTGGCCAACCCCGAGGTCCCACTTTGTTTGGGAGTTTGGGTGAGGGATGGGGTTGGAGGGGTGGAGTTCCCCGAGACTTGTATGGTGGTGGGGTGTTGTCCTTGAGGGGGAGTGTCCCTCTTGGTCATGGGACGAGGTGGGGAGGGGTTAAGACGGATAGTCTTACCCTCATGTTCAAAGGTGCATTTGTTGCTCCTACCCAAGATGGTGGCATCTACATCATAAAGCCAAGGTCTTCCTAGTAGGATGCTACCTACTTCCATGGGTATGATGTCACACCATATTTGACCATGGTATGAAGAGAAGGTGAGGGGCACAAGACATTGAGTGTTGACCGGGATGGAGTTGTTGTTGATCCATGAGACCCGGTATGGACTTGGGTGAGGGGTGATAGCTAGCCCAAGAAGCTTGACGGTATCGGGTGATACGGCATTGACACAACTCCCACTATCCAAGATCACTTTCCTTACATGGCTCCCTATCTTGACAAAGGTGTGAAAGATTGAAGTTCGGCGCCAATCCTCTTCTTGGGGTTTGGTGAGGGTGCACCTAATCACTCCTAGATGGGAGTTGGTAGATGGAGTGGTGTGATCTAGACCCGACTCAAGGTATTGGGCCTCATACTCTTCTTCCCAATCTAGGGAGGCTTCATGATCCTCAACAACACTCTCAAGTTCCTTTTGGGGTGGGGGAGCTTCTTCCTCAATAAGCAAGCTAGATAATCCCTTGGATGGACATTGCCCCGCAAAGTGGCCAAACCCTTGACACCTAAAGCATTGTTGACGCCCGCTACCCGAAGTAGTTCCTACATTTGGGCCTTTGGGAATGTCTTCCCTCCGTGGGAGGGGGTGACTAGGGGTGGGTTTGTTTGGAGTGATGGTGGGAGGAGGGTTGTAAGGCCTTAATGGGGTGTTCCCACTTGGATTATGGGCTTTCATGGGAGTGGCCGGAATGGGCCGTGGTCCCATGTTTTTGGGATCGACCGGTCGGGGAGTAGCAAATCGAGGGATCCTAGAGAATCTTTCTACATCCCTAGCTATTCGATAAGCTATCTCAAGGTTATCAACATCTCTCATAAAAAGTTCTCTTTTGATGTGACTTTGAAGCCCATTCCTAAAGCGGGACAAGGTAACGGCCGGGTCCTGATGAACTCCACACTTCAAAAGATAGGAGTCAAACTTCTCAATGTATTCAACCACGGTCTTCCCTTCTTGGGTGAGGCTTTGCCATTCATCTAAGAGCATTTGATGGTAGGATTGGGGAAGGTATTTGTTCCTAAGTTGGTTCTTCATACCCTCCCAAGTATCAATAGGCTCTCCCCCCGCCTAATCCTTCTTATACCCTCTTGGTTTAACCAATAAGTTTTGGCTAATTTGATGAGATGCATTTTGGCCAACCTTACCCTCCTTTGGTCGGACACAGGGTACCATTCAAAGTATTGATCCATGGCAGTTTCCCACTCTAAGTAGACACTTGGTTCATGGGAACCATCAAAGTTTGGGGCCTCTACTTTAATCATCCTTAAGAGAGGGTCATCCGGGTCGTCCCGTGGACGCCTTTCATGAATTGGATGGTGTCGGGGTCTCTCATGGTCATGGTAAGGGTCATGGTCCAAGTCCTCCCTATAAATTTCAGCATGTGGATGATAGGCTCTTGGTCCATGGTTCCTAGGATGGAACTCATCCCTATGAGGCTCAATATGTGGAGGGTGGACTCTTGGGTCATTGTTCCTTGGGTGGAACTCATTCCTATGCAACTCACCATGTGGTGGATGAACTCTTGGCTCATTATTCCTTGGATGAGGGTCTTCCCTAGGAGGCTCAACATGTGGAGGGTGGACTCTAGGCTCATTGTTCCTTGGGTGGAACTCATGCTCTTCAAGCCGAGCAATTCGAGTGGTAAGGGACTCAAGTTGGGCAAGAATGTTGGTAAGGGCAGCATCTACCCTATTTATTTGACCTTGAGGTTCCTCCTAGGAGCATCTTGATTGAGTTGAGGATGGGGATCCATGGGTGGATTTGAAGATGAAGGATCGGATCGGTAACTAGCACCACTACGGGTAGACATGCAAGACAAGGGGCCAAAGATGTTGGACACACAATGCAATGGTCCTAGGACTTAGACTTGATAGAGACAAGTCAAAGACTTGCTCTGATACCAATTGATGTGACACAACCTCGGACCTAATGCAAGCAAGCACAATCGCATTCAAAATGGGCCGAATTGGGCCACCGCTCTATCGACACTCACCCAAGCCCGGGGTAACTTGGCAATGCCAAGGTGAGGTTGAGGGGTTGGGCCCTTGCTGGTAGAGGGCCAGCAAGGCCAAGATGGGATTCCCAATGGGTATGGATGCCCAATTCAAGGGGCCGACAAAGTGCCAAAGGCACCAGTTGTACTTCTCCCACGGTGATCACTCAAGACAACGGGGCTTGAGGACCGGGCTCTCACTCGCATAACCAGCGGAATTAAGAACAAATATTGAAAGATAAGCACTAAATGGAGTGAAGGTTTGAGCACTTACTCGACCGGTTTGAAGAAACCGGTCCCGGTCGGAGACGAGGGTGAGCGGGGAGGCGGGTGGATCCCCACACGCCGCGCCGGGGTAACTTGACCTGCCCAAACAAGTTACAACACTACACCTCTCACAGGAGGGGGATCTTGGGGTGGGGGTTAAGGGATATTACAACCAAAATTACCTCCGCACAGGGAGGGGCCTTCAGCCGGCCAAGCGGGGAGGGGAAACTATGGTTAAAAGCATGGAACGATGAAGTCACCGGTTCTGCCTGCTCTCTCCGAACAGGGACAGGTAGACGGTGTTGCTGCTGTAGAACTCGCTCAAGAATTTCCCTGATGATGAGACTGGTGAGGAAATCTTCGTAGCTGGGAAGGGAATGCCTCCGAATTTCTTCAATTTCTTTGGAGCCGCTGCTGACCAGGATGAAGGTTTGAACAGAGCTTCAGATTCTCGGACCTGCAGTTGCAGACTTCTAACAGCAGATTGCAGAGAATGCCTCGGCAGCTCCCGACCTCCGAATCAAGCGCCGTCAGAGTCGTTGGAATCGTGGATGAGTCCTCTTCACAGCAAAACTGACGGGGATGCTAAAAGATGCCGGAGAAGACCTGGAGGCTCTGAACAAGGATGACTGGTCGGTGTAGACTGTGGGGAAGTCGATCCGTACAGCAGAGGGAGAAAATTGATAACTTCTGCTACTGGATGCCGAACAGAGTTCTGCTTCTTGATTCTGAAAGTTGACAGGGCGATGAAGAACTTTGTAGAAGAGATTTTGAACAGATTCTTCCAGGGTGAGTCGTGGCAGAGCTTCTACTCAGGTTCAGGGCTTCAGCAGAGGTAGTTCTGAGCAGTCGTGGAAGAACGGAGCTTCCGAACAGCACACAGCTCGGATGAAGACGAAACCACTTCTGTTGAAAAGGAGACTGGTAGACGCTTCCAACGGTGGCTCTTGGGTCTTCAAACTCGTCCGGAGGAGGTCGTGGTGGCCGCTGAAAGTTGCTGGTTCAGCTGCTACTTCTGGACTGCAAACAGCAGCTTTGACATAGCCTCCAAGTGACCCTAAAAGAAGAAGAAGGGGATAGTATATGGTGAAGGGGTGGATGAAGAATGGTGGGGGAAGGTATGGGGGGTGTGGAGGGGTGCAAATGGTTGAGGGGAGGTGGAGGAAGAAGGGGAGGTCGCAGGTTTTCAGCTGGAGGAGGAGGGGTGGGGTATGCAAGGGTGGTGGAGAATGGGTGGAGAAAGGGGCGACCTAGCCTAATGGAGATGGGAGGGGGGCGGCCAAAGACTTGGAGGGAAGGAGAATTCAAATTCAAAATGGTCTTGGAAGATGGGAGATGGTGTGGGGAAGAGGGGTGATTGTGTTGGAATGGGGAAGATTTGGTTGGAATGGGGGAGATGGTGTTGGAATGGGGAAGACTCTACCTTGGAACTAGGGGGGAAGTAAATGGGGTGTGGGGAAGTGGAGGGGCCTTAATGGAGGTAGGTGGGGGTTGGAGGTGGTTGGGAGGAGGAGGAGAGAGGAATGGGGCGAACCCCCCTTGGGGAATAGAGAGAAAGAGAGAGAGGTGGGGTGGGGAATCACTCCCCTAGGGCTTCTCACCCAACTATATGATTCACTCCACTAGAACTAAGTTTGAACACTCAAATGAAAATCTTTTGTATTGAATCATTCATTACCTTCAAATGAAGGAAATGGGGCCCTATATATAGGAAACCCACATTTTACAATAAGTCCCTTACAAAATACTCAATAGCAAATAACCGAAGGGGTAGGGGGGGCTCATGGGCCAAGCCCGAAGAATTGGGCCCAATAGCACATTACACAGTCTAATGACACTCAATACTTAGGAAAATAAATGCAAGACCTAGGGACATGACTCAAATAAACTGAAAATTACATCAAATGACTCAAGTAAATAGCATAAAAAGGATAAGTGGGCCTTTAGAGAGAGAGGCCCGAACTCAAACGATGCCGGAGTGTGAAGAAGACCCTAGCCAAAGGGAATTGTGGATGATGCCTCCATCACTATTGGCCCGGTGCGAGATCGAGTCAAGACCATACCGGGGGCACCTCCCGTGGTCCGAACGAGGCTTGCGCGGGCATCATTAATATTTCCGGTGCCGGAGGGCAACGGGGGAGAGTCCCAGGACTAGACTCCAAAACCGAAAACGTGTTCGAAGGGAGCGGGCTGTAGACCTAGGATATGAGCCGAACGGCTACCACAATTGGGACGGACCCGAGGTCTAAGCGTGGCCCACGGAGGTCTTATTGATATCCCCATGGAAGGGGTCCAGGGGTGGCGAGGACCGTCTCGTTCTACTCCGATTTTGTCGGTCACTCACGGACCTTTTCATGTTCGGGCAAGGGCCCATGTTGAAAGTACGACGTGGATGGAAACGACCCCGTACAAATGTATGCCGAGTTTACGGCAGTTTCAATGAAAGAACGGGAACGAATCCCATTAGAATGAATCCGATTTAACGGGCTATCGGCCCGGAGCAATGCCGGCTCACGACCATGTCGGGGAGGGAGCCGTCGGCCATATTGGTTGCTCACGGGTCTTTTCTTGTTCAGACACATGTCCGTAATAGAAACGCGGCAAAAACCGAGGTGAACCCGTTCAAATGTCTGCCAAATGCGCGGGAATTCTAGTGGCGGCTCGGAAGGGATCCGGCCTGAGAAACGAGTCCTGTTTAATCGGAATGTCAGCCTGAGGCGAGGTCAGGCCATGGCCATTTCGGGATAATTCCCAGGACTCGGGCCCAACCTGGAAGGGCGACATCGTTGTTCCTTCAGCATCGGGTCACGGGGGAGACGGGGCTGCAACATAGATTTTACCATTTTCTCTATCTGGGCTTTAAATTATGTGCATATATATTTTACTGCTTATTTCCCTTTTATGTATTTATTCTGGATGATTTCTCATTTTGTTTATTATTATTATTATCTTTCCCCCTTTTTTAAGCCATTATTATTACTACTTCACATTTTTTTATTTATTTCATGTATATATACGTTCAGATTTATTTATTCATCCTGGTTTTTTTATTAATTTTATTATTATTATTATTATTATTATTATTATTATTATTATTATTATTATTATTATATTTTTCTGGAGAGAGAGTGGGCCGTTGGGGGACTGAACGGGGGCTGAAGGAGCGTGCCGCTGAAGGTGGAAGGGTGCACCGCTGAGGAAGGGATGGAAGAGTGTGCCGCTGAGGGCTACAGGAGTGTGCCGCTGCAGGCCTTGCAGAAGGTGTACCGATGAGGGCGCCAGGGAGCGTGCCGCTGAGCGGCCATGAAGGGTGATTAGGGGCGCGCCGGTGAAGGAGCTGGCAAGGTGTGTCGGCGAAGGCCAGGGAGAGCGTGCCGAGGGAGAGTGGCTAGTGGCGCACCGCTAAGGGGTGGTAGGAGCGTGCCGCTGAAGGGCGCGTTGAGCGTGTCGGGGAAGGATGGTGGGAGATGTGCCGGCGAAGGCCGATGGATGGCGTGCCGGCGAAGGAGCTGGCGAGCGTGCCGCTAAAGAGGGCGTACCGGCCAAGGCTGGCTAGAAGGTGTGCCGGCGAAGGGCGACTGCGGGGGTGCACCGCTGAAGGGCATGGGGAGCCCACTCCTCCTCCGTTTCTTTTAAGGCTTTTCTTTTCTTCTTTTCTTATTTTGTTGAATTTGTATGGGTTTCTTCTCTCTTTCTCTTGATTATCTTTCACTCTTTCTCCCATGAGGTCGAACGTTCAAGTTGTTTAGTTGTTGTTCGGTTCGGCTCTCTTTGAGTTAATTACGGTTCCCTTGCCTCGGTTAAAGTATTTTACCGTTGTTCTTTTCGTTTGTTTGTTGCTTTCTTTTAGTCCTTTTTAAGGTGTGGTTGTTCCATTTGTTTATTGCTTCCTTTTGTCTTTTAATATGTTATCGTTTCTAATAAAAATTCGGCAGCATCTCCCCTTGACCCGAGCGTAAGGGAGATACAGGGAACGTGCCCACATGGAGTGGCGGAACCCGACAACTGGAGGTGGGCGCCCGAGAGCGGCAACACCTTTAATAAAACTTTGAAAAACTCGGAGGTAACGGTGAGTGGAAGACTATCCCAGGACTGGCTAAGGGGGATGCACCGGGTAAGAAGAAGGGACAAGTGTGCCGGGCCAAGGAGGCCAAGGGTATGGCGGTGAAGGCCATGAAGGCCGTGCCGAGGAAGGCCCAAAGGGGCGTACCGGCGAGGGCCATCATAGGCGTGCCGGGGGAAGGCAGCCAAGGCCGTGCCGGCGAAGGGTGTTGAAGAGTGCACCGGCGAAGGCCTGATGGGGGTGTGCCGGCGAAGGCCTGATCAGGCGCACCGGCGAAGGGTTCAAAGAGGGCGTGCCGCTGAAGGCTAGGGTGTGCCGCTGAAGGCACGACTGGGCGTGCCGCTGGAGGCACAATCAGGGCGTGCCGTTGGAGGCACAATCAGGGGTGAATGAAAGTGAAAACGCTCGGCAAGAAGTAAACCCTAAAGAAGGGAAAAAAAGAAAGGGGCGTGAAACACCGAAGGATGTAAACACGGAAGACATACATTGGGGAGACGTCCGAGGAGACGTTTGCAAGCCTTCTACTTTTATTCTCATAAGAGGAGTGCCCCAAGGGGGCTAATACATTGCGACGACGAAAAAAAAGGATATGAAGGGAAAGGAGGAAGAAAAGGAAATACAGTGGGAGGGAAACGGAGCGTGGACTCCTCCCCTCCCGGACCTCACTCCCTCTCTCCACTCATTCTTCTTCTGCTCTTCTCTTCGCACGGACGCCGAGAGCCGGAGTAGCAGCGGGGAGGGGAAGGGCAGCAGGCCCTCTCCCCCTTTCTTCTTCTCTTCTTTCTCTTCCTCTTCTTCTTCTTCTCTTCGCGCGGACGGCGATGGACGGAGCAGCAGGAGGGGGAGGCAAAGCCTCCCCTCCCCTTCTTCTTCTCTTCCTCTCTTCCCTCTTCGCACAGATGGCGGCGGTGGGTGGAGCGGCGAAGCCTTTCCCCTCTCTTCCTCTCTTCCCCCTTCTTCTCTTCTCCTCCTCTTCTTCTCTTCGCCCTCTGCCTCTGTGTCTTCCCCCCCCCCCCTCCCCCCCCGTTTGTGTCGAAGCAAAGGGGTTTTTATACCCTCCACGGCGGAAGCGTTCGAGCACGGTAGTCGGAGGCGGGAAATCGGAGGCATTGATTGGGGATTTGACCCGTCGTCCTTGGTGGCAGGGGGATAGGCAGCGTGTCTCTCTCCCCGGGTGACACCTCAGCAAGTCCACTGCGTGCCAAGAATCCGTAGGACATGGGCATCACGTCGTTCGACCGTTGAAATGCCTTAATGCTGTGCCGCTGGCGGGCTCAAGAAGTGTGCCGCTGGGAGGGCCAAAGGCCGTGCTGCTAAAGGGCTACCCAAGCGTGCCGTTGAGGGGGCAAACAACGTGCCGCTGGAAGCCCAAGGAGGTGTGCCGCTGGAGCTCCGAACGGGCGTGCCGCTGAAGCCCAAACTGGGCGTGCCGTTGGGCGCCTGGGGGTGTGCCGCTGGGGCTCCCAGGGGGTGTGCCGCTGGAGGCACCCTGGGGGTGTGCCGTTTGGCGCCTGGGGGTGTGCCGCTGGGGGCAAGATGGGCGTACCGCTGAAGCCCAGGGGCCGTAGCGCTGAAGCTCCCTGGGGGTGTGCCGTTGGCGCCTAGGGGTGTGCCGCTGGGGCTCCCAGGGGGTGTGCTACTGGGCGCCTGGGGGTGTGCCGCTGGAGGCTCCCAGGGGGGGTGTGCCGCTGGAGGCATCCTGGGGGTGTGCCGCTGGGGCTCCCAGGGGTGTACCGCTGGGGCTGACTTGAGCCCGTTTTGAGCACGAGTTATGGTTCGTTTGATTTCTTTCGGGAGCCACGGATTGTGAGCTTCCCGGGGGTTGGTTTCTCTTGGCTGTCGTGACTCCGGGGACGGCTTCGCGGCAGTGTGCATATTTGGGGAGTCCGGATGACCAGTCTCTCTGGGGCTTCTTCACTTGGTGCCGTTTGCTGGTGCTGGGCCGAGTAGGATATTTGGATGTGCAATTTTTGGTTTCCACAAGGTCCCTGCGACGGAAGTAATTCCTCGCGAAGGTGTACGTGACGGAAGTAATTCCTCGCGAAGCCTTTTCATTCTGTCATTTTATTCTTTTAATTTCTGTCTAAACCCTGCGACGGAAGTAATTCCTCGCGAAGGTGCATGTGACGGAAGTAATTCCTCGCGAAGCCTTTTCATTATGTCATTTTATTCCTTTAATTTTTGTCTAAACCCTGCGACGGAAGTAATTCCTCGTGAAGGTGTACGTGACGGAAGTAATTCCTCGCGAAGCCTTTTCATTCTGTCATTTTATTCCTTTAATTTCTATCTAAATCCTGCGACGGAAGTAATTCCTCGCGAAGGTGTACGTGACGAAAGTAATTCCTCGCGAAGCCTTTTTATTCTGTCATTTTATTCCTTTAATTCTTGTCTAAACCCTGCGACGGAAGTAATTCCTCGCGAAGGTGCACGTGACGGAAGTAATTCCTCGCGAAGCCTTTTCATTCTGTCATTTTATTCCTTTAATTTCTGTCTAAACCCCGCGGAGAGTAATATCTCGCGGCGGTCTTATGTATATACTTATATTTATTACTTATATTGTAGTAAAAATCCCGTAAGGCCAATGTCTCGCGGTGGTTTCTATATATGTACACATATTCATTACTGCTGATATTGCTACATTACTGTTAAAACTCCGCAAAGACCAATGTCCTGCGGTGGTATATTTTTATTCATATTGTTCTTATAATTGTCTGATTAGTGGCATATCGTTACAAATTCCGAGTCTACGTGTCTATCAAATTCTATTACGTAGATTCTCAGACTCCTCGGTATATGAAAAGCTGCTCGCGGAACGGTAAGTCACGCTTACCGGGAAAGGGTCAGTTTGCCCGAGAGGGTCTTCGGACCCCTATCTCCGCCACGTACCGGAGTCTAATAAGTCTACCTTCTTTGTGTTCCACCAGAATGTTTCTTGCAAGTCACACTTTCCACCACTTTTCTCGTATTACCCAGTAGTCCATTCCTCGTTCCTCTTTTCCTTCCCTCTCCGTTGCTACGATCTCGTCCTCTCTCTCTCTTGGGACCCGACGTTGGTGTGATTTCCTCGTCCACACTTACTGCTTAGGCGACAAGGTGAGGCGCTTAGGTGAAGCCTAATTTATATAACTAAGTATATTGCAAGAGAACTATTACTATACATTTTCTACATATTAGTTCTATCTTTAGTTAATAAAAATTTGATATTCACAAATCATCAACATATACCTATATTTTAAAAGGTAAAAATAGAATAAATGGCAAACAATAACAAATTAATAAAGAGAAACTAATAAGAATTTGTGAATACTTGCCAATCAATATAAAATTTTTAATATAAAATTTGATATTCAAATAGTTATTCTCTTTATTAAAAGGAAGCATAAATATGACACATTTCTGGATAAACTATAAGCACATCAACATAATAATTTCATATTCTACTTGTGAATTATCAAAAAGAGACACAAAATGGTACTAACATCAAAAAGTGCACCAAGCAAATATGAATCAATGTCTTTAAGAGGGAAGAGGAACCGACAAGGAGAAGAATCCGAGAGAAAGGGAAAGCGAAATGGAACTCTCAATTTTTCAAAATTACCCTTGAAATTTTGCCCAATAACTAAAACAGGCCTCAAAACAAGGATTGGATGTCCTGCCAAGGAATGCTAGGTGGACTCAAGGTGGCCTATGTGCACCAAGGTAGCCAGGTGAATGTCTTAATGGGCTGCTCGCCTAGGCGCCCGGTCGCCTTGGGTGCCTTGGAGCGCCTTGTCGCCTAGGAGACGCCTTGAAAACAATAGTTCTTATCATTATTGATTTAATTTTATCATATTGAGTGGCTGTTGAAGTTTTCACTAAAACCTATAAGCATATCATGATGGTACTGCCATTCCCGATCTCCCAAGATTTCTCCAAGACCTCTCCAAGATCTGTTCTCTCTGACATCCTTGAGACAAAGCCATGATTCAATTCAACATTCATTGAAACCAACTGGTTCTTAACAGTTCCTCCCCATTATATTGGTGCCAGTTAATGCTGGTTCAGCCTGGTTTAATTTCATGACTCATCAAGGTCAGCAGGGCTGGCACCACCATAATGGGAAGAAACATATCCAGGTAGACATTATTAGAGAGACACATGGAGTGCATGCCACTTTGGCATTTCTGTAGCCACCAAACATATTTCATTCTCCCGAACAATCCTGATAGATAGGTCAATAGGGGGGTAAGTAAACTACCATGCTCATAGCTCAGCCCATTTACTTTGTTAAATGAACAATCTTGAACAAAATTTTAAGCTTGTTGCATCCATCAAAAGGCTCAATTATGCTCATTTATTAATGTTCCCTAATAGATCGTTTAGAATTCATTTCTATCTCATGTATTAGCTGGATTAACATGCAGGTTGAGAGTAAAGGCATCTCTGACTCATTTAGCCACTTGAACAGGCTCATGATTATCAAAACAACCCAAACCCATTTAGTATTCAGGAGGAGTTGTTGCTCAAATTTGACTGGATTATTAATTGAGACAAACTCAAACAGAGGGTCTCAATTAAAGAAGAAGAATGGGGAAAGAGAGAGGCACAGAGGTTTCCTTTTTTGGGGTGTGTGACGGGGTATAAAGATCTCTTTTTTTTTTCTTGTGTGTGTGGTTGAGGGGGGTGGGGGGTTGCAGTCATGGCAGTGGAGGAGATGGCCCACGTGGACCTCATACATCTCTTGTTGACTCAAGAATATGTCTTCATTTTATACACAGATTACAATTTTGCAACAGAACAATAATGTGGGGATCGAGATGAAAAGACTCTGCAGATCATGTATCATACTATCCATCAGGACGGTAGAAAGTTTCCAGCGTTTCAAAAAAAAAACGTTTGGATGCAAAAAAACAGTATCGAAGAACAAATAATGGATGGATAAGAGATTCTGATGTTTGCATTTGAATGAATAATTAACTGTATAAGTTCATACATGAAAAATTGGATGAGCTTGTGCTTCAAATATGCAACCTAGAAGGCACAAATGGTGGACCAACTACCATATAAATGCTGTTACCACTGGACACTGCATCACCACTTAGCACAAATGAGATTAAGATATGCAACTATTGCAGCCTTCATAAGATTTTGTCTGGTATAGAAGGTACAACACCCCCGTTGTTTATGTTGTGGTGTAGTCCCATATCAAAATTCCATGGGAGTCTTTCCTCTATACATGTGGGGGATTCCCTCAACTCAATGCCTAGGTTTTGGGTTAGAGTTCATATCTCTAACAGTTTACACACATATTTCTAGATAAAACATAAAGAGAAATGCTAATTGCAACACCCCTACTAATTACATGTAGGGGTGTTGCAAGTGAAACACTTTATCTTTTTTTTTTAAAATTTTTTGTTGAGTGGCCCCCACGCCAAGCTCCCTAGGCATGGGCACCATATAAAAAAATCGAGCACCCGTGAACAGTGAAAATCCAGTTTCACTATTCATAGGGGGCCAATTTTTGCGTGTCCCCCACACCACGTCACCTGGTGACGTGGCGCCCACGCCCAGGTAGCTTGGCATGGGGGGCACTCAAAAAAAATTTAAAAAAGGTGTTGAACATGCATCACCCCTACATATAATTAGCAGGGTGTTGCACAAAGTCGGACTCACATAAGAAATGAGTTGAGAATGGGCCAAGGATTTCTTATTTATTTGAAGGGGACTGGTGCCAAACATAACAAAATAGATAAATTCAAAGAACAAAATATGAATATCAACACAGAAGAGGTATATCTCTTCAAAAGAGGAAAATATATAGGCAAATGAGACGCAACAAATGACAGGAAAAAAAACACCAACGGAGTTCATGATCATTTTTTTTTAAAGGGGTGCAACATGAGGACTTCCCAGGAGGTCACCCATCTTAATACTACTCTCGCCCAAGCACGCTTAACTTCGGAGTTCTAATGAGATCCGATGCGTTAGTGCTGATATGATCGCACCATAGAGTTCATGATCATTGGTTATGCACTAGACAAGGTCATGCATCAATCAATAAATCTATCACAAGCTAGCTATCCATTCCAGGTTGGCTAGAATCAAGGGTCTCAAAATATTTGACAGAAATAATGATTGGCTCCAGCCTGACATCACCAATTTTTGCCAATCACATTCTTTATAAATGATTAGCACATAAAGGAGGACAAAGTGGTTGAACCAGACCCAGTTTCCAACAAGGGTTGGATGATCTGTAGGAGCGTAGATGCATCAACGCACCTGTGAACATAGATTGCAGACATAGAATGCTAGATTTTGGTAAGCTGAAACTGTTATGTTGCCAATTATCACAAAAAGAATAAGGCAAGACATAAACATAAAAAATAAGGAATAAGAACATCATAAGTATTTATAGGAATATAATTCCTTGTCATCTTTTGTAAACATGTCTCAGGTACTACTACTTTTTCACATTTTAAAAATGTTTTAGCTCTCCTTCGGATACAAACTGGCATATTTTCATTTTATTAAATTTACATCAAAAGGAAATCTAATTCAAACAATCAACAAGACAATCTTTAGCCGTGCTCCCTTCACACCTGTATTTTCTTCTTCTTTTATACCATATGTGGTACCAACCACTTTCAAAAGGGAAAAAAAAACAAGACACTCTTTAGCATATTTACTCCAATCATCATCAAGTCTTATCACATCATCCTAGCATTTATAGTTTATCGCTAACCCAATCCCTAAGGATTTGATGAAAGTTTCCTGTCAAAACATTATGTTAGCTTCACTCAAAGAAAGATGCTTTATGTTAACTTGGCATCCAACGCCGATATGGCACCATAATTCTGGTATACACCAGCTATCAGGGCATCAGACATCTTAGCATATATTTACACAATCTTCCAAATTCCACCATCCAAATAGGCAGTTATGCAAATACAAGCTCCTGAATTTGCTTCATTTTAGTTACAAACACAGTCAACAACGATTCCACTTCGCTACATCTATAAATCAATGAATTACAAACATGATATCAGAGCATTTTCCTTGCTACAGAGCATCACTCATATGCACTTCCACTGGAGTTCTCATTTAGACCTTTAACGATACCTACTCCAACATTTGGAAAGGATAACTATCACCAGGTACATTTGGAAGTTAGGCAAATAACATCAGCTATGAAAAAAAAAGCATCTCCCTTAAAAGAAAATGGATGCCTCAAATTAATCTTGAGACAAGAGAGCCCAGGCAACTGATTCATTCCAAGAGATTTGGATTCCCAAGAGTCTTAGTGAAAGATGCCAATGCTTGACATGATTGGAGATCACTTAACAAGCAGATCATCTTAGTAGTGCTAAGATCATGTTTGTTAAATGGTGGAAAGAAATAGTAATGAGACTAGACACCCACTTAATGTGAGTGTCAGAGATGATGATGACAGTTGGAATCATATAGCCACAGTAAAGGAATATATGCCAAAATGGGTGAACAGGCATGATAGTGGATATAGTGGTGCAAAAGGGTTTCAACCGATGCCATGGCGTTTAAAAACAACTGGGGACACCCAAAGGCGTTGTTTTGGTATAGATCTTTCTTCACTTCTGGTGTTCGTGTAAGAAAATGCTACACAGAAAAAAAAGGTAAAAGAATCCAAAAAACCTAATGAAGTTACAGAAGTAGCAGCTGATGATATATTGACAACAAAACATCCCATGAAACTGGATTCCACTAAGCTATAATCCTAAACTTCAGAGCCAAGCAGCCAAGGCAGCGGCTGTACACGACTGTTGGATAAAATATAATAGGATGCTCACCATAGCACGTTGCTCTCCATATAATGTTTCCCGATCCAGAACCATAAGACAATCATGCATCAAACTGGACTAGGGATAGGAAACACACATTTGAAACAAATCATAGGCATACACTATCTCCAATTAGCTCACAAAGGCAAAAAGGAATCAAGAATTGGCAGGCTCAAAGAGATCCAAACCTGCGGCGTCCCGGATCTAGAGGCGGTGTCGTACCCGAAGAGCGCGAGGAGCAGGCGGGACAACCCGACGGCCCCCAACAGTAGCCATGGCCACCACACCCACCCCCACCTGGAGAACCACCTCCTCCTCCAGGGCCGCCGAAGTCCCCCGCTCGCCGCCTCATGCCCTCCCTCATGACCGCAAAGAAGCCGTCAGACGCGAGAGAGCTAGGGAAACGTCAAAAAATCCATGCAGGAGGCATATGGGAAGGCCCAAACGCCGGGCAAGTCGGCCTCCGCCGAGCTTCAACAATGCAGATGCGGCTTTCGGCCAGAAATGATGCGGACGCGAAATAACCGATCTTTCCGAGAAATCTTTGATGGCAGCTCGTCCGAAGCTCGAACGTCCTCGATGGAGGGCTTGAGGTTCCTGGGTTCCCGTTCTCCCGGATCAATGGTTCTTCCTCCTGCTCCGCCCTCTCCAGTATGGGACGTTTGGTAAGGAATAACAGAAGCATAACCTCACTTTAACTATATTATAAGTTTAATACGATAAATTTTGACAGAGATATCTGAGGATAACGAGAAATAGAGTATACTTAAAAATAAGATTAAGAATGAGAATAACTTATTCCACTATTTTGGTGGAACTAATTATCCATGTCTCATTAATCTCAAAAAATCCTCTCTCCCCTCTCATCCTTTCTATTATGTCTTTTTTCCCATCTCTTAATTAATAAAAATTATGAAGAGATTAATTATTAAATAATAATATCATTATTACTAAATATTTTAACAAACTATAAAAATATCTTATTAAATAATATCTTCATTTATACTATTTAAAATTTAAAAAATAATTTAATAATAAAATTTTTCATAAAAATATTGTTAAATGAGAATTTACAAAAAATTATTCTTACATAAATATTTTAATAATAATTTTATTAATACTAATAAAACTTATCCATTAAACTTATTTAGGATATTTATTACTCTTACAAAATAATTGTTAATTTTAATTAAGTAATTCCTTTCACTAAATTGAAATAATTATTAATTATTAATATCATTCTTACTAAATATTTTTTAAAAAATATCTTAAATAATGTCTTTATTTGTACTATTTTAGGTTATTAATAAAATTAATTTTAATTATAATATTTTTATTAATATTAAAACATTATTTTGAGATCTTTATTAGTCATAACCATGATTGTAAAGTCTAATTAAATAAATCTTTTAACTAAAAAATGTTTTAAGTCTTCTAATCTCATCCAAATAAAGAATAACATCATGCGCCTAAACTTTGGTGTAAGAAGGACAATATGATAATTTTTCATCATCTATTCTCATTTGTATCCATAATTTTTAACAAACAAATAATAAGAATATTCTCGTACTTATCTCATCGCATATCAAACATACACGAAAATAAGAATAAGAATAAATTAACCCATAATGACTTATACCTATTCTCTTCGAAATTTATCCCAATACCAAACGCAATCTTCTACCCTGCTCTGCACTCCCGACTCCGACTGGACTGTGGAGGAGAGGAAGAGTTACAGGGGTGTGGACGGTCCTGGTTGCACGATCACGACTCGACGGTAACATTGGACGGATGTTGTCACGTGCCAGGATGCGAAGGGCGTGGCGCCCTTCATCAGGTGAACCCCGGACGTCCACCGGTCGCAGGGGACTCGGAGATCTCGCGATCCAACTATTCTGCTCCCAACCGAAAAAATAAAGGCTGCCCGAAGGGGAATGCCCCAGAGCCGAAGGGATAGAATTAGTGAGAGGGGGGGTTTGCTCGATGAGGAAGAAAGAGGTGTCCTGGTTTGATTTTTTTCATTTCTGTTTATTTTTACAGTGTGTCTTGGCTTATGATGAAGTAAAGATTGGTCATAATATCTGAAAATTCACTGATTTTCCAAAATGAGTGATCTTAATGTTCTTTCCTTTTTGCCAATTTGTGACATTTCAATTAGGGTTACAATAGGTGCTTCGGTTTCTTAATTTTTATCTGTTTTTGATATTTTTGGGGATGGATATATAAAAAAAATGTTCCCTTTTCGGTACATTAAATTTTTTGAGATACTTTTCAATATACATTAATTGATATATAATATAAGAATATTACACAAATATTAACCATACAACTTCTCTTTATGGGAGTTTCATTAGAAAGGCTAAAAAAATTGTGATTTTTGGAACATTCTGAAAATGTTATATTGTTATATTATTATAATAAATAATATTTTATTTTTCCTCTTTCATAAGAGCCAACCAATAAGATTAACGTTTTTAACCTTCGACTCTCAGCGAGATAACTTGACGATAACATTTTTAGAGAGATTAATGTGTGAATTGTGACTAAACAAAAGAGGCCCGTACATTTCTCATATGTGTATATTGACACCGTGAGTGTGCTTCTTGTTCCCAAATTTAAGTACTCTCGTAAAAGAATTTTTTGATATGCAAAAATAGAAACACTGATTTGTTATCTATCCTGCAGTAGACATTTTGATACTATAATATTGGTACAATAATTAATAATTATTTTTATCTTTCACGAGAGTAGGAATATCTTTAAAATGGGGTTAGGAATGAGAAGAACTTATTCCACCATTTTGGTGGAACTAATTATCCACATCCCATTAATCTCAAAAAATTCTCTCTCCTCTCACATTCTTTCCATCATGTCCTTCTTCCCCATCTCTTAATTAATCAAAATTATGAAGAGATTAATTATTAAATAATGATATCATTATTACTAAATATTTTTACAAACTATGAAAAATATCTTATTAAACAATATCTTCATTTGTACTATTTAAGATTATTATTAAAATTAGTTTAATAATAAAGTTTTTTCATAAAAAATATTGTTAAAAATCATTCTTACATAAATCTTTGAATAATAATTTTATTAATACTAATAAAACTTATCCATTAAACTTATTTAGGATCTTCATTAGTCGTACAAGCTTCAATAATGACGGATGCGGCTTCCGGCCAGAAATGATGCGGAGGAGACGCGAAAGAACCGATCTTTCCGAGAAATCCGCAATGGGGAACTCGTCCGAAGCTCGAACGTCCTCGATGGAGAACTTGGGGTTCATTGGTTCCCGTTCTCCCGGATCAATGGTTCTTCCTCCTCCTCCGTTGTCTCCCAGTCTGGGACGTTTGGTACGGGGATAACAGAAGCATAACCTCACTTTAACTATATTATACGTTTAATACGATAAATTTTGACGGAGATATCCAGGGATAACGGAGAATAGAATATCCTTAAAAATAAGATTATGCTCTTTTTGCTGCTTCTGTTACGATCCTCTGGTTGGTGGGGGTGATTTTAATTGTGTTTTGAGGCCATCTGAGAAGATAGGTGGACGCCTCCCGGCTCTCTTTGTTCTGCTGGCCTTTTAGATGCTGGATTTCAAGGGCCTACAATGACCTAGACAAATAATAGAGTTGGTACTACTAACATTCGGGCAAGACTTGATCGTGTATTAGTGAACAGTGCTTGCCATTCTGTTACTCCTCAACTGACTATTAAACACTTACCTAGAGGTCCCTCTGACCATGCTCCACTGCTCCTTTATATAGACAGCTTGTCTAACAGCTCTGGTCATTTCATCTTTCAGAGGATGTGGTGTACTCATATATCCTTTAAGTAGTTAATCTTTGAAGTATGGCAGCAAGCCAAAATCAGTCATCCAAATGCCCCGGTTAGGCTTTTTGTTAAATTGAAGACTGTCAAGGACTCTCTGTGGAAATGGAATAAGTCTTTGGGGATGTATTTTTAAACATAAGTCTTGCTGAAGCTGAAGTGGAACATAAACAGAATACTTATGATTCTGACCCTTCTCCAATAAATAAAGAAGGACTCAATGCTGCCAATGCAAGCCTCCGCCAAGCTTTATTCAGAGAAGAAATCTTCTAGAACCAGAAGTCCAGAGTAGACTGGATAGAATGTGGGGACAGAAATACTTCTTTCTACCATGATGTTGCTCAATGCAATAGAAGGAGGAATGTAATCAGAAGACTGAGGGTAGGTGACCCTGAAGAGTGGTGTGATAAGCAGGAAGCTTTGAGGAGCCATGCTGAGGCCTACTTCAAAAACATGTTCTCTACTGAGGAACACTTAATTAATCCTAATATGATGGAATGCATTCCACATGTTATTACTGATGCTCAAAATGCTACTATGTGTGTTATACCAGATGCTTTAGAAATCTGGAAAGCAGTGTGGTCATTAAAGGGCTCTAGTTCTCCTAGCCCGGATGGATTCTCTGGAGAATTCTTTACAGTAGTTTGGGATATAATTGGGCAGGATGTCATAGAAGCTGTTTGTGCATTCTTTGAAGGCTTCCCTCTTCCAAGAGATATATCCTCCTCTCTCATTACTTTAATCCCCAAGGTGCCAGAGCCCAGGTCTTTCAATGATTTCAGACCTATTAGCTTGTGCAACTTCTCATATAAAATTATCTCTCGAATTATTTTTGAAAGGTTGGCTCCTTTATTGCCAAGTATAATTTCAGTGGAGCAAGGGGCCTTTGTGAAGGGGAGGTTCATAGTGGATAATGTGGCTCTTGCTCGGCATTTAATGATGGATATAAATAAAAAGGTAAGAGGTACATAATATGATTATTAAGCTTGACATGGCCAAAGTCTATGATAGGATGGAATGGGATTTCATCTTGGCTGTCATGAGAAAATTTGGGTTTAGCACTAGATTTACTTCATACATTGGAATGCTTATATACAATTGTTGGTTTTCGGTTAACTTTAATGGAGTGGCATCAGGTTTTTCAAGTCCAACAGGGGCATTAGGAAAGGGGATCCTATAGCCCCATACTTATTCATAATTGCTTCTGAAGTTCTTAGTAGAGGCCTCTCAGTCCTATTTCAGTCTGGAGGTCTAAATGGCTATAAAGGGCCCAGGCAGTCTATGCAGATTTCACACCTTTTATATGCAGATGATACATTGGTTTTTCTAAACGCTAGCAGACAGAACATTGTGGCATTCCAACATTTCATAAGCAGTTATGAGCACTGTTCGGGGCAACAAGTGAATGTAACCAAAAGTTGCTTTATTCTTTCAGCTAAAGCCCCTTCCTCCCTAAAGCAGTCTATTCACACTCTTACAGGATACAAGAATCAGACTGCTGGAATCAACTATCTTGGAATCCCTGTTAAAAAGGGCAGATATCTTTGCTCTGATTTTAAATTCTTGATAGAAAGGGTTCAGATCAAGCTAGAAGGTTGAAATCTAAACTTTTATCCCAAGCTGGCAGAGTTGTACTAATAGATTCAGTTCTTCATAGTATGCCAATTTACCTTGCCTCAACTTGTTTTATCCCAAAGAAGGTTATTAAGTTCATTGACAGTCAATGTGCTAATTTCTTTTGACAAGGCAGTGGTGGCAATAACCGAAGGCATTGGGTAGCTTGGTCAGAAATTCAGAGGCCTCGGTTAGAGGGAGGATTGGGAATTAGAGATTTACAAGGGGTTCAGATTTCATTGGCAGTTAAAATTTTGTGGAACATTGTTCATGGGTCTTCCCTCTGGTCTAGGTATGCCAGGCAACGTTTCATCAAGTTCCACTTTGTAAACTGCATTAAACCTTTCCTTGCAGGAATGCCCTTGGTAGTTTTCGGGCAAGCAAAAGAAATCTTAATCAATAACAGCAGGTGGCTTGTTGGAAGTGGGGCAGAAATTGACTTTTTGAGTGAGAGATAACTGGACTGGTAATGGCCCTGCCATTAGTGCTGCATTGGCCGGTGGTAGGAATAGAGGGGATGATCTTCCTCTGGCTTCTGTCAGAGATGTGCTCCTGGATTCTCAGCATATTGCTTGGGGTCTTCTTAGCAACAATTTTCATATTCCAAACATCCAACCCAGTAATGAGGTAGATATCTGTGTTTTGACTGGCACATTAAAGGGCAACTTTACTGTAAAGTCTGCATGTAATATGATCCGCACTAAAGGTATTTTGAGGCCAGTCTGGGCTAAGCTATGGCACTCAGCCATTGCTCCAAGGGCAGCTCTTTTCACTTGGAAATTAATCCATCGAGCTATGCCGGTTGATAGCAGGGTGGCTGATTGCGGGATTCAAATGGTCTCAAGGTGCAGCTGTTGCTCATCCCCAGGTCTTTCAATGATTTCAGACCTATTAGCTTGTGCAACTTCTCATATAAAATTATCTCCCGGATTTTTTCTGAAAGGTTGGCTCCTTTATTGCCAAGTATAATTTCAGTGGAGCAAGGGGCCTTTGTGAAGGGGAGGTTCATATTGGATAATTAATGTGACTCTTGCTCGGCAGTTAATGATGGATATAAATAAAAAGGTAAGAGGACATAATATGATTATTAAGCTTGACATGGCCAAAGCCTATGATAGGATGGAATGAGATTTCATCTTGGCTGTCATGAGAAAATTTGGGTTTAGCACCAGATTTACTTCATACATTGGAATGCTTCTATACAATTGTTGGTTTTCGGTTAACTTTAATGGAGTGGCATCATATTTTTTCAAGTCCAGCAGGGGCATTAGGCAAGGGGATCCCATAGCCCCATACTTATTCATAATTGCTTCTGAAGTTCTTAGTAGAGGCCTCTCAGTCTATTTCAGTCTGGAGGTCTAAATGGCTATAAAGGGCCCAGGCAGTCTATGCAGATTTCACACCTTTTATATGCAGATGATACATTGGTTTTTCTAAACGCTAGCAGACAGAACATTGTGGCATTCCAACATTTCATAAGCAGTTATGAGCACTGTTCGGGGCAACAAGTGAATGTAACCAAAAGTTGCTTTATTCTTTCAGCTAAACCCCTTCCTCCCTAAAGTAGTCTATTCACACTCTTACAGGAGACAAGAATCAAACTGCTGGAATCAACTATCTTGGAATCCCTGTTAAAAAGGGCAGATATCTTTGCTCTGATTTTAAATTCTTGATAGAAAGGGTTCAGATCAAGCTAGAAGGTTGGAAATCCAAACTTTTATCCCAAGCTGGCAGAGTTGTACTAATAGATTCAGTTCTTCATAGTATGCCAATTTACCTTGCCTCAGCTTGTTTTATCCCAAAGAAGGTTATTAAGTTCATTGACAGTCAATGTGCTAATTTCTTTTGGCAAGGCAGTGGTGGCAATAATCGAAGGCATTGGGTAGCTTGGTCAGAAATTCAGAGGCCTCGGTTAGAGGGAGGATTGGGAATCAGAGATTTACAATGGGTTCAGATTTCATTGGCAGTTAAAATTTTGTGGAACATTGTTCATGGGTCTTCCCTCAGGTCTAGGTATGCCAGGCAACGTTTCATCAAATTCCACTTTGTAAACTGCATTAAACCTTTCCCTGCAGGAATGCCCTTGGTAGTTTTCGGGCAAGCAAAAGAAATCTTAATCAATAACAGCAGGTGGCTTGTTGGAAGTGGGGCAGAAATAGACTTTTTGAGTGAGAGATAACTGGACTGGTAATGGCCCTGCCATTAGTGCTGCACTGGCCGGTGGTAGGAATAGAGGGGATGATCTTCCTCTGGCTTCTGTTAGAGATGTGCTCCTGGATTCTCAGCATATTGCTTGGGGTCTTCTTAGCAACAATTTTCATATTCCAAACATCCAACCCAGTAATGAGGTAGATATCTGTGTTTTGACTGGCACATTAAAGGGCAACTTTACTGTAAAGTCTGCATGTAATATGATCCGCACTAAAGGTATTTTGAGGCCAGCCTGGGCTAAGCTATGGCACTCAGCCATTGCTCCAAGGGCAGCTCTTTTCACTTGGAAATTAATCCATCGAGCTATGCCGGTTGATAGCAGGGTGGCTGACTGTGGGATTCAAATGGTCTCAAGGTGCAGCTGTTGCTCATCCCCAGGTCTTTCAATGATTTCAGACCTATTAGCTTGTGCAACTTCTCATATAAAATTATCTCCTGGATTATTTCTGAAAGGTTGGCTCCTTTATTGCCAAGTATAATTTCAGTGGAGCAAGGGGCCTTTGTGAAGGGGAGGTTCATATTGGATAATTAATGTGGCTCTTGCTCGGTAGTTAATGATGGATATAAATAAAAAGGTAAGAGGACATAATATGATTATTAAGCTTGACATGGCCAAAGCCTATGATAGGATGGAATGAGATTTCATCTTGGCTGTCATGAGGAAATTTGGGTTTAGCACCAGATTTACTTCATACATTGGAATGCTTCTATACAATTGTTGGTTTTTGGTTAACTTTAATGGAGTGGCATCATGTTTTTTCAAGTCCAGCAGGGGCATTAGGCAAGGGGATCCCATAGCCCTATACTTATTCATAATTGCTTCTGAAGTTCTTAGTAGAGGCCTCTCAGTCCTATTTCAGTCTGGAGGTCTAAATGGCTATAAAGGGCC
Organism: Amorphophallus konjac; assembly: GCA_022559845.1. Lineage (NCBI taxonomy): Eukaryota > Viridiplantae > Streptophyta > Magnoliopsida > Alismatales > Araceae > Amorphophallus > Amorphophallus konjac. Next base: position 423,163,216 of record CM040126.1, on the reverse strand, counting down.
CAGGCAGTCTATGCAGATTTCACACCTTTTATATGCAGATGATACATTGGTTTTTTTAAACGCTAGCAGACAGAACATTGTGGCATTCCAACATTTCATAAGCAGTTATGAGCACTGTTCGGGGCAACAAGTGAATGTAACCAAAAGTTGCTTTATTCTTTCAGCTAAAGCCCCTTCCTCCCTAAAGCAGTCTATTCACACTCTTACAGGAGATAAGAATCAAACTGCTAGAATCAACTATCTTGGAATCCCTGTTAAAAAGGGCAGATATCTTTGCTCTGATTTTAAATTCTTGATAGAAAGGGTTCAGATCAAGCTAGAAGGTTGGAAATCCAAACTTTTATCCCAAGCTGGCAGAGTTGTACTAATAGATTCAGTTCTTCATAGTATGCCAATTTACCTTGCCTCAGCTTGTTTTATCCCAAAGAAGGTTATTAAGTTCATTGACAGTCAATGTGCTAATTTCTTTTGGCAAGGCAGTGGTGGCAATAATCGAAGGCATTGGGTAGCTTGGTCAGAAATTCAGAGGCCTCGGTTAGAGGGAGGATTGGGAATCAGAGATTTACAATGGGTTCAGATTTCATTGGCAGTTAAAATTTTGTGGAACATTGTTCATGGGTCTTCCCTCTGGTCTAGGTATGCAGGCAACGTTTCATCAAATTCCACTTTGTAAACTGCATTAAACCTTTCCCTGCAGGAATGCCCTTGGTAGTTTTCGGGCAAGCAAAAGAAATCTTAATCAATAACAGCAGGTGGCTTGTTGGAAGTGGGGCAGAAATAGACTTTTTGAGTGAGAGATAACTGGACTGGTAATGGCCCTGCCATCAGTGCTGCACTGGCCGGTGGTAGGAATAGAGGGGATGATCTTCCTCTGGCTTCTATTAGAGATGTGCTCCTGGATTCTCAGCATATTGCTTGGGGTCTTCTTAGCAACAATTTTCATATTCCAAACATCCAACCCAGTAATGAGGTAGATATCTGTGTTTTTACTGGCACATTAAAGGGCAACTTTACTGTAAAGTCTGCATGTAATATGATCCGCACTAAAGGTATTTTGAGGCCAGCCTGGGCTAAGCTATGGCACTCAGCCATTGCTCCAAGGGCAGCTCTTTTCACTTGGAAATTAATCCATCGAGCTGTGCCGGTTGATAGCAGGGTGGCTGACTGCGGGATTCAAATGGTCTCAAGGTGCAGCTGTTGCTCATCCCCTGCCCAAGAAGACCCCAACCATGTTTTCATCTCTAGTGAGCTGGAGCCAGATGCACCCCCTGATAAGTAATAAGGTTGGTCTTAGTGATCATATTACAACCCGGTGCTGGAATCTGTTATCTGCAACCAACATGCTATCTGCAATAAATTTTGTTGGGATGTATGATGTAATCTTGATGCTATGGGAAATATGGAAACAAAGGTGTGCTCTGAGATTTGAAGGAGTGGCCCTAAGCAGTGCTTCTATTAAAAGGAAGATAATCTCTTCAATATCATTGGCGTTGGACAAGCTAAGTTTCCACAAGCCAATATCTCCAGCTCAACTTAAATGCTTAGCCTCATTTCAATTATACCCCCGGGTGGAAATTAAACATCCCTTATTGGTCTTCTGTAGACTGGCTGCACATGATTTTACTTTGAATGTAGATGGGGCCTCGAAGGGCAACCCTGGCAGGAGTGGAGGTGGTGGATGTATCAGGGACTCTGCAGGCAATGTTATCGTAGGTTTTGCTTTCCATTATGGCCATGGCAAGAGCATCTTGGCAGAGGCAAGGGCTCTTCATGATGGATTAGCCATTGCGAAGCAATGTGGAATAAAGCTAGCAGCTGTTTGCTCGGACTGTGCCCTCCTAATAGAGGCAATTCGGAAAGATATGGCCCCAAGCTGGATGGTTCTTCCATGGTGGAAGAGGACCTTAGATCTCCTTCATGACAGTGGGTGTTTGGCATATCTTCAGAGAAGGGAATCAAGTAGTTGATTCCTTAGCTTCATATGTATGCCAAGTTATTGATAACACTGTATTCACACAAGTAGGGGACCTCCCGCGGATGGCCAAGGGAGCTTTTAGAATGGATAAGCCTGGACTACCAGCCATCCGTCTTCTTTAGTTTTTCCTGGTTGTACTTTTTAGCCCTTGCCCCTCATCCTTTTGCTCCTCTAAAGGGCTAATTAGTAGCCTTCTTTGTCTCCTCAGGGGTATGTCCCGTAGCAAAGTGTAATCTTTCTCCAAAATTAATAAAATCTAGGGCCATAGTCACAGCATGGGGAGTGGGAACATTCTCCCTCTCGAGGGAGGGTGCACTCGACCAGTGCCTGTCCTGTTGGTTGGTTCTTGGTTTAAAAAAAAGATTAAGAATAAGAATAACTTATTCCACTATTTTGGTGGAACTAATTATACATATCTCATTAATCTCAAAAAATTCTCTCTCCTCTCTCATTCTTTCCATCATGTCTTTTTCCCATCTCTTAATTAATAAAAATTATAAAGAGATTAATTATTAAATAATAATATCATTATTACTAAATATTTTAACAAACTATAAAAATATCATATTAAACAATATCTTCATTTATACTATTTAAAATTTTAAAAAATATTTTAATAATAAAAATTTTTCATAAAAAATATTGTTAAATGAGAATTTACAAAAACTCATTATTGCATAAATAGTTTAATAATAATTTTATTAATATTAATAAAACTTATCCATTAAACTTATTTAGGATATTCATTACTCTTACAAAATAATTGTTAATTTTAATTAAGTAATTCCTTTCACTAAGTTGAAATAACTATTAATTATTAATATAATTTTTACTAAATATTTTTTAAAAAATATCTTAAATAATATCTTTATTTGTACTATTTTAGGTTGTTAATAAATTTAATTTTAATTATAGTATATTTATTAATATTAAAAAATTATTTTGAGATCTTTATTAGTCATAACCATGATTGAAAAGTCTAATTAAATAAGTCTTTTAACTAAAAAAATATTTTAAGTCTTCTAATCTCATCCAAATAAAGAATAGCATCATGCGCCTAAACTTTGGTATAAGAAGGACAATATGATAATTTTTCAGCATCTATTCTCATTTGTATCCATAATTTTTAACAAACGAAGAATAAGAATATTCTCGTACTTATCTCATCGCATACCAAACATACACGAAAATAAGAATAAGAATAAATTAACCCATAATGACTTATACCTATTCTCCTCGAAATTTATCCCAATACCAAACGCAATCTTCTACCCTGCTCTGCACTCCCGACTCCGGCTGGACTGTGGAGGAGAGGAAGAGTTACACGGGTGTGGACGGTCCTGGTTGCACGATCACGACGATCGACGGAAACATTGGACCGATGTTGTCACGTGCCAGGATGCGAAGGGCGCGGCGCCCTTCATCAGGTGAACCCCGGACGTCCACCGGTCGCAGGGGACTCGGAGATCTCGCGATCCAACTATTTTGCTCCCAACCGAAAAAATAAAGGCTGCCCGAAGGGGAATGCCCCAGAGCCGAAGGGATAGAATTAGTGAGAGGGGGGGTTTGCTCGATGAGGAAGAAAGAGGTGTCCTGGTTTGATTTTTTTCATTTCTTTTTATTTTTACAGTGTGTCTTGGCTTATGATGAAGTAAAGATTGGTCATAATATCTGAAAATTCACTGATTTTCCAAAATGAGTGATCTTAATGTTCTTTCCTTTTTGCCAATTTGTGACATTTCAATTAGGGTTACAATTGGTGCTTCGGTTTCTTAATTTTTATCTGTTTTTGATATTTTTGGGGATGGATATAAACAAAGGAAAAAATGTTCCCTTTTCGGTACATTAAATTTTTTGAGATACTTTTCAATATACATTAATTGATATATAATATAAGAATATTACACAAATATTAATCATACTACTTCTCCTTTATGGGAGTTTCATTAGAAAGGCTAAAAATTGTGATTTTTGGAACATTCTGAAAATGTTATATTATTATATTATTATAATAAATAATATTTTATTTTTCCTCTTTCATAAGAGCCAACCAATAAGATTAACGTTTTTAACCTTCGACTCTCAGCGAGATAACTCGACGATAACATTTTTAGAGAGATTAATGTGTGAATTGTGACTAAACAAAAGAGGCCCGTACATTTCTCATATGTGTATATTGACACCGTGAGTGTGCTTCTTGTTCCCAAATTTAAGTACTCTCATAAAAGAATTTTTTGATATGCAAAAATAGAAACACTGATTTGTTATCTATCCTGCAGTAGACATTCTGATACTATAATATTGGTATAATAATTAATAATTATTTTTATCTTTCACGAGAGCAAGAGTATCCTTAAAAATGGGGTTAAGAATGAGAAGAACTTATTCCACCATTTTGGTGGAACTAATTATCAACATCCCATTAATCTCCAAAAAATCTCTCTCCTCTCTCATTCTTTCCATCATGTCCTTCTTCCCCATCTCTTAATTAATCAAAATTGTGAAGAGATTAATTATTAAATAATGATATCATTATTACTAAATATTTTTACAAACTATGAAAAATATCTTATTAAACAATATCTTCATTTGTACTATTTAAGATTATTATTAAAATTAATTTAATAATAAAGTTTTTTCATAAAAAATATTGTTAAAAAATCATTCTTACATAAATCTTTGAATAATAATTTTATTAATAGTAATAAAACTTATCCATTAAACTTATTTAGGATCTTTATTAGTCATACAAAATAATTGTTAATTTTAATTAAGTAATTCTTTCACTAAGTTGAAATAATTATTAATTATTAATATCATTCTTACTAAATATTTTTTAAAAATATCTTTATTTGTACTATTTTAAATTATTAACAAAATTAAATATAATTATAATATTTTTATTAATATTAAAAATTTATTTTGAGATCTTTATTAGTCATAACCATGATTGTAAAGTCTAATTAAATAAGTCTTTTAACTAAAGAAATATTTTAAGTCTTCTAATGTCATCCAAATAAAGAATAACATCATGCGCCTTAACTTGGTATAAGAAGGACAATATGGTAATTTTTCAGCATCTACTCTCATTTGTATCCCCAATTTTTACCAAATGAAGAATATGAATATTATCTTACTTATCCCATCTCATACCAAACATACACGAAAATAAGAATAATAATAAATTAACCCATAATGACTGATACCTATTCTCCTCGAAATTTATCTCGATATCAAACGCAACCTTCTGCTCTGCTATGCGCTCCCGACTCCGGCTGGACTGTGGAGGAGAGGAAGAGTTACAGGGGTGTGGACGGTCCTTGTTGCACAATCACGACGATCGGCGGAAACATTGCACCGATGCTATCACGTGGCAGGATGCGAAGGGCGACGCCCTTCATCTGGTGAACCCCGGATGTCTACCGGTCGCAGGGGACTCGAAAATCTCGCGATCCAACTATTCTGCTCCCAACCGAAAAAATAAAGGCTGCCCGAATGGGAATGCCCCAGAGACGAAGGGATGGAATTAATGAGGGGGGGGGGGGGTTTGCTCGATGAGGAAGAAAGAGGTGTCTTAGTTTGATTTTTTCATTTCTTTTTATTCTTACGGTGTGTCTTGGCTTATGATAAAGTAAACATTGGTCAAAATATCCGAAAATTCACTGATTTTTCAAAATGAGTGATCTTAATGTTCTTTCCTTTTGCCAATTTGTGACATTTCAATTAGTGCTTCGGTTTCTTAATTTTTATCTGTTTATGATATTTTTGGGGATGGATATATAAAAAAAAAAGTTCCCTTTCCGGTTCATTAAAAATTTTGAGATACTTTTCAATATACATTATTTGATATATAATATAAGAATATTACACAAATTTTAATCATACTACTTCTCTTTATGGGAGTTTCATTACAAAGGCTAAAAATTTGTGATTTTTGGAACATTCTGAAAATGTTATATTATTATATTATTATAATAAATAATATTTTATTTTCCTCTGTCATAAGAGCCAACCAATAAGATTAACGTTTTTAACCTTCGACTTTCAGCGAGATAACTTGATGATAAAATTTTTAGGGAGATTAATGTGTGAATTGTGACTGAACAAAAGAGGCCCGTACATTTCTCATCTGTGTACATCGACATCGTGAGTGAGCTTATTGTTCCCAAATTTGAGTACTCTTATAAAAGAAATTTTTGATATGCAAAAGTAGAAACATTGATTTATTATCTATCCTCCAATAGACATTCTCATACTATGATATTGCTATAATAATTAATAATTATTTTTATCTTTCACGAGAGCTAACTAATAAGATTAATGATTTCAACATTTGGCTCCACGCGAGATAATTTGACAACTTATGTTTGATTAAATGAGAGGCGATTCTTGTCGGCCCTGTTTTATAGGCTCGGTTTGTTATTAGAATTGTCGGGTGAATTGCTTAACCGACGAGAGAGAAAACTTGTGGGGTCCACCAACTCCCCTCACACACATAGATTTATTCGACCCTAAATACCATATTTTTAGGTCGAACACGGTTACCGTGTTCAAACAACAAACAGGACCTAAAGGGTTGAGGTTATTCTATCCTGTTCCAAGGGGATAAGTTAGTCTAGAATAACTCCTCTTTTGAGTTTGGTGACACATAGGTTAATCAAGTTGGAGTAGCTGACTTAACCCACTTTCAAAACATTATACTTTGTTGCAAAAGGTTGAACAGGGTGGTGGATTCGAAGTGAATTGGTGCATGGGTTGTAATTTATACCCCTCAATTTTCAAATGAATTAATGCCAACTCACTTGCTTTACACTAACATTTTTTTTTTTGGGGGGGGGGGGGTTGAAGTTTATGGAAGAAGCTTGGCACCTCTCCTACATATGGTTATGTTCCACAAGTTCAAAGCAAAATACATTTGAAATAAATAAATTCAAACAGTAACAGTGATTTGAAAGATAACCGGAGAGGATTAGGGTGCACTTGGTGGGTTGTCAAAAGTATTCTAAAGGAAAAATATTTCAAGGAAAAGATTATGGAAAAGGTAAGTAGAATTTATTATTTGGTATCACGTGGCCAATTTTTTGGATGGAGAAGAAGGTGAAAGGAATGCAGGCAGATAAATAGCATCCTCTGCATTATGTCTAATGCCTAATTCTAGGATTAAAGATACCAATGTTGGAGTTGGAAGAGAGATGGTAGGGAGAATTCAATACTTTTATTGTAAATTGAACTCTTTTCTCGGTGGATATGTGGAACATTTGTCCAACAATGGAAACTAAAAAAAAGTAAGTGTGCTTATTGTCTCAAGGCTCTTTGATAACTTGTTCCTGTTGGGTTGAAGTGGATTAGATTGGGAGTGTTCTTAAGAAAAGGAAACTCAAAGGTTTATCCAAAGGGTGCTACCTCAAGTGTTGTGTTTTGTATGGGGACTTTTGTCCCACATTGGAAAACATAAAGAGGTGAGGGGACCTTATAGTTCCTAGGGCCCCCTGGACTATGTCTTATAGACAATAGTGGGGGTAAGCTAGGACCTATCACACGCACGCGTCGGGCCGGGCCGGGCTGGGCAGGCGCACGTGTGTGTGAAGTGCGGGTCCAGCCGGCTTGTCGTGGCACTCTTTTGGATTTCTTTTTACTGTTTTGCCCTTTCTTGGAGAGAAAGAGGGGTCTCCGAACGATTTTTGTTTGGAGGCGGACCGTCGCTGGCGTGTGTATAACAGGAGTGATTAGCATTACCCTAATCACGGGTTATCCTGTTCTGCTGTTTTTTACTTCCCCGAGGAATCGCTCGCGCTCCGCTCTCTATCTCTCGTCTCTCCGTCGGTTGCAGCCGCTGCTCCGTTGCTCTGCCTCCCTTGCATATCACCAACATCGTTCGGCCGTCGACGTCTTCTTCATCGGTGTTCGCGCACAGACGACGCTCTCTACTGCTGTCTTTCGTCGGTGATCGGTGCATGTTCTTCGACCTACATATTTTTCCTTTAAGAAGAGATCTAGGTTTCTTGCATAGCATTTTTTACTAGATTCTTAAGAGTGCGCTTAAGGGTCTTGTGTTAGTAGTCGTATCCTGGGGGAAGACCGCCATACTCATCGCACCGTTCTTGTGAGGGGTGATATCTTCTCTAAGGGGAGTCTCTTTGAGACACTTCTACTCCATATTATTTACTACATATTTAATTGTTCTACAACCATGTTTTACACTATAATCATGTTTATTAATCTTGTTTCTTGGCCGTTCTTTGTTGAATCAACCCCATATGCATGTATGCTCTGGTTTGCCTTGTATGTATTATGGTCCGGTTGTTGCCATGATGTCACCCCATTACACTGTTTATTCCCAACAGTCTTAGAGAAGATATCGTTCATGGCATCGTCATCTTCAATGAGTTTTGGAACCAGGGTGGACATGTCTGGGATGCCCGCGAAATTTGTCGGGCAACACTTTAAGCGTTGGCAACAACGCATGAAGATGTGGTTCACCATGGTTGGTCTAATCTCATTGTTAGAGTCGGACCCCCCTGTGATAGATGAAAACGACCCCGAGAGTGCTAAGAAGGCTGAAGAGTGGAATACTAGAGACAGGTTAGGACATGTGTGCATTCTAACTGCACTGTCGGATGTCCTGTTTGATGTCTATAGTACTTCCACCTTCAACACTACTAAAGCTCTGTGGAATGAACTTGATCGGAAGTACAATACCGAGGACCAAGGTCTGGAAAAGTACTCCGTGGGCAAGTTCCTTAAATTCCAGATGGTCGAGAATAAGTCTATAGTGGAGCAGGCACATGAGCTTCTACTTATGTTCCATGGTTTAGCTGAGGCAGACATGAAAATACCTGAAAAGCTCCAAGTCATGTGCATCATAGAGAAATTGCCTAGATCCTGGGAGGATTTTGGCATGGGCCTCAAGCACCGCAAATGGGCTATCTCTCTTGATGATTTGATGAGGGCTGTAGCCATTGAAGAGGAACATAGGAAGAAAAAGCCCAATATGCCTGTGGATGCAAGTGCAAACCTAGTGATGAAGCATAAGGGTAAAGATCCAAAAGGCAAGGCCAAGGTTGATTCCACTGTTCAGATGAAATCTAAGGGAAAGATAAAGAAGAAGAAGGTACTGGGACAGTGCTGGAATTGTGGTGACAAGGGTCACATGCGCAATGACTGTCCTAAAAAGAAGGAAAAATTGCTGAACAAAGCCATGCTGACCCATGAAATTCCAGCACAGGTCCATGTGGTGACTGGGGGATCTTCTTCTGGTATGGAGTATGTTTCTCTAAATCCTCAATTATTTACTATTTATGAACCAAATGAGTGGTTGGTGGACACTGGAGCCAATGTGCATCTATGTGCTGACAGGGCTAATTTTGTGTCTTATCAGGCAACCCATGATCGCTCCGTGACAATGGGAAATGGAAGTACAGCTAGGGTGCTAGGAGTTGGACGTGTGAACCTGAAGTTTACTTCAGGGCGTGTTCTTACTCTTTCCTTAGTGTACCATGTTCCTAGTGTTAAGAGGAATATTTTATCTGGTTCTGTTTTAGTAAGGGAGGGTTATGAACTGAACTTTAAATGTAATAAAGTTGTTATACTCTATCTGAAGACTTTTATTGCGAAAGGTTATCTTTCTGATGGTTTGTTTAAAATCTTTGTGGATCATGTGATGAACAGAAATGTGAATGATAGTGCTTCAATTTCTACTTCTGTTTCTGTTGCTTATAATGTTATAGATTCATCTGAATTATGGCATGCCCGTCTAGGTCATCTTAATTTCAATTCTTTGAAACGTATGATGAACCTGAAATTGATTCCTGAGCATACCGTTGATAAAACTAAGAAATGTGATATATGTGTACAGGCTAAACAACTCAGAAAATCTTTTCATTCTGTGGTTAGAGATTCAGATATTCTGGATCTGGTGCATTCAGATATTTGTGAGTTTAATGGTGTGTTGACTAGGGATCATAAAAAGTATTTCATTACCTTTATTGATGACTGTAGTAGATACTGTTATGTGTATTTGCTTAGATCTAAGGATGAGGCTTTGCAAAAGTTTATCATCTTTAAGAAGGAAGCAGAAACATAATCTGGCAGAGTTCTTAAGAAGTTGAGGTCAGACAGAGGAGGAGAGTATACTTCTAGTCTGTTTGTGGGATATTGCCAAGATCATGGCATTATTCATGAAACAACCGCCCCATACTCTCCTCAGTCTAATGGGATAGCAGAAAGGAAGAACCGGGTATTCATAGACATGGTCAACTCTCTCCTGCAGAGTTCGGGACTACCAAAGTATATGTGGGGGGAAGCTTTGAATACGGCTTGCCTTATTCTGAATCATATTCCCCTGAAACATAGAGATAGTAGTCCAATTGAACTTTGGAGAGATAGGAAACCTAGTTTGAAATTTCTCAAAGTGTGGGGGTGCCTTGCAAAGGTACTTGTTCCTGAGCACAAGAGAAAGAAACTAGGGCCTAAGACAGTTGACGCCGTCTTTCTAGGCTATGCTGAAAATAGCTATGCATACAGGTTTCTGGTTATTAAATCAGAAATTCCTGGCATAGATATTAACACCATAGTCGAGTTTCGAGATGCCACGTTCTTCGAAAATATTTTTCCCATGAAGACTGGTTTGCCTCAACATTTCACTTCTGAGACTGTAGCCTCTACATCTGATTCTATTCCAGAACATGTGGAAAGAATGACAAATGTGGGGGCTGATGCGTCCGAACCTTATCCTGATACTTGTGATCAAGAAGAGGTTGAACCAAGAAGGAGTAAAAGACAAAGGGTAGCCAAGGATTATGGAAGTGATTTTGTTACTTTCCAGATCACGGGTGACCCCCCAACCTTTCGAGATGCCATGGCTTCACCGGAAGCAAGGCATTGGAAGGATGCCATTAAGAGTGAGATAGATTCCATTCTTGCTAATGGCACTTGGGTGTTAGTTGATCCTCCTCCTGGTTCAAAGACCATAGGATGCAAATGGGTCTTTAAGAAGAAACTAAAGCCAGATGGAACCATTGACAAGTATAAAGCCAGGCTTGTGGCTAAGGGTTTCAAACAATTGGAGGGGATAGATTACTTTGATACCTATTCTCCTGTCACTAGGATGACCACAATCAGAGTGCTTGTAGCACTGGCTTCCTTATATAATCTGACTGTCCATCAAATGGATGTCAAGACTGCCTTCCTTAATGGTGATCTTGATGAAGAGATTTATATGGATCAGCCTGAAGGATTTGTGGCTCCAGGTAGTGAAAACCAAGTTTGTAGACTTATTAAGTCTCTATATGGTTTGAAACAAGCCCCTAAGCAATGGCATGAAAAGTTTGACATAACTATCATGTCATTTGGATTTGTAGTCAATGAGTTTGACAAGTGTATCGATCACAAAGTTAAGGGAAATGAATATGTAATCTTATGCCTATATGTAGATGATATCTTGTTGTTTGGAAGCAATTTGAGAATTATAATTGAGACTAAATCATTCTTAAGTAGCAGATTTGAAATGAAGGATATGGGTGAGGCAAATATAATTCTGGGGTTAACTCTTATTAGATCAGCTGAAGGGATAGCAATTTCTTAATCTCACTATGTTGAGAAAATTTTGGAGAAATTTGGCTATCAAAATTGTAAAGCTGTCTGTACACCCTATGATCCTTCTAGAATTTTCTGCAAGAACAAGAGTGGTGATCCTGTGTCTCAATTACGGTATTCTCAGGTTATAGGGAGCTTAATGTATCTTGCAAACTGTATTAGACCAGACATTTCATATGATGTGTCTAAACTCAGTAGATACACGAGTTGTCCTGACCATACTCACTGGGAAGGCTTAGATAGGGTTCTGAGGTACCTAAAAGGTACCATGACCCTGGGCTTGCATTTTCAAAGATTCCCTGTTGTCCTTGAGGGATATAGTGATGCAGGCTGGATAGCTGAAAACTCAGGGAGCAATGGTGTCACAGGGTATGTTTTTACTCTGGGAGGTGGTGCAGTCGCCTGGAGGTCGACTAAACAAACCATCTTGTCTCGGTCTACTTTTGAGGCTGAATTGTGTGCTTTGGACACAACTGGTTTGGAGGCTGAATGGATCAGAGGTCTTCTGTCTGAACTCCCTCTGATGAGTCAGCCTATACCTGCGATCTCTGTGCATTGTGACAATATGACCACAATTGCAAAGGTCAAAAGTTCAAAGTACAATCAAAAAGAAAGGAGACACATTCATCTCAGACTTAAGTCTGTAAGGGAATTAGTGTCTCAGGGAGTGATAGCTGTGGACTTTGTTGGTACCAAGGACAATATAGCTGATCCTCTGACTAAAGGACTTAATAAAAGTCAAGTTCAAAAGTTTAGGATGGGGATGGGACTGAAACCCATCAATTGTTCTCCTGCAGTGGCAACCCAACCTATCTGAGTAGAGATCCTACAAAGTAGGTTCAATGTGGTAATAACAAGTTGCTGAGAGGACTGGAAGGCACTTAATTTAGACAGATACTTTGTATCTGAGTTCCTCCTCTGTAATCCTAAACAAGCTAGTGCCTGTTACTGCAAGTTAAGGTTGAGTTATACACTCTTAATGGGTTCAAGCCTGGCAAGGCAGGATGTCAGCAGTGCATCCTTGGAGAAGCCCACCTAAGTGAGTACTACTGTGTGGCCGCAGTTAAAGAATTGGGTTATTCTTGAAAATGCTCATGAATCAGGACAGGGCGCATGGCCTTTAAAAGCGCCGGTTACTCTTTTTGCTATCAATGAAACCTTATACCATGTTGTTTTCCTATAAGTAACCTTCACATCAAGAATCAAGTTCAAGATTTAGTTCACTTCGATTCTGTGAGGGGTGAAAATTGGAACACTTAGGTGAAGGTTCAAACCCGAAAGGTAACTTTACTGAAAGCATGATATGTTTATGTCTCTTCTGTGTGTTCCCTTTCTCAAACCTTGAGTTTGTGGGGGAATGTTGGGTTGAAGTGGATTAGATTGGGAGTGTTCTTAAGAAAGGGAAACTCAAAGGTTTATCCAAAGGGTGCTACCTCAAGTGTTGTGTTTTGTATGGGGACTTTTATCCCACATTGGAAAACACAAAGAGGTGAGGGGACCTTATAGTTCCTAGGGCCCCCTGGACTATGTCTTATAGACAATAGTGGGGGTAAGCTAGGACCTATCACACGCACGCACGCGTCGGGCCGGGCCGGGCCGGGCGGGCGCGCGTGTGTGTGAAGTGCGGGTCCAGCCGGCTTGTCCTGGCACTCTTTTGGATTTCTTTTTACTGTTTTGCCCTTTCTTGGAGAGAAAGAGGGGTCTCCGAACGGTTTTTGTTTGGAGGCGGACCGTCGCGGGCGTGTGTATAACAGGAGTGATTAGCATTACCCTAATCACGGGTTATCCTGTTCTACTGTTTTTTACTTCCCCGAGGAACCGCTCGCGCTCCGCTCTCTATCTCTCGTCTCTCCGTCGGTTGCAGCCGTTGCTCCGTTGCTCTGCCTCCCTTGCATATCACCAACATCGTTCGGCCGTCGACGTCTTCTTCGTCGGTGTTCGCGCACAGACGACGCTCTCTACTGCTGTCTTTCGTCGGTGATCGGTGCATGTTCTTCGACCTACATATTTTTCCTTTAAGAAGAGATCTAGGTTTCTCGCATAGCATTTTTTACTAGATTCTTAAGAGTGCGCTTAAGGGTCTTGTGTTAGTAGTCGTATCCTGGGGGAAGACCGCCATACTCATCGCACCGTTCTTGTGAGGGGTGATATCTTCTCTAAGGGGAGTCTCTTTGAGACGCTTTTACTCCATATTATTTACTACATATTTAATTGTTCTACAACCATGTTTTACACTATAAGCATGTTTATTAATCTTGTTTCTTGGCCGTTCTTTGTTGAATCAACCCCATATGCATGTATGCTCTGGTTTGTCTTGTATGTATTATGGTCCGGTTGTTGCCATGATGTCACCCCATTACACTGTTTATTCCCAACAGTTCCGTGATGTTCTTTTCATTGAATAGGATTGAGAGAGAGAGAGAGAGAGAGAGAGAGACTCTTGTCCGCCTTATCCTTGCAGGCAGCCAATGCTTGTTGTTGAGAAATTTTAGGATCAAGTATTGTTCATTCCTAACCTTTACTATTTACTTAAGGTTACTATTCAAGTGAGGGAGAATCAATTAAAAAAGAAACTCCGAGTCGTCCCACGTCAGGTACGACATGGTACGTGCCACACCATGCCATACCATATAACAAATATAGCCATGGTTTTGGAAGAAAAAGCAGCTACATGAAATGCCTATATGTCAAGCATACTGATTATTTAGGTAAGATCGTTCAATGATGTCTTTAGCTACGATTGTTATTAGAAAAACAATCTGAGTAGTAGAAATGATTCGCTCAAGCTTCCTTCACTCTGCATACTTAATATGGTTTGGTTTGGAAACATTAGGGGAGAGATCTCTGGTCAAGATAAGTCTTCTGCTTTTGATTTTGATTTTTTACTACAAAGTAGCCTAGCCCTCCAAAAGTTTAGTTTGAATGCAGTTTTTTCCACAACAGGGTGGCAATGGAATTTTTTCCACAGCAAAAAAGATCAAGGGCATGCCAAGATCAGGAATAAGAAAGTCATTCTCAGAAACCCCTAAAATATCAACAATTTGTTACTTGGAATTTATAATCACTCCTATTTTCTCGTGAGAAAATTATATAATATTTGAAATCCCCGGATACGATTCATCTTGATATGCAAGAAAAGGGAAAGGCTCTCTTATGATTGGTCCAACAAGAATTGATTTGACGAGAGGAATATCCCGCCATATATATATATATATATATATATATATATATATATTCCTTTATTTGTGAGTATATGACTCAGAAATACCAACACTTTTCTTCCGTACGAGAGTTCTTGTGTTCAAATCTCACTTTTGCTGTGCTAGGAGAGGGCTAAGGAATAATGACCCGAGATCCGAACACTGGGAAAGGCCCGATAACCCGAATCTCGAACCGCCACCCACGAGTTCGAAGACTCGGAAGGGTTAAAGGGATGGTGTGAAAATACACAAGAGTCTAAAATAATTACAGAACTACACAATTATATAAATAAGCAGGAAAAATAATTAATGACATTAAACAAATTACATGGTCCACAATATACAACAGTCTAAGATATAACAGTAGTCCACAACTAGTACAGTCCAGAAAGAAAAGTACAACTACACGGGACATACCCCAGCTCTGGCAACTGGCAACTAACCCTGGGCAGAAGAACCACGCGGTGCCTCAGAATTGAAGCGCTCCTCAGAAGGCTCGTCTCACCTGAAACCACGGAAAAACGCAGGGAATGAGCCTCATAACAAAAGGCTCAGTAGGGATCACCCAGACCCCTACCTCGCAAAACGAAAAACTGTGTAGGAGGCAGCTAAAGGGGAACACTAACCAGATGTAAAATGGAGAGCAACAAGAATAAATAAACGGAAAGGCCCTGCTACGCTTGACACCGGTCTCACGGTGCGAAAATCGAGACACACGTCACGGTGAAAACTAAGAGTCACTACCTTACAAAGACATGAGTACCGCCCACTAGAAGCACAGCCGGATGCGTCCCCTGACGACTTATACCACGCCGTAGTGTCTCCCTACTTGTCTCAGGCGGAAACTGAGACACACACAAGTAACCACAGAAAAGGGAACTAGTCGGGGTCGTGCTCGTCAGCACGCGTCCGAAGTCCCCGACCATGTGTGCACACTGTCACGTCCCGAGCTTTTAATACAGCGGAAGGAATTTTGGAAACGTGAATAGTCGGCTAGTACGTCTCAAGCAAGCGATGTAATCAGAGCGCAAGAAAATCACATCAAAAATAATTGCACAAGTAAACTTTTCTCAAACCTTCACCTTTATTGATAATAATAATGATCCAAGTACATGAAATACTGACTCGCTTGACCTACTAGACTCAATAAAAAGAAAACTACATAGACATACTCAATCTAGACTCATTTGTCATTCTAGGTCTTCACTCGATTCAATAAGATCTTCAATTGCTCTCGGACCCGCTACTAGAGTAATCCGAATCCGACTCATCTATACTTCCTGAAACATTGAGAAAGTAGGTAATAAGCACACCTGTCCAGTAGGTATCTTCGCATCAACATGAAGGTAATATTTAAGTAATTAATATCCTAACTCTAAAGAATCAAGATAAATCATGCGATGCAAAGAATCATGCGGTATAAACCAACAATTCAAGGGTCATGATATGATCAAGATAAGACATGTGAATTTATGTAAATTGAGAATATGATCAAGCAAGAATGTAATTATGGCATTTCATGAACAAGAATGTACGAGCATGTAACTAGAAAGTACTTTACACAACCTTGTAACGGCTATGTTGTAACACCCTCAAATATAGCTAAGTTGTACTCTGTATCATCGAGACGCCTTTTCAAGTATCGGCTCAGTTCTTTGAAAGACCTCCGAAGTTAAGCGTGCTTAATGGGGAGTAGTACTGGGATAGGTGACCTCCCGGGAAGTCCCCCATT
The DNA here is from genome assembly GCA_022559845.1 of Amorphophallus konjac. NCBI lineage: Eukaryota > Viridiplantae > Streptophyta > Magnoliopsida > Alismatales > Araceae > Amorphophallus > Amorphophallus konjac. Next base: position 423,146,715 of record CM040126.1, on the reverse strand, counting down.
CTGGAGCTGATCACTGTTAAAAAAGGGATAAAATCGTGAGGCCGGTAGGCCAAAGCGGACAATACCTCGACGGTATAGAGTACGGGGCATGGCAGAATGGTATCAGAGCTATACCCCAGTCGGAAGTGTGGGAACTAAGTGCCATGCAGGGCAAAGTGGTACACTATGTGAGCCACCTCTTGAACCCGCAATGGGACAAAGTGCTATATAGTGGGAGCCACCTCTTGAGCCTGTAGGGGCCACCTCTAGAATCCTACCTTCCTGGGGGTTTGATTGCGTGCTATAAGTGCCCAGCGACGAGGACGTCGCCTATATAAGAGGGGTAGATTGTAACACCCTCAAATATAGCTAAGTTGTACTCTATATCATCGAGGCGCCTTTTCAAGTATCGGCTCAGTTCTTTGAAAGAACTCCAAAGTTAAGCGTGCTTAATGGGGAGTAGTACTGGGATGGGTGACCTCTCGGGAAGTCCCCTATTCTGGAGTCGATCACCCTTAAAAAGGGATAAAACCGTGAGGCCGGTAGGCCAAAGCGGACAATACCTCGACGGTATAGAGTACGGGGCATGACATATGTACTAGAAAGTCACTTATCAAGCATGTAAATTTCATAATGAGTCTCGTGGTGTTTCACTCATTTATAAGAGAAAGTACTCCCAGCGTAATGCGACGCCAGTATCATCATATCCCATGGTTTATAGTATGTTTCTGACAATCTGTCGAGGGGACTAGCATGGAGCCCTTGGACACATTCCGTGTCCAATCTTGCATCTTCAAGTTATAAATCCAGCTACTTCCATGAGATAATAAATTCGGACAATAAAATCAATTCCAATAAGTTTAATGATCAAGTAACCAAGGTATAGAACGTACCAAATTTGATATGAGAGATCAAGAAACATTTATGGTATATTATGCTACGGCGATGATCGGGCAGCATAACGGTACATTCATTAAGTTTCATAATTTATCTTTAACTTTATTAAACATAATTTAGGCTCTAGATAATCCTAAGATCATCTAGGAACTCAAGAAAACCAACCTCAAAGGTCAAACCTTGGGTTAGACACAATCAGGAACCATGCGGTCATTTACTGGACCGTTTAGCAATGAAGGCGGTCTAGTCCTGGACCGTTTGGGCTGGGTTGAATCCAGAATGAACGGGCTGGACTCAGTTAATACAAGCGGTCATGCGCCAAACCGTTAACTGGACTTAGCGGTCGAATGCAAGATCGTTTATGTATCAGAACTCTAAAATCAATGGTAGTGCTTTTCTAGACAAATTGGGCTTTAATGGTACAACCAGCTCGGCGTCCTAGTGGGAATCTCAGGCTCACAGAGACTTACGGAGGCCTTGAAATAAGATCACCTAGTCCGGTAGAAGGAATATCTAACGGAGAAGTTTTCAAGTCCAAGATTATGTGCCTATAAGTGCATGTGTAACTAATGGTCATATACCAGAGTATATGACGTATACTTATGAAAATGACTCTGAGATGAGAAGAAAACAGTGATAAATCAAGAGTGAATCTCGTTCATCTTAACATTTGAAATATACCTTTAATACAAGAGTATATAGTTTGACATAAAATTAGTCTATGTTTAAAAATAATTCCAAAGTTCATAAAGAACATGAAATTCACTAAGAAGATCAATAGACATAACTAAGTTCATGAAAACAATAAATGACAAACATCTAACATAGTGACTAAATACGGAGCATTAAGATTATATGAGAAGTTAGGATGGACTAGGATATCTATTTGACCCACATGCAAAAACTTAGCTTGTTTTGATTTCCAGACTCTGATATCTTCAGGAGAAAAAAAGGTAAGAAGACTGGACGAATGCCTGTCCCTTGGACCTGCACATTGACTTCAACTTACTTTATGCTTCTTAGCAGTCTTGCCTGAAATTGAGAAAAATTATACAGTTCGGTCTTATTGATTTCTGGAAAAGAAACATTACCTTCGTCATCAACTTGTGATTCTTGGGTTAGTATATGAGAGTGAATGGTAGACAAAGGAAGTTCTGAGAGATCTACCAAAAAATACCTTGATTGAAGCATATGAAGGTGCAGGATGTGATCTGTGGAGAGAAAAAGGGATTAGAGGTCAGTTTCAGATTCACCTATCTCTAAGGATTCTCCCATTTCAGATGACTCTTCTATAGGTTTTTCTGGTTTTGTCGGCGCCAAGTATATTACTCCCGGGAGATTGGTGTTTGTTGAGGGAGTGAAGGCTTCGTTAAGAAATTCATTTAGCCTATTGACCTCGTCAATAAAACTTGCTTCAGTTGTTGACTCTTCATCATATATGACTACCGTTGTATCAATAGGCAGATTCTTTCGATGTTGTAGAGCATATGCATAAAATTTTTCTTTAGTTTTGTCAAGCCCAGTTCCTCTGAGAAATACCTTTGCAGCCTGATCATGAGGAAGGACCGGTCTTTTTGCTAAATAACAATTGTTTTTTAGCAATGGATCATCTTGCCTCTTATAGTAACTGTTTGGATATTCTCTGTAAATAAATGTACTGTGCTGGGCTCTGTCTGTAATGGGTCTGTTTTCTTGACTTTCTTTAGGAAGTGGAGGTTAGGAAGTGGAAGTGCCCATCTGGATAATTTGAAGTATAAATCTTTATCACGATGTAGAGGAGTTGGGCGTAGAGAGGCCAATATAGTAGTTAATTTGATATTCAAATAATGGGGCCATTAGAATACAGTTATGAATAAGACATCCTAATACAGTCCCCCCGCCAGTGGCGGGGTGGACACCCCCCTCCCCCCTCCTGCGCAGGTGGCAGGAGGGCACGGCTTCGAGCCGCTTTCCCCTCCCCCAAAAAATATTAAAAAAAAGACATCATAATATGGCACAATATGAGAGAGAGCATAGTATTTTCATGTAGAAATATTGACGCTTATCAACATTCCTTCCCATAAACAAATTTGTTCAATAGGGAAAGGAGAGGTATGCCATTCTTCATAGGCAATGTTATGCTTAAACCTCGGGACAATTGTTATATAAGGTGGATAGATTATGTCCATTTCTCCCGAGGAATTATGAAACAGCTGGAAAGTCTTAATAGTCTTGTTGAGACAGTAGATTTCAAGCTTTCTTTCATAATAATGATCATAGTGATACCAGACTATTGACAATTGATACTCAAATTCGTATCCATTATCAATCAAAGTAGTAAGAGAATTGTAGCTTAAAAACTCATCTTCTTTATAACATCTCGGAATTAATTACAATTGAATTCCGGTTCTAAAGTCTGGAACGATCAAATGAAATCTGAGCTTGGCGTCCGGAATCTTCAAAAGTTGCTTTACAAAAGTTTCTTAGTTCCAGAAAAAGATCATCTCTCTCTCTCTCTAGGATAATGATCAAATGGTGTCGGCACCATATGAGGCTTCCCAGGGTGCCGACATCTGGACCATTCATCTATCCCGGTGAAGATCTAACGATCGTTTTAATTTTTCAAAACATGGCATATGAACGATTTGTCCCTATTCACCTCTAATTTTGATTAAAAAATGACCCAATTCATTTTTAAAATATAAACTTAGACTATAAATATATTTTATAAATCTATTTAAAAAAATAAAAAATTAAAAATTAAACAAAAAATATTATTGTAATGTATCAAAGCATTACTTGAAAGTAAGCAGTAAATTAGTATCTTCGTGTTTCACATTTAATTTTTAATTACTAATATTAAAAACTCTATATATTAAATATTTTATTATTTTGATGATAAATTTATTTTATAAAATTTATTAAAAATGATTAAAAAAATTTATAGAATAAAATTCTTCAAAATAAAGGGTGATAGTTATTTGTTCATTGTTTGGTGATTAAATGGGTCCACTGGATCGCACGGGACTTCGAAAAAATATTTTAAGTGGGTTCCCCGAGAGCACCAGCCTTTCCACCGCGTCCATCGCTGACATCGCCCCATCGTCCTTCCCGAGCGGCCCGGTGAGCCGGTTCCCCGACAGGTCGAGGGAGGCATAGTGGCCAAGCGGGTCGCGCGTCTGCTTCGACAGGACGGCGCCGGAGAGGGCGTTGCCGTGGAGGTCTAGGTCCATGAACATGGTGAGGTTGGCAATTCTTTTTGGTCTGTGTGTACGAAGGGGTACAGTACTTATGAGCTATCACTCACGTCTTCCCCTAATTAAGTAGCTAGACATGTTGTTTCGAATAGTCGTGACAATATCGGTTATATTTGATATTCTTCGCAACGGAATTTTCAGATGTCTGCACAATATCGGTTATATTTGTCTGATCATATTTTTATCCTCCTCTTCTTTTATCCCATCAGTGCCTTGCCGGCAAACGTGTAGACTAGATATATAGCGTCTTTTTTGGTCAAGAGTATAGTGTCCAACATGCAGGCAGCTCATGTAATTAAATTGCTGAGACATCATATATTGACGTAACCTTCTTGCTAATATATAGCCATTATTAGAATAACAATCTGCATTAGAGAACAGGTTCGCCTTCGACGCTCAAACAAAACCCTACAGATCGAAACGTTTGCTTATCGTGAAGACCCGGTAGTTAAATATTAGATGGCCGCCGGACGCGGGACCGGAGGTTACTAGTCGCCTGCCTCTAACGTGAAGCTCAGAAAGTCGAAAGGCAGTGAGGGCGTCCTTAATGCGGATCTCAAGATTTTATAAATCGAATCGATACGACATGAATCATTCGTATTGAATTATACCAATCACATATTGATCATAAAATCAGTTTGGTATGAGATAAATTATTCATATCGAATCGAATCGTATCGATCAAAGATCGGTACGACCGATCTATGATACGCAATTAATATATTATATATATTTAATATTTTATTTTAAATATAAAAAATTTTATTAGACAAGTTGGTCGAATGTTTTCGTCAATTTAGAGGGTGATTTTAGATTTGAACTCTACGAATGACTTATTTTTGTGTTTTTTTTCTCTTTATATTATTTTTCTAAATTGATGTAAAAAAATAAAACATATGAATTTAAATCGATGACTGTCGTTTCAACTAAGAGACTATTTAACTAACAAAGTCATAAATAAATATTTAATATTTTTATTATAATAATATTTATAATGTAATATGGTCGATGTTGACCACACTCCAAACCTTGATGCAGACTAGTCAGGAGCCATCCTCGGCAACAACGCCGCCGGGTATATATGCCGCCAAGATTGTTGGTCAGGCCCCGGAAAAGGGCGGTAGCGTGGGCTGCGTCGACAGCCAAAAGGCCGCCAACAGCACGTTCTCCCCCGCCAAGAGCGCCGCACAGCGTTCCATCGGTGGAGTCGGCACTTGCGTAGAAGAGGGCCGACCCGCCGCAGCTGGGGGAGAAGCGCATGCCGCCGACGAACATTGTGATGTTGTGGCGTTGTGGCATATGCCGAGGTCCGAGAACGTACGCGCGCCTGCGCGTTGCCGGTGCAACCCGGCCCCTCTCACATGCTAAGGACGCTCGTCCCGGCGGCGGCGGCGCCGGTGGGCAGGTTGGTAGCAGTGAGCACCACCATGAGGACGGAGGCCAAGGCGGCAGCCAGAGCAGCGGATGGCTTCCTGCAGCTGGAAGTCGCCATGTCGTGGGAAGCTACGGCTGGACTGCCTCTTTTAGCGGTTAGAATAACTATGTATGTGTACGCTGCACTGGAAGAACTAGCTGACGGTCTCGTATAATCTCATAATGTTTATGTCATAATAGTGTTGTATTTCAAACATGTTAAAATATAATATGATTATATTAATAAAGTTCTCTCCGCTCGGTATCTTAAAATTTTGAGTTAGATATCTTAATCTAATAAATTTTAATATGATATCATAACTCATATATAATTATGATTTGAGTCACGTATTCCATATTTATTTTAGTTCACATGACATAGTCTAAATGGACGTGTACAACTGGCTAAAATAGTCCATTGTTGCACACTCCATTACTATACCAGATTCAATTGAGACCGATAAATGTGGGGGGGTGGGTGGGTGGCAAGAGACAGCACGGACTCCATGCCAAAGTTTGGTTAGGCCCTAATGGGCCTGCTAATCCTTAACTAGCATGTTAATGGATCAACGTGTCAAAGAATTAAGACAGTAACATGCATTAATTAGAGTATTAATATGATAGCTAGTTAATTAGTCAGTACTGAGGTATCTGATTAATACTTGCAAGCCAGGTGGCACAGACGTAGTTGGAGATGCGTCAAAAAGAGGTGGCAGTCTAAGCGCGCGATTTTGGCACCCCTTCAGTAAACGATTGGGCGTAACTTTTTAGATGGAGATCTCATGGTGGACTAGTCCTGTGTGATTTAAATTGATTCTCTTTAATTATAGAAGTTGCTTAGATGTAGGAGTTTTACCTATATTGAAATTTTTATTTTTTAATGAAAATAAAAAAAACTTGTGCATAAATAGACATCTCCCATGCATGCATGAACCCGATCGAACTAGCTGAATGAATTGAAAATTTTCAGCTTCCCATAGACGTTGTTAGTTCCTTCTCTCTTTCCTCTCCGTGATCCTCTTCCTCTAAATCTCAGAGTAACTCTCAATTTATGAAAAATCATGGAGCGTCAGTCTATTCCTTCCCCATATATATCTCCCCCGCCCGGTTCCCAGATCACCACTAGCTAGGTCATGTAACCAAAAGGAAAAAAATAAAACAAAAGGAAAAACTGTAGAGTGACCTGTATATATATATGTTGCTTCAATATATATGTCAAACCACCAACTCTCATATATCTTGTATATATCGATTTTAGGTGGACTAATGGGAGTCAAGTGAGGTGTGCAACGTACACTTGCTGTACATCTGTACAGGGTGTGCAACTAAGTATCACTCATAAGCGAAAACTTGATGAGCTCCAGATAGACATATTTTAACCAAGTTGAAAACACAACAAAGAGTTTCGTGGGCTAATTATGAGTTAACACACTATTGAGTTCATACATTAAAACATTAACATTGGAGATAAACTTAGATCTTACGGAACATATTAATTAATTACTTGTTGAAAAGAATTAAAAAATAGTGAAATTACACTATAAATAATATGACCAATAAAAATCACAAATCCATATGTAAATATGTAGACCTTCAAATTGGACGTGGAACAAAATCTCATTCAATGGTCTAAACACTCAAACAACTTATTCATAAAATTTATTATATATATATATATATATAAATTAAATGTGCATTTGTGAATTTTATCAAATTTTCATATCTATTATCTGATTCAGAAACGGATGGCATAGCAGAAATTCCGTTGGCAGCCCCAACAGGATCGGATAGGTCGTTTTATGTTCTCCTTCGTTGAATCAAAACACGCAACAAACGACCAGAAAACACCACCAAGCTCCAAACGTGGAAGAACTTTCTTGCGGTGCAGCTCTTCTATCTTACGAGGTTAATTAGAACGCGCGCCCCCTCTCATGGGCTGCATTGGCAGGTAGGGTTGTCAATAGGTAGGATTGGCTTGATAAGTTTGTGGACCTTCCTTAATTTCGGATCGAGTTGTAAGATCTTTTTTGGTCCACGAGATCGTAGTCGGACCTAAAAGTCAGACCTGACTAGATCCACAAGGTTGGACTCAAACTTTGAGTTCGACCCGCGAGTCAATCCGTTGAGTTCGACCCGCGAGTCAATCCGATTGATTCTATTTTTTCTCTTCTCTTTAAATTTTAAAAATTATTTAATTAAAATTATATTATTTTACTTAATTATAAAATTAAAAACTCTCTTTTTAAATAAATTAAATAATTAACATCAAAATTCTAATTAATTTAGTAAGATTATAAATTTTATATTATTAAATATATTATTTATTATTTATATTTTTGAGGTTGACCGGGTCTTAATCGAATTTTATATTTTTTATTAGCGTCGAGTTCGACTTGATCTGACATAACTCGAGTTCAAATCAAACTTAAACTTTAATATTAATGAGTTAGACTTAAATCGAGCTGACTTAAATTTGACTCAAACTTAACTCATTGACAGCCCTACCACCACGGACGGGGAGGTCAGTTACACTAAAATGTGTATGTCTAAAAGTTGTGTCGACGACTTCTTTTCGAAGAATGATTTGGGTCCGTGTCTCATTTTTTTTAACAATCGTGTAATAATAGAAATTTAATTCATGTATTCATTAAAAAAAATTGTCCGAGTGCTTCTGACAAAATTGTTAAGAAATTTAGCTATATACATATAAATGGCGCCACCGGAATTATAGTGATATTATATAAAGAATATCCCTTAATTAAGAGAAATAGAGGATTGATTGGAAATTATAAATTCCCCGGAAGAAAATGACAACCTTCCCCCCACGATCACAAGTATCATCCGAGGACCACAGTGACGAATGGGGATGCATGCTATATGTTATCCGCCACTAGTGGTTGCTGTTCTCTCATTCTCCCCGTAGGTAATCTACAACATATACCCGGCCGTACGTGTAGGTAACCTGTTATTACGAGAAACTACCAACAATATATTTAGTTATATTAAAAATCATAAAAATTAAGATACATTATAGTCATTTAATATTTCACAACCATAGTATCATTAGATCAGGCAAAAAAACAACACACATAATCAAGCAAAAAGTACATGCGATCCAAGCCAATATATCATTGTTCTAGACAGAAATTTATCTACTGGGTTCCTACCAACACATACATGAGGTGTGGGGAAGGGCAGGTGACAGAGACCATATATAAGAAAAAAAAATGCCCTCTAGGATTGTGGGCACACATAAGACAGAGGGCCAACAAGGACACGGTGCCCAGGGGATCTCATCCCAGTCCCCACCCTCTCCATGCATCTCCGAGAAAATTTCAAATGCCAGATGCACGAGACGATCGGGGTACTCGAATCAAATAAGAAAACAAACAAAAAAAATCATACTTACAGTCGTCTCGCTAAACATGACTTCAAATTGCAAAGATGAGCTCTTTGAAATTTGTTACCAGAAGCAGGGCCACTTCCTTCTATTTCTGAGGGACAACCTGCAGTGTGAAGATGAGAACCAAAGAATGAGATTAGAGAGAGAGAGAGAGAGAGAGAGAGAGAGAGAGAGAGAGGAGCACCACTGCAAGTAAGACCTGGCCGAGCATGGCAGTGGTTGTGGTGGAGCAAGGTGGAGCAAGTGCACAGGCTCAGTGCGGCGGTGGACCACGACGGGAAGTCTGACGAGGCACATAGGTCAGCGTCGCAGCCAAACCGTGGGGAGGGTCGGGCTCCTCTGTCCACGGGGCGGTGTGAATGTTGCGAGCGGTGGCTGCCGGTGTGAGAATGGAGGAAGAAGGGGTTCGTCAGCGGTGCAAGAATGGAGGAAGAAGATGGAGCATGGCTAGCGACGTGTAGTGAGGCGAGGCTAGTAGTGGGAGTAGCGTGGCTCTCAATGTGGTGGTGACTATGGAACCGACGCTGTGGCAATGGGCGATGCCGGCAGCAGCATCGACTATCTCTCTTTCACGAAGAGGGCGGCAGGGATGGAGCGCGATCGGCAGCGACGTCAACTGTGAACCGCGCACAGTCATGTGGGCAGAGTGGGGCGGCGAGGCAAGCGGCTGCATGCGGTGGTGTCGGTGAGCGAGGCTTGCGGTAGTGGGTAGCAGCGCAGCGGGGTGGCGATATGGTGGCAGAGCAGTGAGGGCGGAGACACAGTGGCAGTCAATGGTGGGAGAGTGTAGGCGGGAGAATGGAGGAAGAAGAGGGAGGAGGGCTAGGGTTCGCTTGGGAAAAAAAATTAGGTGAGAGTGATTGATGCATTTGGTGCCAAAATCCCCTCACTCTATTCCTACTATTTGGGATGGGAAAGATCCAGTCGATACGTGCGAATCCTTGAATTTTTTTTCACTAGTCTGACTTGTTCCTATGATATTATTGAATGGTAGATATATGACATCACGTATCTACAACACAACACTTATTGTAGATAGTCTAATCTATGTCAATGACAGAATCGTCGTAGGTAAGTATCGTAAGTATACCTACCTATATTTATGGCTCTACCAAATGGTAAATATGATACATCATTTACTTACGACATTGAACGTTATTAATATATAAACCCATAAAATCGTAAGTATAATTCAGTATATCTCTACGACTAACAGAACCGTAGATAAGTCTCGTTAATATAAGTCTCTTTTGATGTAGTGCTGCCCAGCAGCCATCTAATTTGCATGCGCCATGTAAGTCTAGCCATATCATGCTTGAGGTTGCCTACCGTAAGGTTGAAGTCTCAGTTAGACAGCTATATATGTTAAAAGATTTAACTCAGAGATTTGTGTAAGGGAATATATGTATCGGAGTGCTCTCCACACGTAGACAAGGATTATAGAAAATGTATTCACGATGGTGAAACCTCTAAATCTGAAAAAACTATCCATATGGGCGAAATGATTGTGTGTGAAGAAAACTTAGAAAATTGTGTGTGGCACTTGAGGGTGCAGTACCATGCCACTCCCACGCCCCCCTCCCCTCTGCTTCCTCTCTCCGTCTCTTCCACCAGGGGTCGCATGCATCTGGAGATTCCATGAGCATCTCGTAGCTTCCCATGAATCCCATCAGAGTTCAACCTCCGATCGGTTTTCCTTGCATATTATTCTTCTTTTTCGATATGAAAGGAACCGGTGTCATGGCATGTAAACCTTTTCCCTGCCTGATACAGTAGTCTGTCAGGAAATTTGAAATTAAATATTTTTGAGAGGAGTAATTAAGACCAATGCAAATATGATCAACGAACAGTAAATATATATGAAGGGTAGAGATGCCCAGACACTTGGGGGAGTGGCGGGGGGGGGGGGCACACAAAGGTTTATAAATTTTCGCGTACGGCCGACAAGAGAAATTAAGGAGAAGAAAGAAGGTGAGCAAATTAAGTGGAAATATATATAATAGCTTGCAGTCTTACCCTGCATTAATTCCAGATAACTTTCAATAGACAGGGTACAAATTCACATGCCACGCAATGTTGAGCGACCAAGATAAAAGCAGCGTCGCTTCAGCTCCTGATCAGCTGTTTGAAGAAGGGCTGGAAGGAAGCTTCTGTACTGCTATCTTTCCATTCTAATCCATCCCACCATTCCCTCTGGCCAGTAATCACCGTTAGCATGTAGTTGTCACTGGTGGATTCGATTGGCAACCTCTTCAACTTTGGGCACCTATCCACTTTAAGGTATTGCAGAGTAGGGAAGATCATTGCGACGTCACAGCAGATGCTCCTCAGTTGCGGCATGTTGGTGAGGTGCAACTCTTGGAGTCCCCTGATAGCAAAAGTACTCCCCTCTACCAATTCCTCAATTGCAGGGCAGCTGGTGATGATTAACGTGTGAAGGCATGCAAAGGTTTGCTGATCAGGTGACCGACTCCTCCAAATGATCCTTGCTTTGGCAAGGTTGCAGAACTCAAGGCCCGCAAGGAATGTAAGGGAGAAGTCTGCATGGTCAGGGTCGACCACAACCTCTTCCAAGTCGCTGGAGTCAGAAATTGTGAGCATTTTTATACCTGCGAGGCCCTCTCCGAGTGCTGATGGGAGTGTGATGGATGTCATGCCCTCGCACCCAAACACTTGCAGTTTTCCTGTGTGTGACGCCAAGTGATCCACATTGGAGAGCCTTTGTAGTGCAGAAACATCATCAATGCTTATATCAAGTGCCCTCATCTGATGCAAGTCTTCCAGCTCCTCGAAGCAGACACCATCCCCCTCATCAGATGCACCGCCCAAGTGCCAAGGTACCCTCGTTTTGAACATCCCCAGCAGAACCAGCGTCGGGGATAGTCTAGCAATCACCCCCCTGGGAATGAACCTGAGAGTAGGCGTCCGACCGACCTCCAGGCACATCAATTTTGCTAGTCGTCCCAGCTCCTCGGGCAGTGCAACGAGCCTTGTGTTGAACAGACTGAGATATCGGATCTCAGGGAGCATCCCAATCTCCGGGGGGAGCCGTTCTATGGAAGTATATGAGAGATCCAAGGTCGTCAGGGCCGGCATGAAATGGAAGAAGCCGCTCGGAAGACTGTGCAGTTCATCATTGTGTTGGAGCATCAGAGACAGCAAGTTGGGACAGGACGGCGCCGCAGGCAGCAATCTGCGGGTTCCATTGTGGATCAGTGATATCCTCTCGGCCTCGTTCCATCTCTCAACTGGTGGCGGCTCATTCAGCACGACGCTTCCTTGGACCAGCCATTTGTTCTTCCTCTGCCCTCGCTCGGAAGCTATCCACAAGGCCAAGCTGCGCATCATGGAGTGCATGTTGACCCATTCCCTGTGTTCATGTTCGAGCAAACATGACGCCCTGATGAGCATGCCGATGATCTCGTCGCAGTGCGAACGAGCACCGGGTAAATGGAGGATGCCTTCACAGAGCCAATAGTATAAAAGCAGAATCTTTTTTATGGGGAGTCCTTCGGGAAACAAGGAACAGAACAAGAAACTTTTCTTGAGCTCGTCGGTGGGGAGATGGTCATAGCTCGGCCGTAGACGGTCGAAGACGTTCTCCGCCACCCCCGGGAGGTCCCAAGGGGAAAGAGCCAGGGTCCCAAGTGCATCCAGCCACTCTCGGTGGGTCCTCTTGGTTGCCATGGCGCGTCCCACGGTGGCGAGTGCAACTGGCAGCCCACCGCATATCTTCACAACCTCCTGGGCATACAGCAGCGTACGTGGGTGAGAAATTATGGATTCAATGCCTACCTTCTGCACAAACAGATCCCATGCTTCCTCCATGGGCAAGCACTCTACTTCCAACGTCATATCTGAGTCCATGTTGATGCAGACGTCCGCAATCCGCGTCGCGACTACAACCTTCCGCAGGTGTTGGCCGGTGGGGTACCTGAGAATAGGGATTCCTAGGGATGCTAGATCAAGAGGCTCCCACACATCATCTAATAACATCACAAAGTTCAACTTGGACAGGACTCTAAGTATGTGGGCGGCACGTTCCTCCTGGGTCTCGTCTCCCTGCCATTGCAGTCCCAGCCTGCTCCCCAAGGCCCTGTGGATTCGATCCACACCGGGATCTCTGGTCACCTCTAGGAAAACTACGAGGTCAAAACCATGTTGCATACCCAGCAGCTGGTTGTTGAAAATTTTTAGGAGGGTCGTCTTTCCAACCCCACCCATCCCGTGCAACCCAATGATGTTTGTTTCATGATCTCCTGCAACATAACTGCCCAGTCGCTCCAACAACAGGTCCATGCCGACACTTGAGGGGCCTGTGGGCACCTCCTCAATTTTGCCCAGGATCAACCCATCGGCCACCTTTCCTTGTACCTGTCTGGACTTGATATTGAGATCACGCACCTCCGTTAGTCTCTCTGCAGCTCTCCTGCCAAGCCGGTACCTGGAGCCCAAGTTGACAGGGCAATCTGATCCAAAGCATCTCATCAGCCTCTCAAATTCGACCTCTATGGCCGCGGCCTCGCCGCCGAGGTTCTGTACGCTTTCCAGCCACCATCTAACCTGGCTTGTGCGAGTGAGGCCCTGCCGCTCGGCGGCATCGACCTCCCTCATCACATCATCTCTCAGACATTCCAGCTCGCGCATTTCCCTCTTCAAGGAGTGGACATTGCTTTCAAGGGAGAGGACGTGCCCGAACAACGCCGAAAAAGCATCCCGCAGGCGAGTTGACAAGACATCAAATATTGGACTCACACAGTCCATGGATGAGAGAGAGACTGAGAGAGTATGTCGAAGAAACAGTTTACAGCTAGTAAATTAAAGAGGTCTCCCGGGAAAGAGGCAATTATTATAAGATGCCAAGGTGACCGTCAAAAACAGAGGTGACTATATCCGGCAGAGCTATATCATAAATCTGCATGCAAGAAGCAAAACCCCTTTTCATGTAAATCCAAGTGAGTTATGTGGACAGGATCGTCTGTAGTCACAGACTCACAGGTAGGGAAAGAGCACGGCGAATGGGGGTGATGATGAGTCGTACGTGGACTAGGGCCGAGTTGGGTTCATGTGTTCCATCATGAATAAGCTATTCTCTGCAACATTGTATAGATCAGATGGAAGAGATCGACGACAAAACCCTCCAGGCCTCCGACCCTCCCATCAAATAATGGCTGCTGCTAAGTGAACACTCTCTAATTAATTGTAACACAAAGTACACTGACCGTACTGTCTCCCTTGCGAATTTCTGCAACCAGTAGTAACACAAAGACAAAGATCAAGAACTACTATATGGAAATTAATGCGAGCATGCGTATCTCTTCTGCCTATGCAGTATACCGAGAGGCGCAATATTAATTAAAAAATTAACATGACCTTTGGTATACGTACATTAATTTGCATGTTCGCAGAAGGCCGTGCATTACGAGCAAAATGGGAATACTTACGGAGTATGACGTACGTATTAGCAAGGTTCACGCAACTGCAACTTGCATTCTGGCGGCACCCAGATATATATGAAGGCCTCCACAAAGAGGGATTTCTATGGTAGAATACGGAGGACAAGCCGCATGATCAGAGACTGAGGCTTCATTTGAGGACGCACATGCACCCACACAGGCCGTGACAGAAAGAAATTATATAAGTTGGCATGAGCTACTACTGGAACCTGCTGTTCAACCTCGATGCGTACGCCGTAAGAGGAGACCCCTGCGCCGACGACGGCCGGAACGTAGTGCCTGCTGCTGGCCTGGAGGCCGGGACACGCCAACTGCATTATCTATCCACGCCCAGTATACGCATGTCGTGGCAACACGTACGTATACGTCGGCCGTCCTTTTCTTTACTCGATCCTGACGACGGTCTGTCTAAAATAATATAAGCACGGAAAAAAAATATATACAGTCGGACTAGATGTGCCACCCGGAGGTGTTTCCAAAGAAGTCGGAAGTGCACGGCTATGCCGGCCGGCCGGCCGGCATCTCGACAAACCCGGCGGGCGGAGTAAGTTTAATTATCCCTCTGCTTGCACGAAGAAACAAGCAAGTCCCCTTCGACGAGGAGCCATGGGGTCCTTATTTATTAAATACTTATTAAAATATAAATATGTATTTTTTAATTGTCCCACTACACATACATTCCACTCTATCAAATGTATTGCAGCTTTTACAAAATGTGTACGTAGTGTGATGTACAAATGTCGCTTGCTAGCCCATTGACAGTGCCGAAGTAATTAAACACCCTTTGGCTTCACGAAGAGGCGATACTCAGGTAATCGATAACAAACAGATGGGGTGGCCTCTTTATGTGCATATATATATATATATATATATATATATATATATATATAGGTATCACTGTTGAACTCAACATCGCATAATCCATTTTTCACATATGCACAGGGGAGAGATATGTGGGAGAGATACATATCTCTGTGTGTCTCCGTGTGTGTGTGTGTCTGTGTGTGTACGCGCCCAAGACTCACATGTGGGCCGTTTTCATGGCCACACTTTTGGAATATTAGAGTTTTTTCCGAATACAATTTTCAGACATGTACATGTCAAAAGCTCCACTTTTCATGATTAAAGCCTAAATTGTAAATTTCATTTGGGAGAACTTTTGAGTGGACAGCTAATAGGATGGGATTTACGTACCTAAGACTTTATCAGTGATAGGTGAGATACAACTAGGCAGTATACTTGAGAGATAAAATGGGTCTAAATATTTTCTAATATCAGACTAGACACCTAGAATTAATTAAGAGCATATCCCATGTTGTACAGCCAAAGCCGAAGAACTTAATTTATTCCCACGGCTTCAGGAGCTGTAGGTTTTGACAAAATGGGAGATAGAAGGGATCTCTCATGCATCTTCCAGAAATCTCTGATGGCCATGAGGTTAGAAGAAATCTGGATGGAGAGGAATAGAGTGGGGTGTGTGTTCGATCGATCGAGGGACAAATTAATGAGAAATTGATGTGGCGGATCATGTAAAGAGGGATAATATTTTTGCAAAAGACCTAGTGAAATGTATCTAAGAAAAATCTGAGAATCCCTTTGTACCGCAGGCCGCAGCCTGCTGCCGGGGAGTGTCTTAATTTGGGCGGGGTTGGCGGGCTCCACAGTTCAATATAATATTAGAGCAGAATGCCAAAGACTGTACAATTAAGGGCTTAGTGCATTTAAAGGAAGTTCTATATATGTATGGAATGATTACCTAATTAAACAATATTTAGATCAAAGGAGAGAGTATGCAATCCTTATAAACTATCAGAAAACCACAAGAAGCCTCCGGAGGTGAGAGAGATAATATTGCCACTCAAAGTAATTAAGAAACTGATGGGAGGTTTTGCTATTGTGAATATCAGCCATATACCCTGAGAGGGGAATAGATCGAGCAGCGGATTGATTAGCAAGAGAGGCAAAGAGGGCAGGATTCTCAATCTCTCTTGGGCATGTTCGATTCCAGGAGATCTGCATGATATTTGTGAAAGAGGAATGCTTAGTGAATCTAGGGTGTAATTAGTGTAACATTTAACTTTTTTTTTAAAAAATTTTTTCTTAAGTGACTCTCACCTCAAATAACTCCTGACGTGAAGGTCAGATAAAAACAAAAATTAAAATTTATAAATAAAAAAATAATATTTTTATTATTTATATAGAGATAAATTTATTTTTACTTGAACAACGAGAATGATCTGTGTTTTCCCTTGTCTTTATATGAATTGGTTCTTCTCGCTAATAGTGTCCCATTCATGTGCATGAACATTAATGTGATTCAGTGAATAATAGTAAACAATAATGCGATTCATGCTGTCAATGAATAATGATGCCAATATTTCCGAAGTGGATGAACATTGACGACTTCGGGTGAACAGTGTCGGGAATGAACACTAACTGCTCGTGAACCAGTGTCGGGAATGAACACTTTTCCATCAAATCCATAACAAATATGAAACTATATGGTTCCACATTTCATGTCACACATATGGTTTCGATCTTTGGGAATGAACATGTATAGATCCTTAGTTGCAAAAGCCAATTAACGCAAGCTGTACCCGCCATAAAATGAATCTGATGATCCCAACTGTGTATGTATATATATACTAAGGTGGCAGACAAAATATATGTGAGGGGACGTTAGCATCAGATTTTCACATTCAAGGTCTTATTTTCAAAAGGAGGCCTGATATTTATAAGCTATGTTTTAGACCATGTGTTATATCATGTATTGAGCGGAAGCCTATATATATATATATGTGTGTGTGTGTGTGTGTGTGTGTGTTGCACATAATTCCGTTATCCCTCAATAATGCAAATATTTAGACGCTTGCACTAAACAAGCGCATAATGTTTTACACAGTAATTGTGCAGTAATTAATCATGTAGGGAAAATTACCTCTTACGCTCCTGAAATTTTATGAAATTATTTCTATACTCCTACATTTATCATATTTATTGTACTACCCTTAAAATCCTTAAGGAAAAGAATCATTGTGTTTATCGGTCCCTATCTTTAAAACATGAAATTATCTCTATATATATCCCTGAGAGAGGGCACAATATCGATTTTTTTTTAAGATTTACGATAAATATGATAAAAATAGAAATATAGAGATAATTTTGAATGATTTGAAGAATGTAGATATAGCTTTCCCAATTATTTATAATGTGAGCATCTCCAAGTCCACATTTAAACATGTAAAATTTGAACCAAACTCGCTTCTTACATCCATCTAATTATTTGAATTAAAGATTACATTCTTTTCCGACATATATAGATAGTAAAGGGATCGATGTGGTAGAGGTTTGATGGAGGCATCACCCACAACTCCCTTTGGCTCGGGTCTTCTTCACACTCCGGTGGCGATTGAGTCAAAGGCCCATTATCCATTTTGTGCTTTCCATTTGAGTCATTTTGATGTAATTTTCATTTTATTTAAGTCATGTCCCTAGGTCTTATGCTTATTTCCCTAAGTTAGAGTATCATTATGTCATCTAGTTAGGCTATTGGGCCCAATTCATTGGGCTAGGCCCAAGGGCGCCCCTGCCCCTTCGGTTATTTGTCATTGAGTCTTTTGTCAGTGACTTATTGTAAAATGTGGGCTGCCTATATATAGGACCCCACTCCCCTCATTTGGAACTAATGAATCAATCAATGAAAATGCCATTTGAGAGTTCAAAGCTTAGTTTAGTGGAGTGAATCCAATTAGGTAAGAAGTCCTAGGGTGAGAGATTCCCCACCCCCCCTCTTCTCTCTCTTTCTCTCTCCTCACTAAGGGGTTCGCCCCATTTCCTCTCTCCTCCTCCTCCCAACCACCTCCAACCCCCAACCACCTCCATTAAAGCCACTCCACTTCCCATAGTCACCATTACTCCACCCCCCCTAGTTCCAAGGTAGAATCCTCCCCATTCCAACACTATCTTCCCTATTCCAACAAAATCTTCCCCATTCCAACACAATCACCCCTCTTCCCCACACAATCTCCCAGCTTCCTAGGCCATTTTGAATTTGAATTCCCCTTCCCTCCAAGTGTTTTGGCCGCCCCTCTCCCATCCCCATTAGGCTAGGTCGCCCCCCTCTCCCTCCATTCTCCTCCACCCTTGCACACCCCCCCTCTTCCTCCTGCTGAAACCTGCGACCTCCCCTTCTTCCTCCACCTCCCCTCTACCTTTAGCACCCCTCCATACCTCCCATACCTCCCCTCCACCATTCTTCATCCACCCCTCCCCCATATACTACCCCCTTCCTCTTCTTTTAGGTCATTTGAAGGCTATGTCATCGTCGCTGCTGGCAGTCCAGAAGTAGCAGATGAACCAACAACTTGCAGCAGCCACCACGACCACTTCCCGACGAATCTGAAGACCCAAGAGGCATCCCTGGAAGCGTCTACCTGTCTTCTTCGCGACGGCGGTGATTTCGTCTCCATCCGAGCTCCGAGCCATCCGGGAGGTCTGATCTCTCACAACTGTGCAGTGCTGCCTCTGCTGAGGACCTGAACCGGATTAGAAGCTCTGTCACGACGAACCCCGGAGGAACCGACTCAAGAGCTCTTCTGAAAAGTTCTTCCTTGTCCGGTCTACTTTCAGATTCAAGAAACGGAACTTCGATCGGCATTCGCAAGCCAGAGTTAGTATTTTTCTCCCCCAGCTACGCGATCCTGCTACCCACAGTCTGCATCAACCAGTCACCATTGTTCTGCGTCCCCTGGTCTTCTCTGACATCGGTTGGCTTCCCCGTCAGTTTTTCTGCGTAGAGGACTCGTCCACGATTCCAACGACTCCGGCAACGCTTGATTCCGAGTTCGGGAGCTGTCGGGGCATCCTCTGTAACCTGCTGTTGGAAACCGCGAACTACCAGTCCGAAAGTCTGCCTCCCTGTTCGGGCCACCACCCAGACTAGCACCGGCGACAGAAGAAATTAACAAAAAATTGGGAGACTTCCCAGACCTCCTACGAAGATTTCCAAGGTGGTTTCATCCCCAACAAAATTCGGTAGCAGCTTCAGTCGTCATTTCTTCAGTCACCTCTCAGCACTCACAGAACTGGGCAGAATCAGCAACCTCCCGTCTTCGGTGTCCCCTTCTCACATTCCCCTCCCCGCTTGGCCGGCTTAAGGCCCCTCCCTGCGTGGAGGTAGTTTTGGTTGTAATCATCATTAACCCCCTCCCCAAGGTCCCCCTCCTGCGAGAGGTGTAGTATTGTAACCATTTGAGCAGGCCAAGCTACCCCGACGCGGCGTGTGGGGATCCACTCGCCTCCCCGCTCGCCCTCGTCTCCGAGCGGGACCGGTTTTTTCAAACCGGTCGAGTAAGTGCTCAAACCTAACTCCAATTTAGTGCTTGTCTTTCAATATTAGTTCATGTTCTGCTGGACGTGAGAGGGAGAGCTCGGTCCTCAAGCCCCATTGTCTTGAGTGATCACCGTGGGAAAGAGAGTACCCGGTGCCTTTGGCACTTTGTCGGCCCCATTGAATTGGGCATCCACACCCATTGGGTATCAAACTTTGGTCTTGCTGGCCCTCTACCAGCAAGGGTCCAACCCCACATCCTCCACTTGGCATCGCCAAGTCACCCCGGGCTTGGGTGAGCGACGAGAGAGCGGCGGCCCAAATTGGCCTATTTAGATTGTGAATGTGCTTGCTTGCCTAAGTCCTAGGTTGTGTCGCATCAATTTGTATCAGAGCAAGTCATTGACTTATCTCTATCAAGTCTAAGTCCTAGGGCCTTTGCATTGTGTGTCCATCCTCATTTCCCCCTTATCTTGCATGCCCACCCGTAGTGGTGCCATTTACCGACCCGATCCTTCGTCTTCGATTCCACCCATGGATCCCAATCCCGAACTCAACCAAGATGCCCCTAGGGAGGAACCCCAAGGCCCAATGAATCGGGTAGATGCTGCCCTTACGAACATTCTTGCTCAACTAGAGTCCCTTTCTACTCGACTTGCTCGGCTAGAGGAGCAAGAGTTCCACCCATGGAACAATGAGCCAAGAATCCACCCTCCACATGTTGAACCTCATAGGGAAAATCTCCATCCAAGGAATAATGAACCAAGAGTCCACCATCCACATGGTGAATTTCATAGAAATGAGTTCCACCCAAGGAACAATGACCCAAGAGCCCACCCTCCACATGTTGAGCCTCATAGGGATGAGTTCCACCTAAGGAACAATGGACCAAGAGCCCACCATCCACATGTTGAAATTAATAGGGAGGACTTAGATTTTGACCCCTACCATGACTATGAGAGGCCTCGCCACCATCAAATTCATGAAAGGCGTCCACGGGACGACCCGGATGACCCTCTCTTAAGGATGATCAAAGTAGAGGCCCCAAACTTTGATGGTTCCCATGAACCAAGTGTCTACTTAGAATGGGAAATCGCCATGGACCAATACTTTGAATGGTACCTTATGTCCGACCAAAGGAGGGTAAGGTTGGCTAAAATGCATCTCACCAAATTAGTCAAAACTTATTGGCTAAACCAAGAGGGACTAAGAAGGATTAGGCGGGAAGAGCCTATTGATACTTGGGAGGGTATGAAGAACCAACTTAGAAACAAATACCTACCCCAATCCTACCACCAAATGCTCTTAGATGAATGGCAAAGCCTCACCCAAGAAGGGAAGACCGTGGTTGAATATATTGAGAAGTTTGACTCCTATCTTTTGAAGTGTGGAGTTCATGAGGACCCGGTCGTTACCTTATCCCGCTTTAGGAATGGGCTTCAAAGTCACATCAAGAGAGAGCTTTTCATGAGAGATGTTGATAACCTTGAGCTAGCTTATCAATAGCTAGGGATGTAGAAAGATTCTCTAGGATCCCTCGATTTGCTACTCCTCGACCGGCCGATCCCAAAAATATGGGACCACGACCCATTCCGACCACACCCATGAAAGCCCCTAATCCAAGTGGGAATTGCCCCATTAAGGCCTTACTACCCTCCTCCTACCATCACTCCAAACAAGCCCACCCCTAGTCACCCTCCATCACGGAGGGAAGACATTCCCAAAGGCCTAAATGTAGGAACCACTCCGGGTAGCGGGCGTCAACAATGCTATAGGTGTCAAGGGTTTGGTCACTTTGCGGGGCAATGTCCATCCAAAGGATTGTCTAGTTTACTTATTGAGGAAGAAGCTCCCCCACCCCAAAGGGAACTTGAGAGTGTTGTTGAGGACTATGAAGCCTCCCTAGATTGGGAAGAAGAGTATGAGACCCAAAACCTTGAATCGGATCTAGATCACACCACTCCACCTACCAACTCCCATCTAGGAGTGATTAGATGCACCCTCACCAAACCCCAAGAAGAGGATTGGCGTCGAACCTCAATCTTTCACACCTTTGTCAAGATAGGGAGCCATGTAAGAAAAGTAATTTTGGATAGTGGGAGTTGTGTCAATGCCGTATCCCCCGATACCGTTAAGCTCCTTGGGCTTGTTATCACCCCCCACCCAAATCCATACCGGGTCTCATGGATCAACAACAACTCCATCCCGGTCAACACCCAATGCCTTGTGCCCCTCACCTTCTCTTCATATCATGGACAAATATGGTGTGACCTCATCCCCATGGAAGTGGGAAGCATCCTACTAGGAAGACCTTGCCTTTATGATGTAGATGCCACCATCTTGGGTAGGACCAACACCTGCACTTTTGAACATGAGGGTAGGACTATCCGTCTTAACCCCTCCCCACCACGTCCCATGCCCAAGAGGGACACTCTCCCTCAAGGACACCACCCCACCACCACACAAGTCTCGAGGAACTCCACCCCTCCAACCCCATCCCTCACCCAAACTCCCAAACAAAGTGGGACCTCAGGGTTGACCAAGGGTCTTCATCTCATCACTAGGAAAGAACTTGAAGAGGAGATAGTTTAAGGAGTACCTCTATATGCGGTGATCATTTGCCTAGGAGAAACCACTCCCACCAACCCACATCCCATAGAAATCCAACAACTCCTAGAAGAATTCCATGATGTGTTCCCAACGGAGCTCCCGGACCAACTCCCTCCCATGCGTGATGTGCAGCACGCAATTGATCTAGTCTCGGGGGCCACTCTCCCAAACCTTCCTCATTATCGCCTCAATCTCACGGAACATGCTGAACTTCGGAGGCAAATAGAGGAACTCATTATGAAGGGCTTCATTCGCATTAGCAAAAATCCATGTGCCGTCCCGGCCCTTCTAACTCCCAAGAAGGATGGGTCTTGGCGGATGTGTGTGGATAGCCGGGCTATTAATAAGATCACCGTCAAGTATAGGTTCCCCATTCCTAGGCTTGATGACATGCTTGATATGTTAGCCGGAGCCACCATTTTCTCCAAAATTGACCTTAAGAGTGGCTATCACCAAGTTAGGATAAGACCCAGGGATGAGTGGAAAACGGCTTTCAAAACCAAAGATGGTCTCTTTGAATGGTTAGTCATACCTTTTGGACTTTCAAATGTCCCAAGTACTTTCATGCGTCTTATGATGGAGGTCCTTAGGCCTTTCATTGGGATCTTTCTAGTGGTCTACTTTGATGATATACTCATCTACAGTCAATCCCAAGAGGCCCACCTTGACCACCTTAGGCAAGTTTGTACCGTCCTCTGACAAGAGAGCCTATTTGCCAACTTAGGAAAGTGCCACTTCATGACCACATCCATCACCTTCCTAGGATTTGTGGTGTCCACCAAAGGTGTCTCCATGGATCCCGACAAGGTCCAAGCTATTCTTGATTGGCCGGAACCCCACACCCTTCATGAGGTCCGAAGTTTCCATGGATTGGCAACATTCTATAGGAGGTTTATTCGTGGATTTAGCACTATCACTGGCCCAATCACCGATTGTCTCAAGAAGGGGACTTTTATGTGGATCAAATCAGCCTCTAAAGCCTTCCAAGAACTTAAGGAGAAGTTGACCCAAGCCCCGGTCCTATGCCTTCCCGATTTCTCTAAAGTCTTTGAAGTCACATGTGATGCATCCGGGATAGGGATAGGAGGGATCCTTAGTCAAGAGGGACACCCGGTAGCCTTCTTTAGTGAGAAGCTATGTGATGCTAGGACAAGATACTCCACTTATGACAAGGAGTTCTATGCCGTGGTGCAGTCCCTCTGACATTGGAGGCACTACTTGTTGCCCAAAGAATTTGTCATCTTTTCCGACCATGAGGCCCTCAAATACCTCAACTCCCAACAAAAGCTAAATGCCCGACATGTCCGATGGGTTGAGTTCATCTAATCCTACACTTTTGTCATCAAACACAAAGCCGGGAGTGAGAATCGAGCGGCGGATGCCCTTAGTAGGAAAGTTTCCTTATTATCCACTATCCAAGTGGAAGTGAGCGGATTTGATAGGATCAAAGATGAGTACCCTAGCTGCCCCGACTTTGGGCACATCTATACCACCTTGACCACCCATTCTAGCAAGGAACATGAGGGATTTGTCTTAGAGGATGGGTTCCTCTTCAAGGGGCCCAAGCTTTGCATTCCACGGACCTCACTCCGTGATTTCTTGATTTGGGAATTACATGCTGGAGGGTTAGCCGGTCATTTTGGGGTTCACAAGACCATTACCCTAGTTGAGGGTCAGTTTTATTGGCCAAGTCTCAAAAGAGATGTAGGCAAAATAGTGGGTCAATGTCGCACATGTGCTTCAGCCAAGCAGGTGAAGCAAAACACTGGCTTGTATACCCCACTTCCCATTCCCGACCGGCCATGGCAGGACTTAAGCATGGACTTTGTGCTAGGGCTACCCAAGACTCCTAGGAAGCATGACTCAATCTATGTGGTAGTTGATAGGTTTTCCAAGATAGTCCACTTCATCCCATGCTCCAAGACCTCCGATGCCTCCCATGTGGCCCGATTATTCTTTGATGAGGTTGTCCGTCTCCACGGGCTACCTAAGACCGTAGTATCTGATAGGGATGTCAAATTCACTAGCTACTTTTGGAAAACTCTTTGGCACATGATGGGTACCCTCCTCAAATTCTCCACTGCCTACCACCCCCAAACGGATGGCCAAACCGAAGTTGTCAATCGGAGTCTAGGGAACCTTCTTAGGTGTCTTGTTGAGGATCGTCCTGGGAATTGAGATCTCATCTTACCACAGGCCGAGTCTGCATATAACAACTCTATCAATAAGTCCATAGGAATGAGTCCATTCGAAGTCGTGCATGGGTACAAGCCAAGAAAACCTTCCGACCTCATTCCCCTTCCCCAACATGCTAGAGTGTCCATTTCGGCCGAGTCTTTTACACAGCATATTAGAGAATTACATGAGGAAATCCACAAGCACATCAGCAAAAAGAATGAGACTTATAAAAGGCTGGCCGACTCTCACCGGCGTCACCAAGAATTCCATGTGAGTGACTTTGTGATGGTAAGGACGGAGAGGCTCTCCCCGGGAGCCATCTCCAAATTGAGGCCACGTGGGGCTGGTCCCTTCCAGGTCCTGAGGCGCATTGGTGCAAATGCCTATGAGTTAGATCTCCCTGAGGATTATGGAGTAAGTCCCACGTTCAATATCGCCGACCTAGTGCCATATAAGGGACCCACGGTGGTACCCAGTGAGGATGTTGAGCCTATTCCTTCCCTTGAGAGAGCACCCACCTGTGAGGAGAGACCACCAGCCAAGAGAGCCCAGCGTGAACGTATTGAACGAATATTGGATGAGCAAGTCACTACCACTCGGAGTAAGGTATACGAGCGCTATCTCGTCAGGTGGAAGGATCGGCCTCCTTCGGAGGATTCGTGGGTGAGTCGGGAGGATCTCTAGCAGTTGGATCCCGACCTTCTCGAGCAATATCACAGCTGGATGGACCCCTACTCGACGGAGTCGAGCTCTTCGCAGCCTAGGGGATTTGATGGAGGCATCACCCACAACTCCCTTTGGCTCGGGTCTTCTTCACACTCCGGTGGCGATTGAGTCAGGCCTCACTCTATAATGGCCCATTATCCATTTTATGCTTTCCATTTGAGTCATTTTGATGTAATTTTCATTTTATTTGAGTCATGTCCCTAGGTCTTATGCTTATTTCCCTAAGTTAGAGTATCATTATGTCATCTAGTTAGGCTATTGGGCCCAATTCATTGGGCTAGGCCCAAGGGCGCCCCTTCCCCTTCGGTTATTTGTCATTGAGTCTTTTGTCAGGGACTTATTGTAAAATGTGGGCTGCCTATATATAGGACCCCACTCCCCTCATTTGGAACTAATGAATCAATCAATGAAAATGCCATTTGAGAGTTCAAAGCTTAGTTTAGTGGAGTGAATCCAATTGGGTGAGAAGCCCTAGGGTGAGAGATTCCCCACCCCCCCTCTTCTCTCTCTTTCTCTCTCCTCACTAAGGGGTTCACCCCATTTCCTCTCTCCTCCTCCTCCCAACCACCTCCAACCCCCAACCACCTCCATTAAAGTCACTCCACTTCCCATAGCCACCATTACTCCACCCCCTAGTTCCAAGGTAGAATCCTCCTCATTCCAACACCATCTTCCCTATTCCAACAAAATCTTCCCCATTCCAACACAATCACCCCTCTTCCCCACACAATCTCCCAGCTTCCTAGGCCATTTTGAATTTGAATTCCCCTTCCCTCCAAGTGTTTTGGCCGCCCCTCTCCCATCCCCATTAGGCTAGGTCGCCCCCCTCTCCCTCCATTCTCCTCCACCCTTGCACACCCCCCCTCTTCCTCCTGCTGAAACCTGCGACCTCCCCTTCTTCCTCCACCTCCCCTCTACCTTTAGCACCCCTCCATACCTCCCATACCTCCCCTCCACCATTCTTCATCCACCCCTCCCCCATATACTACCCCCTTCCTCTTCTTTTAGGTCATTTGAAGGCTATGTCATCGTCGCTGCTGGCAGTCCAGAAGTAGCAGATGAACCAGCAGCTTGCAGCAGCCACCACGACCACTTCCCGGCGAATCTGAAGGCCCAAGAGGCATCCCTGGAAGCGTCTACCTGTCTTCTTCGCGACGGCGGTGATTTCGTCTCCATTCGAGCTCTGAGCCATCCGGGAGGTCTGATCTCCCACAACTGTGCAGTGCTGCCTCTGCTGAGGACCTCAACTGGATTAGAAGCTCTGCCACGACGAACCCCGGAGGAACCGGCTCAAGAGCTCTTCTGAAAAGTTCTTCCTTGTCCGGTCTACTTTCAGAATCAAGAAACGGAACTTCGATCGGCATTCGCAAGCCAGAGTTATTATTTTTCTCCCCCAGCTACGCGATCCTGCTACCCACAGTCTGCATCAACCAGTCACCATTGTTCTGCGTCCCCTGGTCTTCTCTGACATCGGTTGGCTTCCCCGTCAGTTTTTCTGCGTAGAGGACTCGTCCACGATTCCAACGACTCCGGCAACGCTTGATTCCGTGTTCGGGAGCTGTCGGGGCATCCTCTGCAACCTGCTGTTGGAAACCGCGAACTGCCAGTCCGAAAGTCTGCCTCCCTGTTCGGGCCACCACCCAGACCAGCACCGGCGACAGAAGAAATTAACAAAAAATTGGGCGACTTTCTCGGCCTCCTACGAAGATTTCCCAGGTGGTTTCATCCCCAACAAAATTCGGTAGCAGCTTTAATCGTCATTTCTTCAGTCACCTGTCAGCACTCACAGAACTGGGCAGAATCAGCAACCTCCCGTCTTCGGTGTCCCCTTCTCACATTCCCCTCCCCGCTTGGCCGGCTTAAGGCCCCTCCCTGCGTGGAGGTAGTTTTGGTTGTAATCATCATTAACCCCCTCCCCAAGGTCCCCCTCCTGCGAGAGGTGTAGTATTGTAACCATTTGAGCAGGCCAAGCTACCCCGACGCGGCGTGTGGGGATCCACTCGCCTCCCCGCTCGCCCTCGTCTCCGAGCGGGACCAGTTTTTTCAAACCGGTCGAGTAAGTGCTCAAACCTAACTCCAATTTAGTGCTTGTCTTTCAATATTAGTTCATGTTCTGCTGGACGTGAGAGGGAGAGCTCGGTCCTCAAGGCCCATTGTCTTGAGTGATCACCGTGGGAAAGAGAGTACCCGGTGCCTTTGGCACTTTGTAGGTCCCATTGAATTGGGCATCCACACCCATTGGGTATCAAACTTTGGTCTTGCTGGCCCTCTACCAGCAGGGGTCCAACCCCACATCCTCCACTTGGCATCGTCAAGTCACCCCGGGCTTGGGTGAGCGACGGCCCAAATTGACCTATCTAGATTGTGAATGTGTTTGCTTGCCTAAATCCTAGGTTGTGTCGCATCAGGGTTATGATAACTGGACGACCTGAAGATGAATTTATATGGGGATAACGTGGGAGGAAGAGGGAGGTAATTAACCTACTTATAATTAGTAGCAGAAAGAAAGGGAGGGATAGAAAAGAAGTTTTAGAGAAGAAATGTACGGGAAGAGAGAGTTGGGATCCAGTGTTCTTCTGCGCCGAGGTAATTAACATATACTTCTTGCACCACACAGAAGAAACACTTTTCCACGTCAAAAGCAGGGAATATGAAGCTCTTACGATCTTTTATCAGTCGATTTTGTTTTTCAATTTAATTTATATCTGATCTCACACGGTGTATATACGTACGTAGTACGTACGTCGTAGGTTTCTTCGTCCTTAATTACACGCCTATTTATAGTTACGTACGTACGCTCAAATGTGTAGGACATTGTGTCAATCCCACTTCTATGGGGCAAGCTCGATCTATTTCTGCGGGAAAAAAAAGGGGGGGGGGAACTAAGAAAAAAAAAAGGAAGAAAAGCTTATGAGATTGTCTTGGGTGTGGTTATATATCAGGCTACAGGCTGAAGAGCGACATGCAGTGCTGCAACGTCGAGAGTGCGTCTGCGTCGAGAAATGGTGCGTCGGCCCGGACCGCTCCAGGTTCGGCTAGCTGCTTCAAAGACTGGGGTCAGATACGGTAGTGCTCTCCAGTAGACTGCGACGACCAGCTAGCTAGCTGATTCAGCAGTGCCTGCAGAAAGAACAGCACAATCTTGCATTTATTCCTTCGATCATGACAAATTAAATGAGCGTTCTAAGCTTAATTGAGCTTTGTCCTTGAATGAAAAAGAAATGAAAGAGAAGACCTGAAGAGAATCGTTCATTAATTTTTTTTCTCTGTATATATATATGGACCAAAAGCGTCTCAATAATATAATTTTGGTGCATCCCACTATCTTGGAATAGCTAGCGTTTACGGCGCGCCTATCCCGTTGTTATCTGCGGAGAGATCATCCCCATAACTTAATTAATTGCTTTGTGGAATTTCAATCATAGAAGGAGTCTGTGTGGTTCTCATCAAAAACTAACTCATGGAGAATTGCCCGGACATGCAATTAACAAGGAGAAATCCAGTGTATATATATGTACACATGGTTCGAGCTTCACAAGATACGAGCAATATATACATGACTTTAACTGTCCATCTAATGGTAAAATGCTGGCGATGCGAAAAGGCTCGTGTTTTAGGGACGTACGCTTATATGAAATTCCGTTGCTAAAAATGTATATATATATATATATATATATATATATATATATATATATATATATAAATATATATATATATATATAACATTGCTTAAAAGTCAAAATTTATGCTTTTACATCATCACCTCTTGTGGGATTGAATTAGGTCACCGAGATTAATTTATCACCATAATCTCACACCTCACTTTTGATATATCTTTTGACAAATCGCTGACATATATATGTGCAATTTTGTTGTACTTGTAATAAAAGGAGCATGACCATTCACTCTATCGTGGTAGAGAGAGCGACCCGAAGTAGAGTAACTGTGTATCTTTCGTTCCATATGTGAAGTGTTTTTTCAGGAACAAGGCCTTAATTATATATATATATACCACATCTGTACGTTGCTTCAAGATTAACGTGCATCACATATATTGTGCGCATATTCCGCAATAATTAATGCTCTAATTCTCTGGAAATTACTTGCATCAAAGAAGTGCATAATGCTTCGTGCAGGACTGTGCGTTCTTTATATCTTTAACGTGAGCATCTTCAGCAGGTCCACATTGAACATAGAAAGTCGAGGAAAACTCATTTTTAACACCCAATTAATATGTACCTTGATCAAAGACTGTACCTACTAACTTCTCGGGTGTGTGGTGGGACATAAAGATCGAGGAAGATCCGAAGATGGTATATATGGAGATTAAAATTCAGTGAGATTAAGGGGGTACGTACGTACAGTGGCCTGCTTACGCAGGAGAAAGCAAGGGAGGGATAGAACGGGAGTGATCACAGATGGAAGGAAGGAGGTTGCTAGGTTCAAGCCTTCTTCTGCAGGTGTTGCTTATGTTCGTGGTAATATCTGCGATTCCTTCTTGTTCCTCACTCCGGGATCCCTTCGTCGGTCTCCAACTCCGAGGTACCACCATATATACTTCCTGTGTGCTCTGATATATATGAAACACTTCTCAGGCACAAGTTAATTAATGAAGATACTAGCTATATGATCACTTATCATTTGAATGTGATCTAAATATCACAGCTTAATTAATTACACATTGTACGCTTAAGCGTTCCTATATATGCATAGATATATATATATATATATGTGTGTGTATATATATTTAACACATAATGATTAGAAGTACTTATTTATTTATCCGGAGGGAACCCCACCCCTTCAAGAGAAAGGAAAGAGATCGATATATGAGGTTGTGTTGGCCGTTCTCAGGCGGGCTGAGGAGCGACATGCAGTGCTGCAACGAGTGCACCTGCGTCCAGAAATACTGCATCTGCATGGATCGCTCCAGGTTCGGCTGCTTCAAGGACTGCGGATTTTGTCAGTGCTACGACAAGCCGGAGCCCACCTGTTACTGCGTCGACGTGTTGACCAGGTGCCCGCCGTCGTGCATGCTCTCCCCAGACGCCGCAGCCGGCGGCAACTAGTTTGGCACCCCACATGATAACCTTCTCCATAACTTCAAACCAGGGTTGGTTGTCCTAAATGTTTACTTTTGGTAGGTTGGATATATATAGTCTGTAGTAGTCTCAACGGGACGCGAAAATATCCATCGCATTAATTGGTTTCTGATGGGTCAACTCAGTGCCAGAAAGAATTGCAACTCCTTAATTATCAGTTCATGATGGTAGATTTGAAGAGCTAGAATGGTACGTAGTACATGGATTTATTTTTGCCCCGTATGTTCTTCTGTCAGAAAGAACCAAACTTTCTCTAATTATGTTTGTTTCCGTTTCGTTGTCGCATCTGAACTTCGATGAATGTATTGCATATGCACATGTGTGGTTAGTGCCATGGCAGAATTCTCTTGCAGGTGCTGTGTGTGGCAGATGATGTAGTCTCCCAATATATAAAAAAATATCACTTTTTAGAATCTTTGAACTTTCGTTTGTGGCATGCAGCTTTGGATCGAATGTTATGACATTAATTGATCATACATTTAAAACCTAAATGTTTATGACTAACCGAATATATCAAGAAAAATACCAAAAAATAATATCGTACGTATGATATATTAATTACATCACCTTAAAGCATGCTAAACAACACCAGATCAGAAATCAACTTTGTACTTGTACAATTAGATTAATTACTGGGATACCAACAAGCAGGTCAAATTAATGACTAGATGATATCCTTACCACAGTGGTGTGGGCTTCTCTTTCATAACAGGAAAATACAACTAAAAGCCTTAAAAGTTTTGATCTTCAATTAGTCTATGCTTAACCGAACGTTGCTCTGTAGGACGTGGACTTCATGCACTTATAATGGTCTTTATGTACTGCTATCCAGGGAGGTATACATGCAATTGCATTGTTGCAATAGTAATGTATAAATTCTATTAGGGATTTTTGCATATATACTCCTATAAAATTTGGTTTTGTCAAATATATCTCTCAATTATGCACGTTATCGTGAATATCCTCAAAATATGAGTAATGCCACAGTTATACTCTCACTGTAACTCACGTGTGTTTAACCCGAGTTAAGTGTGGGTTAAAGAATAAAATATCTAATCTACCTTTAGTTAAAAAAAACCATGATTATCCTCTCTCTCTCTCCCCCGCCTCTGTCTCTCTCTCTCACCGATGAAACCCTAGCCAGCGGTGGTGGGAGTGCAGGGGGTGGGCGGCGGAGCTGCGGAGAGGAGAGGGGGATCGCCAGATGTGTATGTGAGAGGATGGCCTGTGTAGCAGGGAGGGAGAGGGGGTGTCTGCGCAGGAGGAGTGGGGGTCGGGAGGGGGTGGGGGAGAGCTGCAGAGAGAGGGTGGGGGGATTGGCCGGAGGTGACAGTGGAGGTGGGGGGCAACATGGATATACAGATCGAGAGCATGGGGGGGCTTGGACGGAGGTGGCAAGGGGTGGGGGCTTGGCCGATGGTGTGGCGCTGAGGGGGGGGGGCTTGGCTGGAGGTGGGAGGGGGAGTGGTGGTGGCCGGAGGTGGCTGTGGAGGTGGGGGGGTGACGCAAATTTGCAGATCGAGAGGGTGGGGGGGCTTGGCCGTGGCGCGAGGGAAGGGGTTTGCACTACAAGAAAAAGTGGCTATAGCGACCGAATTAGCGACCGATTTAATCGGTCGCTAGTCGGTCCTAAATAGAGACCAATTCGGAGACCGAAATAATCGGTCGCATAACCGAGACCGTTTCAGCGACCGCATGTATATCGGTCTCTAATCGGTCGCTATTATTGAGACCGAATTAACTTCGGTCTCCAGTCGGTCGCTGATGCCGTTATACTTCCTACTACGACCCCCGCCCGCCCGAGCCCTCCCGCCCGAGCCCCCCCCCTCCCGCCCGAGCCCCCCCTCCCGAGCCCCCTTCCCCTGCGGCCCCCTCTCCGCCCTAGCCCCCCTCCCCGCTCCCGCCCGAGCCCCCTCCGCCGGAGCCCCCCCTCCGCCCGAGCCCTCCCGCCCGAGCCCCCCTCCTCCGCCGGAGCCCCCCTCCCCGTGCTGCCTCCCGCCCGAGCCCCCCTCCGCCGGAGCCCGTCGCCGCGCCGCTCGCGTCGAGTCGCCGTCGCCGCTCGCCCTGCCGTCGTCGCCCTCCGCAGGTACCTCTCTCTCTCTCTCCTCCAACTCTACTACTCCGTCGCCACCAACCCCCTCAACACCAACACCAACACCAACACCTCCACGGCGAGGGCGAGGGCGAGAGCGAGAGCGAGGGCGAGGAGGTGAGGAAGAGGAGGAACCGCCACCCCACGCGAGCTCCCCAGCCATGGCCGCCACCGCCTCACTCGCCGTCCAGGCCTTGGTCTCCCGCGCGCTCGCCGCCGGCGCCGGCCACGGCCAGGCAGCGCAGCCTGACCGCCTCGCCCTGCCCGCCGGTTTCCGTCTCAGCTACTGAAATTGGTCCACCGGGCCTAACTGATCAGGGATTCAATAAGTGCCATATTTCTCAAGACTCTGGCACATGTTACTGAAATTGGATCAGATGGTCAGATGGATCATCCGCCGCATGATCATTAAGAGTAGTCTATTTGACTCCTATTGGATGGGCTTTGCTCTACCTAAGACATTGTCATATTTTGGTTGATTTCTTTCCATTGATTGGTCAATGAAATAATCACATGGGTCAGTTACTTAGTTTGATTTCTGTCATATTTGGTGGATCAAGACAGAAGCATTTGATCTTCAAGGTACACCTAATATTATATATGTAGGTTAGTTAAATACACTGCTTTGATCTTTCAAGAAGGAATGCTCCATCTTCTATTAAGCTCAATCCGATTTTTCTTTTTTTTTTCTTGGCTAGGTCTTTCAATCTCTCACATGGTCCAAGATTATAGTGGACACTTGGATGGATGTCAACTAAATTTAACCTACCTAATTAAGATCATAAAAGATTCACTATTTTAATTCAAAAAGATAAAAAGAGTTCTAATTAAAAAAGATAAAAAGTCTAATTTCTCACATGGGTGGAGGGTTACAGCCAACTCTTTATCTCACTTTGACAGAAGAATAGATAAAACGAGGATAATCTCTCCTACATTAGTTTATCCTACCGTCTAGTCTTATTTACTTTGATAAGTTATGAGTTATCCTTTTAGAAACAGTTTTCTTATCAGTGTTCATTAATTGTATGGTAGCGCCTGTGCTCTTATGTGGCATAATTGTTCGTGAATCATGCCCTGGAAGCATTTTCAGCATCCGTGAAAAATTATAATACCCTGCTTTCTTTACTTGGATTCATATTTCCGTATTTAGGTTGATTCAGTAGTGACACGTTGTGAGAACGATAATTCCCCCTCAACCTTATTGGAATTAAGCAGGCGCATCTGCTATGTGCATAATCCATGATCTGTTCTTCGTGGGAATATCTGCTAAGGTGTAAGCATAGCTTTTGTTTTTATGCTTGTACTCGAGGGTTTTTATGCTTGTAAACCTATTGGAACACCATATGTTACTTGAGAAATATGTAAACGTGGTAGGACCTTTTTCTTGCCTATGTTCCCTCAGATTTTTAATTGGTAGAAATTTCTGGCAACAGCCAAGCCATCCTCTGATGTTTCTTTTGACTTCATCCTATGAGAAAATGATATTAATTATCAGTTTGCTTTTTATATTTGTAATCACCTTTTTATGTTGCTTACCTATTGTCAAATGTAAAATTTATCATTAACAATATTTTGTATCTTTTGTCAGTATTTTTGCCAGTTCTTAGAATAGAAAACACGTAATGATCAGCCTAAACAAGAACTAAGATGGTTTGCCGTCTTCTTCTGTGGTGTGCAGAACATTCAATTTAGCTTGAGTTTTCATGATTATTAAAGCAGAAAATACAATGTGATGCTTCCTAAGTTCCAAAAAAATGGTTGGGGGTGAGGGCTGACATGTCCTCTTACAACTTTGTTGACTATGTGAATGAACTCATTGTGTCTTTCTCCTTATTCTTTCTCACACCATTGTCTAATGTTTGTTTTGTTCTAAAGTGATTGAAGATATATGTTTACATTTCCCCCATATTTATGGCAATCACATTATTGGTGGTCCAGAGTAAAAGATGCACTATTGGTGACCTAGAGTAAAATATATGATGTTCTACATTACTTTCCTCTATTAGTCCTTTAAGCAAAAATGTTACCTTAGAAAAAGTATTCTTTTTCTCCTCACACAAGTATTAACTTGTATACAGGCCCACAAGTGCCTATACTATATACGCTTGATGAAGTCTTTCTATAGCTTTTCTATGCTGCAGATTGTTTGTTCTCTTCTTCTAGATTACTTCTTCTGTGTTAGTCTTTAATCAAGGATACTACATTAGCGAGGAAAATTTTCCTCACACAGTTACTAGCTTGCATGAACTGCAAGTGTCAGACTTCATATTCATTTGAGTCTTTGTTTATTGCAGATTGTTTGCTCATTTCTTGTCCGAGATATGGGGATTGATTGGCGAATGGGAGCTGAATGGTTTGAGAAATGTCTTTTGGACTACGATCCATGTTCTAATTATGGAAACTGGACTTATGGGGCAGGTTAAGCTCTTTTGCAGACTTCTCTATTCCATTTTTTAAATTTTCACTTCATGGGCCTTCTGTGAATTTTCATTTTTATGATGAGAGACTCAATCATAAGGTAAGGTTCACCTGAGACTAACACACCTAAGTGATACTTCAGGAATCACGGGAGATAAGCTGATTGCTTTCACATTTTTCTATGTTCATTAATTTGCTTGGTACTAACCAAATGTATTATTTATGACAGGTGTTGGAAACGACTGGGGTGTATTTTACTGCATCTTGAGGGTTCCACTTGTGAAACTTTGGCTGCTCTTAGTGGAGATGGAATTGCATTCTATGTCTTGTGGCCACATTATCCCCTTTGGATAACTTCTCATGTTGCCGTCTCCAACTGAATGAATTTTATTGCTTTCAGGTATTTTCCATGATTCCTGGTTTTAGCTCGGAGTTGATGCCGAAAGGTCGTGAACAGGAAAGCCAGGCAAAGATCAAGCGATACATGTACGTGATGGGTTCTATGACCAATGAAGGTACTCTCATGGTGTTTTCTTCTTCCATATTGTCCATTATACATGTGAATATCAATATACTCATTCTGCTGTTTATATTTGACATAGCTTTTATTTCAATCTTGGGCGTAAGACTGGATGATGATGATAGTGCTATGGTGTCATGGTGTGTACCCATCATGCATTGTGATCAATGTCCATATAAGTAAACTAGCAGAGTACAGCCCACTTCAAGTGTTTCTGGCAGTACATTATGATTATTCCACCATTTACCTGTGAATATGTATTTGATCCCGGGCGCATGAATTATTTCTCTCCACTGTTTCATGCAAGCTTTGTAAATGGGGAAGGAGATCATGAGCTCATTAACCTGAGGTGGGAATTGCTTTTGGATGAAGTATGATCATTACATCGACCGTAGTCTTGAAGTCGGGAGTGTTTAACCTTTCCAAGTCTCTCATAATCCAACAGTCATTTACCTTTCCACTTATTTGATCCACAATCCCATTAAATTTGAGGAAGTGATCCTTGTTATGACACGACCACTCCGACGGACAGAGTGACCTCTCAAGATCTCGATCCGCACAACAAGAAGGGAGGAAGAAGAAGGAACAATCACACAAGATAGGAACACATATTTACGTGGTTCGGAGGTTACCCCCTACGTCCACGGGCGACGGCGACAGTGGAACTTCACTAGATGTGGAGAAATATACAAAGAAGTCAGCACCCCAACTTGGAGGAACAAATCCTCTCACAAGAAACTCTCTCAAGCTATCCCCCCAAGACCTCTTTTAGATCTTCTCTCTAAGAAGCTCACTCGGGCTCTCACTTGGGGGCGGGTTTCATTTTTCATCGAATTAGAAAATTATTTGGGACTATTTTATTTTTCTTGGTCCAGTTCAAAAAATTAGCACACCGCCTAATTACTTAGTCCATCGGCTAGTGTGTGCAATTTGATTTTTCACCCTTTATCTTGGTGCATGTTCTATGTTGTTGGTTTTTCTTTCACATTTATTTGGGAACCCATTATTTACATCAGGCAGCCAATGACCGGATGCGTGGAGATTGTTTTCTCACTCTATATTTCATACCGGTTGATCTATTTGCCTGAGTTTTCTTTGTCATTTATTTCTCGTAAGTGTTGTTTACGTAAGACAATGAATATATTTAATTAGGTGGCGATTCATTTTCCACCGTTCATTTTGTGCTGGATGATGCATTTGCAGGGGACTGTATGCCTTCAAATTTATTTATGATTGTGTTGGTTAAATCTGGCAAGACATGATTTTTTGTGCAGAATGATTTTATAAGCCTTTTTTCAAGTAGGATGATCTTACCTTACTTGGGTATCCTTTCTCATTTATGCATGATAATTGTACTTTACACAATCAACACCATGATTTTGTGTGCAGGTTCATTTTTCACCCTATTTTCATGCTCCATGATCTATTTCCTTGGGTTTGGACATGTTTATGGTTTTGGACATAGCTTGGGCACGACTAGGGTGTTATCATCATGCTCGAGTTCGGTCTCACATGCGACCTCTCCATTTACCACACCAGCAGCCCCAGATGGTTCTTCCAGTGCCGCCCCGACCATGACTCCAGATATGTTTAGGCAGATCGTCAACGAGACCGTCTCTCAGAATATCTCTCAGAATATCTCAACCATCGTCGCTCAGACCGTCTCCCAGATGCTCACATCCTTGGGAATTGATAGTAGTAGAGCACCTCCTGCACCTCCTGCACAGCAGCCTCCGGTAAGTATTTTATTTGATTGATTTTCTATTTGTTAACTCTAAATATCATCTTACAAAATATAAGAATTTAGATTGAGGAGGGGAAAATATCATTTTCTTAACTCTAAATATCATCTTACACCTATCCTCTGGATATTAGAATCAACAGGCAGACTGTTCTGCAGGATTTTCCATAGGTGTATAGAGATTTTGGTTAGAACTGAAAGTGAAAAGATATGTATAAATTCTATTCACTTGAGTGGGGGAGGATACAGATCTATAAATATTCATAAAGCTAGAATAATATAAGGAAAGTAACATGTAGACATGAATAAAATATGCCAATTTAGGTGAAAAGATCTCCCCAAAGTCTGGTAACTGTCATGGCAGGAAGCCAGGAACAGCACCTCTAAGCAAAGGAAGGGCAGTTCATACAAAGGAGCATAGGTCATAAGTTACCGGTCGGATGGCCGTGCCGGTCATTCCAATATGACCGGGGAGATGAAAGTGACTTGTCAGAACTGACGGAATCCAAATCGGATGCCCGGTTTGAGCTCGGCGCTCAAACTTCATTTTTAAAATACACTTAGTTCAAATGAACTGTTAGGACGGGTCCGGGGGTCTAAAATTCGAAATACCGGTCGGATGGCCGTGCCGATCATTCCAATACGACCGGGGAGATGAAAGTGACTTGTCAGAACTGACGGAATCCAAATCGGATGCCCGGTTTGAGCTCGGCGCTCAAACTTCATTTTTAAAATACACTTAGTTCAAATGAACTGTTAGGACGGGGCATTTGGTTCTAAAATCTGAAATACCGGTCGGATGGCCGTGCCGATCATTCCAATACGACCGGGGAGATGAAAGTGACTTGTCAGAACTGACGGAATCCAAATCGGATGCCCGGTTTGAGCTCGGCGCTCAAACTTCATTTTTAAAATACACTTAGTTCAAATGAACTGTTAGGACGGGTCCGGGGGTCTAAAATTCGAAATACCGGTCGGATGGCCGTGCCGATCATTCCAATACGACCGGGGAGATGAAAGTGACTTGTCAGAACTGACGGAATCCAAATCGGATGCCCGGTTTGAGCTCGGCGCTCAAACTTCATTTTTAAAATACACTTAGTTCAAATGAACTGTTAGGACGGGGCATTTGGTTCTAAAATCTGAAATACCGGTCGGATGGCCGTGCCGATCATTCCAATACGACCGGGGAGATGAAAGTGACTTGTCAGAACTGACGGAATCCAAATCGGATGCCCGGTTTGAGCTCGGCGCTCAAACTTCATTTTTAAAATACACTTAGTTCAAATGAACTGTTAGGACGGGTCCGGGGGTCTAAAATTCGAAATACCGGTCGGATGGCCGTGCCGATCATTCCAATACGACCGGGGAGATGAAAGTGACTTGTCAGAACTGACGGAATCCAAATCGGATGCCCGGTTTGAGCTCGGCGCTCAAACTTCATTTTTAAAATACAAGATGAAATTTGAACTTATATTGTGTGTGTGTATTTATATATATGAAAATGAGCTGGCTTAAACTATTGGCATACTCTTGTTAATGCTTGATTTCTTTATTAAGTCTTGTTAATGCTTGATTTCTTTATTAAGGATTTGATTATAATTTTTTTAAATGATATACAGGATCATCCGTCGCGAGATGTTGGACGAGACGACGACCAGGATGATGTTGGACGAGACGACGACCAGGATGAGACATATGTGGAGGATTTGTGATTTTATTTTAGTTGTGTATGTTGTCATTTTATTATTATGGATGTATGATTAATTTGTGATTTTATTTTAATTGTGTGTAATTTGAGGTTCGTGGAGATTGTGATCCGTGTAGTTGATTTATTATTGTTTTATGAAATTGTTATTTATCAGGTGTTTGTATGTGATGAATTTGAGATTTGTCGATATTGTTGTCTGTGTAGTTGATTTTATATTTATGTTATGAATTTGTTATTTATCAGGTAATTTATTTATCAGTTTAAATAAATTTTTTAAAAAAAAATAATGCAAAATTAGCGACCGCATGGAGACTGAATTGCGACCGAATAGCGACTATACGTTATATTACTTTTATTAAATAATTATACTTGGCGACCGACTAGCGACCGAATTGAGACCGAATAAATCCGATAGGTTAATTTTATTTTTAAAAATACAACATAATTAGAGACCGAATAGCGACCGAATTGAGACCGACTTAATTAGCGACCGATCAGGCGACCGATTATAATCGGTCTCTGGTAACGACTGATACTGCGACCGAATTATGTCGGTCGCTATATAGCGACTAGTATATAGCGACCGACATGTTCGGTCGCTAGATAGTCTCTGTTCGGTCGCAATGCAGATTTGCGACCGATCTACGACTGAATAGCGACCGCTAGGTCGGTCGCTATCCGCGATTTTTCTTGTAGTGTTGGCTGGTGGTGGCAGGGGGTGGGGGCTTGGCTGGAGGTGGGAGGGGGAGTGGTTGTGGCCGGAGGTGGTAGAGGGTGGGGGGGCTTGGCCGAAGGTGGCAGAGGTGGGGGCTTGGTTGGAGGTGGGATGGGGAGTGGGGATCACCGGAGGTGGGGGGGGACCTCCAGCATCCCCTGCCCTCTCTCTCTCTCTCTCACACACACACAGAGAGAGAGAGTAACGGAGCTACAGAGAGAGGGTGGGGGGAGAGGGAGACGGCGGGGGGGGGGGCCACCAGCGATGAGGTGGGGGTCTCTGTGAGGAGTGAGGGGTGAGGGACGGAGCTACAATTAAGTAGGGTGCCGACGGTGAGGTGGGGGGAGAGAGAGAGGGACACTGGCAATGACGTGGTGGGAGAGGGAGGAAGATGGGTGGGGAGGGGGCGCCAGTAGTTCTCTCCCTCTCTCTCTCTCCCCAAGGATATTTTTGATATTTTATTACGCCTAATGGGGGTATATGGAATATTATACGGAATATTTGACTTCCATCGACATCATTAAACTTGAAGGGTATAAATATAATGTTTAGTTCATTCAAAAAAAATGTAATGTTTAAAGCTAAATAAAGAGTGTTCATGATAATAGTTCTAAATCAGGGGTATATTTGACAAAACTTATATTTGGAGGACTATATACACAAAAATCCCATTTTATTGTTACGTGTAACCGTGTATTCCATTTTGATTACAAGATTTAACCGACAAACCCAAAATTTCTTCGTCACAATCTGCATCATTAATAGCTTAATTTCTTGTTGGAGGAAAAGAAAGTACTTCCTTCATCTCCACCTTTCGATCTCCTGTATCTTGTGATCTATAGTTTATATTCTTGGAGACTGCTTTATCAGCTCTCTCTTATTGCGGAAAGAGGAAGTTTCCTGCATCTCCACGCCTCTCCTGCAACTTGAAACTTAATCAACAGGTTTTGTGATTCTGTCCACTGGCTTTAACCTGAAGCTGAGGCAGGTGATCATGATTGGAAGGCAACCATTAGGGAAGAAGCTTCGGACAAATTGTCTGAGAACACACATTTTAGATAAACGAAAAAATAATAAATACGCCAGGTATTTTTCATGGAGTTTTTGGAAAAATATTGCCAAAAGGTGAGCTCCAGAGAGATTAAGGACTAACCTGAGAAAAAGGAAAATTGCAGATCAACTAAAAATTTTGAAAGCACCAATTTAAGTACGTAGAATTACTCATGCAAAGTATGCCACTAAAAAAAGAATACGTCATATGATACTTCAATTTATCACAGCTCTGCTCTTTTTACCAGAAATATTGCACAATACATTTATCAGAAATGGTCGATCTTTTTGCCACTAGACATGAAGATGGTCAGAGTGTCTGAAGTTAGGAATTTTTAATCATCCTTTCAACCTTCAAGTGTAAGAACTTGACGTGCAAGAAATTATGGTCGTCACAACCAAGGTTTGTTGTCCCGGGTGTCTCGATCACGGTCCGGGACGAGATGAGATGGTATTATCCCGTTCCGTCTCGGTCTATTCCGTAAAATGTCAAAATGAATTATATATATATATATGATATATATATATAATAATATAACAAAATTCTTAACTTAGTTAGTTAAGTGATTTGTGCGCTTTATTTAAGATGTCTTGGGTTTGAATCTACTCGAAACTGATGAAGACACTTAACCATCTTACCTATAAAATATTTTATATTTAAAATAAAATATTAAATATATGGAACATCTCAGTCACGACTCACGGCCCGAACGTCCCGCCTAACACCTAAGTCGGATCAAGTCGTGCAGGTCGAGCCGTCCCGACTAGATCCTGCAAACCTTGGTTGCAACAATTAATAAAAATCTTTTGCCATCCTTTCTTTATACCATGGTGGGTAAAACTCCATTGTATGGAATGAGGAAAAACACCGAATCAATACGAGAGAGAGAGAAATAATGGCAGCTCCTCTTATACAATTTTTTACCATCGTCATTCTCAAAGTTCATCCGTAAACCTTTATCATGGTCAAACATTGATTTTTCCATATAAGTTTTTACGACCACAGTAAATTGTTAATTAGCCCCCGAGTTCTTAAGACGTACATATAATTCCCTATCATCTTCCAACTCTTATTAAAACTTCTTTGTGATAAAAAAAGAATATTTTGTGTAAAATTTCATGTTATGGGTGGATGCGTCCACTGACGTCTTACATCACGCCTGCTGTCTAGCTTGTCTCTCTCTCTCTCTTAAAGAGTGTAGCAGGGGAACTAGGTCGAATGCGTCCACTGATCTCTTATACCATACCACTTAATTAACTCACGCATATCCACCTCTCTTAGTGGAGTGTGGTAGAGACATGATAACTCTAGGATTAGTCGGGGTCATACTCGTCAGTATCGGTCCAAAGCCCCCAACTATGTGTGCATACAGAGACGGACTGTCCCTCCGTCAAGATCCTACGGTCGATATTTTCTCTCAAACTCGGACTCAGGTTGCAGCATAAGAGGATCCCATGGTAACCAACCTACACTGTCTCATTGGAAAGCTCTCGACCTCGTGATCGGAAAGCTCTACACTCAGGAAGCTATCGCTCTTGGCTACGTAGCCGACGCGTGCAACACACCCAGTAAGCTACGCTAGCGGGGTTTTACTCCAAAAGAACTCTAACTCACGCATCCACAAGGAAACCATCGATCACTCATCCACACCAAGACTGCACTAAAACACAATCATGTCGTTAACCATTTTAGGTCGGATAACAGAAACCAACGAACGCCAACCCACTAAAGTTCACACGGGAAAGATCCTCCGCTATTACCCATGCCACCCAGAAATGACCTTCAACAGTTATACAGGACCACCCCAGCACACGAAATCATGTGGGCACACCGTCAGCGAAATCACACTACCCACAGACACTCAGAAGCACCGGAAGCACAAATCCAGATGGAGGGGGGTGTCCGGAACACTGGGAGCAAGGCGGCATGGAATTAAAAGATGGAAGTTTTTCCTTTCCTTTTTTATTAAATAGATTTTTTTATTAAATAGATTCTTTTTATTTGGGGTGTTTGATATTTGTTTATTATTTCATATGCACAGGCGTGTCAGTTATGAGGTGACAATTTATTCAGACTCCAAAGATCCAAAGACTAGAAGTCACATGTATGTGCACTGTCTTACCAATCAGACAAAAGGAGATATCGAGTCGAGACCCAAAATCTACCGTACCGTAAAGATTACGGTGTTAATTACATCTCCCTAAAAGGAAAAAATTCTTGATTAATCGTCACGAGAAAGGGCCCAATGGCATGAGACATATATTCGTACATGGAAGAAAAATGCAAGAACCCTTATTTCTTGTAGCGGGGAATAAAAGGGAACTTTACACTGATTGGGATTTTCACTCCCTTTCTTTTTTGTTACTGCCATTTTTTATTTTGCTTTGCATTTTTTTTGTTTTGTTACTTTTTATCGTTGCCATGATCATTATTATCAATATTATTATTATCTTGTTTTTTATTTGTTTATTATTATTATTATTGTCATTATTTTTATCTCATTACCACTATTGTTATTTTATTGTTCATTTTTTATTTATCACATTTTTATTCATTCAAATTTTATTTTCAGTTTATATATTTTTCTTATTATTTTATTATTTTACTATTTGTTTCTTTCATTGGTTTCGTCTCATCGTGCCCCTCTCTGCCGTACAGATACCGTAGGCGTGCATTATAAGATGGCCATGGCATTAAAAGGGTGAGATGGCACCATTTCTTCTATTTTTTATCTTTCATTTGATCGATTTGACCACACCCCGAACAACAACATCCATGTATATTTACTATCATCTTCGTCATCTTTTTTATTTATTTTTATTATTTATTTTTATTATTTATTATTTATTATTTATTATTTTATTTTTTATGAATAAACCACGCGGTAACATCTAAATTTAGCTTTTCGAGAAGATCTCAGAGTCCACGATTCCTGCAAAATTTTGACAATATCTCTCCCGTACCTCGGGCATATTGGGATTGATGAACGAGTACTCATCTACGGAAATTCGATATAGTCACTTAATTTCCTTAGGTGCGCACGAAACAACGAACACTCACAATCTATTACGGTGTCATATCCCCGAGGGCCGAGGCTTAACCTACTAATAAGGGATTGGAATCGTCGGGCTATCCTGAGTGGAGTTCGAATCATGACATTTATATGTATTTTTGGTTGCAACGACAGGTGATACAGGAGATGAAGCCCAGTTATCAAGAGGGTGCCAGTCCACTCGGTAAAAAGGAGGAAACAGACAAAGTATTGGGGCTCACGCAGGGCTTGGCCCTCAATCCCAGCGTGGGCGTAGCCAACAATAATGACTATACTCAGGTTATGTTTGGTATCAGGGTAAAGGGTGATGAAAAAAGGTTGTATTCTTATTACTTGTTTGGTAAAAAATAAGAAT
This sequence comes from Amorphophallus konjac, assembly GCA_022559845.1. NCBI lineage: Eukaryota > Viridiplantae > Streptophyta > Magnoliopsida > Alismatales > Araceae > Amorphophallus > Amorphophallus konjac. Next base: position 423,102,731 of record CM040126.1, on the reverse strand, counting down.
AAGAATGAGAATAGGGATATAAATATAGAATTTTACCCTTGTTATCTTGGGTTAAAATCTGCTATGTTATTCTTCATTTGGTAGGGATTAAGATGACTTAAATAATTTTTTTACAAATCTTCAACTTATACTTAATAAATATTAACAAATATGTTTATCACTAATGACAAACCTAATTAAATTTACATAATGATTGTGATTAGATAAATTACGATCATCATAAATATAATTATTAAGATATTTTACTTTATTTATAATACTAATTAATGTCCATGATATCTTAATCATGATTATTAATATTGTTAAATTTTATATTCAGATAAAAGAAGAAAAATAATAAAAAAAGGATGATTTGTATGTTTATTCCCTTCTATTAATGAAACTAGTTAAAAAAATATTTTTATTAATCTATCTTTAAATTAACAATGTGCAAAAATTACGTTGGAACAACTACCAACCCCTGCACACACACACACACACACACACATATACGTAATCTCTCCTGAACACACACACACTGAACACACACATGTCGGCTGTGTCCCCTTGTGGACACCAAAAATTATACACACAGATATCCTGTTCGGCCCAGCATCAACAACGGCACCGAGTGAAGAAGCCCTGGAAAGACTGGTCACCCGGACTCCCCAAACAAATGCACACACTACCGTGAAGCCGTCTCCGGAATCACGACAGCGAAGATAAATCAATCACCAAGAGCTCCACAATCCATGGGCCTCGAAGAAAATTAAATGGGCCACAACTCGTGCTCACAACGGGCTCAAAACTGCCCATTTAGCCCTTCAGCGGCGCCCCTTGATGCTTCAGCAGCACGCCCCTAGAGCCTTTCAGCGGTAGAGCCCCCATGGGCTTCAGCGGCACGCCCCTGTGGGAATGGTTTTATTCATCATTTATTTATTATTTTTGTTGTTGTGTTTATTGGTTTATTGGTTGGTTTGTTAGGCGTGCCAGTCACCGGAGTGACGATTTATTATGCGCTCGATCTGACTCAATCAGTCGATTGTGAAGTCCGAGTCGGGACCGGAAGTCCGTCATACCATAAAGGTTATGACGTTAATTATGCTCTTCCTAAGAAGGACAACCCTTGATTAAACGCCAAAATAGGGGGGGGGGCCTCGGGGCGGTTAAAAAAATGACAGTGCATAACATTGAAGTTCTTGTTATTCTAAGAAGGTGATTGAATAGACGACAAATTATTAAATCAGCATGACCCCTTTGTGTGGGTCATACCGGGCAGAGATAAGACACCGTCCACGCAGTGGCGGGGCGGGGCCTGGACGATCATCGGAGACATGTCCCCTTTCACGTTTCTCATCCGGCCAAGGGCCTCGAGGTATTTGTATCCCCCGAAGAATTGAGCCAGACGGAAGGCGTATGATACACATTTTCTGGGGCTTATCAGGGTTAAAGCGTCAATCGACATTTCAGCAGCATTTCCCCTTTATCTGGATCATGCCCAGGGGGAAATAGGCAATCACCCACGGAGTGCCGGGATGAAAGCCGAGAGAGAGAGGGGTGCCGAACCTCCTGAATTACATATGTTTGTCATGGGGCGATGTTCGATTTTCCCTTAGGGAAGCCGGTGGAACTCATGCAGTGGCAGAGCCCTCCCGAGCTAAAGGGGTTATTCATGAATCCGATACGGGATGGTGGAACATAAGGGAGTCTGTCCCCCTTTAGATTTATCCCCGGGACCAGTCTGGTGACTCATGGGTATCCCTGAGTAAGTCTGATCAAGCTATCGGAGGCCCAATTGGATGGCAGGATAGGTTCTCGGCGCAACTCAAGTTGGATGGGATTCCCGGCGCAAAGGCAAGGTGGAAGAGGGGTTCTCGGAGCAGCTCAAGTTGATATGGAGTTCCCGGCGCGCCCAGGAGATGGGTTCTCGGCGCGCCCAGGAGATGGGTTCTCGGCGCGCCCAGGAGATGGGGTTCTCGGCGCAAGAAGGCTTGCGCCGAGAACTATTTACCTATTCTACTGTTCGTGGTGCCGGGATGGGTAAGAGACGGCGCCGGGATGGTTTTGAATGGTTTCCGGAGCCCTGCTCTTGGGTCTCTTGATGATTCAGGCCAAGGTAGATGGGTTCTGTGGGGTCAAAGTGGATCAGTTCATCAGATTGGAACTGGATTAGGTTTAGGCTCCAAAGAAAGGCCAGGGTCGAAGAGGATTTGGGGAAATCAGGGTCTAGAGAATCCCTGTCACCAGTATAGTGCAAAGTCCCGGGGACAGCTTAATATCGTCTTTCATCATCCTGGGAGAATTTTGGCAGCACCTCCCCTGGACTTAGAATTTGCCAGGGAATGATAGACAATCACCCACGGAGTGCCGGGGTGAAAGCCAAAGAGTGTTGTGCCTCTGTGGTTTTGATGATTGATTTTGATGTGAGTCATACACTGTGAGTCACCATGCATTGATGTTCTGTTTTGATGATTGATTTGGTTTTGATGATTGGTTGTTGATGTGAGTTAATCAAATGTTCAGTCATCTTGCTGCTCAGTTTAGTTTAATATATTTTGATGTTCAGTCATGTTAACTGATGCATAAAGCATTCATTGCTACACTCTGTCTGCATAGTTGTCACTGCAGTGCGTCAACTCAGTGTGCCGATGCGTCGACCCCTTGGTCATTTTTGTATCTGTCCATACAGTAGTGCGTCAACTCCTTGAGCTGATGCGTCGACGCTTCAGTTCAGTTTCTTCATTTGATGAAGTCTATACATCATCAGTTGATCATCAAGAATATACGTTGCAGCGTCAACTCATTGGGCTGCAGCGTCAACTCAGCAAGTATGCACATCAGTCTTCACATGCTAAGTCTGTACAGCCTACGTCTCATGCAGCGTCAACGCTGTGAGCATTCTCAAGACATTAGCGTCAACGCTATAAGTGTGTACATCGCTTTCACGTCACCAAGTCCATACATTTGTCCTCCTTCAAAGTCTGTACAGCCGCTGGTCTAGCTTCATGAAGTCTGTACATCAGACTGTTACAGGAAGTCTGTACATTGTCCGTCTTCCTTAGCGTCTTGATAGTTGATGTCTACACATTAGCCTTCATGCTCCTAAGTCTATGCATTACTGTTCATGCATAAGTCTTCATAAGTCTGTACTTTGGACTGTCTCTCTCAGCGTCTCATGGCATAAGGTCTGTACACTCGAATTGCCCTTGATCTGGTCAAGTGTATACACTCTCTCACTGTAGCTTTCAGCTACTCAAGTCTATACACTGGACTGTTAGGTCATGTCTATACAACGTGGGCTTCAGTTCTTCAAGCCTACACATCGACTGTTCATGCAAAGTCTAGACATTCGAACAAGTCTGTACATTGGCCGTCAAAGCCCTCAAAGTATGTACATCCTTCAAGACTCTCAAAGTCTGTACACCCTGCTCTGTCAATTCAGATTTTAAAGTCTATACAGCGTTCGTCTCAGCCACCGTCTCATTCAGCGTCTCACGCTTGCAAAGTCAATACTCTGGTCGGTGGAACAAAGTCTGAACATTGTCTCACTCCGTCAAAGACCATACATTTGTTTTCTCTTCAAGTCTGGACATTGGCTTCATATCATAAAGTCTATACATTGGGCCTAACATTCCAACTCTACACTGAACCTTCGTTCATCAAAGCCTCAAGTCTGTACAGCGTGAAGTCTACACTTTGGCTTCACGTTTTCAATGTCTGTACAGTGGCTTCACATAGGCAAGTCTGTACATCGGGCTCCTTCTAACTAAGTCTATACACTCCCTCACACTGTACACACTTAGTCTATACAGCATGATCATCTTTACAAGTCTACACAGAGTTCTTCACTTAAACTGATGACTTATCCGATACTCTGTCTGACAGGTGTTCTGATCGTGAAGCTTATGGAGGGCACGTGATTCGAGGCTGGAAGGGCAGACAGGATTGTTACACGTGTGCTGAAGCTAGCTGAGAGGCTGACACGTGGACACAGCAAATCAAGAAAGAAGCTGCTGGATTATTCTGGTGCGTCAACGCATTGAGCAAGTAGCGTCGACGCAGCAGTTACAAAAAGAGAACCAATGGGTTACTGGGTTACTCAGATGCGTCAACACCACCCACTAGCAGTGTGGACGCAGCAGTTCAAGTAACTCCTTGCAACCTCTGGAGTACCTTGGCAGCGTCGACGCTGCAGCTCGTTGGGTCGACGCAGCAGGTTGATGGAACGACACCTTTTAGCTGCTAGTACACACCGATGCGTCAACGCAGCAGTGGAGCGGCGTCGACGCAGCACGCCCATCTGCTAAAGACTTGATCACTGGATCATCGATGCGTCAACGCCATGGGCTGATAGAGTCAACGCAGCAGTCTTGAGTTTTACTGAACGAATGTTTTTGAATTGTAGGGCACGTGATCCGAGGTGCCTGGCTCGTGAACCAGGAAGCTGCCACGTGGTCCGAATTTCTAGGGCTGGAAACGTGGAAGCCACACGCGCCAGTGTGTTGCTGCTGCTACTATATATACTAGTCTTCTTCCACTAAAGAAGACTGATCGAAGCAGAAGCCTGAAGAGCAGAAAGCCCTTCGATCCAGAAAAAGAGAAAAAGAAGGAAAAGAGAGGAAGAAGAGATAGAAGAGAGAAGCCGTGAAGAGAGAGCAGTGAGTGAGAGATTAGGAGAGTAGAAGAGAAAGAAAGAGAGAAAGAGAGTGAGCGAGAGAGCTCGTGGAGAAGAAGGAAGAAGCTGCTTGAAGATCTGTCTTCACTGGACCGTGGATCAGATCCAGGCCAGTCAGCTCCGTTGAGAGCCACATTGTGCATTTCGTTTTACAGCTTTCTGATTGCTATGTTATTTTCCTTTATTGTTTTTCTTTGTTTTCTGATCATCTTTGTTCTTCCGATTGCCCTGTTGGGGATCGGGTTCCTCCTGTTGGTTCAGGAGAAGGGAGATCTGATCTCCAGGTTGCAAGTGACAGGTTGTCACTTGTGGGTTGCCCTCTGGTTAGAGGAAGGGAGGCTAGTCCTCCGGTTCTGGGCTTGTGGTTGCAAGTCCAGTGGTCCCTCCTGGTCTGAAGGAAGAGAGGTCTTCGACCTCTAGTTTCCAAGTGGTTGGGAGTCACTTGGGTGTCCCTCCGGTTGGGAGGAAGAGGGGAGGCTGTTCCCCTGGTCAAGCTGTGTGGCAGCAACTGTTTGCAGACTGAGTCGGCTTGGTTCTAGCATTTGCTAGTGAAGCCTCACTCCGGTTGGGAGTGAGGGGTGGATGTAGGTCTGGAGGACCGAACCACCTTAAAATCCTTGAGCAGTGGTTTGCTTGTAGTGTGTTCTTCCATATCTCCTACCACCCTTCACAGACTTTCTTGAGTTTTCTTATTCTCATTAGTGCTGCTTCCGCTAGTTGGTTATTTGGGGGCCAGTTACATATTTGCTCTTTTGTTTAAAAGGATTTTCAACTGGTTCATCAGATTGCTTGATTTGCTTCCGCTAGATGCTTGGATAGGCACGCTCCAAGTGTTTGTATTTGAGTTGAATCAAATTGATTCTATTATGTGTCCATCTCTAGCTTGCAAGTTTTATTTGGCCATTATACATAGAAGGATACATTCACCCCCCTCTGTATCCGGGCCTAGCACCCTAACAGTTGGTATCAGAGCGGTGTCTGCATAGAAGGTCCAGCGACCTGCAGATCGATCTTGCAGTCTTAGGTGCTAATTTATTTTAGTGCATCAATATTCTTGTTGCATTGAATCTATCGGCTATCTGTTTCAATGGCTTGTCCATCCATCTTTAGTGGTTCTGATTTCAACCAGTGGCACAGTGCTTTACGTAGTTATGTTAAATCAGTGAATCCAGACCTGTGGAAAGTAATTTCACATGGTCCTCATGAACTACCAAAGAAAAAGTCCAAATGGACTGACAGTCACAAATCAATGTATGAGGAGAATCAGACAGCTATAAATCTGATGAGAGCAGCCACTGACAAAGCCTTTCACTCATGTTTCCTTGATTGCAGATCTGCAAGGGATATGTTGGAAATGATGAAGAGAGCCGGGAAAGGAAATCAAACAAGCTGCATGATGGCCAACAGAAGCGATGAAGGCAGCAATCAAAGTGAAGATGATAATGATGAGGAGGTAAACCCTTTTGAGAACTATACCTTGGATGATTGGGAGAATTCATATGCTGAATTATTAGACTCTCATGAACAGTTAAGGGAACAATACAAAAAATTGAAGAAGAATAGTGGGTCAGACAGTTTCAATTCTCCATGTAAGAACTGTGCTGAACTGAAAAATATTCATGATACTTTTATGTCTGATATTCAAATGTTGAAGAAACAAATTTCATTGCTGAAAATTGAAGATCAAGATCATGTAAAGGAAATCTCTAAACTTGAAAAGAAGCTTAGCCTAGCTAATCATGAGTCTGTTCAGAGTAAGGATTTGCTGAAAGAATTTGAATGTGTTAAATCTGATTTAAACAAGCTGAAATCTGAAAATGATTCTCTGAGAATATCTACTAATAAAAATGATAAAAAATCTGAAAAACTTGAAGCCATCAAATCTGTGAATGTGGAATTACAGAAAAACATTGAAAAGAAGGAAAAAGATTTGAAGGAATTCAAGGCTGGAAGAAAACTTGAAACTAACTCAGATGATCAGATCTTGATAAATGAGTTAATTCAAAATGACAAGCTTAAGGAAGAAAATGAGAAATTAAAAATGCTGAACTCCACTATGTCAGAGAGACTTCTAGTTTTGGAAAGAGGAAAAATTGTTTGTATTGAAGATTCTGATAAACTGAGCAATCTGGAAAATGAAATTGAGAAGTATAAAACTGCTAACAAAGTTTTGAATGAAGCTATGAACTGCAGTGAGCAAGAGATTGCCAGTTATGAGTTACATATTTCCTCACTAGAAAATGAAATTCAAGACTTAAAAAACTCTTTGTCTAAATTTGTTTGTGGGCAAGATAATCTGAACAAATTGCTAGGAACAAAAGTAAATGTCAAAAAGGAAGAGTTAGGCTACAACAATGTCAATAAAAAGGCTTTTGAAAACAAGCTGACGACATCCTTTATCAAAGCATCTGATATAGCCACAACCTCAGAAAATAAACAACCAAATGTTCAGAAGAATCAGAAACAAACTGAAAAGTTGAAAAAGGTTGATGGATCCAAACTGAAAAATATTTTCATTAAATCTTCTGAACAGGAAAAGCCTTCCACTTCATCTCCAAGTCAGTACAAGGCTAAGAAAACAGGAAAAGAGGATAAAAATCAGAAAAGGACTGTAAATCAGAAAATAAATGAAAAGGGTTCATCAGTGTTTGCTGATCACAGTCCTCACACACACTCACATGCATCTAAAAGGAAGATTATCTGTCATTACTGTCATAAAGTTGGACATCTGATGCATGAGTGTAAGTTGATGGAGAAGGATGATAAGAATGCTAGAAGGTCTCATGATAAAAAGCCCTCACCTCAGAAAAGGAGTGTCACATGTTCTAATTGTGGCAAATTAGGACACTCAATTGCTCATTGCTGGTTTGCTAGTGGTAAGAAAACCTTTTATTCATATCATGCTAAATTCCCTGCAAACCAACATGTTTTTAATAAAAACAAATCTGTTTCAATGAACCAGCATATCATCTGTTTTAATTGCAACAAAAGGGGTCACAGGGCCTCTGAATGCTGGTCAGGCTTTTTTGAAAGAAATTCTATTTCATGCTTTGAATGTGGAAAGGATGGCCACAGGGCCATTGATTGTTGGCATGCCCAAGGAGGCTATGGCAATAATGAACTCAATTTTAAAAAGAATGCCTCTTATTACTCTCACTGTAGAAAGCATGGCCATACAGTCAAGGACTGTTGGCATATTCAGGTTAGAAATGTGAATCTCAAACATGCTAAATTCCATGTAAGACAATTTGCAAAACTTTCATGTTATAACTGTGGGAAGCCAGGTCACAGGGCTGCAACCTGTTGGCTGGCAGGATATCAAAACCAAACTGGTTTTGGCAAACAGAATTTTTATTCTGTTAACAAGAAATCTCATGCTTATGCACATAAAATTCATGCTAACAAGAATGTGCATAAATCAGATCTGAAAACTGCTCCTAGAAATGTGCTGAGAAAACCTGCTAGGAGTAATACTGTTTTGTCAGGACCCAAGACTTCTTGGGTACCTATTTGTGCAAAATAACATTGCTATGCAGGTGTGCCTTGGGATTGAAATAAAAAGGGGTAATGATCCAAGGCACTCAAGAAGAAAACCCCATACTGAACGTTTCAGGTAAACTTCCTGCTCTTCTTGTGTTTAGTTTTAATGCATAGCAAGTTAAATCTGTTTTTGCATTTTCATTCATCATTTACCATGTGCAATATTTTCTGACCATGCATTTACTGAGAGTTCTGTGCAAATATCAGATTAAGAAGGGTTGTCTGTATCTGATGCATACATAGGCTAATTTCAATTGCTTGATAATTGTGTTATGCATAGACTCTGAAAACAAATTACATTTCGAACTTTCTGAAAAATCTATGAGTGTGACTTGAAACTTGTGTGTTGCAATAGCTCACTGAAATTCTGAATTGCATATAGGACTGCATGTTGAATAATTATGCATGACCTCAATGGTATATAAATGGTAAGGTACCAAAAGGTAGGGAAGTCTGTCTGGAGGTTCTTACTATGTGTGAGGTGGTCTTTTAGACCAAGTGCTCCGCCTAGTACCATGGGTCACTTTGCTGATAGGACAGTCTGATTGTGCATGAATCATTTGGTCTCATATGTTCAGTTTTCAGTGCAAACATTGCATGTTTTCAGGGGGAGTTAGATGCATATCCTTGCATATCATTCAATGTTGAGTCTTTGCATGTCCCTGCATACATATAGTGCATTCCATTTCCTTATATTGAAAATGCCAAAGAGAGAGTTTGAATGCATATTGTGAGGGGGAGTCAATGCATTGCATATAGGTTGTCAAATGCATACATGTGTCAGAACTCATTGCATATCCTTTCTTACTGATTTTGTTGACAAACCTTAATCATATTCTGAAAACTTTGAGCTTCACAATCTCTCTTAACAATTGGTATTTCTCCTATCAATTGGTATCATTTGGCTTCAGAATTCTATCAGTCTGTCATGAAGATTTCAATAGGACTATCTCGATCATAAATCTGAAAATTCTTGAACTAGAAATCTTCTATTATACATTTTTATGAATGACTGAAATAACTCATGTGGTTTAAGTTTAATATACTCAATGAGTTTGGCTTTAAAATCTCTTTAAAATATCTGAAGCATGTTTAATAAACCTTAACCATATGTTTCATGTTGTATCTTGTGAAAACTTCTGAAATCTGCACTTTTGAATACATGACTTCAACTGATTAAGTACATGAAATTATTATTGATTTGAAGCAAATGAATTTTTCTGAAATGTCTAAAGGGTAATATCTGTCAGAGTAATGACATTGGTCACTGAGAAACACATGTCCAAAGGACTGTGTCATGAGGTGCCTTAGTTAACTCTGCATAAAATTTATTGAAAATCAGGCAGAGCAATGGCATGCACACTGAGAAATACAACTCACTCATTAAAAAATGAGTTGTAGTGTGTCATGATGTGTAAATGCTAACTCTGTTCACATAAAGCATGACAGTTAGTCACACTAAGGGCTTAGGGATATTGGCCTCTGATCAAGGTATATCCTCTAGTTACAATGTGTGCACTGAACTAGAGTGCTCGTAAAATTTGTAGCATGGAAAATTGTTGAACAAATTGAAATATCTGAATATTGATGCTAAAATCAAATTGCTACAACCCTAGACAAAATAATATGACTTCATAATTGCTTAATCTCAATACTAGTGCATGTAATTCTGAAAGAAGGCAATAAATTTGATTGTGTAAGACAAAGGGAGGACAATCAAGATAAATATGAGGGCTTGGTTCATTTTTATTAAAACATGGTTTTAGATATCAATACAGAATTTTATTGATAAACTCTGCATACATCATGTTTAAACCATGCTGTTCAAAAGGCTCATTCATAAGTCCCTATAATGGAAGACTTTGAAAAATTATGTTTTGGATTTATGAGATTGATATCTCCTTGAAAATCTTGCTGAATTATTTCTGTTTGGAGCTTATTTGTAAATCTGCTTATTTGAACCTTTTCTGCTTATTGTCCTTGGTTCATTGACCTGAACTTCTCCTTGTTTATCCCTGTGGTCTCCTTCTCATCCATCTCATAAGATTCCACTTATTGAGGGGGAGCTTCCATGTCTTATGCATCATGCTGCATAGAAACTCTTAAAGGGGGAGAATTATGTTCTTGCATTCTGGTATCTGCATCTGCATTCACCCCTTCCCATGGTTTATTTTGATTATACCAAAGGGGGAGATTGTTTGCCAAAGAGGGAGTATATCATTCAATAAGTGCATGCAGGTTCATTTTGAGTATCTCTAACTCATGCTTTTGCTGAAACTCCTAAAGGGGGAGAAATTGTCTGAATTTTTATACATGCTATAATTTCTCAAACTATTTTCTTTTTGATGAAGTCAAAGGGGGAGAATAGTTTGAGTCATCAGCATCAGATTGACTCACCATCAGATTGACTCACTGTGTAGAGTTGCCATCATCAAAAAGGGGGAGATTGTTGTGCCTCTGTGGTTTTGATGATTGGTTTTGATGTGAGTCATACACTGTGAGTCACCATGCATTGATGTTCTGTTTTGATGATTGATTTGGTTTTGATGATTGGTTGTTGATGTGAGTTAATCAAATACTTAGTCATCTTGCTGCTCAGTTTAGTTTAATATATTTTGATGTTCAGTCATGTTAACTGATGCATAAAGCATTCATTGCTACACTCTGTCTGCACAGTTGTCACTGCAGTGCGTCAACTCAGTGTGCCGATGCGTCGATCCCTTGGTCATTTTTGTATCTGTCCATACAGTAGTGCGTCAACTCCTTGAGCTGATGCGTCGACGCTTCAGTTCAGTTTCTTCATTGGATGAAGTCTATACATCATCAGTTGATCATCAAGAATATACGTTGCAGTGTCAACTCATTGGGCTGCAGCGTCAACTCAGCAAGTATGCACATCAGTCTTCACGTGCTAAGTCTGTACAGCCTACGTCTCATGCAGCGTCAACGCTGTGAGCATTCTCAAGACATTAGCGTCAACGCTATAAGTGTGTACATCGCTTTCACGTCACCAAGTCCATACATTTGTCCTCCTTCAAAGTCTGTACAGCCGCTGGTCTAGCTTCATGAAGTCTGTACATCAGACTGTTACAGGAAGTCTGTACATTGTCCGTCTTCCTTAGCGTCTTGATAGTTGATGTCTACACATTGGCCTTCATGCTCCTAAGTCTATGCATTACTGTTCATGCATAAGTCTTCATAAGTCTGTACATTGGACTGTCTCTCTCAGCGTCTCATGGCATAAGGTCTGTACACTCGAATTGCCCTTGATCTGGTCAAGTGTATACACTCTCTCACTGTAGCTTTCAGCTATTCAAGTCTATACACTGGACTGTTAGGTCATGTCTATACAACGTGGGCTTCAGTTCTTCAAGCCTACACATTGACTGTTCATGCAAAGTCTAGACATTCGAACAAGTCTGTACATTGGCCGTCAAAGCCCTCAAAGTCTGTACATCCTTCAAGACTATCAAAGTCTGTACAGCCTGCTCTGTCGATTCAGATTTCAAAGTCTATACAGCGTTCGTCTCAGCCACCGTCTCATTCAGCGTCTCACGCTTGCAAAGTCAATACTCTGGTCGGTGGAACAAAGTCTGAACATTGTCTCACTCCGTCAAAGACCATACATTTGTTTTCTCTTCAAGTCTGGACATTGGCTTCATATCATAAAGTCTATACATTGGGCCTAACATTCCAACTCTACACTGAACCTTCGTTCATCAAAGCCTCAAGTCTGTACAGCGTGAAGTCTACACTTTGGCTTCACGTTTTCAATGTCTGTACAGTGGCTTCGCATAGGCAAGTCTGTACATCGGGCTCCTTCTAACTAAGTCTATACACTCCCTCACACTGTACACACTTAGTCTATACAGCATGATCGTCTTTACAAGTCTACACAGAGTTCTTCACTTAAACTGATGACTTATCCGATACTCTGTCTGACAGGTGTTCTGATCGTGAAGCTTATGGAGGGCACGTGATTCGAGACTGGAAGGGCAGACAGGATTGTGACACGTGTACTGAAGCTGGCTGAGAGGCTGACACGTGGACACAGCAAATCAAGAAAGAAGCTCCTGGATTATTCTGGTGCGTCAACGCATTGAGCAAGTAGCGTCGACGCAGCAGTTACAAAAAGAGAACCAATGGGTTACTGGGTTACTCAGATGCGTCAACACCACCCACTGGCAGTGTGGACGCAGCAGTTCAAGTAACTCCTTGCAACCTCTGGAGTACCTTGGCAGCGTCGACGCTGCAGCTCGTTGGGTCGACGCAGCAGGTTGATGGAACGACACCTTTTAGCTGCTAGTACACACCGATGCGTCAACGCAGCAGTGGAGCGGCGTCGACGCAGCACGCCCATCTGCTAAAGACTTGATCACTGGATCATCGATGCGTCAACGCCATGGGCTGATAGAGTCAACGCAGCAGTCTTGAGTTTTACTGAACGAATGTCCTTGAATTGTAGGGCACGTGATCCGAGGTGCCTGGCTCGTGAACCAGGAAGCTGCCACGTGGTCCGAATTTCTAGGGCTGGAAACGTGGAAGCCACACGCGCCAGTGTGTTGCTGCTGCTACTATATATACTAGTCTTCTTCCACTAAAGAAGACTGATCGAAGCAGAAGCCTGAAGAGCAGAAAGCCCTTCGATCCAGAAAAAGAGAAAAAGAAGGAAAAGAGAGGAAGAAGAGATAGAAGAGAGAAGCCGTGAAGAGAGAGCAGTGAGTGAGAGATTAGGAGAGTAGAAGAGAAAGAAAGAGAGAAAGAGAGTGAGCGAGAGAGCTCGTGGAGAAGAAGGAAGAAGCTGCTTGAAGATCTGTCTTCACTGGACCGTGGATCAGATCCAGGCCAGTCAGCTCCGTTGAGAGCCACATTGTGCATTTCGTTTTACAGCTTTCTGATTGCTGTGTTATTTTCCTTTATTATTTTTCTTTGTTTTCTGATCATCTTTGTTCTTCCGATTGCCCTGTTGGGAATTAGGTTCCTCCTGTTGGTTCAGGAGAAGGGAGATCTGATCTCCAGGTTGCAAGTGACAAGTTGTCACTTGTGGGTTACCCTCTAGTTAGAGGAAGGGAGGCTAGTCCTCCGGTTCTGGGCTTGTGGTTGCAAGTCCAGTGGTCCCTCCTGGTCTGGAGGAAGAGAGGTCTTCGACCTCTAGTTTCCAAGTGGCTGGGAGTCACTTGGGTGTCCCTCCGGTTGGGAGGAAGAGGGGAGGCTGTTCCCCTGGTCAAGCTGTGTGGCAGCAACTGTTTGCAGACTGAGTCTGCTTGGTTCTAGCATTTGCTAGTGAAGCCTCACTCCGGTTGGGAGTGAGGGGTGGATGTAGGTCTGGAGGACCGAACCACCTTAAAATCCTTGAGCAGTGGTTTGCTTGTAGTGTGTTCTTCCATATCTCCTACCACCCTTCACAGACTTGTCTTGAGTTTTCTTATTCTCATTAGTGCTGCTTCCGCTAGTTGGTTATTTGGGGGCCAGTTACATATTTGCTCTTTTGTTTAAAAGGATTTTCAACTGGTTCATCAGATTGCTTGATTTGCTTCCGCTAGATGCTTGGATAGGCACGCTCCAAGTGTTTGTATTTGAGTTGAATCAAATTGGTTCTATTCTGTGTCCATCTCTAGCTTCCAAGTTTTATTTGGCTATTATACATAGAAGGATACATTCACCCCCCTCAGTATCCGGGCCTAGCACCCTAACAAAGAGTAGGGGGGGTACTGGACCCCTGACCCATGTACGCGCTTGCAGCACCATCTTAATATCCCTTTTGAGACCATTGAAGCCTGTGCAGTGGCAGGGCTTCCTTGGTTCGTCAGGTTATAAAAATAGATCGAACCCCAGGGGGGCATGTATGGGGGATGGCTATCCCCATTGATTTTTATCCTTGAGGTGCATATGATGACCCGGGATGTCCCTCGACAGAATACAGGGTTACATTGAGTGAATTATAGGGGTATCTGTATGGTTTCTTGACTGGTGGCAGGAGGTTTTCGTCTGGGGTTCAAGGGATGGAGCATTCATAGCCTAAAGGGGCTTACGTCACAAGGGGGTAGTTCCCGGCGCAAGAACCACTGCGCCGAGAAGTGTTCTTCACATGGCACTATTCTGGTCGCCGGGAAGCTGGGACAGGGAGTTCCCGGCGCGTAAACAGCCGCGCCGGGAAGGTTTCTTCAGGGGTTACTGTTCTTGGCGCCGGGAAGGTTCCGGGTCTCTGTTCCTGGTTCTTCTGGTTTCGGAAGAGGTTTCAGGCATGATGTTCTAGCACAGATGGGGAGATTAGAGGGTTTATCAGTATAGAGGCCGGATGTTTAAGGGAGGGTAGCATCAGTCGAAGGACAAGATCATCCATCATTAAACCGTCGGAAGATATATGGGGTTTTTGTCACCTGCTGTTCAGACGATCAAGAGATTGATGTCTCTGACCTTGAACAAGCTGGGAGCTCGGCAGAAATCCATGACATGCGAGAAAGCCCATCATCAAAGGGAGGGAAGGAGGGGACAGAGCCCAATGACCCATTGAACGAGGGTTGGGACTCCATCTTTATCTTTCATGAGAGAATGGACCCGAAGGTGTGAAGCATAAATCGGAAATCCGGAGCAGCTAAGTAGATAAGTGTTTTGAAGAATAGCAGATACAGAGGGGGAGACAGATGGTAAACATTTCAATCACCCAACGCCAGATGGGCCATCGTAGCATTTCATTCCAGTGCATCATCCTAAACTTACACCAATCACAAGGGGAAAGTGAGGGAAAGGGAGATAAAACAGAGGCCGGGATATTCCGGTTACATACGATGAATCGAGATAAAACTCGTGAGATTACATGAAGAGGGAAAAGAAGACATGGGGGAGGGCGGAGCATTGACTCCTCTCCCTCCCCAGCTGCCTACCCACCTGGAACTTCCTCTTCTTCTCTTTCTTCGGGTTGATCTCTTCTTTCTTTTCTCAGCGGAGGAGGCTCTCTCTCTCTCTGTTGATCTTTTCCCTCTTTTCTCAGTGAAGGAGGCTCTCTCTCTCTGTTAGTCTTTTTTTTTCTTTCTTTCTCGATGAGGTTGCCGACCTTCTTTTCTGTCGTTCTTCTTTTTGTTGACGCTTCTCTCCTATTCTCCTCTTTTTTTTCCAGCCCCCTTTTTCTCGAGCGAAGAAATGGGTTTTTATAGAACCCTACTCATTGCAAGGGATATTCGGCGTGACTGCAGCAATGGGGAGGTTCCCGACGCGCCTACTTTGGTGGGGAGGTTCTCGGCGCGCTACTCTCTTTAAAGCTCTCGGCGCAAGGGGTCTCATTGAAGCCCATTCAATAGGCCCATTTAAGGCCTTTTCCCTTTTAGAGCTCCTATTGTCCTTAGCTTCGTTGAATTCCTTTGATCATATTGGAACTAACGAAGGCCCCTTGTATGCATCATCATCTGAATAATCCGGAGGTTTCTCATCAGTCAACAGACCGGAGTTTCATCAGTATTGCCGTTTGGACAATGACAACACCGGACATCAGCCAGGCCTGACAAGGTCCTGGCCGGGCTAGTAGTTGGTGGTGAGGGCTCTCCCTCAATTTTGATTTTGCAGAAATCTTCCAGTCTTCGTTGCTGGTTGTAGATATAAATGTTTCAATCTATCCCGCCCCGAGCTAAACAATATAACCATGCATATAAACGTGAAAGTGCATGAAATGGAAAGGGATGACAATGAATAGAGGAACCAACTGTGATCGCCACCAAGGAATTACAGCACCAAAATGATGAAGAAAGGATGAAGATGGCGCCGTGTACCTTGGAAAATATGGAGGAAGAAGCGGCCTAACGGGAAGCCGCTACAACGTGTGATCGCGCTTGAAATGGGATGCGGGGAGCCGATGTGGGTGCACCTCCTCACTTCCTAGCCGGCTAGGAAGCAAGGGCCTCACGTTCTATCAATAGTCTCCTGCAAAACAAAGCCACAAACATAAGAGAAAACCCATTAGAAATATGATGTGACACCACCCTTGGACCTATTTGTAAGCATTCAAGTTTGAGCAGCGGACTCACACTAGCGAGCTCACCCGTATGGCGCACACTAGTGCCCGATGGCGACTAGGCGTTGTTGGAGAGGGTCCGAGGCGGGACCTTGAGGCTCCAATGGTTGGCTAGCTCGGGGAGAACCCCAAATGGGCCTAGGATGCCCAAATCATGGGCGGCCAACACACCAAGGGTGTGGGTTAAGTGGATGCTCTCACAACTCGCCCGCGGTGGTCACTCAATGTACTAGCAATTTGGGCCGAACTCTCACTCTCCGTCCGACGAAGCAATAGCAATAATACTAAGATAAGCAAGTGATTAAACCAGTAAGAGAGGGACCGAGGCTCACCTAGCCGGCGTGAAGACACCGACTCCGACCGGAGACGGGGGCGAGCGGGGAGGCGAGGGTATGTACCCGCACGCCGCGTCGATTGAAGCTTCAAACCTGCGACTTAATAATTACATGAACTACACCCCATGCAAGGGGGGGGGGGAGATATTGGGGTGGGGATTATGCTTAATACATCCAAAACTACCTCCACGCAGGGAGGGGCCTTCAGCCGGCCAAGCGGGTTGGGGATTACGCAATGAAACTTGACCTCCCGAGCTCCACCGGTTCTGCCCTGCTTCAGGTTCACTGGACAGACAGTCGGAGACGGTGCTGCCACGAGTTCCACGAAACTCGGATCTTGACGAGACCAGCGCCAAAAGTTTCCCAACTGACAGAGGATGAAGTTTAAATTTTTGGGGAAGCTTTGATACTCGGGGCTGACCGCGCCGGCGACTGGAACAGGACAGCAGCGTCTGGTCTCTAGCGGGTACCGAACTGATGCAGCAGGTTGCAGAAGTCACTGTGGGCTCTCCCGGACTCCGATTGGAATGAAACTGGCGGTGATGCGATCGTGGTCGGGGTAGCTTCGAGCCGGAGTTGACGGGGATGCGATCCGATGTCGGTGGAGAGAGGGGTAACCGGAGGAGTGAGGACTGGTCTAACCTGGGACCACAGGGGGCAGTCTGCCGTCTCTGACGAAGAAAATTAGAGCAGAGGGTTCCGGTGGCCGATTGAGTCCCTTCTTCTTGGAGGTGGTAGCTAGCTTGAAGTAGTTTCTTCCCTCCAAAAATGGCGCTCAGAACCTTCACGAGCTGGCCGTGGCAGAGTCTGGGACCGGACTGATTGATTCTGCCTCTGTCTGGTGCAGATCAATGTGGCTGGTTGAAGAGGGTGCCACGATCTCTAACGAGCTTTGATTGAGGTGAGACCTGAACCGTTGGAACCGTAGCCAAGTCTTCTTTCTGTCGGCACCAACGGCGACATCGGCAGATGTCGGAGAAGACCGGGACGATCAGATGAGTAGAGGGGTGTCGGTTTTGGCTCCTGTAAACTGACCTGACACACTTGGAGTAGAAAATTTGTAACTTGAGATGCTGATGTCCAAATGCAGATCTGCTTCTTTAGGATGAAAGAGAACTTGAGAGGGAAGAACTTTTATGAAGAACACTTGATCTGAATCCCAAAAGATTCGTCGTGGTCGGGCTTCCAATCTCGCTCTGGTTCTCTGCCTGGGGTCTTCTGCGCAGGCGTGGGAGATCAGCTCCTGCGGATAGCTCCGACCTCGGAAGCCGGCGAGACCACCACCATTGGAAAGCTATCTCGATGACGATTCCAGAAATGTAGGCCTTGCCACCTGAATCTTTGAGAGACGGTCGTGGCTGCCTCTTCAAGTTGCTGTAACTCTGCTGTCTGAAACAGAGGCTGAATGAGAAGAAGATGAGGGGGTGGGGAAGGGGATGGCCAAGAGAGTAAGAGGTGGAGGGTGAACTTGGCTGGTATGGGGAAGGGGGGCTGCGACTTTGGGTGGTTTGGGAGGTGGGGAGATGGAAGGGCACTGCCCTAGGGAGAGGGAAATTCGAATTTGGGCTTAGGGAAGAGCCCCTTCAACCTTGGGGAGAGGAAGGGGTGCTTAGGAAGTGGTGTTGGGTAGTTGGGGGTTGGGAGGTGGGGTGTGGATTGGAGGATGCCACCTTGGGTTGGGGGGGAGTTAAATGGGTGTATGGGGATGGGGAGAGGTCTTAATGAGGGGTGAATGGGGAGGAGAGAGAAAATTTCGAAAATTGGGTGGAGGGAGAGAGAGAGAGAGATAAAGAGAGAGAGAGAGATAATGGGTGAGAGAGGGAAGAGAGATTTGGTAGAGAGGAGTAAGACTAGAGAATTTTTTCTATTCAAATGATTCTTCAAAAGTTGTTACATATGAGGAGTGGGGTGGCCTATTTATAGGCACATGACTTTTTCACAAAGGACCCTAACAAAAGACACAATGACTAATAACCGAAGGGAAGGGGGGGGCATCCATGGGCCTAGCCCAATGAGATGGGCCCAATAACCTATCAAACCAACATAATGACTCAATACTTAGGAAAATGACTCAACAACCTAGGTACATGACTCAAATAAAGGGAAAATTACATGATATTGACTCAAAGAAAATGTGAAGATTACATGACTAGACTCAAAAATACATGACTAACATAATGGCGCTTGTCGACGAACAATCCGAGTCCGGAGAAAATGTGGAGGGGCAAGGGATGCCCTCATCATACCCCCGGGGTGGGGAAAACTCTACCCCGTCGAGTATGGGTCCACCAGGGAAGTAGTACATCGAACTGCGGCTCTGGGTGATCCTCGATCTCCATACTCAACCCGCGACCATAGTCGGGGAACGGCGCTTCAGCTCGACAAAGTGACTCGGTCATACCCTCATGCTGGCGATGGGATCTTGCTTGTCTAGTATTGCCGCTGTGTGCTCACGTCGGGCTCTCAGGCTATTTGTGGTGGCACTCCGAGGGTATCTCTCACAAGGGTAGGTGTAAGCTGGAGGCACTCACTAGGATCCACCGCGGTGCCCTTATAAGGTGCTAGATCCGCCACATGAGAAATGGGGAGAATCCCAAAACCCTTTTTGAAAGTTCAACCCATAAGCCGGGTTGCCAAAGCCACTCGGAACTTGGCAAGGTCCAAGTCCTCGTGTCCTCAATTTGGAGGTGACCCTGGGGTAGAGCCACTCCAAAGTCATCATCGTCAAGTTACCAACTTGGAATTCCAAGTGGCGCTCATGAGTTTTTGCTCGCTTGTTGTGAATATCACCGCTTGTTGCTTGATATGTGCTTGGATGCATATGCCATGCTTGATGATGCGATGTGAGTGGGCAATGTTTGGTATGCAAAGGTGGTCCGGGGCAGCCATATGTAGATCGATCATGCTTTGATGCTATGAAGATTGTGACAGACTCAAGGGGGCCGGGACATCCATAGATGAACATTTTATGCATGGGTATGACAAATGTCGGGGGACTCGGACATCCATGTATGCTCCTCTCATACTTAAGACTCATGATGAATGAGGGTGGGCCAATACATCCAAATACGGTCCACTTATGCTTCCTACTTGACATGTGGGTGATGTAAATGAATGTACCCGACTTATGAATCATGCCAAGTGGTGTTGTATGCCAAGGCTTATGCACTCTTGTGACAAAGATGTCTCCTATGTGTGGGCCTTTGGACTTCCATTGGAATGGGTCGAAGGGGTCTAGAAAGGTGGATATCATGAGATGGGCACTTCCTCGATCCCTAGGTGTATACCACCCAAAGTCATGGTTCCCATGGTGTAACCCGGGTCTGGGATGGGGTGGATTGGATCAAACATGGTGGGTTGGGGTAGGGAAAGGTAGGTGGTAGTTAAGGTGGTTGGGTTACTCGGGTTCCTTGACTCCCATTAGAATGGATCATAGGGATCATAAAGTGGGTTACCAAGGGGCTCCATGTCCTCAAGGTCCTCAAAAGGTGATGAGTCGTCTTCTTCTAGTGGAATGGTTGGGCCGGTGTATGGGGTGGGCTGGTTGGTCAAGGTTTTAGGAATCACAATGGTAGGGGAGTGGACCAGGATGGGCTCTTCCACTATGGGGAGAAGGAAAAGGATGTCACTAGTGTAGCAACCAATAGTGCAAACCGAGGAGATAGACCCAATGCATGGATGGATGAGGTTAAGGCTCTTGGGTTGGTCCGCTCCTAGGGCCAATAAAGAAGTCAAGTCTGATTGCCACTTTAGACCTTTGAGGAGATCATCCCAATCTTCTACCTCATAGTAGGATTGGATTGTGGTGTGATAGGAGTGGAGGGGAACAATTTGGGATGGATATCCCAAAGGTGAGAGAGGTGGGGGTGAGCTAGGAAGGGTGGGTCCTTGCTTGAGCCATTGGAGTATATGCTCATTCATGGTGAAGGTGGGTGACTCTTGAGGATCCGGGCTATTTGAAGTGGTAAAGGGTTGAGGCTTTTCCTTACCATTGGTGTGATCTTGGGCTTCCTTATGGGTGGGAATGGGTTCCGGACTAACATCTACTCCCATGTGGAGGGTTGTGGAGGTTTCAATTCCTAGTGTTAATGGGTTGGGTAGGTCTAATGCGGGAGAATTGGTGATAGCTGGAGCATGGTGCACTTGGGGTGGTGGGCAAGGGTGGACTTGGATCGGAAGGGGAAGTAGAGGAGGCCTAGGTTGGGGAAAGATTGGTGTAGGAAGCGGGAGGTGAGTTGGGTGAGGGGTTTTGGGTTTAGGGATGGTGGCCATTATGGGCCTTGGTGGAGGGGTGGACACGGTGTCCACATGGTTTTTAATGGTGAGGGTTGGATGAGTGGTGGTCACCATGGAGGGAATTGGGTCGGTTAGGGGTCTCTTGCCCTTGGGATCATTTGGGGTGGAAGTGGGGGCTAAAGAGGCTTGACTAGTGTAGGTTAGTGAAGGGGGTTTTGGTTGGGGTGTGGGGGCCCTCATGAGATTAGGTGGGGAGGTGGAGGCCTTGGAGACTAGGGTTCTAGTGGTAAGGGTTTGGACGGGTGGATTTGGAGGAGTGAGAGTGCTCCTCGAGTTTTGGTAACCCGGGTAGGAAGGGGACATATATTTTGCTCTAAGTTGCTCCTTCATGTCCTTCCAAGTGGTGATGGGAGTTTCCCTTCTAAGTATCTTTAGCCCGATAATTTGCATCCAATAAGTTTCCGCCCGTTTGATAAGTTACATTTTGGCAACCAATGCCTTTTCATCCTCGGATATATGATACCAAGTGAAGTATTGGTCCATTGTAGCTTCCCAATCTAAATATTCTCTAGGAGAGGTTCCATCAAAGGTGGGAAGTGGGAAATGGACCATTCTATCGTCTGTCCTTGGGGCGGGCCTATTTTCTCCAAGTTGGTTGAGTCGGTCCGATATGTTATCAATCCGCTCATTGGCATAGGTCAAGGCTTTCATGAAGTAGTTGACATGGCCAGGGAAGTTATGGGTGTTAGTGGTAGGTATCTCTTGGTGGCTTGGACTTATGGAGTGGGCCGATTGGTAAGGTTGATATGAGGTGGCCATACTAGGGGACAAGAGTGATGCACTTGAAGACTCTAAATGCATAGACATGCCCTAGGACCAACTTGATAGAGATAAGTTATGAACCTGCTCTGATACCACTTGATGTGACATCACCCTTGGACCTATTTGCAAGCATTCAAGTTTGAGCAGCGGACTCACACTAGCGAGCTCACCCGTATGGCGCACACTAGTGCCCGATGGCGACTAGGCGATGTTGGAGAGGGTCCGAGGCGGGACCTTGAGGCTCCAATGGTTGGCTAGCTCGGGGAGAACCCCAAATGGGCCTAGGATGCCCAAATCATGGGCGGCCAACACACCAAGGGTGTGGGTTAAGTGGATGCTCTCACAACTCGCCCGCGGTGGTCACTCAATGTACTAGCAATTTGGGCCGAACTCTCACTCTCCGTCCGACGAAGCAATAGCAATAATACTAAGCTAAGCAAGTGATTAAACCAGTAAGAGAGGGACCGAGGCTCACCTAGCCGGCGTGAAGACGCCGACTCCGGCCGGAGACGGGGGCGAGCGGGGAGGCGAGGGTATGTACCCGCACGCCGCGTCGATTGAAGCTTCAAACCTGCGACTTAATAATTACATGAACTACACCCCATGCAAGGGGGGGGATATTGGGATGGGGATTATGCTTAATACATCCAAAACTACCTCCACGCAGGGAGGGGCCTTCAGCCGGCCAAGCGGGTTGGGGATTACGCAATGAAACTTGACCTCCCGAGCTCCACCGGTTCTGCCCTGCTTCAGGTTCACTGGACAGATAGTCGGAGACGGTGCTGCCACAGGTTCCACGGAACTCGGATCTTGACGAGACCAGCGCCAAAAGTTTCCCAACTGATAGAGGATGAAGCTTGAATTTTTGGGGAAGCTTTGATACTCGGGGCTGACCGCGCCGGCGACTGGAACAGGACAGCAGCGTCTGGTCTCTAGCGGGTACCGAACTGATGCAGCAGGTTGCAGAAGTCACTGTGGGCTCTCCCGGACTCCGATTGGAATGAAACTGGTGGTGATGCGATCATGGTCGGGATAGCTTCGAGCCGGAGTTGACGGGGATGCGATCCGATGTCGGTGGAGAGAGGGGTAACCGGAGGAGTGAGGACTGGTCTAACCTGGGACCACAGGGGACAGTCTGCCGTCTCCAAAGAAGAAAATTAGAGCAGAGGGTTCCGGTGGCCGATTGAGTCCCTTCTTCTTGGCGGTGGCAGCTAGCTTGAAGTAGTTTCTTCCCTCCAAAAATGGCGCCCAGAGCCTTCACGAGCTGGCCGTGGCAGAGTCTGGGACCGGACTGATTGATTCTACCTCTGTCTGGTGCAGATCAATGTGGCTGGTTGCAGAGGGTGCCACGATCTCTAACGAGCTCTGATTGAGGCGAGACCCGAACCGTTGGAACCATAGCCAAGTCTTCTTTCTTTTGGCACTGACGGCGACATCGGAAAATGTTGGAGAAGACCGGGACGATCAGATGAGTAGAGGGGTGTTGGTTCTGGCTCCTGCAAGCTGACCTGACACACTTGGAGTAGAAAATTTGTAACTTGAGATGCCGATGTCCAAATGCAGCTCTGCTTCTTTAGGATGAAAGAGGACTTGAGAGGGAAGAAATTTTATGAATAACACTTTATCTGAATCCCAAAAGGTTCATCGTGGTCGGGCTTCCAATCTCGCTCTGGTTCTCTGCCTGGGGTCTTCTGCGCAGTCGTGGGAGATCAGCTCCTGCGGATAGCTCCGACCTCGGAAGCCGGCGAGACCACCACCATTGGAAAGCTATCTCGATGACGATTCCAGAAATATAGGCCTTGCCACCTGAATCTTTGAGAGACGGTCGTGGCTGCCTCTTCAAGTTGCTGCAACTCTACTATCTGAAACAGAGGCTGAATGAGAAGAAGATGAGGGGGTGGGGAAGGGGATGGCCAAGAGAGTAAGAGGTGGAGGGTGAACTTGGCTGGTATGGGGAAGGGGGGCTACGACTTTGGGTGGTTTGGGAGGTGGGGAGATGGAAGGGAACTGCCCTAGGGAGAGGGAAATTTGAATTTGGGCTTAGGGAAGAGCCCCTTCAACCTTGGGGAGAGGAAGGGGTGCTTAGGAAGTGGTGTTGGGTAGTTGGGGGTTGAGAGGTGGGGTGTAGATTGGAGGATGCCACCTTGGGTTGGGGGGGAGTTAAATGAGTGTATGGGGAAGGGGAGAGGTCTTAATGAGGGGTGAATGGGGAGGAGAGAGAAAATTCCGAAAATTGGGTGGAGGGAGAGAGAGAGAGAGAGATAAAGAGAGAGAGAGAGATAATGGGTGAGAGAGGGAAGATAGATTTGGTAGAGAGGAGTAAGACTAGAGAATTTTTTCTATTCAAATGATTCTTTAAAAGTTGTTACATATGAGGAGTGGGGTGGCCTATTTATAGGCACATGACTTTTTCACAAAGGACCCTAACAAAAGACACAATGACTAATAACCGAAGGGAAGGGGGGGCATCCATGGGCCTAGCCCAATGAGATGGGCCCAATAACCTATCAAACCAACATAATGACTCAATACTTAGGAAAATGACTCAACAACCTAGGTACATGACTCAAATAAAGGGAAAATTACATGATATTGACTCAAAGAAAATGTGAAGATTACATGACTAGACTCAAAAATACATGACTAACATAATGGCGCTTGTCGACGAACAATCCGAGTCCAGAGAAAATGTGGAGGGGCAAGGGATGCCCTCATCAAAACATGTGTAGCATATGTCCCAAAATGATGAAGTAGCATGAAAGAAAGGGGGAGAACGCACCGGGAGAGGGTTTTTAACCCCTATGAGTGGGTGCAAAAATAAGGTGGGAGTGTTGTGCATGCATAGGATTTGAAATCATAGAATTTGATGGAGAGAATAGAGATAAAACCGTTGTGCAAAATGGAGAAAAATGCATGAACGTGCCGAAACAGTGCAAAAAAAACTAAGTGTAAAACTGTGACGGTTTATGAAAAGTAGAGGGAGAGAACTAAGCCTAGGTATGAAGAAAGAGAGCCTGGAGAGATGAAAAATGAAGAAGATACTCCCCTCTTCAAGATGAGAGCAATGGAGGATGAAGAGGATGCCGGATGACTCCGCCCCGAGCCGACGAAGGGCGCCCCGTCGCACAGGTTCAAGAACTCGTGATGATTTGCAAAAAGTATGGGCGAAGTTAGGAGGGTAAACGAAGATGAAATCCAGCAAATAAGGTATCAAAATGAAGCCTATACTTCCCTCAATAGCCTGGGGTCGGAGGTTTGAGATGACGATTTGGCATGGCTCCGCCCCAAGTCCAAGAAGAGCCCCCCGTCGCGCAGGCGAACTGGGTAGGTTTATATAGAAAAAAAGGTGAAAACCCTAACTTTCTGCTGCGATTTCAAAGGATAGAGTCCACCAAATCTCGAGATCTATGGATCAATCTCGAGATAATAGATAGGATAAGAGTTAGGAACAAACGGGACTCTTTTTGGTGGAAGGATCTGGAAGATAGAGTCCATGTAAGATGGCCCCGGAGCCTAATCTGGAAGAGTTTTTGTTGCACGAAAAGTAGAAAAACCTGATATTGCGGCCAAGATTTCAGAAGATATGGTCAATTAAAAATCGTGCTCTATATACCAAATTCAAGATAATACAAAGGGGAAGACACAGTAACAAACGGGGCTCAATTTAGTAGAGTATTCTAGAAGATAGAGCCCTAACAAGGAGGCCCCGTTGCACAGGTTTCGGCCTTAGAATTCGGCGGCGAAGAAGATGGAGTTCAGGACTTTTTGGACTCTCTGGTAGATGGACGGTCGCACGATAGACCGTTCATTGCATTGGGCGGTCTAACATTAGACCGTCCAGTCTTGGGGGCGACCGGGGGACTTTTCGCACAAAAAAGAGATAAACGGTCATCCACGGACCGTTTTTCGAGTCAGGCGATCTTAAGAAGACCGTTTTATGACATTTTAAAAATAATAAAAATAAATTAAAAAATTAAAAAAATTAAAAAAAGTTACTGTTCATGGGCGGTCAACTGTTGACCGTTTTACTGTTGGACGGTCAACTTGTGACCGTTCAACTCAAGGAACGGTACACTGTTGACCGTTTAGCTGCCAAGCTCGCGCGACTTTAGAAATTGAAGCGTATCTTGAAAACGGTGTAGAATTAGAAAAAGTGGTAAACAAAGAAATTGTAGATAACTTAAAAATGAATAACTTTCATGAAGAAAGTAAGATGAGAAAATGATTAGAAGAGAGAGAAAATGGGGCTAGAACAGAGAGAGAAAATACCGAGACATAGGTGAATAGTGCAGTCTACCGGAAAAACGTAAATAACTTGAAATCGGTGCAGAACTGGCCAATGACGTAGAAGAAGGAATTGTAGGGATTTGAAAGATGAACAACTTTTGTGAAGGACACATTTTGAAAAGAGGAAAAGAAGGGGGTGAAAAAGGAAAGTTTTCAAAACTGCGCAGCCAAAGGGGGCTGAATGCTTGAGGGAAGCCGGCCTAAATGGGCCGTAAGTTGACTTTGAAGGCCGGAAGGTTACAAGATAGACTCCAGGGCTCCATAAAATAATGATCTCCAAGGCTCAAATAGAATGGAGTAATGAAATGGACTTGAAATCCATCCAAGGAAGGGTCCAAAATAATGGGTAATTCGGGGCATCAAAATGATGAATAAGAGAAATGACTCAACTTGCAAGGTAAAAATGGGTGTCAACAGATGCCCCTCCTTGATGTTTACTTTGCAAGGGAATGAGCGAAAATGATGCGGAGGCGAAATGGAAGGAGATGGAGCGAAAGCGACAGCGACATGAAATGGAGATGAAGCAGAGATGAAGCGGAGAGAACTGATAAGCATGCATCAAGGAAAAAAGACACCCATCACAACCAACAAGCGATAGGAATCCTCCCGAAGTCACCGAACTAACCACCAAGACTGGATGACGTGGATGAGACATGTCTGGAGAACTAAACTAACAGGAAAAAAGGAAGCACGACCAGGCCCATCGGGGACACAATCCACAGACGATGAGGGGGTCGAAAAGGAACATAACGTAAAAAGTAGGAAAAGTGTAACAGGGATAAAATCCAGACAGGAATCACGCTGGCCAACCAAACTAAGCAGGTAGTTCAGAGAAATCGTTCAAATTCAGAGTGGAATAAAGATCTCTTATCCAAGGAACTTAAGTGCAACTAACCATTGCAGAGGAGAAACCCTTGAACGGATCACGAGACGTGAATGCTTAAAAGATGACATGATGTATGCTGGGCTAAAATAAAGAAATCGTTAAAACGAATGCAAAGAAAATATAAAATAGAAAGTACTCGAGAATAGTATTGTTAGATTGGAACCATCAGGGTCAAGACACTATCCGCAACCACGGCGTGCAAGATAGAACCATCGTTCCCTATTTTTCCAACCTAACGGCGTATCCGATGATTAAACATGTGCACCTAGATCATCATCGTTTTTGTTAAAGGGGAACGTCAGATCCTGGAACACGTGAATGACCAGCCGGTTCTCGAGATAATATAACAATATAGATACCCTATAGTAACGTAACAATGAGTAGGGATAGAGAGCCATACCTGACTTACCTGTGCAGGCAAAAATGACATTTTTTTTGAATTTCTATTTTCTGATTTTTATGGAAATTTTTAAAATTAGACGACCAACAACATGAATAAGTAAGCATGAATAAAATGAAAACATAACGACTAAATGAACGAAACAACATAACATAACAAAGAATGAACGAGCAAGCAACACATGCAAAGCACCACATAAACAAACAACAAGCATGAGAGCGGAGAACATGGTGGGGCATGACAACATATGGCAGGATATCACACCATGCAGAATGAAACCCCATGCAATGGGACATAAATACGTAGGATGAGGACATCTAAGACAAACATAGGGGAGACGACATAACACATATGAAATAATCACAAGTGGGACCAGGACACATGCAACACATGGCGGAACGAGGCAACACTTGGAACTAGAACATGCATGAGATGACCCTAGGGGATAAGACACCTGGTATGACGACCACAGGGGGACAACACGGGAAATGACAAAATATGTTCTTCAATCAATCCCAAGATCTGACGAAGTCGAACCGCCAGGTTCGCAACAGTGAGGCAAAGAGCCCTCTCTCATAAAGATATGATCAAAAGTTGAGCGACGCAAAGCATGAGAAGGACACGAGCTTCGGAATAGATCGAGGGACAAGTTAGAAGAAAGAGAGGACAGATCAGAAAAAATATGAACAGGAGGCAGAGCAAAAGATAGAGCCAGAAAGCTTGAACACCTGCGACCTGCACACTTAGTAAACATATCATACCTATCCTTAAAACAAAAAGAGAAAAAAAAGGAATAGAAGACAAACAATTTTGGATTTTGGACATTTTTTATTTTTTCTTAGATTTTAGATATTTAACAATATTTGTTTTTTTATAATGCCTGATTTTTTTAGATTTTTGACAATATCTCATTTTTTTGAATTTTGACAATATCTCATTTTTTTTGGAATTTTTGACAATATCTCTTTTTTTTTAATTTTGACAATATCTCATTTTTTTTGGAATTTTTGACAATATCTCATTTTTTGGATTTTGACAATATCTCATTTTTTGGATTTTGACAATATCTCATTTCTTTGAAATTTTTAACATATCAATCTACAGCACCTAAGACGGGCTCAAACTACCGGCTAGGGATCATCGGTCCTACCCCTCTCATCCAAGATTTCCCTTAAGCAGGGCGTGCATGTGAGGGTGGCTTACCACAACCAACCGCTTCTAAAGAACGGTGCCCCTACTAAGACCATACCCGGGATATAACCCAGCCTAAGAGGGAGAAGTAGAAGAAAAATTGGAGATAAGCTTCGTGCAGGATGGGAGATATCAAGGCTCGAATTCCTTCAAGGGCACTACCCCTCAAAGAGTAGGTCTGTTGCGTCGGGGCTTTGTGTCTTTGATTTTTAGACCCATATTTACCAGGCACGCATGCGACCGGGATCATGACGTCCCGCGGGGAACTATACTGCCACTCTTGTCATGCCTTTGATTCATAATTTTGTATTGATTCATTTTCTCATTTTGGTAGCCCTTATTGGCCAGATATAGTATGAAAGCTCACTTTTGAGGGTCAAGACTGCCCCTATTTGAGACCTCTCTCGTATTGGGGAGTGCCTAGGTTGGTCATCTTATCCATCCATCTCTTTCCCCTGCACTTGGCCGAGCAGAGAAAAGAAAAGACCTTTGTGCATACCCAAAGTATGGCCAATGCAGTAACGGTGCGCCTCAGAGAGATCGGCTATGGCTTGCCGTGTAATGTGTGAAAAAAACCCTACTCAAAGGTCACCCTCAACAATCGGGGAAAGAAACTAGACTCCCAGCGGAGAGCTATCACCAGCTTAAGGATGCTGTAGAAGCTAACTTTTTTTTTGACACAAAGTTAAGATCTAATTAAACAAAGACTCCCAAAGCCACTCAATCATGTTAAGGAACACGTGCAGAAATAACACAGTAATAGCAATGATAACATGTTTCGACACAAAATCAAAGATACCTTTGCAAATCCATGGCGTGGAAACTGGCCTCCTGAAGCGATCTCGATCATCAAGCTTTAAGGAGCGCGAGTAGCTTTGTATCCCTTGCTTGTCAGGATAAAGGATGAAAGGAGAGCAAAGGATTAGATTCCTCGACATAGAGGAGTGGCAGACATCATACTGGACGAAGAAGTGATAAAAAGGAAGAGAGACGAGGGCTAGAACTCCCTCGTTAAGGCATTGAGGCCCTGATAACAAGGAACCCGATACAGAATAAACAGGGATTAACTGAGATCAAGGTGGGCTAAAGCCTCGAAAATAGCAAGAAAAAGGGTAATGACCTTGAAAGGGTGAGACAGAAAGAAAAGAAAGACGTCGAAAAGATAACTGTGAAGACAAGAAAGAAGGATAATGATCATCCGACGTGGTCGGAGAAGAGGAATAGCGATCACCCGACAGAGGCGGGGAAGAGAATGTATGAACACCCGACAAGGTCGGGGAAAAGAAATGGAAACCACCCGACAAAATCGGGGAAGGATCAGAAAAATCCCTCGACAAGGTCGGGGAGCGAGCGCAAGGGATTCCTAACAAGGTCGGGGGAAAGAGACGAGCAGTGAAATCCGGACATGTCCGGGAAGAAAAACTAGAAGATGCCCCTGACTCAGGGGAAGAGGAAGACATAGGCCGAGGCCTAGAATGGTGAGGATAAGAAAAGATGGTGGAAATATGGTCAGGTGGTGGAAGGTACACCACCCACGGATAAGAACTGAGCAACAGAAAAGACGAATGGACGGAAGAAGGAGATGAGGCAGTGGACCCCTGAGTGCACAACTGACGGCCCTTGAACTTACGTCGCCGCCTCTTCTTAGCCGCAATCTTCTTGAAACAACGCCGCCTGGCGCGGGCTCGGCTTCCCGGGCTCCTCAATCTGTAATGTCTTCTCAAATAGCGGGCCCACCTAGCAGATGGCCTGGCCCGGTCATGAATATGCAGCTTCATTGGGGCGGCTGCCCCTAGACCCCCAGTGCCAACAAGATGCAGATATTCTTGGGCAAACAGCTTCTCAACTGAATGAATATCATGAAGCCACGGAGTTTTGTCTCTTGGCACTAGAACATAGAGGTTCGACAACTCCACTCGGCAATCAGGCTTGAAGCATAACTCCCGTACTAGAAGAGCAGGACAAATCTGAGAGAGATCAATACGCGGCGTTGACGTGGCCGGCATGCTAATAAATTGAGGGAGGTTGCACAGCAAGTGCAGAATGTCCTTGGAAAGTGCAGAAGATGCAGCCAATTTCCCCTTGAATAGGGAATCCATCAGGCTCTGGGAGGCCGTATGGGTTAGCATAATCCGAGTAGAGAACCCCTCTCAGCCAGTGAACTGAACATCAATCGAGCGAGGAGAAATAACAACATCGATAGTGAATCCCCTGGCGAGCGATGAGATTGCCATCAGCCTCGCTCGTGAAGAAACTGGCACTAGTGCGAGTGAACTCTTCTTTGCAACCATTTCTGAAAATGCAGGCTCATTATCCCGAAAATAGCCAGGGACCAGGACCCAGATTGGCATGCGGTAAATGACAACTTGAATCTTGAAATGCACAATCAAAACCTGGCTCGGCTCATTATCTCCCTGGGGACCAGACCCAAGGGGCACCAAAGGTAGCGTGTACCTGCTCTGCGAAGTGGGAAGTGGTAGAGGAAGGTTAGAAGGAGGAGGTTTGAAGGGCGCGGGTGGCGATGGTGCAAGTGATGGGGGAATAATGATGATGACGGGCATGGGTGGAGGTAAAGGCAAAAGTGGAGGTGTGGGTTTGGGCTCGGCCTGCTCAGGCTCAGAGGATGATGGCGAAAGGGGGAGTGAAGGAAGTGGTGGCGGCGGTGGCAAAGGTGATGAGGGTGGCAAGGGGAGTGATGTGGTTGATGAAGACGGTGAAGGTGAAGGGGATGGAGGTGAAGGTAAGGGTGGGGAAGAAGGAGGAGAGGAAGGTAGTGGCATAGTGGGGGAAGAGGCAGGTGGTTGCTCTCTTCGACGTATCTTCACGACTCGTCGAGAGGCGTTGGGGATAGGTGTGGTGGTGGAAATGGAGGGTGAAAGAGAGGTTGCCCGAGCGGAGGCTGGGGTAGGTAAAGGTTGTGGAGGAGATGGGATGGAGGAAGAAGTAGGTAATAGAGCAGGTATCTTATTAACTAAAGAAACACTAGGGTGCCCCTGGTCTTGAAGTGGGGACGGTTGCCTAGGTGGCACAGCTTGCTACTGCTGCTGCTTGCTACTGAGATCCAAAATAACTTGGCGTATGACAGCCCAATCAATCATCCTCTTGTCTTCCAAGCTGCAAATAAACTCCCGGAACTCGGGGCAGTCCTCAATCAAATGCCCCTGCTGACGGTGGAATTCATAGAACTGGAGCAAATTCCCGACTGTGGGTCGGCAAGGCATAACCGGAGGGAGCTGCAACGCATGGGTGGCCATCAAAGCCCTGAAAACGTCTGTAAGAGATTCCGGCAATGGAGAGTGAGAAGCCCGCTTCGGGCAAGGCGGATGCCGAGGGGTGTGAGAAGGTAGTGGGGATGGTAGCGGAGGTTGCGTAGGTAAGGGGGATTGCGTAGGCGAAGGCGGAGGGCTGGAATGATGTGGCGGCGTGGGGGGAGTGGGATTGTAATGGATGGCATCTACCCACTCGCGGTGTGGTGTTTCCTTGACCGGAGGTGGAGGGGTGTGAGGAGATAAAATAGCGGAGGGCCGACTCGTGGATGGTTGGTATGCGGTGGAGCACATGGAGGTATAGGGGTGTGTGGGAGTGGACGGTCGACTCGTGGAGGGATATAAGGTGGAGGGATGACTTACGGTGAAGGGCGGAGGGAAAGTGTATGTAGAAGGTGACGGTGGAGGAGACTCATGGTCAAAGGAAACTAGGAGTTGTTGGCTAACGAAGCGGGCTCGATTGTAAAGCTGTTGCCAGGATGTGATATCGTTCAGGGCTAAGATACATCTGAGCTCGGGCGTTGTGTTAGAAATAACCATCTTGATCTGCTCGCCCTCCGGAATATGCCCCGGAACTTGCGCGGCTAGGTGACGCCAGCGGTCGGCAAACGTGGAGAATTCCTCGTCGGGCGTCATCTTCTCTTGGGCCAGATCAACCAAAGAATGTCTGGGCCCAACCTGATCCTGGTACTGCTGAATGAATCTTGCTTGAACGGCTTGAAAATTCATCATCTGCTCTTGCGGTAACGTGAAGAACCAATCCTTGGCCGGACCCTCTAAAGATAGGCCAAACAAATAGGCCATCAAGCGTTGATCATGCTGGAACTGGGCCGACTCATATAAGAACTCCTTCAAATGCACGTAGGGGTCACCGACTCCACCATAGCGACGATAAGCCGGAATCTGTTGACGTGGGGGAAGCTGAAGACCTCGGAATGCAAATGGGATATCCAAAGAAGTTTGAGGACTGATTTTTCGTTGCAATTCATCAAGTTGGCGTTGGGCCTGAGCGATCATCTCCTCGGTAGGAAGAGTCCGAGAAGGATATGGGCCAGCTTAAGCAAGAGATGATGAATTTAGACCAGGATAATGTTGATGGGCCGGATAAGGGGATCCGACCTGAGAAGAAGGAAAGCCCGCTCCGAGAATTGAGGAATACATGGGCCTGGAAGAATTATGAAGGTGGGAATGAGAATTGATTGGGCCAACAGCAACACGGGCGGGACAAGAAGGCCCGTTAGAAGAATAGGGTCCAATGGAGGAATAAGGAGATGGGCCCGCATGGGAAGAGGAATCCACGCGGGGATAAGAAGACGAGGAGGAAGAAGGGTAATATATAGGAGAAAAATGATGCTCCATGAGGGCAAATGGAGACTTTATACAGGAAAATCAGGGAAATCCAATGAGGGAAGTAAGGGCTCAAAGGAGGGGGGCTGACTCAATAATGCAAAGAAAAAGAAAAAGAAACCTAGGACAATGAGACTAGACAAATGGACACACAGAATGGACTACCCTAAATGGGCCTAACAACAAAACCTATATGGATGATGGGGGATGCAACACAAAATAACACAAGTGGGCTTGGACAAGCCCACACAACACAAACAATATGAAGGATTTCACCCAAGTCAAACAAGTTAATATGATGGGAAGTATTTTATTGTCAAAGTTTTGGGTGGGCCTTTTAATGATTTGAATTGAGATTAATTCCCTCAAGATAGGTATCTTATAGGGAATAAGGTCCAAACTTTGGTTTGACTAAGGTTAATTCCTTCACCACGTATGCAAATGCAAGCCTGAGGGGTGGAAAGATACAACCGGCCCGACGTCCGTGTGGGAATCCACGGCTCGCGGGGACTTACGGAGGTCCCGGATAAGATCACCTAGTCGAGCCCAAGGAATATGGGAGCGAGAGGATCACTTATCGAGGGGGAATGCAACTACAATATGCCAATATGCATGATCCTATGTGCACCGGGGTGCATGCAATTTCTAGCCTAAGTCTAACAAATCAAGACAATCATGAAATCATGCTAACATTAAAAAAATGTATGAAAAATGTAAAATAATATGAATAACAATGATGCAAGACCTAAAATAGGGACAACTAGGCACTAAAACATAAGAAAAATCATCAAAGGAAAATGTACCCTTGTGTTTGCCCAAAATATGCCTAAGACTAGATGCACAAAATGCAAAAATAGAGGCAACTTTTAAATGTGCAAATGATGTCTAAATGATGCAAACTCTATATGTATGGAAAGACAATACAAAGGACAGCACAATGCAACAAAAATCAGCTCAATCCGACATCGGGAGACAAAGTTATGCCCGAATGAACAAGGCCCCTGTGAATCTATCCCAAATCTGCCTAAGACTAGATGCACAAAATGCAAAAATAGAGGCAACTTTTAAATATGCAAATGATGTCTAAATGATGTAAATGACCTATGGATGGAAAGACAATACACAGGACAACACAATGCAACAAGAATCAGCTCAATCCGACATCGGGAGACAAAGTTATGCTCAAATGAATAAGGCCCCTGTAAATAGAAATCATGCCAGGCCAGAACAGTTAAAAGGTCCCTGGATGACCGTTTATACCCTTTGAGCGGTCTAATGGATGACCGCCCAAGTGTTGGACGGTCCAGGGAGGACCGTTTATCACCCCAGAGGGTTTGGGCGGTCCTGGAGAGGCCGTTTAACGTGTTAGGCGGCCCTACGATAGACTGTGCAACCCTGACAGACCCGAAAATGGACAAAATGATAGAGAAACGTGGAGAAGACTATCCAAACATGCATGAACACCGACCCAACATGCAAGAGACTAAAAATATAACGTGATGGGCACTAGATGTCCCACCGTGATCGCCAAAAAATTGTAGATATAAATGTTTCAATCTATCCCGCCCCGAGCTAAACAATATAACCATGCATATAAACGTGAAAGTGCATGAAATGGAAAGGGGTGACAATGAATAGAGGAACCAACTGTGATCGCCACCAAAGAATTACAGCACCAAAATGATGAAGAAAGGATGAAGATGGCGCCGTGTACCTTGGAAAATATGGAGGAAGACGCGGCCTAACGGGAAGCCGCTACAACGTGTGATCGCGCTTGAAATGGGATGCGGGGAGCCGATGTGGGTGCACCTCCTCACTTCCTAGCTGGCTAGGAAGCAAGGGCCTCACGTTCTATCAATAGTCTCCTGCAAAACAAAGCCACAAACATAAGAGAAAACCCATTAGAAACATGTGTAGCATATGTCCCAAAATGATGAAGTAGCATGAAAGAAAGGGGGAGAACGCACCAGGGGAGGGTTTTTAACCCCTATGAGTGGGTGCAAAAACAAGGTGGGAGTGTTGTGCATGCATAGGATTTGAAATCATAGAATTTGATGGAGAGGATAGAGAGAAAACCGTTGTGCAAAATGGAGAAAAATGCATGAACGTGCCGAAACAGTGCAAAAAAAAACTAAGTGTAAAACTGTGACGATTTATGAAAAGTAGAGGGAGAGAACTAAGCCTAGGTATGAAGAAAGAGAGCCCGGAGAGATGAAAAATGAAGAAGATACTCCCCTCTTCAAGATGAGACCAATGGAGGACGAAGAGGATGCCGGATGACTCCGCCCCGAGCCGACGAAGGGCGCCCCGTCGCACAGGTTCAAGAACTCGTGATGATTTGCAAAAAGTATGGGCGAAGTTAGGAGGGTAAACGAAGATGAAATCCAGCAAATAAGTGTAGATCTCTTTAAAAATCCACTTAAATATAAAAAGTAATAGAAATGATGAAAGCAATAAAATAGCACGAGGTGCTAAAAGGAGGTTGTGATCGCCAGAGACGCGAGGGTCTCAAAGAGGAAATAAATAAGGGAAAGGATCGCAAAATACCTCAAACGTGCGGTTGATTGTGAGTACTCCTTTTCTCTTCAAATCGGCCGGCCGACGAAGAGAGTCTTTCAACTTTGGTTACCCTTGCAAACAAAGACACACACAATAAAAAGATGGATTAGAAAAACATGTGTGTGTAGCATCAATCCAATAATAAAATATGTGAGCATGATAACATATGAAAGACACACCTTAAGGGTGTTGGCCCTTAAACCCCTATGCAAAGTGGGTGTGGGAGAATGATATGAGGAATGATAAGAGGAAAGAGTGCAAGAGTTGCACTTAGGGGGAGATCTCAATATGATTGAGCATAAAAAAAGAATTGAAAGAATGATGAATGCATGTGAATGTATTAACACAAATAAAGCAAAAGAGGATATAAGAAAAATAAGAAAAATCTGCCCGTATTGGCTCCTTTGGCTTGCATGCTCAATAGGAAGAAGCCTTCAAAAGGATGAAGAGGTTTATGTGAAGAAGAAACCTTCCTTAGCCAAGCCCTTCCGTCGGTTCCTGTAAAAGAAGAGAACACAAAACAAGAGAAACAGAAGAAGAAGAAAGCAGAAGAGGAGGAAGATAGAAGAAGAGGAAATAGAAGAAGATGAAACGGACAGAAAAGGGAAAAGAACAGAAAAAGAAAAAAAAAATAAAAATAGCAGAAGATAAAGAAGAACAAGAACAAACGGGGAAGAAAATAGAAGAAAGCAGAAGAAAGATAAAAGAAAAAACAGAAGAAGGGAGAGGAGGAGAGGAAGATCGAAGGAGAAGAAAAAAAAAAAAACAAACAGAAGAAACAGAAGACAGAAAAAAGAGTAGAACGGGGGAGAAGAAGAATAGAAGAAAGAAGAAAAACAGAACAGAACAGAAGAAAACGAAGAAGGAGAGAATCAGAAGAAGAAGACAGAACCTCCGGAACCTTGGAACCTCATCACAGAACCGACTGGGCTCTTTAAATAGGGTTCAAATCAAGAGATAGAGGGATAAGAACGGGTAAGAGCCCAAAGAGAGAAGGATTAGAATGAGGAAAGTGACCAAACGAAGCAGGGACTCCTCGGGGAAAGGCTGCGTTCGTTTAGAACATGGAAGTTGAAACACGACTTGAACAAGGGCGTCAATTCAAGAATTAACGACCTTCAAGAGGGCGTCTTTTAAAAACACGCCTTAGATAAGGGCGTTAATTTAAAAATCAATTTTTAGAATTTATTTGAAAAATTGTGAAACACGTCTGATTAAAAGGCGTTAATTAAAACACGCCCTAGCAAAGGACGTTAATTCAAAATATTCAAAATAGGGCCATTTTTCAATTCTCAATATTATTTTCCCATTTTTTAGGTGAAGGTGCATCTCGTCGCCCTGATTCCAACGACTATTTTTGCGAATTTTTCTGACACCCGGAAGGCCACCAAAACACCTCTGGAACGGAGTGGAAAATAATATTAAAAAATCAATTTGAAAAAGTGACGACCGTGTGTAAGGCGTGAATTCAATTTTTGATTTTTTTTAATTCAAAATAACGTCTTACTATAAGGCGTTAATTCCAAAATAATTCTGAAAAATTCTCAGAAAATTCTAAAAAAATGGAAATTTGATAGAAATGACGCCCTGACCATATGTCGTTAATTTTTTTAGAAACGCCCCATGTCAAGTCGTTATTTAAAAGACGCCCCACGCCAAGTCATTAATTCCGGAAAATTCATAAAAATAGAGAAAAATACCCAGAAAATCCAGAAAATTCCAGAAAATTCCAAAAAAATAGGAAAAATAGGAAAAGAGAAGAAAAAAGTGAGAAATCCAAGAAAAGTAGGAAAAAACACTCAAACACAGCTAATTTGAGGGTCAAATTGGGGTATTACAAGGCAATATGAGATGTACTCACAGTAACGTCAATTTTGGCGTGTCTACAGCTGCCCCGCCTTGGCGTCTGATTTGCAAGGGAGCGTAGCAAACTGAAAAGTAGATGCCAAGGTGTGATGAGACACGCAATCAACATCACTTGATGAGAATCAAATCAAAAGCACGAGATGAAGCAAATCTCGGGAAATCCAACGAAATCAACAATGTTTGGATAAAAGGGGAGGTGTGCACGCGGTGCACGAAGGAGATAAAATAAAATGATCAACTTCCAGCGCGGTGGAAGTACCCCAGGTCACAAACCTGTAGATTTCACCATTGGGGAGCGGTTACCAGCCAGTGGACGTGCTGCAGCCAAGGTGGATCAAGGGAAAGTTGAAAATAAGATGATAAAAATCCAAACAAGGAGCTTTCGAGAAAATGACCCAAAACAGCGACAAAACGAACTGAGGACTCAATTCGGCAATGAAAATCTCATATCGGAAAGATAAGATCAATTCAACTCTCAAAGCCAGCTTATCAGAATGATTTTTCAACAATTGTTTCAAAGTCCTACATGAATGCATGCTGGGCTAAAGGAAAAAATAAATCAAATAAAAATATAATATAATCAAGGATAATATTGTTAAACTGCCCAGACTGGGTCAAGAAACCAATTCTGCGAGCTGATACTAAGCCGAAGCCCGTTTATCCACGCACCAACTCGTAAAAGGGAACCATAGTCCCCAGTCTTGGATGGCTCAACGGCCTATCCGTGTGACTAAGACTTCTCTGGAATCATCATTGTTTTTGATGAAGGGGAACTCAAATCCCAGATTTACCAAAGCCACAAGGTCCTTGATATAATCTAGTAACATATGTAACATATAGTAGAATGCATACAGGGAGATGGTGATAACAATGAGCATGTGGAACTGAGAAAAGGTGCCGGCACCGTGGGGCTTGGATGATGCCTAGTCGGTGGGACCAAGAGCTTCTAATCCTGCGCTCAAAAATTCATCAGCCAAGATATAAAAGATAACAAGCAATGAATAAGGTATTTAAGCGTAGCAAGCATAGCATGAGTCAATAGCATGTCACAACATAGTAACCATTATGAGTTGAATCATGATATTACAAAGTATCATTGTTTGTTATTTTGTCATGAGGATGCCAATCTGGCTAATCAAGTTTTGGAGTTGAATGATTAAGATCTGATAATGCCCATCGGCAGAATTGATCCAGAGAAATTAGCAGGAGTTGATTGAAAGATCTTGGAGATGAATAATCAGAATGATAATCAGGAGATATAACCATATAAGGAAGTGATAACCAAAAATGCCCAGGGTGGCATGTCATGAGAATATCGGGAGAAATTGATAGCAATAAGTGGAGAGAGGACTCATCCCGTGCTCTTGGTCCTTGCAAAGTTGTTCCTGCAAAATACCATCAGACAATACAATGCAAATTTTTGGATTTTGAAATATGCAAATTTTTATGAGTTTTGGAATATGCAAATTTTTATGGGTTTTGAAAAATATTTCAATTTTTTGTGAAGTTTTGAGAAAGGTATTCAAATTTTTATGGATTTTGGATAAGAAATATTCAATTTTTGTTGGATTTTTGCTTAAAAATTTTTTGTTTGTTTTGATCAGAAAATATTCAAAATTTTTTTGGATTTTGATTTAGACTTTGTTAATGCAGCATCAAAGGGCGTTTTTGAACCACTGGCTAGGGGTCCTTGTTCCTTCCCCTTTCGCTAAAATTGCTCAAAGCCAGGCGTGCATTGAAGGGTGGCGCCCTACGACCGACTGCCCTTGATTAACGATGCCCCTACCAAGGCCATACCCGAGAAACATTCGGTCTTGGAGGGAGAAGAGAAGAATACTTGGAGATAAGCTTAAAGCAGGATGGAGATATCAAGACTTGAATTCCTTCCAAGGTGTTAACCCTCAAAGAGGTAGTCTGTTGCGCTGGGGCTTTGTGCCTTTAATTTTTAGACCCTTGACATGCATACGACCAGGGTTTTCCCTGCGGGGACTTTGCCACTCTTGACATGCCATAATTCATACTTTTGCTTTTATCGAAATTTTGACTTGATTTTCATAATAGCCCTTTTGGCGAAATGTATATCATGAAAACTCATTTAATTTGGGTCAAGACTGCCCCTATTTGAGACTCCTCTCGTATTGGGGATTACCAAGGTTGGTCATCTCATCCGTCAACCTCTTGCCCCTGCATGCGGCCGAGTAAAGAAGAGAAAAGACTTTCAGATATACTCATGGCATGGCCAAGGTAGCAACGGTGTTTAACCAAAGGAGCCGGCTAAGGACGCCGTGAAGTATGTGGAATGCCCAGCTAAGGGTTACTCTTAACAAGCGGGGAAAGAATGTGGAATTCCCAACGCGGGGTTCTTATTAACCAGAGGTGCTGCAAAAAAATAAGCCTAAAGGACTCTTTTGAGAATGATTTCAATTAAACAAAAGCTTAAGATAAAGGTTTAAAACACCACTCTTAATCTCGTTAAGAAGCACTTGATTTTGAAAATCATGCGTGAAGTAATGAGAAAATGATATCATTAAAATGCGTACTTACGCCAATATGTTACCTTGCAACCTTTGTAGAAGCAGCTGTCAGAGGCGAGGTTGATCATCATGGGATTTGTCCTCTTTGGCAGTCAAAAGGATTGGAAGCAAAAGATTTTGGGAGTGGCTTAACAAGAATGAGTGGTGCTCAAACCAGACTCAGACGAATAAGGAGAAAAGGAAAAGAGGCGAGGGCTAGAACTCCCTCACTAAGGCGCGGAGACCCTGATCACATGGAACAGTCTACAGAAGAAGCGGAGAATTAGAAGGTGGAGTGAGGACTAAAGCCTCGGAAGCAATGGGAGAAAGGGCAGATGCCCAAGGCAGTGGATGTGGAAGAAGTTGGGTCGGACCCATGATTAGGAGGAATTAGAAGAAGAAATTGATATATGGAAAGAGGCGGATCCGGAGGGTCCGGAGGCAGAGGAGAATCATGAGCGGAGGAATCCGGAGGCTCCGGAGGCAGTGGAGGATTATGGTAGGAATCATCCGGAGGCTCCGGAGGGATATCGAAAGAAGGGACGCGATGCCCTGGGGAAAAATAAGGAAAAAGATGATGGAAAAGGAAGAAGAAAATGAAGGATGTGATGTCCCGGAGGATCAAAAAGATGAATTGGAAGAAAGATGGATGGTCCGGAGGTTCCGGAGGAATGAAATCAGGAAGATGATAGAGAAAATAAGACAAAGAATCCGGAGGTTCCGGAGGAAGCAAATGGAAAGGGGCACGATGCCCGGGAAAAAGATGGAGACAATCAGGTGGAGAATCCGGAGGTTCCGGAGGAATACAATCGGGAAGAGTATGAGAGCCCGGAGGTTCCGGAGGAATACAATCAAGGGGGAAAAGGTGGAAAAGGGTGTCGTGCCCGGGGGAGAAGTCCGGAGGTTCCGGAGAAAGAGGGTGGAAAGGGGCGGCATGCCCGAGGGGAGAGTCCGGAGGTTCCGGAAGAATAGAGTGGAGAGGGGCGCAATGCCCGAGAAAAAGTGAGAGAAATGAAGGAGAATTTTTCTGGAGGTTCCAGGGAGATAGCAGGAAAAGGGACGCGATGCCCCAAGGGGAGTGGACAAAAAGATGAATATGAATAAGATGGGGAATGCGGAATATCCGGCGGGGCCGGAAGGCGAGGAAGATACGGGTTGGGAAACCCGGGAAGCAGGAGGTGCAAATGTATGCAAAATGATGGATGTAATGAATGCAGTGAATGGAATGAATGAATGAATGAAAAATGCATGAAATTCGAAAAAGATGAAGAATGTGAAGGGTGAGAAGGTGAGATCCTCCTCTTAACCCTTGGAATGGCCCATGAATAAAAGGTGGTGGAAATGGATGAATAGAAGATGGAACAAATAGGAGATGGCCCCTTAGCGCCAAGATAACTGCCCCTCCACGGCAGTGAAAGTGTGTAGCCAATTGGCCCCATAAGAGGAGCTTCAATAAGTGGCAACTCC
This sequence comes from Amorphophallus konjac, assembly GCA_022559845.1. NCBI lineage: Eukaryota > Viridiplantae > Streptophyta > Magnoliopsida > Alismatales > Araceae > Amorphophallus > Amorphophallus konjac. Next base: position 423,061,357 of record CM040126.1, on the reverse strand, counting down.
CTTGGAAAGCAAAGATCAACGATGTGAGGGAGTTGGGGAGTTGGAACGGGAAGCATCGTGTTGCCCATTGAATGTGGTATATATGGAAAGTTGAGCAAAATGGGCATTCGCCCCTTGTAAGGAATAATGAATTTGGAATTCGAAAGTAGGAACAAGGGGTGGACTGCCCGGCCCTTAGACGACATCAACGCCCGGCATTCTCCTCTGAGCAAGGGCAGCGGCTTAGCCTCTTCAATCGTGCTCGGCACAATAACCCGGATTGGCATCCGGCAAATGAATTCCTGTATCTTGAACGGCATAGCCATGGCCAAATCCTTCTTGCCCGGCTCTTGATCATCCTTGGCGCAAGTACTTATAGCGGTGCTCCCCTTCCGAGTAGTAAAGGGAGGTGAGGCAGAGGCGGAAGGCTTCATGAATGGTGGAGGTATAATGGAAGGCGTTGGCAAATGGGTGAGCGTAAGCGGGGGTTCAAACACGTCGAGTTTCTCCCTTTGCTCGGAAGCAGTTGGGATTGGCTCGGGTGCAAAAAGGGGTGGATCCTGCTTGGGATTAGCCACGGGTAAAGGCGAAAGGCCATATGGTGGAGGAATAGGCAAAATGGGTTTTGGGGTTAAAGGGATGATGGAGGTTTGAAGTGGTGGTAATGGTAGGTTAATTGGGGAAGGTTCGATGGTAAGCTCGGTGGAGGCTAATGGCATAATGGGGGGAGGTGCAATTGGTGGAGGTTTATTGCAGAGAAAGCGCCGAACGGGGCGAGCGGTGTTTGGAGTGGGGTGAGACTCAAGATGCGCCGGCGTGGGTGATTGAAGTATTGACCCATCGTCGTAACACCAAGAGGTCTCGAGAATAGGGGTTGGATTAGGGACGATGGCTTCGTCCTGAGCAGGGGGTTCGTCAAATGAAAGTGGAGGGAGCGGGAAACGAAGGAAACTCGGGAGGGGTGCCTGCACAGCTTCATCATCATCATAGACCGGCTCAGATTCTTCAATTGCCGGCTCTTGCTCATTTGGAATATCAACACTGTAGTCGTCCATCCTATCCTTCCATTCTCTCTCCATTCTTGTAATATCATCCAAAGCCGCATGGAGAGGATTAATCGGAGTAGGAGGAACTGGCCGTGAACTTGTAACCCTCTTTAATTGTTCCTCCATGGAAGTAATCTTATCAAGGATATCCTGCTGGAGGGGAGTAACATGAACAATAGAGGGTTGGCAGGGCATTGAAGGAGGAGCCGCATAAGAAGGCCGTGGAGGGGAATTGACGGGATAACCCTTAGAAGAACCCGGATGGGCCGGATTGCAAGGAATAAAAGGGCCTCGGGGCCGTGTTGGAGGAGGAATAGAAGGAGGCGGGTGTCGGACCACCCGAGTAGAATGAATAGGGGAGATGGGTAATGGGCTACCTGAATATGATTGGAAGAGGGGTGGTGATGGCCACCCGTGTAGAATGAGGGAGATGGGTGATGGGCCACCCGAATAGAATTGAATGAGGAGAGATGCATGAGATGTACCCTCAACGGCAGCCTTAAGGGCTTGGATCTGTTGAGGGGTAAGATGATCTAATGCATGCAAGATTTGAGAGACCCTCTCATCGTTGGGAGGAGACGGTCCCGGAGGAATAGTGGTTCGCAATTGAGGAGGGGGACCATAAGAATGGACACTGCCCATGGGTCGGGCATGACCATGAGAATAAGGACGTGGTCCCTTGAAAGAGTGGTGAGAATTGTGATGATTAACATGTTGAAATTGAGGATAAGAAGTGCTAGGTTGTGCATCCTCATGAATTGAATTGAACATGTTTTTCTTATCATGGTAAGCCATTATATAATCAAAATTTCACAATAATATGCAAAGAAGCACACAAGTTGGAATGGTTACCGTGATTTTGATTGTTTAAACCTTGGTGAATTAATGAATTTTATGCAAATTGATATGATTCACACAAGGGGAACCTAGTTTCAATATGATTTAACTCCAATGCCAACTAGGAATACTCTCTCACCACGTGTAGGCCAACTAAACTCGGGACTCCAAAAAGGGTACAACCTGCCCGGCGTCCGTGAGGGAATCCACGGGTGCGGGGACTTATGGAGGCTTGGTTTAGGAATTTCCAATCCAAAGAGACGGAATGCTCAATGGAGGGTCGTTCCTTCACCAAGGGGGTGTGTGGCTCCTAGTATGTGGAGAGAGGAGGTCTCCCAAACCAATGCAAAATGAATGAATGAATGAATGCAAGATATAAGCAAAAATATGATACAGTGATAAACAAAGGGGTTCGGTGAAAACACAGGAATAAGACGCCCTGGGGCAGGGCGCTACCAATCAAAAGACGCCCTTTGGCAGGGCGTGAATCACTGTGGGAGGCCCACAGGCAAGGTAAAACACGCCTTGATGAGAGGCGCTACCAATAAAAGAGACGCCCTGGGGCAGGGCGTTAATTATCAACGATGCTCAACCAAATAAAGAGACGCCCAGGGTGGGGGCGTCAAATCATGAAAACGCGCCCTGATGAGAGGCGCTACTAAATAAAGAAACGCCCTGTGGGAGGGCGTGAATTCTTTCAAACTCCCACGGCCAGCAGAGTGGAAACACTCACAGTCACAGAGGCAATCATCACATATGATTATCAAGATAAAAACATGCTCATCAAAATTTTAACTAAGTGGAGATTTTAAAACAAATCTATTCAATTGACAAATCACTTAGGGGAAGTGCAAAGCACAATGGAGGGTGCCCGAGGGGCACAAAGGAAAGGGTACCGAGGGTACCAATGGGAAAGGGCACACTTGGGTGCCAAAGGGAAAGGGGTAATCAAATGAAAAACAAAAAGTGTCCCACCGTGATCGCCAATTTGTAGATCTCTTTAAAAATCCACTTAAATATAAAAAGCAATAGAAATGATGAAAGCAATAAAATAGCACGAGGTGCTAAAAGGAGGTTGTGATCGCCAGAGACGCGAGGGTCTCAAAGAGGAAATAAATAAGGGAAAGGATCGCAAAATACCTCAAACGTGCGGTTGATTGTGAGTACTCCTTTTCTCTTCAAATCGGCCGGCCGACGAAGAGAGTCTTTCAACTTTGGTTACCCTTGCAAACAAAGACACACACAATAAAAAGATGGATTAGAAAAACATGTGTGTGTAGCATCAATCCAATAATAAAATATGTGAGCATGATAACATATGAAAGACACACCTTAAGGGTGTTGGCCCTTAAACCCCTATGCAAAGTGGGTGTGGGAGAATGATATGAGGAATGATAAGAGGAAAGAGTGCAAGAGTTGCACTTAGGGGGAGATCTCAATATGATTGAGCATAAAAAAAGAATTGAAAGAATGATGAATGCATGTGAATGTATTAACACAAATAAAGCAAAAGAGGATATAAGAAAAATAAGAAAAATCTGCCCGTATTGGCTCCTTTGGCTTGCATGCTCAATAGGAAGAAGCCTTCAAAAGGATGAAGAGGTTTATGTGAAGAAGAAACCTTCCTTAGCCAAGCCCTTCCGTCGGTTCCTGTAAAAGAAGAGAACACAAAACAAGAGAAACAGAAGAAGAAGAAAGCAGAAGAGGAGGAAGATAGAAGAAGAGGAAATAGAAGAAGATGAAACGGACAGAAAAGGGAAAAGAACAGAAAAAGAAAAAAAAATAAAAATAGCAGAAGATAAAGAAGAACAAGAACAAACGGGGAAGAAAATAGAAGAAAGCAGAAGAAAGATAAAAGAAAAAACAGAAGAAGGGAGAGGAGGAGAGGAAGATCGAAGGAGAAGAAAAAAAAAAAAACAAACAGAAGAAACAGAAGACAGAAAAAAGAGTAGAACGGGGGAGAAGAAGAATAGAAGAAAGAAGAAAAACAGAACAGAACAGAAGAAAACGAAGAAGGAGAGAATCAGAAGAAGAAGACAGAACCTCCGGAACCTTGGAACCTCATCACAGAACCGACTGGGCTCTTTAAATAGGGTTCAAATCAAGAGATAGAGGGATAAGAACGGGTAAGAGCCCAAAGAGAGAAGGATTAGAATGAGGAAAGTGACCAAACGAAGCAGGGACTCCTCGGGGAAAGGCTGCGTTCGTTTAGAACATGGAAGTTGAAACACGACTTGAACAAGGGCGTCAATTCAAGAATTAACGACCTTCAAGAGGGCGTCTTTTAAAAACACGCCTTAGATAAGGGCGTTAATTTAAAAATCAATTTTTAGAATTTATTTGAAAAATTGTGAAACACGTCTGATTAAAAGGCGTTAATTAAAACACGCCCTAGCAAAGGACGTTAATTCAAAATATTCAAAATAGGGCCATTTTTCAATTCTCAATATTATTTTCCCATTTTTTAGGTGAAGGTGCATCTCGTCGCCCTGATTCCAACGACTATTTTTGCGAATTTTTCTGACACCCGGAAGGCCACCAAAACACCTCTGGAACGGAGTGGAAAATAATATTAAAAAATCAATTTGAAAAAGTGACGACCGTGTGTAAGGCGTGAATTCAATTTTTGATTTTTTTTAATTCAAAATAACGTCTTACTATAAGGCGTTAATTCCAAAATAATTCTGAAAAATTCTCAGAAAATTCTAAAAAAATGGAAATTTGATAGAAATGACGCCCTGACCATATGTCGTTAATTTTTTTAGAAACGCCCCATGTCAAGTCGTTATTTAAAAGACGCCCCACGCCAAGTCATTAATTCCGGAAAATTCATAAAAATAGAGAAAAATACCCAGAAAATCCAGAAAATTCCAGAAAATTCCAAAAAAATAGGAAAAATAGGAAAAGAGAAGAAAAAAGTGAGAAATCCAAGAAAAGTAGGAAAAAACACTCAAACACAGCTAATTTGAGGGTCAAATTGGGGTATTACAAGGCAATATGAGATGTACTCACAGTAACGTCAATTTTGGCGTGTCTACAATAAGGTATCAAAATGAAGCCTATACTTCCCTCAATAGCCTGGGGTCGGAGGTTTGAGATGACGATTTGGCATGGCTCCGCCCCAAGTCCAAGAAGAGCCCCCCGTCGCGCAGGCGAACTGGGCAGGTTTATATAGAAAAAAAGGTGAAAACCCTAACTTTCTGCTGCGATTTCAAAGGATAGAGTCCACCAAATCTCGAGATCTATGGATCAATCTCGAGATAATAGATAGGATAAGAGTTAGGAACAAACGGGACTCTTTTTGATGGAAGGATATGGAAGATAGAGTCCATGTAAGGTGGCCCCGGAGTCTAATCTGGAAGAGTTTTTGTTGCACGAAAAGTAGAAAAACCTGATATTGCGGCTAAGATTTCAGGAGATATGGTCAATTAAAAATCGTGCTCTATATACCAAATTCAAGATAATACAAAGGGGAAGACACAGCAACAAACGGGACTCAATTTAGTAGAGTATTCTAGAAGATAGAGCCCTAACAAGGAGGCCCCGTTGCACAGGTTTCGGCCTTAGAATTCGGCGGCGAAGAAGATGGAGTTCAGGACTTTTTGGACTCTCTGATAGATGGACGGTCGCACGATAGACCGTTCATTGCATTGGGCGGTCTAGCTGTAGACCGTCCAGTCTTGGGGGCGACCGGGGGACTTTTCGCACAACAAAGAGATAAACGGTCATCCACAGACCGTTTTTCGAGTCAAGCGGTCTTAAGAAGACCGTTTTATGACATTTTAAAAACAATAAAAATAAAATAAAAAATAAAAAAATTAAAAAAAGTTACTGTTCATGGGCCGTCACTGTTGACCGTTTTACTGTTGGACGGTCAACTTGTGACCGTTCAACTCAAGGAACGGTCAACTGTCGACCGTTTAGTTGCCAAGCTCGCGCGACTTTAGAAATTGAAGCGTATCTTGAAAACGGTGTAGAATTAGAAAAAGTGGTAAACAAAGAAATTGTAGATAACTTAAAAATGAACAACTTTCATGAAGAAAGTAAGATGAGAAAATGATTATAAGAGAGAGAAAATGGGGCTAGAACAGAGAGAGAAAATACCAAGACATAGGTGAATAGTGCAGTCTACCGGAAAAACGTAAATAACTTGAAATCGGTGCAGAACTGGCCAATGACGTAGAAGAAGGAATTGTAGGGATTTGAAAGATGAACAACTTTTGTGAAGGACACATTTTGAAAAGAGGAAAGGAAGGGGGTGAAAAAGGAAAGTTTTCAAAACTGCGCAGCGAAAGGGGGCTGAATGCTTGAGGGAAGTCGGCCTAAATGGGCCGTAAGTTGACTTTGAAGGCCGGAAGGTGACAAGATAGCCTCCAGGGCTCCATGAAATAATGATCTCCAAGGCTCAAATAGAATGGAATAATGAAATGGACTCGAAATCCATCCAAGGAAGGGTCCAAAACAATGGGTAATTCGGGGCATCAAAATGATGAATAAGAGAAATGACTCAACTTGCAAGCTAAAAATGGGTGTCAACACTGGTCTGGTCTCATCTTTATCTTTGTTCATATTTTATCTGTCAACAAATGCCCCCCACCTGCAGACGGCGTAAGTGCAGAATAAGCGGCACGGTGTCCGCAGGTGCATCTTTAGCTCAATGCTATTGACTCATTCTTTCAGTTATAGCTTGGCAGTATTCCCATACTGGGATTTCATCCTGGCACGATCTTCTTGGCTTGATCCTCGATCAGCTGAACATCTATCGGCTTGAGCCCTGATTAACTGGCACATCTGACATTTGTCGGTTTTGAGCCCTGATTGGCTACATATTTGACTTCTGTCGGCTTTAGGCCCCGATTGGTTGAACATCTGGCAACTGTCGGCTTGAAGCCCCGATCGGCTAAACATCTTGTATCTGTCGGCTTGAAGCCCCGATTGGCTGAACATCTGGTATCTGTCGGCTTGAAGCCCCGATTGGCTGAACATATTACTGTGGACGCACTTCTCGTTCGTTTATTATTATTATGCTCAGTCTATTCGGGAATGGTTGATTCGTCTATTAAGTGCGTGGGCGTGCCAGTCACCGAGGTGACAATTTATTCGGGCTCCGAAGAGCCCATGGTGCGCTCGGTCTAACTTCGTCATACGATTGTGTGGTTCGTGTCGGGACCGAATCCCGTCGCACCATCAAGGTTACGACGTCATTTACATCCCCCATACGAGGGAATACCCTTGATTAATTGCCGAAATTAGGGGCCCTACGGCCGAAAAGAATAATACTAATTGCGTGAGAAAGAGACAAGAGAAAATCACACCAAAGTACGCATTAGGATGCGAGCCACTGGCCATGTCGGTCACTCGTGGACCTTTTCATATTCGGACACGGGTCCGTGATAGAAACGCGACGAAAAACTGGGGCGATAAATGAATCCGATCTGATTAGAATGTCGGCCCAAGACTGGGTCGGGGCACGGTCATGTCAGAACGAATCCCAAGACTCGGGCCCGGGCTGCGAGGGCGGCATCACTGTTCCTTCTGCGTCGAGTCACGGAGAGAGAGGGCTGCAATGTTGAATTATTAATACCTCGTAATGTTTTATCATTATTATTCTTATTATCCTGTTGCTCATTCCTCTTTCCGCATCTGTTCCGGGTGATCTCCCTCGTCTTGCTCACTGCTATTATTGCCCCCCCTTTTTTATTATTATTATTGCCACTCATTTCACTCGTCATCATTTTTTTTATACGGATATATTCAGGTTTATTTATTCATCATGACTTTTATTAGTTTGTCGGTGCTGCCATTAGGTGCCTATATGTATATGTATATGTGCATTCACGTATTGTATATATATATATTTATTATTATTTTCTTTGGGGGAGCTGACCCCTGATGGGTTGAAAGGGGGGCTAAAAAAAAGGAGTGTACCGCTGAAGGAATGTGGGCAGAAGGGTGTGCCGGCGAAGGACTAGGGATGGGTGCCGCTGAAGGGCTTAAGAGGTGTACCGGCGAAGGAGGGCGGCAGGTTTGCCGGCGAAGGGCTAGAGACGTGTGCCGTTGAAGGGCTTGAGGAGGGCGTACCGGTGAAGGCCTGAAGGAAGTGTACCGCTGGGGCGATGGCTGGAGAATGTGTCGGTGAAGGAGGGGGGGGGGTAATATAAAGTCTGTACGTTCCTCAGCCTCAAGTCTATACATTGTCTATTCAACCAGCACACAAAGTCTATACATCCTTTAGTCTAAAGTCTGTACATTGCCTATTGACTGCAGCTCAAAGTCTATACATTGGCTGCTGAAAGTCTGTACATTGTCCATTGGCTGCAGTTCAAAGTCTATACATTGGCCGGCCCAAAGTCTGTACATTGGCCAACTCAAAGTCTATACATTGTTCAGCTCAAAGTCTATACGTTGTCCATTGGCTGCAGTTCAAAGTCTATACATTGGCCGGCCCAAAGTCTGTACATTGGCCAACTCAAAGTCTATACATTGTTCAGCTCAAAGTCTATACGTTGTCCATTGGCTGCAGTTCAAAGTCTATACATTGGCCGGCCCAAAGTCTGTACATTGACCAACTCAAAGTCTATACATTGTTCAGCTCAAAGTCTATACATTGTCCATTGGCTGCAGTTCAAAGTCTATACATTGTCTGTTAGCTGCAGCTCGAAGTCTATACATTGATGACCCCAAAGTCTACACGTTGCAGCTCAAAGTCTATACATTGTCTAGCATAAAGTCTGTACGTTGCGACATGAAGTCTGTACAGTGCAGCATGAAGTCTATACATTGGCTGGCCCAAAGTATGTACGCTGCAGCACAAAGTCTGTTCGTTGCAGCATGAAGTCTATACATTGGCTGGCCCAAAGTCCGTACGCTGCAACACAAAGTCTGTACATTGTCCCTTGGCTGCAGCTCGAAGTCTATACGTTGCCAAGCCCAAAGTCTGTACGTTGTAACATGAAGTCTGTACATTGGCCACAAAGTCCATACACTACAGCACAGAGTCTATACGTTGCAATATGAAGTCTGTACATTTTTCAGCCTATTCAACTCAAAGTCTGTACGTTGCCCATGCAATCAACATACGAAGTCTATACATTGCTTGTTGCTACGTTTGTGCCTCCATCTGCCAAGTCTGTACACTGGATCCCATTGAGACGGTGGACGAGGGTGTACCGGTGAAGGGAGAGAGGCGAAGGGAGGGAGTGTGCCGCTGAAAGGGCCAGGAGGTTGTGTCGTTGAAGGGCTATTAGAGTGTGCCGCTGAAGATGGGCAGTGTGTATCGCTGAAAGCTCTCTGGAGCGTGCCGTTGGAGGTTGGGAAGGGCGCACCGTTGAAGGCGGTCTGGGGTTGAAAATGTTAAGGGGGGGAGTCCACTCTCCCTCTGTTTCTCTTAAGGCTTTTCTTTTCTTCTTTTCTTGATCTTCAGGTAGTTTTATACAAATCTTTTCTCCTTCTTCTTGCAATCTGTTGTTGCTCTGTTTATTTGTTGCTTTTGTTATCTTTCAATGTGTATTTATTATCCCATTTGTTTGTTGCATCCTTTTGCCTTATTTACCATGTTGTTATTTTCTGACAAAATTTCGGCAGCATCTCCCCTTGACCCAGGGCGTAAGGGAGATAAAGGGAACGTGCCCACATGGAGTGGCGGAACCCGACAACTGGAGGTGGGCGCCCGAGGGCAGCAACACCTTTATGAGGCCTCGGGAAAACCCGGAGAAAACCGTGAACGGAGGGCTTCTAGTACTAGGCATAAAGGGCTGGGGGTTGGCCGCTGAGAGCGTACCGTTGAGGCACCAAGGGAAGGTGTACCGCTGGGGCCAGAAAGTGTGTCGTTGAGAGCCAAAGGGCGTACCGGCCAAGGGCCAACGGGGCGTGCCGCTGAGGGCCAAAAGGCGTGCCGGCCAAGGGCCGGAAAGGTGCATCGCTGGAGGACTAGCATGGAACTAAGTGTATGGGCTGGGAGGCTCGTATGTTTTTTAGGAAAAGAAGGGGAATTCATGGCCGGGGGTGGGCTGCTGGAAATGAGTGGAGGACCCACAAGGCCAGGCTTCAAAGGGGGGGGGGCATCACCTTGAGGCAGTAACTCGAAAGAAACCGGAGAAACGGAGAAAATGGATAACACACGGCATGCATTGTGAAGACGGGAGTAAACCATCAGACATAGTAGGGAAGACCCAAGAAAGGTGACTTTTCATTCCTGGGAAGCGAAGGGCCGAGGCCCTACATACACATTGACGGACACACCCGAGCCAAGGCTACGGGCAAGAAAGAAAACACAAAAGCAAAAGAAAAGGAAGAGGAAAGCAAGGAAAACCAGGGAAGGGAAGGTGTTAGGGCTGAAGTGGGGACGATCGTCCACCCCCCCCTTCTCCAACACTTCCCCCCTGTTACATCAAGCCCTTTCTTCTCTCTTACTCTCTCTTCTTCCCGGTGGCCATCGGAGGGAGCTCACGCCGGAACGCCTCCTCCTTTGTTCTCTTTTCTCCCCGTGTGTGTCTCTGTCAGTCTCTTTCTCCTTCTTCTCTTCCTCCTCTGTCTGAGTCTTCCTCTGAGTTCCCCTCCTCTTTCCCAGTTGAAGCGGGGGTCTTTTTATACTCCCTGCCGTCGAAGCTTTGAGCACGACCGTCGAAGGCGGGAAGCAGCTCCGTCATGATGATCAAGTTTGACTCGTCCGTCCTGGGTGTCAGGGGACTAGCCTGCGTGGCCCAGCCATTGGTCAACACCTCGGATCGGCCACTGCCCGCCGAAGATGCGTAGGGCATGGGCACCACGTCGCTCGGTTGAAAGTGCCTCACGCTGTGCCGTTGGCGGGCTGCACAAGCGTGCCGCAGGAGAGCCAAAAAGGCGTGCCGCTGGAGCCTCCTGAGGGCGTACCGCTGAAGCCCATTTGGGCGTGCCGCTGAAGGCCCATTTGGGCGTGCCGCTGAAGGCCTATTGGGCCGTGCCGCTGAAGCCCTTGGGGGCGTGCCGCTGAAGGCCATTGGGGGCGTGCCGCTGAAGCCCATTGGGGCGTGCCGTTGAAGGCCATTGGGGGCGTGCCGCTGAAGGCCCTGGGGGCGTGCCGCTGAAGGCCTTGGGGCGTGCCGTTGAAGGCCATTGGGGGCATGCCGCTGAAGCCCATTGGGGCGTGCCGCTGAAGGCCATTGGGGGCGTGCCGCTGAAGGCCTTGGGGCGTGCCGTTGTAGGCCAAAATTGGGGCGTGTTTCTGACCCCGTTCTGAGCCCGTTATGGACACGAGTCGTGGCCTGTTTGGCTCTTCTCGAGGCTCACGGATTGTGGGCCTTTTTGTGCTTGGTTTCTCTTCACTGTTGTGACTCCTGGAGGCGACTTCACGATAATCTCTCCCGGGTCTTATTTACTCGGGCCGTTGTTGATACTGGGCCGAGTAGGATATCATGTGTGTGCAATTTTGGTGTCCACAAATGCCCCCCACCCACGGGTAGCGCGGGCGAAGGATGAGCCGGGTGGTGCCCGTGGGTGTACTTGCCTCTTTTCTTTTCGTCGATGTCGACGGGGAGTCGGGGGCTGACCTGGTTTGTTGTCTCTTAGTCTCTTCGTCAGTACCGATAGAGTGTCGGGAGCTGACCTGGTTTGTTATCTCTTAGTCTCTTTTCTTTCTCTTTTTTTTGAACCACATTACCGATACAAGCGCCCTTTCGGGTTTTCGCCGGTACCGGCCCCCTCTTGCTTTTGCCCACGCGTCCTTTCGGGTTTTCACGTGGCGGGGTACCCAATTTTGCCTGTAGCGCCCTTTCAGATTTTTGCCAAGCCGGGTTGTTGCCATTTTTACCCTTGTCCCCGCATAGGGGGAAGTCCGGCGGGGCATCTCTATTTTTAACCCCATTTTATTTTCTTCTTTTGGATGAGCCGGGCGGTTCCCGTGGGTGTACTTACCTTTTTTCTCTTCGTCGGTGCCGACGGGGTGTCGAGAGCTGACCTGGTTTGTTGTTTGTTGGTCCCTTTGTTAGTGCCGACGGCGTGTCGGGAACTGAAGCAGCATATTGGTTCCTTCGTTTCTTCATCAGCACCGACAGGGTGTCGGAGGCTGACCTGGCTTGTTGATCTCTTTGTCTCTTCGTCCGTGCCGACGGGGAGTCGGGGGCTGGCCTGGTTTGTTGTCACTTAGTCTCTTCGTCAGTACCGACAGGGTGTCGGGAGCTGACCTGGTTTGTTGTCTCTTAGTCTCTTCGTTAGTGCCCACAGGGTGTCGGGAACTGAAGTAGTATGTTGGTCTGTTCATCAGTGCCGACGGGGTGCCGGGAACTGAAGTAGTATGTTGGTCTCTTCATCAGTGCCGACGGGGTGCCGGGAACTGAAGTAGTATGTTGGTCTCTTCATCAGTGCCGACGGGGTGCCGGGAACCGAAGTAGCGCGTTGGTCTCTTTGTCTCTTTGTCAGTGCCGACAGGATGCCGGGAGCTGACCAGATTTGTTGTCTCTTAGTCTCTTCGTCAGTGCCGATAGGGTGTCGGGAACTGACCTGGTTTGTTGGTCTCTTCGTCTCTCCGTCAGTGCCTACAGGATGCCGGGAGCTGACCTGGTTTGTTGGTCTCTTTGTCTCTTCGTCAGTGCCGACAGGATGCCGGGAGCTGACCTGGTTTGTTGGTCTCTTTGTCTCTTCGTCAGTGCCGACAGGATGCCGGGAGCTGACCTGGTTTGTTGTCTCTTCTGTTCTTTTCTTTCTCTCTCTTTTTTTTGAACCACATTACCGATACAAGCGCCCTTTCGGGTTTTCACCGGTACCGGCCCCCTCTTGCTTTTGCCCACGCGCCCTCTCGGGTTTTCACGTGGCGGGGTACCCGATTTTGCCCGTAGCGCCCTTTCGGATTTTCGCCACAGCCGGGTTGTTGCCATTTTTACCCTTGTCCCTGCATAGGGGCAAGTCCGGCGGGGCATCTCTATTTTTAACCCCATTTTATTTTCTTCCTCTTTTTTTAACTATCGAGTGATATGCGAGTGTCGGCTAGGGCATGAAGCCTTGCGCCAGAAGGTAAGGCTTATTCGTTGGCAAGAAGAAAATGCCAGCGCAACGGGAGAATTTGCGCCGACTCGGACGTAAGGTCCGTAATGACAATATTGTGCGGAGTGAGTGGCTAGGGCACGAGGCCTTGTGCCGGAAAGGGACTTATTCGCTGCCAAGGGACGAATGGCCGCGCAAGGCTGGAGGCTCTATCGACCCGGGCGTAAGGCCCGTGACGGTGCTTCTGTATGACGGGAGGTGGCTGAAGCACGGGGCTACGTGCCAGGGATGGGCTTGTTTATTGGCGGGGTAGTGGTACTATGGCAAGGGTAGGGTTGTAGGGGCAGAGTCTTTTTACTTGTGCGGATGCGTGTCTGCCCAAGATCGTGGGGATGGAACGTTCCCCGGGGCCATTTATCACTGGATGTTACCGGCTTACCCCTCCACGTATGTGGGCGGATGAGTATGTAAATGTGTGTACGTATATGGGTATATATATACACATACATATACATATATATATATATATATATTTATTTAATATCTTACCTATATTTTTTTGCTTCCCCTCCTTCTATTTTCTTCTTTTATTTTCTCCTTTTATTTCCCTCCTTTCTCTCTCCTTTTATCCTCATCCCTTCTTTCTTTCATTCCCCCTTTCTTCTATTTCCCTCCCTTTTGTTCCTTTCTTCTTTTTCCTTTTTTTTTATTTTTTTTCTTCGCCTCCCTTTTCTTCTTTTCTTCCCCTCTCTTCTTCCTTTTTTTTAATCTATTTTTTTTACTCCTTTTTTTTCCTTTTTTTCTTTGTCATTTACATCCCCTATATAAAGGGGGTGGGGTGGCTCGAACGGGCCACCCCGTTTCGAATTCTTCTCCCTCTCCCTCCTCTCTCTCTTTCTTCGTGGTGGTTGAACGGGCGAGGCTCCCCCCTCTCCCTCTTCTTCTCTTCCGGGCGCGACCGCCGCCTGTGAGCGCCACCGCCGCCGTTGTGAGGAGAGGGGCCACGAAGGCCCCCCCCTCCTTTCTTCTCCTTTCTCTTCCCCCTCGTCTCCTTGTCTCTTCCCTCTCCCTCTCGTTGTCTTCCCCTCTTCTTCTCGTTGTCTTCCCCTCTTCTTTTCTCCACCGTGGACGGCGGCTGGGGCCCTCGCCCTCCCCTCCGTCTCCATCTCCCTATCTCTTCCCTCTCCCTCTCGTTCTCTTCCCCCCCCTTTTCTTCTCCGCCCCCGGCGTCGTGGGCGGCCGGTCGTGCAGTTGGGAGTGAGCGTGGGAGTGCCGGGGAAACACCGCGAAGGCTTGCCGGGGAGCGGTAGTTGGCGTGCCGGCGAGAGACCCTCGGGGCGTGCCGGGGGAGCTCTTCCTCAAGGTGTGCCGGGGAGGGAGCACTCGGAGCGTGCCGGTCAGGGCAGGGCATAAGTGTGTCGGGGAGCGGACACTGGCAGCCGTGCCGGTGAAGGCAGGGAGAAGTGTGCCGGGGAGGCGCCGCTGGGACCGTGCCGGTGAAGCCATCAGGGGCTCGTGCCGGGGAAGGCAGCCTCAGGGCGTGCCGGGGAAGAGGCTTAGGCCGTGTCGGTGAAGCAGGCGCCAAGCGTGCCGGGGAAGGGCACCTAGCAGCGTGCCGGTGAAGGCGGCCACGGGGTGTGCCGCTGAAGGCACTGCAGGGCGTGCCGGGGAAGCCTTGAAGGGCTGTGCCGGCGAAGGGGGTGCTAGGGTGTGCCGGGCAAGGTTGCCAGGCGACTGTGCCGGTGAAGGCATAGAGGGGAGCGTACCGGCCAAGGGGCCAAGGGGGATTTTTAGCTAAGGAAGAGGACTCCTTTGACCGACGGACTTCTGGTGTTGCCTCTCGGGGCCCACCATGATTTGTTGGGGTCGTCACTCCTTGTGGACGCGCACCCGTGTTTTCCCTTACGCCTCTGGCCTAGGGGAAACTCTGCCGAAATTTCGTCAGAAATTGGCAACATCTTATTCATTTGACCTGTAGTGAAGCCTCTTTACAGTCTTTCATTTCGTTTTGCATGTGGCTTATTCTGATCTTCCATTCGTGTATCTTTGCAGACAAATGGCTGCCCCAAGTGGTTCTTCTGCCCCTGCTACCGCTGTCGGTGCCGACCTCATTCCGCGGGGTCTGGTGCCGGCGGTCACTTGGCTCAATGTGGAGGATCTGGATCGCGAGCATGCGGAGATAGCCGCCTTGGCAGAGTCGTCGGGGTCCGACGGTGAGAGCATGGACTTCAGCCGGCTTGTCAGGGTTGAGAGCGGCTTCACATTTGATCGGGCCACCGGGGAGTACAGGAAGGACTTTCCGAAGGACAGGCACCTCATTCGATTCCTAAAGCATCTGCGCTCCCGAGATGGGCGAGACTTCCGCACGATAAAGGCCGTCGAGCGGGCCATCCTGCATGCCCGAAACAGTCTGCTGTACAGCGTCCCCATAAGCATTCCAATGTATCTGGTGGGAGAAGCCCGGGAGTGGAAGCCCATCTTGGGGATTGAAGGAGTGCTTCCAGCCGAAGACAAACTGGTGCGAGCGCCTCAGTTCGTTCCAGCCAAATGGGATATGTCTACCGGCAAGGTGCACAGTGAGTCACCCCGCTTCGGCTTATTCTTGGCTCCCCTCAAATGGGGCTATAGGGAGGAGCCGTTTATATTGGACTGCTTGGCCATAAGGTTCAAGTATGAATTATCACTGGGCTGGTTCGGGGAGCTGAAACTTCAAGACGCCCACAGTTTTTGAGAAGGGGCAGTGGAGTTCACCGAATATGTACTATTCAACTATTCTCCGTTGCTGGTCCGGGTTGGCATTTATCACAGTGTGTACGCCTCTCGATATGGCTATCCCATCTCCAAGGGCCTCTGTTGTGGCATGATAGAAGTGTTCAGCGTGGAGACCAACACTTTCTACACGGCGGAGGGCGAGGCTTCCCTGGACCTGTGGAGTCTCAGCCAGTTGAGCGGCTTGCCCATTGACGGGGAGCCTTATGAAGAAGTGTGCCTCCCCGACTTGATCAAGGACGAAACCAACGGGGATGGCCATTATTCTCTTGGGTATTCGTACTGGTATCTCATGAAGGCGTACCGAGAATTATATCAGCTGTCACATGGTGGGAGGCAGCCCGCCCGTGGAGATAGAAAGAGGGTGCGCATGGCCCTGTGGTTGGAATACTTCTATGACGGGGTGAAGCAATATGAAGAGTTTCCCCGTGTCGGCACCGCTGTTGCCCGCAAGAAGCGCGCGAAGCCCAAGCTTGGTGTGAAGATCCCCTCCAAGGGGCGTCGGGGCGGGCCTAATCCGATGGGCGTCGACCCGCTAACCCACTGCGCCGCCTATCTCACGTACTGGCTATGTTCATTTGCCATGCCGTACGGGGATGAGACGGTTATTCGGCCAGACGCCATCTACCCAGCATGTCAGATGGCGTGGGGAGTCAAGCTTTCCTTGTGCCCGGCGACCCTCTGTTTGATTTACAAGGCCCTGGGAGACATCAGCACCCATCAGTTTCCGAGGCAGGCCCGGTATGTGTGCCCACTACATTTCCTCAATGCGTGGGTTTGCTCGTTGTTCCCCGAGTTCGCCCCGCGAGCTCTCCAGGATTGGGGACTAATGCCGAGGATGCTGGAGTTCGCCAGTGCAGAGCCAGCTTTTACCTCCATGTGGATGTTTGATATTCAGGGCCGGTTGACAACGGTTCCCCGGGATGCGGCTGGCACCATTCATTTCTGGACGTTGGCCGCGCACTCTAGCCCTCTGGTGAACAATAAGAGGGAGTGCAAGGACGATCAGGTGGAGAAGTACGTCCACCCCATCAGCCAAGAGAATGTGGTCCGCCCGCTGCTGGAACCGGAGCTGAGGGACTGGGCGCTATCCATTCGCCCAAGCGTGTTGGTGTTCAGGAAGGAGGATAATGTGCTGCTGGAGCCGTATTATCCTTTCCGGTTTGGTCGCAACTTCGGGTATGACCAGCATATCCCTGTTTATCATGCACAGTTCGGCCTGCCTTCGCAGAACATCCAGGGAAGTTCAGTTGCTGAGCATGCTAAGAGCTGGTGGGACTTTTTCCACCGGGCGGACACTGCCTCTTTTAGGGTGCCGGCCCCGGGTCGCATTCCCCGAGTGACCCAAGACTACATAAAGTGGTGGAACGCCCGGACGGCCTTCTATCGGTTGCACAAGACCGACTGCTGGGACGGGGCCGAGAGGAGGTTCCTTAGTCGGCAATCGGTGCCAGTACTTGATATTGAGCCAGATCATCTTCTTCGGCTCAAGAACAGGCAGGAGAAAGAGGTAGCGGCATACATGGCTGCTCGTCGGGAAGCCTGGGACGCGAGGCCGACGCCGAAAGTGGAGTTGCCTCCGGTGGCGAAGGACGACTATAAAAAGACATTGCGGGATCTTTGCCGGATAGGGAGTGATCGTCTGGAGCTCATTAACTACCCGCTCCCGATAGAGGAGGAGGGCACCCCCGCAAAGAGCTGGCGTCCAGAGATGGACCTGATCTGCCCATACCGCACATTTATGAGGCGGGAGGAGAGGAAGCCCGAGAATTATAAGGACACCACATGGCTGTATGTTCTGCTGCGGGTGAACGAGCTGAAGATCGAAGATCAGATGGCCGCCATCCTGGGCAAGCGCCTGCACATCCCGTATTATTATGCCGACGGGTGGGGCATGGACCACTTCAATCTTTTCTGCCACCTCTCCTCGAAGAAGCACGCAGATCTGGGTAGCCTTACAGACCGGTGCCAGAAGGTCGAGGACGTGTGCTGGCTGGTCTGAGAGGCGGCGCGTCGGGACAAGGAGCCGTCCCTGAGTTATTGGCCGATAACACTTCGGTTGTACACCGGTCCTCACGGTATTTGACCTTTCCCACTTCTTCTATTCTCGTGGTCGTGTCCTTGGCAGATTTATCGGGTACTAACCACGTGTGTATATGTATTTATTCTTCTTACCAGACCATCCCGATAGCACCCAGATGGCGACATACCGCAATCTTCTTCGATTCGTCTAGAAGCCCGCCTACTTTGAAGCCACACTGCCGGCTCCGACTACGGCTCCTCTGCCCAAGGCAGCGAAGAGGCCCCGTGCAAAATCGCCCGTGAAGAAGGCAGTGGATGCCGCGAAGGTGGCTAAGCAGCGGGACACAAAGCGGAGAAAAACAGAGGCAGCCAGGGCCCCGATCGCCATTCCTCCGACGCCACGGGTCCCATCTTTTGAGGAGTTCGAAGTCGCCCGACCCGAGCCAAGCCAACCTGCCGGTCAGTACCTTCGACCATCAGCGTATCTTTTAAGTCTTTCTCTTTTTTTTGTATTCTCATTTTGGAGCAAAGCCCTGACACCTGACTATTTCTTTTGTCTCAGCCCCTGTGGAAGAGCCCGTGCCCGCACCTATTCCTGACGCGGGGGAGCCAGTTCCTGTGCCCGCCCCTATCACAGGTGAAGCCGCGATCGTAGCAAAGGCGACCTTGGCGGCGGCTCCGGCTTCCTCACCGTAGGCCAAGGGAAGGTCCCGAGCAAAGTCGCATGTCAAGAAGGCGTTGGCTGCTGCCAAGGTGGCCGGGCGGCAAGCGGCGAAGCGGAGACGGGCAGAGGGGTCCCCGGTCCCAGCGGCCGCCTCTCCGGTGGCCCCTATCTTGTCCTTTGAAGAATTCGAGGTCACTCGGACTGAGCCGAGTCACCATGCCGGCGGGGTTCAACGGTCGCGGACGTCACCCGAGATTGATTTGCCTCCTGGGCCATCCTTGGATGCGCGCACGGAGACAATGCGCTTCTTTCTTACAGGCGACACGGAGGAACCGGCACCTATGCTGACCCTGAGCGAGAGCGAAGCCGCGGTCCCCGAGGCAGCGGCCCCCGAGGCCGCGTCGCCCATCAAAGAGGCCATTCGCGAGCCACCTCCTGTTGCAGCTGCTGAAGGGGGTATTTGCCTTTGTTGGCCTAATTGACTTCTTTTATCCTTTGGGAGCCGATTGGGTTTGGTATAACCCGTATTTTCTTCTGTGTGACAGGCACAGCAGAGGCAGTCGCGGGACTATTCGGGCCCCGCCTGCAACTCCCGACGACGCGTCTATATGTGAGGAGGAGGCTGAAGTCCGGCGTACCGGCCTCATCTAGCCCGTGGGAGGGTGCACCGGCCATTGACCTTGAAGTGGAGGCCCCTTCGCCGGCAAGGGGAGAGCCTGCGGCGGTCGAGTCATCGTCGGGCGAAGAGGTAGACTACAATTACTCCTCCGATGAAGCGGCTCCTGACGAGGGCGTTTCCGGGGCATCGGAGCCGCCCGAGCCGGTCTTCAGGGTCCCCTTACTTGCTGGCTCCCCGAGCTTTATGGGGAAGACTACTGTAAGTGTGAGCTTGCTTGGGCCGGCTCCTTCCTCTCCTTCGTGGTTACCTAATGACCTTTTCTTGTCAATTCCGGGTTTCAGGGGCTTAACTTGCCGGAGGCTGTGGAAAAGGGTACCCCAGTTGCGCCGATCGACCGTCAGGTGGGGGTCGATGTGGGCTCGGGCAAACTAGCCCTTCTATTCGAGGCTCTTCAGCAAGAGTCGGCCGTAGGGACTTCAAGTGTCTCTGAAGCGGCGGACGAGCCTATGGAGGAAGGAGAGATTGCACCCGAAGGCCGCGTCTTCACAGTGGCCGAGGTAAGCGGGGCTTTATGGCTCTTCCCACTCCTCGTCCTTGCGTAATTTATTCCCGGCGATGGGCGGCTAACCGTATTTCATGTGGATAGGTGGCGCCGACTCTGGCCTCCGTTCCGGAGGTGGAGACTCTTGCCGTGCTCGTGCAGGCGGGAGGCGTCCCTCACCTACTGGTTCCACTTCCACCTCTTCCGAGGCTGCCGGCCCAGATGGAGGACCCTTTCTTGAGACAAGTATTCGCGGGGCTCCGTGCACATTTGGAGGGATCCCACACGCGAGGGAAGAGTCAGTGGGTGATGGCGTCGGGTCCGGCTTTACTCGAAGCCCCTCCTTCAGCCGAAGTAGCCGTACCGGCACCCCTGCCCAATGAGCAAGTGGCAGAAGCAAACCAAGCAGAGGCAGAGGAGGCAGGAGAGCAGCGGATGACAGCAGTGTCAGATGCTTCGGCAATGACTTCAGCCATTTCCTCAGCCGTGGTTGGCCAGGAATCTTCTGTCGAGCCACGCCGGCCAGGCGTCTTGACTCTTGCTCTTCCATCTTCTTCGGCCGCGGTGAACGCTGATTTGTGGGCAGAGGTGGACAGCACCGTGGAATTTACTCCCCCAGCCATGCCTTCGGTCAGTCACACCTCGTCTGAGGCGCCAGTCCATCAAATGCTGGTAACGCTGCGGACGATGTTCTTTGCCGATCTTTCCTTATCATACCGGGAGGTACACTGTAACGACCTGAGAATCCGATTACCGGAAGGCCCGATAACCCGAGACTCGCATCACCGCCCACGAGCCGGGAGGGCTCGGAAGGGCTAAAAGGAGTGTGGAGGCACAAAGAAATAGGAAATAAAGCAGGACAACCAACAACAACGAGCCGAAAGAAAGAACAACAACAGCTACAACAGAGTCCAGTCCAACAGAAAGTACAGTATAAAGCAGTAAAAACGTACCACATGCCAAGTGAACACTCGGCCTGGCAAGCTGGCAACTGAGAACCTCCGCTCCGCGCTCTCGAACCACGAGGAAGAACCGCTACACCTGAAAAGCAGGGAATGAGTCTCCAAAACAGAGACTCAGCAGGGATCCCGCGGAACCCCAACCGGAAACAACGGCGGTAGCGGAAAGGAGAGCTACAACTACAGCAGGAACAGCAAACCGGCGGCCGGTCAAAAACTCGGCACTACAGCTACTTCTACTGTACCGGAAGGTACACCTCGATCACGCAGTCGAAGCTACCAAACCACGCTAGTATCATCTACCGAAGTAAGAACACACGGCAACCACGCCGCAGTGGCCTGTCCCCCGGACACGGCCGACCTGGACACGCTGTCCAAGGTGCAACCCCGACCATCCGATCGCGGGTACCGCACCACAAGACGGAACCTCGGTAAAGCCACTAGCGCTAGACTCACGACGCGAAGACCAATACACGCGCCACGGCAAAACAGCCGAAGGACTCAACGGTCGGCACGACCGAAAACCCGAAGGTCAAAGTCACGGAAACTGACAGTCTGTCACTCCGTACTCGACAGGAGTACCACCCACTAGAAGCACAGCCGGTAGCGTCCCCTGACGTCTTACACCGCATCACAGGTGAACCGCCTGACGTGGTAGGTCCTACCCGAGGCGCGAACACCGTACAAGTAACCACAAACAAGTAACTAGCTGGGGTCACGCCCGTCGACGTGGGTCCAACCGCCCCCAACCACGTGTGCACACACAGACCGCGCGTCCCTGGTCTGGCCCTCTGACCGGTTTTCCCCTCAGCCGGACTCTGGCTACAAGACGTGGGGCCCGACGGCAACCGGTCCACAAACCGCCTCTAAGGGTAAGCCCGTACACCACTCCCTGGTGCGACCAGCACACGCGTACTGGTAGGCTACGACTAGTGGAGGGTCACTGAAGGAGTAGACTCTCAACGGAAAACAACGTCCGCATCCGACGACGTACGGGGACCACCCCACGTACCGGCCCCGTCGCACGGTGACCACAGTCGGAGAAGAAATGGGACTCACAGTCCACGGCCACGCACGCACCGTGCGCTAGAGTCGAGAAAACTCAAGTGGCGCTAAGCCACTGGACTCTGGGCAGTCCTCTAGACGCACTACACCCAACGGTCCTTGAGTCACAAGACTCGGGGTCAAGACCGTTGCACGCAACAGCACAAGGCCGTCAATCTAGTCCAATCTCTAGGTCTAAAACCACGATAGCACAAGTACCGAGACAACTCACGAGTCGCCAAGACCACTCCCTCAGGAAGGGAACGCAAAGGACTAAGGCCACCCACACGGGCCACACGGAAAACACAGAAGCACGATTCCCAGGGCAGCACACAAGTCGCCATGTCGATTTCCCATCTTGAAGCAAGCGGGAAACCTCCAGCCCTAGGCCGGATAACTGGACTCGCAGTCCAAGACCAAGCACATGGCCCACACGGGAATCGCCTTCCAAAGGAAACCCACAACATGCGGGGGAGACCCCACCACACACACACCGACACACGGTGACTCGATCAAGCGTAACACGAAAGCCCGGACCCTTAAGGGCACGGGCACGCAAAACGAGGTAAACGAAACCTCCAGACACCCCAAAACACGGTCACGGAACTCCACTGGGTGTCCAAGGTACACACGTCCCAAGGGGAGTACGATCAGCCGCAGACCGCCCACCCCGGGCAGCCCGGCTGGTCCCTCTAAGAACGCGCTACACGTGCATAGCGCGTTCAGCCAGAACGCGCTATACGTGCCTAGCGCGTTCAACACGAACGCGCTACATGACCATAGCGCGACCAGGCCAGGTCGCGCTATGATCCTATAGCGCGACAACCAGAATGCGCTGGGGCCGTAAGGCGCGACCCAAATCTTCTCCGATGAACGCGCCCTGTCGGGGCAGCGTGACCTTCAAGAACGCGCTACCCAAGGCTAGCGCGTTCTCAGTCCGTGCCCGAAAAAGGTGGAAACCGCGGGAAAAGCCATGCCACGCCCCGTTCACCCCCAGGTGAAGGGGAAACAAAAGGGGAAACCTTCCCCAAGCCCCTAGGCATGCATCTAAACCCCTGGATCGCCCAAAAACACCATAAAACGGGAGATCCGGCTCACACCCCAAAATCATGCATTTTTCCCAAAACGCCCGGTTTAGCCCGCTTAGCTCACCACGGCCTACGAAACTTGCGGGAAAGGAAGTACACGGGCTGAGGGTCCATCACCCTACCTCCACCGAAGAAACGACGTGTCGTGGACGCCGATCCACGAAGAAAACGCCGCGAAACCCTCGCCGGCTCGCGATTGCGCCACCAAGCTTCCACGCGCCTCCTCCGCCTCGATCCTCACCTGTCCTCGCCCGCATCCTCGCCCGCGCCACCTCCACCTCGCCCCCGCCTCGCTCCGTCGGCCACCGGAGAAGAGAGGGGAGAAAGAGGGCGTGAGAGAAGAGAGAGGGAGGGAAGAGAGAAATGAGAGGGGGAGAGAGAAAAGGGTTATATATAGGAAAACCCGGAATTTCGGAAAAATCCAGAAAAAAATAAAATCACACCCTTGCGATCCTCGGAGCGCACCGATCGCAACGGTACCACTCGCGCCTAGGTGAACGGCCCGGTTCACCCGCAACGAGGTTCCGAAGGGAAAGCCGAAACCCACGCCGGGAATCGGAAAACACACGCGGAAAAAGTCGCGGAACGCCTCCGGGCCTCCGAAACGACTCCGGATCGCGCCGATCCGAACACGCAAGATGTCCGAAACAAAATTTCGGACACAACGGAGTTGGACGCTCCGAGAAACCAGATCCGGGACCCACGAAGAAGGATCCGAAAAACCCGGGGCATTACAGCCCTCCCCCCTTAAAGGAATTTCATCCTCGAAATTCAGGACCAAGCATGAAGACCCAGGGGAAGAACACTGAACCAATTGACACGCTGTCAGAGCCCCAGCACAGAAAACCTCGATTCTCACAAAAACACCGATCCTGAGGGACACAGCCAGACTTACAATCACAAACAACACCTCGCTCCTCGCGCCGAGCACACTGGCCAACAGAGCAGGCATATACCAAAGGACACAGTCCGGCATCACCTCAGTCAACGCGAGAATCCACCAGGGCGCCGCAGCCACGATCTCGCTCACCGGGGAAACACAACCTCGACCCGAGAAACAACTACTGATCCATCCAATGGTCAGCAGACAAATCGCACATCAGCTTCGCAGCCAGCTGACAGATCGCATACCCTCCTCAAGGAGCAATCAAAACAGAGCCTCCACCAGCTCAAGCAGTCATCTCGGCAGACCGCAACCAGCTCATCGGCTCAACACCAAGAAACACCTCACACATGGCAAGCCGAAAGCCAGACACAACACCGTGCCAACTCTTGTCAGAAGACAACCTTCGACAAAGCCCAGATCCCATCCAGAAAGGCACATCACCGAAACGACCACCAAAGGTCTCGCTGGCACATGGCTCTCGCCACGCTCGAGCCCCAACAACCAGCATCTTCTGTCTGAGAAAAGACCATCCACTGGTCACCAGATACATGTCAACGGAAAACCTCCGCTTGCTCAGCTTCTTCCTTCTTTCCTGGTCCTCGACCGGGTCCAAAGGAAACATTCCAAACCTCAGCAAGCCATCCGTCGACTCACACACAGACTGAAGCCGCATCTCGAGCTGCACTCCTCTCGGACACCGCATCCGAGCTCGAACATCGCTCCAACTCGACCCTCTCGGGGAGCACGACGAAACCAAATGACGGATCCTGGTGTCTTCAGTCATCACCTTACTGGACTCAGACTCACAGGGGAATCACCCCATGCTAGTCACCAAACTAGGGATAACCATTGCGACACCAATGTCCAGTCAAGGACCATCCTCCGACGCCCATCTCCCAAAAGGCCTCCGCCCACAGGCGTCACTCATCCATCTGGTCTCATCAAATCCTTCGATCAATGCAAGTGGACATCTGCCAATCCCGATTCTGCCCTTACCACAGAGCCACGGGACACCACCTGAACAGTGCTCACGGGTCCCTAAGCAATAACCATCTCACTGTCACAATCCGACAAGACCGTAGAACCAACAGGAACCCACAGCCTGGCAGAGACCACATCTTCAAAGCACGATCTCATCCGAGGACACGATTGGGAACACAAGTCGGGCGCCAAGCCACAGACTCTGACCAACACGTCCTCGACCACCGTCAGGCGACATTCTCAACAACCCCATCCAGGTCCAACACCGACGCCTGACACGGCTTCCAACACAGGAACAGGGTACTCATGCGGCGCACTAGCCAGCACTTTTCCCAACACTCCATCCTGCCAGTGCCAACAACCATAATACCTCGAGCAATGACACGGCAACAACACGTTTCACACCGAGGAACCAATCCTCCGATGCTCAACGTGAACTCAGGAATCCGCCCGTAGCAACCAACGCTACGATCCTGAACCAGTGGGTCACAAGCCCACCACGCTTCCGCTGCGCACTCAAATCCGCGCGCACAGCCGAGAAAGCAAACACCGCCCAACCAGCACTCGTCCTTCCGGAACAGCGCCAGCACCCTCACACAACAAGGGAATGGGCACGACTTCTCACAGGCAACCACCCTACCAAGACAAGGAGCACGTCTCGCACGGACTTCATGGCATACAAGGCCAACCAATCCGAACACACAATGCAAGACGACGAACCTTAACCCAACACAATCTCTCCAACCAAAGGGGAGACCAAACGCACTTCCGACCAACGGAAGGACTCCACGCTCGACCTGACCTCAAACCTCGCGCACGCTGGAAACAGCACCATCCAGCACCAAGGAAAACCATCACTTCCATCAGGTCAGCGCCTCCGACACACTCGACGAGTGTCACGTCGGACCACAATCACAGCATCTCTCGATGCATCACCGCTGCAATTCCTCGAACTGCAACACGGCATGCCAAGAGCCGCAACACGAGCCATAACCGGCAACCGCCGACGCTCATCCTCGAGTCCCGAACTCGCCATGGAGCCTTCACATCTCAAGCCAACTCCAGAGCGAACACAACCCATCCACTGACATAAGCGCAGGAGCAAAGACTTAACGGGACATCTCTGCCAAATCCTGCCTCGAAATCAGCAGAACAATCGGGACCGACACGCCATTCCTGACGCCACAGAGCACGACAAGATCATCAGGCTCGCCAAAACAGCAGCTCACCGAGAAGACATTCCGCTCACCGGAGCACACTTCTCGATCAGAACACCTCAGGGGCTGGACAAACCTCAAGCTGGAGTGACCAAAAACCGACAGCAGCTCCCTCAGAGCACGCTCACGGCCACTTAACCAAGAACAGTCCGCACCAGCCACCTGACCACGCTGCAGGTTCCTCGAACGCAGCACCGCGAGCTCACGCCTGCCAGCAACCTCTGCCCAACGCAGCACAACCAGGGCCACCACCGATGAGGAAGAAGGCTCTCAACCTCGATCCTTAGACCCCATGCTGGCACGAAAGCCGCGAACAGCAACCACCTTCACAGCGCCGCACAGCGCACTCAAGCTCTCAAGCGAGAAACAAGGCAGAAAACAAGCACAAAACCCTAAGCCAGCTGCCGACTGTACTGGACCTTATGGACTCTGATCACTGCAATGTTTCGCACAACCACCGCTCTGATACCAGCTGTAACGACCCGAGAATCCGATTACTGGGAAGGCCCGATAACCCGAGACTCGCATCGCCGCCCACGAGCCGGGAGGGCTCGGAAGGGCTAAAAGGAGTGTGGAGGCACAAAGAAATAGGAAATAAAGTAGGACAACCAACAACAACGAGCCGAAAGAAAGAACAACAACAGCTACAACAAAGTCCAGTCCAACAGAAAGTACAGTATAAAGCAGTAAAAACGTACCACATGCCAAGTGAACACTCGGCCCGGCAAGCTGGCAACTGAGAACCTCCGCTCCGCGCTCTCAAACCACGAGGAAGAACCGCTACACCTGAAAAGCAGGGAATGAGTCTCCAAAACAGAGACTCAGCAGGGATCCCGCGGAACCCCAACCGGAAACAACGGCGGTAGTGGAAAGGAGAGCTACAACTACAGTAGGAACAGCAAACCGGCGGCCAGTCAAAAACTCGGCACTACAGCTACTCCTACTGTACCGGAAGGTACACCTCGATCATGCAGTCGAAGCTACCAAACCACGCTAGTATCACCTACCGAAGTAAGAACACACGGCAACCACGCCGCAGTGGCCTGTCCCCCGGACACGGCCGACCTGGACACGCTGTCCAAGGTGCAACCCCGACCATCCGATCGCGGGTACCGCACCACAAGACGGAACCTCGGTAAAGCCACTAGCGCTAGACTCACGATGCGAAGACCAACACACGCGCCACGGCAAAACAGCCGAAGGACTCAACGGTCGGCACGACCGAAAACCCGAAGGTCAAAGTCACGAAACTGACAGTCTGTCACTCCGTACTCGACAGGAGTACCACCCACTAGAAGCACAGCCGGTAGCGTCCCCTGACGTCTTACACCGCACCGCAGGTGAACCGCCTGACGTGGTAGGTCCTACCCGAGGCGCGAACACCGTACAAGTAACCACAAACAAGTAACTAGCTGGGGTCACGCCCGTCGACGTGGGTCCAACCGCCCCCAACCACGTGTGCACACACAGACCGCGGGTCCCTGGTCTGGCCCTCTGACCGGTTTTCCCCTCAGCCGGACTCTGGCTGCAAGACGTGGGGCCCGACGGCAACCGGTCCACAAACCGCCTCTAAGGGTAAGCCCGTACACCACTCCCTGGTGCGACCAGCACACGCGTACTGGTAGGCTACGACTAGTGGAGGGTCACTGAAGGAGTAGACTCTCAACGGAAAATAACGTCCGCATCCGACGACGTACGGGGACCACCCCACGTACCGGCCCCGTCGCACAGTGACCACAGTCGGAGAAGAAACGGGACTCACAGTCCACGGCCACGCACGCACCGTGCGCTAGAGTCGAGAAAACTCAAGTGGCGCTAAGCCACTGGACTCTGGGCAGTCCTCTAGACGCACTACACCCAACGGTCCTTGAGTCACAAGACTCGGGGTCAAGACCGTTGCACGCAACAGCACAAGGCCGTCAATCTAGTCCAATCTCTAGGTCTAAAACCACGGTAGCACAAGTACCAAGACAACTCACGAGTCGCCAAGACCACTCCCTCAGGAAGGGAACGCAAAGGACTAAGGCCACCCACACGGGCCACACGGAAAACACAGAAGCACGATTCCCAGGGCAGCACACAAGCCGCCATGTCGATTTCCCATCTTGAAGCAAGCGGGAAACCTCCAGCCCTAGGCCGGATAACTGGACTCGCAGTCCAAGACCAAGCACATGGCCCACACGGGAATCGCCTTCCAAAGGAAACCCACAACATGCGGGGGAGACCCCACCACACACACACCGACACACGGTGACTCGATCAAGCGTAACACGAAAGCCCGTAATACGTGGGGTCACCCGGACCCACCACACCGATGGGCACGTGAATCGAGGTAACACGGTCCCTCCCGACACCCCAAAAACAAGGACACGGAACCCATGGGGTGTCCAGGATACTCACAAGGCCGGAGGTCGACCACTGGGTCCCAACCGGGTCGACCGGAGACCAACACAATGCGAACGGACGCCAAAAGGTCACCCGGACCCTTAAGCGCATGGGCACGCAAAACGAGGTAAATGAAACCTCTAGACACCCCAAAACACGGTCACGGAACTCCACTGGGTGTCCAAGGTACACACGTCCCAAGGGGAGTACGATCAGCCGCAGACCGCCAACCCCGGGCAGCCCGGATGGTCACTTCAAGAACGTGCTATAGGTCCATAGCGCGTTCAAGCAGAACGCGCTAGGAGCCTATAGCGCGACAAGCCAGGTCGCGCTATGTTTCCATAGCGCGACAGTCCAGAACGCGCCCAAGCCCTATAGCGCGACAGGAACCGCCATACTGTTCATCTTCTCCGATGAACACGCTCGGTCGGGGCAGCGCGACCTTCAAGAACGCGCTACTGGAGTATAGCGCGTTCTCAGTCCGCGCCCAAAAACGGTAGAAACCGCGGGAAAAGCCATGCCACGTCCCGTTCACCCCCAGGTGAAGGGGAAACAAAAGGGGAAACCTTCCCCAAGCCCCTAGGCATGCATCTAAACCCCTGGATCGCCCAAAAACACAATAGAACGGGAGATCCGGCTCACACCCCAAAATCATGCATTTTGCCCAAAACGCCCCGTTTAGCCCGCTCGGCTCACCACGGCCTACGAAACTTGCGGGAAAGGAAGTACACGGGCTGAGGGTCCATCACCCTACATCCACCGAAGAAACGACGCGTCGTGGACGCCGATCCACGAAGAAAACGCCGCGAAACCCTCGCCGGCTCGCGATCGCGCCACCAAGCTTCCACGCGCCTCCTCCGCCTCGATCCTCACCTGTCCTCGCCCGCATCCTCGCCCGCGCCACCTCCACCTCGCCCCCGCCTCGCTCCGTCGGCCGCCGGAGAAGAGAGGGGAGAAAGAGGGCGTGAGAGAAGAGAGAGGGAGGGAAGAGAGAAATGAGAGGGGGAGAGAGAAAAGGGTTATATATAGGAAAACCCAGAATTTCGGAAAAATCCAGAAAAATAGAAAATCACACCCTTGCGATCCTCGGAACGCACCGATCGCAACGGTACCACTCGCGCCCAGGTGAACGGCCCGGTTCACCCGCAACGAGGTTCCGAAGGGAAAGCCGAAACCCACGCCGGGAATCGGAAAACACACGCGGAAAAAGCCGCGGAACGCCTCCGGGCCTCCGAAACGACTCCGGATCGCGCCGATCCGAACACGCAAGATGTCCAAAACGAAATTTCGGACACAACGGAGTTGGACGCTCCGAGAAACCAGATCCGGGACCCACGAAGAAGGATCCGAAAAACCCGGGGCATTACATACACACTATAGTGACGCAGCTGACCGGGGCGTTACAAGTGCTAGGTTGCCCACTGGAGGAGTGGTCGCGACGAGTCTTGTTGCTATTAAAGTATCTCAAACGTCACGAGTTTCTCAAGACCCAGGCTCCTGACGCTCGCGCCGCGCTGGACGCCCAAGCGGATGAGTATTTGCAGGTCTTGGAGGCACGGCGCCATGATGAAAAGTGCCATGGGAAGGCCTTGGAGAAAGGCCAGGGCAGCGTCCGCTCCCTCAAGAGTCGGATCGAGAAGCTAGAGGGCTACCTTGCTGCGGCTAGGGTTGACCTTACCGAGGCTGAGAAGGTGGTCGAGAGTGAGAGCGAAGCTCTCGCCGTCACCCAAGTTGAAGCGGTGTCCGCGGAAGCCGAACTCGCCCGTCTCGAGGAATTGAGGGGCCGGTTAAGCGATATGACGAACTTCCCTTGCGTCGGGATCCTCCCCCTCGAGGACATCTTCAGGGGTGTCGGCTGAGCGTCGCCTCCCTTAGCTTTCTCCTTTTTGTAACACAGGGGTATGCCCCGAAGCATATGTAATCTGATCCTTCTTTAAATAGAACAGAACAGTTACAGTTTCACGTGTTCTTCGTGTATACATTCATCCCAGAGGGACCTCTCTTCCCCTTTTTCTCTTCTGTGTATATTATCTTCTTCTTCCTCTTCCCTCCCCTCCCCTTTTTGTGCTGAGACACATTGGCAGGGTGTGAATCTTCGCGAGGGTTCGCTTTGGGAGAACCAGGCAGGAACCTACGTCAGGGCACAGGAGAGCGCTCGCCTTCCCAGGGGGAGGACGAGGGGACCACTCCACCATACCGAACGTGCGACTTCCTGGTTTCGTCGCAATATTGGAAGCGCGTGCTGGCCTCAAGCGGGGGGCCTCGGTCAGAGACCGGATTTCTCGTCGTCCAGAGGGGACGGAGAGAAGAGTTTGTTTAGTCAATGACCCGGACCGGTGGTCCGAGCCAAAGGGGTACTCACCGCCCGGGGAGGACGGAGAGAAGAGTTTGTTTAGTCAATGACCCGGACGGGAGGTCCGAGCCAAAGGGGTACTCACCGCCCGGGGAGGACGGAGAGAAGAGTTTGTTTAGTCAATGGCCCGGACGGGAGGTCCGAGCCAAAGGGGTACTCACCGCCCGGGGAGGACGGAGAGAAGAGTTTGTTTAGTCAATGACCCGGACGGGAGGTCCGAGCCAAAGGGGTACTCACCGCCCGGGGCGGACGGAGAGAAGAGTTTGTTTAGTCAATGACCCGGACGGGTGGTCCGAGCCAAAGGGGCACTCACCGCCCAGGGAGGACGGAGAGAAGAGTTTGTTTAGTCAATGACCCGGACGGGAGGTCTGAGCCAAAGGGGTACTCACCGCCCGGGGAGGACGGAGAGAAGAGTTTGTTTAGAAATTTCTCTTAGTACTTCCGTGGCTACGGGGCGACGGCTAGAAATGGGAGGAGTTCCCCCTTTCTCGGCTTCCACTCTTCCCTTGCTCTTGTATCTTTTCTTTTTTTTTTTACTTCTTTTTTTCTCTCTTCGCCTCTTTTTTTTTCTCTTTTTTCTCTCTTTTCCTCTTCTTCTCTTCTCTTTTTTTTCTCTCTTCCCTTATTCTCCTTTTTTTTCTTTTTTTTCCTCTGTTCTCCTTTTTTTTCTCTTCTCTTTTTTTTTTACTTTCCTCTTCCCCCTTTTTTTTTACTTTTTGAAAACATGGATAGTGGTCAAGTTGTTTGGACATCAATCACGTAAATCTGCCCAAAATAGGGCGGAGGGTCATATTATTGATTGAACGGGGGCGCCGGAGCGTGGTACAGTCTCAAGTGCCTTCCATTAAGAGGCGGGAACTGAACTTCCCCGCGATGGTTGACGATTACATAGGCCCCACCTTCGTAGACTTTTTGGACTACGTAGGGTCCGAGCCAGTTCTCATTCAGCTTACCCTTAGGGTTGGCAGCCATGAGGTCTCTTCTCTTGACCATGACGAGGTCGCCCTTTTTGAATTCGCGTTCCTTGACAAGCTTGTCAAAGGCGCGTGCAATCCGGGCCTGGTAGATCTGAATGTTCTGTTGGGCCTGGAGCCGCTTTCCTTCTAGGCTGGAGAGTTCATCAAGCCTTCGTTCAACGTTGGTTTACCCTTAAAGGACAAGGCCATGCTGAATGGCAACCCTGAGGGACGGTATCTCCAGTTCAACGGGGACGATTGCCTCCGAGCCATATACGAGAGAAAAGGGCGAGCAGCCTGTTGGAGTCTTGTATACAGTTCGGTACGCCCAAAGCGCCTCGTACATTCTTTCTTCCCAGTCCCTTTTGTTAGAGCTGACCGTCTTGGCCAGGAGAGTGCATAGTGTCTTATTAAAAGCTTCGGCCAGCCCATTAGCCTGTGGGTTGTAAGGAGTCGATGTCCTCCAATCAATTTTATATTTTTCTGCCAGCCGGTAGACCTTCTGGTTGCGGAAGTGGCTGCCGTTGTCTGACACCACTCGGTCGGGGGCGCCAAACCGGAATATGATATTACGGCAGACAAACCTGACCACGATCTCTCCGGTGACCTCCCGTAAGGCGACAGCCTCTGCCCAGCGGGAGAAGTAGTCGGTTGCCGCCAAAATGTACTTGCAGCCTGTGGACGATGCAGGTAAAGGACCCACGACGTCCGTTCCCCACTGGGCGAACGGCCAACTGGGCGCGGTTGGGTGTAACTGCACCGGGGGCCTTCTGGGTATGGTGGCATGCTCCTGACATTTTTGACACGACTTAGCATATTTGCAGCAGTCGTCGAACATTGCAGGCCAATAATAGCCAAGCTTCTTTATTTCAATCTTCATTTTCGGCCCGGCCTGGTGTGCGCCAGCTGTCCCGGCGTGGACCTCCTTCATGACCCTCCAGGCTTCTTCAATGGACAAGCATCGGAGGAGCAATTTCTGCTTGGCGTCGGCCACCATTCGGAATAATATTCCATTTCGGAGCTCATAAGAGTCCTTAATTCTGATCAGCCTGAGCTTCTCTTCTCTCTTCTTGGGCAGCTGCTGGTACTTGAACCACTGCATCAGGGGGTCTCTCCAGTCGGGTAGGCCGACAGCTTCTACTGTGGTGACTTCTATCTCTTCTTCTTCTGGTTCCTCTTCTATCATGCTGGGCATCTGGCGCTGATTTATTACTTGGATACTGAGAGATCCATTTGGAGGCACTGCCAGTGAGCTCGTCAGTTTTGCCAGGGCGTCGGCTTGTGCATTCTCCCCTCTGGCGACATGGCCTATCTCAAGGAGGTAGAACCGCTCCATGAGTCTCTTCGCCTTAGTGTGATAAGGGAGCAACTCAGGTTTTCGGACATCAAACTGTCCCTGGACCTGCTTGACGACCAGCAGCGAGTCGCCGAATACTTGGAGCATTTTGATCTCCATTTGGAGGGCCACCTGAAGGCCGATGATCAGAGCTTCATACTCTGCTTCATTATTTGTGCAGGGCTTAGTAATGCAGCAGGAAGTGTGCATCACTTCTCCGTTTGGCGATTTGAGGACGATGCCAGCTCCGGCCCGTACCTTGGCATGTCCGGACGGGGTCGCTTCTATTCTCGAAGCCCCGTCAAAGTATAGCTGCCAGATAGCTTGTTGGACATGATCCACCTCCAGTATCTCATCTTCGGGTAGCTCGGTGGCCAACGGGGAGCCTTCGGGCACGGGGTGTGCTGCGAAGAAATCCACGACGGCTTGTCCCTTAACGGCCTTCTGCGGCACGTAGGTGATATCAAACTCCATGAGCAGCACGGCCCACTTGCCAAGGCACCCCTTCGGGACAGGCTGGAGGAGGATGTGCCTGATAGGGTCAGCTCTGGATATTAGACTTACTTCATGGGACAGCATGTAGTGCCTCATCTTCTTGACTGCGAAGACCAAAGCGAGGCAGACTTTCTCTATCGGGGTGTACTTGGCCTTCGCACCCACTAGTCTCCGGCGAGGTAGTAGAGAGCCTGCTCTTTTCCCTCATCATTGTTCTGGGCAAGCATTGCCCCTAGTGAATATTCGGTAGCCGCTATGTAGAGAATAAGCGGTCTGCCTTTGACTGGTGCCCCCAGGACTGGCGGGGTTTTCAGGTATTCTTTTAGCTGGTCGAATGCGCGTTGGCATTCGCGACCCCAGCTGAAGGGTGCATTCTTCATCATCAGTCTGTGAAAGGGTTGGCAACGCCCCGACAGGTTGGAGATAAACCTGCGGATATAGGCCAGACGGCCCTGTAGGGACCTCAGCTCTCCCAGACTCTTCGGAGGGGGCAACTCCTGAATGGCTTTTATCTTGAAAGGGTCAATCTCGATCCCTATGTGCCAGACAATAAAGCCGAGGAACTTACCACTGGACACGCCAAAGGCGCACTTCATAGGGTTCATCTTCAGCCCATACAGTCGGAGCCTTTGAAAGACGACCCTGAGGTCGCTCAGATGTTCAGCTCTCTTCTTAGTCTTGACAACTAGATCATCAATGTAGCATTCGACCTTGCTATATAGCAGCTCGTCGAAGATCTTGGTCATTGCCCGCTGATATGTAGCACCGGCATTCTTGAGGCCGAAGGGCATCCTCTTGTAGTGGAATATCCCCTTGGGTGATCTGAAAGCCGTGTGAATCCGGTCGTGATCGGCTATCCAAATTTGGTTATAGCCGGACGATCCGTCCATAAAAGACAGGGCCTCGTGGCCGGTGGTTGCATCAATCATCACTTCGGTGATAGGCACCGGGAAATCATCTTTTGGGCAAGCTTTATTCAAGTCACGGAAATCCACGCAAATCCTGATCTGTCCATTCTTCTTCTTCACCGGCACAATATTGGCCAGCCAGGTGGTGTACTGGTTCTCCGCCATGAAGCCGACATCTATGAGCTTGTCGACCTCCTTGCAGATCTGGCTGATCAATTCCGGCCTCATACGCCGGGGAGACTGCTTCACTCGTTCCACTGTGGGATCAATGGCCAAGATGTGCTGAGTCACCTCGGGACTGAGCTCGGGCATTTCTTTATAATTCCAGGCAAAGCAATCCCGTAATTCTTGCAGCAACTTTGTGTATTGTTCTCTCTCCTGTAGGGGCATAAGAGCACTCAGAAAGGTCGGCCTGGGGTCACCTTCTGTGCCAAGGTTGATCTCAATCAATTCGTCGAGTGTGGCCT
Organism: Amorphophallus konjac; assembly: GCA_022559845.1. NCBI lineage: Eukaryota > Viridiplantae > Streptophyta > Magnoliopsida > Alismatales > Araceae > Amorphophallus > Amorphophallus konjac. The sequence continues at coordinate 423,026,849 of CM040126.1, read as the reverse complement.
GGTCGCGATTTTCAATTTCCGGCGGGGCTGGCGACAAATCGACGAAGTCTTGATCTTCATCATCTTCGGGCTCGAGGACGCCGTCCCCCTCTTCTTGTTCCTCATGAAGGGGCGCGGGGGCTACATCTTTCGTGCACCCCTCCTGGACCGTAGCTGCCGGGTCCGCGGGGTCCGCTGGTGCAGAAAGGCACAAGGCCACCTCGGGATCTTCTGTATGATCGTCATAGACAGCTCCGGCGGGGGCCGAGGCAGCCGCATCTTCAGGTGCCTGGTACTGGATGTATAGTGTATAAGCTCCTCTTCTGGGGCTGTCCGCCGCGTGGGGGCGTGGTGGGGCTACCACATAGTCCCCCATTCTGAGCTCGTCCCTGTCAATGAGGTCTTGAGCAATGTCCTTGAAGACATAGCAGTCTTCGATGGCGTGGCCCAGTATCTGGTGGTAGGGACAAAACAGTGGGTCCCCACTTCTTCGGGTGTCCTGCGGTCTCTTGGACCGTGGGAGGGAGACCTTGCTGTAGTGGCAGGCCCAGTCAAAAATACCCCGAGTCTTCTCTCTTGGGAAAGAGTAGGGCTTTTGCAGCTTCTCTTGGAGTGTCAGGCCTTGCCTGGTTGGCCGTCCGGTTAATGGGCTTGCCGTGTCTCCTGTCTCCCTTCTTGACCAGATGGGGACATCGGGACTGGTGTCTCGGGGTCGAGACATATAGCCACCCCACGGGCGGAGAGAGCCCTGGATGAGGTCGGCAACTAGCGAGGTCAACTCAGCCAGCCGTGCTTTTAACATCTCGATCTCCCGTTGCTGCATATGGTACAAGGCGTACATGACGGGGTCATATCGAGGGGAATTTGGGCCATGACCCATGCTTCTGCTTCTTGCTTCCCAAGCAGGCCGAAGTGAGGGCGCCTCGGCGGTGTGCCCTTGCGAGGCTAGCCTGTCGGAGAGAGTGGTGAGGACACGCGCCGCCTTTCTCGATGGAGCACGCGGAGCACGCCGGCATCTCTTTGGCTCGGCGACTACGGCATGGTTTAGAGGACCTTCTTTTACATGATGGCCATACCAGGCCTTGGTTTAGTCCCTGCGTGGACATATTTATTCTTTATGGTGGACCTTTGTAGGCCAATTGGAGCCAATTAGACCTTTATTGGGTGTGCTAGGCTCATTGGTTGGGCAATAGGACTAGTGGGCCACTTCTTGGTCCAACCTTTTGGCCCATTAGGGTTTTGGGCGCCCCCTCTCATCTCCTCCAAGAGGAGGAGGAGGCAGCCGCCCCCCTACCTATTTTTTAGGAAGTAGATTGCGCCCCCCCCCTTTTTTTCCTCCCATTCGATCCCCTCCCCCCCCTTTTGGCCGCCCCCCTTTTCCCCCTTGCTAGGGTTGAAACCCTAGCATTCCCCCCCTCCATATATAAGGTATCTTGTATTTTCTTTAGAGAATTAATGAATACATGAAATATTGATTGAGCAGCCATTTGCCTTGGAGAGGGCGACCCTCTCTTCCTCCTCTGCTCCTGCGACGGGAGCAACCCCGGGGTGCGACTCCCCATCCCCTCGGTGCGACGCCGAGGTTCTTCCTCCCTTCTACTTCGTCTCCGGTTCGAGTTCGCGTGTTCCAGATTCGGCCCCGAGTTGCAGCGGCGTCCCCATCCGGTGCGGATCGAATCCGAGCCCCTCCTTTTTTTGGTGGATACATCTACGAGTCGGCAGCGCGTGGGCTTTGGTTTCGCCTCGATCCGAGGTCGGCACCACCCGTGGCGAGTTTTCTCGTGAGCTAGCGCAGGAGCCTCCCTCTCTGCGCGCCCAGATCCACCCTCCTTCTTGCGAAAATCCCACAGGACGGAAAACACCGAGTTTGGAGCTGATTTCTTCAGGGTTTGTACCTCTCGTCGTCCTCTTTCCAACGCCGCCAACCTCGTCTCGTTCCGACGTCCGAGCTGTTCGTGGCACCCGTTCCCATGAGGTCGCGCGGGCCTGCTCAGTCCACCCGGTGCCAGGTCAACCGGCGACTTCCAAAGTTCACAGCGTCCAACCACGACCAGATCTGCCCGAGCTCTTTGGTCCGGACCTGCTGCTCTGCGTCCCCGACGTCCTCCCACAAGCGGGGCCTCGATCGCCTCCCGGAGCAGCGAGTTACCATTTTCCCCGCTCGACAGCGCAGTTCTGGGAGCAGATTCCTTGTCCCCACTTGCAGGTGCGGCCACGGCTTCCGCGAACGGAATCTGAGCACGCCTTTTGGCCGAGGCTTCCTCCTGCGACCTAACTACGCGCCCTCGCTGACGGCGCCCCAATCGGACTCCGGATCCATTCGTGGGAACGTTTACCACCGAATCGCGCGTTGCTGCGATTCTGCTGATCGTCATCCGGACCCTCCTCGTGGCCAACCCTTCACCGAGTGCCGCCCGTCAGCCCGTGTATCGGCCGCCCCGAATGGAATTGTTGTAGCCTGTTATCTCCCTGCGAGGAGTGGGCACCATTGCTGGCTTGTACCTATTCTTTCATTGTGTGTATCGGGGTTGTCGGTCTCGGCCGGGGTTCCTTCCCCACGCCTAGGCGTGGAGGTACGTGCGACGCTCCCCCTCCCTTGGCATTTTGCTTTACTAGTATGTGATTTTATATGCCGCGTGAGAGTGTAGGGATCCTAGCTAGCATTCAACACCGCGAGATCGTGAGTGAGAGTATCCCATTCCGTGGCCCTAGTCGAGCACCGAGCTCGGACTAGACTCCTATAGTTGCGCGTCGGCTCCTTTGCCGCTTTGATCCACTCGCTTCCCTCATAGGGACGACCGTGGACTTGGGTTTCTTGTTGAGAGACGCCACTCTTCGGAGGAATAGTACGGAGGTCGATCACTCGGCTTGCCTTGTCACGTGTGAGTGCTGGCCGCACTTGGTCTTCATCATAGGTTTAGTCCATTTGTCAGTTCCGTCCCGCGTCAAATTTGGTATCAGAGCTTAGGGAACCAGTTTGTTCTAACAAATTGGGGTCTTAGGTCATTCGAGTCTTTAGGTTGTCTAGGGTGCAATTGAGGCCTTAGAGTTATCTAGGTTGCATTGAGTCTCTTAGTTCATCTAGGTAACCCACCATTGCATTGTAATGTTAGGTTTGTGTCTAGTTAGAGTTTTGTCCTTGTCTCGTTGAGTCTTGCATGTCCAGCTCCGCGCCAACCCCATGGTGGTTCCTCGAGCCCACATGTCAGATTAGTCATCCCTATTGGCCCGATTCGATGCTCTTATGGTACGACCCCTAAGTGTCGCCCCTACCACTCAGTCGTCGGGAGACCCGATCCCTATACCGATGACCGAGTCATTCCAGCGCCCTGTCATGTCCACTGCCATCCTACCTAATGGGATGCATACGGAGATCGACTTCATCAGTAGGGTGTCGTCTAACTGTGTCTCACAAGACATTATTGAGTCACTCTCTAAGACTGGGGAGATTGTTCTCCGTGATGGTTTAGCTTTTATCGAGTTTCAACGGAGGTTTGGCCCCGTTAAATATTTCGATGGCGCTTGGTGCAAGATCAGCACACTTAGGGCGAGCTTGGTTGGAGGAAAGAAGTGCGACCATCGACCTGGATAGGAGGACCTGCACCTTACACCCATCTCACCTTCCCGGTGAGTTTGTCTTCCATGACGGCGTTACGCCGACCACCTCCATGTCATCACCTGGGTTTGTTCCAGTGAGTTACGAGGCTGAACAGGAGTTGATTGAGGAGTACCTAACTGAGGTTGAGGAGTTAGGGAGTGATCCCCTCCACATCATAGAGGACTCCGTTTCCCCTCCCGAGAGAGAGGCTTCACCCTTAGACCCTCATATAGAGACATTCTTACCTTCCGAGGGTGAACTGGTCATTGGTGAGTCTTTAGCTAGCTGGCTAAGGGAGGGTCCACTTCTAGATGTCTCCATTCCTTGCTATACACCCATGGGACCAGCCCTCCCAATAATACCCCTTAACTCCTTTCACACCACTTTTCGGTCCTTCTGCTTTCTTGAAAATGTGAAGGACTTCCTTAGGAGTTTAGATTATCAATGGGAGTTGACTTATATGTTGACCTTAGGGTCTGACCAACCCTATAGTCATAGCTTTACACTCCCTGCTTTGGGGTCTATTACCTCGGTCTACACCATAGGACATATCACATCCGAGGTCCTTTTATTATTTCCCATACCCGTGGAGGTTGATTTTGTCCCCGCTTATGGTTTCACGGTCCCGAGGGAGGAACCTTGCCTTCCTTGCCTTCCTCATGAGCCTCTTGCCCCATACATGAGAGTGCCTGAAGGTGATTATCTGCACCTGGGCGAATGTCGCACATGGGCAAGTATAGTGAAGGGACCTGTCGGGAGGGGTCATCATTTCTTTGACCCTTTCGATCCCCTCCCTAGTGAGCCTCTCGACCCATATTCTTTTCCCCACCTTGTCGAGGAGGTCCACTATCATACACCACCTAGGCTTTCTAGTCAACACCTCACCTTACCGGCATCCAGATGCCCGAGCTTAGGAGGCCAGGGACACATGTCTCTTCCCCATGTTTCTTCATGTCCACCATCATATAGGGGTTTGTCTCATATAGGGAATGTCATGAGTGAGTTTGGGAAATTTAGTCCCCATGAGTCTACCACATTCCGTAGGACACCCATGCATGATAGATACAACTTTGGTTGTCCTGGTCCTCCCCGTGTTGTCCAGTCATGTAGGCGTCATAGACATGCTGGGTCTATGTTTGGTTGCCCTGGACCACCACTGCATTCACATAGGTATGAGTCAACACAGCTAGTTCGGAGTCTACATCATCATCACCCCCTCGAGGCCAGCAACGCACGTTATAAGGAATTAGCTGACGCGCATCGACGCACCCGTGAGTTCCAAGTGGGAGAGTACGTCATGATCAGGGTTAGACCTGAACGGTTCCCTTCGGGGGCCGTGAAGAAACTCCAGGACCGCGGTGCCGGACCCTTTCGAGTCTTGAAGCGAATTGGGTCGAATGCGTATGAGATTGAGCTGCCAGACGACTATGGGATCTGTTCGACGTTCAATGTTTCAGATCTGGTGGCATATCGGGATCCCGCGGTGATTCCCAGTGAGCTTTTTGGGCCTACCCCTCCTGTTGAGAGCATTACACCTTCTGAGCGTCCACCTCCTCCAGCCCCATTACAGACACGCGAGCATATAGATTGCATACTGGATGAGCAGGTGACCACGACCAGGAGCGGAGCCTACCAGCGCTTCCTAGTGCGCTGGAGAGGGCGCCCTGCGACAGACGACACCTGGATCACACGTGGAGAGCTGGAGCTGATCGACCCGGACCTGCTAGAGCGTTATTGGAGCGATCGTGACCCTTACTCGACGGGGTCGAGTTCTTCCCACCCGGGGAGAATTGGTGAGGACACGCGCCGCCTTTCTCGATGGAGCACGCGGAGCACGCCGGCATCTCTTTGGCTCGGCGACTACGGCATGGTTTAGAGGACCTTCTTTTACATGATGGCCATACCAGGCCTTGGTTTAGTCCCTGCGTGGACATATTTATTCTTTATTGTGGACCTTTGTAGGCCAATTGGGGCCAATTAGACCTTTATTGGGTGTGCTAGGCTCATTGGTTGGGCAATAGGACTAGTGGGCCACTTCTTGGTCCAACCTTTTGGCCCATTAGGGTTTTGGGCGCCCCCTCTCATCTCCTCCAAGAGGAGGAGGAGGCAGCCGCCCCCCTACCTATTTTTTAGGAAGTAGATTGCGCCCCCCCCTTTTTTTCCTCCCATTCGATCCCCTCCCCCCCCTTTTGGCCGCCCCCCTTTTCCCCCTTGCTAGGGTTGAAACCCTAGCATTCCCCCCCTCCATATATAAGGTCTCTTGTATTTTCTTTAGAGAATTAATGAATACATGAAATATTGATTGAGCAGCCATTTGCCTTGGAGAGGGCGACCCTCTCTTCCTCCTCTGCTCCTGCGACGGGAGCAACCCCGGGGTGCGACTCCCCATCCCCTCGGTGCGACGCCGAGGTTCTTCCTCCCTTCTACTTCGTCTCCGGTTCGAGTTCGCGTGTTCCAGATTCGGCCCCGAGTTGCAGCGGCGTCCCCATCCGGTGCGGATCGAATCCGAGCCCCTCCTTTTTTTGGTGGATACATCTACGAGTCGGCAGCGCGTGGGCTTTGGTTTCGCCTCGATCCGAGGTCGGCACCACCCGTGGCGAGTTTTCTCGTGAGCTAGCGCAGGAGCCTCCCTCTCTGCGCGCCCAGATCCACCCTCCTTCTTGCGAAAATCCCACAGGACGGACAACGCCGAGTTTGGAGCTGATTTCTTCAGGGTTTGTACCTCTCGTCGTCCTCTTTCCAACGCCGCCAACCTCGTCTCGTTCTGACGTCCGAGCTGTTCGTGGCACCCGTTCCCGTGAGGTCGCGCGGGCCTGCTCAGTCCACCCGGTGCCAGGTCAACCGGCGACTTCCAAAGTTCACAGCGTCCAACCACGACCAGATCTGCCCGAGCTCTTTGGTCCGGACCTGCTGCTCTGCGTCCCCGACGTCCTCCCACAAGCGGGGCCTCGATCGCCTCCCGGAGCAGCGAGTTACCATTTTCCCCGCTCGACAGCGCAGTTCTGGGAGCAGATTCCTTGTCCCCACTTGCAGGTGCGGCCACGGCTTCCGCGAACGGAATCTGAGCACGCCTTTTGGCCGAGGCTTCCTCCTGCGACCTAACTACGCGCCCTCGCTGACGGCGCCCCAATCGGACTCCGGATCCATTCGTGGGAACGTTTACCACCGAATCGCGCGTTGCTGCGATTCTGCTGATCGTCATCCGGACCCTCCTCGTGGCCAACCCTTCACCGAGTGCCGCCCGTCAGCCCGTGTATCGGCCGCCCCGAATGGAATTGTTGTAGCCTGTTATCTCCCTGCGAGGAGTGGGCACCATTGCTGGCTTGTACCTATTCTTTCATTGTGTGTATCGGGGTTGTCGGTCTCGGCCGGGGTTCCTTCCCCACGCCTAGGCGTGGAGGTACGTGCGACGCTCCCCCTCCCTTGGCATTTTGCTTTACTAGTATGTGATTTTATATGCCGCGTGAGAGTGTAGGGATCCTAGCTAGCATTCAACACCGCGAGATCGTGAGTGAGAGTATCCCATTCCGTGGCCCTAGTCGAGCACCGAGCTCGGACTAGACTCCTATAGTTGCGCGTCGGCTCCTTTGCCGCTTTGATCCACTCGCTTCCCTCATAGGGACGACCGTGGACTTGGGTTTCTTGTTGAGAGACGCCACTCTTCGGAGGAATAGTACGGAGGTCGATCACTCGGCTTGCCTTGTCACGTGTGAGTGCTGGCCGCACTTGGTCTTCATCATAGGTTTAGTCCATTTGTCAGTTCCGTCCCGCGTCAGAGAGAGGGGGTTTCCCCCGTGCAGCAGCGGCGGAGAGGGTTCCAAAGGAACACTTCTTCGTCTTGTGCCTCCTCAGCCGGAGGCCTGGGATATACTTCTTGGTGGGCTTCCCGCAAGTCTACAACTTCCGCGGGGTCGTCGCCGGACAAGGCCGAAACCGATATCACGTCAGTTTCGTAATAATCTTCTGGTAAGAAGCCCAGACCGGGGTGCTTGGTGATTTGCAGCAACCGCCGATCCAGGTTTGGTGGGTTCCACATTCTTTCGAACATTTCCTTTCGGCTGGAGGGTTGATAGGGGGGGGATCTTTTGCTTTCTGACCATTCTGGCTGCCTGGTCGGTCATATGGGGAAGTCCCACAATGGGGACGTGCGGGTCATGCAACTCGTCAGGAAACCGGCAATCATCGTCTTCCATGACTGACTTTTCCCCAGCAACATAAAAGATGGTGGATGGCCCCTCCGGGTTAGGCACCTCAAAGGTCCTCAGCCGCTTGACCGCTTGACAGTCAATCTCTGTAATGGGCTTGATGATCCCTGGCGGGACCCTGACATCCCCCAGTAGGTCTTCGAGGCAAGGCATCCCAGGTGTAGAGTAGATAGGGAGAGGGGCTCCCTTAAATACCCCCCCTCTTGTGCAATGAATGGTACATGTGGGGGAGCCACATAACCTGGGGGCGGCGGAGGAAACCAACTGCCCGACTCCACTTTCTTCTTCCCTTTGTCTCGGGCGGCTTGGGGGGCTTGCTTCGCCTTCTCTAGATATAGATTGGCATCTGACAAGTGACACTCGAACACCTCGAACGGGTGGAGGTCTGCGAAGATTCTGGCTTCCTTCCCTTCACAGGGGTACTTGATGCATTGATGCAGGGTGGAGGGCACCACTCTGTTCTAGTGTAGCCAGGGGCGACCAAGCAACGCCTTATAGGAGGTGTTGGAGTTGATGACGTGGAACTGGACCTTGGTGGTGAAGTCATCAAAGGTCAGGCTGAACTCCGCGACCCCCATGGGCACCTCACATTTCTGGTTAAAACCAGCAATCTTGACATTTCTGACCTCAACCAGGTGTACATCAAAATAATGCTTTTGGTACACCCGGTACGGGAGTATATTCACTGCTGCCCCCGGGTCGATCAGGACCCTGTTGATGGGCTGGCCGTTCAGCTGCCCTTTCATGTAGAGGGGCCTGTTATGGCTGCAGGTCGGCAGGAGCATGTCATCTTCTGTGAAAGCCACAGCTACTTCAGGTGAGGTTTCTGCCAGGCAAGCTTCAAGGTGCGCTGGCGTCTGGAGTGCGGCAATGATGGCTTGCCGTGTTTCTTCGTCCAAAGACAGCATCTCCCACACGGTAAACCGGGTCGGGATCTTCTTGAGGTGTCTGACTATCCGTTCGGCGGCCCGCACCTTGAGTAATTTCATCTCTTCGGGCTTGCTGCGCCTGCCTCCTTCCTGGAGCTGGGGTGTCAGGTCAGGGGGCGCTAGCTTTGTGGGCTCCGTTGCAGCCTGCCGAGCCGGTGGGGCCTGCTGGGTTTCCTCCGCCCCCCGCATGAATTCGGCGAGGTTTGGGATATCACGGTTGTCCGCTTTTGGCTGAGGAAGAGTTGCCGCCGGTAGAGCTTGAGAGCTGCTAACTTTTTCGGTCGAAGGAGACCCCTGGGAGTGCGCCCGCCCTACCGTTCGGGCTAACAGGAATTCGGCGAATGAAGGGGTGCCTTGGCTTCTGGCCCCTTCGGGATAGAGACCCGACGGAGGAGGGATCTCGGTGCCTCGGACCTCAGGGTCGGGAACTTGGTATGGCTGTTCCCCCCTGAGCATAATGTTGAGGTTATCCTGAGGAGGGTGCCCCCACTTCCTTCCCGACCTGGTGGCATGTTGGGAAGTGGAGACTTCAGCTTGATTCACCTCTGGCGGCTCATGGGGTGGCTCTTCTTCTGTTTCCTCTAGGGAAAGGGCAGTGTCGAATAATGCCGAGAGGGTGTTGCAGGCGACGATGACCTCCTTCTTCTTCTTGCCCCTGGGTCTTCTCCTCTTCTTCTTCTTTCCTGCTGCGGCGGATGGCTGCTCTTGGGGAAGTTCAGCCCACAGGGGAGGCTCTTTCTCTGCTTCAGCTTCTGCCCCTGGAGCCAGTTCGAGTGATTTGAACTCCTCCCATGGGACGTATCCTTCAGCTCCACGGGCTGAATTTCGGGCTGCTCGTAATCTTCCAGCCCATCAATAATAGCCTGGAGTCTTTCAACCTCTGGGCTGGTCTTCTTGTGCATCCGCAGCGGGACAGAGCTCTTTTTATTGTGAGTGGGCCGCCTCATGACTAGCCGGGGGGTCGTGTCGTGGCGAACTGGGCTTGCTGGGGGCGGTGCAGGCCGGGGTGTTGCGTCCCTCAGATGAACTCCGGGGCTGAGTCGAGGGACGTGTGCTCTTCTATTCTTTCTAGTTGCAATCTGCCAACCTCCTTGATCCTGAGCCGGGGTCATGATGAAGGTCTCATAAGTGGCGTGGGCGCAGGCCTCCGCCCACTCCTCCGGCAACTCCTGGTATAGCGAGACCATATTGACAGTGGAGGTTATGCTGGGCAACTCATGCAATTGCGGGGGGTCTACTCTATGCTCCCCCATGTCCAGCTCCCCATTCTTGATTAAGGACTCAATAACGTCCTTGAAGACATAGCAGTCTTCAATGGTATGCCCGAGCACTCAGTGGTACGGGCAGAAGCGTGGGTCGTCCATTTTCTTTAGGTCGCCGGGCCTTTTCGGCTCTGGCAGTGTGATTTTGTTGTAGCTGGTTGCCCATTCGAATAGAAGCTTAGACTTGTCCCGGGCAAAGGAATACAGCTTATTTCTCATCTTCTCCCTTAGTGAGGGGCCTTCCAGCCGTTCTGTGGCTCTGGGCGGAGGAAGATCGGCAGCCCCCTTGGCTTTCTCTTTCTGTTTTTCAAAAGCCTGGAAATCTAATGTGTGCACTTCAGGGGGAGCAGGCTTCTTCTCGGCCTGCCTGGCTCTTTGGCTTGACATGGCCGGGGTGGAGGAGTATCGGGCCAAAAATGCCTCGATCTCTGCTACCACGTTGTTCAGGCGGTCAAATGTCTTGACCTCGGTGCCGATCATCCTTTCCAGGATTTCTTTCTTCAAGTTCTGTTTGCAAATCTGCACCGCATCCTCCTGGTGTGGGGGACGCCTGCACCTCATGCTGAGGTTCCTCCATCTCTTAATATAGTCGAGGGTCGACTCGTCATTCTTCTGTCTTGTGGCGTAAAGTTCTGCCACGGTGACCTCCCGTTCTGCAACATAAAATCTTTCTTTGAACTTCTTTTACATGTCGGGCCAGTCGGCGACAGACCCGGGTGGCAGGCCGGAGTACCACTCAAAGGCAAGCCCGGTGAGTGTCGAGCCGAAGAACTTCAGGAGGTAGGCCTCATCAGCAGCCAAGTCCCCCATGACATTCACGTAATAATCAATGTGCTCCCTGGGGGACCCTTGCCCGTTGAACTTTTCGAACTTGGGTGGCTTGGTGACGCCGACCGGCAACTTCTTCGCAGCATGGTGAGCCGGGTAAGGCACTCGGTAGACGTCGAACGGCGTCTGATCCCCGTCACCTCTCAGCCAGTTTCATGTCTATCATCTGTTCCAGCATCAACCGGCTAACCGTTGCCGGGTCGACCGGACTCGGATAAAAATGAGCGGGCTGCGCGCTCGGGGTGGCCAGCACGGCCGCCTGGGGGGCCATGAGGGATCCTTGGGAAAGTAAGGCCTGTGGCGGGGCTGGTGCGGTGCAGTGTGCCTACTGCAGAGACGCGTCCCCGAGAGGGTTGAGGGCTGCTGGAAGGGCTACTTCTGAAAATTGCCCCCTGTCCCTAGGCGCTTCGGGTAAAACCTCGGTCTGCCAGGACATCGGGGGAGGTGTGTTCCGTTCATTCAATTGCTTTTTAAGTGATTCAATTTCCTGCTGGAACCGCTGCATCATGAGCAGCATTGCCGGGTCAACCGTGGGGACGCTGGGCATGCCCCCTGTCTCCTCGGCCGGGGCGTCCTCGGATGATTTGGAGGGTCCGTCGCTCGTGTCGCCGGTGGTGACCACGTTAGCCGTGAGGGCTACAAGGGGCTCTTCCGGTAAAGTCCCTTCGGCGCCTGTGGGTGTCGCGCTGCCTGCCGCTCTCCCTCTTCTAGTAAGGGGGCCCGATCTGGCGGCAAGTCTGGCCATTTCTTCCGGATCGGCAGGCAAGGCCCCATACCGACCGTGAACTCCTGCCATATGGAAGGTGAAGGTGTGCCATCTTTTGTTTCTCTTTGTCGCCTTCCTGGACGATTTCCTCGGGAACACCAGTCTGTCGAAGACCGATCGTCAGGGCGGCGCTTCCTCCCGAATAGGGGACTGGCGCGGCTCCTCCGAGCGGTTCCTCGATTCTGCGCTGGGCGAGGGCTGGGCTCCCTCTTCCTGGAAAGCGGTGGCCATTGCCCCCAGCAGTCTCTGGCTGCCGGCGGGGGTGCTACCCGGGCCTCGGAGATAATTCCTCATAGCCTGCTGATGCGGGACAGAAGTGGGGGGTCTCCTTCTTCCTTCTGCTCATAGTCGCGCTATACCCATTACGCGCGTTCTGAAGAACGCGCTATATTGTTTACGCGCGTTCACAGACATCAGCAGAATGAAGAACCTCGACGTTGGGGCTCCCGTGGATGACTCTGGGGGTTCAAACCACAAGGGGAAAACACATAGGATGATGGAAAACACACTGGGGATGCTGGAATCGAAATCAAATCAAGCAAAAGCTATCTAGGATAACTTTTGTGAAGGTGGATGTGGGGGTGAGTGGCAAGGGAAGGAGGGTGGACGTGGATGATGTTAGGGCCTAGATGAGGCTTGGCTGGGGCCTCACACCCGAACCCATCGCAGGTACGGTGCAGCCGAGCTCCATCCAGATCGTAACAACACCTTTGGCGGAGATGGGGAGGTGGAATCGTGGATGGAAGAAGATCAAAGCTCCGAATGGAGCCTCACACTCGACCCCATCTCGGAGCCGATGCACCCGGGGCTTCGATCGTCCTCCATTGAAGGGGAAAAGAGAGGATCAGGGAGATAGAATTAGGCCTCGTGCCCAGAGAGGATCGGACGAAGGGGGGGGGGTTTCCAAAGATTTGGAGGAATAGCCATGGGCTTCCTCAAGAACACTCATTTCGAATTCATTGATTCATCTCATTCATATGTTATTTCAATCAAACGCAAGGGATACATATATAGGGAAAGGTGAAGACAAAACGACGTTAACACGTCGATTTACAACCATGGAAGACAGCTAACATCAAAGACTTTGAGGATTTCGGCGCCGGGAAGATGGACTTGCTGCCCACACGTTTCTGCCTGAGATCGCGCTAGGGAAACACAGCACGTTCTCCAGGTCGCGCTAGGGAAACATACCGCCTTCATCCCTGGGTCTGGATGTTTCATGGATGATCTTTGGTCTGGCAGTGGGCTTGATTCCCATCAAAACCCCTCCACTTTGGAAGGTTCATCCTCGAACCTCGTAGCTCAAGACCCCAGACTGTGAGAACAGCCTAGTTCCCTAAGCTCTGATACCAAGTTGATGCGGGACAGAAGTGGGGGGTCTCCTTCTTCCTTCTGCTCATAGTCGCGCTATACCCATTACGCGCGTTCTGAAGAACGTGCTATATTGTTTACGCGCGTTCACTGACAGCAGCAGAATGAAGAACCTCAACGTTGGGGCTCCCGTGGATGACTCTGGGGGTTCAAACCACAAGGGGAAAACACATAGGACGATGGGAAACACACTGGGGATGCTGGAATCGAAATCAAATCAAGCAAAAGCTATCTAGGATAACTTTTGTGAAGGTGGATGTGGGGGTGAGTGGCAAGGGAAGGAGGGTGGACGTGGATGATGTTAGGGCCTAGATGAGGCTTGGCTGGGGCCTCACACCCGAACCCATCGCAGGTACGGTGCAGCCGAGCTCCATCTAGATCGTAACAACACCTTTGGCAGAGATGGGGAGGTGGAATCGTGGTTGGAAGAAGATCAAAGCTCCGAATGGAGCCTCACACTCGACCCCATCTCGGAGCTGATGCACCCGGGGCTTCGATCGTCCTCCATTGAAGGGGAAAAGAGAGGATCAGGGAGATAGAATTAGGCCTCGTGCCCAGAGAGGATCGGACGAAGGGGGGGGTTTCCAAAGATTTGGAGGAATAGCCATGGGCTTCCTCAAGAACACTCATTTCGAATTCATTGATTCATCTCATTCATATGTTATTTCAATCAAACGCAAGGGATACATATATAGGGAAAGGTGAAGACAAAACGACGTTAACACGTCGATTTACAACCATGGAAGACAGCTAACATCGAAGACTTTGAGGATTTCGGCGCCTGGAAGTTGGACTTGCTGCCCACACGTTTCTGCCTGAGATCGCGCTAGGGAAACATAGCACGTTCTCCAGGTCGCGCTAGGGAAACATAGCGCCTTCATCCCTGGGTCTGGATGTTTCATGGATGATCTTTGGTCTGGCAGTGGGCTTGATTCCCATCACATGCTCGATCCCTTCCCACTCCCGGTCAGGGAGAGCAGCCTGCGGTTGCATGTCGATGATAGCGGCAGGAAGAGAGTAGGCCCTGGGTACCGGGCGGGCGGCGTTGTGTCGACGCCCGCGGTGACAGCGGTGAGCTTTCTCGGGCAGCACCGGGGTGACGGGTGCTGGTCGGCAAGCCGGGGTCGTGAGCTCGACCCTTTCATTTCTTCTAGCCCTCCTCGGGCGGAAAATGCTAGGCCCCGCCTGGGCGAGTGCAATGGGTCGGGCCTCCTTGGGGACCCAGACCTGCTTCAGTTTGGCTGGCCTGTGAACCGGCGCAGCCTTCGGCGATGCGGCCATAGCAGTGGGCGTCACCTTCTCCTTCAACTTTCCAGTCCTTGAAAGGAGTTGTGGACTGGGACAGTCGGGACGACATGGTCCGGTGTCACCCGAGACCTCTGCCCGTCCAGGCGGACTCGGAGGGCCCCGACAGTCATAGTCTTTCCAGAGTTGGAGGTGCGGCGTCCAGAGCTGGCGCCGGCGTTGCTCCTCCGGAGCCTTCTTCGGTAGGATGCCGACCCTTGGTGGGATGGGTCGATGGTTTGGTGCAGGTGGTGCACGTTACAGCTTAGCGTCGTTGCTGGGACGCTGTTGTTGCTCTTGGCCATAGCTCGGCCGGTAGCAGCTTCAGTGGCCCCCAGAGCGGGAGAGCTGATTTGGGACTCCTCAGGCACCTTCACCTCTAGGATGTTGGCAAAGGCCACCCCCAAGAAGTTGGGGAAGCCGACGGTGGGAGGGAAGCTCCCGAAGTTGAGGGGGACCGCTAGGTAGCCACCTCGGACATGGTTCTCCACGACTTGAGGGGTGCAGGTGACAGCCATCGTCGGTACCATGCTGCAATTTCCTCTCTCCTGCATTTGAGAAGGTAAAGCAATTAGTATTATAAGAAGGGGGCCGCGGGGCCCCTAATTTCGGCAAAGAGATGAAGGGTGGATCGGTCCCACCGGGCGTGCCAGAACTGTGGACGCACTTCTCGTTCGTTTATTATTATTATGCTCAGTCTATTCGGGAATGGTTGATTCGTCTATTAAGTGCGTGGGCGTGCCAGTCACCGAGGTGACAATTTATTCGGGCTCCGAAGAGCCCATGGTGCGCTCGGTCTAACTTCGTCAGACGATTGTGTGGTTTGTGTCGGGACCGAATCCCGTCGCACCATCAAGGTTACGACGTCATTTACATCCCCCATACGAGGGAATACCCTTGATTAATTGCCGAAATTAGGGGCCCTGCGGCGGAAAAGAATAATACTAATTGCGTGAGAAAGAGACAGGAGAAAATCACACCAAAGTACGCATTAGGATGCGAGCCACTGGCCATGTCGGTCACTCGTGGACCTTTTCATATTCGGACACGGGTCCGTGATAGAAACGTGACGGAAAACTGGGGCGATAAATGAATCCGATCTGATTAGAATGTCGGCCCAAGACTGGGTCGGGGCACGGTCATGTCAGAACGAATCTCAAGACTCGGGCCCGGCCTGCGAGGGCGGCATCACTGTTCCTTCTGCGTCGAGTCACGGAGAGAGAGAGCTGCAATGTAGAATTATTAATACCTCGTAATGTTTTATCATTATTATTCTTATTATCCTATTGCTCATTCCTCTTTCCGCATCTGTTCCGGGTGATCTCCCTCGTCTTGCTCACTGCTATTATTGCCCCCCTTTTTTATTATTATTATTGCCACTCATTTCACTCGTCATCATTTTTTTTATACGGATATATTCAGGTTTATTTATTCATCATGACTTTTATTAGTTTGTCGGTGCTGCCATTAGGTGCCTATATGTATATGTATATGTGCATTCACGTATTGTATATATATATATTTATTATTATTTTCTTTGGGGGAGCTGACCCCTGATGGGTTGAAAGGGGGGCTAAAAAAAAAGGAGTGTACCGTTGAAGGAAGGTGGGCAGAAGGGTGTGCCGGCGAAGGACTGGGGATGGGTGCCGCTGAAGGGCTTAAAGAGGTGTACCGGCGAAGGAGGGCGGCAGGTTTGCCGGCGAAGGGCTGGAGACGTGTGCCGTTGAAGGGCTTAAGGAGGGCGTACCGGTGAAGGCCTGAAGGAAGTGTACCGCTGGGGCGATGGCTGGAGAATGTGTCGGTGAAGGAGGGGGGATAATACAAAGTCTGTACGTTCCTCAGCCTCAAGTCTATACATTGTCTATTCAACTAGCACACAAAGTCTATACGTCCTTTAGTCTAAAGTCTGTACATTGCCTATTGACTGCAGCTCGAAGTCTATACATTGGCTGTTGAAAGTCTGTACATTGTCCATTGGCTGCAGTTCAAAGTCTATACATTGGCCGGCCCAAAGTCTGTACATTGGCCAACTCAAAGTCTATACATTGTTCAGCTCAAAGTCTATACGTTGTCCATTGGCTGCAGTTCAAAGTCTATACATTGGCCGGCCCAAAGTCTGTACATTGGCCAACTCAAAGTCTATACATTGTTCAGCTCAAAGTCTATACGTTGTCCATTAGCTGCAGTTCAAAGTCTATACACTGGCCGGCCCAAAGTCTGTACATTGACCAACTCAAAGTCTATACATTGTTCAGCTCAAAGTCTATACATTGTCCATTGGCTACAGTTCAAAGTCTATACATTGTCTGTTAGCTGCAGCTCGAAGTCTATACATTGATGACCCCAAAGTCTACACGTTGCAGCTCAAAGTGTATACATTGTCCAGCATAAAGTCTGTACGTTGCGACATGAAGTCTGTACATTGCAGCATGAAGTCTATACATTGGCTGGCCCAAAGTCTGTACGCTGCAGCACAAAGTCTGTTCGTTGCAGCATGAAGTCTATACATTGGCTGGCCCAAAGTTCGTACGCTGCAACACAAAGTCTGTACATTGTCCCTTGGCTGCAACTCGAAGTCTATACGTTGCCAAGCCCAAAGTCTGTACGTTGTAACATGAAGTCTGTACATTGGGCACAAAGTCCATACACTACAGCACAGAGTCTGTACGTTGCAATATGAAGTATGTACATTCTTCAGCCTATTCAACTCAAAGTCTGTACGTTTCCCATGCAATCAACATACGAAGTCTATACATTGCTTGTTGCTGCGTTTGTGCCTCCATCTGCCAAGTCTGTACACTGGATCCCATTGAGACGGTGGATGAGGGTGTACCGGCGAAGGGAGAGAGGCGAAGGGAGGGAGTGTGCCGCTGAAAGGGCCAGGAGGTTGTGTCGTTGAAGGGCCATTAGAGTGTGCCGCTGAAGATGGGCAGTGTGTATCGCTGAAGGCTCTCTGGAGCGTGCCGTTGGAGGTTGGGAAGGGCGCACCGCTGAAGGCGGTCTGGGGTTGGAAATGTTAAGGGGGGGAGTCCACTCTCCCTCTGTTTCTCTTAAGGCTTTTCTTTTCTTCTTTTCTTGATCTTCAGGTAGTTTTATACAAATCTTTTCTCCTTCTTCTTGCAATCTGTTGTTGCTCTGTTTATTTGTTGCTTTTGTTATCTTTCAATGTGTATTTATTATCCCATTTGTTTGTTGCATCCTTTTGCCTTATTTACCATGTTGTTATTTTCTGACAAAATTTCGGCAACATCTCCCCTTGACCCGGGGCGTAAGGGAGATAAAGGGAACGCGCCCACATGGAGTGGCGGAACCCGACAACTGGAGGTGGGCGCCCGAGGGCAGCAACACCTTTATGGGGCCTCGGAAAACTCGGAGAAAACCGTGAACGGAGGGCTTCTAGTACTAGGCATAAAGGCCTGGGGGTTGGCGGCTGAGCGCGTACCGCTGAGGCACCAAGGGAAGGTGTACCGCTGGGGCCAGAAAGTGTGTCGCTGAGGGCCAAAGGGTGTACCGGCCAAGGGCCAACGGGGCGTGCCGCTGAGGGCCAAAAGGCGTGCCGGCCAAGGGCCGGAAAGGTGCATCGCTGGAGGACTAGCAGGGAACTAAGTGTATGGGCCGGGAGGCTCGTATGTTTTTTAGGAAAAGAAGGGGAATTCATGGCCGGGGGTGGGCTGCTGGAAATGAGTGGAGGACCCACAAGGCCAGGCTTCAAAGGGGGGGGGCATCACCTTGAGGCGGTAACTCGAAAGAAACCGGAGAAACGGAGAAAATGGATAACACACGGCATGCATTGTGAAGACAGGAGTAAACCATCAGACATAGTAGGGAAGACCCAAGAAAGGTGACTTTTCATTCCTGGGAAGCAAAGGGCCGAGGCCCTACATACACATTGATGGACACACCCGAGCCAAGGCTACGGGCAAGAAAGAAAACACAAAAGCAAAAGAAAAGGAAGAGGAAAGTAAGGAAAACCATGGAAGGGAAGGTGTTGGGGCTGAAGTGGGGACGATCGTCCACCCCCCCCTTCTCCAACACTTCCCCCTGTTACATCAAGCCCTTTCTTCTCTCTTACTCTCTCTTCTTCCCGGTGGCCGTCGGAGGGAGCTCATGCCGGAACGCCTCCTCCTTTGTTCTCTTTTCTCCCCGTGTGTGTCTCTGTCCGTCTCTTTCTCCTTCTTCTCTTCCTCCTCTGTCTGAGTCTTCCTCTGAGTTCCCCTCCTCTTTCCCAGTTGAAGCGGGGGTCTTTTTATACTCCCTGCCGTCGAAGCTTTAAGCACGACCGTCGAAGGCGGGAAGCAGCTCCGTCATGATGATCAAGTTTGACTCTTCCGTCCTGGGTGTCAGGAGACTAGCCTGCGTGGCCCAGCCATTGGTCGACACCTCGGATCGGCCACTGCGCACCGAAGATGCGTAGGGCATGGGCACCACGTCGCTCGGTTGAAAGTGCCTCACGCTGTGCCGTTGGCGGGCTGCACAAGCGTGCCGCAGGAGAGCCAAAAAGGCGTGCCGCTGGAGCCTCCTGAGGGTGTACCGCTGAAGCCCATTTGGGCGTGCCGCTGAAGGCCCATTTGGGCTTGCCGTTGAAGGCCTATTGGGGCGTGCCGCTGAAGCCCTTGGGGGCGTGCCGCTGAAGGCCATTGGGGCGTGCCGCTGAAGGCCTTGGGGCGTGCCTTTGAAGGCCATTGGGGGCGTGCCGCTGAAGCCCATTGGGGCGTGCCGCTGAAGGCCTTGGGGCGTGCCGTTGAAGGCCAAAATTGGGGCGTGTTTCTGACCCCGTTCTGAGCCCGTTATGGACACGAGTCGTGGCCTGTTTGGCTCTTCTCGAGGCTCACAGATTATGGGCCTTTTTGTGCTTGGTTTCTCTTCACTGTCGTGACTCCTGGAGCCGACTTCACAACAATCTCTCCCGGGGCTTATTTACTCGGGCCGTTGTTGCGACTGGGCCGAGTAGGATATCATGAGTGTGCAATTTTGGTGTCCACACTTACTTCATGTGCTGTTATTTCCTTCATGTGGAAGAGTGGCAGTCCCAGCAGTCTTTACGCGGATGACCCGTGTTCAGCAGGAGAGCGTCCATCCTCTCAGGGAGAGAATGGGGGACTCGCTCCACTGCGTGTCGGTATCCAGTGGGACTGCCTTTGCTGGACTTGTTGGTTAACGGAAGACATGCTTTTAGGCCATAGCATCATGCGGGAGTGTAGACGAGAGGGGTTCTAGAGGAGCATCTGGAACAGACGAGAGGTCCGTTCCTCAAAGCCGGCCGTGGCGATGTGCCGACCAACCGGTACATGGTTTCATCGTCGACATTGGGTTTATGTCGATGCAAAGGAGTTTAAGCTTCATCAGAATTGACGTAAGGTCTAAACCGGGTAAGTTCATCGCGGGTGGGACATAGAATGGTGCGCAGTTTCATCAGAATAGACGTAAGGTCTAAACTGGGCAGGGTTTCATCATTGATCGGGCAAGGTGCCGGTCGATCAACAGCTGGTTTCATCATCGATATTGGGTTTATATCGATGCAAAGAAAGTGTTATAAGTTTCATCAGAATAGACGAAAGGTCTAAACTGGCAGGGTTTCATCATTGATCGGGCGAGGTGCCGGTCGATCAACAGTTGGTTTCATCATCGATACTGGGTTTGTATCGATGCAAAGAAAGTGTTATAAGTTTCATCAGAATAGACGTAAGGTCTAAACTGGGTAGGGTTTCATCATTGATCGGGCGAGGTGCCGGTCGATCAACAGTTGGTTTCATCATCGATACTGGGTTTATATCGATGCAAAGAGAGTTTTATAGGTTTCTTCAGAATAGACGTAAGGTCTAGACTGGGTAGGGTCTCATCATTGATCGGGCGAGGTGCCGGTCGATGAATAGCTGGTTTCATCATCGATATTGGGTTTATATCGATGCAAAGAAAGTGTTATAAGTTTCATCAGAATAGACGTAAGGTCTAGACTGGGTAGGGTTTCATCATTGATCGGGCGAGGTGCCGGTCGATCAACAGTTGGTTTCATCATCGATACTGGGTTTATATCGATGCAAAGAAAGTGTTATAAGTTTCATCAGAGTAGACTAAAGGTCTAAACTGGCAGGGTTTTATCATTGATCAGGCGAGGTGCCGATCGATCAACAGTTGGTTTCATCATCGATATTGGGTTTATATCGATGCAAAGAAAGTGTTATAAGTTTCATCAGAATAGACGAAAGGTCTAAACTGGCAGGGTTTCATCATTGATCAGGCGAGGTGCCGGTCGATCAATAGATGGTTTCATCATCGACATTGGGTTTATACCAATGCAAAGAAGTTTCATAGGTTTCATCAGAATAGACGTAAGGTCTAGACTGGGTAGGGTTTCATCATCGATCGGGCGAGATGCCGATCGATCAAGGGAAGGTTTAAGAGTTTCATCAGGACAGATGTAAGGTCTGAGCTGGCCAGACTTTATCAGAATGGTGATGGGTTTCATTATCGGTGGGACATTTGCAAGAGGGTATGTAGATTTCTTCAGGGTAAACGTAAGGTCTGCCCTGGAAAGGTTTTATCATCGGTGGGGCGTGGAGCCAGCTGACCGACGGAAGGCTTCATAAGTGAAGGGGAGGTGAAGGCAGCGTGCCGGTTGGCATGGAACTTTTGAATCACCACATTACCGACCCAAGTGCCCTTTCGGATTTTCACCGGAGCTAGCTCCCTCTTGCTTTTGCCCACGCGCCCTTTCAGGTTTTCACGTGGCGGGGTACCCGATTTTGCCTGCAGTGCCCTTTCGAGTTTTCACCACAGTTGGGTTTTGGCTATTTTTGCCCTTGCTTAGAGTGCCTGAACAAGTCTGGCGGGGCATCTCTATTTTTAGCCCCCATTTTGTCTCTTTTTTTTGACTTTGGCTTTGTAATCCATGTGCTCAGCTTGTGTATGTATCATCATTGATGTGGGTGCCAACACCAATGCAAGGGGCATATGGTTTCATCGTCCACCTAAGCGGAAAGCCTGGGTCGACTTGAGTGTGTTTTGTGGCTTAGGCGCGAAGCCGTTTGCCGGGAGCCTGGTTGCATCGTTGATGTGGGGATTACCATCAACGCAAGGGAATCGGATTTCATCATCCATCCAGATAGAAGGTCCAGATTGGCTTTGAGAATGTGGGTAGCATCTTCATCAGAGCAGACGGAAAGTCTACTCCGGACGGGTTTTAGCATTGGTCAGGCGGCGTACCGCTCCATTAGTAGCTGCTCTTATCATCGATATTGGGTCTATATCGAAGCAAGGATTTCATGGGCTTCATCTGGATAGACGTAGGGTCTAAACTGGACAGGTTTCATCATTGATCGGGCAGTGTGCCAACCGACCAATAGCGGGTTTCATCATCGGTATTGGGTTCATACCAATGCAAGGATTTCATATGTTTCATCGGGATAGACGTAAGATCTAAACCGGACAGGTTTCATCGCTGATCGGGCAGTGCGCCAATCGATCAACAGCAGGTTTCATCATCGGTACCGGGTTCATACCAATGCAAGGATTTCATATGTTTCATCGGGATAGACGCAAGGTCTAAACCGGAGAGGCATTATCATTGATCGGGCAGGGTGCCAATCGATCAACAGCAGGCTTCATCATCGGTACCGGGACGTGTGGTAGGTTTCATCAGAATAGATGTAAGATCTAGACTGGATGGGATTCATCGTGGTGGATCTTAGACAAAGACAAGTGGAAGTGTTTCATCAGAACAGACGAAAGGTCTATTCCAAGGTGGGCCCCTCTTTTTTTTTTCGTGTTGCTCTCTCAGCAGGTTCCATTCATCGATGTGGGGTGAACATCAACGCAAAGGAGAGTAGGGCTTCATCATGCAATTCAAACGGAAGGTCTGAACCGAAGCTGGTGGATGGCGGCTTAGGCATGAAGCTATTGCCAGGAATGTAGACTAGCTTAACAGGGACGAAGAGTCCAGATTAAAGAAACAGACCGGCCTATCTTGTCGATGATGACAAAGGCCGAGGAAGTGTTTAGACAGGATTTCGGCGGGACTTTGTGATGATTGTCCTTCTTGGAGTTTTATCAGGAAGGGTGAAGAAGGGAACTTTAAATTACCACATTACTGGTTTAAGCGCCCTTTCGGGTTTTCACCGAAGCCAGCCCCCTCTTGCTTTTGCCCACACGCCCTTTCGGGTTTTCACGTGGCGGGGTACCCGATTTTGCCTGCAGTGCCCTTTCGGGTTTTCACCACAGCTGGGTTTTAGCCATTCTTACCCTTGTCCCTAATATAGGAGCAAGTCTGGCGGGGTATCACTATTTTTAACCCCATTTTTACTTTCTTTTATTCTTTCTTCTTCCTTCCTCTCTTTTTTTTTATAGAGGGTGACATGTCGGAATGCCACTAGATCAGGATAAGGGTAGCTTGGCTAGGGCGGAGTGCCGCCAGACCAAGAAAGGGGTAGCTCGGCTAGGGCGAAGTGCCACTAGGCCGAGAAAAGGGTAGCTCGGCGAGGGCGAAGTGCCGCTAGACCAAGAAAGGGGTAGTTTGGCTAGGGCGGAGTGCCACTCGACCAAGAAAGGGGTAGCTCGGCTAGGGCGGAGTGCCGCTAGATCAAGAAAGGGGTAGCTCGGCTAGGGCGGACTGCCGCTAGACCAAGAAAGGGGTAGCTCGGCTAGGGCGGAGTGCCGCTAGACCAAGAAAGGGCTAGTTTGGCTAGGGCGGAGCGCCACTAGACCAAGAAAGGGGTAGCTCGGCTAGGGCAGAGTGCCGCTAGACCAAGAAAGGGATAGCTCGACTAGGACGGAGTGCCGCTAGACCAAGAAAAGGGTAGCTCGGCTAGGGCGGAGTGCCGCTAGACCAAGAAAGGGGTAGTTTGGCTAGGGCGGAGCGCCACTAGACCAAGAAAGGGGTAGCTCGGCTAGGGCGGAGTGCCGCTAGACCAAGAAAGGGGTAGCTCGGCTAGGGCGGAGCGCCACTAGACCAAGAAAGGGGTAGCTCGGCTAGGGCGGAGTGCCGCTAGACCAAGAAAGGGGTAGCTCGGCTAGGGCGGAGTGCCGCTAGACCAAGAAAGGAAAGCTCGGCTAGGGCGGAGTGCCGCTAGACCAAGAAAGGGGTAGTTTGGGTAGGGCGGAGTGCCGCTAGACCAAGAAAGGGGTAGCTCGGCTAGGGCGGAGTGCCGCTAGACCAAGAAAGGGGTAGTTTGGCTAGGGCGGAGTGCCGCTAGACCAAGAAAGGGGTAGTTTGGATAGGGCGGAGTGCCGCTAGACCAAGAAAGGGGTAGCTCGGCTAGGGCGGAGTGCCGCTAGACCAAGAAAAGGGTAGTTTTGCCTGATCACTCGGGGAATGTCGGTTGTTGATGCGGGACGAACACGGGAGACGACACTATTAGGTGCCACCCTCGGACTCTAGATGAAGACGCGACCAGCAACACACACCAGGGAGACACTAAGCCCGACACTATGAGCTCCTTGTGGCAAAACGTCGCTAACAGAAGTGGAAGCTCACTCGTCGTCCCAAGCGAGGGAAAGCGCGGACCGTGCGTGGTTAAGGAACCGGCGGAGGTCAAAGGTAGTCCGACTCAACTTCCGGACTCGGATCGAGTCACGGGGCGGGTCACTCTCACTCTCACAGCGGTGACATGGACACACGGGCTAGTACCTACACTCTCGGCAGCGGCCTAAGACCGTATACTAGCTAAGCAATGTAACGCCAAGAAGTTCAGACTATTACCTCCACGCACCCGGTGTGGCGAAGATAACCCCGGCCGAATCACGGACTCCCGGTTAAACAATATCACAGCAATACAAAGATTTGACCCACTCCACGCAGGGAGGTAAAAGGTCACATGTGGAGCTCGGGAATCACGCAACTCGGGTTGACGGGCAGCATCTTGATGTCGCCTGGCGGTGCCGAACTCCGCATTTTCGTGCTTTCTGAACGGCGGGTTCTGCGGGCCCGTGGGGCCCACGGATGGCGCTGTCCTCCGGATCTGCGGGGGTGGGACCCACTGTGATGGGGACCCCTGGTGGCGCGCCTCCACGGACGGCGGTCGGCCGGGAACACCGATCGGGGGTCGATCGGCCCCGATTCCCAACTGTTGAACTAGCTGCCCACGGATTTTGATTTCTATTTTCCAGCGCGCGCTCCGGCGAAAACGGCCGCTGCGAGCAATCCCGACGTCGGATCGGGACACATAAGCTATCGTTGGAAAGCTCTCTTCAAATGCTTCGATCTAGACCCAGAGAGATCTGCTGGATCTGGTCGGATCAGAAATTTATTGAATTTACAAGTCCCTATTGTACAGTAACCGAAATCTCAGATCTGCAGGGTACTTGTCTGAGAACCACCATTGACCGCCTAGTAAACCTCCGATTCAGCTCTTGCGCTCTTCTTCAAAGTTGTAGGGGGTCAAACCACGGAACTGGGACTATTTTTGGAATTTGATTTGGAGGTGGTGGTGATTTACTATGATTTTTGGGGTGACTGGTGGTCGGATCTGGGAACAGGTGGACAGAACTGTAGATGGGACTGAGAATGATTTTTAGAAAATATGAAATGGGAGAACCAGAAATTTATAAAAATTTTGGATGAAGGGGTGGATGGAAGGAAACTCCAGTAAATTTTATGGGACTAAGAAAATCAAAAGACGGACCTAAGACATGAAACACAGGGCGGATATGAATCTGGATAGAACTCTGGCAGAACTGAAATGGAAGGGTGGGCGAAAATTAAAAATTATGAAACGGGATCTGAATGACAAACCAAAATTTATGGGATATCCTTGACACCTTTGGAACCTCCAGTAAAATTCCCAGATCGATCTGAGCTTGTGGCTGAGACACAAATTTCGTGGAAGTTGCTGTGGTACTGTGCAGGCAGAACTCTGATGAAGACGATGGCGGTGCGGTGGCGGCTCGTGGCGGCGGCGGCGGTGACCGGAACTGATAGGGTGGAGTCTCACCACCAGAAGGAAGCCTTCACAGCTTCAAGGGGAGAGGGAGGGGCGGCCTAAGCCTTGCTCAAGGGATTTTCTTCCAAATGAATGCATTAATTCTACTAAAATGGAAAATACAAGCTTAAATAGGTTACATCTCACATCCATCCACAACCATTGGATCTAGGGGATGGGAATGGAGGGTTGGGATGGAGTGTGACACACACACACAAAATAATATAAAAAAAACAAAGGGGGGGGGGGCCCTTGGACCAAGGAGAGAGGGTGGACTAGTTGGTGGGGGTAGGTGGCCTTCCATGTGGACTTTTCTAGTCCATTGTCCCCCATGTGTCCAATTCCCATTCAAACTTCTAGATGCTCCCATGTGGCATGTTGACTGACCCCACGTGGGACCCTAGGCTGAGGTGGCCCAATGGGGTGGGGCCTGGGGGGCCCGTGGGGCCCACGGGGTCCGAATTGCACATAAGCCCCTATTACAATCAAAATGTCAAACCGAATGCAACGAAATAAACACAAATTAAACACACATAAAGTCTAACTAAATATAATAAGTGGGGAGGCATAAGGCGGAGTCTCCAGGCTGTCTCCGAGCCAGATGGACGCTGAGGTGGCTCGTGTCATGCTCCGTGTGCGGTACCGGTGGCTCGGCGTATCGTGCCGATCAACTGCTCGGGTGTCCGCACCAATTCTCCCCGGGTGGGAGAAACTCGACCCTGTCGAGTAAGGGTCTGCATCGCTCCTGTATCGCTCCAAAAGGTCTGGATCAATCCGCTGCAACTCGCCATGTGTGATCCATGTGTCCTCAGTAGCGGGCCGTCCTCTCCATCGCACTAGGTAGCGCGGGTAAGATCCACTCCTGATAACGGTCACTTGCTCGTCCAGTATACGATCTATATGCTCACGCTGCCGTGAAAAAGGGGCTAGAGGTGGAAGTGGACACTCCGGTGTGGGATCACTCTCAAGGGGAGGAGATGGCTCAAAAGGCTCACTAGGGATCACCGCTGGGTCCCTATATGCAATAAGATCCGATACATTGAAGGTAGAGCTTATACCATATTCCTCGGGCAGGTCCACAACATACGCATTGGATCCAACGCGTTTCAACACTCTAAAGGGACCAGCTCCTCGAGCTTGCAACTTCTTAACGGTTCCAGAGGAAAACCGTTCAGGTCTTACCCTGATCATGACATATTCACCCTCTTGGAACTCTCGGTGGTGTCGATGGACATCGGCTAACTCCTTGTACCGTGCATTGCTGGCCTCAACTGTGACGACGGACATCGTCATGCAGACTCCTAACATGTTTAGCAAAAGAAAAGAAACACAGGATGCACACACGACCTAACATGCTTACCAAAAGAAAAGATACACACGGATGCACACACGACCCTAAACAACCCTACAGTTAGTAAAACCCAATCATATGCAAGGTGGTCCAGGACATCCGAATGTGTGCCATGCATGCATTTGACATAACCAGAGGTTAATGTCATGGTGGACTCCTAGACATCCTACGATGCACCAACCATGGACATGGGGTTTGGATGTTGGAAGTCCGGGAGGTTTGGGTGGTTGAGGTGGCCCGGGGAAACCAAAGTCCTCATTACCCCCAAATGACGGTTCGGACCTATTGCCATGTAAGGGTTGCCAGGCCCGAGTAGGAGGAGTGTGATAGTGGACTTCCTTAAAGAGGTGGAATGGAGGTTGTGGGCCAAGGGGCCCACGAAGAAAGGGATCGAAGGGATCAAAGAATGTGTGACCCCTCGATATGGATTCCCTCATCTCAAGATCCCATGTGTGGAATTCTAGAAGGTGTTGATGGTCACCTTCATCCGTGAAGGGAGATGAGACGGTGGGGGTATGATGGTGGACTCTCTCGAAAAGGTGGAGTAAATATGGTGGGTCACGGGGTCCACAAGAGAATGGGTCGAAGGGATCATAGAAGGTATGACCCCTCGGACTAGGCTTCCACAATTCACTGTCCCACATTTGGAAATCTTGGAGGTGTAAATGATCACCTTCATTCATTGTGAGAGGTGGGACGACAGTCATAGGTAGAAAGTAAGATTCCTCCATTGGGCAAAGGGGAATGAAGTTGGACTCGGCCGGCAAAGGGAGGAGTAGAAGAACCTCCGTGGTAACATGACCCACAGTGTACACGGAGGTGATGGACCCTAGGGATGGATGTGTGAAGCTACGACCTGTAGGTCGGTCGAAGCGTGGGGCAAACAAGTGCGTAAGTGTCAACTGCCGGTCTAATCCTTTAAGAAGATCATCTAATGTATCCACATGGTGACTAGACCGGAAGGTGGTATGGAATGAGTTGACCGACACTAATGGTAGGGTAGGGTCCATGTATGGGAGGAGAGATGGGGCCAAGCCGTTCTTGAGCCATCTAAGAAGTGGTTCGGCTATGAAAAGTGTACCCGTTAGAAACACGGGTGGCTCGGGCTTTGGCGGCTCCAAATGAGAGGGCTCTGAAATAAGATCGGAAGGTGAGGTTTCTCCAACCCCTTTATCCCCTAGGGCTAGAGATGTCCGAGTGGGACACTGTCCGGCAAAGTGGCCAAACCCCTGGCAGCGATAACACTGTTGTCGTGATCCTCTACGCTCCTTGATAAGTGGGTCCCTACCCTTATCCTCCTGACGGACAGGGGGTGTAGGCAATGGGGCTCTTGTGGGTGGGGGAAGAGGATCCACCAAGATGGGGAGAGGACCTCGGGATGGCACTCTAGATGACATTGGATTGGGACTACCGGTTGCTACCTCCTTAGGGTCATGCTTGGTTCTATCTCAGCTAGGAGGTAGGCAAGGGGGAAGCAGGGACTCAATATAATCACACTTCCTATCCACCTTATCCAAAATGATTTGGAAGAGTTCGACAATGGTGGGGTTTGGAGTAGGAGCGATGTGATGGACTCCCCCATATAAAGTCGGCCTAGTCGTGGACCTAGGCTCTTCTACATGCGCGGCGCGTTGCCTCCGATTATGGCCCACTTGGGTGGATGTGATTGGGTGGGGTCGGTTGGAGGTGACCGGGCCGGGTAGGTAGACCTTCCTAAGTTCGTCCTTCATCTCATGCCACGACTCGATGGGCCTTTGCCTCCTAACCTCTCTCATGCGCTCAATGCTCTCCCATTTCCAGGCGGCTTTATGGACAAGCCTCTCTCGGGCAAAACTAACTTGCATGGCATCGGACATAGTATAACAATCAAAGTATGTGTCCATGGCGGCCTCCCACTTGAGGTAGTCGCCCGGGCCATTGGAGCCATAAAAATCCGAGGCTTCGGGCCTACGGAAGTGGAGTGGGTGGTTGCCAAGCCCATGGGTGGACCAACGGCCATATTGCCCGGGTGATTGGGAATCCATGGGAAATTGGGGGGGGGGGAACTATATGTTGGACATGCCGACACTTGGACACTACACTAGACCGGCTATGCAAGGTTGGAATGCACTAACTAATGCAAACACCGACTAATGCACCTAAACCTAAATGTAATTTGAAAACACACCTTTTTTTTTTGAAAATAATGCAATTTAAAACACCTTTTTTTTTGTTTTGAAAAGAATGAGACTCGACTACACCCTAGACACGACCAAGACTCGGTACGCGGCGGAGATAATCGACCCGAAGGTCACTCGCACAAGTGTGCGGTCTTCCCGATAGGCGAACCTAACGATCGGACAACACCTTTTGATATACCGAGTGAAGGTGTGTGTGGGGTAACCTTAGACTATGCAAGACTCATGCAACGACTACCCTAGACTCGACTTGCTCTGATACCAAACTGATGCGGGACGAACACGGGAGACGACACTATTAGGTGCCACCCTCGGACTCTAGATGAAGACGCGACCAGCAGCACACACCAGGGAGACACTAAGCCCGACACTACGAGCTCCTTGTGGCAAAACGTCGCTAACAGAAGTGGAAGCTCACTCGTCGTCCCAAGCGAGGGAAAGCGCGGACCGTGCGCGGTTAAGGAACCGGCGGAGGTCAAGGGTAGTCCGACTCAACTTCCGGACTCGGATCGAGTCACGGGGCGGGTCACTCTCACTCTCACAGCGGTGACATGGACACACGGGTTAGTACCTACACTCTCGACAGCGGCCTAAGACCGTATACTAGCTAAGCAATGTAACGCCAAGAAGTTCGGACTATTACCTCCACGCACCCGGCGTGGTGAAGACAACCCCGGCCGAATCACGGACTCCCGGCTAAACAATATCACAGCAATACAAAGATTTGACCCACTCCACGCAGGGAGGTAAAAGGTCACATGTGGAGCCCGAGAATCACGCAACTCGGGTTGACGGGCAGCATCTTGATGTCGCCCGGCGGTGCCGAACTCCGCATTTTCGTGATTTCCGAACGGCGGGTTCTGCGGGCCCGCGGGGCCCATGGATGGCGCTGTCCTCCGGATCTGCGGGGGTGGGATCCACTGTGATGGGGACCCCTGGTGGCGTGCCTCCACGGACGGCGGTCGGCCGGGAACACCGATCGGGGGTTGATCGGCCCCGATTCCCAACTGTTGAACTAGCTGCCCACGGATTTTGATTTCTGTTTTCCAGCACGCGCTCCGGCGAAAACGGCCGCTGTGAGCAATCCCGACGTCGGATCGGGACGCATGAGCTATCGTTGGAAAGCTCTCTTCAAATGCTTCGATCTAGACCCAAAGAGATCTACTGGATCTGGTCGAATCAGAACTTTATTGAATTTACAAGTCCCTGTTGTACAGTAACCAAAATCTCAGATCTGCAGGGTACTTATCTGAGAACCACCGTTGACCGCCTAGTAAACCTCCGATTCATCTCTTGAGCTCTTCTTCAAAGTTGTAGGGGATCAAACCACGGAACTGGGACTATTTTGGGAATTTGATTTGGAGGTGGGGGTGATTTACTATGATTTTTGGGGTGACTGGTGGTCGGATCTGGGAACTGGTGGACAGAACTGTAGATGGGACTGAGAACGATTTTTAGAAAATATGAAATGGGCGAACCAGAAATTTAGAAAAATTTTGGATGAAGGGGTGGTTGGAAGGAAACTCCAGTAAAATTTATGGGACTAAGAAAAATCAAAAGATGGACCTAAGACATGAAACACAGGGCGGATATGAATCTGGACAGAACTCTGGCAGAACTAAAATGGAAGGGTGGATGAAAATCAAAAATTATGAAACGGGATCTGAATGACAAAACAAAATTTATGGGATATCCTTGACACCTCTGGAACCTCCAGTAAAATTCCCAGATCGATCTGAGCTTGTGGCTGAGACACCAATTTCGTGGAAGTTGCTGTGGTACTGCACGGGCAGAACTCCGATGAAGACGATGGCGGTGCGGTGGCGGCTCGTGGCGGCGGCGGCGACCGGAACTGATAGGGTAGAGTCTCACCACCAGAAGGAAGCCTTCACAGCTTCAAGGGGAGAGGGAGGGGTGGCCTAAGCCTTGCTCAAGGGATTTTCTTCCAAATGAATGCATTAATTCTACTAAAATGGAAAATACAAGCTTAAATAGGTTACATCTCACATCCATCCACAACCATTGGATCTAGGGGATGGGAATGGAGGGTTGGGATGGGGTGTGACACACACACATAAAATAATATAAAAAAAATAAAGGGGGGGGGGGGCGGCCCTTGGACCAAGGAGAGAGGGTGGACTAGTTGGTGGGGGTAGGTGACCTCCCATGTGGACTTTTCTAGTCCATTGTCCCCCATGTGTCCAATTCCCATTCAAACATCTAGATGCTCCCATGTGGCATGTTGACTGACCCCACGTGGGACCCTAGGCTGAGGTGGCCCAATGGGGTGGGGCCTGGGGGGCCCGTGGGGCCCACGGGGTACGAATTGCACATAAGCCCCTATTACAATCAAAATGTCAAACCGAATGCAACGAAATAAACACAAATTAAACACACATAAAGTCTAACTAAATATAATAAGTGGGGAGGCTCAAGGCGGAGTCTCCAGGCTGTCTCCGAGCCAGATGGACGCTGAGGTGGCTCGTGTCATGCTCCGTGTGCGGTACCGGTGGCTCGGCGTATCGTGCCGATCTACTGCTCGGGTGTCCGCACCAGTTGTGCTGCATGATACAGCTTTAGATGTCTTCCGTTGGATGGTGAGAATTGAATTTCCCCTCGATGGTTGACAACCACGTAGGCTCCTGCTTCGTAGACCCTCTGTATCACATAAGGACCTTCCCAATTAGCATTCAGCTTCCCTTTTGGGTTGGACGCCATGACTTCTTTCTTCTTGACCATGACGAGGTCAGCTTTCTTGAATTCTCGTCCTCTTACGAGTTTGTTAAATGCATTAGCCATGCGGGCCTGATACATTTGGATATTCTTCTGAGCCTGGAGGCGTTTCTCTTCCAATTCAGCCAATTCTTCTAATCTTCTTTCTACATTGGTCTGTTCGCCATGGGCCAGGCCATATTGGACTGCTACTCTGAGTGACGGGACTTCCAGCTCTAGCGGAACCACTGCCTCTGAGCCGTATACCAGTGAGTATGGTGAGCACCCTGTAGGTGTCTTGAAGACGGTGCGGTACGCCCACAGAGCTTCATACATTTTTTTCTTCCCAGTCCTTTTTATTGGAACTGACGACCTTGGCCAGCAGGGTGCACAGAGTCTTGTTAAAAGCTTCCGCTAACCCGTTTGCCTGTGGATTGTAAGGGGTGGAAGTCCTCCACTTGATCTCGACAAGCCGATAGACCTTCTGATTTCTGAAATGGCTTCCGTTATCAGATATTATTCGACTGGGGATTCCGAACCAGAAGATAATATTCTGCTTGATGAATCTAGCGACCAGCTCACCAGTCACTTCTCTTAATGCTACAGCCTCCTCCCATCGGGAGAAGTAATCTGTTATGGCCAATATGTACTTATGTCCGGCCGAGGAAGTCGGCAGTGGCCCGACTACATCAGTTCCCCGTTGTGCAAATGGCCAGCTGGGAACTGTAAGGTGTAGAGTCGTCGGAGGCCTTCTAGGCACAGTAGCATGCTCTTGACATTTTTGGCATGACTTTGCGAATTTACAGCAGTCTTCAAACATGGTGGGCCAATAGTAGCCCAGCTTCTTGATTTCTATCTTCATCTTGGGACCAGCCTGGTGGGCACCTGCTGTTCCGGCATGTACTTCTTTCATCACCTGCCAAGCTTCCTCAGTGGACAAGCAGCAGATCAGAATCTTCTTGCGTGCATCTGCCATTATTCGGAACAAAGTTCCATTCCTGAATTCATAAGAATCTTTGATTCTCAGAAGTTTCATCTTTTCTTCTCTTTTCTGCGGCAGCTGTTGGTGTAGAAACCACTGCAGCAGGTGCTGTCTCCAATCAGACGCCTGTACCGTGCTGATAGTAGCAAC
Organism: Amorphophallus konjac; assembly: GCA_022559845.1. Classification (NCBI taxonomy): domain Eukaryota; kingdom Viridiplantae; phylum Streptophyta; class Magnoliopsida; order Alismatales; family Araceae; genus Amorphophallus; species Amorphophallus konjac. The sequence goes on along the minus strand of CM040126.1, from coordinate 422,994,342 downwards.
TTCGTCTTCTTCGGGGCACCCTTCTAGCATACTGGGGACCTGCCGCCGGTTCATAACAACAATGTTCAGTGTCTCATTTGGTGGGACTGCTAGTGAGCTGGCTAACTTTGCCAGTGCATCAGCTTGGGCATTGTGCCCCCGGCCCACATGCTTGAGCTCAATATGATAGAATTTCGCGATAAGGCGCGCAGCTTTCTGGTGGTAGGGATTCAATTCTGGCTTCCGTACTTCGAACTCCCCTTGGATTTGTTTTATTATCAACATCGAATCCCTGAATACCTGAAGCATTTGGATACCCATGTTGAGGCTGATATGCAGACCGATTATCAGAGCTTCGTACTCAGCTTCATTATTGGTGCAGGGCTTGTTTATAGAACAGGAAGTATGCACGACCTCCCCTTCTGGCGACTTCAGCACAATACCGGCCCTGGCCCATATTCTGGTCTTTCCATCGGAGTCTATCTCTGTTCTAGACGTTCCGTCAAAGAATAGCTGCCACATAACTGGCCGAGCCTGGCAAGCTTTGAGTGTCTCATCATCGGGTAACTCAGTCCCTAGCATGTCATTTTCCGGCACAGGATGCTCTGCGAAGAAATCAGCCACGGCCTGTCCTTTTATCACCCTCTGGGGTGTGTAGGTAATATCAAATTCCATCAGGATCACTGCCCATTTGCCCAACCGGCCCTTCAGTACTGGCTGAGTCAATATGTATTTGAGCGGATCTACTGCAGATATCAACCTGACTTCATGTGACAACATATAGTGTTGGAGCTTCTTGACAGCAAAGACTAGTGCCAAGCATGTGTTTTCTATGTAACTGTAGCCTTCTTCAGTTCTAATCAGCCTCCTACTCAAGTAGTACAAGGCTTGCTCTTTGCCTCCTTCATTTATCTGTGCCAGCATTGCCCCCAGGGAACAGTGTGTGGACGCGATATACAGTATCAAGAGCCTGCCCTTAATTGGTGCCCCCAGCACTGGAGGGGTCTTGAGATATTCTTTCAGCTTCTCAAAGGCTTCCTGACATCCATCGTCCCAGAGGAACGGTACATCTTTCATCATGAGCTTGTGAAAGGGGTGGCATCTTCCTGACAGATTCGATATAAATCATCGGATATAGGCCAAACGCCCTTGCAGAGATCTTAGCTCGGGCAGACTCCTTGGTGGAGGGAGCTCCTGGATAGCCTTAATCTTGGATGGGTCGATTTCAATGCCTCTATGTCGGACAATAAACCCGAGGAATTTTCCACTGGACACGCCGAAGGCACATTTCATAGGATTCATCTTGAGTTCATATTTGCGCAGCCTCTGGAATACTATCCTCATGTCTTGCAGATGGTCTTCTCTTCTGCTAGTTTTTACTACCAGATCATCAATGTAGCACTCTACTTTCTTGAAGAGCAAATCATCAAAGATCTTTGTCATAGCTCTTTGGTAGGTAGCGCCGGCATTCTTGAGGCCAAACGGCATCCTTTTGTAGTGGAATATCCCCTTCGGAGTGGGGAATGCAGTGTACACTCTGTCTTCTTCAGCAATCCAGATCTTGTTGTATCCGGATGACCCATCCATGAATGACAGGGCTTCATGACCAGTAGTCGCATCGATCATCACTTCAGTGATTGGCACTGGGAAATCATCTTTCGGGCAAGCCTTATTAAGGTCCTGGAAATCAACACATATTCTGATCTGCCCATTTTTCTTCTTTACAGGCACTATATTGGCTAGCCACTTAGTATACTGATTTTCTTCAACGAAGCCTACATCAATCAGCTTGTCGACCTCTTTATTAATTTGATTTATCAACTCAGGGCGCATTCTCCTGGGCGGCTGCTTTACGGGGTTAGCCTCTGGGTTTATTGCCAACCGGTGTTGTGCCAGATCAGAACTCAGTCCCGGCATTTCATCATATGTCCATGCAAAGCAATCTCGGAATTCTTTCAAGAACTGTATATACTGTTCCCTGGCAGCTGGCTCCAGCAGTGCATTGAGGAATGTCAGCCTTGGCTCATCTGCTGTCCCCAGATTTATTTCTACAAGCTCATGAACGGTGGCCTGACCCCCATCTTCAACTTCAGGCAGGGCTTCTTGCAAGTCAATAAAGCCTCCCGGGATATAATCCTCTTCGATCTCATGATTTTTGGTTCCGTCATACTGGTCATCGACGGATGTTGGCTCATCATATAAGGCTGATATTGTTGGATTCTGTTCGGTCTGCCCCGAGGGTGTGACCGGTTCAGCAGGAAACCCAAAGGTGGACTCCTCCGCCCCTAGAGGTTCTTCTGGTGCAGGCCCCCCTGAGAGATCATCATTCTGTAGGGCCCGGACTTCTTCTAGAATGCGCTCAAACTCTAGGCATTCTCTTAGCTCGTTGGCTATTTGCTCTTCATCCAGGGTTCCCGTATCAAACTTTACTTCAGCATGGAACAGATCCTCTTTGCAAGGTAGGTCTTCCCAGCACCAACCTTTCTTTGTTTCATCAGATGTCCCCGTCTCTGGCTGACTGTCTGGGGCTTCATTGTTCATTACGGATTGATAAATGATCTCTTCATCTTCCGAGGGGTACTTGTCATATCCCACCTCGGGAGGGTATTCATGCTGGTAGGAGGCAGAGATGACGTCCACCTCGGCTTCATAGTATTCTTGAAGGGTATAACCCAATCCCGGGTGCTGAGTGATCTTCCTCAGTTCTTTATTATCCCGGGGCGGATCCCATAGCTCCTGGAACGCCTTCTTTTGGGCAACAGGTTGTAGTGATGGCATCTGCATTTTAGAGAACATCTGCGAAACCCGCTGGGTAGTATAGTCCAAGCCTGTGATCGGCACCATCCGGTTTGCAGATTCTTCAGGGACCATGCAGTCTTGATCATCGTCTTCTACTGGCTCCCCGGTGTAGAATATGATAGGAGGTTCGCAGAAGCGAGGGACCTCCATAGTCTTTAATGGTAGCACCGTCTGATATTCTACGCTAGCAATGGGCTTGACTAAACCCTGCGGAACCCCCACCTGTATGTACTTTTCTTTCATTTCTTCGTCAGTATCATCTGGGTGGATGCTAGGAGGGGTGATCTGAGCAAAGTCACCAACATAAGAAATGTGAGATACTTCATGTTTCTTAATATAGCCCCTTGGTGGCGGTGGAGACCCTTTCTTGCCTTCGTCACCGGCTTCTTCTGGCTGACCACAGCCTCTTTCTCTTCACCCTTTTGCGACACCTCCGTGTAGTAGGATGCATCGAGCATGTGACACTCGAATACTTCGAAGGGATGCAGATCCGCAAACACCCTTTCTTCCTTTCCTTCGTGGCAGTATTTAATACACTGATGCAGCGTGGACGGCACTATCTGATATTCATGCCGCCACGGTCTCCCCAACAGGGCCTTATATGTGGTGTTGGAGTCGATTACATAGAATCGCACCATGGTAGTGAGGTCCCCCAATGTGAGGTTGAAATCAGCCACCCCAAGGGGCGTTTCACATTTCTGGTTGAATCCCGCAATTTTCATGTCTCTGACCTTGGTAAACTGCAGATCAAAGTAATATTTTTGGTAGATCCGGTATGGGAGAATGTTCACAGCAGCCCCGGGATCTATCAGTATCCTGCTCAGTGGCTGACAGTTCAGGGAGCCCCTCATATACATCGGCCTGTTATGGCCGGAATTTGGAATCAGCATATCATCCTCTGTGAATGTGACTGACGGCCCAGAATTCACTTCTGTCAAGAGTGCTTCATACTGTGCCGGCGACTGCAGGGCATCAACAATTGCTTGGCGAGCCTCTTCACTCAGGGAGAGAATCTCCCAGATGGAGAATCTGGTAGGGAGCTTCTTTAGCATTTTCATGATCCGACTGCCCACCCGGACATTAGACAGTCCCATTTCCTCCGCCCATCGGGGCTTTGGAGGTTCATGTGGTGGCCGTGGCCTCTGCTGCCCAGTGCTGGTTTCATCCCCTGGACTGATCTCTTGGGGGGCTTCTTCTATAGCAACGGCCCCTGGTGCCGTCGGAGAGTTATCCTCCTCTTTCTCATTCTGCTTGTAGGCTACAGATGCCGGCTGCTGAGGTCTCTTGCCTTTATCTGGCCCAGCCTGTATCGACTGCCCATTTTCCAGACTGGATAGAAATTCCAGAAATGTTGGAATTTGACCTCCCTTCTTCTCTTCTTGGTATAAGCTAGCAGGGGGAGGAATCTGGACACCCCGCACCTCTGGTTCAGGAATCTGGTAGGGTTGTTCCCCTCTGAACATAATGTTATGATTGGATGGTGGTGGGCGCCCCCACCTTCTTCCGGAGCGTGTTGCATGTGCTGAGGTTGAGGCCTCAGCATGGTTGGCTTCTAGCGGGGCATTTGATGTTTCATCCTCATCGTTCTCCCCGGGCGAGGTAAAGAGTGCCCACAAGGTGTTGCATTGTACTGTCACGACTCCCTTTTCCTTTTTGCATTTAGACCATCTCTTCTTTTTCTGGGAATTTGGCTTCTTTGGTTCTTGCCCCCAGAAAGGCTCAGCCTCATCTTTTCCCTGTTCTGCCCCCGGTTGCTCTTTAATTTTCAATTCTTCGAGCTATTCCCAGAGTATACAGTCTTTCACCAGTAGGTGCCCGGGCTTTTTCTGTTCATATTCATCGAGCCCATTAATATACTGCTGTAAACGCCTGGCCGCAGGACTTACTTCCTTATGTGCAGGTAGGGGGACTTGTCTTCTCCGGTTATGAGTGGGGATCCGGATGACTGGCCCTGTTTCAGTTGTGTGCCATACTGGCTTTACTGGAGGTGGTTCGGGCCTTGGTGTGACACCGCGGATAACTGCTCCACTGGTATTGGCTGCGGGAGTTTTCTTTCTATTCTTTATTGGCTTTATCTGCCACCCTTCTTGACCCTCCAGTGGGGTGAGGAAGCAAGCTTCATAAGTATGCCTGGTGCATTCTTCGACGGCTTCCTTAGGCAGCTGCTGGTAGACTGAAATCATATTGGCTGCCATTCTCAAGGCCGGAGGCTCATGTGGACGAGGTGGCTCTACCGGGTAATCTCCCAGCTGTAGCTCGCCCTTTTTGACCATGCCTTCCATAATATCTTTGAAGACGTAACAATCTTCAATTGCGTGCCCCAGCGCACGGTGATATGGACGCAACAGTGGATCACCTTTCTTTGCCGCGTCCTCGGGTCTCTTTGGCTCAGGCAATGTTACCTTGTTGAACTTGTATGCCCAGTTGAATAGTGCGGCTGTCTTATCTTTCGGGAAAGAGTATGCCTTTCTCATTTTATTTCTCAAAGAGACCTTATCTTTTCTTTCTGCTGTGTCTGCTGGCGGGGGAACTTCATCTGCCCCCTTCTTCCCTTTCTGTTGCTCGAAGGTTCTGAAATCGACGGTGTTAGCCTCAGAGTGCGATGGTCGTCGATCATTAGATTTACCTTTCGGCACAGTTGGAGCATTGGCCGTCGGATGCTTGGACAGGAACGTCTCGAGTTTTGCCACTATATTGTTCAGCCGGTCAAATGTTCTGACATCTGCACCAATCATCTTTTCTAGTACCTCTCTCCTGAGGCTCTGCTTACATATTTGCACTGCATCTTCTTGATGAGGAGGTCTTCTGCATCTCATAGCTAAGTTCCTCCACCTTTTGATGTAGTCCAGTGCTGTTTCATCTTGCTTTTGCCTGGTTGCATATAGTTCTGCTATTGTAATTTCTCTTTCTGTGACGTGAAATCTGTCGCGGAACTTTCTTTGCATATCAGGCCAATCGGCCACTGACCCAGCCGGCAGGCTTGAATACCATTCAAAGGCTATCCCGGTGAGGGATGAGCCGAAGAACTTAAGCAGATAAGCTTCATCAGCTGCCAAGTCACCCATAATGGTGGTATAGTAAGCTATGTGCTCCCTGGGAGAGCCCTGGCCATTAAATTTTTCAAACTTCGGTGGCTTACTGACGCCTGTCGGTAGTCTCTTAGCAGCATACTGGGGAGGATACGGTACCTTGTACACATCGTAGGTACTAGCATCATCACCAGTCTTCTCAGATAGCTTCATTTCCACAATCTTTTGAATCATCAGCTTGTGGGCTATGGCTGGATCTATGTTTTCCGGGAAGAAGTGAGCTTGTTGCTGACTATAAGGAGTTGTCATCACCGTTGCGCGCAAGGTGGGCACGGTGGGCTGTGTCTGAGACACAGAGGGTTGAGCTGCTGTTTGCTGTAGAACAGGTGGGCTCGGTGCTTTGCCCTTATCGACCGGAAGAGGATTAGCTGGGATAGCCATTTCTGTTGAGCTGGAGGTCTGCCTCACAGGCTCGACTTGCTTGGAGACCGGTGTAGCTCCATGCCTCTCATTTAGCTGTCTTCTGAGAGCATTGATCTCTTGTTGATATCTTCTAAACATCATCTGGATCATGGGATCCATGGTTGACGGGATCTGTATCTCTTCTGAAGTCCCTTCAACGTCATCGACGAAGGGATTATCTTCATCTTCTGCTGTCACCACATTAACTGTCATAGTGGTGATCTTGCGGACTTCATCATCAGTCTTTATTTTTTCTTTGGCCGCCTGACTTCTCCTCGTGACGGGGCCTGGTCTGGTTGCCAGTCTGAGCAGTTCATCTGGCTGAGTCGGTAACATATCCTGCCCTTTGACAAGTCCGGCCATATTGCAGGCAAAGATATGCATCTTCTCCCTCTGCCTGTAGACTTTCCTTTTCACCTGGTCGGGGTATTTGAGCCGGTCAAAGACCGATATTCTTTCTTCAGCTTCTTGCCCGTGCAGGTCTTCTCTCCCATACCCGGTTCTGTGGCCTTCTTCATAATCATTGGAATCGGAGGAGGAGACTCCGATCATTGCTTCTTGAAAGGCTTCTTCTTCTTCATCTATGGTGCCTAAAGCATGAGATAATCTTCGCTGCCTGAGGGAAGAATTCCCCAGGTAGTGAAAGTAGTCTTGAACCACTTGTTTCATCTCCTCTTGGCTGTGTCTTTGTAGCTCTGGTCGGGGCATCAGTCTTTCCTGACCTTTCCGCTGATAAGCCAGTCTTGCCACCTGAGCAGTCAGATGTTCGGCTTTGGAATATTTGAATATGTCGGCCTGTCTAGCACAGGCTCTCGGTCTTCTTGAAATGGCAGCAGCGACTGGTTCACTCATTATCATTTTCTCTACCTCCCTGAACCTTCTGCTCCCATCCTGGCGGCGGTTGGCAGCAACAGCATAGTTCTCCCTTTCCCATCTTTTGCCCCCGGCCATGGGGTGGGTGACCATGCGGTCTTCTTTTTTCTCATATCTTTTGCCCCTCATCCTGGGGCGAGTAGCAGTCATATTTCTTCCTTCATTCTCTTTCTCATCTCTCCTACCCCGAGCCCTGGGGTGAACAGCAACAGCATCTCTTTCGTCTTTTCTTTCTCCTCTTCTGCTCCCTGCCCTAAAGCGGGCAATAGCAGCATTAGCAATTTGTTCTTCATCTTGAGCTGGGGCCCAGCTCTGGATTTTCTTTGGCCGCCAGATCTGCCTGAATCTGGGCGGCTTTGGTGCCAGTGGCCTTCTATCTCCATGTTCCATGTCGGCCCTCCTAGCAGTCAGTACTCGGAACCTATTGGTGGTAGGTACCATTGGGACGATCACATCTGGCTTGACCTCCCTTGGGCAACCATTGAGGTTCGCCCGGATATCTCCAATCAGCATCGTCTTCCCTGAGTTGGACATCCGACGACCCACAGCAATAGATCGGGCTCTCCGGTCGGATCTTCCTCCTTTTCCGGTAGCAGCAGAGGGTGCGCTTCTCCTTGCCTCGTGATGGACAAAGCAGGACACGACCCCAGGAGTATCCTTCATCACCGGGTTCTTCTTGAGACCGGTAGCTTGCGGCGACGTCTCGACAACAGCTTTTGGCGCCTGGTTGTCAATCTCGAGCAGATCAGTGAAAATGAGGCCCAGGCAATTGGACATTCCGACAGCAGGCGACATCGATCCGAATGAAAGAGGTACCGCCAGGTAGCCTTCTTGAACATGTGCCTTGACCGCTTGCTGGTCAAAGCACACGGACATGATTCCAGCCGTCATCCTAGCTTCCTGAAAACAGAGAAAGCACACAGAATTAGAAATTTGAGGGGGGGCCCATCGGGCCTCCTATTTTGGCGTAGAGATGAAGGGAGACTCGGTCCCACCGGGCGTGCCAGACTTGTGGGAATGGTTTTATTCATCATTTATTTATTATTATTTTTTGTTGTGTTTATTGGTTTATTGGTTGGTTTGTTAGGCGTGCCAGTCACCGGAGTGACGATTTATTATGCGCTCGATCTGACTCAATCAGTCGATTGTGAAGTCCGAGTCGGGACCGGAAGTCCGTCATACCATAAAGGTTATGACGTTAATTACGCCCTTCCTAAGAAGGACAACCCTTGATTAAACGCCAAAATAGGGGGGGCCCCCTCGGGGCGGTTAAAAAAATGACAGTGCATAACATTGAAGTTCTTATTATTCTAAGAAGGTGATTAAATAGACGACAAATAATTAAATCAGCATGACCCCTTTGTGTGGGTCATACCGGGCAGAGATAAGACTCCGTCCACGCAGTGGCGGGGCGGGGCCTGGACGATCATCGGAGACATGTCCCCTTTCACGTTTCTCATCCGGCCAAGGGCCTCGAGGTATTTGTATCCCCCGAAGAATTGAGCCAGACGGAAGGTGTATGATACACATTTTCCGGGGCTTATCAGGGTTAAAGCGTCAATCGACATTTTAGCAGCATTTCCCCTTTATCTGGATCATGCCCAGGGGGAAATAGGCTATCACCCACGGAGTGCGGGGATGAAAGCCGAGAGAGAGAGAGGTGTCGAACCTCCTGAATTACATATGTCTGTCATGGGGCGATGTTCGATTTTCCCTTAGGGAAGCCGGTGGAACTCATGCAGTGGCAGAGCCCTCCCGAGCTAAAGGGGTTATTCATGAATCCGATACGGGACGGTGGAACATAAGGGAGTCTGTCCCCCTTTAGATTTATCCCCGGGACCGGTCTGGTGACTCATGGGTATCCCTGAGTAAGTTTGATCAAGCTATCGGAGGCCCAATTGGATGGCAGGATAGGTTCTCGGCGCGGCTCAAGTTGGATGGGATTCCCGGCGCAAAGGCAAGGTGGAAGAGGGGTTCTCGGCGCAGCTCAAGTTGAGATGGAGTTCCTGGCGCGCCCAAGAGATGGGTTCTCGACGCGCCCAGGAGATAGGTTCTCGGCGCGCCCAGGAGATGGGGTTCTCTGCGCAAGAAGGCTTGCGCCGAGAACTATTTACCTATTCTACTGTTCGTGGCGCCGGGATGGGTAAGAGACGGCGCCGAGATGGTTTTGAATGGTTTCCGGAGCCCTGCTCTTGGGTCTCTTGATGATTCAGGCCAAGGTAGATGGGTTCTGTGGGGTCAAAGTGGATCAGTTCATCAGATTGGAACTGGATTAGGTTTAGGCTCCAAAGGAAGGCCAGGGTCGAACAGGATTTGGGGAAATCAGGGTCTAGAGAATCTCTGTCACCAGTATAGTGCAAAGTTCCGGGGACAGCTTAATATCGTCTTTCATCATCCTGGGAGAATTTTGGCAGCACCTCCCCTGGACTTAGAATTTGCCAGGGAATGATAGACAATCACCCACGGAGTGCCGGGGTGAAAGCCAAAGAGTAGGGGGGGTACTGGACCCCTGACCCATGTACGCGCTTGCAGCACCATCTTAATATCCCTTTTGAGACCATTGAAGCCTATGCAGTGGCAGGGCTTCCTTGGTTCGTCAGGTTATAAAAATAGATCGAACCCCAGGGGGGCATGTAAGGGGGATGGCTATCCCCATTGATTTTTATCCTTGAGGTGCATATGATGACCGGGGATGTCCCTCGACAGAATACAGGGTTCCATTGAGTGGATTATAGGGGTATCTGTATGGTTTCTTGACTGGTGGTAGGAGGTTTTCGTCTGGGGTTCAAGGGATGTAGCATTCATAGCCTAAAGGGGCTTACGGCACAAGGGGGTAGTTCCCAGCGCAAGAACCACTGCGCCGAGAAGTGTTCTTCACAAGGCATTATTCTGGGCGCCGGGAAGCTGGGACAGGGAGTTCCCGGCGTGCAAACAGCCGCGCCGGGAAGGTTTCTTCAGGTGTTACTGTTCTTGGCGCCGGGAAGGTTCCGGGTCTCTGTTCCTGGTTCTTCTGGTTTCGGAAGAGGTTTCAGGTAGGATTTTCTAGCACAGATGGGGAGGATTAGAGGGTTTATCAGTATAGAGGCCGGATGTTTAAGGGAGGGTAGCATCAGTCGAAGGACAGGATCATCCATCATTAAACCCTCGGGAGATATATGGGGTTTTTGTCACCTGCTGTTCAGACGATCAAGAGATTGATGTCTCTGACCTTGAACAAGCTGGGAGCTCGGCAGAAATCCATGACATGCGAGAAAGCCCATCATCAAAGGGAGGGAAGGAGGGGACAGAGCCCAATGACCCATTGAACTAGGGTTGGGACTCCATCTTTATCTTTCATGAGAGAACGGACCCGGAGGTGTGAAGCATAAATCGAAAATCCGGAGCAGCTAAGTAGATAAGTGTTTTGAAGAATAGCAGATACAGAGGGGGAGACAGATGGTAAACATTTCAATCACCCAACGCCCAGATGGGCCATCGTAGCATTTCATTCCAGTGCATCATCCCAAACTTACACCAATCACAAGGGGAAAGTGAGGGAAAGGGAGATAAAACAGAGGCCGGGATATTCCGGTTACATACGATGAATCGAGATAAAACTCGTGAGATTACATGAAGAGGGAAAAGAAGACATGGGGGAGGGCGGAGCATTGACTCCTCTCCCTCCCCAGCTGCCTGCCCACCTGGAACTTCCTCTTCTTCTCTTTCTTCGGGTTGATCTCTTCTTTCTTTTCTCAGCGGAGGAGGCTCTCTCTCTCTCTCTGTTGATCTTTTCCCTCTTTTCTCAGCGAAGGAGGCTCTCTCTCTCTGTTAGTCTTTTTTTTTCTTTCTTTCTGGATGAGGTTGCCGACCTTCTTTTCTGTCGTTCTTCTTTTTGTTGACGCTTCTCTCCTATTCTCCTCCTTTTTTTCCAGCCCCCTTTTTCTCGAGCGAAGAAATGGGTTTTTATAGAACCCTGCTCATTGCAAGGGATATTCGGCGCGACTGCAATAATGGGGAGGTTCCCGGCGCGCCTACTTTGGTGGGGAGGTTCCCGGCACGCTACTCTCTCCAAAGCTCTCGGCGCAAGGGGTCTCATTGAAGCCCATTCAATAGGCCCATTTAAGGCCTTTTCCCTTTTAGAGCTCCTATTGTCCTTAGCTTCGTTGAATTCCTTTGATCATATTGGAACTAATGAATGCCCCTTGTATGCATCATCATCTGAATAATCCGGAGGTTTCTCATCAGTCAACAGACCGGAGTTTCATCAGTATTGCCGTTTGGACGATGACAACACCGGACATCAGCCAGGCCTGGCAAGGTCTTGGCCGGGCTAGTAGTTGGTGGTGAGGGCTCTCCCTCAATTTTGATTTTGCAGAAATCTTCCAGTCTTCGTTGCTGGTCTGGTCTCATCTTTATCTTTGTTCATATTTTATCTGTCAACAGCCCCTTGGGGGTCTTCAGCGGCACAGCCCCTGTGGGCCTCAGCGGCACGCCCCTTGGGGGACTTCAGCGGTACAGCCCCTGTGGGCTTCAGCGGCACGCTCCAATGGGGCTTCAGCGGCACACCCCAAGGGGGGTTTCAGTGGCACACCCCAATGGGCTTTCAGCGGCATAGCCCCCATGGGCTTTCAGCCGCACAACCCCAAGTGGGGTCTTCAGCGGCACGCCCCTTTGGGTCCTCTACGGCACACTCTTTTGTGCCCAACGGCATGCCTTTTGCCCTCTTCAGCGGCACGCTTGGGCAACCTTCAGTGATGCGCCCTTTTGGCCCTCCCCCGGCATAGCGCTAAGGCATGTCAACGGCTGGACGACGTGGTGCCCATGCCCTACGCATCTTTGGCGCGCAGTGAACCCTCTGAGGTGTCAATCAGGGATTGAGCCACACAGGCTTTTCCGCTGACATCCAGGACGGGGGGACTCAAACCCCATCATGACGGAGCTGCTTCTCGCCTTCGATGGCTGTGCTCAAAAGCTCCCGCTGCTGGGAGTATAAAACCATTCCCATTCGAGAAAAGAAAAAGGGGGGGGGGGGAGGAAGAGACAGAGACACGCAGAAGAGAAGAAGAGAAGAAGAGGAAGAGAAGATGCAAAGAAAGAAGGGGAGGGGGGGCTCCGCCTCCCCCTTTCTGCTGCTCCGTCCAACCGCCACCGTCGTCCGCGCGAAGAGAAGAAGGATAAGAAGAGAAGAAGAGGAGCTCGTCGCTCCACCTACCACCACCGTCTGTGTGAAGAGAAGAAGAGAAGAAGAGTGGGTGGAGAGAGGGAGTGAGGTCCGGGAGGGGAGGAGTCCACGCTCCGTTCCCCCCCACTATATTTTCTTTTCCTCTTTCCTTTCATTTCTTGTTTTGCCGTCGTTGCGATGTATTAGCCCCCTTGGGGCACTCCTCTTATGAGAATAGAAGTAGAAGTCTTGCAAATACTTTTTGGACGTCTTCCTCAAACATTTCTCCCGTGTCTGCATCCTTCGGTGTTTTACGCCCCTTTCCCTTTCTCCTTTTGTTAGGGTTTGCATCCTTCGGTGTGCCCCTTTCCCTTTCTCCTTTGGCATTTTTGCCTTCGCTCACCCCTACGTGCCCTCAGCGGCACACCCCAGCCGTGCCTTCAACGGCACGCCCTTGGACACCTTCCCCGGCACGGTCCTTTGGACCCTTGCTCGGCACGTCCTGGCCAAGCCTTCAGCGGCACACCCTCCTGTGCCCTTCCCCGGCATGGTCCTTTGGACCTTTGCCCGGCACACCCTGGCTAAGCCTTCAACGGCACGCCCTCTCGTGCCTTCCTTGCCCGGCACACTCGCCCCTCCTTCTTGCCCGGTGCACTCCCTCTTTGGCCAGTCCTAGGAGTAGTCTTCCACTCGCCGTTCCCTCCGAGTTTTCTGAGGTTTATAAAGGTGTTGCCACTCTCGAGCGCCCACCTCCAGTTGTCGGGTTCCGCCACTCCATGTGGGCGCGTTCCCTGTATCTCCCTTACGCTCGGGTCAAGGGGAGATGCTGCCGAATTTTTGTTAAGAACGATAACACATTAAAAAGGTAAAAGGAGGCAACAAACGAACGAAAAGAACAACGTTAAAACACTTTAACCGAGGCAAGGGAGCCGTAATCAACTCAAAGAGAACCAAACCGAACGGCAACTAGACAACTCGAACATCCGTCCCCACAAGAGAAAGAATGAAAGATAATCAAGAGAAAGAGAGAGACAAACACATGCACACTTAATAAAATCAGAAAAGAAGAAAAGAAAAGCCTTAAAAGAATTAGAGGGAGAGTGGGCCCTCATCGGTACACCCTTTTAGCCCCTCAGCGGTACACTCCTTCAGCCCTTCAGCGGCACAGCCCCAGGCCCTTCAGCGGCACACTCCCAGCCCTTCAGCGGTACACTCCCTCAGCCCTTCAGCGGCACGTTCCTGCTTCAGCCCTCGGCGGCACACTCCTTGATCCTCCAGTGGTACACCCCTGGCCCTCAGCGGCACACCCTTTTGACCCTCCAGCGGTACACCCCCTGGCCCTTAGCGGCACACTCCTTGGCCCTCCAGCGGTACACCCCTGGCCCTCAGCGGCACACCCTTTTAACCCTCCAGCGGTACACCCCCTGGCCCCCAGCGGCACGCTCCCTTGGCCCTCAGCGGCACACTCCCTTAGCCCTCTAGCGGCACACTCCTTTGGCCCTCAGCGGCACACTCCCTTGGCCCTCCAGCGGCGCACTCCCATGACCCAGCGGTACACCTGAAATAATGATATTAATAAAGATAATAAGCTAAAAGAAAACATAATAAATAAACAAATAATGATACAAAACTTAAATAATGATAATAATAACAAACTCAAAAGAAAATAGAGAAATAATAGCAAACAATAATGTTAAACAACAATAATAAATGATAATAAGTTCAAAAAGGTAAATAAATTAATAAGAATGATAAAGAAATAAGCAATAATTGATGGGGCATCAAAGGCGATTTCCATACACGGGTGAAGTGTATTTGTGTGTTATGGCTTGTATGAAGTTGTAATTGTGTAATTTCTTTCTTTTGGGCTCCTTGTAAGGCTTATATCAAGCCAATGGGCCATTTGTTATGTCAAGTCCAAGGTTAGATTGCCATTAGTAGAGTCCATTAGAAAGCCTAGTTCATATTGGACCAAATGCTACCCTTATGGACCATATTAGTCATTTATGGCCCAATTGGGCCACTCCCTCTCATGGACCACCAAGACTTGGAAGGCCCAAGTCTAGACATGAGTTATTGGATTGGGTTGGCTGGCCTTGGACCAGCCTAGGCCCAAGAGAGGCCCATGAAGGGGGCGCCCCCTCTTTTGGCCTTATTAGGCTTGTTAGGTGGTGTTTGAATGGATCTAGTCCAAGGTTGAATAAGTATGGTCAAATTAGATTAAACTAATGTATTAAATGTGTGATTCACATTGTATCCCAGCCCTTCAATCCAAACCCCTAGATCCAAGGGTTGAGGTTGAGTTTGGTTGGCATCCTATATAAGGTTGTATTTTTCATATTGAATGAATTAATGAAGAGAAAATAGGCATTTGCCCCCAAGTGAAACTTGCGCCCCTCCCCTCTCTCTCCCTGGTTCCTCCACCCCCTCTCCCCTTTCTAGAGTGTAATCCCTTCCCCCTTGATCCCCTCCAGCATCTGAAGCAACTCCTGTGATCGCCGCCGCCATCGTCTCGCCGCCGACGCGTCGTTGCCAACGGTTTTGGTGGTTTTGTCCACTCAGGACAGGTTCCTCTTCTCCGAATTTCTGCTATCACTCCCTTCATCTTATAAAGCTCAAAATTTCAGGGTTGGTTCCCCTATAGAACCCTTATCCCCACAAAAAACATCACGTCAAAATTCATCCTTTAGCTATTTTTTGATTTTCGTCCAAGTCCAAGTTCCAGATCTGTCCTGGTTCTGTTTACTGTTCATCAGCTCTGAGTTTATCCCATTCGAACCATCTTTTTATTTTTTTTGGGTCGCCCAAATTTATTGAGAGTTTTGTCCACATATATCTACCACCAGGAATTTTCTTAATTTTTGATAAGGTCTCTAGGTATTTTTCAAATTTCTTCCAAGTTCCCAAGAACAGTCTACCCACAGTTTCCCAGATCCGACCCAGGTCTAGTAAAAACATCCCATAAAATCCATTTCTTATCCAATCAAAAAACCAAAAATATTCCCGGATTCCTCTCTCAGAGACCTTCAACTTTGCTGAAGAAATCATTTCCAGATTCGGAGGTCTCCCCCCCGGTCAACGTCGATCTTCAGAGAAGTCAGAACCTGCCCCTGCAGTTCTGGCCAGATTCCAGAAAGCTTGTAAAATACATGATCAGAAATACAGATCTGATTATTTTTTTTGAAGACCCCTACGTCGAAGTATTCTGAGTCAGCTTTCCAACGGCGCTAATCTCGTCGCATTCCGACGACGGGGCTGATCGCAACAGCAGTTTTCTCCGAGTCGCGCGCCTGCAAACAGAACTTTCAGGTTCGTGGCCGAGTTCCCAACGAGCGTCGTCCGAGGGCCGCCCGGCGTCCGGCGGTCGTTCCAGCAGCTCGCCATCCCAGGGGAACGCTTTCCAGGTGTCTCCACAACAGAGGAGTCATCAGGCCCCACACGACCCCTCCGGTCAATACGTGGGCCCCCCCCACTAGCACGAGTACGCGTGAAGCCGAAGCATTGCCCGAAACCACCCGTCAACCCGAAGTTGGTCCTCCCGGGCCCACTTGTGTCGCCCTTTACCTCCCTGCGTGGAGTGGGCTTAATTGCATTGCTGTAAACATAATGTACTAAGTTCCCGGGAGTACGAGCTTTGGCCGGGTGCCGTCTTCGCCACGCCGAGAGCGTGGAGGTATCGCCTTCACCCTTACACTTGGCATTAGCTTAATTCTTTATATGCTTTATATGCCGTTGCTAGAGAGCATGTGTAGGGATACCTAGCTCGCCTTCATTTTATAATATCACTGCTGCGAGAGAGAGCGAAGCCGTCCCGTGACCCGATCCGGGCGCAAAAGAGAGCCGACCACCCTAACTCATTGCCGGTTTCTCAACCGCGCACATCCGACGCTTCCCTCGTTAAGGGACGATCGCGAGCTTGTCGTGTCCGTGATCTCGTCCCGCATCAATTTGGTATCAGAGCGAGTTTGAGTCTAGGGTGTCGAAAAGAAAAAAAAAGAGTGTCATTTACATCGAGTCATTAGTCGGTTTAAGTCGAGTCTAGGATCATCATTGTTTTAAAACACAAAAAAAGAGTGTCTTTTCGCATTGCATCCCTTTACTAGGTATATCAAAAGGTGTTGTCCGAACGTTAGGCCATGCCTATCGGGAAGGCCGCACACTTGTGCGAGTGATCTTCGGATCAGTTATCTCCGCCACGTACCGAGTCTTGGTTTACGTCTAGGGTCCTTAGTGTGCATGCATTCCAAACTTGCATAGTCGGTCTAGTGTCTTGTCACCGTGTGTATGCATGTCCATGTCCACTACCCATGGCCGATCCCCAAGACCATATGTCCGAGTGGTCAACTTTTGTGGCCAAAATGAATGTCCTCATGGACCGAGCCTTTGGTTTTGCCCCTCTCATTATGAAAGCCGCTCTACCCAACGGGTCCACAACGGAACTCCATTTCACCGATAGGGAGTCGGATAATTGGGTTTCTCTTGACATCGTGGAGTCTCTCTCCAAGACAGGCGAGATTGTCCGCGATGGTGATTTTACTTGTGTTGAGTTCTATAAGAGGATCAGCTCTGTTCTCTACACCGATGGCGCATGGTGCAGGATGGGCACACTTGCTGGTTCATGCATCATTTTAGGGCAAAAGTGGTTAGGAGAGAGAAGGGCCAATCTTGACTGGGACAAGAGGACTTGCACCTTATGCCCACCATACCTACCCGGTAAGATCACCCTTAGGGACCCCGTATGTCCAGCCACCCAGCCCCAGCGGCCCACTCCACCTTCGGATTCGCACTTGGAGCCACCTCATCCCGAGCCACCCGTATTTCTAACGGGTACACTATACATCGCCGAGCCACTTTTTCGTTGGCTCAAGGATGGCTTGGTCCCACATCCCTTTCCATCCATGGACCCTACCCTACCTTTGGTGTCCGTCAACTCCTACCACACAACTTTTCGGTCTAGTCAGCATGTCGATACTTTGGATGACCTTATTATGGGATTAGATTCACAATGGGAGTTGACGCATCTTTTGGCCCGAGGCTCTGACCAACCCGCTAGTCTTAGCTTCACCCATCCGGCCTTTGGATCCATTATCTCCGTGTGCACCGTGGGGTGTGTCACCACGGAGATTCTTCTACTCCTCCCGATGCCGGCCGAGTCCGACTTCATTCCCTTTTGCCCAAGGGAGGAAGTTTATTTTCTTCACATGACCATCGTCCCGTTCACTATGGCGGATGAAGGTGACCATTCACACCTTCAAGAATTTCATGATTGGGACCGTGTCATGGAGGAACCCATCTCCCGGGGTCATACCTTCTTTGACCCTTTTGACCCCTCCACTAGTGAAGCTCCCGAGCTATCACATTCCCTCCACCTCTTCCAAGGAGTTCACTATTCCACCCATACCCCTCGGTCTATTCGGCAAGCCGTCTCTACATCTAGGGATGATGACGAGGGTAGTTTTGGATCTCCTACCCCTTCTTCACCCAAATCCCATCGGTCACCAATGCATGAGTGGTACATCTTAGGGTGTCTAGGAGTCCTCCCTTCCATCCACCATCGTGTACATCTATTATATGCATGGCACATATTCGGGTGTCCTGGTCCGCCGTCACCCATGAACGGGTCGGACTAACAGTGTGCTTTTTCTTTGTGTGGTTTTGTTTTGAGTGATTTGTTTGCGTGGTTTGCATTCGTGTGTCTGTGCATGGTGAGTCTGCATGTGTCTTGTGCAAGCTCGTTGTCGGTCTCTTACGAGTAAGAGGCGAGTGGACTCACTTGATGAGTATGGGATCGGTTTTACTTCTATATCCGGATCAGTCACCTATAGGGACTCAGCGGGGATTCCTAGTGAGTCTTCGAGCTGTTTCCTTCCTTTGAGAGTGCCCCTTCGGAGTGACCACCTTTAGCCATAGCAGTGCGCATATCGAGTATATATGAAATGAGCAGGTGCCGATCACTTGGAGTGGAGCATACCCACGTTACTTGGCACGGTGACAGATCCGCCGGAGTACCAGAGCAGCCATACCCCTACTCGACGGGGTCGAGTTCCTCTCACCCGGGGAGAATTGATGGGGCATCAAAGGCGATTTCCATACACGGGTGAAGTGTATTTGTGTGTTATGGCTTGTATGAAGTTGTAATTGTGTAATTTCTTTTTTTTGGGCTCCTTGTAAGGCTTATATCAAGCCAATGGGCCATTTGTTATGTCAAGTCCAAGGTTAGATTGCCATTAGTAGAGTCCATTAGAAAGCCTAGTTCATATTGGACCAAATGCTACCCTTATGGACCATATTAGTCATTTATGGCCCAATTGGGCCACTCCCTCTCATGGACCACCAAGACTTGGAAGGCCCAAGTCTAGACATGAGTTATTGGATTGGGTTGGCTGGCCTTGGACCAGCCTAGGCCCAAGAGAGGCCCATGAAGGGGGCGCCCCCTCTTTTGGCCTTATTAGGCTTGTTAGGTGGTGTTTGAATGGATCTAGTCCAAGGTTGAATAAGTATGGTCAAATTAGATTAAACTAATGTATTAAATGTGTGATTCACATTGTATCCCAGCCCTTCAATCCAAACCCCTAGATCCAAGGGTTGAGGTTGAGTTTGGTTGGCATCCTATATAAGGTTGTATTTTTCATATTGAATGAATTAATGAAGAGAAAATAGGTATTTGCCCCCAAGTGAAACTTGCGCCCCTCCCCTCTCTCTCCCTGGTTCCTCCAGCCCCTCTCCCCTTTCTAGAGTGTAATCCCTTCCCCCTTGATCCCCTCCAGCATCTGAAGCAACTTCGGTGATCGCCGCCGCCATCGTCTCGCCGCCGACGCGTCGTTGTCAACGGTTTTGGTGGTTCTTTCCACTCAGGACAGGTTCCTCTTCTCCGAATTTCTGCTATCACTCCCTTCATCTTCTGAAGCTCAAAATTTCAGGGTTGGTTCCCCTCTAGAACCCTTATCCCCACAAAAAAAACACGTCAAAATTCATCCTTTAGCTATTTTTTGATTTTCGTCCAAGTCCAAGTTCCAGATCTATCCTGGTTCTATTTACTGCTCATCAGCTCTGAGTTTACCCCATTCGAACCATCATTTTATTTTTGTTGGGTCGTTCAAATTTATTGGGAGTTCTGTCCACATATATCTACCACCAGAAATTTTCTTAATTTTTGATAAGGTCTCTAGGTATTTTTCAAATTTCGTCCAAGTTCCCAAGAACAGTCTACCCACAATTTCCCAGATCTGACCCAGGTCTAGTAAAAATATCCCAGAAAATCCATTTCTTATCCAATCACAAAACCAAAAATATTCCCGGATTCCTCTCTCAGAGACCTTCAACTTTACTGAAGAAATCATTTCCAGATTCGGAGGTCTTCCCCCCGGTCAACGTCGATCTTCAGAGAAGTCAGAACCTGCCCCTACAGTTCTGGCCAGATTCCGGAAAGCTTGTAAAATACATGATCAGAAATACAGATCTGATTATTTTTTTTGAAGACCCCTACGTCGAAGTATTCTGAGTCAGCTTTCCAACGGCGCTAATCTCGTCGCATTCCGACGACGGGGCTGATCGCAGCAGCAGTTTTCTCCGAGTCGCGCGCCTGCAAACAGAACTTTTAGGTTCGTGGCCGAGTTCCCAACGAGCGTCGTCCGAGGGCCGCCCGGCGTCCGGCGGTCATTCCAGCAGCTCGCCATCCCAGGGGAACGCTTTCCAGGTGTCTCCACAACAGAGGAGTCATCAGGCCCCACACGACCCCTCCGGTCAATACGTGGGCCCCCCCCACTAGCACGAGTACGCGTGAAGCCGAAGCATTGCCCGAAACCGCCCGTCAACCCGAACTTGGTCCTCCTGGGCCCACTTGTGTCGCCCTTTACCTCCTTGCGTGGAGTGGGCTTAATTGCATTGCTGTAAACATAATGTACTAAGTTCCCAGGAGTACGAGCTTTGGCCGGGTGCCGTCTTCGCCACGCCGAGAGCGTGGAGGTATCGCCTTCACCCTTACACTTGGCATTAGCTTAATTCTTTATATGCTTTATATGCCGCTGCTAGAGAGCATGTGTAGGGATACCTAGCTCGCCTTCAATTTATAATATCACTGCTGCGAGAGAGAGCGAAGCCGTCCCGTGACCCGATCCGGGCGCAAAAGAGAGCCGACCACCCTAGCTCATTGCCGGTTTCTCAACCGCGCACATCCGACGCTTCCCTCGTTAAGGGACGATCGCGAGCTTGTCGTGTCCGTGGTCCCGTCCCGCATCAATAATAATAATAAGCTTAAAAGAAATAATAATAATGATAAATTGACAAATAAATGATAACAAAAATAAATAAATAATAATAACAAACTTAACAAAAAATGACAAGTAAATGAATGATAATAAAACGAACAAAAATAATAACAAACCTAATAATAACAATAGTAAATGAATAAATCACAAGAAAAATGAATAAATAGTAATAAAGAATTCACTCAAAGATATGTATAAATTAACAAATGATAATGATAACGTTTCTTAAATAATAATAAAACAATGGGATCCGCTTCACAGCCCCGTCTCTCCCGTGACCCGGTGCCAAAGGAACAATGATGTCGCCCTTCTAGGTTGGGCCTGAGTCTTGGGAATTATCCCGAAATGGCCATAGCCCGACCTCGCCTCGGGCTGATATTCCGATTAAACCTGACTTATTTCTCCGGCCGGATCCCTTCCCAGCCGCTGCTAAAATTGTCGCACGTTCGGCAAACATTTGAACGGATTCACCTCGATTCCCGCCGCGTTCTTATTACAGACCTACGTCCGAACATGAAAAGGCACGTGAGCGACCTGCATAGCCGGTGGCTCCTACCCTGATATTGTTGTGAGCCGGCATTGCTCCGGGCCAATAGCTCATCAATTCCGACCCGTTCCTATCGGGATTCGTTCTCGCCCTTCCATTGAAATTGCCGTAAACTCGGCATATATATTTGTACGGGGTTGTCCCTGCCCGCGTCGCACTTTCAATACGGGCCCTTAACCGAACATGAAAAGGTCGGCAAGTGACCGACAGAATCCAAATTAGAACGAGACGGCTCTCGCCACCCCCGGACTCCTTCCATGGGAATATCAATAAGACCTCCGTGGGCCACACTCAGACCTCGGGCCTATCCCGATCATGGTCATCGCCTGGCTCATATCCTCGGTCTACAGCCCGCTCCTTTCGAACATATTTTCGGTTCTGGAGTCTAGTCCCCGGACTCTCCCCCGTTGCTCTCCGGCACCGGAAATATTAACGTTACCCACGCGAGCCCCGTTTGGACCACGGGAGGCGCCCCCAATATGGTCTTGACTCGATCTCGCACCGGGCCAATAAACTCGCTGGTTTCCTGCTACACTAACTGAGATTTAACCGAATATTTTCAATATCTCGGAATAATGTATTTGCCGTACCCCGGCGTACGTATGTTTCAAGTCCTCCCGCGACGATTACAATATTCTCAAGCCGGACTCCCGTCCGAATATTAAACGGCCTCCCGAATGACTGACATGTTTCGAATGCCCGCTTCTCCGGGCACAAGGCTTTTCAGCCGATTCAAGGGATATTCCCTCGTTGCCCCTTGGCACCAGAAATATTAATGACGCTCATGCAAGTCCTATTTCGACCGCGGGGGGCCCACCGCAGTATGGTCACAGCTTGCTCTTGCACCGGGCCAACAGATTTACTGGTTTCTGACCACTCTGACCGAGGTTTAGCCGAACGTTTTCCGTTCTTCTGAACAATAAATTGCCATATCCTGGCATACATATGCTTCGGTCTTCCCGCGACGATCGCGCTTTTCCCGAGTCGGACATTCGTCCGAATATTAAATGGTCAGCACATGACCGACATGACCGCGAATGCTTTCTTCTCACCCTCATATGGGGACTTCGATACCTCCTGATAGACTTTTCATGCAATTAATTTCTTGGCCATGAGGCCCTGAATCTCTGCGATTAATCAAGGGTGTTCCCTCGTATGGGGGATGTAAACGACACCGTGACCTTTATGGCGCGGCGGGTTTTGGTCCCGACACGAACCACACAATCGTCTGACGAAGTCAGATCGAGCGCACCATGGGCTCTTCGGAGCCCGAATAAATTGTCACTTTGTGACTGGCACGCCCACGCACTCAATAAACGAACAAACCAACAAGAGAATAATAAGTGAAAAAAAGTGCGTCCACACCCCTGCACACACACACACACATAATTGGTAGGTAGTCTCCCCTGAACACATACACACACACACTCGGCTGTGTCCCCTGCACACACACACACTGCTATAGGTAGTCTCCTCTGAACACACACACACACACTCTGCTGTGTCCCATGCACACACACACACACACACACACACACTCAACTGGCACACACACTGAACACACACACACACACACACACACACACACACACACACACACACACACACACACACACTCAATGCAAACTATGGCTGCCAACCAAAGGGCGAGGTAAATGATAATACACACACACACACTCAATACAAAGTATGGCTGCCAACCAAAGGGCGAGGTAAATGATAATAATTAAAAGAGCTTTATAAAAAGTTAATCGTACATTGTAAGTTTCATGTGGACATATCCTCACATATGATAATAATAGCAAAATCCATATCACTTTTCGTTACATAATTTCAATTGCTCAAATTTTCCCAACAAAATATCACATAGCTTCGTAGTTCGATCGGCTATAAATTTCTCCATCTCGATTGTTCTTCTTAAATCTTCAACCAATGCATGTTCTTCAATCTGTGCTCCTGTTGTAGCTATGCTAGATGTCCCCTGATTCGACCTCTTTGCCTGTAAGATGTGTACGATATATTCACAAATTATAACATTGAATGCAAAATATATAAAAGAAAATGATAAGAGTAAAGAAGTGAGACTCAGAACAACATCAGATAATAAAATCACATGGACAATGTTCCATCACATTATTTGGGTGGAGTTGTTAGTCCTTCCAACCAATCATCATTGCTAGGTTGGGAATGGAGGTTGGGAAGGAGCATAATATGGCTTCAAAGTTTGAGGATGTGAAGGAGCATATTATGGCTGTGTTTCCTGCACACACACACACACACACACTCAGCTGACACACACACTGAATGTGTACACACACACACTCAAAGCAAAGTATGGCTACCAACCGAAGTTTCACTCATGTATACCTGATATGACCAACCAATGTTTGGTATTGGGAAGGAGTATAATATGGCTGCCAAAGTTTTGAGGTTGGAAATTGAGGTTGGGAAGGAGCATAATATGGCTGACAAAGTTTGAGGTTGGGAATGGAGGTTGGGAAGGAGCATAATATGGCTTCCCAAATTTGAGGATGGGAAGGAGCATATTATGGCTGTGTTTCCTGCACACACACACACACACTCAGCTGACACACACACTGAATGTGTACACACACACAGTCAAAGCAAAGTATGGCTGCCAACCGAAGTTTCACTCATGTATACCTGATATGACCCGCCAAAGTTTGGTATTGGGAAGGAGCATAATATGGCTGTCAAAGTTTTGAGGTTGGGAATTGAGGTTGGGAAGGAGCATAATATGGCTGACGAAGTTTGAGGTTGGGAATGGAGGTTGGGAAGGAGCATAATATGGCTTCCAAAGTTTGAGGATGGGAAGGAGCATATTATGGCTGTGTCTCCAGCACACACACACACACTCAGCTGACACACACACTGAACACACACACACACACACTGAACACACACACACACACTCAAAGCAAAGTATGGTTGCCAACCGAAGTTTCACTCATGTATACTTGATATGACAAACCAAAGTTTGGTATTGGGAAGGAACATAATATGGCTGCCAAAGTTTTGAGGTTGGGAAGGAGCATAATATGGCTGACGAAGTTTGAGGTTGGGAATGGAGGTTGGGAAGGAGCATAATATGGCTTCCAAAGTTCGAGGATGGGAAGGAGCATATTATGGCTGTGTTTCCTGCACACACACACACACTCAGCTGACACACACTCAAAGCAAAGTATGGCTGCCAACCGAAGTTTTACTCATGTATACCTGATATGACCAACCAAAGTTTGGTATTAGGAAGGAGCATGATATGGCTGCCAAAGTTTTGAGGTTGGGAATTGAGGTTGGGAAGGAGCATAATATGGCTGACGAAGTTTGAGGTTGGGAAGGAGCATAATATGACTTCCAAAGTTTGAGGATGGGAAGGAACATATTATGGCTGTGTTTCCTGCACACACACACACACACACAAACACTCAGCTGACACACACACTGAATGTGTACACACACACACACTCAAAGCAAAGTATGGCTGCCAACCGAAGTTTCACTCATGTATACCTGATATGACCAACCAATGTTTGGTATTGGAAGAAGTATAATATGGCTGCCAAAGTTTTGAGGTTGGAAATTGAGGTTGGGAAGGAGCATAATATGGCTGACAAAGTTTGAGGTTGGGAATGGAGGTTGGGAAGGAGCATAATATGGCTTCCAAAATTTGAGGATGGGAAGAAGCATATTATGGCTGTGTTTCCTGCACACACACACACACACACTCAGCTGACACACACACTGAATGTGTACACACACACACTCAAAGCAAAGTATGGCTGCCAACCAAAGTTTCACTCATGTATACCTGATATGACCAACCAAAGTTTGGTATTGGGAAGGAGCATAATATGGCTGTCAAAGTTTTGAGGTTGGGAATTGAGGTTGGGAAGGAGCATAATATGGCTGACGAAGTTTGAGGTTGGGAATGGAGGTTGGGAAGGAGCATAATATGGCTTCCAAAGTTTGAGGATGGGAAGGAGCATATTATGGCTGTGTTTCCAGCACACACACACACTCAGCTGACACACACACTGAACACACACACACACACATTGAACACACACACACACTCAAAGCAAAGTATGGTTGCCAACCGAAGTTTCACTCATGTATACCTGATATGACCAACCAAAGTTTGGTATTGGGAAGGAGCATAATCTGGCTGCCAAAGTTTTGAGGTTGGGAAGGAGCACAATATGGCTGACGAAGTTTGAGGTTGGGAATGGAGGTTGGGAAGGAGCATAATATGGCTTCCAAAGTTCGAGGATGGGAAGGAGCATTGATGAGGACATCAAGAGCTTATGAGTTGTATTTTGTGTATTGGCTTGGATTGGTGTGTATTATGGGTTGTATTGGCTTGAAGTGTATGTAATTTTTGATTTCTTTCATTTGGGCCATCCTTGTAAGGCTTATATCAAGCCAATGGGCCATTTGTTATGTCAAGTCCAAGGTTAGATTGCCATTAGTAGAGTCCATTAAGAGTGTTACTTCATATTGGGTCATTAGGCTTCAAATGGGTCATTAAGGCACTTAAGGCCCAAATTGGGTTCCACTCTCTCATGGACCATCTAAGTGGGAGTGGCCCAAGTCTAGCATGATCTAATGGGAGGCTCTTGGCCCATGAATGGCCTTGGCCCATGGAAGGGGGCGCAAGGTTCCTTGTCTTATTAGGCAAGGTAGTTGTGTATTAGGTGGTGTTTGAATGGATCTAGTCCAAGGTTGAATAAGCATGGTCAAATTAGATTAAACTAATGTATTAAAAGTGTGATTCACATTGTATCCCAGCCCTTCAATCCTAACCCCTAGATCCAAGGGTTGAGGTTGAGTTTGGTTGGCATCCTATATAAGGTTGTATTTTTCATATTGAATGAATTAATGAAGGAAAAAAAGGCATTTGCCCCCAATTGGATCTTGCGCCCCTCCCCTCTCTCTCCCTGGTTCCTCCACCTCCAGGCCCCTTTCTAGAGTGTAATCCCCTCCCCCTTGATCCCCTCCAGCATCTGAAGTAACTCCGGTGATCGCCGCCGCCATCGTCTCGCCGCCTACGCGTCGTCGCCAACGGTTTCGGTGTTCTATCCACCCAGGATAGACCCTTCTTCTCCGAATTCCTGCTATCACTCCCTTCGTCTTATGAAGCTCAAAATTTCAGGGTTGGTTCCCCTCTAGAACCCTTATCACCACAAAAAAAATCACGTCAAAATTCATCCTTTAGCTATTTTTTTATTTTCGTCCAAGTCCAAGTTCCAGATCTGTCCTGGTTCTGTTTACTGTTCACCAGCTCTGCGTTTACCCCATTCGAACCATCTTTTGATTTCTTTTGGGTCGCCCAAATTTACTGGGATCTCTGCCCACATCCCTCTACCACCAGGAATTTTATTAATTTTTGGTTCGCTCTCCAAGTATTTTTCAAATTTCGTCCAAGTTCCCAAGAACAGTCTGCCCACAGTTTCCCAGATCCGACCCAGGTCTAGTCAAGAAATATCCGAAAATCCATTTCGTCTCCAATCAGAAAACCAAAAATAGTCCCGGATTCCTCTCTCAGAGATCTTCAACTTTACTGAAGAGATTATTTCCAGATTCGGAGGTCTTCTTTCCGGTCAATGTCAATCTTCAGAGAAGTCAGAACCTGCCCCTGCAGTTCTGGCCAGATTCCAGCAAGCTTGTAAAATACATGATCAGAAATACAGATCGGATTATTTTTTTTGAAGACCCCTACGTCGAAGTATTCTGAGTCAGCTTTCCAACGGCGCTAACCTCGTCGTATTCCGACGACGGGGCTGATCGCAGCAGCAGTTTTCTCCGAGTCGCGCGCCTGCAAACAGAACTTTCAGGTTCGTGGCCGAGTTCCCGGCGAGCGTCGTCCGAGGGCCGCCCGGCGTCCGGCGGTCGTTCCAGCAGCTCGCCATCCCAGGGGTACGCTTTCCAGGTGTCTCCACCACAGAGGAGTCATCAGGCCCCACACGACCCCTCCGGTCAATACGTGGGCCCCCACTAGCACGAGTACGCGTGAAGCCGAAGCATTGCCCGAACCCGCCCGTCAACCCGAACTTGGTCCTCCCGGGCCCACTTGTGTCGCCCTTTACCTCCCTGCATGGAGTGGGCTTATTTGTACTGCTGTAAACATAATGTACTAAGTTCCCAGGAATACGAGCTTCGGCCGGGTGCCGTCTTCGCCACGCCGAGAGCGTGGAGGTATCGCCTTCACCCTTACACTTGGCATTGGCTTAATTCTTTATATGCTTGTTTATGCCGCTGCTAGAGAGCATGTGTAGGGATACCTAGCTCGCCTTCAATTTATAATATCACTGCTGCGAGAGAGAGCGAAGCCGTCCCGTGACCCGATCCGGGCGTAAAAGAGAGCCGACCACCCTAGCTCATTGCCGGTTTCTCAACTGCGCACATCCGACGCTTCCCTCGTTAAGGGACGATCGCGAGCTTGTCGTGTCCGTGGTCCCGTCCCGCATCAATTTGGTATCAGAGCAGGTTGAGTCTAGGGTGTTTGCATTCAAAAAAAAAAAAGAGTGTCATGTAGTCATTAGTCGGTCTAAGTCGTGTTTAGGATCATCATATTTTTAAAACAACAAAAAGAGTCGTTTTTGGGTCGCATACATCCCTTTACTCGGTATATAAAAGGTGTTATCCGACCGTTAGGTTACGCCTATCGGGAAGGCCGCACACTTGTGCGAGTGACCTTCGGGTCAATTATCTCCGCCGTGTACCGAGTCTTGGTTTATGTCTAGGGTCCTTAGTGTGCATTAGTTAGTGCATTCCAACTTTGCATTACTTAGTGTCGTGTCTAGTGTTTTGGTCCGAGTGTCGGCATGGCCATCCACTAGTTTCCCGTGTCCCATGGAGTCCCAAACTCCCGGATGGTGGCGATACTATCTCAAATGGAAGGACCACCCGAACCACCCCACGAGACCCGAAACCCGGGATTTCTACGGGTCCGATGACCCGAGTGTCTATCTAGAATGGGAAGCCATTATGGATGATTACTTCGAGGTGTACATCATGTACGGGCCCATGCAAGTCGATGTTGCCAAAAGGCGACTTTTTGGTGAAGCCGCTGCAACTTGGAGGGACATCAAATATTGGAGGGAGGATAGGAATCTAAGGCCCATCGAGTCATGGTGGGAAATGAAGAGAGTGCTTAGGAGGGCCTACGTTCCCCGCCCACCTACCTCCAACCACGGAGGTCATTCCACTCACCAACCCCACCAACTCACCCACAATCAAGTGGGCCACACCCCTACCCAATCCCACCCTTTCACCGCCGTCCAAGTCCACCAAAGTGACCCCAATCTAGTGGCCCGCCCATGCACCACCAACCAACCTCCCCTTGGCACTCCCATCCCAACCCACTCAAGCACCTCCAACCGAGTGGAAGTCCCGCTTATAACCGAGCCGAGGCCCACACCCGAGCCGAGAGTTAAGGAGCTAGTCCACCCCAAGGTCCCTCCTCCAACCCGCTCCTTAGAGGAAATAAAGAAAATGATTTCGGATTGGTGGGAAAGGACACAAGCTACTCCACCACCCATGGATGCTCCATTGTTATCTACCTCCGGTCTTCATTCGAAACCATCAAAGTGGGAACTACCAAAGCCCGAGCCACCCGTGTTTCTTACGGGAACACTTTACATAGCCGAGCCACTTCTTAGATGGCTCAAGGATGGCTTGGTCCCACATCCCTTCCCGTCCATGGACCCCACCTTACCTTTAGTGCCAGTCAACTCATTCCATACCACCTTTCGATCTCGTCACCATGTTGACACATTGGACGATCTTGTCATGGGATTGGATTCACAATGGGAGTTGACGCACCTTTTGGCCCGAGGCTTTGACCAACCCACTAGTCTTAGCCTCACTCATCCGGCCTTAGGGTCTATTACCTCCGAGTGCACCGTGGGTTGTATCACCACGGAGGTCCTCTTACTCCTTCCCTTACCGGACGAGCCTGAATTCATACCCTTTTGTCCGAGGGAGGAATCATACTTCTTGCCTACGGTCCCCGTCCCACCCATCACAATTCAAGAAGGTGATTATCCACACCTTCAAAACTTCTACACGTGGGACCGTGACTTGTGGGAACCCACCACAAGGGGTCACACATTCTTTGACCCATTTGACCCCTACTCTAGTGGGCCCCGTGACCCATCACTTCCCTCATACCTTATCGGGGAAGTCCACTTTCATACCCCTTTCCTACGGGCCGGGTCCTCCATACCCACCAAGCCCGTCCACGATACACCTACACCCAGCTCTTCCACACCCGGCTTTCCTAGCCCTCTCAAGTCTCCCAAATCCAAAGGGCCGTCCATGCATGACTGGGTCATACTTGGACATTTAGGTGTACCTCATGCCACCCATCTCCGGTAACATAACATGCATGCATGGCACACATTCGGGTGTCCTGGTCCGCCATCACCCATGTACGGGTCGGACTAACATTAGGTGTGTCTAGGGTCATAGTTGAGTCGGTGTGTTTTCTTTGTGTGGTTTGTTTGTGTGGTGATTTTGAGTCGATTGTTTGTGTGATTTTCATTCATGTGTCAGTGCATGGTGAGTCTGCATGTGTCTTATGCAAGCTCGTGTCGTTCTCTTATGAGTGTGAAGCGAGTCGACTCACTTGATGAGTATGGGATCGGTTCTACATCTATACCCGGATCAATCACCTATAGGGACTCAGCGGTGATTCCTAGTGAGTCTTCGAGCTGTTTCCTTCCTTTTGAGAGTGCCCCTTTGGAGTGACCACCTTTAGCCATAGCAGTGCGCATATCGAGTATATATGGAATGAGCAGGTGTTGATCACTTGGAGTGGAGCATACCCGCTCTACTTAGCACGGTGACAGATCCGCCGGAGTACCGGAGCAGCCATACCCCTACTCGACGGGGTCGAGTTCCTCCCACCCGGGGAGAATTGATGAGGACATCAAGAGCTTATGAGTTGTATTTTGTGTATTGGCTTGGATTGGTGTGTATTATGGGTTGTATTGGCTTGAAGTGTATGTAATTTTTGATTTCTTTCATTTGGGCCATCCTTGTAAGGCTTATATCAAGCCAATGGGCCATTTGTTATGTCAAGTCCAAGGTTAGATTGCCATTAGTAGAGTCCATTAAGAGTGTTACTTCATATTGGGTCATTAGGCTTCAAATGGGTCATTAAGGCACTTAAGGCCCAAATTGGGTTCCACTCTCTCATGGACCATCTAAGTGGGAGTGGCCCAAGTCTAGCATGATCTAATGGGAGGCTCTTGGCCCATGAATGGCCTTGGCCCATGGAAGGGGGCGCAAGGTTCCTTGTCTTATTAGGCAAGGTAGTTGTGTATTAGGTGGTGTTTGAATGGATCTAGTCCAAGGTTGAATAAGCATGGTCAAATTAGATTAAACTAATGTATTAAAAGTGTGATTCACATTGTATCCCAGCCCTTCAATCCTAACCCCTAGATCCAAGGGTTGAGGTTGAGTTTGGTTGGCATCCTATATAAGGTTGTATTTTTCATATTGAATGAATTAATGAAGGAAAAAAAGGCATTTGCCCCCAATTGGATCTTGCGCCCCTCCCCTCTCTCTCCCTGGTTCCTCCACCTCCAGCCCCCTTTCTAGAGTGTAATCCCCTCCCCCTTGATCCCCTCCAGCATCTGAAGCAACTCCGGTGATCGCCGCCGCCATCGTCTCGCCGTCGACGCGTCGTCGCCAACGGTTTCGGTGTTCTGTCCACCCAGGACAGACCCTTCTTCTCTGAATTCCTGCTATCACT
The DNA here is from genome assembly GCA_022559845.1 of Amorphophallus konjac. Lineage (NCBI taxonomy): Eukaryota > Viridiplantae > Streptophyta > Magnoliopsida > Alismatales > Araceae > Amorphophallus > Amorphophallus konjac. The sequence continues at coordinate 422,963,465 of CM040126.1, read as the reverse complement.
CCCTTCGTCTTCTGAAGCTCAAAATTTCAGGGTTGGTTCCCCTCTAGAACCCTTATCCCCACAAAAAAAATCACGTCAAAATTCATCCTTTAGCTATTTTTTGATTTTCATCCAAGTCCAAGTTCCAGATCTGTCCTGGTTCTGTTTACTGTTCACCAGCTCTGAGTTTACCCCATTCGAACCATCTTTTGATTTCTTTTGGGTCGCCTAAATTTACTGGGATCTCTATCCACATCCCTATACTACCAGGAATTTTATTAATTTTTGGTTCACCCTCCAAGTATTTTTGAAATTTCGTCCAAGTTCCCAAGAACAGTCTGCCCACAGTTTCCCAGATCCGACCCAGGTCTAGTCAAGAAATCCCAGAAAATCCATTTCGTCTCTAATCAGAAAACTAAAAATAGTCCCGGATTCCTCTCTCAGAGATCTTCAACTTTTATGAAGAGATTATTTCCAGATTCGGAGGTCTTCTTTCCGGTCAATGTCGATCTTCAGAGAAGTCAGAACCTGCCCCTGCAGTTCTGGCCAGATTCCAGTAAGCTTGTAAAATACATGATCAGAAATAAAGATCTGATTATTTTTTTTGAAGACCCGTACGTCGAAGTATTCTGAGTCAGCTTTCCAACGGCGCTAACCTCGTAGCATTCCGACGACGGGGCTGATCGTAGCAGCAGTTTTCTTCGAGTCACGCGCCTGCAAACAGAACTTTCAGGTTCGTGGCCGAGTTCCCGGCGAGCGTCGTCCGAGGGCCGCCCGGCGTCCGGCGGTCGTTCCAGCAGCTCGCCATCCCAGGGGTACTCTTTCCAGGTGTCTCCACCACAGAGGAGTCATCAGGCCTCACACGACCCCTCCGGTCAATACGTGGGCCCCCACTAGCACGAGTACGCGTGAAGCCGAAGCATTGCCCGAACCCGCCCGTCAACCCGAACTTGGTCCTCCCGGGCCCACTTGTGTCGCCCTTTACCTCCCTGCGTAGAGTGGGCTTATTTGTACTGCTGTAAACATAATGTACTAAGTTCCTGGAATACGAGCTTCGGCCGGGTGCCGTCTTCGCCACGCCGAGAGCGTGGAGGTATCGCCTTCACCCTTACACTTGGCATTGGCTTAATTCTTTATATGCTTGTTTATGCCGCTGCTAGAGAGCATGTGTAGGGATACCTAGCTCGCCTTCAATTTATAATATCACTGCTGCGAGAGAGAGCGAAGCCGTCCCGTGACCCGATCCGGGCGCAAAAGAGAGCCGACCACCCTAGCTCATTGCCGGTTTCTCAACCGCGCACATCCGACGCTTCCCTCGTTAAGGGACGATAGCGAGCTTGTCGTGTCCGTGGTCCCGTCCCGCATCAAGCATATTATGGCTGTGTTTCCTGCGCACACACACACACACACACACACACACACACACACTCAGCTGACACACACTCAAAGCAAAGTATGGCTGCCAACCGAAGTTTCACTCATGTATACCTGATATGACCAACCAAAGTTTGGTATTAGGAAGGAGCCTGATATGGCTGCCAAAGTTTTGAGGTTGGTAATTGAGGTTGGGAAGGAGCATAATATGGCTGACGAAGTTTGAGGTTGGGAAGGAGCATAATATGGCTTCCAAAGTTTGAGGATGGGAAGGAACATATTATGGCTGTGTTTCCTGCACACACACACACAAACACTTAGCTGACACACACACTGAATGTGTACACACACACACACTCAAAGCAAAGTATGGCTGCCAACCGAAGTTTCACTCATGTATACCTGATATGACCAACCAATGTTTGGTATTGGGAAGGAGCATAATATGGCTGCCAAAGTTTTGAGGTTGGGAATTGAGGTTGGGAAGGAGCATAATATGGCTGACGAAGTTTGAGGTTGGGAAGGAGCATATTATGGCTGTGTTTCCTGCACACACACACACACACACACACACACACCACACACACACACACACACACACACACACACACACACACACACACACACACACACACACACACACACACACACACACACACACACACACACACAATTGGTAGGTAGTCTCCCCTGAACACACACAGATGAGATAATACAAGCTGTCGGCTGTGTCCCCTGCACACACACTCTCTCTCTCTCTCTCTCTCTCTCTATACTGTAGGTAGTCTCCCCTGAACACACACACACACACACACACACACTCGGCTGTGTCCCCTGCACACACACACTCAAGTATGGCTGCCAACCAAAGTTTGACTCATGTATACCTGAAATTGTGAAAGTATAATAAAAAATAGATCAGGTTGTTTTGTTCCTTACTAAACTTCGAATTAAAGAGGACATGTGACTAAACTAAATTGAACAACTCATGTATTTACATTACACACTAGGCTGTATAAAATAAAAAACACATGCAATTGACATTTCTTTCATTCATTGATACATCAACGATAAGAGAAATATGTATACCGTTGACATTTCTTCCACCCATTTGAAGAAGCCACAACCTGAAGTTATCTTCGCAGCCTGCACATATATCGAAATAAAGAAAAATTACGTACAATTGATATGGAAGATATAAATAATAACCACATTACAATGTTTATCACAAAACATACCTTGGTTTCTGGGCATACATAAAAAACTTTCCCTTTATGTTTGGTAGTATTTGAAGTACGCCTTCTGCATGGGCCTTTGCCACAAGGACATAATAATAATTCATCCACCCACATGAAGAATCGACATGATTTATCATTCGCAAGCTGTGAACACGTATATAAAAGAAACTGATATACATAGCCCATACACAGACATAATGTGTTGCAAAGATTGCAAAGTAATAATAACATACGCCAAGTGGACAGCAATAATAGGGACGTTGTGGATTTCTACTACTCTGAGATATCTTGACAACACATTCCCCCTTGCCGCATTCACATTGAATACGATCATTTTTACCAACACCTATTGAATCCATTTTCACGATGCCCTGAAACATAACTATGCACATTAATAATTTATGACGTGTGTGCTTGGGCTCAGATCGAAGATTTTTTCATTGAGGTACAAATGTTGCAGTCGCATATCAAAGCCACTGCAGTAAATCATGCAAAAGTAGGGGTACACCATAGGTTGCCAAACCTAGTAGTTGTGTGAAATACAAGGCACTACAGTAAATCACATCAAAAGTAAGGGTAGACCATGGGCCGCCAAACCTACTAGTTGTGTGAACTACAAGCAGGGCAGTGAAATCACATCATAAGTGTTGAGTCTCCTCGAATGATTTTGATGATAACAAAACTCAGGGTTATGTTTTCATCGTCGTCCGTGTTATTGGTTTCAAGCACGTGCAAAGGAGGCTAATGCATAAATGTCTTCCCATGGAGTTATACTGAGTTATCTATCTTTAACTCCGTATTGCATGAAGCGATCTTTCATCTAATGACATTTATGCTCTGATATTTTTTTACTGGGCTAACAACTTATTTCTGCAGGCCAGGACCATTTCAGTCAACCAGTTCTCAAAGGAAGGTCGACCAGTTTTTCCAGAATTGAAGATTTCTCAATGTTACAGGTTTTAGGTCGACCGCCCCTGGATTTCAGGTCGACCGGTTTTCCCAGAACTCAAGAGATCAACGGTTTACAGGTTCCGGTCGACCGCCCCTGCCATTTAGGTCGACCGATTTTGCCAGAATCAAAAAGTCCTATATGTTACAGGTTTAGGTCGACCGGCCCCCTGGTTCCGGTCAACCGGTAGCCTCGAAAGCCCCCTTTGTTGACTTGTTTGTCCAAGGTCGAGTGAAGTCTATCTCCCCCAATTGTTTAAGGAAAAGCCCAGCTTTCAAGGAGTGAATTGTGGATCTGGTCTGGCACTTGTCCCAGGCCCTTCCTAGATCTATAAAAGATCTCATTCAAGGGGAAAGAGAACCCTAATGCTGAAGTGATAGAACAAGAGGAGAGTGTCTGCACTGTTCACGTGAACAGTGATCCGAGGGAATCCTTCATCAAAGATCAGAGGTGTTCAAGTTCAAATCTTCATCCAAATCAAGCATAGATCAAGATCAGAGGAAGCTGCATCCTGAATCTTCGTCATTCATTAAGGGGGAGCTGTCTTGTGTTCTTACTCCTTGTTATTCATTCTCAATTTGTGCTCAAACTGGTTTTTACCTTCTTGCCTTTTTGCAATCCCTTGTGTGTGTGGATTCTCATAGATCCGTGTACGTGTGTACATCTTTTAGTGTTTTTCTCTTTCGTGTGTGTATGTGTGTGTGGTTCAGCATCCTTGTAAGGGTTTTACATCCTTCACGTGTGTTTGTGTGTGTGGTGTTGATCTTGTAATCCTATACAAGACAGTGTGTGGTTCCTCACCTTGTGAGGGGTGGACGTAGGTTGCTGCTGTTGCATCCGAACCACCTTAAAATTGTTGTCCCTTGTATGGTTTGATCCCTCTCTTCTATCTCCATTCTGCTCTACTTCGCTAGCTTTGTGTGTGCATCGGACGCTTGCTCGAATCTTGGTTCATCAATCTGTCTGCGAATATCTTGTGGTTTATCGAAAGGTATCCTCTGACTGATGTGGTCAGTCTCATTAGAAGAAAAATATCTTGCATGAGAGAATCCTTGGATTCCTGAACTCGCCCGGTACCAAAGAACCTCTGAATACGATTGCTGGTGCTAGCTTCAAATCTGTTCTTCGACTGACCCCTTATGTTTGTAGCCCTCACAGTGTGAGTGTTTTTAAATCGGAAAATAGTTTTGATAGTTTCTGTAATTACCCAATTCACCCCCCTCTTGGGTGTCATTGATCGTGGGACTTCAATTGGTATCAGAGCCAAGGCTCTTTTTTCTTCTAGATCTAACGATCTTGAGTAAGATCCGGATCAATGGCTAACAAGGGAATGATCCCCGAGGGTCACTCCATCAGCCGCCCTCCTTTTTTTGACGGTTCGAACTACTCGTACTGGAAAAATAGAATGCATGTTTTCTTGAGAGCTCAAGAGTACGAAGTGTGGAGAGTTGTGGACAAATGTCCTTACAAACTTGGCGCTGATGAAGAAAAATCGACCCCCGAAGAAATTAAGAAATGCACTGTTAACTTTAATGCCATGAATATTATGCAGTGTGCGATACATCTTAATGAGTTCTCTCGTGTATCAATGTGCAGCTCAGCCAAAGAGATGTGGGATAAACTGCGACTCATTTATGAAGGAACCTCGGAGGTCAAAGAGACAAAGGCCAATATGCTCGTAAGCGATTACGAGCTGTTCAAAATGAAGCCGGAGGAAACTATATCAGAAATGTTCGCAAGGCTAACTGAGATCACAAATGGCCTCAAAAGCCTTGGGAAAGATTACACCAACTCTGAGCTCGTGAGGAAAGTCTTGAGATCCCTCCCTCCTGCGTGGCACACAAAGGCTACCGTCATTGAAGACTCAAAAAATCTGTCCACACTCACGCTTGATGAACTCATAGGGTCACTCATGACCTATGAGATAAATATGAAAAGGACAGTCGAAGAAGATATCAAGAAGAAAAAGGTGATTGGATTGAAAGCTCATCAACCCAATGATGATTCTCAATAAGAAGAAATCAGTGATGGAAGCAACGAAGAAGAAGAACTTGTAATGATCACCCGACAAGTGATCAGATTTCTAAAGAAGAAAAGGAATTTTCAGGGAAATTTCAGGAAGGGGCAAAGAAAGCCCACTCAACCTAAAGGTGAGTCGAGCAAACCAAACAGCATCATATGCTGTGAATGCAAGAAGCCTGGACATATGAGAGGTGAGTGTCCATATCTGAAAAAGAAATTTAAGAAGGACATCTTCAAGAAACCCAAGGCTATGGTCGCCACGTGGAGCGATGAGGAAGATGAACCATCCGATGAGAAGATTCAAGAACTGGTGGGAAGCCTATGTCTTATGGCACACGGAGATGAATCTCCGGAGGTAAACTCTGACTCTGACTTCATTTCAAATGAACAATGGGAATCTGAATATGAGAAACTTTACTTGAAATATAAAAAAATCAGGTCTGAAAATAAAAATCTAAAAAAGGGGGTTGATGAGGACATTTTCGCTAGATTTGAGAAATTGGAACAAGAATGGTTCGAGTTAACTGAAGAAAAAGAAAACCTGTTGCAAATTATTTCAGACAGTGAAAAAACCAAAGAAGAGATGGCATGCAAAATGGCTGAGATTGAAAAAGTGTGCGAAACATTAAAAAGGGAAGAAGAAATTCTGAGGTTCGTAAATTCAGAACTTGAGAAGAAAAATGGGATCTTGAGTGAGGAAGCGGTTGAACTCCAGTCCACTTTGACTAGGTTCGTCAAAGGAAAACAAAACCTGGACAACTTGTTGGGGGTTAAGGCTAACTTCCAAAAGGAAGGTTTGGGATACACTCCTGAAAACAAAAAATCTTTTGAGCATAAGATTACCACATCATTTGTGCATGAGAATAACCACGTCTCATCTTCCAACACACAATCCAAACGTGTGCAATCCAAATCACCAAAACCTCAAAGGAAATTTGCTCCAGTCAACTGCTATCACTGTGGTAGATTTGGTCATACCATTGCAAACTGTTGGGTCAGGCAAAACTTGTCAAGGAATCACACTTTTGGGGCCAAGAAAAGATATGCACAGAATGAGACTAACTCTTATGGACCCAAATTAGTTTGGGTACCAAAAACAATCGCATGAGAATCTTCGTTCTTGCAGATATGGCTTGAAGCTAGGGGGAGCAAGTGGTACCTAGACAACGGTTGTTCAAGGCATATGACAGGGGACAAGGAAGTGTTCTCATCATTGCAGGATAAGGATGGAGGCTCTGTGGTCTTTGGAGGCAAAGACAAAGGTAAGATCATCGGGATCGGCAACATAGGTAAGAATTCTGAAATTCTCATTGAAGATGTGCTTTTGGTGAAAGGTCTAAATCACAACCTGTTAAGCATTAGTCAACTGTGCGATAAAGGCTTTAAAATTATTTTTGATGAAACCCACTGCATTGTCATGAACAAAAGCACTCAGGAAATAAAATTCATTGGAAATAGAAATAACAATGTCTACACTATTGATATTGATAATGTTTCTTGTGATGATTTGTGTCTGTTAGCAAACAATCATGAAAATGTTTGGTTATGGCACCGAAGATTGGGTCATGCTAGTTTTGGAGTAATCTCTAAGTTGTCTAGACATGATTTAGTGAACGGATTGCCCAAATTAAAATTTGAAAGTGATCGAGTCTGTGAAGCTTGCACAAAAGGCAAGCAAACACGAATCTCCTTCAGAAATAAGAATATTGTTTCCTCTGCTAGACCCCTGGAATTGTTGCATCTTGATCTTTTTGGCCCAACTAGGACTTCCAGCCTAGGAGGAAAATCTTATGGTTTTGTGATTGTTGATGACTATTCCAGATTTACATGGGTGCTCTTCTTGGCCAATAAAAATGATGCCGTGGCGGAATTTCAAGTCTTTTGCAGGAAAGTTCAGAATGATAAATGTTATCCTATCACTATCATTCAGAGTGATCATGGTGGTGAGTTTGAGAATCAAGAATTCAGTGAGTTCTGCGAAGAGCAGGGGTACACACATAACTTTTCCTCACCAAGGACGTCTCAACAGAATGGAGTTGTAGAGAGGAAAAACAGAACGTTGATAGACATGGCACGTACCATGTTAAGTGAAAACTCTCTACCAAAATACTTTTGAGCTGAGGCAGTAAGTACGGCCTGCTACATCATCAACAGGGCTATGGTAAGGCCTATCCTAAAGAAAACTCCCTACGAGCTATATAAGGGTAAGAAACCAAATATTTCCCATCTCAAACCCTTTGGATGCTCGTGCTTCATTCTGAATAATGGTAAGTCTAATTTAGGAAGTTTGATGAGAAAAGCGACAAGGGAATATTCTTAGGTTATGCACTGAATTCTAAAGCCTATCGAGTTTTTAATAAACGGACTTTAGTTGTTGAAGAAAGTCCTCATGTGATTTTTGATGAATCTGAACAAAAATTCACAAACCAATCTGTCCAACTTGTGGATACAGGAGAAGTCTTTAAAAGCTCAACATTTGTTGGAACACCAAAAGCTAAGGATGAATCTAAGGAAGAAGTGTCCAGCAGAGGTGAAGAAAGTGAAGACCCTTCAATCAAGGCATTGCAGGAGCAGCAAGTACAGCACCCCAACCTTCCAAGCACCTCTACATTTTTAAAGGATCATCCGGCCGAAAACGTCATCGGTAATCCTCAGGATGGAGTAAGAACCAGAGCCTCATTGATGCAAGTAGAAGAAGAAGATTTGATAGCTCTCATCTCACAGGAAGAACCAAAAGGCATCATTGATGCCTTACGAAACGAATCCTGGATTCAAGCCATGCATGAAGAGCTGCATCAGTTTGAGAGAAACGAAGTGTGGACACTTGTACCCCGTCCCAGAGATCAACCTGTGATAGGGACTCGGTGGGTCTTTAGAAACAAACTGAATGATATAGGTGTGGTCATCCGAAATAAGGCACGGCTCGTGGCCAAAGGATACAGCCAGGAAATGGGAATTGATTTTGATGAGTCCTTTGCCCCAGTGGCTAGACTAGAAGCAGTTCGGATTTTACTGTCTTTTGCATGCTCATTAAACTTCAAACTGTTTTAGATGGATGTTAAATCTGCCTTTCTTAACGGGTTCATCAAGGAGGATGTTTTTGTAGAACAACCTCCAGGATTTGAAGATTCCAAGCACCCACGACATGTGTACAAGCTTCAGAAGGCATTGTACGGGCTTAAGCAGGCACCAAGGGCATGGTATGAAAGACTCACTTCATTCCTAACTCAAAATAGATTCAAAAGAGGTAATGTTGACCAAACACTCTTCACTAAAAAATCAGGTAAAGAAATATTGGTGGTTCAAGTGTATGTTGATGACATAATTTTTGGAGCCACTAACAACGGCTTGTGTGATGAATTTGCAAGAATGATGCAGGGTGAGTTTGAAATGAGTCTAATGGGTGAAATAACATTCTTTCTTGGACTGCAGGTGAAGCAAACATCCGAAGGGATTTTCATAAACCAAGCCAAATACACGATGGAGCTGCTGAAGAAATTTGGGATGGCAGAAGCAAAACCCATGTCAACTCCGATGGCCACAACCACCAAGTTGGATAAAAATGAAAATGGTAAACCAGTCGATCCCACACTATACCGAGGTATGATCGGATCACTACTATATTTAACAGCATGCCGCCTAGATATTCAGTACAGTGTGTGCCTATGTGCTCGCTTTCAATCTTGCCAAAAGGAATCCCATCTTATAGCTGTTAAGCAAATTTTTCGGTATTTTATTGGCACTCTAGACTTTGGCTTGTGGTTTCCAATCGACAGTTCATATGACTTGATTGCATATACCGATGCCGATTATGCTGGTTGTATTGTTGATCGAAAAAGTACTAGTGGGTATTGTCAATTTCTTGGGGGGTGCCTAGTTTCGTGGGCCTCCAAGAAACAACATTCAGTAGCCTTATCAACAGCCGAGGCTGAGTATGTAGCCACCGGAAGTTGTGGATCCCAAGTACTTTAGATCAAAAATCAATTGCTTGATTTGGATGTTGTAATAAACTGTGTTCCAATTTTATGTGACAACACTAGTGCTATCAGCTTGTCAAAAAATCCTGTTCAACACTCTAGGACCAAGCATATAGACATTCGTCATCACTTCCTAAGAGATCATGTAGGCAAGGGAGTTTTTGAGCTGCATTTTATTGATACCCATAACCAGCTGGCCGACATCTTCACCAAGCCATTAATCAGGAGCAATTCAACAAGATTAGAAGGGAACTTGGCATGTGCAAGGGTGAAAGCATACATCTTTAAGTCTGCATTAGAATGAGTGATGCATATCAGGAACATTGAGGGTAGATAGTGAGTCATGCATCATCTTATTGTGTGTGTGTATTCTTTTCCGTATGATATTTTCTTGCCTGCGTGATTGTATATGTATTTATATACCCCTCCTTGAATTATTTCTAGAACCAATTACTCCTTGACCAATAAATGTGGACAAATGACCTGGGGTCACTGGGCAGCAACTGAGGGGGAGCCTTCAGACCAACCTCATTAGCTGATTCGTTAGAAGTCATCCTCTTTTTCCCCAAATAATAATAATAATAATAATAATAATAATAATAATAATATATATATATATATATATATATATAAAGAAAAAAGGGGGATTTTATACCTTCTAGTGCAAGGAGTTCACTTGAGGCAGCAGCATTGGAGACTTTATGGTTATCATTCCCCTTATTCAGCCGTTTTGGGGGCAATCGACCATTCCGGTCGACTGGCCCACTAGTCCCGATCGACCGAAACCGGCGAACCGGCCCAACTGGGATCCGACCGCCCTCTTTCTTAAAGGGTCCTCACCCCCTTTCTTCTCATTCTATCCCTCCTATCTTCCTTGCAACACCTCATCTAAACCCTAGACCACACACCCTCTCTTCCACTAGCCTAAATCTCCATCCCTCCTCCATCCGCACTAGCTCCGGCAGATCTGTCATACTTCGGGACGCATTCTCCACTGTCGTCCGTGCTGCCGCAACCCTCTCTCCCCGACTCCAGAGCTTGGGAAGTATCCTCCAGGGATTCATGAGTGCTCCATTCGTCCATCCCCCTACCAATGGACGAACTCCTTCTCTTCGATGGGCTTCACCACCGGTTTTCTAGCCAATGATGCCGCCCCGACGGAGTTCTCGGCGTTCCAATCTAGGGGAAGCCAGCGGCCAGAGAAGGGAGGCCCCAGCTCGTCCACAGAGGGCACCGGAACCACGTCCAGCAGTCCGTCTGCCTCCTCGGCCCATCATCAACCCTCGCCTGGTTGACTTTCAGGAGGTGACTGAGCTTTTGCCAGATTTGTTTGCTCTCTTTGCCGTTCAGGATGGTTGGATAGACTTTGCATCCTGATACACTAGGTACTATCCGAACCTAGTCTAGGAATTTTATGGAAACTTGGTTGCGATAAATGGAGAGTTGTATACCTTTGTTCAGGCCGTGGAGATACATATTGCACCTGAACTTTTCCAACTTGCTTTGGGAGTCTCAGACTGGGTTGCCGACATATCGTGTGGGCATGATGAAATGCCAGATACTTTCTTCCTCATGACAGGGTGTGATTTTGTTCAAGGTGTCAGTAATCGCCTTCAATTGAACGCCAACTACTTCCCACCGCTGCAGCGCATTCTATATCACATGATCACTACCTTGATTTATCCTAAAAGTGGTAGTCGCAATGAATTCACAGCAGTCCATAAGTTCCTCTTTTACCATATCATGAATGCAAATTTAGTGAATATGGGTCGACTCATGACACATTTGATCAGTTCTTGCCGCACCAACTTGATCCGGTCCTTACCCTATGCTACACAGTTGACGGGTGTTTTTCTCTATGCTGGGATAGACTTGACAAACGAAAGATCACTCCCAGTTCGACAGGATGATATCTATAATTAACATAAGATTTTCTTCGATCTTGGATACTACTGGGGTGATGATGGTGAGCTTACTAGAGATGTTCCCACATATGTCGCCCAGCTTGCTCCAGCTGCAGTTCCACTGTTACCGCCGGACCTTGGGGATGCACCCCCTCCAGTTCAGGCGGAGGATCAGCCTCCCGTACAGGCAGCAGACCATGAGATGCCACCTCCTCCACAATTTTTTCAAGGGGAGTCCTCCACTCCGGGTGTTGGTCCTCCCACTAGGGCGGACTATGAGACTCTTGAGGGTCGTGTCTTAGGCTTGGAATCCCGGATTCACTCATCGCTTGACCGGATGGACACATTCATGGGCACTATGACTGAACGAATGGATGGTGTTTCCCTTGCTCTGGATGACATCTCTCTCCACTTGGTCACCCTTTTTGCCAGTCACGAAGATAACCGTGAAGCATTTCAGACTACAAATCAATCCCTTCTTCACATGCATTCACAGTTGTCTCATTATGATGGCCTTCTCCATGGTATTTCTGATCGTCTGCCTCCTGCTCCTGCTGCTCGTGATGGTGTCGGTGCTTCAGGTGATGATGCTGCTGAGGGGACGCCTGATCAACCTGCTTCTTAGCTGACCCTGTGTCCCCACTGTGCCGCTCATGTCCACATGTTCTGTATCCCACTCTCCTTTTTGTTGATGTCAAAGGGGGAGAAGTAGCTACTTCCTTGTCTATCTATCTATATTATGTCTGATGTATGCATGTGTGTTTGTATGTTTGTATGCCTTTTGGCACTGCGTTCGTTTACATTTTGTGAGTCTTGTGTCCTTGCATTTGCATTTAGGACATGCATCTGCACCTTGTCATGTACTCCAACCTTGAAATGAAACAATGCCAGGCACTTGATGTTGTTATCTATTTTGGTCACTTCTCTTATCTTTTATTACATCCCCAACATCAAGCGTATATGAATGGTTGAAATGGTTTTGGTTGGATTGTTTGGGGTGATTTTTGCTTGAAGAATTCTATCACCCCTGACACACTTTTATTCTTGTTTTGTCATCATCAAAAAGGGGGAGATTGTTGAGTCTCCTCGAATGATTTTGATGATAACAAAACTCAAGGTTATGTTTTCATCGTCGTCCGTGTTATTGGTTTCAAGCACGTGCAAAGGAGGCTAATGCATAAATGTCTTCCCATGGAGTTATACTGAGTTATCTATCTTTAACTCCGTATTGCATGAAGTGATCTTTCATCTAATGACATTTATGCTCTGATATTTTTTTACTGGGCTAACAACTTATTTCTGCAGGCCAGGACCATTTCAGTCAACCAGTTCTCAAAGGAAGGTCGACCAGTTTTTCCAGAATTGAAGATTTCTCAATGTTACAGGTTTTAGGTCGACCGCCCCTGGATTTCAGGTCGACCGGTTTTCCCAGAACTCAAGAGATCAACGGTTTACAGGTTCCGGTCGACCGCCCCTGCCATTTAGGTCGACCGGTTTTGCCAGAATCAAAAAGTCCTATATGTTACAGGTTTAGGTCGACCGGCCCCCTGGTTCCGGTCAACCGGTAGCCTCGAAAGCCCCCTTTGTTGACTTGTTTGTCCAAGCTCGAGTGAAGTCTATCTCCCCCAATTGTTTAAGGAAAAGCCCAGCTTTCAAGGAGTGAATTGTGGATCTGGTCTGGCACTTGTCCCAGGCCCTTCCTAGATCTATAAAAGATCTCATTCAAGGGGCAAGAGAACCCTAATGCTGAAGTGATAGAACAAGAGGAGAGTGTCTGCACTGTTCACATGAACAGTGATCCGAGGGAATCCTTCATCAAAGATCAGAGGTGTTCAAGTTCAAATCTTCATCCAAATCAAGCATAGATCAAGATCAGAGGAAGCTGCATCCTGAATCTTCGTCATTCATTAAGGGGGAGCTGTCTTGTATTCTTACTCCTTGTTATTCATTCTCAATTTGTGCTCAAACTGGTTTTTACCTTTTTGCCTTTTTGCAATCCCTTGTGTGTGTGGATTCTCATAGATCCGTGTACGTGTGTACATCTTTTAGTGTTTTTCTCTTTCGTGTGTGTATGTGTGTGTGGTTCAGCATCCTTGTAAGGGTTTTACATCCTTCACGTGTGTTTGTGTGTGTGGTGTTGATCTTGTAATCCTATACAAGACAGTGTGTGGTTCCTCACCTTGTGAGGGGTGGATGTAGGTTGCTGCTGCCGCATCCGAACCACCTTAAAATTGTTGTCCCTTGTATGGTTTGATCCCTCTCTTCTATCTCCATTTTGCTCTACTTCGCTAGCTTTGTGTGTGCATCGGACGCTTGCTCGAATCTTGGTTCATCAATTTGTCTGCGAATATCTTGTGGTTTATCGAAAGGTATCCTCTGACTGATGTGGTTAGTCTCATCAGAAGGAAAATATCTTGCATGAGAGAATCTTTGGATTCCTAAAGTCCGCCCGGTACCAAAGAACCTCTGAATAAGATTGTTGGTGCTAGCTTCTGTGGACACCAAAAATTGCACACCCAGGTATCCTACTCGGCCCAGCACCAACAACGGCACCAAGTGGAGAAGCCCTGGAGAGACTGGTCATCCGGACACCCCAAATATGCACACTGCCACGAAGCCATCCCCGGAGTCACGACAGCCAAGAGAAACCAACCCCCGGGAAGGTCACAATCTGTGGCCCCCGAAGGGAATCAAGCGAGCCACAACCCGTACTCACAATGGGCCCAAAACTGCCCATTTAGCCTCTCAGCGGCACACTACCTAGGGTGCCCTCAGCGGTATGCCCCCTGGGAGCCCCAGCGGCACACTACCCAGGGAGCCCCAGCGGCACACCCCAGGGGGGGCCTTCAACGGCACACCCCCCAGGGGGGGCTTCAACGGCACACCCCCCAGGGGCCTTCAACGACACACCCCAGGGGGGCTTCAATGGCACACCCCCAGGGGGGGCCTTCAACGGCACACCCCCCATGGGCCTTTAACGGCACGCTGTTTGCCCCCTTCAACGGCACACTTGGGCAACCTTCAACGGCATGCTATTTGCCCCCTTCAACGGCACGCTTGGGCAACCTTCAGCGGCACGCCTTTTGCCCCCTTCAACGGCACGCTTGGGCAACCTTCAGCGGCACGCCTTTTACCCCCTTCAGTGGCACGCCTTTTGCCCTCTTCAGCGGCACGCTTACAGTGTCTTACAGCGACACACTTCTTGAGCCCGCCAGCGGCACAGCGTGAAGGCTTTTCAACGGCCGAACGACGTGAAGCCCATGCCCTACATATCCTTGGCGCGCAGTGAGCTGTCCGAGGTGTCAACCAACGGTTGGGACACGCAGGCTACTCCCCGAACAGCCAGGATGGGGGAAGTCAAACCCCATCATGACCAGCGGCTTCCCGCCTCTGACTGTCGTGCTCGTAGACTCCCGCTGCTAGGAGTATAAAACCCCTCCCATTCCGGAGGGGGAAAAGAGGAGAGGGGACAGAGAGAAGAGACCCAGAGGCAGAGACAAATAGAGAGTGGCAGACGAGAAGAAGAAGAAGAGAGAAGAAAAGGGAGAGGGCTCCGGCGTGGAGTCTTCCGACAGCCACCCAAGCAACGAGAAGAGAGAGTAAGAAGGAGAGAGGGCTCGATGTAGCAGGCGAAGGTGGGGGAAAGAGCAATGGACGATCGTCCCTGCTTCGATCTCCAACACCTCCTCCTCTTTTGTTCTCTATTTTTCCCCACTCCGTAGTCGCGTTCTCTGGTTTTCTTCTTTACCTATAGCTTTAGCTCGGGCATGTTCCGTAATGTATACGGCTGGTTACGGCACTTTTCTCGTCATGAATGAAAACTACCCCTCTTTGGGTTTCCTTTTTTTTGTCTCAGTTGGTTTGAATCACTATGTGCGTTTGATCATCTCCTTCTTCCCCTTTGGCGGTTACAGTTTCTTACACCGATCTTCTCCTCATGTTGTGGTTCCCCCCCTAAAGCCTCTAGCCCTAATATTTGCTCATATGCCCAAAGGGAGATGCCCCTCTTCTCTCCTCTGTGTACCCATGCCTCTACCTTAAAGTCCCTTGTTGAACTTTCCCCGTCCTGCCAAGTTTCCTTTGAGGCCTGCCAAACCCAATACCCCAGCCCGGTGCACCCATGGCTCCTTGACCAGCACACCCTTTGACCCTCCTAGCCGGCATGCACATAACCCCTCCATATGCCCCCAGCGGCACACCCTCCCGGCCCTTGGCCGGCACACCCATGGCAGCCCCCAGCGGCACACCCTTCCGGCCCTTGGCCGGCACACCCATGACAGGCCCAGCGGCACACCCTTCCGGCACCTTGGCCAGCACACCCATATAGTAGCCCCCAGCGGTACACCTCCCCTTTAGTGCCTCAGCGGCACACCTGGCCCCACCCTTGCCTGGTACGCACTGGCTGACCCCCAGTCCATCCTGTCTGGCCCGAGTGGTCTTCGGCTCGTCATTTTCCCGTGTTTTCCGAGGTTTTATCAAGGTGTTGCCGCCCTCGGACGCTCACCTCCAGTTGTCGGGTTCCGCCACTCCATGTGGGCGCGTTCCCTTTATCTCCCTTACGCTCGGGTCAAGGGGAGATGCTGCCGAATTTTTGTCAGAAAATAACAAGACGTTAAAAGACAAAAGGAAGCAACAAACGAACAGAACAATCAATGATAAAATTTTCCAACTAAGCAACCCACTGCCGGTGACATGAGGACCAAACCGACTTACAACATGGTGGACTGAACGTCCGACCTACGAGAAGAGGCTGAACTGAATAAAGGAAAGGAGAAATTTATATAAGACTACATGAAAACTGAGAAAAGAAGAAAAGAAAAGCCTTAAAAACAACAAATAACGGAGGAGTGGGCCTTCATCACGCCTGTTTTTAACCCTCACTGGCGCGCTCCATTGACCCTCCAGCGGCACACTCCCACCCCCATACTCCTCCACCGGTACACCTACTTTGGGCCTTCACCGGTACGCCTTCACATCCCTCTTCAGTGACACATGCACACACTCACCACCTTCAGCGGTACGCCCTTCCCAACCTCCAACGGCACACCCCAAAGAACCTTCAGCAGTACGCCCACCGCTCATCCTTAGCAGCACGCTCTAACATCCCCCCAATAGCACACCCTCCTGGTCAGCTCTCCAGCGGCACACTCCCTCCCATTGTCTCTCTCTCCCTTCGCCGGTACACCCTCATCCACCGTCTCAGTGGAACTCAATGTATAGACTTGGCAGATTGACGTACAAACACAGCAACGAGCAATGTACAGACTTCGAGCCGCAGCCAAGGGACAACGTATAGACTTTGAGCTGAATAAGCTGAAGAATGTATAAACTTTGAAATGCAGCCAATGAACAATGTATAGACTTTGAGTTGGCCAACATACAGACTTTGGGCTGGCCAATGTATAGACTTTGAGCTGCAATGTATAGACTTTGAGCTGCAGCCAATGAATAATGTATAGACTTTGAGTTGGCCAACGTACAGACTTTGGGCTGGCCAATGTATAGACTTTGAGCTGCAATGTATAGACTTTGAGCTGCAGCCAATGAATAATGTATAGACTTTGAGTTGGCCAACGTACAGACTTTGGGCTGGCCAATGTATAGAATTTGAGCTGCAATGTGCAGACTTTGAGCTGCAGCCAATGAACAATGTATAGACTTTGAGTTGGCCAACGTACAGACTTTGGGCTTGCCAATGTATAGACTTTGAGCTGCATTGTATAGACTTTGAGCTGCAGCCAATGGATAATGTATAGACTTTGAGTTGGCCAACGTGCAGACTTCGGGCTGGCCAATGTATAGACTTTGAGCTGCAATGTACAGACTTCGAGTTGGCTAATGTATAGACTATAATCGAGGATGTATAGACTTCGGGCTGGCCAATGTATAGACTTTGAGCTGCAATGTACAGACTTCGAGTTGGCTAATGTATAGACTCTAATCGAGGATGTATAGACTTTGAGCTAGCCAATGTGTAGACTTTAATGGGCGACGCACAGACTTTAAGCTGGCTAATGTATAGACTCTAATAAATGATGTATAGACTTTGAACCGCAGCCAATAGCCAACGTATAGACTCTGAGCTGCAGCCAATGGCCAATGTACAGATTTCTGAGCTGGCCAATATGTAGACTTCAATAGACGATGTATAGACTCTGGGCTAATGAATACATCCCACGTACAGACTTTGAACAACCAATGTATAGACTTCGTGTCGCAATAACCCGTCAACGTATAGACTTCGAGCCTTCCCCGGCGCACCCTCTTCTCCCTTCACCGGTACACCCTCCAATCATTGCCCCAGCGGTACACCTCCTTCAGCCCTTCAGCGGCACCCTCTTTAAGCCCTTCAACGGCACACATCTCCAGCCATTCGCCGGCACACTTTCCACCCACCTTTCCTCAGCGGTACACTCCCTTTAGCCCCCTTTCAACCCGCCAAGGGTCAACTCTCCCCAAAGAATAATAATACATGAATGCATATGTACATATACATATATACGGGCATATAATGGCAGCACTGACAAGCTAATAAAAATCATGATGAATGAGTAAACCTGAACAGATTCGTATAAAAAAATGATGAATGAAATAAGTGACAATAATAATAATAATAATAAGGGTAACAATGACAATGAGCAAGATGAGGGAAATCACCCGGAACAAATACGGAAAGGGGAATAAGCAATGGAGTAACAAGAACAACAATGATAAAACAATATAAGGTATTAATAATTCTACATTATAGCCCCGTCTCCCCCGTGACCCGATGCTGGAGGAACAATAATGCCGCCCTCTCAGGCCGGGCCCGGGTCTTGGGAATTATCCTGATGTGGCCAGGCCTCGACCTAGTCTTGGGTCGACATCCCAATCTGACCGGATTCGTTTCTCGCCCCGGATCCCTTCCGAGCCGTTACTAAAAAAAATTACCGTGCATTCGGCAGACATTTGAACGGGTCCTCCCCAGTTTTCGTCGCGTTTCTATTACGGACCCGTGTCCGAATATGAAAAGGGTCCACGAGTGACCGACATGGCTAATGGCTCGTATCCTGATGCGGACTTTAGTGTGATTTATTCCTGCCCTTTTCTCGCGTAGTTAGTATTATTTCTTTCGGCCGCAGGGCCCCTAATTTCAGCAATTAATCAAGGGTGTTCCCTCGTATGGGGGATGTAAATGACGTCGTGACCTTTATGGCATGACGTGATCTGGTCCCGACACGAACCACACAATCGTCTGACGAAATCAGATCGAGCGCACCATGGGCTCTTCGGAGCTCGAATAAATTGTCACTCCGGTGACTGGCACGCCCACGCACTCAATAGACGAACTACTTGAATAAGAGCATTAAAGTGCGTCCACAAGTCTGGCACGCCCAGTGGGACTGATCCACCCTTCATCTCTTTACCGGAATTAGGGGACCCACGGCCCCCTTCTTGTAACACTAATTGCGCTACTTTCTTAAATACAGGAGAGAATTGCATCATGGTGTCGACGATGGCTGTCACTTGCGGCCCTCAAGTCGTTGAGAACCACGTTCGAGGCGGCTACCTGGCGGTCCCCCTCAACTTTGGGAGCTTCCCTCCCACTGTGGGCTTCCCCAACTTCTTGGGGGTGGCTTTTGCCAACATTCTCAACGTGAAGGCTCCCGAGGAGCCCCAGACCAATGCTCCCGCTCCGGGGGCCACTGAAGCTGTTATTGGCCAAGCTGTGGCAAAGAACAACGACGGCGTCCCGACAACGACTCTAAGCTGCAATGTGCACCACGTGCATCAGACTGCTGGCCCATCCCAGCAAGGGTCGGCGTCTCACCGGAGAAGGCTCCGGAGTAACAATATCGGCGCCGTCTCGGGGCGCCACATGTCTAACTCTGGGAAATCTATGGCCGTTGGGACCCTCCGAGTCCGCCTGGACGGGTAGAGGTCCCAGGTGACACCGGACCGCGTCGTCCTGACTGTCCCGGTCCGCAACTCTTTTCAAGGACTGGAGAAGCTGAAAGAGAAGGCGACACTCGCAACCCCGGCCGCAGCACCAAAGAATGCGCCGGCTCGCAGGCCGGCCAAACTAAAACAAGTTTGGATCCCCAAGGAGGCCCATCCCACTGCACCCGCCCAGGCGGGACCTAGCACTTTCCGCCCGAGGAGGGCCAGAAGAAATGAAAGGGTCGGACTGACGACCCCAACCCGCCAACCAGCACCCGTCATGCCGGTGCTATCCGAGAATGCCTACCGCCGTCGTCGTGGGCGCCGACACAATGCTGCCCGCCCGACACCCATGGCCTACTCTCCTCCTGCCGCTGTCATCGAGATGCAACCACAGGCTGTTCTCCCCGACCAAGAGTGGGAAGGGATCGAGCAGGCCATGAGAAACTACCTCCGGGGCCCGGGTAGCACTCCCTTCCGTCGCCAGAGACTGCTGGGGGCAGTAGCCTCCGCTTTCCAGGAAGAAGGAGCCCGACCCGCACCCAGTGCAGAGTCAAGGAATCGCTTGGAGGAGCCCTGCCAGTCCCCTGTCCAGGAGGAAGCACCGCTCCGACGATCGGTCTTCGACAGGCTGGTGTTCCCAGGGAGATCATCCAGGAGGGCGACGAAGAGAAACAAGAACTGGAGAACCTTCACCTACAATATGGCAGGAGTTCGCAGTCGGTATGGGGCCTTGCCTACCGATCCTGAGGAAATGTCCAGACTCGCCGCCAGGCCGGGCCCTCTCACCAGAAGGGGAAGAGCGGCAGGCAACGCGACATCGACAGGCGCCGAAGGGATCCTCCCTGAAGAGCCCCTTGCGGCCCTCACGGCCAACGTGGTCACCACCGGCGACACGAGCATCGGACCCTCCACATCCTCCGAGGACGCCCCGGCCGAAGAGACAGGGGGCATGCCCAGTCTCCCCACAGCTGACCCGGCAATGCTGCTCATGATGCAGCGGTTCCAGCAAGAAATTGAGTCACTTAAAAAGCAACTAAATGAGCGGAACACACCGCCCCTGATGTTCTGGCAGACCGAGGTTTTACCCGAAACACCCAGGGACAGGGGGCAATCTTCAGAAGCAGCTCTTCCAGCAGCCCTCAACCCTTTCGGGGGCGCGTCCCTGCAGCAGGCGCATTGCACCGCACCGGCCCCGCCACAGGCCTCACTTTCCCAAGGGTCCCTCATGGCCCCCCAGGCGACCGTGTTGGCCACCCCGAGCGTGCAGCCCGCTCATTTCTATCCGAGCCCGGTCGACCCGGCAACAGTTAGCCGGTTGATGCTGGAACAGATGATAGACATGAAACTGGCCGAGAGAGGTGACGGGGATCAGACGCCATTTGACGTCTACCGGGTGCCCTACCCGACTCACCATGCTGCGAAGAAGTTGTCGGTTGGCGTCACCAAGCCACCCAAGTTCGAAAAGTTCAATGGGCAAGGGTCTCCTAGGGAGCACATTGCTTATTATGTGAACGTCATGGGAGATCTGGCTGTTGATGAAGCCTACCTCCTAAAGCTCTTCGGCTCAACACTTACCGGGCTTGCCTTTGAGTGGTATTCCAGCCTGTCACCTGGGTCGGTTGCTGACTGGCCCGATATGCAGAAGAAGTTCAAAGAAAGATTCTATGTCGCAGAACGGGAAGTCACCGTGGCAGAGCTTTATGCCACAAGGCAGAAGAATGATGAGTCGGCCCTCGACTACATCAAAAGATGGAGGAACCTCAGCATGAGGTGCAGGCGTCCCCCGCACCAGGAGGATGCGGTGCAGATCTGCAAGCATAACTTGAAGAAAGAAATCCTGGAAAGGATGATCGGCACTGAAGTCAAGACATTTGACCGCCTGAACAATATGGTAGCAGAGATCGAGGTATTCTTGGCCCGATACTCCTCCACCCCGGCCATGTCAAGCCAAAGAGCCAGGCAGACCGAGAAGAAGCCAGCTCCCCCTGAGGTGCACACACTAGATTTTCAGGCCTTTAAGAAACAGAAGGAGAAAGCCAAGGGGGCTGCCAACCTTCCTCCGCCCAGAACCACAGAACGGCGGGAGGGCCCCTCACTAAGGGAGAAGATGAGAAACAAGCTATATTCCTTCTCCCGAGACAAGTCCAAGCTCCTGTTTGAGTGGGCAACCAGCTACAACAAAATCACACTGCCAGAGCCGAAGAGGCCCGGCGACCTAAAGAAGAAAGACGACCCGCGCTTCTGCCTGTACCACCGGATGCTCGGGCATACCATTGAGGACTGCTATGTCTTCAAGGATGTCATTGAATCCTTAATCAAGAACGGAGAACTGGACATGGGGGAGCATAAGGTAGACCCCCCGCAACCGCATGAGTTGCCTAGCATAACCTCCACCGTCAACATGGTCTCGTTATACCAGGAGCTGCCCGAGGAGTGGGCGGAGGCCTGTGCCCGCGCCACTTACGAGACTTTTATCATGGCCCCGGCTCAAGACCAAGGAGGTTGGCAGACCGTACCCAAAAAGAAGACTATAAGAGCACGCGTCCCTCGGCCCACCCCAGGAGTTCATCTGGGGGATGTGACGCCCCTGTCTGCACCACCCCCGGCGAGCCCGGTTTGCCACGACACGGCCCCTCGGCTGGTCATGAGGCGGCCCACTCACAATAAAAAGAGTTGCGTCCCGATGCGGATGCATAAGAAGACCAGCCCGGTGGTCGAAAGGCTCCAGGCTATTATTGATGGGCTCGAAGATTATGAACAGCCCGAAATCCAGCCCGTGGAGCTGAAAGAGTATGTCCCCTGGGAGGAGTTCAAATCACTCGAACTGGCTCCAGAAACAGAAGCTGAAGCAGAGAAAGAGCCTCCCCTATGGAGTGAGCTTCCCCAAGAGCAGCCCCTGGCTACAGCAGCAAAGAAGAAGAAGAAGAGGAGACCCAGGAGCAAGAAGAAAAAGGAGGTCGTCATCGCCTGCAACACCCTCTCGGTGCTATTCGACACTGCCCTCTCCCTGGAAGAAAAAGAAGAAGAGCCACCCCATGAGCCGACGGAGGTAAACCAAGCTGAAGTGTCCACTTCCCAACACGCCACCAGGTCAGGAAGGAAGTGGGGGTGCCCTCCTCAGGATAACCTCAACATCATGCTCAGGGGAGAACAACCATACCAGGTTCCTGACCCTGAGGTCCGAGGCACCGAGATCCCTCCTCCGTCGGGTCTCTATCCCGGAGGGGCCAGGAGCCGAGGCACCCCTTCATTCGCCGAATTCCTGTTAGCCAGAATAGCAGAGCGGGCGCGTCCCCAGGGGTGTCCTTCGACCAGAGAAGCGAGCAGTTCCCAAGCTCCACCGGCGGCGGCTCCCCCTCAGCCGGAAGAAGAATTTAACGGTATCCCAAATCTCGCCAAATTCATGAAAGAAAAGGAGGAGGCCCCGCCGGCCCCACAGGCTGTGACAGGACCCGCAGAGGAGGCATCCCCTGATCTGACACCCCAGCTCCAAGGTGGGGGCAGGCGCGGCAAGCTCGAAGAGATGAAATTACTCAAGGTGCGGGCTGCCGACCGAATAGTCAGACACCTCAAAAAGATCCCGACCTGATTTACCGTATGGGAGATGCTGTCTTTGGACGAAGAAACACGGAAAGCCATCATTGCCGCGCTCCAGACGCCAGCACATCTTGAAGCTTGCCTAACATAGATATCACCTGAGGTGGCCGTGGCTTTCACAGAAGATGACATGCTCCTGCCCACCTGCAGCCATAACAGACCCCTCTACATGAAAGGGCAGTTGAACGGCCAGCATATCAACAGGGTCCTGATTGACCCAGGGGCAGCAGTGAATATACTTCCTTACCGGGTGTACCAAAAGCACTACTTTGATGTGCACCTGTTTGAGGTCAAAAATGTCAAGATTGCCAGTTTTAACCAGAAATGCGAGGTGCCCATGGGGGTTGCAGAGTTCAACTTGACCTTTGATGACTTTACCACCAAGGTCCAGTTCCACGTCATCAATTCCAACACCTCCTATAAGGCGTTGCTTGGCCGGCCCTGGCTACACCAGAACAGAGTGGTGCCCTCCACCCTGCATCAATGCATCAAGTACCCCTGTGAGGGGAAGGAAGTCAGAATCTTCGCCGATCTCCACCCGTTCGAGGTGTTTGAGTGTCATCTTTCAGATGCCAACCTATATCTAGAGAAGGCGAAGCAAGCTCCCCAAGCCGCCCAAGACAAGGGAAAGAAGAAAGTGGAGTCTGGAGGCTGGTTTCCTCCGCCACCCCCGGGCTATGTGGCTCCCCCACATGTACCATTCATTGCACAAGAGGGGGGGATATTTAAGGCAGCCCCTCTCGCCATCTACTCGACACCGGGGACGCCTTGCCTCGAAGACCTGCTGGAGGATGTCAGAGTCCCGCCAGGGATCATCAAGCCCATTATAGAAATTGACTGTCAAGTAGCGGAGCAGTTGAGAACTTTTGAAGTGCCTAACCCGGAGGGACCATCCACTATCTTTTATGTTGCCGGGGAAAAGCCAGTCAGGGAAGACGATGATTGTCAGTTTCCGGATGAGTTGCATGACCCGCACGTCCCCATTGCGGGACTCCCCCACATGACTGATCAGGCGGCCAGAATGGTCAGAAAGCAGAAGATTCCTCCCTACCAGCCCTCCAGCCGGAAGGAAATGTTTGAAAGAATGTGGAGCCCACCAAACCTGGATCGACGGCTGCTGCAAATCACCAAGCACCCCGGTCTGGGCTTTTCACTAGAAGATTATTACGAAGCTGATGTGATATCAGTTTCGGCCTTGTCCAGCGACGACCCCGCGGAAACTGCAGATTTGCGGGAAGCCCACCAAGATGTATATTTCAGGTCTCCGGCTGAGGAGGCGTAAGACGAAGAAGTGTTCCTTTGGAACCCCCTCCGCCACCGCTGCACGGAGGAGACCTCCTCCTTCCCTGGGGGACCAACCTCGAAGGGTCACCCCACCGAGACGCCCTCACATCGGCCTGTTGGCGAAGCAAGGAGCACAGGCATGGGCCATGCTCCGAATTCCCCCCGATACGACCCCGTCATGTACGCCTTGTACCATAGGCAGCAATGGGAAATCGGGGTGTTAAAGGCACGGCTGGCTGAGTTGACCTCGCTAGTGACTGACCTGATCCAAAGTTCTCTCCGCCCGTGGGGTGGCCACATGTCTCGACCCCGAGACACCAGTCCCGATGTCCCCGTCTGGTCAAGAAGGGAGACAAGAGACATGGCAAGCCCATTAACCGGGCGGCCAACCATGCGAGGCCTGACACTCCAAGAGAAGCTACAGAAGCCCTACTCTTTCCCAAGAGAGAAGACTCGGGGTATTTTTGACTGGACCTGCCATTACGGCAAGGTCTCCCTCCCACGGTCCAAGAGGCCGCAGGACACCCGAAGGAATGGGGACCCACTGTTTTGTCCCTACCACAAGATGCTGGGCCACACCATCGAAGACTGCTATGTCTTCAAAGACATTGCTCAAGACCTCATTAATAGGGACGAGCTCAGAATGGGAGATTATGTGGCAGCCCCGCCACGCCCCCACGTGGCGGATAGCCCCAGAACGGGAGCCTATACCGTATCCATCCAGTACCAGGCGCCAGAAGATGCGCCTACCCCAGCCCCCGCCGGAGCTGTCTATGATGAGTACACAGAAGACCCCGAGGTGGCCATGTGCCTTTCTGCACTAGCGGACCCCACGGACCCAGCGGCTACGGTCCAAGAGGAGTGCGCGGCAAATGTAGCCTCCGCGCCCCTTCATGAGGAACAAGAAGAGGGGGATGGCGTCCTCGAGCCCGAAGACAATGAAGATTAAGACTTCGTCGATTTGTCGCCAGCCCCGCCGGAAATTGAAAATGGCGGCGAGGCCACAGTCGACGAATTGATTGAGATCAACCTTGGCACCGAAAGTGACCCCAGGCCGACCTTTCTGAGTGCTCTTATGCCCCTACAGGAGAGAGAGCAATATACAAAGCTGCTGCAAGAATTTCGGGATTGCTTTGCCTGGAACTACAAAGAAATGCCCGGGCTCAGCCCCGAAGTGACTCAGCACATTTTGGCAATTAATCCCAAGGTGGAACCAGTGAAGCAGTCTCCCTGGCGTATGAGGCCAGAATTGATCAGCCAGATATGCAAGGAGGTCGACAAGCTCATAGACGTCGGCTTCGTGGCGGAAAACCAGTACACTACTTGGTTGGCCAACATCGTACCGGTGAAGAAAAAGAATGGACATATCAGAATTTGCGTGGATTTCCGTGACCTGAACAAAGTCTGCCCAAAAGATGACTTCCCGGTGCCTATCACCGAAGTGATGATTGATGCAACCACTGGCCACAGGGCCCTGTCTTTTATGGACGGATCGTCTGGCTATAACCAAATTTGGATAGCCGACCACGACCAGATTCACACGGCTTTCAGATCGCCCAAGGGGATATTCCACTACAAGAGGATGCCCTTCGGCCTCAAGAATGCCGGTGCTACATATCAGCGGGCGATGACCAAGATCTTCGACGAGCTACTGTACAGCAAGGTCGAATGCTACATTGATGATCTAGTTGTCAAGACTAAGAAGAGAGCTGAACATCTGAGCGACCTCAGGGTCGTCTTCCAAAGGCTCCGGCTGTATGGGCTGAAGATGAACCCCATGAAGTGCGCCTTCGGCGTGTCCAGCGGAAAGTTCCTCGGCTTTATTGTCCGGCACAGAGGGATCGAGATCGGCCCCTTCAAGATAAAAGCCATTCAGGAGTTGCCCCCTCCGAAGAGTCTGGGAGAGCTGAGATCCCTACAGGGCCGTTTAGCTTACATCCGCAGGTTCATTTCTAACCTGTCGGGACGCTGCCAACCTTTTCACAGATTGATGATGAAGAATGCACCCTTCGGCTGGGGTCACGAATGCCAGCACACGTTCGACCAGCTAAAGGAGTACCTGAAGACCCCGCCAGTCCTGGGGGCACCTGTCAAAGGCAGACCGCTTATTCTCTACATAACAGCCACTGAATATTCACTGGGGGCAATGCTCGCCCAGAATAATGATGAGGGAAAAGAGCAAGCCCTCTACTACCTTAGCCGGAGACTGGTGGGAGCGGAGGCCAGGTATACCCCGATTGAGAAGGTCTGCCTTGCCTTGGTCTTCGCAGTCAAGAAGTTGAGGCACTACATGCTATCCCATGAAGTAAGTTTAATATCCAGAGCTGACCCCATCAAGCACATTCTCTCCCAGCCTGTCCCGAAGGGGCGCCTTGGCAAGTGGGCCGTGCTGCTCATGGAGTTTGACATCACCTACGTGCCGTAGAAGGCCGTTAAGGGACAAGCCGTCGTGAATTTCTTCGCAGCACACCCTGTGCCCGAAGACTCCCCGTTGGCCACAGAGCTACCCGAGGATGAGACACTGGAGGTGGATCATGTCCAACAAACTATATGGCAGCTATACTTTGACGGGGCCTCGAGAACAGAAGCGACCCCATCCGGACGCGCCAAAGTACGGGCGGGAGCCGGCATCGTCCTCAAATCGCCAGACGGAGAAGTGATGCACACTTCCTGCTGCATTTGCAAGCCCTGCACAAATAATGAAGTAGAGTATGAAGCTCTGATCATCGGCCTCCAGGTGGCCCTCCAAATGGAGATCAAAATGCTCCAAGTATTCGGCGACTCGCTGCTGGTCGTCAAGCAAGTCCAGGGGCAGTTCGACATCCGGAAACCTGAGTTGCTCGCTTATCACACTAAGGCAAAGGGGCTCATGGAGCGGTTCTACCTCCTCGAGATAGGCCATGTCACCAGAGGGGAGAATGCACAAGCCGACGCCTTGGCAAAATTGGCAAGCTCACTGGCAGTGCCTCCAGATGGATCTCTCAATATCCAAGTAATAAATCAGCGCCAAATGCCCAGTATGATAGAAGAAGAACTAGAAGAAGAAGAGTTAGAAGTCACTACAGCAGAAGCCGTCGGCCTACCTGACTGGAGAGACCCCCTGATACAGTGGTTCAAATATCAGCAGCTGCCCAAGCAGAGAGAAGAGAAAATCAAGCTAACCAGAATTAAGGACTCTTATGATCTTCGAAACGGAATATTATTCCGAGTGGTGGCCGACGCCAAGTAGAAATTACTTCTCCGATGCTTGTCCATTGAGGAAGCTTGGAGGGTCATGAAGGAGGTCCATGCCGGGACAGCTGGCGCACACCAGGCGGGACCGAAAATGAAGATTGCAATAAAGAAGCTCGGCTATTATTGGCCCGCAATGTTCGACGACTGCTGCAAATATGCTAAGTCGTGTCAGAAATGCTAGGAGCATGCCATCATACCCAGAAGGCCCCCCGCGCAGTTACACTCAACCACGCCCAGTTGGCCATTTGCCCAGTGGGGAACAGACGTCGTGGGTCCCTTACCTGTATCTTCCACAGGCTGCAAGTACATCTTGGTGGCAACCGACTACTTCTCCCTCTGGGCAGAGGCTGTCGCCTTACGGGAGGTCACCGGAGCGATCGTGGTCAGGTTTGTCCGCCGCAACATTATATTCCGGTTTGGCGTGCCCGACCGGATTGTGTCAGACAACGGCATCCACTTCCGCAACCAGAAGGTCTACCGGCTGGCAGAAAAATATAATATTGATTGGAGGACATCGACTCCTTACAATCCACAGGCTAATGGGCTGGCCGAAGCTTTTAATAAGACACTCTACACTCTCCTGGCCAAGACTGTTAGCTCTAACAAGAGGGACTGGGAAGAAAGGATGTACGAGGCGCTATGGGCGTACCGGACCGTATACAAGACCCCAACAGGCTGCTCGCCCTTCTCTCTCGTATACGGCTCGGAGGCAATCGTCCACATTGAACTGGAGATACCTTCCCTCAGGGCCGCCCTTCAGCATGGGCTTGTCCTTGAAGGGCAGACCAATGTCGAGCGAAGACTCGAAGAACTCTCCAGCCTGGAAGGAAAACGACTTCAGGCCCAACAGAACATTTAGGGCTACCAGGCCCGGATTGCACGCGCCTTTGACAAGCTTGTCAAGGAACGCGAATTCAAAAAGGGTGACCTTGTCATGGTCAAGAGAAGAGATCTCATGGCTGCCAATCCCAAGGGCAAGCTGAATGAGAACTGGCTCGGACCTTACGTAGTCCAAAAAGTCTACGAGGGCGGAGCCTATGTAATTGTCAACCACCGCGGGGAAGTTCAATTCCCGCCTCTTAATGGAAGGCACCTGAGACTGTACCACGCTCCGGTACCCCCATTCAATCAATAATATTATCCTTCGCCCTATTTTGGGCGGATTTGCGTCATTAATGTCCAAACGACTTGACCATTGCCCATGTTTTCAAAAAGAAGAAAAACAGAAGAAAAAAAAGAAGATGAAAGTAAAAAAAAGGGAAGAAAAAAAGAGAGAAGAGAGAAAGGAAAAAGAGAGAAGAAAAAAGAAGAGAAAAAAAGAAGAGGAAAAAAAAGAAGAGAAAAAAAAGAAAAAAAGAAGAGAAAAAAAGAGGAAGAGAAAAAAAGAAGAGGAGAAAAAGAAAGAAGAAAAAAAGAGAAGAGAAGAAGAGGAAAAGAAAAGAAAGAGGAAGAGAAAGGAGCAAGGGAAGAATGAAAGGCAAGAAGAAGGGGGAGCACCCCCCCCCCCCATTTCCAATCATCGCCCCGCATCAGCGGAGATACTAAAATAAATTAAACAAACTCTTCTCTCCGTCCTCCCCGAGTGGTGAGTACCCATTTGGCTTGGACCTCCAGTCCGGGTCATTGACTAAACAAACTCTTCTCTCTGTCCTCCCCGGGCGGTGAGTACCCCTTTGGCTTGGACCTCCAGTCCGGGTCATTGACTAAACAAACTCTTCTCTCCGTCCTCCCCTGGCGGTGAGTACCCCTTTGGCTTGGACCTCCAGTCCGGGTCATTGACTAAACAAACTCTTCTCTCTATCCTCCCCGGGCGGTGAATACCCCTTTGGCTTAGACCTCCAGTCCGGGTCATTGACTAAACAAACTCTTCTCTCCATCCTCCCCGGGCGGTGAGTACCCCTTTGGCTTGGACCTCCAGTCCGGGTCATTGACTAAACAAACTCTTCTCTCCGTCCTCCCCGGGCGGTGAGTACCCCTTTGGCTTGGACCTCCCGTCCGGGTCATCGACTAAACAAACTCTTCTCTCCGTCCTCCCCGGGCGGTGAGTACCCCTTTGTCTTGGACCTCCAGTCTGGGTCATTGACTAAACAAACTCTTCTCTCCGTCCTCCCCGGGCGGTGAGTACCCCTTTAGCTTGGACCTCCAGTCCGGGTCATTGACTAAACAAACTCTTCTCTCTGTCCTCCCCGGGCGGTGAGTACCTCTTTGGCTTGTACCTCTAGTCCGGGCCATTGACTAAATAAACTCTTCTCTCCGTCCTCCCTGGGCGGTGAGTACCCCTTTGGCTTGGACCTCCAGTCCGGGTCATTGACTAAACAAACTCTTCTCTCCGTCCTCCCCGGGCGGTGAGTACCCCTTTGGCTTGGACCTCCCGTCCGGGTCATCGACTAAACAAACTCTTCTCTCCGTCTTCCCCAGGTGGTGAGTACCCATTTGGCTTGGACCTCCCGTCTGGGTCATCGACTAAACAAACTCTTCTCTCCCCCCCCCCCCAGGCAGTGAGTACCCATTTGGCTTGAACCTCCGGTCCAGGTCATTGACTAAACAAACTCTTCTCTTCGTCCTCCCCGGGCGGTGAGTACCCCTTTGGCTTGGATCTCCCGTCCAGATCATTGACCAGACAAACTCTTCTCTTTGTTCCCTCTGAATGACGAGAAACCCCGTCTTTGGCCAAGGCCTCCCGTCTGAGGCCAGAGCGCGGTTCCAACGTTATGGCGAGACCAGTGAGTTGCCCGTTCGGTATGGTGGAGTGGCCCCCTCATCCTCCCCCTGGGAGGGCGAGCACTCTCCCGTGCCCTGACATGGGCTCCTACCTGGTTCTCCCGGAGTGAATCATCGCAAAGACTCACACCCTGCCAATGTGTCTCAGCACAACAAAAGAGAGAGGAGAGGAAGAGAAAGGCAATATACACAAAAGAGAAGGAAGAAGAGAAGAGCCCCCCTGGGGTGAACGCGTACTGAAAGTGCATGTGGAACCATAAATGTTCTGCTCTATTCAAAAAGGGATCAGACTACATATGCTTCGGGGCATACCCCGGTGTCACATTTCAAAAAAAAGGGGGGGAGAAGAACTAAGGGGTGCGACGCTCAGTCAACACCCCGGAAGATGTCCTCGAGAGAGAGAATTTCGACGCAGGGGAAGTTCGTCATGTCGCGCAGGCGGCCCCTCCATTCTTCGAGTCGAGCGAGCTCTGCCTCCACGGACGCCGTCTCAACTTGGGCAACGGCGAGAGCCTCACCTTCCGTTTCGACCGCTTTTTCGGCTTCGGCAATGTCAGACCTGGCCGCAGCAACGTAGCTCTCTAGTTTCGCAATTCGGCTCTTAAGGGAGCGAACATTGCTCTGGCCTTCCCTGAGAGCCTTCCCATGGCGCTCTTCATCATGGCGCCGTGCCTCCAAGGTCTGTAAATACTCGTCTGCCTGGGCATCAAGGGCGGCACACTCGTCAGGAGCTTGGGTCTCGAGGAACTCGCAACACTTCACATACTTCAGCAACAGCAGAACTTGCCGCGACCACTCCTCCAGTGGGCAGCCCAACACTCAGTGCCCCGGTCAGCTGCGTCACTATACTGTGCACCTCCCGATATGATAGGGTAGGATCGGCCAAGAACATCGTCCGCAACGTTACCAACATCTGTCGGACCGGTGCGCCTGATGAGGTGTGACTGACCAAAGGTACCCTCGGAGGAATAAAATCTACGGAGCTGTCCACCTCGGCCTACAAATCAGTGTCCGCCACGGCCGAGGAAGATGGAAGAGCGAGAGTCAGGTCCTCGGGTCGGCGTAGCTCAACAGAATATCCCTGGTCGGTCACCGCCAGGGAGGGGACAAGGTCGCCGCCAAGCCATCTGGTGCCGCCGCCGGCTCCCTGGACGGGAATGCAGGTGCCGCTGCTGCAGGCAAAGGAGGGGCTTCGAGCAAGGCCGGACCCGAAGCCATCACTGGTCGACCCCTCTCCTGCGTCCGAGACCCCTCTAGGTGTGCGCGAAGACCCGCGAATATCTGCTTCAAGAACGGGTCCTCCATCTGGGTCGGAAGCTTCGGAAGAGGCGGAAGCGGAACTATCAGCGGGTCGAATGGTTCACAGGATATCAGAGATGTCCAAGAATATCCCACCTACGATTTGCAGATGACACCCTTATCTTCAGTAAAGCCTCTGCAGCCTCTATCAGGAATTTGCTCAAGCTTCTCCACAAGTATGAACAGGCCTCAGGTCAATTGATCAATATTAGCAAAAGTGGATTTTTAATCCACCCAAAGAAACCTAACTCTGTTGCTCAGCGCATCCAGAGTCTCACTGGTTTCTCTAAATTGTCCTTTCCTCACAAGTATCTTGGACTTCCCTTGGTGATCGACAGAACTAAAAAGATCCATTTTGTAGGGATTATTAATTCAATTCAAAAGTGGATAGCAGGGTGGAAAGCTAACCTTTTATCCCAAGGGGCAAGACTGGTTCTTATCAAGCATGTGCTTACCTCCTTGCCTATTTACTCTCTATCCTCCACTCCTCTGCACATTGGTACTCACAATCTGATTGAGCAGGTTTTTGCAAACTTCTTTTGGGGTTCCTCAACCCATGGAAATAGAAGACATTGGTTATCTTGGAAGGCTTTATGTAAGCCTCAATCACAAGGGGGCCTTGGCATCATATCTCTTAGGAATATGGAAACTGCCCTACGTGTCAAAATGCTGTGGACTGCTATGCACAGTGATTCTTTATGGGCTTCCTACTTTAGAGCCAAGCACCTGTACCAAAGTCATCTCCGGGAAGCCAATTTCAGAAACATGCATGGTTTTGCTAGAAGGAGCTGGTTGAAGGCCAAGGGCTATATTCTTCACTTCAAGAAGGTCATCATTGGAAATGGTTTTAATACCAACTTTTGGTTTGACAATTGGCTGGGCCAACATTGCTTAAGCACATTTGTTCCTGAGGATCAAATCCCTAACCCGAAAGCTACTGTTAGAGAAGTGCTCCAAAACCAAGCCTCGGAAGAAACTGCAATTATTAATGCCTTGCTCCCCAATAATATTCAGCTAGCTATCTGTTCTGTTAATCTGAATCAGGAACCGGATGTGGGTGTTTGGAGTCTCTCCCCCTCTGGTCACTGCTCAGTAGCATCGACCAACAAATTTTTGGATACCAATCAGTTTCCTGCAGATATACCCTGGAGTAGACTGTGGTCTTGTTGGGTTCCTACAAAAATCTCTGTTCACCTTTGGAAGATTATGAATAACAGTATACCGACTGATGTTAATATTCAAAGAGTGGGCATTGCTCTCTGCTCCAAATGCTATTGCTGCAGATCTCCACAGGTGGAAGACCTCACCCATTTATTTCTGACCAGTGAAATTGCAGTTTCTGTCTGGACTGCCTTAAAAGCAGCAGGGTTAACATTCGAAGGGCGCTCCATAAAGGAATTTATTCTTAATTCCATCTGTAATGCTCAAACAGGTACGGCCTTTGCTATTTTCACTCTTGCATCCATTGGATTCGGTATGTGGGAAATCTAGAAAGCCAAGAACAATGTCAAGTATGAGGGCAAACCTTTCTCCAAAACCAGCAGCATGCATCATATATTTTTTCAAATCAAGAGGGCTTGTTCGGCTGCCTCTCTTAAGGAATCTAAGTCCTCTCACCAGAGAATCTTAGATCTGTTGGGTATTACATATCAAGCACCCGGCAGACAACAAATGAAGATAGTGAGATGGCTTGCCCCTCCTTGGCCGTTTCTAAAACTAAATTCTGATGGTGCTTGCAAGGAAACCAAAGATACTGGAGGAGGTGGAATAATTAGGGATTCTAAAGGCAAGGTTATCCTTGCCTTCTCACACTTTTATGGTCAATCTAATAGCTTAATAGCAGAGGCCCGAGCCCTCATGGATGGCATTAAATATTTGAAGACAATGGACTCCAAACCTGCGCTTATAGAGTGTGACTCACTTACTCTTGTTCGAATTATCAAAAAGGAAATTCATTGCCCCTGGTCAATTCTCAGCTATGTCAGGGATATCTGGAGCTCCATCTCCCAATGTGACTTGATCTTTCATATCTACAGAGAAGCAAACACTGTAGCTGATTTACTTGCTTCTATAGCTTGCACCACTAAATGTAAATCTTTCTACTCTTACAGTGAGCTCCCTTCCATTATAAAAGGTGCTGATCGGCTGGACTCACTAGGCTTGCCTAGTATCAGATTGATGTAATTCATTATTCTTATATTGTGAAATATAGCAACCTCCTAGCGGACTGATGGTGGAGTGGCTTTCTCCTTACCTCTGGTAAGGGGTGCACTCTCCCATTGAGCCCTAGGTTAGGTTTTTCTATTAAAAAAAATCAGCCGGAGTACACCTCCCGCTGCCATAAGTGCTGCAAGGCTCTCCGCCCCCGAGTCCGAGACTGGGGCCAGCCCCTCCACCGCTATTGGACCAATACTTGGCCTCCGTTTGGCGACAGCCTTTCGGACGCGGCCAGACGTCTCCCTTGGCATCGGCATTACCTAATCGTGGGGAGCGGAGTTAGCCACCCGCTGCCTGGAACAAATCACGCAAGGTCAAAAGGCGGGAAGAATCATAAGACCCACGCTCTTACCTCGGCCACCGGGACGATGCTGCCTTCAGGCGTAATCTCCCCCTCCTCCAGAGGCTCGTCTGCCATTTCGGTAGCACTTGAAGGCTCCGCGGACGCCTCCTGCTGAAGGGCATCAAACAAAAGGGCTAGCTTGCCCATACCAGCATCGGCTCCCGCTGGGCGGTCGACCGGCGCAACCAGAGCGGCCTTCTCCACAACCTCCGGCTGGATAAGCTCCTGAAAATCCGGGAATAATGAGAATAAGGCCGTTAGGTGACTACGGAAAGAAAGGGGGGGTCCGACCCAAGCAAGCTCACACTTACAACGGCCCTCCCCATAAAGCTTGAGGAGCCAGCAAGTAGGGGGGTCTTGAAGACCGGCTTGGGCGGCCCCGATGCTTCAGACGCGCCCTCGTCATAAGCCACTTCATCAAAGGAATAATTGTAATCTACCTCTTCACCCGATGAAGATTCAGCCACCACGGGTTCCTCCCTTGCCGGCAAAGGGACCTCCACTTCGAGGTCGATGACTGGCGCATCCTCCTGAGGGTGGGATGAGGCTAGTACCCCAGATTTCAACTTCTTCCTCACATACATGTGCGTCGCCGAGAGGTGTAGGCGGCCCAATAGCCCAATGGCTGCCGCTTCGTCGCCTGTCGCATAAAGGAAAAAGGTGAGTCATATCAAAGCCAACGGGCTCCCAAAGAACGGAAGAAGTCGATTAAATGAACAAAGACAAATACCCCCTTCAACCTCTACTGCACGGGGCGGCATGCGGGCTTCCTCGACGGGCAATACCCTCCCGGAGGCCGCAGCCGTGCCCTTGCTCGGGGTCAGCACAGGTACCGGCTCCTCCAGATCGCCTGAAAGAAAGAAATGTAATTGTTAGAGGCACATACAAGGCCCACCCCGGGAGGAAAATAGATCCCAAAGGACGGTGGCGGCTGGTGAGCCTCACCAGCATCGTGACTTGGCCCAGTCTGGGTGACTTCAAACTCCTCGAAGGATAAAATGGGAGCCACCGAAGAGACGGTCTCCGAAGCCGGGGAGACCTCTGCCCTCCTTCGCTTTGCCTCCTGCCGCCCAGCCACTTTAGCGGCCGCCAACACCTTCTTGACGGGCGACTTGGCCCGGGACCTCCCCTTGGCTTGTGGTGGGGGAGTCGGAGTTGGCGCCAAGGTCGCCCCTGCCACGGCCACAGCTTTACCCACATCGGGGACGGGCGCAGGAACCGGCTCCTCCACGTCAGGAATGGGCGTGGGCGCGGGCTCTTCTACAGAGACTGAGACAAAAAGAGACATTCAGGTGTCAAAATCTTGCCTCAAAATGAAAGAAAAAAAAACCATAAGATAGACTGATGGTGGGAGAGGCTAACCGGCAGGTTGGCTCGGCCCGGTCCGGGCGACCTCAAACTCCTCAAAAGATGGGACTCATGGTGCTGGAGGAGTGACCATCGAAGCCTTGGCCGTCTCGATTTTTTGCCGCTTCGCGTCCCGCTGCTTGGCCGCTTTAGCAACATCTACCGCCTTCTTCACAGGCGATTTGGCCCGGGACCTCTTCGCAGCCTTGGGCAAGGGGGCCGTAGTCGGAGCTGGCAGTGCCGCCTCAAAATAGGCGGGCTTCTGGACGAGCCGAAGGAAGTTCCGGTACGTCGCTATTTGCACGCTGTCGGGATGGTCTGTCAAAATAGACACACGCATATGATTAGCATCTGATAACCCGCTAAGGTCGTAGCAATGAGAATAAAGGAGATGGAAAGGTTAAATACCGTGAGGACCGATGTACAATCGAAGTGTTATTGGCCAGTAGCTCAGGGACGGCTCCTTGTCCCGACGCGCCGCCTCTCGGACCAGCCAGCATACGTCCTCAACCTTCTGGCACCGGTCTGTAAGGGCAGCCAAATCTGCATGCTTCTTCGTCGAAAGGTGGCAGAAAAGGTTGAAGTGGTCCATGCCCCACCCATCAGCGTAATAATATGGGACATGCAGACGCTTGCTCAAGAGTACGGCCGTCGGCTCCTCAATCTTCAGCCCATTCACCCGCAGCAGGACATACAGCCATGTGGTGTCCTTATAATTCTCGGGCTTCCTCTCGTCCCGCCTCATAAACGTGCGGTACGGGCAGATCGGGTCCCTCTCTGGATGCCAGCTCTTGGCGGGGGTGCCCTCCTCCTCCATGGGGAGCGGATAATTAATGAGATCCAGATGGTCGCTCCCTATCCGGCAAAGGTCCCTCAGCGTTTTCTTATAGTTATCCTTCGCCACAGGGGGTAATTCCACTTTCGGCGTCGGCCTCGCTTCCCGGGCTTCCCGGCGGGCGACCAGATACGCCGCCACCTCCTTCTCCTGATGATTCCTGAGCCAAAGAAGATGCTCTGGCTCAATGTCAAGTACTGGCACCGGTTGCCGGCTGAGGAACCTCCTCTCGGCCCCATCCCAGCAGTCGGTCTTGTGCAGTCGATAGAAGGCCGTCTAGGTGTTCCACCACTTTATGTAATCCTGGGTCACTCAGGGAATGCAACCGGGGGCCGGCACTCTGAAGGTGGAAGAGTCCGCCCGGTGAAAGAAATCCCACCAGCTCCTGGCGTGCTCGGCGACCGAACTTCCCCTGAGATTCCGTGAAGGCAAGCCGAACTGTGCATGATAAACAGGGATGTGCTGATCATATCCGAAGTTTCGGCCAAACCGGAAGGGGTAATACAGCTCCAGCAGTACATTATCCCCCTTCCTAAATGCCAACACACTTGGGCGGATAGATAGCACCCAGTCCCTCAGCTCGGGCTCCGGCAACGGGCAGACTACATTCTCTTGGCTGATAGGGTGGGCGTACTTCTCCACATCATCCTTGCATTCCCTCTTATTATTCACCAGAGGGCTTGAATGTGCGGCCAGCGTCCAGAAGTGAATAGTGCCAGCCGCGTCTCGGGGAACCATTGTAAGCCGGCCCCGAATGTCATACATCCGCATGGAAGTAGAACCCAGCTCTGCACTGGCAAACTCCAGCATTCTCGGCACCAGCCCCCAGTCTTGAAGAGCTCGCGGGGCGAACTCGGGGAACAGTGAGCAGACCCACGCATTTTTTCCATAAACCAAAGTCATCAAGTGATTAAAGGGAGAGTGCACCCCCATACCAAAGGTAGGGAATGTTCCCACTCCACCTCCCCCACAAGATGCTTTCTTTTATTTATATAGGATAGGATATTACAAAACATGAGGTCCGAAGACTGATAACATCAAGAAAAAATCTAAGAAACCAGCTGTGCAAAGGTAATAACTACACAAAGTAAGATACTGCACGAAGGCAGCCGCACCACCACTTCCAACCCAACTCAAATACTGCACGAAGATATCGCAACAACGTGAAGGAATCCACAGAAACACGAAGTAACTGGCTGCACAAAAAATCTGACTGCACAAAATGATAGACTGCACGAACAACACTCCATTAAACCACATTTTATTAGGCTTCGGGTCCCACTCCCACTCCATTAAACCACAGCAGGTTTAATTTCACCGAATACGAAGATTTGGCATACCAATAGCATCCACCCTGGCAAACTTTTTGGCCGCTGCAGGGAACTCCCTTAAAGAGAAAAACTCAGAGTTACTTCTAATATTCACTGCAACCTTGGCCAAGGAATCCGCTAATTGATTAGCCTCTCGAAAAATATGAAATAAAGGGCATGTACTAGACTGGAAAGATTCCTTCAAGAGGCTCCACCAAGGAAGAAAGTGCCACGGAGGATGACCAATGCCTTTCAAGTGATCATGCAGCACCTTGGAATCTGTATATATAATAGATATAGGAATACCATGAAGCTTGGCCAGACGGAGTCCATCAAGAAGAGCTCTTCCTTCAGCCACAATACTAGAACCAATGCCATAATAGTAGGAGAATCCCAGCAGAACATTTCTATGACCATCTCTAAAGCACCCTCCTCCGCCAGAAACACCCGGATTGCCTTTACTAGAGCCATCGACATTAAGAGCATACGCGACAGATGGAGCAGACCATCTGACAACTTTAATTTGTATAGCTTTGCAT
Organism: Amorphophallus konjac; assembly: GCA_022559845.1. NCBI lineage: Eukaryota > Viridiplantae > Streptophyta > Magnoliopsida > Alismatales > Araceae > Amorphophallus > Amorphophallus konjac. Next base: position 422,925,373 of record CM040126.1, on the reverse strand, counting down.
TGAAAGGAAAAACCCCACTGTTGAAGAGTCTGTAGATAAGGACGATTGGACCCCATGGAGAAGATATGTTGATTGAGAATGTGGACAATCTCCTCTTTAATCATACTGCCCCAACGCAACAAATTAACCTTGCACCCTTCAAATCTTGTTAAGCACCTCTGTTTCCAAACTTCCCACACAATCATCATGGATACCAAAAGGTTCAGAAAACCCCGAGGGCTGGATATTATAGATTCCTTCAGAATCAATAGGAGCCTTGTCCGAATAGGGAGAATTAATAGATGAGTATCATCCAACAGAGGACTGAATTTGTTCCATAAGAAACTAGCAAGCTCGCTAGTGACAAACAGGTGATCCAATTCTTCTACAGAATGTGACAAGTAACAACAACTACAACAAGAGGAAAGTGAAATACCCTTCTGCTGGATTCTACCATCCACAGGAACTGCATGATTCAACAATTTCCAATAAAATAAGGCTGCACGTGGAGGGAATTTTGAGTTCCAAAGCTTAACTTTGTAATATTCAACTCTTTACTCTTTGATGAATTTATAGGTAGACTTAAAGTCAAAGCAGCCTGAATATGAGAAAGACCAGATAGGGATATCTTCCCCATCATGAATATTAAAACTCTGGACCTCAGTTTTCAAGTCACTGTCCACAATATAATGCCAAATAGGGTGTTGGTGATTAGCCAAGGCATCCTGAACCGAACAATCATCTAAAAATTTCTCTTGATCACCGATATCATCTGAGAGAAGCTTCCCTTTAAACCAATTGTCTTTGAGAAAGTTGGTCCACTTACCATTAAAAACAATCATCTTCTTGCCAGCCATCAAAATGGATTTAGCTTTAATAAAATCTCTGCATTTAATGCCCACAGGAAAAGGAATTCTACAATCTGAAATATGCTGCTCCCTAATATATTTCTGCCTGGTAAACTTAGCCTAAAGGGAATTACCATAAAGAGTAAACCATAACTGCTTGACATAAGAGCACACTTGCAAATCTCGAAGATTTCGCACACCCAGACCCCCAGTGGATTGGGGACAGCAAATCAAGTCCCAGTTAACCCAGTGTCTCCTGTGAACAGGGTCCAATCCTTGCCAAAAGAAATTAGCACAGATACACCCCACTTGATTACTAATACTGTAAGGAATGGATGTAGAACTGATAGTATAAATGGGAATAGCAGAGAGCACCGATTTAATCAAAGACAATCTTCCTGCTTGGGATAAAAATTTACTCTGCCAGCCCATCAATTTTGCATTAATTTTTTCCAGTAGAAATTTAAAGTGAAGAACTTTACTTCGACCCTTAAAAAGAGGAATTCCAAGGTAAACCATACTATCAGATTTGTGTTGAAAACCAGTAATGTTATGAATCCTCTCAATAGCCTGATGATGCATGCTCTTGGAAGTGATAAAAGAACTCTTACTAGAATTTATCCTCTGACCTGAGCTGTCCTCATACTTCTTCAAAAACTTGAGTAAAGCTTTAATGGAGTAAATACCCCCATTCATAAAGATAATAGAATCATCGGCAAACAAAATATGGGAGATAGGAGTTGCACTACGAGAGACATGAAAATAGTGACACTGACCAGAGGAAAAGAGCTGAAGCAACCCCCTGCTCAGCACTTCCTTAGCTAAGATAAAAAGAGCTGGAGCAAGTGGATCACCCTGTCTAACGCCTCTGGTGGATTTGAAATAACCATGAGTCTGACCATTCAATGCTATAGAAAACCAGCAGTTCATCAATAGCTGAGCTATGAGGGAGTTAAATATGTGAGAGAAACCAAACTTGCGTAGCACATGAAGAATGAAATCCCATTCTATACGATCATACGCCTTAGCCATATCAAGTTTAATAAGGATATTATGACCCCTAACAGGTCTATCAAGCTCCATAAACAACTCCTTAGCCAGAAGGAAATTGTCAGTAATACTTCTGCCTTGAACAAAGCCACTCTGATTTTCAGAAATAAGCACAGGTAAAATACTCCTCAATCTGTTACTTATAACTTTAGAAACCACCTTGTAAAGAAAATTACAAAGGCTAATGGGTCTAAAGTCAGCAAAAGAAGAAGGATTCTTTACTTTAGGAATCAAACAAAGAATGGAAGAGGTCACACCTTTAGGAAGACCCCACCCCTGAAAGAAACTCTGCACTGCAGCAATCACATCCTTGTCCACAATATCCCAACAAGAGGTAAAAAAATATCCGGAGAAGCCACAAGGGCCCGGGGAGCTATTGCCAGATAAAGAGAAAACAATGTCCTTAATCTCCTCAGATGTAGGGACAGAGCATAAAAAGTTGTTCTGCTCAACAGTGACCAACTGTGGAATACAGTCCACAAGCTGCTCATTAATAGAATGACTCTCGGAAGCAAGGAGATTTTTAAAGTAATCCACCGCACCACCCATTAACAAAGACTGATCATCCACCCATGTTCCATTAATCTGAAGCTTGTGAATAAATGTCCTCTGTCTTCTAACTTTAGTATAATTATGAAAAAATCTAGTATTCCGATCCCCATGCTGTGGCCATTGAATTCTAGATTTTTGAAGCCAGAAAATTTCCTCTCTTTGAAGTGCTTGCCTCAACTCAGCATTAGCTTTGGACAAATTCATTCTATTTTCCATAGAAGGTTGAGTATCAAAAGCATTCTGGGATCTTTGAAGATGAATCTCAGTATTCTTGATAGCCATATGAATGTCACCAAACACCTCCTTATTCCAAATCTTCAATGCCTCTTTGAGTTTTTTAAGCTTACTCTGCAGAGAGTAAAAAGGATGATCCAGAGATTCCAGATGGCTCCAGTTACTAACAATGAACTCCCTAAAAGTAGAATGAGTAGTCCACATATGTTGAAAAATAAATCTCCCAGGCAGTTGTTTCCTGATACTCATATTAAGTAACAATGGAGCATGATCAGATGGGCCTCTATTCAAATGCTGAACCAATAACTGAAATCCTGAACTCATACATTTTGAATTAACCAATATTCTGTCAAGTCTGGCACGAATATGGGAAGCCCCAGTCTGATTATTTGACCAAGTGAAAGGAGAACCAGAAAAACCAGGGTCAATTAAACCAGTGGCCGCAATAAAACTTTGGAAATCCAACATGGAAGAAGCAGAAGCCATTAAACCTCCCATTTTCTCATCAGGGGAAATGACACAATTAAAGTCCCCACCAATGATCCAGGGAGTATCTTCACTAGAATTAAAATCCATAAGAGCATCAAACAGCTCCCGCCGAGTATTGGAGCAGCAGGATGCATAAACAGCAGTGAAGTAAAGAATAGTGATATCATCTTCCTTAATAGCAACGGTAATGAATTGAGTATGCAATTTAATCATCTCCAGATTAATGTCAGAATTAAAAAATAGCCAAATATTGGAAGCATCTCCATTATTACCAAGAACAAAAGGGAGATGGATACGATGAGCCACCTTCATTGCACGACTAAAAGGAATATGAGGCTCAGAAATAGCTACCAAACTCAGCTTACGAACCTTCACTAAGTTGGCCAGACTGCTTACAGTCGCCTTATTGCCTAAGCCCCTAACATTCCAGTAAAGAACAGAGTCAATCATTATTAAAAGGAAAGAAAGAAGCAGCCATAGCCTTAGCTTTCCCTCGAGTGATTCGAGCATCATTAATTAAAATTCCAGGAAACTCTGATGCTTCAGAAATCCCCTCATGATCAGTATTATGAGAAGTCATCACCCGAATATTCTCAGAATTGGCAAGATCAGCAACCACAGAGCTCCTGTGAAGAATAATCTCCTTCATGTGCAAATCATTAACATCCACGACCAAATGACTACCATTCATTTCAATGGTACCAGCAACATCAGACCCCAAGATATTATCCGAAGATAAAGCCTTATTGGACTCTTCTTCCAACCGAATACTACTCGACGCACCCTCCTCCGGCAAGGAACTACTCGGATCCTTCTCCTGAATAGCATCTTCAACTTGATTTTCAACACACGCATTTTGTCGAGCAATGGTCGGATGTGCCGGTCGTGGCACAAAACTCAGCTTAGCTTCTTCAAGTCTGGCTTATCTCCCAACAAAGGTCGGCTGCGACTAAGCAGCTTCTTACAATCATTTTTGGAATGCCCCAATTTATGACAGTAAGAACAAAGAGCTGGAGCTCTGTTGTAATTCACAACTTGCCAATATCCAACACCATCCATATCGATCCATAAACATTCCCGACGAGGAACTGAGAGATCCACTTCAACACAAACAAGCGCTTTAGAAGTATCAGACAAAGTTAGAGTTCTTTCATGAAGGCTCAACACAGAGCCAAAATTCCCAGCAATGGAACGAAGACAATCTTCATGGTATAGATTAACCGGTAACCCAGGAAAACCTATCCAAACTGGAGTCGTAGAGGGATCACCATCAAAATCAAAATCAATAGTCCACCGAAAGAATCGAAACAAAAAACATTTTATATACAAATGTTTTTGTATAATCAGTTTCATGAAGTCAGTCTCATTATGGAATCGAAATAAAAGATGTCTCGGATTCAACTTGCTGATGATAAAATCAGAAGAGAGCACCAGACGTTGAGAAATACAGCTCTTAATCTCAGTAAACGATGGCCTACCATATGAACATTTGGCCACAATTGCAAGCTGAAGGGGCTGCACAGAAGCCTGGATATCCGATTTCGAAAAGAAAACCGCAGGTTCTCCCCGATCAGTGAGAGCTGGTTCCTTGATCGGAATGGGTGGAGAAACCCACTAAAAACTATCCATGAGCACTTGCTCAAATGTCTTACGGTCTGTATTCGAAGGGGAAGCCTCTTGAGAAGCAGATGCAACCCCCGGTGGCACCAGGGGACCCCCCGCCAAACCAGCCATGGTCGGCAAGGAGGGGGCAACCAGCCGAGACGAAGAAACCAGAGCTTCTCTCTCTAGAATGTAGAGAGAGAAGGTTTCACATCTTAATGTGGGTATTAAAAAAAAAAAAAGCAGACCCACGCATTGAAGAAATGCAGTGGACATATGTACCGAGCTTGTCTCGGGAACTGATGAGTGCTGATGTCCCCCAACGCCTTGTAGATCAAGCAAAGAGTTGCCGGGCACAGGGATAGCCTGATGCCCTATGCCATCTGACACGCCGGGTAGATGGCATCTGGCCGAATAACCGTCTCGTCCCCATATGGCATGGCAAACGAACACAGTCAGTACGCGAGATAGGCGACGCAATGAGTCTGCGGGTCGACACCCATCGGATTGGGCCCACTTCGACGCCCCCTGGAGGGGATCTTCACATCAAGCTTGGGCTTCGCACGCTTCTTCCGAGCAACGGTGGTGCCGACGCAGGGAAATTCCTCGTATTGCTTCAGCCCGTCATAGAAGTATTGTAGCCACAGGGTCATACGCACCCTCTTTCTGTCCCCACGGGGAGGCTACCTCCCACCGTGCGCCAGCTGGTATAACTCCCGATACGCCTTCATGAGATACCGGTAGGAATATCCAAGAGAATAGTAGCCGTCCCTGTTGGTTTCATCTTTGATCAGGTCAGGGAGGCAGACCTCTTCGTAAGGCTCCCCGTCAATGGGCAAGCCGCTCAACTGGCTGAGACTCCACAGGTCCAGGGAAGTTTCGCCTTCTGCCTTGTAAAAAGTATTGGTCTCAGCACTGAATACCTCTATCATACCACAGTAGAGACCCTTAGAGATGGGGTAGCTATAGCGAGAGGCGTACACGCTATGATAAATACCAGCTCGGACCAGCAGTGGGGTGTAGTTGAATAGTACGTACTCGGTGAACTCCACCGCCCCTTCACAGAAGCTGTGTGCATCTTGAAGCTTCAGCTCCCCGAACCAGCCTAGCGATAGTTCATACTTGAACCTGATGGCCAGGCAATCTAAGATAAACGGCTCCTCCCTGTAGCCCCATTTTAGGGGAGCCAAGAATAAGCCAAATCGGGGCGACTCGCCATGCACCTTCCCGAAGGACATATCCCATTTTGCCGGAGTGAATTGAGGTGCTCGCACCAATTTGTCCTCGGCCGGCAGTACCCCCTCGATCCCCAGGACTGGCTTCCACTCCCTGGCCTCTCCCACCAAGTACATCGGGACGCTCCTGGGGACACTGTATAACAAACTGTCCCGGGCATGCAGAATGGCCCGCTCGGCACTCTTCACGGTCCGGAGGTCTCGCCCTTCCTGCGAGCGGAAATGCTTCAGAAAACGGATGAGGTGTTTGTCCTTCAGAAAATCTTTCCTGTATTCTCCAGCGGCTCGGTCGAATGTAAAGCCGCCCTCAATCCTGGCAAGCCTACGGAAGTCCATAGTCTCCCTGTCACACCCCGATGACTCGGCCAGGACGGCTATCTCCGCATGCTCTCGGTCTAAGTCCTCCACGTTGAGCCATGTGACTGCTGGCACTGGACCTCGGGGAACAAGGTCGGCACTGACAGTGGCAGTAGGAGCAGAGGAACCGCTCGGGGCAGCCATCTATCTGTAAAGAGGCAACAAATAGAAGATCAGAATAAGCCGCGGGCAAAGAAAAATGAAAACTGTAAAGGGACTCTACTACAAGTAAAATGAATAAGACATTGCCAATTTCTGACGAAATTTCGGCAGAGTCTCCCCTAGGCCAGAGGCGTAAGGGAAAACATGGGTGCGCGTCCACAAGGAGTGACGGCCCCAACAAGTCATGGTGGGCCCCGAAAGGCAACACCATAAGCCAGAAGCTCCAAGAGAGTCTTCCTCTTCCCCTGCCGGTACGCTGCCTAAGGACCCTCCCCCGGTACGCCTTGGAGTGGCCCTCACCGGCACACCCTGTCGCGGCTTCACCGACACACCCAGCGAGGAGCTTCGCCGATACACCCCCTCGTTGTCTTCACCGGCACGCCTTGGTCCCCCTTCCCCGGCACACTCCTGGCAGCCTCCCCCGGCACGCCCAGGAGGACCACTCCCCGGTACACCCTCAGCTCCAGTTCACCGGCACACTCCTGACGTCTTCCCCGGCACACACTAGAGCCGCCCCCCCATCGGCACACCCATGCGGGTGTTCACCGGCACGCTCTAAGTAGCCTTCCCCGGCACACCCTAGAGGGCTTCCCCGGTACGCTCTCAACTCCCGCTCGCTGGCACGCCCATGGTGTCCTCCCCGGTACACCTGTGACGTCGCTCCCCGGCACACCCTAGAGGGCTTCCCCGGTACGCCCTCAACTCCCGCTCGCCGGCACGCACATGGTGTGCTCCCCGGTACACCTGCGACGCCGCTCCCCGGCACGCCCTAGAAGGCTTCCTCCGGCACACCTGCAACCCCTTCTCCCCGGCACGCTCGAGAGCCCCTTCCGCCGGTGCAACCGGCGGTATCCCACAGCAAAAGAAAGGAGGGGGAGAAGAGGGAAAGAGAAGAAAGGAGGGGAGGGGAGGAGAAGGAGAGGGAGAGGGAAGATATAGATGGAAAGACAGAAAAGGAGGGGGGGGCTAGCGCCCCGCCGCCGACAGCGGTCCCAAAAAAAAAGGAGAGAAGAAAGAGGAGAAAAGAAGAAGGACAGGGGGAGAAGAGAAGAGAAGAAGAAGGGGAGACCCCTCCGTAGCGGCCCCCTCACCCCGACGGCAACGACGACGGCGCTCGACGGTGGCGGTGTCCGGAGACAGTGAAGAAGGGGAAGAAGGGAGAGGAAGGGGCGCCCGTTCGGTCGTTGAAGAGAGTGAAAGAGAGAGGGAAGAGAGGAGGTTCGAATGAGAGGGGGGTGGCCCGTTCGTGCCACCCCCGCCCTTTTAAAGGTTCAAAAAAAAGGGGAAAGAAAAGAAAAAAAAAGAGAGAGGAAAAAAAAGGGAAACGGGAGGGACAAAAGAAAAAGGGAAAAGAGGGAAGACAAATAAAAGAAGAGAAAACAAAAGAAGAGAAGGGAGGCAAAAGGGGGAGAATAAAAAAAGGGAAAAGAGAAGGAAAAAAAAGAAAGAAAGAAAAAAAGAAGAAAAAAAAGGGGGGAACAAATATATATATATATATATGAAGAAAAAAAAGGAAAAGAGGAAGGAAACAAGAAGGAAAGGAAAATTGATTGCCGGATAAATATGAGTGTATATATACATACATACGTACATATATACATATATATATATATATACATGTATATGCACACACATACGTCCATCCACTTATATATTTACGTGTGCGTAGATGAGGCACAATAATAAGATCTTTCCGAGGGAACATTCCCTCCTCACGATCCTATGCGGACGGGCGTCCACAGAAGTGAAGACGACTCTACCCCTGCAACTCTACCCCTGCCGTGGCATCACCACCCTGCCAACAAACAAGTCCCTCCGTGGCACGTTGCCTCGTGCCCCAGCCACCCCCCATCATACAAATACGCCATCACGGGCCTTACTCCCGGATCGGCAAGGCCTCTATCCTTGCGCTGCCATTCGTCCCTTGACAGCGAATAAAACCCTTTCTGGTGCAAGGCCTCGTGCCCTAGCCACCCACTCCACACGATATTTCCATTACGGACCCTACGTCCAAATCGGCACGAACTCTCCCGTTGCGCTGGCATTTTCTTCTTACCAATGAATGAGCCTTACCTTCTGGCGCAAGGCTTCGTGCCCTAGCCAACACTTGCGTATCACTTGCTCGTCAACAAAAAAAAGAAGAAAAGAAAATGAGGTTAAAAATAGAGATACCCTGCCGGACTTGCCCCTACACGGGGACAAGGGTAAAAATGGCAATAACCCAGCTGTGGCGAAAACCCGAAAGGGCGCTGCAGGCAAAATCGGGTACCCCGCCACGTGAAAACCCGAGAGGGCGCGTGGGCAAAAGCAAGAGGGGGCCGGTGCCGGCGAAAACCCGAAAGGGCGCTTGTACGGGTAATGTGGTTCAAAAAAAGAGAGAGAAAAGGAAAGAGAAAAGAGACAAATAAACTACGTTAGTCCCCGGCACCCCGTCGGCACTGATGAAGAGACAAAAAGACCAACATATCATGTCAGCTCCTGACACCCTGTCGGCACTGACGAAGAGACAAAGAGACCAACATATCATGTCAGCTCCCGGCACCCTGTCGGCTCTGACGAAGAGACCAAGAGACCAACATATCATGTCAGCTCCCGGCACCCTATCGGCACTGACGAAGAGACCAGGAGATCAACAAACCAGGTCAGCTCCCGACACCCTGTCGGCACTGACGAAGAGACCAAGAGACAACGAACCAGGTTAGCTTCCGACACCCTGTCGGCACTGACGAAAAGACCAAGAGATCAATAAGCCAGGTCAGCCCCCGACACCCTGTCGGCACTGACGAAGAGACCAAGAGACAACAAATCTGGTCAGCTCCCGACACCCTGTCGGCACTGACGAAGAGACCAAGAGACAACATATCATGTCAGCTCCCGGCACCCTGTCGGCACTGACGAAGAGACCAAGAGCCAACATATCATGTCAGCTCCCGGCACCCTGTCGGCACTGACGAAGAGACCAAGAGAACAACAAGCCAGGTCGGTTCCCGACACCCTGTCGGCACTGACGAAGAGACCAAGAGATCAACAAACCAGGTCAGCTCCCGACACCCTGTCAGCACTGACGAAGAGACCAAGAGACAACGAACCAGGTCAGCTTCCGACACTCTGTCGGCACTGATGGAAAGACCAAGAGATCAATAAACCAGGTCAGCCCCTGACACCCTGTCGGCACTAACGAAGAGACCAAGAGACAACATATCATGTCAGCTCCCGGCACCCTGTCGGCACTGACGAAGAGACCAAGAGAACAACAAGCCAGGTCGGTTCCCGACACCCTGTCGGCACTGACGAAGAGACCAAGAGATCAACAAACCAGGTCAGCTCCCGACACCCTGTCGGTACTGACGAAGAGACCAAGAGACAACGAACCAGGTCAGCTTCCGACACCCTGTCGGCACTGACGAAAAGACCAAGAGATCAATAAACCAGGTCAGCCCCCGACACCATGTCGGTACTGACGAAGAGATTAAGAGATCAACAAACTAGGTCAGCTCCCGACACCCTGTCGGTACTGACGAAGAGATCAAGAGATCAACAAACCAGGTCAGCTCCCGACACCCTGTTGGCACTGATGAAGAGACCAAGAGACAACGAACCAGGTCAGCTTCCGACACCCTGTCGGCACTGACGAAAAGACCAAGAGATCAATAAACCAGGTCAGCCCCCGACACCCTGTCGGCACTGACGAAGAGACCAAGAGACCAACAAACCAGGTCAGCTCCCGACACCCTGTCGGCACTGACGAAGAGACCAAGAGACCAACAAACCAGGTCAGCTCCCGACACCCTGTCGGCACTGACGAAGAGACCAAAAGACCAACAGACCAGGGCGGATCCCGACGCCCTGTCGGCATTGACGAAGAGAGAAAGAGGTCGATAAACTGGGCCAATGCCCGGCATCCCGCCGGCGTTAGCAATAAGAAGAAGAGACAGACAAGTCGCGTCGGCTCCTGACGCCCGATCGGCGCCGACAAAGAGAAAAAGGGACCAGTACACCGGCGGGCACCGCCTGGCTCATCCTTTGCCTGCACTACCCGTGGGTGGGGGGCATTTGTGGACACCAAAAATTGCACACCCAGGTATCCTACTCGGCCCAGCACCAATAACGGCACCAAGTGGAGAAGCCCCGGAGAGACTGGTCATCCGGACTCCCCAAATATGCACACTACCGCGAAGCCGTCCCCGGAGTCACGACAGTCAAGAGAAACCAACCCCCGGGAAGCTCACAATCTGTGGCCCCCGAAGGGAATCAAGCGAGCCACAACCCGTACTCACAACGGGCACAAAACTGCCCATTTAGCCTCTCAGCGGCACACTACCCAGGGGTGCCCTCAGCGGTACGCCCCCTGGGAGCCCCAGCGGCACACTACCCAGGGAGCCCCAGCGGCACACCCCAGGGGGGGCCTTCAACGGCACACCCCCCAGGGGGGGCTTCAACGGCACACCCCCCAAGGGCCTTCAATGGCACACCCCAGGGGGGCTTCAACGGCACACCCCCCAGGGGGGGGGGCCTTCAACGGCACACCCCCAGGGGGGGCCTTCAACGGCACCCCCCCAGGGGCCTTCAACGGCACACCCCAGGGGCCTTCAACGGCACACCCTCCATGGGCCTTCAACGGCACGCTGTTTGCCCCCTTCAACGGCACACTTGGGCAACCTTCAGCGGCACGCCTTTTGCCCCCTTCAGCCAGCGGCACACCTTTTGCCCACTTCAGCGGCACGCTTGGGCAACCTTCAGCGGCACGCCTTTTGCCCCCTTCAGCGGCACGCCTTTTGCCCTCTTCAGCGGCACGCTTACAGTGTCTTACAGCGACACACTTCTTGAGCCCGCCAGCGGCACAGCGTGAAGGCTTTTCAACGACCGAACGACGTGAAGCCCATGCCCTACATATCCTTGGCGAGCAGTGAGCTGTCTGAGGTGTCAACCAACGGTTGGGCCACGCAGGCTACTCCCCTGACAGCCAGGACGGGGGAAGTCAAACCCCATCAAGACCAGCGGCTTCCCGCCTCCGACTGCCGTGCTCGTAGACTCCCGCTGCTGGGAGTATAAAACCCCTCCCATTCCGGAGGGGGAAAAGAGGAGAAGGGACAGAGAGAAGAGACCCAGAGGCAGAGACAAATAGAGAGTGGCAGACGAGAAGAAGAAGAAGAGAGAAGAAAAGGGAGAGGGCTCCGGCGTGGAGTCTTCCGACAGCCACCCAAGCAACGAGAAGAGAGAGTAAGAAGGAGAGAGGGCTCGATGTAGCAGGGGAAGGTGGGGGAAAGAGCAGTGGACGATCGTCCTTGCTTCGATCTCCAACACCTCCACCTCTTTTGTTCTTTGTTTTTCCCCACTCCGTAGTCGCGTTCTCTGGTTTTCTTCTTTGCCTATAGATTTAGCTCGGGCATGTTCCGTAATGTATACGGCCGGTTACGGCACTTTTCTCATCATGAATGAAAACTACCCCTCTTTGGGTTTCCTTTTTTTTGTCTCAGTTGGTTTGAATCACTATGTGCGTTTGATCATCTCCTTCTTCCCCTTTGGCGGTTACAGTTTCTTACACCGATCTTCTCCTCCTGTTGTGGTCCCCCCCTAGAGCCTCCAGCCCTAATATTTGCTCATATGCCCAAAGGGAGATGCCCCTCTTCTCTCCTCTGTGTACCCATGCCTCTGCCTTAAAGTCCCTTGTTGAACTTTCCCCGTCCTGCCAAGTTTCCTTTGAGGCCTGCCAAACCCAATACCCTAGCCCGGTGCACCCATGGCTCCTTGACCAGCACACCCTTTGACCCTCCTAGCCGGCATGCACATAACCCCTCCATATGCCCCCAGCGGCACACCCTCCCGGCCCTTGGCCGGCACACCCATGGCAACCCCCAGCGGCACACCCTTCCGGCCCTTGGCCGGCACACCCATGACAGCCCCCAGCGGCACACCCTTCTGGCACCTTGGCCGGCACACCCATATAGTAGCCCCCAGCGGTACACCTCCCCTTTAGTGCCTCAGCGGCACGCCTGGCCCCGCCCTAGCCTGGTACGCACTGGCTGACCCCCAATCCATCCTGTCTGGCCCGAGTGGTCTTCGACTCGTCATTTTCCCGTGTTTTCCGAGATTTTATCAAGGTGTTGCCGCCCTCGGGTGCCCACCTCCAGTTGTCGGGTTCCACCACTCCATGTGGGCGCGTTCCCTTTATCTCTCTTACGCTCGGGTCAAGGGGAGATGCTGCCGAATTTTTGTCATAAAATAACAAGACGTTAAAAGGCAAAAGGAAGCAAAAACTGAATAGAACAATCAATGATAAAATTTTCCAACTAAGCAACCTAATGCCGGTGACATGAGGACCAAACCGACGAACAACATGGTGGACTGAACGTCCGACCTGCGAGAAGAGGCTGAACTAAATAAAGGAAAGGAGAAATTTATATAAGACTACATGAAAACTGAGAAAAGAAGAAAAGAAAAGCCTTAAAACCAACAAATAACGGAGGAGTGGGCCTTCATCACGCCTGTTTTTAACCCTCACCGGCGCGCTCCATTGACCCTCCAGCGGCACACTCCCACCCCGACACTCCTCCACCGGTACACCGACTTTGGGCCTTCACCGGTACGCCTTCACATCCCTCTTCAGCGACACATGCACACACTCACCACCTTCAGCGGTACGCCCTTCCCAACCTCCAACGGCACACCCCAAAGAACCTTCAGCGGTACGCCCACCGCTCATCCTTAGCGGCACGCTCTAACATCCCCCCAACGGCACACCCTCCTGGTCAGCTCTCCAGCGGCACACTCCCTCCCATTGTCTCTCTCTCCCTTCGTCGGTACACCCTCATCCACCGTCTCAGTGGAACTCAATGTATAGACTTGGCAGATTGACATACAAACACATCAACGAGCAATGTACAGACTTCGAGCCGCAGCCAAGGGACAACGTATAGACTTTGAGCTGAATAAGCTGAAGAATGTATAGACTTTGAACTGCAGCCAATGAACAATGTATAGACTTTGAGTTGGCCAACGTACAGACTTTGGGCTAGCCAATGAATAGACTTTGAGCTGCAGCCAATGAATAATGTATAGACTTTGAGTTGGCCAACGTACAGACTTTGGGCTGGCCAATGTATAGACTTTGAGCTGCGATGTATAGACTTTGAGCTGCAGCCAATGAATAATGTATAGACTTTGAGTTGGCCAACGTACAGACTTTGGGCTGGCCAATGTATAGACTTTGAGCTGCAACGTACATACTTTGAGGTGCAGCCAATGAACAATGTATAGACTTTGAGTTGGCCAACGTACAGACTTTGGGCTGGCCAATGTATAGGCTTTGAGCTGTAATGTATAGACTTTGAGCTGCAACCAATGGATAATGTATAGACTTTGAGTTGGCCAACGTGCAGACTTCGGGCTGGCCAATGTATAGACTTTGAGTTGCAATGTACAGACTTCGAGTTAGCTAATGTATAGACTCTCATCGAGGATGTATAGACTTCGGACTGGCCAATGTATAGACTTTGAGCTGCAATGTACAGACTTCGAGTTGGCTAATGTATAGACTCTAATCGAGGATGTATAGACTTTGAGCTAGCCAATGTGTAGACTTTAATGGGCGACGCACAGACTTTGAGCTAGCTAATTTATAGACTCTAATAAATGATGTATAGACTTTGAACCGCAGCCAATAGCCAACGTATAGACTCTGAGCTGCAGCCAATGGCCAATGTACAGATTTCTGAGTTGGCCAATATGTAGACTTCAATAGATGATGTATAGACTCTGGGCTAATGAATACAGCCCATGTACAGACTTTGAACATCCGATGTATAGACTTCGTGTCGTAATAACCCGTCAACGTATAGACTTCGAGCCTTCCCCGGCGCACCCTCTTCTCCCTTCACCGGTACACCCTCCAATCATTGCCCCAGCGGTACACCTCCTTCAGCCCTTCAGCGGCACCCTCCTTAAGCCCTTCAACGGCACACATCTCCAGCCATTCGCCGGCACACTTTCCGCCCACCTTTCCTCAGCGGTACACTCCCTTTAGCCCCCTTTCAACCCGCCAAGGGTCAACTCTCCCAAAGAATAATAATACATGAATGCATATGTACATATACATATATACGGGCATATAATGGCAGCACTGACAAGCTAATAAAAATCATGATGAATGAGTAAACCTGAACAGATCCGTATAAAAAAATGATGAATGAAATAAGTGACAATAATAATAATAATAATAATAAAAAGGGTAACAATGACAATGAGCAAGATGAGGGAAATCACTCGGAACAAATACGGAAAGGGGAATAAGCAATGGAGTAACAAGAACAACAATGATAAAACAATATAAGGTATTAATAATTCTACATTGCAGCCCCGTCTCCCCCGTGACCCGATGCTGGAGGAACAATAATGCCGTCCTCTCAGGCCGGGCCCGGGTCTTGGGAATTATCCTGACGTGGCCAGGCCCCGACCTAGTCTTGGGCCGACATCCCAATCAGACCGGATTCGTTTCTCGCCCCGGATCCCTTCCGAGCCGTTACTAAAAAAAATTGCCGTGCATTCGGCAGACATTTGAACGGGTCCACCCCGGTTTCCATCGCATTTCTATTACGGACCCATGTCCGAATATGAAAAGGGTCCACGAGTGACCGACATGGCTAATGGCTCGTATCCTGATGCGGACTTTAGTGTGATTTATTCCTGCCCTTTTCTCGCGTAGTTAGTATTATTTCTTCGGCCGCAGGGCCCCTAATTTTGGCAATTAATCAAGGGTGTTCCCTCGTATGGGGGATGTAAATGACGTCGTGACCTTTATGACATGACGGGATCTGGTCCCAACACGAACCACACAATCGTCTGACGAAATCAGATCGAGCGCACCATGGGCTCTTCGGAGCCCGAATAAATTCACTCCGGTGACTGGCACGCCCACGCACTCAATAGACGAACTACTTGAATAAGAGCATTAAAGTGCGTCCACAGCTTCAAATCTGTTCTTCGACTGACCCCTTGTGTTTGTAGCCCTCACCGTGTGAGTGTTTTTAAATCAGAAAATAGTTTTGATAGTTTCTGTAATTACCCAATTCACCCCCCCCCCTCTTGGGTGTCATTGATCATGGGACTTCAATAAGTAGGGGTAGATCATATGCCGCCAAACCTACTAGTTGTATGAAATACAAGCAGGGCAATGAAATGAGATGCCCCCACAGTACCCCTCATCACATATATGCTCCTTCCCATCATCATTTCCCATTCTACTAGAGTTGATGTCCATGAACCTGTAGAAAATAATTTGTTAATTACCCGAAGAATGAATTATGAACATGCAGATAATACTACTAAAATAATTCAGAGTACAGTTTTTTGATCGCCTATAAACCATCATTCAAGAAATGTGAAATGTAGCGAGTTTTGGCCCACATAGGACTACCCCTAGTTGAGCCAAGATGCTCCAAAAAATTATATGAGGGTACTAAACAAAATATTAACGTCACGTTCGTATGTAAAGTCAGGGGTGGGTAAGGGGGGGGGGGAGAAGAGGATGCCAATCCACGATCATATGCATATCTTAAGAAATGTTAAGGAAATTATGTTACAACATCTGAAGTGTTCAAGGACGTAAGTAACAGTACAAATCAACTGTTCGATTAGACAACACAACCAATGTCCAATTAAAAAAACAACCAACACATAAATTTCTTTCATCATTTGTGACTCCCATATGACGACGCCTGCAATACACAAGATACATGCTTACAATAAATGGATGTTGAATGAAATGAAACTGACTATAACTTGGGTTTTAAGAGAATACCCTCGTGCTGCATGGTGGGCCCAAAGGTGAGTGGCTATACGTTCCCGAAATCTATCTCCTCTAACAACCACAGACCTATTGAGATTGTCCTCTTCTTCGACCTCCTCATCCCCTGCAGTGTTTATGTTATCCTCTCCTTGTTGGAAGATAAAATCAAGCCCCTGCTCCTTTCTAATGAAGTTATGGAGTACACAGCACGCCATAGCAATCCTGCCTTGTGTCTTAATTGGATAACTTCGACGTTTCACTAGAATTATGAAACATTACTTCAATACACCAAAAGCACGCTCAACGCAATTGCGTAGTTGGGCATGCCTATGATTGAACAAGTCCTCATTGTTCCTATGATTAACCCTGGTCCTATTAGATCTGTACTCAGAAAGATGATATCTTGTGCCACGGTATGGCGCTAAGAAATTGGGACTATTAGCGTACCCTGCATCAACCAAGAAGTATTTCCCTACGAGAACGGATTATGAGTAACAGTGTGGAAGATAGTACAGAAGGACACTCTATGAAAGGAGTAAACTATACCTTCTGGAAGATGCAAGAAGTATTTCCACTACCAAATCTGCAATTCTTATCCAAATTCTGGAAGATGCAATAAGTTGCATTGAGTTTCAAGGAAAAAAAATAACTAGAAGGGCAAATAATGTTTTTGATAGATTCATTTTATTTTGTTCTTAAGCTCTGAGTCCACAGCCTGTATGGTCCTGAGCACTGTAGTTCTACTTTGCAGACTTTGATGTACAGTTTTAACATCTAATACAAGCATTATACCATTACCTATCAAAAAAAAAGTAAACTATACCTTCACGAATAGTAAATCCACCTTTCTCAATGGCCCATCTCAGTACTTTCATATCTGCAACTGATCCTTCCCAACCGACAACAACATAAGTAAAGATAAGATCAAGATTCACACAACCCAACATATTTTGGGATGTTTCACCCTTCCGATTTCGAAAACGAGGTTGGTCGACCGCTGGCACCTTTGCAGCAATATGTGTCCCATCAATCGCATCGATTACATTCTAAAAATGAAACAAACTAATAAGCGTTGATAACTAATGAACAATAACTATAAATCAATAATTAATTATTATAAACCACACCACCTTGAAGAATGGATAGAATTTTGGATCATGCCTTATTTTTGGATGAACTGGCTCTTCACCTGTGGGTTTCTTAATGCATTCATGATGCATGGATAACATTTCCATGAGTACATTGTTAAAATTTCGATTGATGGTCTCGCCTGAATGTTGGAACCATTCCCTGAGTAACCTATTACCAACTCCATGTCCAACCTCGAGAAGGAAGATAGCTAACTGCTCAGTAACCGACATATTCTTGGTGTCTTTCAGTACACCCTTTTCCATTAATGTATCCCTTAATCTTAAGAATAGAGAAGGATGCACTCGAAAGCTAGAGTAGGATCTGCCTACATGACCGGCCATTAATTGTTTAACCCACCTATGTCCTCGATCGACATCTGTGTGCATTAATGGCCTAGAGATACAGGTATGAGCCGACATCATTTGAAGGACAACTACATGCTCAACTTCCTCCCAATACTCCTCCTCCTCCGTCATAAACTTAATAAGGAGATCAAGTGACGGGCCAGCCTGAGCAGTTTGAGAATCCATTGGTAATGCAAAGGTTACAAATCTTATATGAAAGAAAGAGCATGTATTAAAGTATGCATGAGTATATTATCGCACAATTCATGTAAATGAAACATAGCCAATCATATTCACATTCCACTAAATAAGAGTTAGAAATAGCAAATGTAGGAGATTACAAGTAAAGGTTAAAAAGGATACAGAGATCTACGAATAATAGCCTAGACGGCATAATATCCATCCGAGCTTTAACTCTTCTTGGAGAGCCAAGAAAATGCAACGGTCCTCGACACACTTGATAATCTCCATCGCTCTGAACATGCCTTCCTCAGGAAGTCCAGGTAGCTTCAAGAGGGCATCAATTGCCAGATCTATTGGTGGAGTAGATTTCTTCTGCAATTCTAACATCTCCCTTTGTAAGCTTAACCTTTCCTCCCCTAAACTAACCAATTTTTCAATTGATTATTCATTAGCCACAGATGCTCGCTTCCTCTTCCTATTTACATTACTACATGAAGGAATGTTCTTAGATGATGGTGGCACATCTTGGGTTGCCTCAAAATTAGGTGTGCCCATTTGTGATTGTTGCTGAATGTTTTCTGGTGTTTCCGTGTCATTAAAAATACTACTATTGTTAAATTCATCTTCCACATTATGCTGCTCATCACCATTGTCGCTTCGCTGGTCAAGATAAGAGATTCCTTCATTACATGCAGCGTCATCCCCTCGAGCCATAGAAGTAGAGCAGATGAATTCCATTTGATCAAAAACTAAGAACGACTTCCCTTGGATTGCTCTGTATTCTTTATTCATCTGCGTGTATGAAGTCATATGTTATTCATGTAATGGAATGTGAATATTATAATTGTATAATGTGCAACGGGTATGCTACCTACCGATATGAGCTCCTCCCAACTTTCCACAGTACCCGGGAGTGGCATTTTTTTTTCATCATCCCAACCCCAGCCCGATCGATTCTTTAGACTAATAATTAGATAATACCTCTTTTTCAAATTTTTAAACCGGTTTTCAGATTTTCCAACGAATATGCTAACTTGGTCAACTCGTTGAATTTCTTTACCGTATTTCTCCATGCATCTTTTGTGAAGTTTCCATTGGCAAAACCATCATTATTAGTCTTGTGCTCAGCGATGAGGTCAACAATACACATATCTGATGTGTTGCTCCAATTTTCCACCCTACTCTTCGGATCTTTCGATCCACTCATACTTATTTAGAGAAACAATAAAAATCATTAGGAAATTACAAATGAGAGTAATCCATGCCCCCAAAGATAATTAAGAATAAATTATCATGAATGCTAGTATATAAAAATCATCACATTTGATAAAGATAATAAAAAGAACAATTAAATCGGGCGTTTATCACATGCAATTAATCATAGAGTTTGAATTACCTGAAGGGAAAGGAGTAGTGTGCAAGCCAATGAATTAAGGAGCCGTCTGCACAGCAAAATGAGAAGGAGCAGTCGATAGCGTATGGCATAATATAAACAATCGCCAACTTTGGTTGGCAGCCATACTTTGCTTTGAGTGTGTGTGTGTGTGTGTTCAGGGGAGACTACCTACAGCAATGTGTGTGTGTGTGTGCAGGAGAGTACCTACCAACATGTTGTATTATCTCATGTGTGTGTGTTCACGGGAGACTACCTACCAATTGTGTGTGTGTGTGTGTGTGTGTGTGTGTGTGTGTGTGTGTGTGTGTGTGTGTGTGTGTGTGTGTGTGTGCGTGTGTGTGTGTGTGTGTGTGCAGGGGAAGGAGCCGAGTGTGTGTGTGTGTGTGCAGGGGAAGGAGCCGAGTGTGTGTGTGTGTGTACACATTCAGTGTGTGTGTGAGCTGAGTGTGTGTGTGTGTGTGTGTGTGTGCATGAAACACAGCCATAATATGCTCCTTCCCATCCTCAAACTTTGGAAGCCATATTATGCTCCTTCCCAACCTCCATTCCCAACCTCAAACTTCGTCAGCCATATTATGCTCCTTCCCAACCTCAATTCCCAACCTCAAAACTTTGGCAGCCATATTATGCTCCTTCCCAATACCAAACATTGGTTGGTCATATCAGGTATACATGAGTGAAACTTTGGTTGGCAGCCATATTATGTGTAACGACCCGAGAATCCGATTACCGGGAAGGCCCGATAAGTCGAGACTCGAACCGCCGCCCACGAGCCGGGAGGGCTCGGAAGGGCTAAAAGGAGTGTGGAGGCACAAAGAAATAGGAAATAAAGTAGGACAATAATTAAATAATTAACAGATTTAAATAAACAACTACAACAGAGTCCAGTCCAACAGAAATTACAGTCTAAAGCAGTAAAACGTATCACGTGCCAAGTGAACACTCGGCCCGGCAACCTGGCAACTAAGAACCTCCGCATCGCGCCCTCGAACCTCGAGGAAGAAGAACCGCCTCACCTGAAAAGCAGGGAATGAGTCTCCAAAATAGAGACTCAGCAGCGATCCCGTGGAACCCCAACCGGAAACATCGGCGGTAGCAGAAAGGAAGGCTACAAGAGCAACCGCAACAGCAGGAACAGTAAACCTGGTGGCCAGTCGAAGCCCGGCGCTACAACTACTCCTACTGTACCAGAAACACACCCCGATATCGCAGTCGAGGCTACCGAACTGCACTAGTACCGCTTACCGAAGTAAAAACCCATGGCAACCACGCCGTAGAGGCCTGTCTCCCCAGACACAGCCGACCTGGACACACAGTCCAAAGTGCAACCCCGACCATACGGTCGCGGGTACCACACAACAAGACGCAACCTCGGTAAAGCCACTAGCACTAGTCTCACGGCGCGAGAGCCGACACATGTGCCACGGTGAAACACCTGGAACTCAACAGTCAACGCGATCGAAACCTGAAGGTCGAAGTCACACGGAAACAGATAGTCTGTCACTCTCTGTCCAGAACAGGAGTACCTCCCACTAGAAGAACGACCGGATGCGTCCCCTGACGTCTTACACCGCGTCACAAGTGTCTAGCTACGACGCCCTAGGCGTGAGACTCAGACACACACAGTAACCAGTACCACAACAAGGACTAGCTGGGGTCACGCTCGTTAGCGCGTGTCCTAAGCCCCCAACTACGTGTGCACACACAGACCATCTGCTCTAGGTTGGGTCCTCTAGCTGGTTTTCCCCCCCACCGGACTCTGGTGGCAAAGGCAAGGGGCCGACGGAAACCAGCCTAAAAACCGCGTCTCACCGGGTCGCGCTCTCCACCACTCCCAGGTGGGTCCGCACACACGTGCGCAGGAAGCTACGACTAGTGGAGGATCACTGAGAGAGTGGACTCTCTAGACAACGAAAAGCAACGTCCGAACCTGACGAAGTACGGGGACCGTCCCACGTACTAGCACCATCGCACGGTGACCACGGTCGGAGAAGAAACGGACGTACCGCCCAAGGCCAAACACATGACCCACTCGGGGATCATCTTCTAGGAAGACTCACGACATGCGGGGGAACTCCACCGCACACACACACTGATACACGGTGACTCGATCGAGCGAGAACACGGAAACCCGAAATGCCTGGGGTCACCAGGACCCACCAAGCCCACGGGCACGCTAATCAAGGTGAACTGAACCTCCGGACACCCAAAGATATGGTCACAGAACTCCACGGGGTGTCCGGGATACACACGGCCCAAGAGGAACACCAGACAACAGGGCAGATCGCGCTAGGGACCCCTAGCGCGACAAGGAAGAACGCGCTAGGACCCCCTAGCGCGACAGGGAAGATCGCGCTAGGGCCTCCTAGCGCGACAAGATAGGTCGCGCTAGGGACCCCTAGCGCGACAAGGAAGATCACGCTAGGACCCCATAGCGCGACCGAAACCGCCCTACTGTTCATCTTCTCCGATGAACGCGCCCCATCGGGGCAGCGCGACCATCAAGAACGCGCTACTGGAGCATAGCGCGTTCTCAGTCCGCGCCCGAAAATGGTGGAAACCACGGGAAAAACCATTCCACGCCCCGTTCACCCCCAGGTGAAGGGGAAAAAAAAGGGGAAACCTTCCCCAAGCCCCTAGTCATGCATCTAAACCCTTGGATCGCCCAAAAACACGGTAAAACGAGAGATCTGGCTCACACCTCAAAACATGCATTTTCCCCAAATCGCCCCGTTGAGCCCGCTCGGCTCACCACGGCCTACAAAACTCACGGGAAATGAAGTACGTGGGTTGATGGTCCATCTCCCTACCTCCACCGAAGATTCGACGCACCGTGGACGCCGATCCACGAAGAAAACGCCGTTTAAACCCTCGCCGGTTCACGATCCCACAAACCGCCTCCACCATCACGATCCTCGTCCCGAGCCCGTCGCCCCACATCCCACGAACCACGCCGCCCCGCCCTCACCGCCTCCGTCGGCTGCCCGGAGTGAGAGGGGGAGAGGAGAGAACGTGAGAGAAGAGAGAGGGAGGGAAGAGAGAAATGAGATGGGGAGAGAGAGAAAAGGTTATATATAGAAAATCCAAAAATTCTCAAAAATACCGAAAAATAGAAAATCACGTTTCTGCGATCCTCGAAACACACCGATCGTAACGGTACCACTCGCACCCTAGTGAACAGCCCGGTTCACACGTAACGAGGTTCCGAAGGAATTACCGAAACACACACCGGGAATCGGAAAACACACACGGAAAAGTCGCGGAACGCTTCCGGGCCTCCGAAATAACTCTGGATCGCGCCGATCCGAATACGAAAGATGTCCGAAACGAAATTTCGGACACAACGGAGTCAGACACTCCAAGAAACCAGATCCGGGACCCATGAACAAGGATCCGAAAAAATCCGTGACATTACAGCCCTCCCCCCTTAAAGAAATTTCGTCCTCGAAATTCAGGACTAGCACCAAGTCACAGGGGAAGAACGCCTCCACTAACTGACAACGCTGCCAGGGCCCCAACATAGCAAAACCTCAATTCTCGAAAAAGCACCGATCATGAGGGATACAACCAGACTATAATCACGAACAATGCCATGCTCCGCACACCGCGCACACACCGGCCACCAGAGCAGGCATAACACAAGGGCACAAGTCTGGTATCACCTCGGACACAACGGAAACCACTCACGGCATCACTGACGCCTTCTCGCTCACCGAGGGAATGCAATCCTCGCCACAAGGACCAATCCACCGGTCAACGCATACGCTCGACGGACCAACCAAACGCCAGCTTCACAACTGCTGATCGATCTCACACCCTGCACCAGGGGCAACCAATCACTGAGCTTCCACCAGCTCACCCCAGGCAAGCCAAATACCAAGGACAGCACGGGACCAACTCTCTCAGAACTCAAACTTCGACAAAGCTCAGATCCCATCTGGAAAAACGCATCTCATAAATGGACACCAAAGGCCTCGCTGGCACTCGGCTCTCTCCATTCTCGAGCCCCTACAGCCAGCATCTTCTGTCTGTGAAAAGACCATCCACTGGTCACCAAACATTCGTCAACGGGAAACCTCCACCGGCCCAGCAGGCACAATCCAACTCATGATAGGCCATCCGTTGACTCTTCGCACAGACCACCACTCCATCCAGATGGACCCCTGCGCCAACTCTACCTTTCGGGGGAGCACGGCGGGATCCAACGACTCCATCTCCTCTCAATCTTCACGTCACTTACGGGGAATCCTCCCTTGCTGGCCGCGGACTGAGGATCATTATCCAACGCCAACGTCTCATCAGAGACCACTCTCTGATGCCAATCTCACGAAAAAGGCCTCCGCCCACAGGCGTCACTCTTCCATCTGGTCTCATCAAATCCTTCGATCAATCCAAATGGACACCTGCCAATGCCATGAACCACAATATCTCAAGCAACGGCACGCCAACCAACACGTCTCACACCGTCGGAGACAACGCACATCGATGAACCAATCCTCCACTGCTCTACACTTCCTCAGAAATCCACCTGCAGCAACCAATGCTACGATCCGCGCACTCTGATCCAAACGCACAGTCACCACAATGCCAACTCGGGATCCACCAACTCAACAACCATCTTCAACCCCGCAGACTCTCATCCTCCGCACCTCGGGAACCACAACACCAACCGCAAATCTCAAAACACCGCCCAGCCGGCACTCGTCCTTCTGGAACAGCGCCAACACCCTTACACATCAGGGAACGAGCAACGCTTCTCATAGGCAACCACCTTGCCAAAACGCGGGACGCGTCTTGCACGGACTTCATGGCGCACGAAGGCCAACCAATCCGAACACAGCATGCAAGACGACGAACCCTAGCCCAACGCAATCTCTCCAACCAAAGGAGAAGACAAACGCACTTCCGACCAACGGAAGAACTCCATGCTCGACCTAACCTCGCACCTTGCACATGCTGGAAATAGCACCATCCAGCACCAAGGAAAATCATCGCTTCCATCAGGTCAGCACCTCCGACACACTCGGCAAGTGTCCCGTCGGACCACAATCACAGCGTCAGCCGACGCACCACCACTGCAATTCCTCGAACTGCAACACGCCACAAGTTCATGCCTGCCAGCAACCTCTGCCCAACGCAGCACAACCAGGGCCACCAACCACGGGAGAAAGCTCTTGACCCTGATCCGCAGACCCCACGCCGGCACTCCAACGAGAACATCAACCACCTTCACAGCGCCGCACAGCGCACTCAAGCTCACAAGCGAGAAACAAAGCGAAAAACATGCACGAAACCCTATGCCAGCTGCCGACTGTACTGGACCTTACGGACTCTGATCACTGCTATATCTCGAATTCCCATGTACATCCACAACCACGCTCTGATACCAGCTGTAACGACCCAAGAATCTGATTACCGGGAAGGCCCGATAACCCGAGACTCGAACCGCCGCCCACGAGCCGGGAGGGCTCGGAAGGGCTAAAAGGAGTGTGGAGGCACAAAGAAATAGGAAATAAAGCAGGACAACAATTAAACAATTAACAGAATTAAATAAACAACTACAACAGAGTCCAGTGCAACAGAAAGTGCAGTCTAAAGCAGTAAAACGTACCACGTGTCAAGTGAACACTCGGCCCGGCAAGCTGGCAACTAAGAACCTCCGCATCGCGCCCTCGAACCTCGAGGAAGAAGAACCGTCTCACCTGAAAAGCAGGGAATGAGTCTCCAAAACAGAGACTCAGCAGGGATCCCGCGGAACCCCAACCGGAAACAACGGCGGTAGCGGAAAGGAAGGCTATAAGAGCAACCGCAGCAGCAGGAACAGTAAACCCGGTGGCCGGTCGAAGCCCAGCGCTACAACTACTCCTACTATACCAGAAACACACCCCGATCTCGCAGTCGAGGCTACCGAACTGCACTAGTACCGCTTACCGAAGTAAAAACCCACGGCAACCACGCCGTAGAGGCATGTCTCCCCAGACACAGCCGACCTGGACACACAGTCCAAAGTGCAACCCCATCCATCCGGTCGCGGGTACCACACAACAAGACGCAACCTCGGTAAAGCCACTAGCACTAGTCTCACGGCGCGAGAGTCGACACACGTGCCACGGTGAAACACCTGGAACTCAACAGTCAACGCGACCGAAACTCGAAGGTCGAAGTCACACGGAAACTGATAGTTTGTCACTCTCTGTCCAGAACAGGAGTACCTCCCACTAGAAGAACGACCGGATGCGTCCCCTGACGTCTTACACCGCGTCACAAGTGTCTAGCTACGACGCCCTAGGCGTGAGACTCAGACACACACAGTAACCAGTACCACAACAAGGACTAGCTGGGGTCACGCTCGTCAGCGCGTGTCCTAAGCCCCCAACTACGTGTTCACACACAGACCATCTGCTCTAGGTCGGGTCCTCTAGCTGGTTTTCCCCCCCACCGGACTCTGGTGGCAAAGGCAAGGGGCCAACGGAAACCAACCTAAAAACTGTGTCTCACCGGGTCGCGCTCTCCACCACTCCCAGGTGGGTCCGCACACGCGTGCGCAGGAAGCTACGACTAGTGGAGGATCACTGAGAGAGTAGACTCTCTAGACAACGGAAAACAACGTCCGAACCTGACGAAGTACGGGGACCGTCCCACGTACCAGCACTATCGCACGGTGACCACGGTCGGAGAAGAAACGTACGTACCGCCCAAGGCCAAACACATGACCCACTCGGGGATCATCTTCCAGGAAGACTCACGACATGCGGGGGAACTCCACCGCATACACACCGATACACGGTGACTCGATCGAGCGAGAACACGGAAACCTGAAATGCCTAGGGTCACCCGGACCCACCAAGCCCATGGGCACGCTAATCAAGGTGAATTGAACCTCCGGACACCCAAAGACATGGTCACAGAACTCCACGGGGTGTCCGGGACACACACGGCCCAAGAGGAACACCAGATGACAGGGCAGATCGCGCTAGGGACCCCTAGCGCGACAAGGAAGAACGCGCTAGGACCCCCTAGCGTGACAGGGAAGATCGCGCTAGGGCCTCCTAGCGCGACAAGACAGGTCGCGCTAGGGACCCCTAGCGCGACAAGGAAGATCACGCTAGGACCCCATAGCACGACCGGAACTGCCCTACTGTTCATCTTCTCCGATGAACGCACCCCATCGGGGCAGCGCGACCATCAAGAACGCGCTACTGGAGCATAGCGCGTTCTCAGTCCGCGCCCGAAAATGGTGGAAACCGCGGGAAAAACCATTCCACGCCCCGTTCACCCCCAGGTGAAGGGGAAACAAAAGGGGAAACCTTCCCCAAGCCCCTAGTCATGCATCTAAACCCCTGGATCGCCCAAAAACACGGTAAAACGAGAGATCCGGCTCACACCTCAAAACATGCATTTTCCCCAAATCGCCCCGTTTAGCCCGCTCGGCGCACCACGGCCTACAAAACTCGTGGGAAATGAAGTACGTGGGTTGACGGTCCATCTCCCTACCTCCACCGAAGATTCGACGCACCGTGGACGCCGATCCACGAAGAAAATGCCGTTTAAACCCTCGCCGGTTCACGATCCCACAAACCGCCTCCACCATCACGATCCTCGTCCCGAGCCCGTCGCCCCACATCCCACGAACCACTCCGCCCCGCCCTCACCGCCTCCGTCGGCCGCCCGGAGTGAGAGGGGGAGAGGAGAGAACGTGAGAGAAGAGAGAGGGAGGGAAGAGAGAAATGAGATGGGGAGAGAGAGAAAAGGTTATATATAGAAAATCTAGAAATTCACAAAAATACCGAAAAATAGAAAATCACGTTTCTGCGATCCTCGAAACACACCGATCGCAATGGTACCACTCGCGCCCTGGTGAACAGCCCTGTTCACCCGTAACGAGGTTCCGAAGGAATTACCGAAACACACACCGGGAATCGGAAAACACACGCGGAAAAGTCGCGGAACGCTTCCGGGCCTCCGAAATAACTCCGGATCCCGCCGATCCGAATACGAAAGATGTCCGAAACAAAATTTCAGACACAACGGAGTCGGACACTCCAAGAAACTAGATCCGGTGCCCATGAACAAGGATCCGAAAAAATCCGTGGCATTACATTATGCTCCTTCCCAACCTCAAAACTTTGGCCGCCATATTATGCTCCTTCCC
Source organism: Amorphophallus konjac (assembly GCA_022559845.1). Lineage (NCBI taxonomy): Eukaryota > Viridiplantae > Streptophyta > Magnoliopsida > Alismatales > Araceae > Amorphophallus > Amorphophallus konjac. The sequence goes on along the minus strand of CM040126.1, from coordinate 422,897,875 downwards.
AATACCAAACATTGGTTGGTCATATCAGGTATACATGAGTGAAACTTTGGTTGGCAGCCATACTTTGCTTTGAGTGTGTGTGTGTGTGTGTGTGTGCAGGGGACACAGCCGAGTGTGTGTGTTCAGTGCGTGTGTGTTCAGTGCGTGTGTGTTCAAGGGAGACTACCTACAGCAGTGTGTGTGTGTGTGTGTGCAGGGGACACAGCCGGTAGCTTGTACTATCTCATGTGTGTCAGTTCAAGGGAGACTACCTACCAATTGTGTGTGTGTGTGTGTGTGTGTCCATGAGACACAGTCGAGTGTGTGTCTGTGTGTGTATGTGTGTGTGTGTGTGTTCGCATAGGCGACAGGGACGGAGAAGAAAGTGCTCACCAGAGAAGAACTGTGGAGTCGGCCACCGGAGAAGACAAACATGTGGAGTCGGCCACTAGGGCTCACTGGCCGGAAGCCCCAGTGATGGGCCCAAATGTAACAACAGCAACCGGAGAAGACGAGATGGGGAGTCGGCCACCAGAGCTCACAGGCCGGAAGCCCCAGCGAACTAGCAGGGTCGTCTCGCCAGGTGCGATGAAGGGCGAAACGGGGAAGGAGACCGGCCGGAAGTCCCAACGTTGGGCGTCGATGTACCCTCGTGCCACCGGGGAAGGAGACGAGTAGGGTAACCCACCGTTGGGCCTCAATGTAGAGTCGGCCACCGGGGAAAGAGACGAGCTAGATTCACATAATATTAGTTCGAATACATTACAGAGCCTTCCTAAGATGGCTCAAAAAATGCCCCTCACTTACAGAGATCACGCTCCCTCTCTCCTCTTTCCCTCTTGGGTCGTTACAGAGAAGACTCTTTGGACTTTCCACACCGAAGGTCCCTCCTGGTTCCCGCTAGGGAGCAAATCCCCACACAGTAATTCGGAGGAAAAACCTCACAGCAGAAGTTCGAAAAGAAAAAAAAAACCTTATCCTTGCAGGTTAGTCCCTTTTAGTGCAATTGGGTGGATAGGCATCAGTGCATAAATCGACACCAGAGTTCACGTACAAAGGGCGGACATCTTCCGGCACCATGTTTGGCCTATTTTGGTTTCTTTTTCACTCTGAAATTTTGATAAGTTAGAGGTGTCACGTTAACATATATGGTGCCGGTTCACTCTGCTTTGATGCCCTTTTTACTGTCAAATTCTCGTCGTTAAATTCACAGCGCTACGCCTTCGAGAATGCCATGACTTCTTGTAACTTTGGTTCTATTCTGTGTCCTTCTGGGATGCGACCTTTTATTGCTGCCGTCGTGTTTTAGTCTAAACTGATCCGACATCGTAGTCAAGTCTCTTGATTTTGTTTGGTTTGGCCAAACCGTTTATCTTTTCGCTGCCAAGTCATCGTGATCGAGTCCAGAGCGATGTATATTTTCAGGAACACTCTGGTTTCCTACAATTTTATGTCCATTTTATTTCCCCGGGACGCCATTTATGATGATCCAACACCATTTTTAGTTATAAACTAATTTGGCATCGTAGTTGTAACTTCTTAACTTGACCTGGTTTGACTTAATCTCTTGTCTTTTCGCCCCGCGTCCTCGTGACTGAGTTTGCAGCAATGCATTTTCAGGTCTTACTTTTTTGCCACCGTGGCTTGGTTTGGCTAGGTTTAGGTTGGTCCAGTCTGGGTCCGACTCGTCAATATTAAAGTTCAAGTTCAGTCTCGGACCCGAGTTATGTCGGGTCGGGAAGGACTAGGTCCAACACTAATAAAAAAATACAAAGTCCGACTAAGATTCGTCTCGGTCTGAAAAATTAAATAAAAATTAATATATTTAATAATATAAAATGTATAATCTCACTAAATTAATTAGATTTTTAATGTTAATTACTTACTTTGTTTGAAAAGAGGGTTGTTTGAAAAGAGGGTCTTTAATTTTTTAATTAAGTAAAATAATATAATTATAACTAAGTAATTTTTAAAATTTGGAGGGAGAAAAAAAGAACTGACCTAGCCAACTGTGGAGCGCGGATTTTATTCCTTTATCGATCTTATCGTTGGTTTATTTGTCTATCGTCTGGATATTTATTTATGTTTATGGATTTATTAGCGTGCCAGTCACCGTGGTGACGATCTTTTTATTGTGCGCTCGATCTGACTTGGTCAGTCGATTGTGAGGTCCGAGTCAGGACTGGAAGTCCGTCATACCCTGAACACTATGACGTTAATTACGTCCTCCCTAAGGAAGATAACCCTTGATTAAACGCTAAAGGTAGGAGGAAGACAGCGGTAAAATCACATGCTCAAAGGAGACAAAATTCATCTATTTGCAAGACGTTAAATGTATTCGGACAAAGCAGGGGTTTGTTAATTACGGGATAGATCCGACGGCATATTCCCACCATCTTGGATGATGCCAAGTGGGGAATAGGAAACCACCCATGCAATGGCAAGGTGGGAACCGTAAAGGATCGGGCATAATTGACCCGGAGTCCGAATAGGGACCGGCATGCCATGGCACGCCCCATATGGGTGTGGTAGCACGTTTATATCCCCCCTTTGAGGGGACCATCGGAGGGCATACAAAGGCATGACTCCGTGGGCCGACGGGGTTGAGAGATAATAACATAGTGACATGGCCAGGTGTGTGTGAATTTCGGCAGCATGTCCCCTTGACTTGGATTGTGCCAAGAGAAGATAGGTCATCACCCACGGAATGCCGGGATGACAACCGAATGAGGATGGGCACCGGGCCCCGGGACATCGCTTGCCTCTGTTTCATCGGTCAATATCCCCTTGAAACCCTTCAGAACACATGTAACGACATGGCCCTTTAGGTTCATAAGGGTGGAATCCGGATCGGGAATGAGGACTGTAGGGGAGGGAGGCCCTCCCCATTACTGTATCTTCTCAGATCATTCATGACGGTCTCATGGCAGTGGGGAGAGAGTCCCCTGACTGGGCTTCATTGGGCCAAGAAGAGGGGTATCGGCATGGCTTACTGGTTGGCCAAGGGGGGTTCTCGGTGTGGCTTCTTGGTTGGCCAAGGGGAGCTCTCGGCGTGGCTTTTTGGTTGGCCAAGGGGGCTCTCGGCGTGGCTTACTGGCTGGCCAAGGGAGGTTCTCGGCGTGGCTTCTTGGTTGGCCAAGGGGGGAGCTCTCGGCGTGGCTTTTGGATTGGCAAAGGGGGGCTCTCAGCATGGCCTTTTGGTGGACAAAGGGGGATCTCGGCGTGGGGCCTTTGGCTGGGAGAAGCTCTCGGCACGGGGCTTCCCGGCGCGCTCATGGCCACGCCGGGAGCCTAGCGCCGGGAGGCTGTGGGCTATGGGGTTTTTCACGAAATAAGGGCTTGTCGTTTAGCTGAAAGGAAGGGAAGGCCTCTCGGCCTTACGGTTCTCGGCGGGGAAACTCGCACGCCGAGAAGATGGAATGCAGAAGGATTTCAGGGCTTCAGAGCTCGATAACGATGCTCTGTTTCTGGGATTTCTGGGTCTTATGGCTCAGATTGAGGCCGAATCAGGGATGTATGAGGAGATTTCATGAAGGCCTCTGCTAGAAGGACGCCAAGGGAGCTGAGAGGCCGGATCATCAGGAAGAGGGGAGACCATCGTCGGGGCCTGAGTAGCTTTTATCTGTATACTGCCAGACGTCTGGGGGGGGTCAAGAGATGGCTGTCTCTGATTCCCCAGACTAGCATGATATCATCTGGGAAGCAAATCTGCGATGAAAGAACCCTTGATGCTGGGACCTCAGACCCTAGTCATTCAACGATTGGAATGAGGATCCGGGGTCGCATTCGTCTGCGGGCTCAAATGTATTTTTTATAGCCGGCAGTCCGGGGAACCAAGAGATTGATGTCTCTGGTTCCCGGACAGCACAAGAGGCTTGAGGAACAGACTCAAATACATACGGAGGGCATGCTATTGAAGGGCATGCTATTGAAGCGGGAAGAGGGGAGAGAATAGAACCCAGCAACCCATTGAACAAGAGTGGGGGTTCTACCTTCATCCCTGTTCGAAGAACAGACCCGACTCCGAAGCCTGAGTCATTTCGCCCATGGGGCATTCATACAAACAGTATGCATACATATGGAGACAAAGGAAGATCATGTTGCCTAAAATCCATCACGGCCATTGCATTTATTTCATCTCACCATCATTTACATCGAGAAACATAAAGGGGAGGAACAGGGAAAGAATCGTATGAATAATCTAAACATCAAGACTTCGACTATTACATACGGAGAATCAATAAAAAGAAGAAAAAGAAACATCGAACATGGGGGGGGGGGGAGGGTGGAGCATTGACTCCTCTCCCTCCCCCTATCAGCCCACCTGGAGCCCTTCTTCTTTCCTTTCTTCTGCTTCTTCTTTCGACGGAGACTCTCTCCCTCTCTTTTTCTTTCTCTTTCTCTTTCTGGCTATCTGTTTGCTCTTTTTTTCTTCGTCTCTTTCTTCTTTTCTTTTCTGTCTATCCTCTTTCTTGCTATCTCCTCCTTCTCTCTTCGAAGGGAGGGGGTTTTATAACCCTTTTCCCTTTTTCTTCTCGGCAGACACCCTCACGGTGCGCTTGAAATAAGCTTCCCGGCGCGCTCGAATCCGGCCTCTCGGCGCCAACTCTGGGCTTCGACACAGGCTTTCGGCGCCACCTTCATACAGGCCCACTTGGGGTTTTTTAAGTGTTTCATCACCCGAAAGGGCATTTCATTTATGACATGTCTCGTATCGAAATCGTGATTACGATTTTCATCAGTCCGCAGACAGGGTTTTATCAGTCCGTAGATAGGGGTTTTATCAGTCCGCAGACAGGGGTTTCATCAGTCCGTAGACAGGGGTTTCATCAGTCCGTAGACAGAGGTTTCATCAGTCCGTAGACAGGGATTTTATCAGTCCGTAGACAGGGGTTTCATCAGTCCGTAGACAGGGATTTTATCAGTCCGTAGACAGGGGTTTCATTAGTCCGTAGACAGGGGTTTTATCAGTCCGTAGACAGGGGTTTTATCAGTCCGTAGACAGGGATTTTATCAGTCCGTAGACAGGGATTTTATCAGTCCGTAGACAGGGGTTTTATCAGGATTGTCATCTGAATGGTGACAAGACCGGGTATCATCTTATCAATATCGTCACTCTAATGGTGACGAGCTCAGACATCAGCTTTAGTCTGGGAAGACCTCAGCCGGGTGTATAATCTGTGTAGATGATTCTTCTTCTGCTCTATATTTTCGGGAGCCTTTACCATCTTCATCTGCCGGTGCTGGCTTCATCTTTATCTCATATTACTTCCGTCAGTAAGCCGACATCTGACTTACCCTGACACATCATCCGTGACTTCTTGGACGAAGCAGTAGTACAGCTCTTCTTAAAGGGCTGGAAGGTCTCATTAGTCGAGTGACTGCTGCTTTATCAGTGCTGCCGTCTGAGTGACATTGGCACCGAGCATCGGCTTTGGCTGACAAGGGCTTTAGCCGGGTGAAAGGTTGATAAGCTTCATCATTAGTCTTTCACTGTTGGTCAGACCCTCTTTTCAATTATGCTTCCACCCTTGTTCATTTTCCAGATGTCAACAAATGCCCCCCACCTGCGGGCGGCGTAAGCGCAGAATAAGCGGCACGGGGGTTGCAGGTGTTTTTCACCATTCGAGGGTATCTTCCTCAATTTGTCTTCAATTCGGTTCTCAGACCTGATCATCTCGCTGTAACAGTATTCTGCACAGCGATGTTTCTTGTCTTCATATTTTCTATCATTATTTTCAGCATTTGAGGCTTCTCGGCCTGCTAGACCTCCCGGCGCGAAGCTTCTCGGCGCGGGGGGCTCTCGGCGCGGCCTGGTCGACTGGGCTCTCGGCCTGGAGTCTTCTCGGCGTGCCCTGGCCGCAGGGGGCCTCGGCCTGGGGGGTTCTCGGCCTGGGGGCTTCTCGGCGCGCCTTTTGGCCGCCGGAGGCTCTCGGCCTGGGCCGTTCTCAGCTCGCATTCGGCCGCGCCGAGGCCCTTTTTCTTCTCATTCTTCATCTTTTTTTCTCTTTCTTCAGCTTTTCTCTCCATTTCTTCTCTTCGACGTGAGCCGTCTTCATCCTCTCGGCGGTGGCCGCGAGTTCTTCCGTCCTGGGTATGACGTCTTTTGGGGATTTAATCCCTTTGCTTCCGGGATCACCCTGTTGAGCTATGGTTTTGATGATAACTAAACTTCATGTGTGATGGAGATTGTTGAGCTATGACCTTGATGATAACTAAACATCATGTGTGATGATAGTGGTTTTGATAATCAAACCTCATGTGTGATGATAGTGGTTTTGATAATCACAACATATTGTGTGCTTGATTAGTGGAAAACATCTTCATGATAAATGAACTCACATGTGGCTATCTCATCTTGCAGGTTGCTTTACTAAGTAGGTTGATGATTGAATCAAGCATGCTGCACATTAGTCTTTGGAGGTTTCATGTGAAGACTATGCTTCTCAGTGAAATGGTTGAGTCCTTATGGATATGAAATTGATTGCATGGCCTTGTGTTGTGTAAATGCATAGCCATTTCATTACATGCTCTGTTGAGGATTTCCTCTGGTTATTGTATATCATGAATGCATGAGTGATGGCTCCTAGTCATTCTAATCATATGGCTTAAATGGCTATGCATGAGGATTTCACAACATCTTCAGATTCATTGGTTTAATATTAACTCGCCTCATGCTAATGCTTTCGTAATTATATTTCATGTCATTTGGGTCTTGGTCTCAAAACTAGCTTCATATGTTAATACATGACCCATATATTTTGATATTGATCTAACCTCTTGGTTTATCATATTTTTCAGGATGCAAAATCTTTGTTGATCTTCATGGGATTATGGTAACATTTAATCAATTATTTCCCTTTGGTTTGATGGAGGTTTTAGTTATTTTTCAAACTCAAACTGTCTTACAGTCTTTACCATTTTCAATCCCACCGTTGGATCTCCCCATAAAAATTATATGTTGTAGCTCTGCAAGTCCTCTTTCCAACGCCTCCAGTCTCGCTTCGATCGGAGTTCGGAGCTAAGAGAATTAATTCCTGCGGCCGGAGCATGCAGTGCTGTTTTTTTTGTATTTTTGTGAAGCTGCCTGAAAGGGTCGACCCTTAGGGTCGACCCCTCAAGAAAGGGTCGACCCTAAGGGTCGACCCCTGTAAAACAGAACACAAAACTTGTTCTGTTTGGCTTCTGTATGGCCAAGGGTCGACCCCAAGGGTCGACCCATGTCCCGAGGGTCGACCCCAAGGGTCGACCCCTACAGATCATTTTGCTGTTTTTGATGAACCAGAACCTGGTTCTGAGAGGGTCGACCCCTGGGGTCGACCCATGACTTCTAGACCTCTTGCACAGCACGAGGGTCGACCCCAAGGGTCGACCCTTTCTGTTCTGGGCGGCGCCGTGAATGTAGACTTTTGGCGTTTCGACCCAATGGTCCAAATACACTTGTTTGGCTGTCCGTAATCCACTCCTAAATAAGTGGATCTTGTCCCTTGGTCGACCATTGACCACCCTTGGCTTATATAAACACTTGTAGAGATTGGAAAACCTAAGGGATTTTCGTATACACTGTTTTCAGGTTTCTTTCTAACCCTTCTTTGTGCAGGTCGCAGCAGCCACCTCCAGCCCTTGTTCCTCTTGTGTTTGTGCGTGAATGTGAAGGGAAGAAGGAGGATTCGAAGTTCCTATCAACCCTCTACTGCTGGCTGCGAGTGAAATCAAGATTCAAGCTCATCCGATTCAAGATTGTCAAGAACATCTTCCTGCTGCACAAGTGTTCGATTAAATTCCGAGAAGAGAAAGGGGGAGCTTCTACAAGGATAAATCATTCTCTCTTCACACCTTTCATTCTGATTCTTTGAGTTCAAACTTCAGCATATGTTGTAATCTTTATCTCAGATATTTATGTGTGTGTGGATCATTGTTGGATCCGTGGTCGTGTGTGTGTCGTGATTTATTCGTGTGTGTACGTAGGTCTTCCTAGATCTACGTTTGTGTGTGTGGGTGTCTAGTTAGATCCGTGTTGTATCTTGTGTGTGGTTTGCTGCACTTGTGGCAGCGTGTGTTCGTGTTGGTGATCCGGCCATCGGATCGTGTGTGTGTTGCTATTCCGGTCGTTGGACTGTGTGGGAGACTACGTCTCCGTGTGTGTGTGTGTGCTTTGGGGCGTGTCCCCGTGTGTGTGTGCAGGCGTCGTCCTGCGTGTGTGTTTGGAGCATCGTCTCCGGTTGGGAATTTATTCCCGAGTGAAGCCTCACCTAGTTTGGTGAGGGGTGGACGTAGGGAGCCCGTCGTGGTCCCGAACCACCTTAAAATCCCTGTGTATTGTGGTTTGCTTTGCGCACTGGTTTGGTTTATTTTGTGTATCCATCTATATGATCGTGTGGGATCGGTGAACTTGAGAGAATCGGTTTAATGCCTTAATCAACTTCCTTAATTCTATTATATGTCTTTAACTCCACCGTGTGCAATTGTCTTGTCTTATAGTGTTGTTGTTATCGAGCTTGCCAGATCAACAGTTTTGGGTGTTTTAATTGTTATCTCATTGCCTTTGATAAAAGGTCAAGAGTTTTATTTAAAATTTGTAGTCACCCAATTCACCCCCCTCTTGGGTGTCATTGATCGAGGGACCCAACAATTGGTATCAGAGCCAAGGCTCTTATTTCATAGATCTAACGATCTAGAGTGATCCGGATCAATGACTACCAACACTTACACCTTGAATTCTCCACCGGTGTTTGATGGTTCCAAGTTTGATTTGTGGTTAGGAAGAATGTGCAGTCTTGTCAACTCATATGACCCTAAGCTATGGAGGCTTATTTCATATGGTCCTTATGAGTTGCCCAAGGACAAGAATGTCTGGACTGAAAATCAAAAGTTTAAACATGATCAAAATTGCTTAGTTTTAAAGTTACTTACTACTGCAGTTGATTCTAATCATTTCCCTTTTGTCTCCCATTGCAGATCCGCGAAGGATATCTTGGATGGCCTAACCAAGATTTGGGAAGAGCATGGAGACCAATGTCTTGTGGCAGGGATGAGTGAACAAAGGAGTGATCAGCCAAGTGAATCAAGCTCACCAAGTGGATCAAGCTCAAAGGTAAATTCTGATTCTGATAATGAAGATGAATTTAGCTATGAAGAATTGTTAAATGAATATGATGAGCTTGCTGAAAAATACAAGAAGTTAAAATCTGAAAATAGAAAATTGAAAAGGAAATATGAAAACACCATGCTTGAAAATGATTCTTGTGATAAATGTTCCGAGTTTGTTAAGTTGAGTGAACTTTTAAAGCACGATGTAGATTGTCACAAAGAAACCATTGCATGCTTAAGTTATGAAAAAGAAGAACTTGAAAAAGGAAACTCTTCATGTGATAAATGTTCTAAACTGGTGAAAGAAAATGAAGAATTGAAACAGTTGAATAATGCTATGTCTGAAAGATTGCTTTTTCATGAAAAAGGAAAATATGTAAATCTTCATGAATCTGAAAGAATGGATGAATTGTTGCAAGAAATTCAAAGTCATAAAACCATCAATGCTACTTTGCATGATCAAGTTAATTCTTGTGAAAATAAGATGACTTCCAATGAATTGCACATTTCATCACTTGAAAAAGAAATCTCTAACTTGAATGCTTCATTATCTAGATTTGTGGATGGCCAAAACAACCTGGATAAATTACTAGGGATGAAAGTAAACTTTCAAAGAGAGGGGCTGGGGTTTAATCCTGTGAACAAAAAGAAATTTGAGAGAAAGACACAAACTTCACTTGTCCACAGCACATGTGCACCCATCACCTCCAAATCTCAATCCCAGCAATTCACCATGCCGAAAACTCAACCAAATCTGAAAAAGAGTGTGGATGTCCGTAATGTGTATGCTAAAATCATTGATGTGAAACCCCATACATCCAAGAAAAGAAATGCCTCTTGCCTCTACTGTGGAAAACTTGGACACTTGATGCATAATTGTTTCATAATGAAAAATGATGATTTGAGAGCTTGTAGAGAACAAGCTAGTTTCAAAAATGCAAAGCAATCATCTACCACAAAATCTTCCATGTATTGTAATCATTGTGGTAAAAGAGATCATACTATTTCACATTGCTGGTTACTGAAAAAGAATTCTCATTCAACACATCATGATCACCCACACAAACCAATAGAACCAATGAGAAAGAAAAATGTGATGCCAAGTACTCTTCTCCATCACTATGGCAAATCAGGGAATATAAAGCATGATTGTTTTATGAAGAAAAATGATGAATTGAATGTTGTTAAAAATTGGAAATTGCATGCCCAAGTTGCTGCTAAACCACAAGGACCCAAAAGATTTGGGTACCTAAGAAGGCCAAATGAGAAATCTGTTTTGCAGGTGTGCCTTGGGAATGTAAAGCATGAAACTTATTTTCATCATGAAGGTAAGGCACACAGGTCAAGTGGCATAAGTCAGGTTGGAAGAAATTTCAAAAATTGAATTTTAAATCAGGTGATATCCCTCCCACTTTTTGCAGTGATTGTGTTATTCTTTGACTCACTTTGTGTCATATAATTATGTGATCTTGCATATGTCCATACATGCATTCCATCTATATTTGTTTACATATTGGTGTGTATATCACGTGTCATATAGCATGTCATTTGCATACACCTTCAAGTCATGATCTCACTACATACATAGGTTTTGCATATACCTTCATGATTGCATAAACTTTCACATGCCGTCATGCACTAAAGTTGAAAATCCACTTCTCAACTAAAATGAATCCATGTTTTAATGCACTGCATTTCTCCTGTCTTCATCATCTCCATGACTGCATGTGGGAATAGGATCTCATTGAACATCTTGCATTCATGCATACATTAAGGGGGAGTAATCACATTCATCATATGAGCATAGTCCTTAGATTCACACATGAGTCATGCACCGTGTCTAGACCTCCCTAAGAGGATGTTGGTTGTTAAAAGAATTTATCATGCCATTGATAATAAATTTGAATCGAAATTGACAAATCAATTCTGTTTGTTCATAAATGCAGATTATACTCAAATGATGATGGGTTAGTCATGACCAATCTTGAAGAATACCTTGCAAGGATGAAAATGATAAAATTTTTCTAATTCACCACCAGGAGATAGGAAGTGATCTTGATAGTACCCAAGACATGGTATGAAAAGTGCGCTTCTCAATTAACAAATGATGGTTCAATAGGTGAAAGACTTGGAAGAAGAAGATTCTCAAGGCAAAGGTAAGAAAGCAAAATCTGAAATATCAACCTCCGTGAGGTTGACAATTTAATGATTGAAGGCTTCCAATCTTGTCTCCTGAACCAAGGTAATTCAACCTTATTAAATCATGTAATGGTCTTGCTGTCACTTGGTGATACCTTTAGATGACAAGTGTTGTTTGTAAAAACTTGAGTTGTCATTTACTAGCATGCTGTGTCATATTGGTTGAATCAAGTTGGATGAGATGAACATACTTAATTGATTTAACAAATTGAAAACCTTGTGAGTTGTGCATGAAGTGGTTGATTATTGAATGACACTTGAATTGAATTTACATATCTGGTATATCAAATGGCATTTGTGAAAGAGTGAATTTTATCCACTTGGAAGCATTTCCTATGCGTTGAGTTCGGTCTTTAGACTAAAATCTCCGCCTCGTACCAGATCTTGATTGGGTTGTGATTGATTAATTGTTGAATGAATCCTTGAGATGAGTTATGTGAATTGAAAATATGTTTGTGATTAAATGATCCATACATTTGACTTTTGGATGAACTCTCATTTCAAAACTTGTAAAAGACCTTTCAAAATCTATTTTTGAACAATTCTGAAATTTGGGTTGCACTGCTTACTTTTGATCATTTATGCACCCTCATTCATAAAGGTCTTGTCATAAACAATGTTTGCTGATTCATGGATTGAATGTGGATGAACTTAATAGATTTCTGTCACACTGACTTGGAAATGAAAGCTCTCATCTTCTTTTTGCATCTTATCCTTCATTCTCATACAGTAATAGGCTGCATGCATCAGAATCCAATGCATTAGGTGCATTTAGTTCTCTCAAATGAAAAATCAAAAACACACACCTTGCACCCATGTTAATTTCTGCATTGCATTAGAACTCATGCATTCGTCACACTTAGTTCATTCGTTTGGCATCCATTCAATTAGTATCAAATTGACATCACATTGCTCGCATACATGTCATAGTGCATTTGCATAAACTCCCAATGTGTGCTTGTGTGTTATTATATGCTATTCACCCCCATCCTTGAAATTTCTACGACCTTATGCATTCTTGATAAATAATGTTGCATTTGAGTCATTATTGGTGTACTTCATGTTGTACCCTTTGGGGGAGTAAAAGTGCATCTATTTAGGGGGAGTTGTATTGTTATGTATTCATGATATTTTCGGTATACATGCTGAATCAAATTCACACAATTCATGCACAAAATATGAAAATGAGTGTTAAGATAAGGATATGTGATTTCTTTTCAACACTCTCGAGATGTTAAACTTGCTGCATGTATGTTGAAGAGACAGTTGAGGAAAAAGCTGCCTACCTATCTTTGTTGAAAAATCTGAAATGAAAATGAACGGCAGAGCAATGCTCGGTCTCACTGAGTAAACTGGGCACATGTCACCTGAGACGTGATGTGGTTCATATCTGAAAAGTGTGGACTAGTACCTCTGTTCAAAATGAGGTGAGATGGTTCAGTATTCTAAGTAACCGGGGATTCTGGCATGAGCTCCATGCGTCTACTCGCGTAAAAAGGAATCATTTTGGACTTGATCACTCTTGAAAAATTCTGACTATCATGTGGTACTGGTTGAGTTGAAAAAAATGATGGTGAAAACTCATTGTGGTAGAGCGAAGCCTCCAATACGCTGCTCTCAAAATTGAAGTGCAGTCTGTAAAATGTCTCCCTGTGTTGATCTGAAAATCTAAATATCCATATTGAAACTATCATTTTTCATGTTACTCACTTACACATTTGAGAATTTGATTTAATATGTATTCAGAAAGTTGATTGACTACATTAGCAATTGCATTAATCTCCTATATGATTGGAAAATCTCCCATGTGCTACACATGTGTATTCTGATTGCCATGACTCTCTTGCATCTTTCCTATACCCATCCCTTCTTTAGTAAGTACGGGGGAGCAGTGTTGCATGTTTATATATGTATCTATTTGTTTGCTAATGTATGCATCTCACATGCCATCACATGCATAAGTGCATCTCATGCATTTCAAACCACAAATCAAAAATTAAAAATCTGGAAAATACTGAAAACCAAAAAATTGAGTGAACTTCCCATGCTATTTTCTTGCTCGATAAATTCTTGTGCTTGCTTGGCTAATGGGGAGAAAGATTGGGCACAACCGAGTAATCAACATTTGGTATCCTCTCTAGCCAACACTTGGTGTTTCCCATACATTTCATGAACCCACTCATTTATAACTTACACATGCTTCATCAGAATTTCAAATGTGGGTTACTATTCCTTGCACATTTCTCATGCTACAATGTGCATCTCCTCTGTTTCTTCATCGTGAGGGAGTATGTTTGGTCTTACCCGGCTTTTTGATAATGTCAAAGGGGGAGAAATATTTCATGTGATTCATGCTTGCTAGATTCATGATTGGGGTTTCATGAAAAACATGCCACTCGTTTGTCATCTTCACTAAGATTGTCATCATTCATCACTAAGTTTGTCATCATCAAAAAGGGGGAGATTGTTGAGCTATGGTTTTGATGATAACTAAACTTCATGTGTGATGGAGATTGTTGAGCTATGACCTTGATGATAACTAAACATCATGTGTGATGATAGTGGTTTTGATAATCAAACCTCATGTGTGATGATAGTGGTTTTGATAATCACAACATATTGTGTGCTTGATTAGTGGAAAACATCTTCATGATAAATGAACTCACATGTGGCTATCTCATCTTGCAGGTTGCTTTACTAAGTAGGTTGATGATTGAATCAAGCATGCTGCACATTAGTCTTTGGAGGTTTCATGTGAAGACTATGCTTCTCAGTGAAATGGTTGAGTCCTTATGGATATGAAATTGATTGCATGGCCTTGTGTTGTGTAAATGCATAGCCATTTCATTACATGCTCTGTTGAGGATTTCCTCTGGTTATTGTATATCATGAATGCATGAGTGATGGCTCCTAGTCATTCTAATCATATGGCTTAAATGGCTATGCATGAGGATTTCACAACATCTTCAGATTCATTGGTTTAATATTAACTCGCCTCATGCTAATGCTTTCGTAATTATATTTCATGTCATTTGGGTCTTGGTCTCAAAACTAGGTTAATGTTTCCTACATTGTGATGGATTCAAGGATGCAAAATCATTGTTGATCTTCATGGGATTATGGTAACATTTAATCAATTATTTCCCTTTGGTTTGATGGAGGTTTTAGTTATTTTTCAAACTCAAACTGTCTTACAGTCTTTACCATTTTCAATCCCACCGTTGGATCTCCCCATAAAAATTATATGTTGTAGCTCTGCAAGTCCTCTTTCCAACGCCTCCAGTCTCGCTTCGATCGGAGTTCGGAGCTAAGAGAATTAATTCCTGCGGCCGGAGCATGCAGTGCTGTTTTTTTTGTATTTTTGTGAAGCTGCCTGAAAGGGTCGACCCTTAGGGTCGACCCCTCAAGAAAGGGTCGACCCTAAGGGTCGACCCCTGTAAAACAGAACACAAAACTTGTTCTGTTTGGCTTCTGTATGGCCAAGGGTCGACCCCAAGGGTCGACCCATGTCCCGAGGGTCGACCCCAAGGGTCGACCCCTACAGATCATTTTGCTGTTTTTGATGAACCAGAACCTGGTTCTGAGAGGGTCGACCCCTGGGGTCGACCCATGACTTCTAGACCTCTTGCACAGCACGAGGGTCGACCCCAAGGGTCGACCCTTTCTGTTCTGGGCGGCGCCGTGAATGTAGACTTTTGGCGTTTCGACCCAATGGTCCAAATACACTTGTTTGGCTGTCCGTAATCCACTCCTAAATAAGTGGATCTTGTCCCTTGGTCGACCATTGACCACCCTTGGCTTATATAAACACTTGTAGAGATTGGAAAACCTAAGGGATTTTCGTATACACTGTTTTCAGGTTTCTTTCTAACCCTTCTTTGTGCAGGTCGCAGCAGCCACCTCCAGCCCTTGTTCCTCTTGTGTTTGTGCGTGAATGTGAAGGGAAGAAGGAGGATTCGAAGTTCCTATCAACCCTCTACTGCTGGCTGCGAGTGAAATCAAGATTCAAGCTCATCCGATTCAAGATTGTCAAGAACATCTTCCTGCTGCACAAGTGTTCGATTAAATTCCGAGAAGAGAAAGGGGGAGCTTCTACAAGGATAAATCATTCTCTCTTCACACCTTTCATTCTGATTCTTTGAGTTCAAACTTCAGCATATGTTGTAATCTTTATCTCAGATATTTATGTGTGTGTGGATCATTGTTGGATCCGTGGTCGTGTGTGTGTCGTGATTTATTCGTGTGTGTACGTAGGTCTTCCTAGATCTACGTTTGTGTGTGTGGGTGTCTAGTTAGATCCGTGTTGTATCTTGTGTGTGGTTTGCTGCACTTGTGGCAGCGTGTGTTCGTGTTGGTGATCCGGCCATCGGATCGTGTGTGTGTTGCTATTCCGGTCGTTGGACTGTGTGGGAGACTACGTCTCCGTGTGTGTGTGTGTGCTTTGGGGCGTGTCCCCGTGTGTGTGTGCAGGCGTCGTCCTGCGTGTGTGTTTGGAGCATCGTCTCCGGTTGGGAATTTATTCCCGAGTGAAGCCTCACCTAGTTTGGTGAGGGGTGGACGTAGGGAGCCCGTCGTGGTCCCGAACCACCTTAAAATCCCTGTGTATTGTGGTTTGCTTTGCGCACTGGTTTGGTTTATTTTGTGTATCCATCTATATGATCGTGTGGGATCGGTGAACTTGAGAGAATCGGTTTAATGCCTTAATCAACTTCCTTAATTCTATTATATGTCTTTAACTCCACCGTGTGCAATTGTCTTGTCTTATAGTGTTGTTGTTATCGAGCTTGCCAGATCAACAGTTTTGGGTGTTTTAATTGTTATCTCATTGCCTTTGATAAAAGGTCAAGAGTTTTATTTAAAATTTGTAGTCACCCAATTCACCCCCCTCTTGGGTGTCATTGATCGAGGGACCCAACACACCCCCTCTTGGTTGGTGACTCCCTATTCTTTTTGGGCAGATCCCGAATAAGGGGAGATGCTGCCAAAATTTTTATAGAATCTCATGCTGCAATTTACACAAGACTGACTTTTAATCCATATCTCTTCTTTTGTTTGCAGATATAGCAATGGCTTCTGGCTCTGCTGCTGCATCTTCCGGAGCTGTTGGAGCTAGTTCATCGGCCCAGCCAGACATATCTCGGGCCACAGTAAATTGGTTGAACGTGGACAGCTTGGATTTTGGATATGATAGAATAGCTTCAGTTGACGAATCGTCTAATTCTGAAACTGACACAGTGTCGGCGGCCCGGGTATACTCCACGGTGATCGATAGATGTTTCAGGCGGGATAATAACTACCGGCCAGACTTCCCGAAGGATCGCCACTTGATGCCGTTCATACGGACTTTCACAATGGGTGGCTTACGAGATTATCGGATAGCTCGCGTAGTTGAAGCTGCCATCCTTGCCGAGTGAGATAGCCTGAAGGAATCAGTGTATCGCAGCAAGGCCAAATATCTTCCTGGGGAGAAGCGGGACTGGGATGCAGTCCTTAGAATATCGGAGCTAGAACCGGAGAAGAAGATGCTGATCCGGGCACCGGAATTTACACCTGCTCGGTGGGACAATGCTGGCGGCCGAGTTCATAGGGAGAAGCCCGGCTATGGTATGTTCTTGGCACCTATAAAGTGGGGATATCGCGAAGAGCCCTTCGTGCTAAATTGTTCGGCCATTCAGTTCAAGTACCATTTGTCCGCTGGTTGGTTCGGGGACTGCAAAATCACTGACTCCCATCTGTTCCGAGTAGGGGCAGTAGAATTTACTGAGTTTGTTCTGACGGAATATGCCCCTCTGCTGATCAGAGCGGGAGTATACCACAGTGTTTTTGCTTCCAGATTCCGATATCCCATTTCCAGGGGGTTATGCTGTGGGATGTTTGAAGTGTTCTGTCCTTTGTTCAACACTTTTTATACAGCAGAGGGTGAGACATCCCTAGACCTCTGGAGTTTATCATGGCTCTCCGGTCTGCCTATTGACGGTGAACCGTATGAAGAAGTCTGCTTGGCAGACTCTGAGAAAGACAGCTCTGATGGAGAAGGCAAGTACTCCCTTGGCTTCTCTTACCGATATCTGATGAAGGTTTACCGCTCCATCTGTCTGGCATATAGCAGAGGATCCTCCAAAGGCTATCATCCCCGAGAGAAAGGTAGCAAACTGAGGGTTCGGATCAGGCAGTGGCTCTAGTACTTCTTCGACGGTCCCCTGAAATATGCAGATTTCCCCTCCGTGGGTCCTATCGCGAGCAAACAAATAAGAGCTCCCCGCTATAAATCGGCACTGCCATCTTCATTGCGCCATGCGGGCAAAGGTGGTCCTAACCCGGCAGGGGTAGATCCCATCACACACTGTGCAGCTTATTTCACATTCTGGCTGTGTACTTTTGCTCTTCCACAAGGGGACGAGACAGTCATTCGGCCAGAGGCCATATATCCAGCTTGTCAGATGGCATGGGGGATGAAGCTGTCGCTCTGCCTAGTGGCCCTGTGTTTGATATATAAATCTTTGGGGGACCTGTACAAGCATCGGACTCCCCGTTCTTTGAGGACCGTGGGTCCTTTTCATTTCTTCAATGCCTGGGTCTGCAGTATATTCCCCGAATTAGCTCCGAGAACCTTACAGGCAGATACAGTGTCACCCAGGATGATTGAATTTGCCAGCGCTGAGCCTGGTCCCTTTTATGATCAGCTATTTAAAATAAGGGGCCGACTGATAAAGGTACCAGTGGACGCCCCTGGTAGCATACATTTCTGGAGCTTGGCAGCAGGTTCGGCTCCTTTGATTGATCCTCAGAGAGAATGCAAGCTGGAGGAGATAGAAACATATATCCACCCCGTCTCCGGGGTCAACACTGCTCGGCCAATCTTGGAACCGGAGCTGGTGAGATGGGCCATGGCGATTCGGCCCAGTATTTTGGTTTACAGAAAGGGTGGCCTGCTTCTGTTGGAGCCATACTATCCGTTCCGATTTGGGCGGAACTTCGGTTATGACCAGCACATCCCTACATCAGCTGCTCAATTTCCCCTGGATAGCAGGGCCAAGCATGGGTCCACCATTGTCGGCGACGGCCGGTTGTGGTGGGATTTCTATCATCGTCAGGACGATGCAATCTTCAGGGTGCCCACCGTCTCCAACCGTGTTCCCCGGGTAACATCAGAATATATCAAATGGTGGAACATTCGGACCGGCTTTTTCAGGGATGGCAGGGGTGCTTTCTGGGATGTAGCAGAGCGCTCTTTCCTGAAACAGCAGCCTGGGCCGGTGTTTGAAATCCCCGAGGCCCATCTGAGAAAGCTTTATTCGCAGAACCAGAGGGAGGCAGAGAACTATCTGGCCCAGCGTCGAGCTCTGAAGGAAAAGAATTCTGAGCCGCCCGCTCCTGTCTTTGCCGCTATTAACGAAGATAATTTCATAAAGACCTTGAGACATTTATGCCATGTAGGAGATGCTCGCTTGGAGGCACAACAGTATCCATTTCCTGTTGAAGAGCCGCTCCCGACAGTCGCTCATTGGAGGGGTCCAATTGATAAATTTCATCCATATAGGACGTTTGTACGCCGGGAAGATAGAACTCAGACGTACTATAAACAAACGTCCTGGCTATTCATTCTGCTGAGTTTGCATGGATTATCTGCAGAAAGCCCGATAGCTGGCATTTTGAACAAGCCACTGTTTATATCATTTCATTATGTCGATGGCTGGGGCATGGACCATCTTGACTTGTTTCGCTGCCTTGACTTTCGCGGCCATAATGATCTGGCAGCTTTGGTAGAGAAGTGCCAGCTATTTGGTGATGTGTGTTGGCTCATCAAGGAGGCTGCTTCCCGCTCCAAGGAGGTAGCTTACATGTACTGGCCACTTTCTGTATTCTATGATGGCCCGGCAGGTAAGATTTCTTCTTTTCTGATCGCAGTGTTTTCTGCTTAGCATCTGAATTTTGCATCTATTGATCCCATCATCCTTCTGCCATTCTTAACAGACCGGCCCGATATAAAGTGGCAGGGGCTCTACAGGAAGATTATTGCGCAGGCTGAGAAGCCCACTTATTTTGAAGTCCCTGTAGCAGCACCGACTACTACTCCCCTACCTCCTGGCAAGAAGAGGAAGGCTTCTGCAGTCAAGGCTGCAGTTGGGAAGGCCAGGAAGGCCAAGAAGGCCCATGCTCAACAATCGGCTTCGATGGCGATGGACACCGGGACCCCTCTCCCTGACATTCCCTCATTTGATGAGTTCGAAACTCAGAGGGAGGCTGCTCAGGCATCAGTTCAGGGTAACATCAGTATTCTGCCATTGCATTCTTCATTCTCTCTTGCTGGATTTCAGAGGAGTGTTTAAATCTGACCACTCCTTTTTGCACAGCTCAAGAGCCAGTCGCGGCGCCCTCCGAGGTGGGGACCAGGTTGCCCTCTCCCACGCCGACTAGTGAGGCGGAGGGTAAGCATGCCCTTTTCATCTTTTTCTGTTCATTTCAACTTCTTTTCATCGTCCCTCTCACAGGCTTTTCTTTATAGTGATGGCCGGGGAGGAGACTGAGATTACAGGAGCGGCTGGCGATATCACTCAGCCGCGGGAGGGTTACAAGACCCAGGGTAAACGGGGCTTCGCTCCTGGAAGGCACATAGTTACCCGGTCTTCCTCCAAGCAGATGTTAGAATTGATGGCCCCGCCGGTGGACAGAGTAGAAATCTCTTCCAGTAGCTCCGCGGCCGCTTCTGAGGCAAGTGGAGAAGAAGCAGATCTCAGCAGGAGCGATATGGAGGGTGTCTCCAAACCAGAGACCCCATGTGTATGTACCGCCATTGTTTTATCATTTACACCCTCCAAGTTGCTGGTGCCATTTTCTGGAGAGGAGTTACCAGAAGAGTTTGCCGGCCTGGATACCGAGGCGGATATAACTCCTCCTTTTGTGGTTCCATCAGCGGAGCTTTCTTCTTCCCTGCAGTCTTTTGAGGATATTGGCATCACATTAGAAGTGAGTCTTTTCCCTTTACTGTTTCCTTTTCCCCATTTTTATCTGCTGCTTGACGCTGCATTGATCCGTTCACAGGAGTCCCTGTTGCCATCCCGGCGACGAGCGCAGTCGTTGAAGCCACTTTATCCGGCAGCCTGGCTATTGTTCCTGCTTCGGCAGTCGCCTGGGCAGGCGTTCTTGAGATAATTTGCCCTGTGCCGGTGAGGGTGCAGTCCTCCACGGACTTAGCATCGTTGGATCTGAGGAATGCAGGGGAAGGCCCGGCTCTCATCAAGGCTTTGGATTTCAGAGCTGAAATGGACCCAGCCAGGGGTTCTGCCTTTATACCAGCTGCAGTGATGACCATCGCTCCCGAATCAACAGTTCCCATAATATCAATCATGGAGAGCGAACCTTTGCCTCTTCAGACTGTGGCCCCCACAGCCTTGACATTGCAGGAACTGGGCACCGAAATGGAAGAAGGAGAGGTAGCTGTTACAGAAACGGGAGTATCGCCTATAACGGCCCCGGAATCTATCTCCGTATTTTCAAAATCTGAGGAGGAGATGCCTGAAGTTGCATCCGGGAGTGTTCCGACGGCCGCCTCCGAGGAGATGGAGGTGGAAGATCTCTCGGCCACGTCAGAGGTTACGGGCAGAGCTCAGTTGGTGGCTTCGGCAGACCTGCCGTCTTCTTCTTCGCAGCCGGATATCACCCTATGGGCGGATATAGATAGTGAAGTAACTTTTGAAGTAGCTCCTCTTCCTTTGCCTGGCTTCACTTCCCCTGAAAGTTTTGTCTGGCAACATCTGGGCATGTTGCGTCAGCTGGTGGAGTCCCAACCTGGACTAACTTATCCACAGTTGAAGGAGATAGCCGGGCGCTTCACCGCCGGCTTACAGGCGATGGGATGTCCCACAGAAATATGGGCCCAGCGGGTTCTTTTATTGTTGAAATTTGTTCACCGCCGGGATTTCTTGACACACATCATGTCGGACAGATTGGCATCCTTGAAGTTGCAAAGAACGGAGTGCAAGTCTGAGCTGGCAAAGATGAACTCTATCCTTCAGGAGTGACAGCGTCAAATGCAGTCTTTGGCAGAGCGGGAGCATTTCGTGCGCGACCGGATAACTATCCTGGAAGCCGAACTGTTTGATCTCCGAGCTGAGTTGCCGCAGCTAACAACTTATCGACCGCAGCTCGAGGAAGAAGCAACTTTATTAGAGGGGCAGGTGGCATCCTTTCGAGACCAGTCTGTTCGACTGCAGGAGGAGGAGGCTCGGCTTCATGAACTAGGAGCCGCCCCTTATGTGGGTCTTCTGGCATTCGAGGATATCTTCCGACAACCATGAATCATTTGCTCTTTCTTTTCTTCTTTTTACAATGTCCCCTCGGGGCCCTTTATGTACTCACTTCTTAATGAAAAGAAATTTTTGGCTTTATGTGTATCCACCTTCTTTCCATGTGGTTTTATCACTTCAGGGAAGTGGGGTAGTGGTTTTAGCAACCCCTCATGCGAATGGTTCGTATCTGGCAGGAGAGCGTCCACCCCTTCAGAGAAAGGATGGGGAACTCGCTCCACCGCGTGACGGCATCCGAAGAGGTGCTTAAACCGGATTCTGTTGGTAGCGGCAAATGTCCCTCTTGGCAATATGTGCTGTGAGGGAGACAATTTACAGGAATGTGAAAGAAAGGGTCTTATCAGAATAGACGGAAAGTCTAGACTGGGTAGAGGTTATGGCAAGTGGGGCATTTAAAGGGGACATAGTTTTCATCAGAACAGACATAGGGTCTGAGCCGGATGGGTTTTTATCATTGATCGGGCGAGGTGCCGGTCGATCAGCAGTTGGTTTCATCATCGATATTGGGTTTATATCAAAGCAGAGAAGAGTTTAAGTTTTATCAGAATAGACGAAAGGTCTAAACTGAAAGGGGTTTATCGCGGGTGGGACTTTGCCAAGAATGCATAGGTTTCATCAGAACAGTGATGGGTTTCATTGTTGGTGGGACATGCGAAAGGGCATGTGGATTTCATCAGGGCAAACGTAAGGTCTGTCCCAGAAAGGCTTTATCATCGGTGGGGCATGGAGCCAGATGACCGATGGAAGGTTTTACCAATGAAGACAGATGAAGGTATCGCGCCGGTTGGCACGGAACTTTTTGAATTACCATATTACTGACCCAAGTGCCCTTTCGGGTTTTCACCAGAGCCAGCCCCCTCTTGCTTTTGCCCACGCGTCCTTTCGGATTTTCACGTGGCGGGGTACCCGATTTTGCCTGCAGTGCCCTTTCGGGTTTTCACCACAGCTGGGTTTTAGCCATTTTTGCCCTCGTTCAGAATGCCTGAACAAGACTGGCGGGGTATCTCTATTTTTAACCCCATTTTGTCTCTTCTTTTCTTCTCCCTTTCTTTTTTTTTTTATTGAAACCTTGATTCTACAACTGATGGGCGCAGTTTGTGCATATGTCATCATTGATGTGGGTGCTAACATCAATGCAAGGGTTTCATAGGTCTCATCAGGATAGACGTAAGGTCTAAACTGGACAGGTTTCATCGCTGATCGGGCAATGCGCCAATCAATCAGCAACGGGTTTCATCATCGGTATTGGGTTTATACCAATGCAAGGATTTTTATAGGTTTGATCAGGATAGACGTAAGGTCTAAACTGGACAGGTTTCATCGCTGATCGGGCAGTGCGCCAATCGATCGACAACGGGTTTCATCATTGGTATTGGGTTTATACCAATGCAAGGATTTTTATAGGTTTGATCAGGATAGACGTAAGGTCTAAACTGGACAGGTTTCATCGATGATCGGGCAATGCGCCAATCGATCGGCAACGGGTTTCATCATTGGTATTGGGTTTATACCAATGCAAGGATTTCATAAATTTCATCAGGGTAGACGTAAGGTCTAAACTGGATGGATTTCATCACGGCGGGACGTAAAGAGATATGCGGGTTTCTTCGTGGTTACCATATTACCGACCCAAGTGCCCTTTCGGGTTTTCACCAGAGCCAGCCCCCTCTTGCTTTTGCCCGTGCGCCCTTTCGGGTTTTCGCATGGCGGGGTACCCGATTTTGCCTGCAGTGCCCTTTCAGGTTTTCACCACAGCTGGGTTTTAGCCATTTTTGCCCTTGTTCAGAATGTCCGAACAAGACTGATGGGGTATCTCTATTTTTAACCCCATTTTTTTTATATATATATTTTTTATTTTCTTCTATCCCCCCCTTCCTGTTTAGAGGGTGTCAGACCGTGACGACACAAGATCACGATAAGTGGTAGCCTGGTTAGGACGGAGTGTCACTATACCAAGGAAAGGATATCTTGGCTAGGGCGGAGTGCCATTAGGCCAAGGAAAAGGTATCTTGACTAGGGCGGAGTGCCACTAGGCCAGGGAAAGGGTATCTCGGCTAGGGCGGAGTGCCACTAGACCAAGGAAGGGTAGCTCGGCTAGGGCGGAGTGCCACTAGACCAAGGAAGGGTAGCTCGGCTAGGGCGGGGTGCCGCTAAACCAAGAAAAGGTATCCCGGCTAGGGCGGAGTGCCGCTAGGCCAGGGAAAAGGTATCTTGACTAGGGCGGAGTGCCGCTAGGCCAGGGAAAGGGTATCTCGGCTAGGGCGGAGTGCCGCTAGGCCAGGGAAAGGGTATCTCGGCTAGGGCGGAGTGCCGCTAGGCCAAGGAAAGGGTATCTTGACTAGGGCGGAGTGCCGCTAAGCCAAGGAAAGGGTATCTCGGCTAGGGCGGAGTGCCGCTAGACCAAGAAAAAAGGTATCTCTTGCCCGATTACTCGGGGAATATCAGCTGTGCAGCATGATATAACTTTAGGTGTTTACCGTTGAGTGGTGAGAATTGGATCTCCCCTCGATGATTAACAACTATGTAGGCCCCTCCTTCGTAGACCCTTTGTATCACATATGGACCTTCCCAATTGGGATTTAGCTTTCCCTTCGGGTTGGACGCCATGACTTCTTTTTTCTTGACCATGACGAGGTCACCTTTCTTAAATTCTCGTCCTTTTACGAGTTTGTTAAATGCAGTGGCCATGCGGACCTGATACATTTGGATATTCTTCTGAGCTTGGAGGCGCTTCCCTTCCAATTCAGCCAATTCTTCTAACCTTCTTTCTGCATTGGTTTGTTCGCCATGGGCTAGGTCGTATTGGACTGCCACTCTGAGTGACGGGACTTCCAGCTCTAGTGGGACTACTGCCTCTGAGCCGTATACCAAGGAGTATGGTGAGCACCATGTAGGTGTTTTGAAGACGGTGCGGTACGCCCACAGAGCTTCATACATCTTTTCTTCCCAATCCTTCTTATTGGCACTGACGACTTTGGCCAACAGGGTGCATAAAGTCTTATTGAAAGCTTCTGCCAATCCATTTGCCTGTGGATTGTAAGGAGTAGAAGTCCTCCATTCGATCTTATATTTCTCGGCAAGCCGATAGACTTTCTGATTTCTGAAATGACTCCCATTGTCAGATATTATTCGGTTGGGGATCCCAAACCGGAAGATGATGTTTTGCTTGATGAATCTAGCGACCAACTCACCAGTGACTTCTCTTAGTGCTATAGCCTCTGCCCATCGGGAGAAGTAATCTGTTATGGCCAGTATATACTTATGCCCGGCCGAGGAAGTCGGTAGTGGACCGACTACATCAGTTCCCCATTGTGCAAATGGCCAGCTAGGGACTGTAGGGTGCAGAATCGTAGGTGGCCTTCTAGGCACAACAGCATGCTCCTGACACTTCTGGAATGACTTTGCAAATGTGCAGCAGTCTTCAAACATAGTGGGCCAATAGTAGCCCAGCTTCTTGATTTCTATCTTCATCTTGGGGCCAGCCTGGTGGGCACCTGCTGTCCCAGCATGTACTTCTTTCATCGCTTGCCAAGCTTCCTCAGTGGACAGGCAGCGGAGCAGAATCTTCTTGCGTGCATCTGCCATTATTCGGAACAGAGTCCCATTCCTGAATTCATAAGAATCTTTGATTCGCAGGAGTTTCATCTTTTCTTCTCTTTTCTGCGGCAACTGTTGGTGTAAAAACCATTATAGCAGGTGTTGTCTCTAATCAGATGCCTGTTCTGTACTGATCGTGGCGACTTCATTTTCTTCGGGGCAGCCTTCTAGCATGCTGGGGACTTGCCGCCGATTTATAACAACAATGTTCAGTGTCTCATCCGGTGGGACTGCTATTGAGCTGGCTAGCTTTGCCAATGCATCAGCCTGGGCATTATGTGCACGGCCCACATGCTTGAGCTCAATATGATAGAATTTCGCCATGAGGTGCACAGCTTTTTGGTGGTAGGGGTTCAACTCCGGCTTTCGCACTTCGAACTCACCTTGGATTTGCTTTATTATCAACATTGAATCCCCGAATACCTGAAGCATCTGGATACCCATGTTGAGGCTTATATGCAGTCCGATTATCAGAGCTTCATACACGGCTTCATTATTAGTGCAGGGCTTGTTTATAGAACAGGAAGTATGCACAACCTCCCCTTCCGGCGATTTCATCACGATACCGGCTCCGGCCCATATTCTGGTCTTTCCATCGGAGTCCGTCTCTGTTCTAGACGCACCATCAAAGAATAGCTGCCACATAGTTGACTGAGCTTGGCAGGCTTCTAGTGTCTCATCATCGGGTAACTCAGTCCCCAACATATCATTCTCTGGCACAGGATGTTCTGCGAAGAAATCGGCCACAGCCTGTCCTTTTATTACCCTCTGGGGTATATATGTGATATCGAATTCCATCAGAATTACTGCCCATTTACCCAACCGGCCTTTCAGTACTGGTTGAGTCAGTATGTATTTGAGTGGGTCTGCTGTAGATATCAATCTGATTTCATGTGACAGCATGTAGTGCCGGAGCTTTTTAATGGCAAAGACTAGTGCCAATCATGTCTTTTCTATATAGCTGTAGCTTTCTTCTGTTCTGATCAGCCTCCTACTCAGGTAGTATAGAGCCTGCTCTTTGCCTTCTTCATTTATCTGTGCTAGCATTGCCCCCAGGGAACAGTGTGTGGCTGCAATGTACAGTATCAGGGGTTTGCCCTTAATAGGTGCCCCCAGCACTGGAGGGGTTTTGAGATATTCTTTCAGCTTCTCAAAGGCCTCCTGACAGCCATCGTCCCAGAGGAACGGCACATCTTTCATCATGAGCTTGTGAAAAGGGTGGCATCTCCCTGACAGATTTGATATGAATCGTCGGATGTAGGCCAAACGCCCTTGTAAAGATCTCAGCTCGTGGAGATTCCTTGGTGGAGGGAGCTCCTGGATAGCTTTAATCTTGGATGGGTCGATCTCAATGCCCCTGTGACGGACGATGAACCCAAGGAATTTTCCACTGGACACGCCGAAGGCACATTTCATAGGGTTCATTTTGAGCTCATATTTGCGCAGCCTCTGGAACACTACTCTCAGATCCTGCAAATGGTCTTCTTTTCTGCTGGTTTTCACCACCAGGTCATCAATGTTGCACTCTACCTTCTTGAAGAGCAAATCATCAAAGATCTTTGTCATAGCTCTTTGATAGGTAGCGCCGGCATTCTTGAGGCCGAACGGCATCCTTTTATAGTGGAATATCCCCTTCAGAGTGCGGAATGTAGTGTGCACTCTGTCTTCTTCAGCGATCCAGATCTGGTTATATCCGGATGACCCATCCATGAATGACAGGGCTTCATGGCCAATGGTTGCATCGATCATTACTTCAGTAATTGGCACTGGGAAATCATCTTTTGGACAAGCCTTATTCAGGTCCCTGAAATCTACACATATTCTGATCTACCCATTTTTCTTCTTCACGGGCACTATATTGGCCAGCCATGTAGTATATTGGTTCTCTTCAACAAAGCCCACATTGATCAGCTTGTCGACTTCTTTGTTGATCTGATTTATCAGTTCGGGACGCATTCTCCTTGAAGGCTGCTTTACGGGGCTTGCCCCCGGGTTTATCGCCAATCGGTGCTGTGCCACATCAGAGCTCAGTCCCGGCATCTCATCATATGTCCATGCAAAGAAGTCTCGGAACTCTTTCAGAAACTGTATGTACTGTTCTCTGGCAGCTGGTTCTAGCAGTGCACTGAGGAATGTCGGCCTTGGCTCATCCGCTGACCCCAGATTCACTTCTATCAGCTCATCGACGGTGGCCTGGCCTCCGTCCTCAACTTCGGGTGGGGCTTCTTGCAAATCAATAAAGCCTCCCGGGACATAATTCTCTTCAGTTTCATGTTCTTCTGTATCGTTATCCTGCTCATCATCGGATGTCGGCTTATCATATAAGGCTGATACCATCGGATTCTGTTCAGTCTGCCCCGAGGACGAGACTGGTTCAGAAGGGAATTCAAAAGTGGAATCTTCCGCTCTTAGGGATCTTTCTGTTGCAGGCTCCCCTGAAATGTCATCTTTCTGTAGAGCCCGGACTTCTTCCAGAATGCGCTCAAATTCCAGGCATTCTCTCAGTTCTTTGGCCATCTGGTCTTCATCCGGGGTTCCCGTATCAAATTGTGCTTCGGCCTGGAATAGATCCTTCTTGCAGGACGGGTCCTTCCAGCACCGACCCCTCTCAGTTTTATCAGACATCCCTGCTTCTGGCTGGTCATCTTGGGCTTCATTGTCTGTTATGGTTTGATACATAATCTCTTCATCCTCAAAGGGATATTGATCATATCCTATCCCAGGGGAGTCTCCATGCTGGTAGAAGGTAGAGATGACATCCACCTCGGCTTCATAATATTCTTGAAGGGTATAACCCAATCCCGGATGCTGTGTGATCTTCCTCAGTTCCTTATTATCTCGAGGCGGATCCCATAGCTCCCTGAATGCTTTCTTCTGGGCTGCAGATTGTAGTGATGGCATTTGCATCTTGGAGAACATCTGCGAAACCCGCTGGGTAGTATACTCCAGGCCTGTAATCGGCACCATCCGGTTTGCGGCTTCTTCAGGGACCATGCAGTCTTGATCATCTTCTTCGACTGCCTCCCCGGTGTAGAATATGGTAGGCGGCTCGCAGAAGCAAGGGATTTCCATAGTCTTCAGTGGCAGCACTGTTTGGTATTCTAGGCTGGCGACGGGTTTGATTAAACCTCGTGGGACCTTCACCTGTATGCACCTTTCTTTCATTTCTTGATCAGTGCTATCTGGATGGATGCTAGGAGGGGTGATCTGAGCAAAATCATCAGCATAAGAGATGTGAGCTACTTCATGCTTTTCAACATAGCCCCTGGGTGGCGGTGGAGACCAAGCTTTTGCCTTCGTCGTTGGCTTCTTCTGGCTGATCACAGCCTCTTTCTTTTCATCTTTTTGTGACACCTCGGTGTAGTAGGAGGCATCGAGCATATGGCATTCGAACACTTCAAAGGGATGTAGGTCTGCAAACACCCTTTCTTCCTTTTCTTCATGGCAGTATTTTATGCATTGGTGTAGCGTGGATGGCACTATCTGATATTCATGCAGCCACGGTCTCCCCAACAGGGCCTTATACGTGGTGTTGGAGTCGATCACATAGAATCGTACCACGGTAGTGAGGTCGCCCAATGTGAGGTTGAAATCAGCCACCCCGAGAGGTGTTTCACATTTCTGGTTGAACCCAGCAATCTTCATGTCTCTGACCTTGGTAAGCTGTAGATCAAAGTAGTATTTCTGATAGATGCGATACGGGAGAATATTTACAGCAGCCCCGGGATCTATCAGTATCCTGCTCAGCGACTGACAGTTCAGGGAGCCCCTCATATACAACGGCCTGTTGTGACTGGCATTTGGGATCAGCATATCATCTTCTGTGAATGTGACTGATGGCCCCGAATTCACTTCCGTTAAGAGTGCTTCGTATTGTGCCGGCGACTGCAGGGCATCCACAATTGCTTGGCGGGCCTCTTCACTCAGAGAGAGTATCTCCCAGATGGAGAATCTGGTGGGGAGCTTCTTCAACATTTTCATGATTCGACTGCCAACCCGAATATTAGACAGCCTCATCTCCTCTGCCCACCGGGGTCTTGGAGGTTCATGTGGTGCCTGTGGCCTTTGCTGCCCAGTCCCAGTTTCATTTTCTTCATCGGTCTCCCGGAGGGCTTCCTCTATAATGACTGCCCCTGGCTTTGCTAGAGGGCTATTTTCTTCATTTTCTTCATGCTGCTTCTGCTTTCTATCTACCGTCTGTTGGCACTTATTACTTTTAGCTGGAGCAGTGTGAGCCAGTTGCTCGTTTTCTAAGCTGGACAGGAACTCCAGGAATGAAGGGGCTCCTTCTGCTTTATCTTTTCCTTGGTACAAGCTGGCAGGGGGAGGAACCTGGACACCGCGCACCTCTGGTTTCGGGATCTGATAGGGTTGCTCCCCTCTGAACATAATATTATGGTTAGCTGGTGGCGGACGCCCCCATTTTCTCCCAGAACGTGTTGCATGGGCTGAGGTAGAGGCCTCAGCATGATTGGCTTCTAGCGGGGCATCTGATGCTTCTTGTTCATCATCCTCCCCGGGCAGAGAAAAGAGTACCGACAGAGTATTGCATTGTACTGTCGTGACCTTCTTTCCCTTTTTGGCCTTAGGCCGTCTCTTCTTTTTCTGGGAAGTTGGCTTTGCTAGTTCCTGCCCCCAGAAGGACTTAGTCTCATCTTTTCTTTGTTCTGCCTCCGGCTGCTCTTCAATTTTCAACTCTTCGAGCTGCTCCCAGAGTATACAGTCTTTCACCAACAGGTGTTTCGGCTTTTTCTGCTCATACTCATCAAGCTCATTAATATATTGCTGCAGACGCCTGGTTGCAGGGCTTTCTTCTTTATGTGCAGGGAGGGGAGTTTGTCTCCTCCGGTTGCGAGTATGGATCCGGATGACTGGTCCGGTCTCAACTGTAGGCCATATTGGCTTTATTGGAGGCGACTCCGGCCTTGGGGTGACACCCCGGATAACTGCTCCGTTGGTTTTAGCTGCGGGAGTCTTCTTTCTGCTTTTTGTGGGTACCATCTGCCATCCTTCCTGATCTTTCAATGGGGTGAGGAAGCAGGCTTCACAGGTGTGCCTGGTGCATTCTTCAATGGCTTCCCTAGGCAGCTGTTGATAGATTGAGATCATATTGGCGGCCACCCTCCAGGGCGGAAGCTCATGTGGCCGAGGCGGCTTCACCTGGTAATCTCCCAGCTGCAGTTCACCCTTCTTGACCATTCCTTCCATGATATCTTTGAAGACATAACAGTCCTCAATTGCGTGCCCCAACACCCGGTGAAATGGACAGAACATCGGATCATCTTTCTTTTCTGCATCTTCGAGCTTCTTCGGTTCAGGCAATGTTACCTTATTGAACTTATATGCCCAGTTAAATAATGCTGCAGTCTTATCCTTGGGAAAAGAGTAAGCTCTTCTCATCCTGTCCCTCAGAGAGACTTTGTCTCTTCTTTCTGCTGTATCTGCCATCGGGGGAGCTTCATCTGCCCCTTTCTTCCCTTTTTGTTGCTCAAAGGTTCTAAAATCGACGGTGTTGGCCTCAGAGTGTGACGGCCGCCGATCATTGGATTTTCCTTTTGGCATGGCGGGAGCATTGACGGTCGGACGTTTGGACAAGAACGTCTCGACTTTCGCCACTATATTGTTCAATCGGTCAAATGTTTTGACATCTGCACCGATCATTTTTTCTAGCACCTCCCTCCTGAGGTTCTGCTTGCATATCTGCACTGCATCCTCCTGATGAGGAGGTCTTCTGCATCTCATGGCTAGATTTCTCCATCTTTTGATGTAATCCAGTGCGGTTTCATCTTGTTTCTGCCTGGTAGCATACAGCTCTGCTATTGTGATTTCCCTCTCCGTGACATGAAACCTGTCGCGGAATTTTCTCTGCATATCGGGCCAATCAACCACCGATCCTGCTGACAAGCTTGAATACCATTCAAAGGCCAACCCAGTGAGGGATGAGCCAAAGAACTTGAGCAGATAGGCTTCATCGACTGCTAGGTCGCCCATGATTGTAGTGTAGTAGGCTATATGCTCCCTAGGGGAGCCCTGGCCATTGAATTTCTCAAACTTTGGCGGCTTGCTGATGCCTGGAGGTAGTTTCTTGGCAGCATACTGGGGAGGATACGGTACCTTGTACACATCATAAGTACCCGCATCACCACCAGTCTTTTCTGACTGCTTCATTTCCACAATTCTTTCAATCATCTGCTTGTGGGCTACAGCTGGATCTATCTCTTCTGGGAAGAAGTGAGCTTGTTGCTGGCTGTGAGGAGTTGTCATCACAGTGGCGCGCAAGATGGGCGCGGTAGGCTGTGTCTGAGACACAGAGGGCTGGGCTACTGTTTGCTGTGGAACAGGTTGACTTGGTGCTTTGCCCTTATCAGCTAAGAGAGGATTAGCCAGGATAGTTGTTTCTGTGGAGCTGGATGTCTGCCCCGCAGGTTCAGCTTGCTTCGAGACTGACGTAGCTTCCTGTCTCTCATTGAGCTGTCTT
Organism: Amorphophallus konjac; assembly: GCA_022559845.1. Taxonomy (NCBI): domain Eukaryota; kingdom Viridiplantae; phylum Streptophyta; class Magnoliopsida; order Alismatales; family Araceae; genus Amorphophallus; species Amorphophallus konjac. The sequence continues at coordinate 422,866,225 of CM040126.1, read as the reverse complement.
CGGAGAGCATTGATCTCCTGTTGGTATCTTCTGAACATCATCTGGATCATGGGATCCATGGTTGATGGGATTTGTATATCTTCAGAAGTCCCTTCAGCATCATCAACGAAGGGGTTATCTCCATCTTCCGCTGTTACTACATTAACTGTCATAGTGGCAACCCTGCGGGCTTCATCATCAATTTTCATTTTATCTTTTGCTGCCTGGCCTCTTCTTGTGACAGGACCAGGTCTAGTTGCCAGCCTGAGCAATTCATCTGGCTGAATTGGTAGTATATCTTGCCCCCTGGCCAGTCCAGCCATATTGCAGGCGAAGATTTGCATCTTTCCTTTCCGCCTGTAGACCTTTCTTTTTATTTGGCTAGGATATCTGAGCTGGTCAAAGACCGATATTCTTTCTTTGGCTTCTTCCTCGTACGGGTCTTCTTCATTATATCCGGCCCTGGGGCCTTCTTCATAGTCATTCGAATCGGAGGAAGAGGCTTCGATCATCATTTCTTGGAAGGTTTCTTCTTCTTCATCATCCCTGGTGCCCAAGGCACGGGATAGTCTTTGCTGGCCTAGGGCAGAGCTCCCTAGGTAGTGGAAGTAGTCTTGGACTACTTGCTTAGTCTCCTCTGGGTTGCGCCTTTGCGGCTCAGGTCGGAGCATCAGTCTGTCCTGGCCCTTTTGCTGCCAAGCCAGTCTTGTCACCCGAGCATTCAGACGCTCGGCCCTGGGATATTTGAAGATATCAGCCTGTCTGACACAGGCTCCTGATCTTCTTGCAGTAACCATAGTGACTGGTTCACCTCTTCTCATATTGCCAACTTGGCAGCGGTTGGCAGCAACATTGTAGATCTTCTCTTCCCATCTCTTGCCCCTGGCCATGGGATGGGTGTTGGTGAAGTTTTCCCTGGTCTCATATCTTCCGCCCCTCATCATGGGACGAACAACAATCATATTTCTTTCTTGACCCTCAATCTCATCTCTCTTCCCCCGGGTCCTGGGGTAGGCAGCAGTAGCATTTCTTTCATCTTTCTTCATCTCCCTTCTGCCCCCTGCTCTAAGGCGGGCAACAGTGATATCAGTGAGGTTCTCTCTGTCTTCAGCTGGGGCCCAGCTTTGGATCCTCTTCGGTCGCCAGACCTGTTTGTATTTTGCTGGCTTGGGCGCCAGCGGCTTCTTTTCAGCAGCTTCCCAGTTGGCCCTCCTAGCGGCCAAAACCTGGAACTTGTTGTCAGTTGGGATGGTCGGGACGATTCTGTCCGGCCGGACTCCCCTGGGGCGACCGTCGAGGTTGGCCCTAATAGCACCCATCATTATCGTCTTTCCGGAATTGGAAAGGCGACTATCAACAGCAGTAGACCAGTTCCTCCGGTTGGTTTTCTTCCCCTTCTGGGCAGCAGTGGGGACCATGTCCCTTTTCTGGACATGATGGACGTAGCAGGCGACGGCCGTGGGGGCCGTTTTCTTCGGTAAGCCATCCTTGCGATCAGCGGCCTCCACTGGGGCGTTTGCAGCAGCGCCTTGCTCCTCGTTATCGACTTGTAGAAGGTCGGTGTAGACAACGCCCAAGCAGTTGGGCAGCCCGACAGCTGGGGGAAACGAACCGAACGCCAGTGGTACCGCTAGGTACCCCTCCTGGACGTGCATGTCCACTGGTTGCTTGTCGAAGCATACAGACGCGATTTGTGTTGTCATCGTAGTTTCCTGGAAACAGGGAAACACACGGAATCAGAAATTTGAGGGGGGGCCCGCTGGGCCTCCTACCTTAGCGTAAAGATGAAGGGAGACTATGTCCCACCGGGCGTGCCAGACTTGTGGAGCGCGGATTTTATTCCTTTATCGATCTTATCGTTGGTTTATTTGTCTATCGTCTGGTTATTTATTTATGTTTATGGATTTATTGGCGTGCCAGTCACCGTGGTGACGATCTTTTTATTGTACGCTCGATCTGACTTGGTCAGTCGATTGTGAGGTCCGAGTCGGGACTGGAAGTCCGTCATACCCTGAACGCTATGACGTTAATTACGTCCTCCCTAAGGAAGACAACCCTTGATTAAACGCTAAAGGTAGGAGGAAGACAGCGGTAAAACCACATGCTCAAAGGAGACAAAATTCATCTGTTTGCAAGACGTTAAATGTATTCGGACAAAGCAGGGGTTTGTTAATTACGGGACAGATCCGACGGCATATTCCCACCATCTTGGATGATGCCAAGTGGGGAATAGGAAACCACCCATGCAATGGCAAGGTGGGAACCGTAAAGGATCGGGCATAATTGACCCGGAGTCCGAATAGGGACCGGCATGCCATGGCACGCCCCATATGGGTGTGGTAGCACGTTTATATCCCCCCTTCGAGGGGACCATCGGAGGGCATACAAAGGCATGACTCCGTGGGCCGACGGGGTTGAGAGATAATATCACAGTGACCTGGCCAGGTGTGTGTGAATTTCGGCAGCATGTCCCCTTGACTTGGATTGTGCCAAGAGAAGATAGGTCATCACCCACGGAATGCCGGGATGACAACCGAATGAGGATGGGCACCGGGCCCCGGGACATCGCTTGCCTCTGTTTCATCGGTCAATATCCCCTTGAAACCCTTCAGAACGCATGTAACGACATGGCCCTTTAGGTTCATAAGGGTGGAATCCGGATCGGGAATGAGGACTGTAGGGGAGGGAGGCCCTCCCCATTACTGTATCTTCTCAGATCATTCATGACGGTCTCATGGCAGTGGGGAGAGAGTCCCCTGACTGGGCTTCATTGGGCCAAGAAGAGGGGTCTCGGCATGGCTTACTGGTTGGCCAAGGGGGGTTCTCGGCGTGGCTTCTTGGTTGGCAAAGGGGAGCTCTCGGCGTGGCTTTTTGGTTGGCCAAGGGGGCTCTCGACGTGGCTTACTGGCTGGCCAAGGGAGGTTCTCGGCGTGGCTTCTTGGTTGGCCAAGGGGGGAGCTCTCGGCGTGGCTTTTGGATTGGCAAAGGGGGGCTCTCAGCATGGCCTTTTGGTGGACAAAGGGGGATCTCGGCGTGGGGCCTTTGGCTGGGAGAAGCTCTCGGCACGGGGCTTCTCGGCGCGCTCATGGCCGCGCCGGGAGCCTAGCGCCGGGAGGCTGTGGGCTATGGGGTTTTTCACGAAACAAGGGCTTGTCGTTTAGCTGAAAGGAAGGGAAGGCCTCTCGGCCTTACGGTTCTCGGCGGGGAAACTCGCACGCCGAGAAGATGGAATGCAGAAGGATTTCAGGGCTTCAGAGCTCGATAACGATGCTCTGTTTCTAGGATTTCTGGGTCTTATGGCTCAGATTGAGGCCGAATCAGGGATGCATGAGGAGATTTCATGAAGGCCTCTGCTAGAAGGACGCCAAGGGAGCTGAGAGGCCGGATCATCAGGAAGAGGGGAGACCATCGTCGGGGCCTGAGTAGCTTTTATCTGTATACTGCCAGACGTCTGGGGGGGGTCAAGAGATGGCTGTCTCTGATTCCCCAGACTAGCATGATATCATCTGGGAAGCAAATCTGCGATGAAAGAACCCTTGATGCTGGGACCTCAGACCCTAGTCATTCAACGATTGGAATGAGGATCCGGGGTCGCATTCGTCTGCGGGCTCAAATGTATTTTTTATAGCCGGCAGTCCGGGGAACCAAGAGATTGATGTCTCTGGTTCCCGGACAGCACAAGAGGCTTGAGGAACAGACTCAAATACATACGGAGGGCATGCTATTGAAGGGCATGCTATTGAAGCGGGAAGAGGGGAGAGAATAGAACCCAGCAACCCATTGAACAAGAGTGGGGGTTCTACCTTCATCCCTGTTCGAAGAACAGACCCGACTCCGAAGCCTGAGTCATTTCGCCCATGGGGCATTCATACAAACAGTATGCATACATATGGAGACAAAGGAAGATCGTGTTGCCTAAAATCCATCACGGCCATTGCATTTATTTCATCTCACCATCATTTACATCGAGAAACATAAAGGGGAGGAACAGGGAAAGAATCGTATGAATAATCTAAACATCAAGACTTCGACTATTACATACGGAGAATCAATAAAAAGAAGAAAAAGAAACATCGAACATGGGGGGGGGGGAGGGTGGAGCATTGACTCCTCTCCCTCCCCCTATCAGCCCACCTGGAGCCCTTCTTCTTTCCTTTCTTCTGCTTCTTCTTTCGACGGAGACTCTCTCCCTCTCTTTTTCTTTCTCTTTCTCTTTCTGGCTATCTGTTCGCTCTTTTTTTCTTCGTCTCTTTCTTCTTTTCTTTTCTGTCTATCCTCTTTCTTGCTATCTCCTCCTTCTCTCTTCGAAGGGAGGGGGTTTTATAACCCTTTTCCCTTTTTCTTCTCGGCAGACACCCTCACGGTGCGCTTGAAATAAGCTTCCCGGCGCGCTCGAATCCGGCCTCTCGGCGCCAACTCTGGGCTTCGACACAGGCTTTCGGCGCCACCTTCATACAGGCCCACTTGGGGTTTTTTAAATGTTTCATCACCCGAAAGGGCCTTTCATTTATGACATGTCTCGTATCGAAATCGTGATTACGATTTTCATCAGTCCGCAGACATGGTTTTATCAGTCCGTAGACAGGGGTTTTATCAGTCCGCAGACAGGGGTTTCATCAGTCCGTAGACAGGGGTTTCATCAGTCCGTAGACAGAGGTTTCATCAGTCCGTAGACAGGGATTTTATCAGTCCGTAGACAGGGGTTTCATCAGTCCGTAGACAGGGGTTTCATCAGTCCGTAGACAGGGATTTTATCAGTCCGTAGACAGGGGTTTCATCAGTCCGTAGACAGAGGTTTTATCAGTCCGTAGACAGGGGTTTTATCAGTCCGTAGACAGGGATTTTATCAGTCCGTAGACAGGGATTTTATCAGTCCGTAGACAGGGGTTTTATCAGGATTGTCATCTGAACGGTGACAAGACCGGGTATCATCTTATCAATATCGTCACTCTAATGGTGACGAGCTTGGACATCAGCTTTAGTCTGGGAAGACCTCAGCCGGGTGTATAATCTGTGTAGACGATTCTTCTTCTGCTCTGTCTTTTCGGGAGCCTTTACCATCTTCATCTGCCGGTGCTGGCTTCATCTTTATCTCATATTACTTCCGTCAGTAAGTCGACATCTGACTTACCCTGACACATCATCCGCGACTTCTTGGACGAAGCAGTAGTACAGCTCTTCTTAAAGGGCTGGAAGGTCTCATTAGTCGAGTGACTGCTGCTTTATCAGTGCTGCCGTCTGAGTGACATTGGCACCGAGCATCGGCTTTGGCCGACAAGGGCTTTAGCCGGGTGAAAGGTTGATAAGCTTCATCATTAGTCTTTCACTGTTGGTCAGACCCTCTTTTCAATTATGCTTCCACCCTTGTTCATTTTCCAGGTGTCAACACCAACCTGCATGCCGAACTCAAAGTCTAAACCCGGCCCATGGGTCTAGTCGGGTTAGACTTTTAGATCCAACTATATAAGAGCCCGTAGGTCAGAAAAGACTTTACGACCCGACCTAAATTGGGTCAGGCCCGTGGGCCTATCGGGTCAGCCCGGCCCATTGAATAACCCTAGTAGCAGGCCTAGATATTGGGCTGGGGACTCATGGGGCACGGAGGAGAGTAGAGTGGCCTTGTTAACATGCTAGCTAGGTTCATGAATTCACAAAGCTTGGTGAGACGGTGGTAGGGGCAGCATAGGACCACCATGGAGACCGGCCAACCTCTGGCGAGGTCTGGCTTGATGTGCGGTGGTAACAAACCTGACCCGATCCTAATTAAGCAAATGTCAGCCGAACCCATATCAGTGAGCATCTTCAACAAGTCCACATTTAACATAGAAAGTCCAGCGAAACTCATTTTTAACGTCTATTAATTATCTCCACTAAAGATCTTATCACCCAAGTACGTGTGTGGGACACAGAGGAGAAGTTATATATATATGAAGATGCCATGGGGATTAAAGTGAGATTAATTAAGCGGTAGTCTGAGTTGTTTACAAGGGAGAAAGCAAGCATAGGGTTACAGGGAGATAGCTAGTGACCAGAGAAGAAATGGAAGAAAGGAGGTTATTATTAACATCCAGTGTTTTTCTGCCGATGTTGATTGTGTTCGTGATGACATCTGCTATTCCTTCTTCCTCACTCGGCCGGGATCCCTTCGTCGGTCTACAACTCGAAGGTACTCCATATCCTTCCTGCATGTGCTCTCATATATATGAAAACATCTCAGGCACAAAAATGTGAGGATAGCATATGATATCTTAATTATCATCGGAACGCGTTGTAAACCATCACAGCTTAGACAGTCTCCCAACTCAAAGTGTTCCCAAGTATTATGCGTAAGCATGCATGCATGTGTAATTACATATACATGATCGTGCATATATATTTTTATCCGGAAATCGGTACGAGATTGTGTTTGGGTTGTCAATTCTCAGGCGGGGTGATGAGCGAGTTGAAGTGCTGCAACGAGTGCACTTGCGTCGACAATAAATGGTGCATCTGCGCGGACCGCTCCAGGTTTGGCTGCTTCAGGAGCTGCGTATTCTGCCAGTGCTACGACAAGCCGGAGCGCACCTGCTACTGCGTCGACGTGCTGTTCAGCTGCCCTCCGCCGTGCGTGTACTCCCCCGACGCCCCAGCCGGCTACTTGCAAGGCACAGAATATGATGCTTCTCCACATCGATCTGCAGGCTCGACTGGTTCTCAATAATATTAGTTTAGTGCCTGACGGCCAGATCTGCATGCAAGTACTCTCCACATATGAGTTCATGATAGTAGACGCATAAGCTTTGAGCTTTTTCCAGTTTGTCTGCTTTAGGGAGAAAGGGCATTATATCTGAGGAGACGGCTTAATTTGTTGATTTGTATTTCGTCTGTTTTGCCGTATGTTCTTCTGACAGGAAGAAAAACTAGACGTTTTGGTGTTTGTTTTTTCTTTTTTTTCCTATATATTTGCATATGAACTTTGGAGGATGTAATGCACATGCATGTGTATGGCCGGTGCCTTAATTAGGAGACTTCGGGAGAATTTTTAAAAAATAAATCTACATATAATAAAAGGGCTCCTTTGCATGTATACCCCCGTTTCGGGGTCAACATTGCAAGTTTTGCCATCGCAAATACTTTATTGTACACATATGCTTCTTGGATGTATGATGGTGTTGAATATATATAAATGCCTTGAGTTACATGGCATGGCCTTTTTAGATATGGAATTAAAGCACTCATAATATGCTCTTCTAGGGGGTTATTTGATGTGATGTAGATCATCGAAAGCAAAAGGAAATCAAAAAAAAAAAAACTTGGCCTCAACTCGATGTATAAATCCACACAATCAAAGAACAAACCGTTTGAAAAATAAAAAAATAAAAAAAGGACTCCCTAAATGGGTTGAAAGTGATCAGCCCATTATTTAAAGTGAATTAGACCATTAGATATTTGTTTTTTTTTACTTTTTAACTTAAAAGAAGTTTTTTTGGGGGGTTTGCACTGTGGGGGCAGCGTAGCAGCATGTATCATATTTATCAATTATAATTATATAACATTATCAGTTTTAAAATCATTGAAAGTTTTTTGTTTATGGCAATTTTGGACTGAATGCTATGACTATCATCATGTTTTAACGTCTAAACATTTATGGTGTACCAAATGTCTAGAATTAAGAGTAATTACTTCACTTTAAAGCACGTTGAACAACGTCGTCTTTAAAACATCATCTTCGTACCCGTACAATTAATTAGATGACCAGAATACCAATGAGCAGGTCAAATTAAGGACCACAATGTCCTTGTCACAGTATCGTATAGCAAGAATGAACAACTAATTAAGCTTTACAAGTTTTCATCTTAAGTTATTAATGGCCGTTAACCACGCATCGCAGAGTAATTAAGTAAGATGTACGTACGTACACAGGGTTACAATGTGCTTTGTATCTTACATATATACATATTGCCGTACGTCCAGGGAAAGTATATATATACATGTAATTGCACTTGCTGCAATACAAATATACAAATGTTAGTACTCGTATGCATTTCATTCTGACTAATACAAGGTGTATTTGGAAAACCTAAACTCATTAATTTATTACAAGCTCTCTTATTGGAGGGAAAGGAAGTTTCCTTCATCTCCACTGCCCCTCCCCTGTGGCTTGTAATCTATAATTTTTATTCTTGCAGATAATTGATTTATTAATTACATCTCCTAATATTGCAGAAAGAGGAAGTTTCTTTCATCCCCACACAGATTTCCAGCTGTAAGTTGTAAGTTAATGCTCAGATTTTTTAGATTCTGTCAATTGGCTTAAAACTGATGCTGTGAGGCAGGTGACCGATCATGATTGGAAAGCAGCCATTGGCAAAGAAGCTTCTCCCAAAGTACAATCATTTCAGAAACATAAAAATGGATGGGAACCCTAGCTAGGTACTTCTCGTGGTGTGTTTGGAAAAATATTGTCAAAAGATGAGGTTCAGGAAAGGACTGTACTGAGGGGGGGGGGCTTACAAAACAAGCAAAAATCTTAAAAGCATGTGAAAAATCATGAAGAAGCACAAATTTAATTTGAAGCACATAAAATTATTCATACATAACAATGTAAATATGTCAAGTATAATGAAAATATTTTATTTTTAAAAATCATATTAATATAGTCTTCTTAATTACTAAGTGTGCAATTAAATAAACAATGCATCATAATACTTCAATTTATCACAGTTTTGGGCTTCTTACAAACATGCACAATTTGTCTGTAACTGTGCAAGCAAAGAATTGTGCGATTAAAAGGTTTTTTCGTAGACATCAAGATGATTATAAGTGTTTAAAGTTCAGAAATATTGTTAACCATCCTTTATCCTTCCTTATACATAAGAACTTGGCATGCAAAAAATATCAAATGATTGGTTAAACATCAAGATGATTATAAGTGTTTAAAGAAAGAGCTTTTGACACTTTTTTTGTTTTGCTTTTTCACTGATTGGTTAAACATCATTAATTATATCAAATGGGGAAAGAAACGTGATTAATTAGCAAAGGGAGAAGGACCGACAAATTAAAGAGAAACATCATTGTAGTTTCTCATAGCTAAGGCGCTGATCATACTTCTGAAGCGACATATGAAAGATTCATACTAAGAGGATAATTAAGGAGGTCATTGTTAATGTTATCCTTCATGTACTTTGGTGTTTGAATCCTATTTTAGGATCAACCCCACAACATAAATCATGTAATTAACAAGTTAATTAATGGGAAGAAAAGTATGTTAAAAAATCACTCATTCACGTACCGTTGCAAGGCTTGCTGCTTTTGTTCAACATGTCCAATGATGTGCTTATCATATAAAATCTTACAAGTAAGTTAATTGTTGAGGCATAGAGGAGAAAGAAGAAGGTAGCCAAGGGACAAGGTCTGTCAACAGATGTGGATATTATTCGGATTTGTTTCAACTTCACATCTATGATCTTGGATTGTGTTTGGTTCAATATCCCTGTGTTCGCATACGGAAAATATCTTCATTGGTTTTGAAATGGAAACGAATACGTACGGCATCATCCGGTTTGTAATACATCTGTTTGTAAGAGGTAAAATCTAAAATATGGATCCTGCAGTGAAGACCCAAATCCCGAATTAAATGTCGATCGGATCCAACCCACAAGTTCAGATCTAGATCTGAAAATAACATCCGCATCAGAAATCCAAGTTCTTGTGGATCTGAATCTGAAATATAATTTGGAGTTAAGATCCAAATCCGGGTCTAAATTAGGTGTGCACTTCAGATTTGGGTCAAATTTAGATCTTGTATCATGCGACTTGGATCCAATCCGTTGACGCCCTTAGAACTACTCACATTGTGATGCAGTGAAGATGGCGTTGTAAGTAGTAATTATTATTATTTAACTCAAAGGTAATACTTGCAAGGTGAGACGAGGTTTCTCGTTTATCCTTTCACTGCGAAAGGGGATGGACGCTCCACCCTGCCCATCAGGCAAGCGATTTTCATTAATAAAAGTAGTAAAGGGCAGAACAGTATCGAGGGAGGGAGGAGGGAGGAGAGAAGATAAAAGGCATTCAAACTTATAGAGGTGAATGGGGCCAAAGACAAGAGTAGGGAGATAGGCCTGTAGAACAGCTGTGGGATGAGCCCAGAAACAAAAGGCTCGAAAACATAAGAGCCCAAGAAAGTCAGACCAAAGAGACAGCCAGCTATACGTGATGGTGCCCGACGTATTCTTTCCTCCCACCATGAGGTGAAACTTGATCTCAATCTTCCAACGTGATAACAAGGGTTTTTGAGACTAATCAGATGGTTTTGTCAAATTTTGTGATTGGGCTAGACGACTGGCCTAAACTATTGTTAGAGTGTGGATTCAGAACTCTTTTGCTCGTGCGCTTCTGCACGGGATCACACTCTGCCTCAGGGGAGCATCCTCAGCTCAGGGGAGCATGGCGAGCATATCGCATCTCCAGGGGAGCATTCGTTGCTCCAGGGGAGCATCTTTCGAGTGCTAGGGAAGCATTCGTTACTCCAGGGGAGCATATGCTGTCCGGGTCTAGCAGGGAAGCACATGCTGTCTCTGGAGGGCATTCATTGTCCAAGGAGAGCATCACTGGCGTCAGGGAAGCATGCATTGCGGGTTCAAGGCAAGTCGATATCACTTGGGATGCGTCGACCTTGTCTTGGCAATGCGTCGACCTTGCCTTGGCAATGCTTTGACCTGACTGATGCTAGGGGAGCATCTGTAGCCGCTGAAGGGTATACTCGGTCCCAGGAGAGCATCCGGTGGGACAGGCGAGCATGTACGTCTAATGTATCCCGGAAGAGGGTTTCTATTTATCAGGGGTATTATTGTCCTTAATGCCCTGATTAATGACGTCCTAATCTCCTAGTATAAAAGGGTGGGCTGTCTCTTTGTATTGTAACATTGTGAGTGATTACTAGTGGAATCCTGTTGCGGCCGTGGACGTAGGAAGGCATCTTGCCTCCGAACCACGTAAAAATCCCTATGTGTTCTTGTGTGATTCTTCTTCTCTCCCTTCTTCCTGCTCTGCTGTTTGTCCTCCTCATCTGGGTACTCCGTGTCTATATCCCCAACAACTGGTATCAGAGCCTTGTTCTGGTTCGAGGGAGTAGTGGGAGCAATGGCGGCAGATGAAGGAAAGGTGAGGATCGACAAGTTTGATGGCAAGGACTTCGGTTTCTGGAAGATGCAGATCGAAGACTACTTGTATCAGAAGAAGCTGCATGAGCCGCTTCTTGGAACGATACCAGAAGGGATGAAGAAAGAAGATTGGGATCTACTAGACAGACAAGCACTCGAGTTGTTCGCTTGACGTTGGCTAGAAACGTCGCCTTCAACATCGTGAACGAGAAGACCACGGCAGGATTGATGAAGGCACTATCAAATATGTATGAAAAGCCCTCAGCTTCAAACAAGGTATATTTGATGCGTCGCTTATTTAATCTGAAGATGGCCGAATGTGCTTCTGTTACAGACCACATCAATGAATTCAATGTGATTACAACTCAGTTGAGTTCTGTAGAAATAAACTTTGATGATGAGGTTAGGGCCTTGATTATTTTATCCTCCTTACCTAAAAGTTGGGGTGCAACTGTGACGGCTGTAAGTAGCTCTTCCGGTTCAAGCAAGTTGAAGCTTAATGAGGTTCGAGACTTGATTCTAAGCGAAGATATTCGCAGAAGGGAATCCGGTGAAGTCTCAGGTTCTGCTCTGAATACAGAGAGCAGGGGAAGAACAAACCAGCGTGGACAAAATAGTAGCAGATCCAAGTCCAAGAAAATGAGTCAGTCTAAGCCCCGCGGAGATGGCTGTTGGAATTGTGGTAAGAAATGACATTTGAAAAGGGACTGTAGGCTCCTGAAGAAAAAGAATCAGAGTCAGAAACATGAAGAAGATTTTACAAATGCTATGACAGAAGAGGTCCATGATGCACTTATTTTAAGTGTTAATAGTCCCATTGAATCGTGGATCCTAGACTCTGGAGCATCCTTCCACTCTACCTCACATAAAGAAAGTATGCAAAATTATGTTGCTGGAAACTATGGGAAGGTTTATCTTGCTGATGATGAGCCATTAGACATTGTGGGGAAGGGTGATGTCCAGTTGAAGACAGCAAACGAGACTATGTGGAATTTGAAGAATGTCAGACATATTTCAGGTTTGAGAAGAAATTTGATCTTTATTGGTCAACTGGATGATGAAGGATATGTCACTACCTTTGTTAGTGGGTGCTGGAAAATAACCAAAGGTGCCATGGTTATAGCACGAGGTAACAAGACTGGAACCCTTTATATGACCGCAAACAACAAAGACACATTGGCAGTGGTAAATTCAGAAGTTGAATCCAAGACCTGGCATTGCAGACTTGGACACATGAGTGAGAAAGGAATGAAGGTGCTGGCAGCAAAGGGGAAGTTGGGTGACTTGAAGTCCATAGACATTGGGCTATGTGAAGATTGTATCTTCGGAAAGCAGAAAAAGGTCACCTTCTCCAAAGTTGGAAGAAGTTCTAAGCTAGAAAGGTTAGAACTTGTACACACATATGTGTGGAGACCAGCCCCTGTTCGATCTCTTGGAGGCTCACTCTATTATGTCACATTCATCGATGATTCTACTCGGAAGGTATATGTTTATTTTCTTAAAAATAAATCTGATGTTTTCTCTACCTTTGTCAAGTGGAAGGCAGAAGTGGAGAATCAAACCGGCGCAAAGATCAAGTGTCCGAGGTCTGACAATGGTGGAGAGTACAGCAGCAAGGAATTCAAAGATTTCTGTGCACTGCATGGTATTCATATGGAGAAAATAATTCCAAATACTTCACAACAGAATGGAGTTGCTGAACGCATGAACAGAACCCTGAATGAGAGAGCAAGGAGCATGAGATTACATGCTGGCCTACCGAAGACCTTTTGGGCAGATGCTATCAACTGTGCAGCTTACCTGATTAATAGAGGACCCAGTGTTCCTCTAAATGGTGAGATACCAGAAGAGGCTTGGACCGGTAAGCAGGTAATTCTTTCACACTTAAGGGCATTTGGTTGTGTTTCATATGTGCATATTGATTCCAATGATAGAGATAAGTTGGACCCCAAGTCAAAAATGTGTTTTTTCATTGGATATGGCTCTGATGATTTTGGATACCGTTTCTGGGATAATGAGAATAGGAAAATCATTAGAGAAAGGAATGTTATATTCAATGAGAATTTATTATACAAGGATAGATCTGTCATGAAATCTGAAGATGCATGTCAAGAATCTCAGAAATCTGAACATGTTGAGTTGGAGGAAATTTCAGAAGATGATGTGTTGAAGGGATTTCAAGGAAATCCTGAAAACACTGTAGTGCAACCAGAGTTTATCACACCCGAGGTTCAACCAAGAAGATCAAGCAGATTGCCTAAACCGACTGAGCGGTTTTCTCCTTCTTTGTACTATTTGTTGTTGACTGATGCTGGTGAACCTGAGTGTTTTGATGAAGCTATGCAGGTGGAAGATTCTATCAAGTGGGAGTTGGCAATGAAAGATGAGATGAACTCCTTACACAAGAATAAAACTTGGGTGTTGACTGAACTACCACCTGGCAAGAAAGCTTTGCACAATAAATGGATTTATCGGATAAAAGAAGAACATGATGGCAGCAAGAGGTACAAAGCAAGGTTGGTTGTGAAAGGCTTCCAACAGAAGGAATGTATTGATTATACTGAAATTTTCTCTCCAGTTGTCAAGCTAACTACCATTAGACTGGTGTTGAGTATTGTTACTGCTGAAAACCTACACCTAGAACAACTTGATGTTCAGACTGCTTTCCTCCATGGCAATTTGGAGGAGGATATCTATATGGCACAACCGGAAGGTTTCCATGAACATGGTAAAGAAAATCTTGTTTGCAAATTAAACAAAAGTTTATATGGTCTGAAGCAAGCCCCCAGACAATGGTACAAAAAGTTTGATGGATTTATATGTAACAATGGTTTCATTAGATGCAATATGGACCATTGTTGTTATCTGAAGAAGTTTGATAATTGTTACATCATACTACTGTTGTACGTGGATGATATGCTAATTGCAGGATCAAGCATGATAGAGATTAACAATCTGAAAATGCAATTATCAAAGGAATTTGCTATGAAGGACTTAGGAGCAGCAAAGCAAATTCTTGGGATGAGAATTGTGAGAGATAGAACAGCTGGCACTGTGAAGCTATCTCAAGAAGGTTACATCCAGAAGGTGCTGGGCAGATTCAACATGCAGGATACAAAACCAGTTAGCACTCCTTTGACAAGTCACTTCAAGCTGTCTAAAGAGCAGTCACCAAAGTCTGCTGAAGAATGTGAATCCATGAAGAAAATTCCTTATGCATCAGCTGTAGGAAGTCTGATGTATGCCATGATTTGTACCATGCCGGATATAGCACATGCAGTGGGAGTTGTGAGCAGATATATGGCAGATCCGGGCAAGCAACACTGGGAGGCAGTGAAATGGATCCTGAGATATCTAAAAGGCACCTCAGGCAAGTCACTTTGTTTCAGGAAAAGTGATGTTATCTTACAAGGTTTTGTTGATTCAGATCTTGATGGTGATCTGGATACCAGAAGAAGTACCACTGGATATATTTACACCTTGGGTGGCACTGCAGTAAGTTGGGTTTCAAAACTTCAGAAGGTTGTTGCTCTCTCAACAACAGAAGCAGAGTATGTTGCTATCTCTGAAGCTAGCAAAGAGATGGTATGGCTGAAAAATTTTCTGAAGGAGTTGGGTAAGGAACAAAGCAATAGTGTGTTGTTTTGTGACAGTCAAAGTGCAATTCACCTTGCCAAGAACCCAGTCTTTCATGCAAGGACTAAGCACATACAACTGAAGTATCACTTCATTCGTGGTTTGCTTGAAGATGATGTTTTGCTGCTGGAGAAAATACTTGGTGCAGAGAACCCAGCAGACATGTTAACCAAGGTGGTTACCACAGAGAAACTGAGGCTGTGCAAGACCTCAGTTGGCCTCCATAGATGATTGATGGAGGGATGCCGTAGCAGTTTATTTCTACTGTTAATACATTGAGAGGTTTACTTTCTTTGGAGTTCAGACTCCAAGTGGGAGATTGTTAGAGTGTGGAGTCAGAACTCTTTTGTTCGTGCGCCTCTGCACGGGATCACACTCTGCCTCAGGGGAGCATCCACTGCTCCAGGGGAGCATGGCGAGCATATCGCATCTCCAGGGGAGCATTCGCTGCTCTAGGGGAGCATCTTTCAGTGCCAGGGAAGCATTCGTTACTCCAGGGGAGCATATGCTGTCCGGGTCTAGCAGGGAAGCACATGCTGTCTCTGGAGGGCATTCATTGTCCCAGGAGAGCATCACTGGCGTCAGGGAAGCATGCATTGCGGGTTCAAGGCAAGTCGATATCACTTGGGATGCGTCGACCTTGTCTTGGCAATGCGTCGACCTTGCCTTGGCAATGCTTTGACCTGACTGATGCTAGGGGAGCATCTGTAGCCGCTGAAGGGCATACTCGGTCCCAGGAGAGTATCCGGTGGGACAGGCGAGCATGCGCGTCTAATATATCCCGGAAGAGGGTTTCTGTTTATCAGGGGTATTATTATCCTTAATGTCCTGATTAATGACGCCCTAATCTCCTAGTATAAAAGGGTGGGCTGTCTCTTTGTATTGTAACCTTGTGGGTGATTACTAGTGGAATCCTGTTGCAGCCGTGGACGTAGGAAGGCATCTTGCCTCCGAACTACGTAAAAATCCATGTGTGTTCTTGTGTGATTCTTCTTCTCTCCCTTCTTCCTGCTCTGCTGTTTGTCCTCCTCATCTGGGTACTCCGTGTCCATATCCCCACAAAACTACGGCAAAATATTTTGATTGGTTTGGAGGAATTGGAACTTAGAACCTACATAATACTATGTCTAGATTGTTAGTCGCTCATCCTGCAGTAACCTGTGGCCTTCACAATTGGGTCAGTGCAATCATTTAATTCGATCCAACATAAAAGTTATTAGCTAGAAGCTACTTACTAGCTAGCTCCAACATAAAAATTATTGAATGGATTTTACTTTAATGCTTAAACTATTCACTTCTCCCTAATAACCCCTTTTTTTTACCAACATATTAAACTCCAATTAGAACTTTCAACTCGAAAAAAGATGGCAACATCATGGTTTCCACAATCTCACTCCTTCTCAAAATATTTAGAATGAGTGACATGAGAATTCAAATGTCTTCTCCGAATTGGCTTGGCATCCAAATTTGGGTTGGTGCCAATTAGTAGAAAGAGTAACATCTGCATCAAGTTTTGTCTTATCCCATTGGGATGGATAGGTCGGGAACTATCCTGGTATAATATTGGTTGGCCAGACTCAGACTAACCGGGTTTAATTAGATGTCCAAATTAACTCTTTTTTGTTTTTTGTTTTTTGTAAATCTACTTATATTTGCTCATTACCGTATATCATTTACTGAATTCTTCACGGTACGATAGGAATTCGTCCAACTTAGACGTGTGTGGTATGATTCGACAAACCTTTACGTCGCCAAGAATTTTCTCTTTTGCTCATGTTGAAATGCTTGCTTTCAAACTTGGGAAGCGTTCAACTTGGGAAAAGGTTCTCAGAAGACTCCTTCCACTTTGCAGAGTCACGTGGCGAGGAATTACATGAGTTGGGTTCCCACTTTCAGAATCTTCCCCGTAACATATCAGATCAGAGAGAGAGAGTGTGTGAGTCTCACCCTCATCTTTCACACACAAATCTTTTAATCGGGTCAAATACCTTATTCAAGTCAAATGAGTTGAATAAGTTACGCTACCCCATATCAAAGAGAGTCTCAAAGGACTGTTATGATAATGGAATAGGCGAATGTAGGATGGCTTATTCCCCGATGAGTGGCTAGTTTCACCTATGACTGTATTATGACGAATTGCATGTTCAACCTTAACCCTGTTCGCTTACTTCGTTCGTCCGATTAAGACGAATTGCGTATTCAACCTTAACCCTGCTCGCTTATCAAATTTCACAAGGGATTAAGAGAACATTGTTCTGGATATTTACCTTTTTATTGATTTTTAGTTTAATTTCATATATATTCTCATTGCATGTAAAATATTAAAACCATTGTTCTTAGTCATCAAATATCAAACATACCATCGTTATTAATCTAAAACACAAAAATGTGACTAAGTGACAAAAGTGACCCCAACGTTCATATCGACCTAAAACCTCTCAGCACAAATCCTGAGGTATGTTCATCGTTCAGTGATATTTCAAACATTTGTTTGAATATGATAATATATATGATAACAACTAACTATATTAATTTTCATATTTTTCATATGAGGAGAGTATGTGTAAAATTAGTCCTCGATTCTTTTATTGAAGAACATTGGTGAGATTAACATTGTTTCACAAGTTAGTGCCTTTTCTAAAATAATTGATAAATTTGTTTTTTAGATGATCTAGCAAAATATTTGACAACTTGATTTGAATCAAACAGAACACCAAGTTTTAAACATATTCTTAATCACAAGTACCCTTTTAGCTTCAATGCAAATCATCGATAATTACATGTATATATAGACATGGTTTGTCAACCCGTTTGTATCG
The DNA here is from genome assembly GCA_022559845.1 of Amorphophallus konjac. Taxonomy (NCBI): domain Eukaryota; kingdom Viridiplantae; phylum Streptophyta; class Magnoliopsida; order Alismatales; family Araceae; genus Amorphophallus; species Amorphophallus konjac. The sequence continues at coordinate 422,848,647 of CM040126.1, read as the reverse complement.
GTCGTACCGGTCTTTCACCGATACGGTACGATAAAGGTTGGTACTGTTACGTACCGAGATAAAAATATATATATATTATATATATATATATGTTAAAAAATAAAATAACTCAATTTATTTTATATCCCAGTTGGTTAATTGATGTGTGGTTTTAACATATGTCCCTGGTTCAAATCCCACCTCACACATCGTTGGTCGTCTTAGTCTGTGACTGGGACGGGACTAGACGGGACAGACGATTCAGGCCATCCCGTCTCGGTTTGACAAACTTTATATATATATATATATATATATATATATATAAGTAATTATGAAAATTATATGTCTGAATTGTCAAATATATCCCTGAATAATGTAAGTAGTTATAGTTATATCCTCATCATAGCCTAAGTGCAGTTTAAATGTTGAAACGACGAATCTGCAAATTTTATAGAGGTTTGATGACATCTAAGTAACAGAACAAAGAGTAACTTTGGAATGTTTCTCTATGTCCCTCAACTGAGAGGACTCTTCATTATATACAAGTGTTACATGTACATGGGGAACTATATATCCTCTGTTTTCGAGATATTTTTTGAGAATAAGTTTTGTTACAACAACTTGTTATGGATAAATACAACATAAACAGAGGTAGTCATCTGGACGAAGATTAGAGATCAGCTGACGATGAAGTCGTTACAGCTGGCTGCATGGGTTGTGCACGTGCCTCAATACTCCTTGGCAAGCAGAATGGAGAAAAATCCATGTTGAGCTTGGATCGCAGCATTATGAAGCCCTGATGGGACAATGGTTTAGTAAGAGTATCTACGACTTGATCCCGTGCAGAGAGGCAGGAAACCTGCAAACTAGCGTTTGGCGACAACTTGTTCACGAACAAAATGGTAGTCAATGTTTATGTGTTTCGTGCGAGCATGAAACACGGGATTGACTGCCAAATAAGTTACACCAATGTTGTCACACCATAGTGTGGGGATATCATCAAGAGGAATGTGAAGTTCAGAGAAAAGAGATTGAAGCCAAATTAACTCGGCAGCCTCGGTGCTAGAACAGGCCACGGTAGCTCGTTTCTTGGCACTCCAAGAGATCAAATTACGGCCAAGATAAAGAGCATAGCCGCCGGTAGATCGCCGATCATGAGCACATCCAACCCAATCGGCATCACTAAAGGTATGTAGACGAAGACTCAAGTCACGGTGCAAAAGAAGACCATGTTGGAGAGTTCCTTTCAAATAACGAAGAATACATTCGACAGCAGCCCAGTGTGCTTCGGTAGGAGAGTGCATGAATTGGCACACTCTATTGACAGCAAATGTGACATCTGGCCGAGTTATAGTAACACAATGAAGACCACTAACAATGTTGTGGTAGTGAGTGAGGTCCGCAAGGACGGGAGACGATGCCATGAATGAGGAATCAAGTGCCATGGGTGTGGAATATTGAGGCACGTGCACAACCCATGCAGTTGGGCTTCTGAGTTGCAGCATCCTGGCCCTTGATTGAGATTGAAAGGAAGGGGCAAGGACTTCCCAAACGTCGCGTGAGGTGTGCAGGCTAGCGAATAGCCATGCAAGGATTTGTTGATCTCATTTCTTCCGGGTGGTGTGGGCTGGGTTTAGAATTAGGGAAGCTGGGGTTTCAGAAGATTCTCCCGTAGGTGCTAAACTAGATGCAGGAAGAAACGCCAGGGGGCAAGTGTTTGTGCCGTCCACAAATTCGAACAGATCACAACTTCAGAGGAGCAAGCTCACACTTCAGCTTCCATTGTCTGTGGTTGGTTTTGGTGAGTGGAATGATGGGGAACAATAACAAGAAGATTGTTGGAAGCAGAAGCAAGAGTTGTGGTGAGGGCCATTGAAGATAGAGGAGCGGATGCAATGGGGCTCTGTTGCTCTGATACCATGACAGAACAAAGAGTAAATTTGGAATGTTTCTCTATGTCCCTCAACTGAGAGGACTCTTCATTATATATAGGTGTTACATGTACATGGAGAACTATCCTCCAGTTCCGAGATGTTTCTTGAGGATAGATTTTGTTACAACAACTTGTTAGGGATAAACACAATATAAACAGAGGTAGTCATATGGACGAAGACTCGGGATCAATTGATGACGAGATCATTATAGTCACCTGCATGGGTTGTGCACGTGCCTCAATAAGATCACATGGTTGTATGGATATTTTTGAATTTTTACATCTTTGACTGTCTTCATGGTATTTATATAAAACTATTCCTTCAAACTTAAACAGCATAAAGACAGGAAGTGTATAATGAAACTATTTAGATGTATTCATAGGCATACTTAACAATTCATATAAATCAGAAGCATGGTATTAAAATCCCAAGATTACATGCATGTATCTTTATATATGTGCATATATTCATATAATGCTATCAAATAATTACACTCAATCTATATCCACTTAAAATCAAACTACCAGCTTGGTTCTTTCAACCACCCATGGCCCTAGACGACCTGTTCTTTCTGATTTGTCTCCCCTGTACTTTGGCATGCATAGTCCGACACCTTTCAGCAATAAAGACCATATATATATATCTTTGACACATTGACATCTTTTCTTCGCCAATCATCCACTAACTTGTGGAATGAATGGTGCCACCATTAGAGGGATGACTTTTCCCACCTTCGCCACAATTCACAGTGGAAAGAGATTAGAAGAAGGGCGTAACGAAGGAAGAAGACTTTCTCCTTCCACCTTCCCCATCCTAAAATATGCCTCCGATTGGCGCATTCTTATCATCAACAGAGGAGCCATGTCTCCTATGATGGGAAAAATAAATTTGATACGAATAAATCTAGACAGACCGGATCACGTAGCGGAAAAATCAAACGGAACACATCCACATGAAACATCAAGATTTACGTGAAAAATCCCTCCGATGCGAAGGGAAAAAATCACGGGCAAGTTAGAGGAGAAAATTCACTATGATTATAATGAATGTACAGATTACTCAGAGTCTCTTGCCAAGACTTGAGTTAGAATTACAAGAGATCAACTGGGATTCAATAACAACTGAACTCTCCTACTCGATCACAGTAGAACCTACTGCAAACCTGATCGTCCCTGTAGTAAGAACCTTGTTCAGCTGATGAAGATCTTCCCTTCTCTTCTCCTATAGCAGCACCTTCTTCCCGGAGCTACATCATCCCCTCTCTTCACCCTTGATTGCCTCTTTGATCTCACCTTGTCCTTAGGATTTTAGACCCCAATAAGATGTTTTATACATCTAGGGTGGTCAAGAGACAACCTAGGGACCACATCCATTAATCATGGCTTGTCCCAAAGCCTTTGGAATTAAACAAACCAAGGATAATATCTCTTCTCGTCCATGGGAAAGAAGTCAACATTGGCTGCCTCAGGGCTGTCGGTCGACCAGACGCACAGGGGCGGTCGACCGAAAATTCACAGGGCTGAGAGTTTTGCTCTCTGGCAATTCCGGTCGACCGGGACAGATCCGGCGGTCGACCGAACAGTGACATGGGCCGAAATGATAAATGGGCCATGGGCCCAACAACCTCCCCCTTCAGTCCATAAGGGAGGCTGTCCCGTGACTTCTCAGTGTGTAGTCATGCCGACCAGTCGTCGGCAAACCTCTTATCTTTCTTTTGGCAAAGTCTTCGTCAACATGTCTGCCCCATTGTCATCTATGTGAACTTTCTGAAGCTTCAGTTGCTTCTCTTCAAACACATTTCTAATCCAGTGGTATCTGACATCAATGTGCTTTGACTTAGAATGAAGAGTTGGGTTCTTGCACAAGTGGATGGCGCTTTGGCTGTCACATTACACCACATAATTTTCTTGTTTCAGCCCCAATTCATGTAAGAATTCTTTCATCCACAACATCTCTTTGCAAACTTCTGTAGCAGTAATATATTCCGCCTCTGTGGTGGAGAGAGCAATACACCTTTGCAACCCGGATTGCCATGACACAGCTCCCCCTGCAAAAGTAAGAACAAAACCTGATGTAGACTTCCTTGTATCAATATCCCTTGCCATATCTGCATCTATGTAACCTGTCAGAATAGGTGGTCCACCCCCAAAACTTAAACAAATTTTGGAGCTACCCCTGAGATATCTAAGGATCCACTTCACTGCTGCCCAATGCTCTTTTCCTGGATTTGCAAGAAATCTACTAGCAACACCGACTGCATACGCTATGTCCGACTTCGTACATATCATTGTATACATCAGACTTCCGACTGCTGAAGCATAAGGGACTTTCTACATTTTCTCTTTCTCCTCTTCATTTGTTGGACTCTGCTCTGAGCACAACTTAAAATGACCTGTAAAAGGAGAACCAACTGGCTTTGCATTGCTCATACTGAACCTGTCCAACACCTTCTCAATGTACTTCTCCTGTGACAGCAATATTTTCTTGGCTTTTCTATCATGAGAAATCTGCATGCCCAGTATTTGCTTTGCTTGCCCCATGTCCTTCATTGCAAAGGACTTGCTAAGTTCCTTCTTCAGCCTGTCAATCATAGACATATATTTCCCAAGGATAAGCATGTCATTAACATATAATAAGAGAATAATGAAATTCTCATCAAACCATTTGATATATACACAATGATCTGAAGCCGTTCTTTTGTATTCATGTTCAGCCATAAATAAATCAAACTTCTTGTACCACTGCCTTGGAGCTTGCTTCAGCCCATACAAGCTCTTTCTCAATATGTAGGCAATATTTTCTTTACCTATGAGTTTGAATCCTTCTGGTTGCTCCATATACATTTCATCTTCTAAATCACCATGGAGGAAAGCTGTCTTCACATCCAGATGCTCAACCTCCAAGTCCAGGCTAGCAGCAAAACCTAGAGCAACACGAATAGAAGATATTTTTACAACATGAGAAAAAATTTATAACCAATTTGTTCTTTAATGCCTTCCTTCCCTTTGTTAGCTGCACTAAATCATAAGTGTGGTTCTTCTGTAGAGCATCCATCTCTTCCTACATAGCTCCTAACCACTCATTTTTCTGCGCACTTTTCATTACCTCTTGGTAATACTCTGGTTCACCTGCATCAGTAAGCATTACATACTCATATGTAGGATACCTTTTGGAAGGATGATATTCTCTGGAAGATCTTCTCAGTTGAGGTTCTATAGGAGGTTGCTCCTCATCTACTTCCTGTTCAACATGTTCTACAGGTAAGTCAGCATCTACCTCTGCACCATCTTCATGCTCATCTCCCCCATCACCCTGACATATTGGAGGAGAGACTGGATCACAATCTGCTAAGCCTTCCTCAGAAGCCTTTACTGGTGCCTTTTTCTTGGAGTCTTCAAAGGTTTCATCTTCAAAGAAGATCACATCTCTGCTTCTGAATACTTTCTACTTTTCTGGATCCCAAAGCCTGTAAACAAATTCATCACGTGAGTACCCAAGAAAAATATATTCTTTTATCTTACCATCCAACTTGGACCTTTCAATGTCTGGATTATGTGCAAAAGCACGGCAGCCAATGATGGGGACATCAGAGCAAGACCACTAACTTTTTATTTTACATTTAAGTCCTTTTAGTTTGCATTTATATCCTTGAGAAAAATATGTATGCAATTGTAAGGCTTTATAAGTCAATTTGTCATTCCCTAATGATCTTTGGGTTTTTATGTAAAAGACCATGTAGGCCATGCAGGACCCTCCACTCATTCCTCATTGGTCCAAGTGGCATCTTGGGATCCATGTGGGGCTGGTCAAAGGTCCTATGTGGCTTCTAGATGGATTGACCATTCAAGGGGGACAAGTGGTAAAAAATGTCCAAGATGCCTCCCTTATAGTCAAGGGGGCGCCCACCTTATATTGATATTAAATGTTGTTCCAAATCACATGGGAGAAATACTTATGATCACCCCCATTTACCCCTCCTCTAACTTAGATCTGAGATTAGTTAGGGTCATTTTACATTTCATACAAATACCATGTAATTCCCATTTTAGTAGAATTAATGAAGAGAAAATTTTGAATTTGGTTGGAGCCAAAGAAGGGTGCGCCTTCCTCCTCTCTCCTCTCCCCTCTTACAGATAGATTTCTGCCAAATTTAGGGTGTGAATCCCTTCTATCTTCTCCTTATCCCCTCTGAGTTCTACTTCTACTGCTGCCGCCGCCGCCTTCGTGCCGCCATCGCGCCGCCGCCACCATCGTCGGAGTTCTGCCCAAATCAGGACAGAACCTCCATGTCCAAATTTTAGCTCCTAATCTACGGATCTGATGGAGCCCAAATTTTGAGGGTAGGTTCATCATGCCAATACCCTCTCCCAAAAAATGTTTCTCAATTTCTAACCTTCGTTTTCTATTTTTCCAATTTCGTGTTCTCCAGCCTTCCAGATCTGTCTATGTTCTATTTTATGTCATAGCAACCCTGTGTTTCCATTGTTCGGCCCCCTTCCCCTTTTCTGATTGAGTCCAAATTTGGATTGTGTATTCTGCCCACCAAAACCCATCTCCAATAATTTTTCCTCGAATTTAGGAGCTCTTTTCCCCTTCCAAAAAATTAAAACTCAGTCAAATTTCAGTTCTGTCCTATGCAGTCCAGATCCGAACCACCAGTGTCATAAATTCCGTTTCCCTTATTAAACCTTCACTAGAAAATCTACAAAACATACTCTCGTCTACCTTACTTATCCTTCTCCAACTTTCATGAAGAGGTCAACTTCCAGATCTGAGGTTAAGCCACGGTCAACGTCTGTTCTCAGAAAAATCCATTTCTATATTGAGTTTTCTGAGTCTGTTAGTCAGTCTGTTCATAAATCCACCATGAAAAATCTAGAGCCCTAGAAATTCCTACCATAGTCCTTTATCGAAGGATTTTGAGTTAGCTTTCCAACGGCACCAGTCTCGCGTCGATCTGACGTCGGGATTGATCGCAGCAGCTGTTCTCGTCGGGTCGCGCGTTGTAAAAATAGAATTTCAGATCCTTGGACAGCAACTCCAACAAGTGAAGATTGGTGCCGACTCGCCTTCCACAAAGCGAACCAATGCGTCGCCTTCCCAGGAAGCGCCCCTCCAGGCGTCCGCATCATAGCGGTACAACTCTGGGCCCACTCGGCCCCACCGACCAGTACGTGGGCCCCACGTGCGTGAGCACGCGTGCCGATGAAGCTACACAAAATGCTGCCCGTCAGCCCGAACCCGCTACTCCCGGGTCCCACTGTGTAGCCCGTTACTTCCCTGCGTGGAGTGGGTAGAAATATTCACTTCTGTAATTCTTAATAATTGTTGTTCCGGGAGTACAAGTTTGGCCGGGATCATCTTCCCCACGCCTGGCGCGTGGAGGTATCGTGTTCGCTCCTTCACTCGGCATTTGCTTTACGCGTATTGATTTGTATATGCCGCTGCTAGAGAGCATGATAGGTTAATTAGCTCGCTATTTATTGTTATTCACCGCTGCGAGCGAGAGAGCGAGACCCGTCCCGTGACTCGTTCCGAGTACGGAAGAGCCGACTACCCGACTCATTGTCGGTTTCTCAACCGCGCACGGTCCCACGCATCCATCGCTAGGGACGCCCGTAAGCTAGAGTCCTAGGGAGCCGACCACCCTACCTCACTGCCGATTTCTCAACTGCGCACGTCCGACGCTTCCCTCGCTTAGAAACGATCGCGAGCTTGTCTAGATTCCAAGGATCGCATATCAACTTGGAGTCGAGTCCGATGTCCGTCCCGCATCAGTTTGGTATCAGAGAGAGTCGAGTCTATAGTAGTCTTGTTTAAAAACACACAAAAAGAGAGTCATTTAAGTTGAGTCTAAGTTTAAGTCGGTCCAAGGTTGCATCGCGTACGTTTATTCGGTATATAGAAAGGTGTTGTCTGAACGGTAGGTTACGCCTATCGGGACGGCCGCACACTTGCGAGAGAGGATCTTCGAATCCCGCAACTCTGCCACATACTGGATCTTGGTTGTGTCTAGTTTCATAGTCGAGTCTGCACTCCAACATTGCATTTGTGTTTAGGGTTGTGTCTAGTGTCTTGTCTCCACGTGTCGGCATGGCCATCCACTAGCTTCCCCGTGTCCCATGGATTACCACGGGCCTACATCCTATGCATGGTGGCGATATGCCCAAAGATGGGAAAACCAACCCGACCACCCCCGTAGGCCCGTAGCCCGAGACTTCTATGGCTCCCAAGACTCGAGTGACTATCTAGAGTGGGAAGCCATTATGGACCAATACTTTGAGGTTTACATTATGTTCGGTCCCATGGAAGTCGACTTTGCCTCAAGGTGACTTTTCTACGAAGCCGCCGAAACATGGAGGGACATAGAATACTTGAGGGAGGATAGGAGGTAAAGGCCCATCGAGTCATGGTGGGACATGAAGAGAGCACTTAGGAGGGTCTACCTTCCCCACCCATTTACCTCCAACCACGGGGGTCATACCAACCGACCCCACCAAATCAACCCCAATCAAACGGGCCACACCTCCAACCAATCCCGCCCCTTCACCTCCATCCAATCCCACCCAAGCACCTCCAATCAAGTGGGTCTTAGTCGAAGGCAAGAAGCCCCGCTTATAGCCGAGCCTAGGTCCACACCCAGGCGGAGAGATGAGGAACGAGTCCACCACGATGCCCCTACTCCAACCCGCACCTTTGCCGAACTCTTAAAAACATTTTCGGACCGGTTGGATAGGATAGATAGCCTTAACCCGGCACCATCTACGGAGTCCCCAAGCCCTCTCCTCATCATGGAGGCCCCTCTTTCACCACCCGTGAGTGCTCCATTGCCATCCTCTCCTTCCGAACTTTTTACGGAGCCATCTTATTTAGAGCCACCTCAACCCGAGCCACCCGTGTTTCTAACGGGTACGCTTCTCATCGCCGAGCCACTACTTAGCTGGCTCAAAGATGGCTTGGTCCCACCTCCCTACCCATCCATAGACCCCACCCTACCATTAGTGCCGGTCAACTCATTTCATACCACATTCCGGTCTAATCACCATGTTGATACATTGGATGACTTTGTTATGGGATTAGACTCGCAGTGGAAGTTGATGCACTTATTGGCCCGAGGCTTCGACCAACCCACTAGTCGTAGCTTCACCCATCCGGCCTTCGGGTCCATTATCTCCGTGTGCACCGTGGGTTGTGTCACTACGAAGATTCTCTTATTCCTCCCTATGCCGGCCGAGCCCGACTTCATTCCCTTTTGCCCAAGGGAGGAATCTTATTTCCTACATATGATTACCATCCCACCTATCATAACGGATTAAGGTGACCACCTACACCTTCAAGAATTCCAAATTGGGATCGTGTCATATGGGAGTCAATCTCTTGGGGTCATACCTTCTTTGACCCTTTTGACCCCTTCACTAGTGAACCTCCCGAACTATCGTTCTCACTACACTTCTTCCAAGGAGGCCACTATCACACCCCTTCTCCATGGGTCGGGCCATCTACGCCCGCCAAGCTCGTTCACGATACACCTATATCCGGTTCTCCTAGCCCTTCCAAGTCTCCCAAATACAACCGGCAGCCGCATGCTAGGGACAAAGCAAGATGTCTAGAAATCCCCGATGATGTCAACCTCAGGTTATGTCAAAAGCATGCATGGCACACATTCGGGTGTCCTGGTCCGCCATTGCATATGTACGGATCGGACTAATAGTAGGTGTGTCTAGGGTCTTGTGTGTCTGTCCATGCATGTGTCCAGCATATTAGGAAAGCACAGTGAGTCCGCATGCATCGAGTCGAGTCGGTCTTTTGTGCGCTCGCATTGTCAATCCCTTTCGAGTGCAAGACTTGTCAGCTTTTGGGATCGACTCGACCATTCTCTATCTCGAATCTAGTCACATATAGGGACCCAACGGTGATTCCTAGTGATTCTTCGAGCCGCCTTCCCTCCTTTAAGAGTGACCCCACCCCGGAGTGTCCACCTCTAGCCTCATTCCCCAGCAGCGTGTGCATATCGAATCTATACGGGATGAGCAGGTGTCGAATGCTTGGAGTGGAGCGTACTCCACGCTTCCAGGTACGATGACAGATCCGCCGGCGTCACGGGCAGCCGCACCCCTAACTCGACTGGGTCGAGTTCTTCCCACCCGGGGAGAATTGATGGGGACATCAGAGCAAGACCACTAACTTTTTATTTTACATTTGAGTCCTTTTAGTTTGCATTTATATCCTTGGGAAAAACATGTATGCAATTGTAAGGCTTTATAAGTCAATTTGTCATTCCCTAAGGATCTTTGGGTTTTTGTGAAAAAGACCATGTAGGTCATGCAGGACCCTCAACTCATTCCTCATTGGTCCAAGTGGCATCTTGGGGTCCATGTGGGGCTGGTCAAAGGTCCTAGGTGGCTTCTAGATGGATTGACCATTCAAGGGGGACAAGTGATAAAAAATGTCAAGATGCCTCCCTTATAGTCAAGGGGGCGCCCCCTTTATATTGATATTAAATGTGGTTCCAAACCACATGGGAGAAATACTTATGATCACCCCCATTTACCCCTCCCCTAACTTATATCTGAGGTTAGTTAGGGTCATTTTACATTTCATACAAATACCATGTAATTCCCATTTTAGTAGAATTAATGAAGAGAAAATTATGAATTTGGTTGGAGCCAAAGAAGGGTGTGCCCTCCTCCTCTCTCCTCCCCCCTCTTGCAGATGGATTTCTGTCAAATCTAGGGTGTGAAGCCCTTCTATCTTCTCCTTAGCCCCTCTGAGTTCTACTTCTGCCGCCGCCGCCTTCGTGCCGCCATCGCGCCACCGCCACCATCGTCGGAGTTCTGCCCAAATCAGGATAGAACCTCCATGTCCGAATTTTAGCTCCTAATCTACGGATCTGATGAAGCCCAAATTTTGAGGGTAGGTTCACCACGCCAATACCCTCTCCCAAAAAAAGGTTTCTCAATTTCTACCCTTCGTTTTCTATTTTTCCAATTTCGTGTTCTCCAGCCTTCCAGATCTGTCTATGTTCTATTTTGTGTCACAACAACCCTGTGTTTCCATTGTTCGACCCTCTTCCCCTTTTATGATTGAGTCCAAATTTGGACTGGGTATTATGCCCACCAAAGCCCATCTCCAATAATTTTCCCTCGAATTTAGGAGCTCTTTTCCCCTTCCAAAAAATTAAAACTCAGTCAAATTTCAGTTCCGTCCTGTGCATAAATTCCATTTCCCCTAGTAAAACTTCATTAGAAAATCTAAAAAACCTACTCCCGTCTTCCTTACTTATACCTCTCCAACTTTCATGAAGAGGTCAACTTCCAGATCTGAGGTTTAAGCCATGGTCAACGTCTGTTCTCAGGAAAATCCATTTCTGTCCTGAGTTTTCTGAGTCTGTCAGTCAGTCTATTCATAAATCCACCACGAAAAAATCCAGAGCCCTAGAAATTCCTACCATAGTCCTTTGTCGAAGGATTTTGAGTTAACTTTCCAACGGCGCCAGTCTCGCGTCGATCCGACGTTGGGATTGATCGCAGCAGCTGTTCTCGCCGGGTCGCGCGCTGTAAAAATAGAACTTCAGATCCGTGGACAACAACTCCAACAAGTGCAGATCGGAGCCGACTCGCCTTCCACAATGCGAACCAGCGTGCCGCCTTCCCAGGAAGTGCCCCTCCAGGCATCCCTGTCACAGCGGTACCACACCGGGCCCACTCGGCCCCACCGACCAGTACGTGGGCCCCACGTGCGTGAGCACGCGTGCCGACGAAGCTACACAAAATGCTGCCCGTCAACCTGAACCCGCTACTCCTGGGTCCCACTATGTATCCCGTTACCTCCCTGTGTGGAGTGGGCAGAAATATTCACTTCTGTAATTCTTAATAATTGTTGTTCCGGGAGTACAAGTTCTGCCGGGATCGTCTTCCCCACGCCCGGCGCGTGGAGATATCGTGTTCGCTCCTTCACTCGGCATTTGCTTTACGCGTATTGATTTATATATGCAGCTGCTAGAGAGCATGATAGGTTAACTAACTCGCTATTTATTGTTATTCACTGCTGCGAGCGAGAGAGCCAGACCCGTCCCGTGACTCATTCCGAGTACGGAAGAGCAGACTACCCGACTCATTGCCGATTTCTCAACCGCACACGGTCCCACGCATCCCTCACTGGGGACACCCGCGAGCTAGAGTCCTAGGGAGCCGACCACCCTAGTTCGTTGTCGGTTTCTCAACCACGCACGTCCGACACTTCCCTCGCTTAGGGATTATCGCGAGCTTGTCTAGAGTCCAAGGATCGCATATCAACTTGGAGTCGAGTCCGTTGTCCGTCCCGCATCAGCCAAACACTCTCAAATATTTGTAGAAAACATCTTTTCCTAACCATACATGCTCAGCAACATCACCATCTAGAGCTGTACAGGGTGACAAGTTGATCACATCAACTGTGATCCTCAATGCCTCATCCCAAATCTTTTGGGTAGCTTGACCTGTGAAAACATACGTATGATCTTTTCCATGATGGTGCGGTTCATCCTCTCTGCAATTGTATTGTGCTGAGATGTACTAGGCACTGTCACCTAATGCTGAATCCCCTATGACCTGTAATAAGCATTAAACGACTCTATATACTCACCACCATTGTCTGACCTTATACATTTCAGCTGTCTCTCTGTCTCCCTTTCAACCTTGGCATGAAACTCTTTGAAAACATCAATAACTTGATCTTCAGTCTTCAAAGCATAGGCCCAAACTTTCCTTGAAAAATCATCTATAAAAGTGACAAAATAAAGTGCACCACTGATACCTAGAACATTAACTGATCTACCAGGAGTTTTTGTTCTCAAAGGGCCACATACATCTGTATAGACACGATCCAAGGCATGCATCTTTCTAGACAATGCAAGACTAGTAAAGGAAACTCTATGTTATTTTCCAGCCAAACAATCAATACATGAGTTCAGATGTGTACCTCTGAAGTCTGGTAAGACTTCTTTCTTGGAAAGAACATGTAATCCCTTCTCGCTCATGTGTCCCAGTCTCCTATGCCACAACTCCATGCTGTAATCTTTCTCCGTAGCATTCAACTGACCACCACAAGCTTGAACCTACAACCTGTATAAGGTATGACATTTCTTTCCAGTAGCAGCAATAAGAAAACCCTTGCTAAGCTTCCATTTTCCCTTGTAAAATCTGCTATCATAGTCTTCATCATTTAGCTTTCCAACTGAAATTAAATTTAGCCTCAAATCAACCACATGCCTTACACCCCTAAGTACCAGCTTGTAACCAAGGTTGATCTTTATATGAATGTCACCCATGCCAATGATGTCTGCTATCCCATGGTTTCCCATCTTGACAACACCAAAGTTTCCAGCCTTGTAGGTAGCAAAGAACTCCCTCCGTAGTGTAGCATGCTAAGAAGCACATGTATCAATCACCCACTCGAGGTCCTGGCACACGCAAAAAAAAATATCATCAGAAGTAGACAAAATCATATAATCATCACCTTACGCTGTAGCTGTGACATTGTATTTTGACTCTGCATTCTCTACTTCTTTTCCCTTTTTCATATTCTTCTTCGATTGCTTGCACTGATTCTTAAAATGCCATTTTCTCCACAATTGTAGCAAGTAATGTCCTTCCTCGGCCTTGACTTACTTTTGCTCTTCTGTGAATTTTCTCTCCCTCTGGACTTTGACCTTCCCCTATTCTCTTAGACAAGTGCCTGTGAATCACTGTGAGAAATTCCTGAATTCTTTCTTCTCAACTCTTCATTCAACATACTGCTTGTTACTTGACTCATGGAGATAACTTCATCTGGTGCAGAATTACTGAGAGAAACCACCAGTGTCTCCCAGCTTTCTGGCAACGAAATGAGAAGTAACAATGCCTGCAACTCATCATCAAGAGACATCTTCATAGAGGATAACTCGTTAGTGATACTCTGCATTTCATTTAAGTGTTCAGCAATAGAAGTGTCCTCTTTATACTTCAAATTAACAAGTTTTCTAATCAGAAAAGCCTTATTTCCAGCTGTTTTTCTTTCATAAAGACCCTCCAACATTTTCCATAGAGTATGCAGAACTCTCAGTGGAAACATGATGAAAAACACTATCATCAAGCCACTGTCGAATAAACCCAACAATTTCCCGGTCTAACATTTTCCAGTCATCGACTGACGTTGTTGTGGGCTTTCCACTATCTCCTTTCAGTGGACCATATTGATCCTTGCAATACAAGAGATCCTCCATTCTTGGTTTTCATATCATCCAGTTGTTTCCGTTTAAACTAATCATGTGGGAAGAGTTACCGGCCTCCATGTTTGCACACAAATAATAAAACTGATCTAACAGGGCTCTGATACCAGTTGATAGGAAAAATAAATTTGGTACTAACAAATTTGGACAGACCGGATCACGTAGTGAAAAAATTAAACAGAACACATCCACATGAAACACCAAGATTTACGTGGAAAATCCCTCCGATGCGAAGGGGAAAAATCACGGGCAAGTCAGAGGAGGAAATTCACTATGAATATAATGAATGTACATATTACTCTTAGTCTCTTGCCAAGACTTGAGTTAGAATTACAAGAGATCAACTGGGAATCAATAACAACTGAACTCTCCTACTCGATCACAGTAGAACCTACTGCAAACCTGATCGTCCTTGTAGTAAGAACCTTGTTCAGCTGATGAAGATCTTCCCTTCTCTTCTCCTTCTCCTATAGCAGCACCTTCTTCTCGGAGCTACATCATCCCCTCTCTTCACCCTTGATAGCCTCTTTGATCTCACCTTGTCCTTAGGAATTTAGACCCCAATAAGATGTTTTATACATCTAGGGTGGTCAAGAGACAACCTAGGGACCAGATCCATTAATCATGGCTTGTCCCAAGGCCTTTGGAATTAAACAAACCAAAGATAATATCTCTTCTCATCCATGGGAAAGAAGTCAACATTGGCAGCCTCGGGGCTGTTGGTCGACCAGATGCACAGGGGCGGTCGACCGAAAATTCACAAGGCTGAGAGTTTTGCTCTCTGGCAATTCCGGTCGACCGGGACTGATCCGGCGGTCGGCTGAACAGTGACATGGGCTGAAATGATAAATGGGCCATGGGCCCAACATCCTACTCCAAGCCTCTTTTCTTCCATGAACCCTACACTTGTTGTCCTTCTGCACCGCCTCTTCCTCTCCCTCGACAACCACCTCGCCGCCATCGTCGTAGCAGTAGCAATAGACACCCTTCTCCTAGGCCGATCCCTCACCAGCAACCGAACCATTGTCTCCAATGGTGGCACCTTTGATCTGGCTTTCTTCTCCCTGGATAACTCATGCAGCTGGTTCTGTGACATATGGTTTGGGAATATCCCACAGAGGATGGTGGTCTGGGTGACCGTTGAGCACCCCTTGTAGCGGAAATCACAACGTCCTCACCCGCATTAGAAGATGATGATGACTGGATCACGAATATAGAAACAAAGAAGCACAGAGGAAGAGAGAAGGAAAGAGAAGATGAGAGAGAGAGAACACAATGAGATTTACTTGGTTCGGTTAGTCAGATTGCCTCTCTAAGTCCACGGAACCTTTCTCAACTTTTTTACCTGACAAATATTCCTTAATCAGTAAAAGATAATATTCTCCCAATTATTGACCCTATCTAATAATTGGTTACAATGATAAAGGCACCCTTTTCCGGGCTCCTAACCATACAGAAATGCCATGCATATTTCCTAGGATGTATTGTCCACTTTTTTTCTGCGCTCCACCTGATCTTTAGTCTTCTTTGTCCGGATTTAGGACTTAGACGATGCTATCATCTTAATCTTTTATTGTCTTTGTCATTTTGTGAAATTAGATGATGCATCATCTAAGTTTCTCATTTAGACGATTTCATCGTCTAAGTCTTTCACTTAGACACTGCTTGTAACGATCCAAGATCCGGATACCGGGAAGAACCCGATATCATTCGAATCTTGGCCCGCCGCCCACGAGCCGGAGGGCTCGGAAGGGCTAAAAGGAGTGAGGAGGTACAACGAAATAGAAAATAAAGTAGGGTAATTCAACAATTAGCAGAAATAAATAAACAACTACAATAGAGTCCGGTCCAACAGAAGTATAGTCAAAGTAGAGAAATGTACCTAACACCGAGTGAACACTCGGCCCGGTGAACTGACAACTAAGAACCTCCGCATAGCACCCTCGAACCTCGAGGAAGAACCGCCACACTTGAAAAGCAGGGGTGAGCCTCCTATCACTGGCTCAGTAGGGGTCCCGCGGAACCCCAACCGTAAATAATAGCGGTAGCGGAAAGCAGCAACTATAGTAGGAACATCAAACCCGGTGGCCGGTAAAAACTCGGCGCTACAGCTACTCCTACTGTACCGAAAAATACGTCCCGATCTCATAGTCGGGGGACCATCGAACTAACAGGAAAACCTCTGGCTATACTACCAGGAGACCATCACGACACCACTGTCGTAGAGGCCCGTCTCATAAACAAAGGCCCAACCCAAAACTACGCGGTCTGGGTAGACGCGATCACGACCTCGCCTTCATGACCCCTACACCGTTTAGGAAAAACCCTCGGTGACGCTCACCGGAAACCCGGGAAATACATGGAACCTACACGCGAAACCACCTCTCACAGATGAGAAACAGAAGCTCGAGTCACGAGAAACTCACGTCACGTGACGGGAGTACCTCCCCACCAGAAGCAAGGCCAGATGCGTCCACTGACGACTTAGTCCGCAGCCCAGTGTCTCCCTACACGTCCCAAGCAGAGACTGAGACACACAATAGTAACCAGGAACACAAAACAAGGACTAGTTGGGGTCGCGCTCATCAGCGCGGGTCCGACACCCCCAACCACGTGTGCACACATAGACCATGCGCCCTAGGTCAGATACTCTAGCTGGTTCTTCCCCAAAGCCCGAACTCAGGCTGAGCGAAGGGGCCCTATGGTAACCAGCCTAAAAATCATCTGTCTTGGGTAAGCCGCTCCACCACTCCCTGGTGGGTCAGCACACACCTGCTATAAAAAGGCTACGACTAGTGGGGAGTCACTAACGTGAATATGGAAAGTCACACACGCACCCATTGCGAGTAACACGGAGTACCAGGTGGCTCGGGGCCACCAGACTCTGGATGATCCACTAGACCTACTCAACCCAACGGTCCTTAAGTCACGCGACTCGGGTCAAGACCGCTGTAAATGACGGCACAACGCCGTTAATCTAGCTTAATCCCTAAGTCTGAAACCACGGTAGCACGATTCCCAAGATAGCTCACAAGCCACCGAGTCGATCCCCTATCCAAGGGAAAAGCGAGAAATCTCTAGCCCCAAACTGGGTGACTGGACTCGTAATTCAAGGGCCAAACTCACGGCCCACTCGGAAAACACTTACCAAAATGCCAATGATGTGCGGGAGTAGCCCTCCGCACTCACGCCAACTCATGGCGACTCGATCTAGTGAAAGCACGAAAGCACGGAACACATGGGGTCACCCAGACCCTCCAAACCTACGGGCATACTAATCGAGATAACACGGTACCTCCAGACACCCCAAAACATGGACATAGAACCCATGGGGTGTCCGGGACATCAACGAGACCGAAGGTCGACCACTGGATCACAACCAGGTCGACCGGGGGCCAACACTGTAATAACCCGAGAATCTGATTACCGGGAAGGCCCGATAACCCGAGACTCGCACCGCCACCCACGAGTCCGAAGACTCGGAAGGGTTAAAAGGATGGTGTGGAGACTACACAAGTATCACAAATAATTACAGAAATTAAACATTTACATAATTAAACAGGAAATAAATTAACATTTTACATCATACATGGTCCACAAGATAACAATAAAATAACAACAGTAGTAGTCCACAACTAGTACAGAGACAAGAAAGAAAAGTACAGTTACACGGGGCATATCCCGGCTCTGACCTCTGGCACTAACGCTCGGCACCCGAACCACGCTGAGCCTCAGACGCGCTCCCCTGAGGCCGCGACTCACCTGAAACACGGTGAAAACACGCAGGATATGAGTCTCAGAACAAGACTCAGTAGGGATCACTCGAACCCTACCTTGCAAATGGAAAACCGCTACACTAGCAGTAAGCGGGTACCTCGGAAAGGGGAAGCCCTACAATCTACAAAACACCGATCTCACGGCACGAAAATCGACACACGTGCCACGGTGAAACGACCGGAACACCACGGTCAACAAGACAAAAACCCGAAGGTCGAAGTCACAAAGACTGACAGTCTGACACTTCGAACTCGACAGGAGTATCTCGCACTAGAAGCATAGTCGGTAGCATCCCCTGACATCTTACACCGCACCGCAGGTGAACTGCCTGACGTGGTAGCGCCTACCAAAGGCACGGACACCGTACAAGTAATTGCAAAGCAAGTGACTAGCTGGGGTCACGCTCATTAGCGCGTCTCCACTGCCCCCAACCACGTGTGCACGCACAGACCATGCGTCCTAGGTCTGGCCTCTGACTGGTTTTCCCCTTAGCCGGACTCTGGCTACAGACGTGGGGCCCGACGGAAACCAGTCTAAAAACCATCCTCAGGGTAAGCCCGTACACCTACTCCCATGTGAGACCAGCACACGCGTACTGGTGGGCTACGACTAGTGTAGGGTCACTAAAGGAGTAGACTCTCAAGTCAACGGAAAACAACGTCTGCATCCGACGACGTATGGGGACCGTCCCACATACCAGCATCGTCGCACGGCGACCACGGTCGGAAAAGAAAGGGGACTGCAAACCATCTGGAGCAATCCCGAGCCTGGTGGTCTACCCTAGACGCGCCACAGGCTCTAACGGTCTAAGGCTGGACCGTCACAGCCATCTGATGGCCCAACATAGGGGCGTCAGACCCTCAGTGCAAAATGACGTGTGACACGCCTACCCTGGTGCATCACAGACTGTGACGCGCCTGCCCTGGTGCGTCACAAGACAAGAGGAAACTGACTGTAATGCGTGCCACTCGATGCGTCACAGCCTGTAACGGACCAACCCTGGCGGGTTACTGTGTGGGAGAACGTCATCTCTGACGCACCCACACAGGGGCGTCACAAGGCTGTGACGCGCCAATCCTGGTGCGTCATAGGCCCTGACCCCCAACGGTCAAAAACCAACGGTCATGCCAACGGTCAGATCGTCCCTGACAGTCCAACCCAGGCGTGTCACAGCGCCGTGGCGGTCTATCGTGGGACCGTCACAGCCCACAGACCCCCAGTTGGCCAAAATAGAGCTGTGACACACCCACCTAGGCGCGTCACAGTCTGTGACGGTCACTGGAAGGACCGTCACACCGACCCGACGGCGAAACGGCGTGAAACGCCCAAAAATCCCAATCACGCCCCCATGCCTCCGTAAGAGAGGGGGAAATCAAAGGGGAAGACCCCTGGGGACCCCTAGCATGCTTCTAAGCCATCAAAATGCGAAATCGTGGTCTAAAATCATAGATTGGGCAAACTCTCCCCAAATCATGGAAAACTCAAACCCGGCATGAAATCCCATCTCTCGGCCTCCCCTCGGCCTACAAACCATGGGAATGGAACGCAAGAGGCTAGGGAAGGTCACCCTACCTCAATTTTGCCCCGAGACGCGCCAGATCGTCCACGAATCACGATGAAAGCTTTTAGAAACCCCGCTCCTTCACGCTTCCCACGAGCACCACACGCCCACGAGATCGCCTCGCCGCCACCCACGTTGCCGCGCCGTTGCCTCGCCGTCATCTGCAGCCGGAGAGAGGCCCGCCGCGTCGAAATGGGAGAGAGAGAGGAAGAGGGGCGCTCACAGTTGGGGGAGGAAGAAGAAGAAGGTTGGGGGAGAGAGAGAAAAAGAGTGATATTTATAGAAAATCTAAAAATTCAGGAAAATATCAAAAAATTAAAAATTATATTTCTGCGATCTTTGGAACGCACCGATCGCAAAGGTACCACCCTCGTCTAGGTGAACGACCCGGTTCACCCGCAACGAGGTTCCGAAGGAATTACCAAAATACACACCGTAAATCGGAAAACACGCGTGGAAAAACCACGGACGCACTTCAGGCCTCCGAAACAACCCCGGATCGCGCCGACCCGAACACGAAAGATCTCTGAAATGAAATTTCAGACACAACGGAGCCGAACACTCCGAGAAACTAGATCCGAGACCTACGAAGAAGGATCCAAAAGGTCCGGGATATTACAGCCCTCCCCCCTTAAAAGAATTTCATCCTCGAAATTGAGAACAACCCAAGGGGAAAGAAGAGGAAGACTCACTCAAACAAGTAAGGAAACTGCTGACGCATCTTGTCCTCACGCTCCTAAGAAGCCTCACCACCAGAGTGCCGCTGCCACACCACCTTAACCAAGGGGATGACCTTATTCCGCAGGCGCTGCTCTCGCCTATCCTCAACGCAGACGGAAAACTCTGGGAGAGAAAGATCTGGAGTCACCTCGGGCCAAACAGAAATATCAAGCACATGAGAGTCATCGGGCATATACTTCCGCAACATCGAGATGTGGAACACGTCATGCACCGATGCCAACTCAGGGGGTAACTGCAACCGATATGCTACCTCACCAATGCGCTCCACGATGTGGAAAGGACCAATATAGCGGGGACTCAGCTTCCCGCGCCGCCCAAAACGCATCACCCCCTTCATCGGAGAAACTCTCAAGAACACACGATCGCCAACGGCGAACGCGAGAGGCTGCCTCCTCCGGTCAGCATAGCTCTTCTGCCGACTTTGGGCCGCCAACATGTTCTGACGAACCAGGTGCACGACATCCACACACTGCTGCACCAACTCCGATCCCGTCAAAACATGCTCACCGACCTCGAACCAATCAAGTGGAGTCCGACACGGACGCCCATACAACGCCTCATAAGGAGCCATACCAATGCTCGAATGGTAGCTGTTATTGTAGGTAAACTCCACCAACGGTAGGTGGTGAATCCAACTCTCCTGCCACTCCAGGCAGCAGGATCTCAACATATCCTCCAAAGTCTGGATGGTCCTCTCTGACTGACCATTTGACTGAGGATGGTACACTGAGCTAAAAGCCAAATCCGTGCCAAGAGCTCGCTGGAAACTCCTCCAGAATCCAGAAGTGAAGCACGAATCCCGATCCGACACAATGGAAATGGGAATCCCATGCAATGGAATGATCCGCTCCACATAAAGACGAGCCAACTTAGACATGCTCCAGTTGACTTTAATCGGTAACAACCGAGTCACCTCTGTCAGCTGATTGTGGACGTCGAAAAATGTCGATGATGATCATATGGCATGCACGTCTCGACACTCGAGAGCAAGCCGAAGACGGAAATGCCAAATAAACCTCATGCCTCGCCCGATCAGGATGAGGACTCGCTTGGTGGTCCGCTAGCCGATGAGGGAGCCCCTCGGGCGGAAGATACGGCCACAACTCTACAGCCCGCCGTGCCGAGAGCTGAATCGAAGAAGAGTCGGGAACTCCGACACAGCCCGGCGTGCACCGAAAGTCACGTAAAGTCTGGGACCGAGCCCCATAGGCTGCGAACGGAACATTGTGGAGGCCATACATCGCAACCGGAACATTCCGGGAATGCCAACATTCATATAAATGGCCACGACTTCGAAAAGAACCCGTTCGGTGCTTAAAACGGCGCGGAAGGGCCTTAAAGCGGCGTGCCTTAAAACGGCGCCACCCCCCTTTTGCTTAAACGGCGCGCTCACCTTTGATTAATGTTCCCCCCTTGGTCATCTTAAACCGGCGCGCCCTTGAGTATGACAAAACCGGCGCGCCCCACTTTATGCCCCAATACGAGCTCCCCCTTGCTTTTGTTAAAACGGCGCCACCCCCTTTTTTATGCTAAACCGGCGCGCCCATTTCGAAATGATAATACGGTGCGCTCAATTTAAAGGCAAAAGAGAGGGCAATTCCGGCGCGATTGGTATCCCCCCCACGCCGGATTAGCTGAAGCAAGCAATCTGTTCTCCGAGGCGTTTATCCGGCGTGCAGTGAAGCCATCCCGTCATCAATGCGGTCCCCTGTTTCCTACGCACAGCATGTCGACGAACTACTTAAAATGGATAAATGTCTGCTTCGATCCGTTGGGCAGCCAAGCATGTTCTTCAAATGGAAATTCTCGAGCCCTGCATCGCTGAATGCTCATTCCGTCGATCGGCCGCCCATTCTCCTGCAAATGATGAAAGCAACGTGGCTCGCGGTGGATATGCCAGCGGAGGAGGAGGCCATGCCTCTGCCCCCCCTCCCGGTCACATTGTAGCCACGGCGGAGGTGACGTCCACGATAGCGGCATTCGACACGGCGACACGGCAGCGGCGTTGCAAGCGAAGTAAGAGGGAAAAAAGAAGAAATAAAGAAGAAAATAAAGGGGGCCTTTCCCTCTGAAACAGGGCCTCCAACCCCTATAAAAGGAGCGCCCAGGCGAAGCTTAAATCCTGTTGGAGGGTTGGAGGGTTGGACAACTCTTGGAAGCATGGAGAGCAAAAGCTTTTCTTCTGAGAGAAACCCCTTGAAGCCCCGAAGCCCGTGTGGAGAAGAAGAAAGAAAGAGTGGGAGAGAAAGGGTGAGGAAGAGTGAGAGCCAGCCGTGTGAGGGTGGGTCATTGTCTTTCTCCTCTTCCTTTGTATTCTGCTCGGCGACGTCCAGCCCCGATGTAGTTATTTCTGTTTGAGTGGAAATGAAGCATGGGGCCTTCAACCCCGATCCTTTCTTATCTCCTTCATGAAACCCGATTTTGATGCTCGCTCATCCCTTCCCTTTTGCAAGTCCATATGTTTTCGTCGGATCATATATGCATAGATATGTACATATGTATCTGTAGATAGATATATACGCATGCATGCGTTAACTTCCTTTTACTGCTACCCCTTGGATCTCCCCTCCACCGTGTTCTTGTGTCGACTTCAGCTCTCACGCGGTCTTCAGCCACATGATCACGGCAACCCTCGGGTCACCGGAGTTCCTTTGTAGGCTGGCCCTCAGGACCTCCGGCCCCGGACGGGGGGAGTCGATACGATCGCAACAACCCATGGGTCACCGGACTCCCTTGTAGGCTAGCCCTCGGGACCTCCGGCCCCAAATGGGGTAATTTCACTAGTGTCGTCGCTTATGCGCACACCGGGATGTTTCGGGGCCGTCGGAGTTCTCTCCGTAGGGCGCGCCCCATTTTTTCCCCCGGACCCTTCGGGTCTAGGAGAGATGCTGCCCAAATTTTGCCAGGCGAATAACCTATAAGAACGAACGAGCAGAATAAACTCTGTGGGGAAAGAACAGCATATGTCGAAAACCACTGAAACAAACCGAATCTCTGAGTTCTTGCATAAACTTTTCTAATAAAACGCTCAAATCATTATGCTAATCCACCTGAATAAACAATTAAAACACTTAAATTTTCCTTCCACAAACATAATCCATCAATAAGATGAACAAACCAATCAATAAATCAACTTGCAGTTGGAGGAAAGAAGAAACAGAGCATAAAAGGGTTGAAAGAAAGCTATACGATGCTTAATTCGGCGCCCCCTAATCCGACGTGGGTTAATCTGACGCGCTACCCCCCCTACCGGTTTAACCCCACACTCAAATCCACATTCAAACTCTTGGAATGAATAGTATGCACTCCCATCACTTTATGAGCCTAAATCCGGCGCGCCATTCTTCTTGAACTTAATCCGGCGCGCCCCCCTTACATGGGCCCAAAACCGGCGCGCCTCCCCTTCTTGCCATATAACCGGCGTGCCCCCCCTTTTAACACACTTAAACCGGCGCGCCCTCCTCGTGATACCAATCCGGCGCGCCCCATCTCCTTTGCTTCCTTAATCCGGCGTGCCTGGAAGAAAGAAGGTGATCAAGCAAATAAAAGAAAACATGTACTTCAAGTTAATAGAAAACTAATCAAAAGTTTCCCCTCTACTATAATCCAAATTTTGTTCCGGGGGCGCTGCCCCCGAAAACCCCCGCAAGGGGCGCTGCCCCCTTGACCCCCGCGACTTGACCGGGCAGATCGAACCCCGTGACCTGACCGCGCAGGTCGATCCGCGTGCGAGGGCGCACGTTGCCGAGTTTGGGCTTTACACTTAACAACCCGCTCCCCCAGACTGTGCGTGAAGAGGAAAGCAATGATGCCCCGTGGTATCGGACGTGGACCTCGGGATCCCCGACATGGTCATGATCCGTGCACCTCTTGGGCCGATTGTTCATCAGCTTGACCCACTTCTTCCGGGATCCGATCCCGCACTTGCATTAAATTTGCCGCACTCGCAGCAAGTATTTGTATAGTTTTGAACACCGTTTTGCATACCGATGCGGAGAGTTTAAATTATGTCAACCCAACTCGCATGCTTTAATGAAAAATGATCTTTAGGTCATTTGGCCCCTTTTCTTGGCGATTAATCAGAGGTCTTCCCCTCTCCGAGGGGATGTAATTAACGCCATAGCCTTTATGGCGCGGCGGGTCTCCAGTCCCGACCCGATATCCACAATCGTCTGATTAGTCAGACGGAGCGCATCCCGGGCTTCGGACCACTCCAGTCTTGAAGCCCGAACACATTGTCACCTAGGTGACTGGCACGCCCTCGCACTAGATAAACCGATAAACCGATAAAAAGAACACTCCGATATCATCACACACGAAATTCAGTGCGTTCCACACCGATCCACCAGCAACCAAATACTGTCCTGCCCACTCGGAGTCCTCGGTAATCCCACCACGAAATCCATGGTCTCGTGGTCCCATTTCCACGCGGGAACATCCAAGGGCTGGAGAGTACTACCTGGTCGCTGATGCTCCGCCTTCACCTGCTGATAGGTCAGGCACCTGGCCACAAACTCGGTGACATCTCTCTTCATGCCAGGCCACCAGAACTGCCTCTGCAAGTTCTGATACATCTTTGTCGCACCCGGGTGTACGGTGTACCTTCTCCCATGAGCCTCGCGCAACACCGCACGATGAACCTGCTCCTCAGCTGGGACGTACAGCCTACCATGAAATCTCACGGCTCCGTCCTCGCAGAGCTCCACATCCACCATAGCCAAAATTCGGGGCAACCCAGGGTCTGCCTGTTGAGTCTCTGTCACCTGACGGCGGATAGCAGGCGTGACAGTCAGACTAGCAAGCACTGCTAACCCTGGCTCTCGGGGAATCTTGAGTCTGAATGACACTTCGGGCACTTGTTCCCAGAGCCTCCACTTCCTCAACATCAAGGCACTGACCGCGACCTTCCTACTCAAAGCATCGGCGACGACATTCATCCTACCCGGCTAATAAGATAGAGTGAAGTCATAATCCTTTATGTACTCCATCCAACGCCTCTGCATGAGGTTAAGGTCCCTCTGCGTGAACACATACCTCAAACTCTAATGGTCAGTGAACACCTCAAACTTCTCACCGTACAGATAATGTCTCCAGATCTTCAGCGCAAAGATCACAGCCGCCAACTCCAGGCCATGGGTAGGGTAGTTCTCCTCGTGGGGCTTCAGCTGTCGAGATGCATACGCCACCACTCTACCATGCTGCATCAACACATCACCCAATTCGACCCCGGAAGCATCTGTACACACCACAAAACCTCCCGATCCAGAAGGTAAAACCAACATCGGAGCTGCGGTGAGCAATCTCTTCAGTTCCCTGAAACTCTGCTCACACTCCTCAGTCCAAAGGAAAGGCACATCCTTCCGCGTAAGCCTGGTCATCGGGGCCGCAATGTGAGAAAAATCCTAGATAAACCGTCGATAGTAGCCTGCAAGCCCCAAGAAACTCCGGATCTCCGTCATAGACCACGGCCTCGGCCACTACATTACTGCCTCGACCTTGGCAGGGTCCACGGAAATATTATCACCAGAAATCACGTGCCCTAAAAAGTGCACCTCACGAAGCCAGAACTCGCACTTACTAAGCTTCGCATACAACTGGTGATCTCGCAGCGTCTGCAGCACCACACCCAAATGGTACGCGTGCTCCTCGACAGACCGCGAATAAACAAGGATGTCGTCCACAAATACGACCACGAACTGGTCCAAGTACGGATGAAACACCCTCTGCATCATATCCATAAAAGCTGCGGGGGCATTGGTGAGCCCGAACGGCATCACCAAGAACTCATAATGCCCGTACCTCGTACTAAACACAGTCTTCTCCACATCAGACTTGCGAATCCTCAGCTGATAGTAACCGGACCGCAAATCAATCCGCGAGAACACTCGAGCAGACTAAAGCTGGTCGAACAAATCGTCAATCCGTGACAACGGATACTTGTTCTTAATGGTCACCTCATTCAGCTACCGGTAGTCAATGCACAACCGTAAGCTACTGTCCTTCTTCTTCACAAACAACACTGGCGCACCCCAAGGGGAAAAGCTAGGATGAATGTACCCCTTTTCCAGCAACTCCTGTAACTGCGCCGTCAACTCCCTCAACTCAGCGGGGGCCATACGGTAGGGAGCTGTGGACGCACTTTTTTTATTTAACAATCATCTTGTTCGTTCGTCGATTTATTAAGTGCGTGGGCGTGCCAGTCACCGGAGTGACAATTTATTCGGGCCCCGAAGAGCCCATGGTGCGCTCGATCTGACTTCGTCAGACGATTGTGTGGTTCGTGTCGGGACCGAAACCCGCCGCGCCATAAAGGTCACGGCGTCATTTACATCCCCCGTACGAGGGAACACCCTTGATTAATCACCGAGATTCAGGGCCTCATGGCCAAAAGATTAATTGCATGAAAAGTCTATTACGAGGTATTGAGATCCTCAGGCGAGGGCGAGAAGAAAACCATTCGAGGTCATGTCGGCCATGTGCTGACCATTTGATGTTCGAACGAGTGTCCGTCTCGGGGAAAGCGCGATCGTCGCGGGAAGACCGGAGCATATGTATGCCAGGATATGGCAATTTACTGTTCAGAAGAATGGAAAACGTTTGGCTAAACCTCGGTTAGAGCGGTCGGAAGCCAGTAAACCTGTTGGACCGGTGCAAGAGCAAGCTGCGACCGTACTGCGGTGGGCCCCCCCGCGGTCGAAACATGACTTGCATGAGCGTCATTAATATTTTCGGTGCCAAGGGGCAACGAGGGAATATCCCTTGAATCGGCTGAAAAGCCCTGTGTCTAGGGAAGCGGACGTTCGAAACGTGTCGGTCATTCGGGAGACCGTTTAATGTTCGGACGGGAGTCCGGTATTGGGAATATCGTAATCGTCGCGGGAGGACCTGGAACATATGTATGCCAGGATACGAAAAATATATATATCATTCTGAGACACTGAAAACATTCGATTAAATCTCGGTTCGTGTAGCAGGAAACCTGCGAGTTTATTGGCCCGGTGCGAGATCGAGTCGGGACCATACCGGGGGCGCCTCCCGCGGTCCAGACGGGGCTTGCGTGGGCATCATTAATGTTCTCGGCGCCGGAGGGCAGCGAGGAAGAGTCCCGGGACTAGATTCCAAAATCGAAAACGTGTTCAAAGGGAGCGGGCTGTAGACCGAGGATATGAGCCAGACGATGACCATGATCGGGACAGGCCTGAGGTCTGAGTGCGGCCCACGGAGGTCTTATTGATATTCCCATGGAAGGAGTCCGGGGATGGCGAGAGCCGTCTCGTTCTAATTCGGATTCCGTCGGTCACTTGCCGACCTTTTCATGTTCGGGCAAGGGCCCATATTGAAAGTGCGACGCGGGCGGGAACAACCCCGTACAAATGTATGCCAAGTTTACGGTAATTTCGATGAAGGGGCGGGAACGAATCCCGATAGGGAACGGGTCGAAATTGATGAGCTATTGGCCCGGAGCAATGCCAGCTCACAACCATATCGGGGTAGGAGCCACCGGCTATGCAGGTCGCTCACGGGCCTTTTCATGTTCCGACGTAGGTCCGTAATAAGAGCGCGGCGGGAATCGAGGTGAATCCATTCCAATGTCTGCCGAACGTGCGGCAATTTTAGTAGCGGCTCGGACGGGATCTGGCCGGAGAAATGAGTCTGGTTTAATCAGAATGTCAGCCCGAAGCGAGGTCAGGCCATGGCCATTTCGGGATAATTCCCTAGACTCAGGCCCAACTCGCAAGGGCGGTATTGCTGTTCCTTCGGCACCGGGTCACGGGAGAGACGGGGCTACGAAGCGGATCCCATTGTTTTATTATTATCTAAGAAATGTTATCATTATCATTTGTTAATTTGTATATATATCTTTGAGTGAATTCTTTATTACTATTTATCTATTTTTCTTATGATTTATTCATTTACTATTGTTATTATTAGGTTTGTTATTATTTTTGTTCGTTTTATTATCATTCCTTTGCTTGTCATTTTTCCTAAGTTTATTATTATTATTTATTTATTTTGGTTATCATTTATTTGTCCATTTATCGTTATTATTATTTCTTTTAACCTTATTATTATTATTGCTTATTTCTTTATCATTCTTATTTATTTATTCACCTTTTTGAATTTATTACTATTTATTATTGTTATTTAACATTATTGTTTGCCATTATTTCTCTATTTTATTTTGAGTTTGTTATTATTATCATTATTTAAGTTTTGTATCATTATTTGTTTATTTGTTATGTTTTCTTTTAGCTTATTATCTCTATTAATATCATTATTTCAGGTGTACCGCTGGGTCATGGGAGTGCGCCGCTGAAGGGCCTGGGGCTGCGCCGCTGAAGGGCCAAAGGAGTGTGCCGCTAGAGGGCTAAGGGAGTGTGCCGCTGAGGGCCAAGGGCGTGTACCGCTGGGGGCCAGGGGGCGTACCGCTGGAGGGTTAAAAGGGTGTGTCGCTGAGGGCCAGGGGTGTACCGCTGGAGGGTCAAGGAGTGTGCCGCCGAGGGCTGAAGCAGGAGCGTGCCGCTGAAGGGCTGAGCTGGGGTGTACCGCTGAAGGGCTAGGAGTGTGCCGCTGAAGGGCCTGGGGCTGTGCCGCTGAAGGGCTGAGGGAGTGTACCGCTGAGGGGCTAACAGGGTGTACCGATGAGGGCCCACTCTCCCTCTAATTCTTTTAAGGCGTTTCTTTTCTTCTTTTCTGATTTTTATTAAGTGTGCATGTGTTTGTCTCTCTCTTTCTCTTGATTATCTTTCATTCTTTCTCTCCTGAGGGCGGATGTTCGAGTTACTCAGTCGTTGTTTGATTCGGCTCTCTTTGAGTTGATTACGGTTCCCTTGCCTCGGTTAAAGCATTTTACAGTTGTTCTTTTTATTTGCTTGTTGCTTTCTTTTAGTCCTTCTTAACGTATGATCGTTCCATTTGTTAGTTGTTTCTTTTTAGCTTTTTAGTATGTTATCGTTTCTAACAAAAATTCGGCAATATCTCCCCTTGACCCGAGCGTAAGGGAGATACAGGGAACGCGCCCACAAGGAGTGGCGGAACCCGACAACTGGAGGTGGGCGCCCGAGAGCGGAAACACCTTTATAAACCTCGGAAAACTCGGAGGGTACGGCGAGCGGGAGACACTCCCAAGACTGGCTGAGAGGGGAATGCATCGGGCAAGAAGGAAGGGTGGTGTACCGGCGAAAGGCCTGGCTAGGGTGTGCCGGCTAACAGGCGGCTGAAGGTGTGCCGCTGAGGGCCAAATGAAGCTTGCCGGCGAAGGGGTGGAAAGTGTGCCGCTGAGGACCAAGGAGCGTGCCGCTGAGGGCAGCTGAAGGCGTGCCGCTGAGGGCGGCTAAAGGCGTGCCGCTGAGGGCACAAGGGAGTGTGATGCCAGGGGCCAACTAGAGTGTGCCGCTGAGGGCAGGCTGGGTGTGCCGGCGAAGACCCGACAGGGCGTACCGGCGAAGGGTCAAAGGAGGGGCGTGTCGCTGAAGGCATGACTGGGCGTGCTGTTTAAGGCACAATCAGAGCGTGTCGTTGGAGGCATAATCGGGGCAAGCCGTTGAAGGCATGACTGGGTGAACGAAGGCGAGAACGCCCGGTGAGGAGTAAACCCTAACGAAGGGAGAAAACGAAGAGAGGGGGGGGGGCAGGCCAAGGAGGAAAGATCATCACCGGAGGCCAAATCGATGAGGGAAGAAGAGGAGGGAGAGAGCACGATCAAACGCACGTAAAATACCCCAGACGGACGGAGACGGCAAGAAGCCCATAGAAAAGGGATTTTTATTCATAAAACGAGAAGGCCAAAGTCGGCCATGCGTACATCAAAACACCAGGGTGGAAGATACACCAATGGGGGAGAGAAAGGGAAAGGAAAAAGAAAAGCACAAAAGGGAAGAAATGGGGGAGGTTAGGGTCGAACAGGGGCGACGGCTCCCTGGTCTCCCCCCCACTCCCCCTACATCTCTGTTTCTCTCTACTCTCTCTCACGCGTCGGTGGTCGCCAGAGAGCCTCCCTCTTCTTCTCCTTTTCTTCTTCTCTTTCTCTTCGCACGGACGACGGCAGACGGATGGACGGGGCGGCAGGAAGGGGAAGGCGGAGCCTGCCCTCTTATTTCCTCTCTTCTTCTCTTTTCTCCCTTTCTCTTCTGCGTGTGTGTCTCCCTCTATGCCTCTGCCTCCTCTTCCCTCTCTTCTTTTTTCTCTGGGGAGCTTCCCCTGTGTATGCCTCTCTCCTTTCCCCTTCAGCGAAGAGGGGTTTTTATACCCCGGGCGGCGGGAGCCTCCGAAGGCGGGAAGCGTGGGACGAGTATTCAATGGGAGTTGACTCCCTTGTCCTGGAATGCAGGAGGAGGAGGCAGGTGGCCCAACGGTTGGTTGACACCTCAGGGAGCTCACTGCGCGCCAAGGATGCGTAGGGCATGGGCACCACGTCGTTTAGCCGTTGAAAAGGCTTAACGCTGTGCCGCTGGTGGGATGAAAAAGCGTGTCGCTGTAAGGCTGCCCAAGCGTGCCGTGGAGGGGGGCAAACAGCGTGCCGTTGAAGCCCTGAGGAGCGTGCCGCTGAAGCCCTGAATGGGCGTGCCGTGGAAGGCACCTCAAAGTGTGCCGTTTAAGGGCATTCATAGTGTGCCGCTGAAGGGCATAAAGAGTGTGCCGTTGGGGGGCACAAAGAGTGCGCCGTTGGGGACCCTATGGGCCGTGCCGGCGAAGGCCCCCCATGGGTGTGCCGCTGGGCACCCCAGGGGGTGTGCCGTTGAAGCCCCCCTGGGGTGTGCCGTTGAAACCCCCCTGGGGGTGTGCCGCTGGGCACCCAGGGGGTGTGCCGTCGAAGCCCAAATGGGCTGTGCTGCTGAAGGCCCGTAGGGGCGTGTTTCTGGGGCCCGTTCTGAGCCCGTTGTTAGCACGAGTCATGGCCTGCTTGGTTCTCTTCGAGGCCCACGGATTGTGGGGCTCTTTGTGATCGGTTTCGCTTCACTGTCGTGACTCTGGAGACAGCCTCACGGCAGTGTGTGTATTCGGAGAGTCCGGATGGGCTTCCCCTTTTCGCGGCCTCTCTCGTTGACGTTGCTATCAATGCTGAACTTAGTCGGGGCATACAATTGCGCAATTTTACGTGTCCACAAATGCCCCCCCACCCACGGGTAGCGCAGGCGAAGGATGAGCCGGGCGGTGTCCGTGGGTGCTCTGGTCTCTTCTTCTCTTTGTTGACGTTGATAGGGCGTCAGTAGCCGGGATGATATGTTGATCTCTTGGTCTCTTTATCAGTGCCGACAGGGAGTCGGGAGCTGACCTGGTTTGTTGATCTCTTAGTCTCTTTGTCTCTTCGTCAGTGCCGATAGGGTGTCGGGGGCTGACCTGACTTGTTGTCTCTTAGTCTCTTCGTCAGTGCCGACAGGGTGTCGGGGCTGACCTGGTTTGTTGTCTCTTTGTCTCTTTGCCAGTGTCGACAGGGTGTCGGGGGTGACCTGGTTTGTTGTTCTCTTGGTCTCTTCGTCAGTGCCGACAGGGTGTCAGGAGCTGACGCGGTTTGTTGTTCTCTTGGTCTCTTCGTCAGTGCCGACAGGGTGTCGGGAGCTGACCTGGTTTATTGTTCTCTTTGTCTCTTCGTCAGTGCCGACAGGGTGTCGGGAGCTGACCTGGTTTATTATTCTCTTGGTCTCTTCGTCAGTGCCGACAGGGTGTCGGGAGCTGACCTGGTTTGTTGTTCTCTTTGTCTCTTCGTCAGTGCCGACAGGGTGTCGGGAGCTGACCTGGTTTGTTGTTCTCTTTATCTCTTCGTCAGTGCCGACAGGGTGTCGGGAGCTGACCTAGTTTATTGTTCTCTTGGTCTCTTCGTCAGTGCCGACAGGGTGTCGGGAGCTGACCTGGTTTGTTGTTCTCTTTGTCTCTTCGTCAACGCCGACAGGGTGCCGGGAGCTGACCTGATTTGTTGATCTCTTGGTCTCTTCGTCAGTGCCGATAGAGTGTCGGGAACTGACCTGGTTTGTTGGTCTCTTTGTCTCTTCGTCAGTGCCGACAGGGTGCCGGGAGCTGACCTGGTTTGTTGGTCTCTTCGTCTCTTCGTCAGCGCCGACAGGGTGTCGGGAGCTGACCTGGTTTGTTGATCTCTTGGTCTCTTCGTCAGTGCCGACAGAGTGTCGAGAACTGACCTGGTTTGTTGGTCTCTTTGTCTCTTCGTCAGTGTCGACAGGGTGCCAGGAGCTGACCTAGTTTGTTGGTCTCTTGGTCTCTTCGTCAGCGCCGACAGGGTGTCGGGAGCTGACCTAGTTTGTTGATCTCTTGGTCTCTTCATCAGTGCCGACAGAGTGTCAGGAACTGACCTGGTTTGTTGGTCTCTTTGTCTCTTCGTCAGTGCCGACAGGGTGCCGGGAGCTGACCTAGTTTGTTGGTCTCTTGGTCTCTTCGTCAGCGCCGACAGGGTGTCAGGAGCTGACCTGGTTTGTTGTCACTTGGTCTCTTCGTCAGCGCCGACAGGGTGTCGGGAGCTGACCTGGTTTGTTGATCTCTTGGTCTCTTCGTCAACGCCGACAGGGTGTCGGGAGCTGACCTGGTTTGTTATTCTCTTTGTCTCTTCGTCAGTGCCGACATGGTGCCGGGATCTGACCTAGTTTGTTGTTCTCTTTGTCTCTTCGTCAGTGCCGACAGGGTGCCGAGATCTGACCTGGTTTGTTGTTCTCTTTGTCTCTTCGTCAGTGCAGACAAGGCGTCGGGAACTGACCTGGTTTGTTGATCTCTTGGTCTCTTCGTCAGCGCCGGCAGGATGTCAGGAGCTGACCTGGTTTGTTGATCTCTTTTTCTCTTCGTCAGTGCCGACAGGGCGTCGGGAACTGACCTGGTTTGTTGATCTCTTGGTCTCTTCGTCAGTGCCGGCAGGATGTCGGGAGCTGACCTGGTTTGTTGATCTCTTTTTCTCTTTTCTTTTCTCTTTTTTTTTGAACCACATTACCGATACAAGCGCCCTTTCGGGTTTTCGCCGGTACCTGCCCCCTCTTGCTTTTGCCCACGCGTCCTCTCAGGTTTTCACGTGGCGGGGTACCCGATTGTGCCTGCAGCACCCCTTCGGGTTTTCGCCACAGCTGGGTTGTTGCCATTTTTGCCCTTGTCCCTGAGTAGGGGCAAGTCTGACGGGGCACCTCTATTTTAAGCCCCTTTCTCTTATTTATTATGTATATATATATATATTTGACAAGTGAGTGATATGTAATGGTTGGCTAGGGCCCGAGGCCTTGCGCCGAAAGGCACGGCTCACTCGTTGGCAAGAAGATAATGTCAACGCAACGGGAGAATTCCTGCCGATTCGGACGTAAGGTCCGTAATGGCAATATCGTGTAAGAGCGGGTGGCTAGGGCACGAAGCCTTGCGCCAGAAAGGGACTTATTCGTTGGCAAGGGACTAATGCCAGCGCAAAGGTAGAGATTCTGCCAATTCGGGTGTAGGGCCCGCGATGACGATTTGCATGAGAGAAGGTGGCTAGGGCACGAAGCCTTGCGCCGAAAGATAATGTTCATTCGTTGGCAAGAAGATAATGCCAACGCACTGGGGGATTTTCTGCCGATTCGGACGTAAGGTCCGTAACGACGATATTGTGTGAGAGCGGGTGCCTAGGGCACGAAGCCTTACACCAGAAAGGGACTTATTCGTTGACAAGGGGCTAATGCCAGCGCAAGGATCGAGATTTTGCCGATTCGGGCGTAAGGCCCGCAATGGCGATTTGCATGAGAGAAGGTGGCTAGGGCACGAAGCCTTGCGCCGTAAGATAAGGTTCATTCGTTGGCAAGAAGATAATGCCAACGCAACGGTTTCTTTTTTGCCGATTCGGACGTAAGGTCCGTGATTGCAATATTGTGTAAGAGCGGGCGGCTAGGGCACGAAGCCTTGCACCGGAAAAGGACTTATTTGTTAGCAAGGGACTAACGCCAATGCAGGGTGGAGCCGTCTTTGCCGGTGCGGATGCCCGTCGATACGTAGGGGTGTGCAGACGGGAGACATATGTATACATATATATATATATCATTATTATTATTATTTTCCCTTCTTTCTCCTTCTTTCTCTCTCTTTTTTTTTCCTTCTTTTTTTATTTTTTTCGCTCTCTTTTTTTTTGTCGAAATCCCCCCCTCTATTCCTTTGTTGCTTTCTCTCTTTTTTTATCCATTCTCTTCCCCTTTTACCGTCTTTCCTTTCTTTTCTTTCCCCTTTTTTCTATATATTTTTTTTTTGCTCGCCGTGTAGAGGGGGCGGGGGTGGCGTGCCGCTGAAGGGCTGGCTAGAGCGTTCCGCCGGGACACTTGAAGGACGTGCTGGGAGAGAGCACAGGAAGGTGTGCCGCGTAAGGCACTCCGAAGGTGTGCCGCCGGGGGTACGTGGGAGCGTGCCGGATGGGGCATGTCATCGGTGTGCCGCTGGGGCGCCGGGAGTGTGCCGTTGGAGCGGCAGAAGGGCGTGCCGCTGGAGGCTTCACAATGGGTGTGCCGCTGAGGGCACTTAGTAGTGTGCCGCTGGAGGCATTGCAGGCTACTACGCCGTCAGAGCACTTCAAGAGTGTTTCTTTTTCCTCTCTTCTTCTTTTCACCTTCTCTTCTCTTTTCTCCCCTTCTATATTCCCCTCATGGTTGTTCTCTTTCTTCTTTCTCTTCTTTTGTGTGAAGAGGTGGGTTCAAGGACCGTGTTGGCCCCGTGACTGTTCTTTCTCTTCTTCTTTCATGGAGAGGCAGGTGCGAAGATCATGCTTGTCTCATGGTTGCTCTTTCTTTTCTTCTCTTCCCTTTTATGGAGAGGCAGGTGCAAGGACCATGTTTGCCTCATGTCTCCTTTTTCTCTTCTCTTCTTCTTTTGTAGGGAGGCAGGTGCAGAGACCATGTTTGCCTCTTGATTGCTCTTTTTCCTCTTCTCTTCTTCTTTTGTAGAGAGGCAGGTGCAAAGATCATGCTCGTCCCGTGACTGCTCTTTCTCTTCTTCTCTTCTTCTTTTATGGAGAGGCAGGTGCAAGGACCGTGTTCACCTCATGTCTTCTTTTTCTCTTCTCTTCTTCTTTCGTAGGGAGGCAGGTGCAGAGACCATGATTGCCTCATGATTGCTCCTTCTTTCCTTCTCTTCCTTTTTTATAGAGAGGCAGGTGCAAGGACCATGTTCGCCTCATGACTGTTCTTTCTCTTCTTCTCTTATTTTATGGAGAGGCAGGTGCAAGGACCATGTTTGCCTCGTGACTGTTCTTTATTTTCTTCTCTTCTTCTTTTGTGTAGAGAGGTAGGTGCGAAGACCGTGTCTGCCTCGTGACTCTTCTTCTATTCTTCTTTTATGGAGAGGCAGGTGCAGGGACCATGTTTGTCTCATGTCACTCTTTTTTTTTCTATTCTTCTCTTGTAGGGAGGCAGGTGCAAGGACCATGTTCGCCTCATGTGTATTTCTTTCTTTTCTTTCTCTTCTTTTGTGTGATGAGACGGGCTCGAAGACCACGTCTGCCTCATGTGTCTTCTTTTGGTTCTGCTCTTCTTCTTTTGTGTGAAAAGGCGGGTCCAGGGACCACGGCTGCCTCATGTGTCTTTTCTTCATCTTCTTCTCTTCTTTTGTGTGATGAGGCGGGCTCGAAGACCACGTCTGCCTCTTGACTTTTTTTTTTTCTCTTCTCTTCTTTTGTGTGATGAGGCGGGCTCGAAGACCACGTCTGCCTCGTATGCCCCTTTTCCCTTTCTTTTCTACTCTTCTTTTCTCATTAACGCTTCCATGCTGGAGTGTATTTCTCTTAATGTGCCCCCAAGTTGGGGTGTAGCTTCATTTGGTGTGCATCCCCCCTGAGGGGTGTGTTTTGCCTCTTTGCTTCTGTGCCCCCAGGCGGGGTGTATTTTTTTGGCTTCTATGTCCCCAGACCAGGGCGTGTGTTATTGTTTTTTTTTTTAAATGCCCCCAAGGCGGGGTGTAGCTCTCTTCGAATGCCCCCATGGTGGGGTATACTCTTCGCGGCTTCTATGCCCCCAGGTGGGGTATGTTTCTTCTTCATATGCCCCTAAGCCAGGGTGGACTTCTCTTCATATGCCCCTGAGCCGGGGCGTGTTCTTTATAGCTTCTAGACCCTCGAGGTGAGGTGTGCTTCTTCTTCATATGCCCCTAAGGCGGGGTATGTTTTTTCTTCATATGCCCCTGGTACGGGGCGTGTCTTTTGTTTCTTATACCCCCCCATAGCGGGGGCGAATTCTGCTCCCTTTCTACCCCTGAAGGCGGGGGAGTGCTTCTCTTCATATGTCCCCGGCACGGGGTGTATCTCTTGCTTCTTATGCCCCCCTGAGGCCGGGGTGCATCTCTTTACGGCTTCTGTGCCCCCGAAGCAGGGTATGTTGTTTCTTCAAATGCCGCTTGGGCGGAGTATATCTTTCTTCTTATGCCCCCAGATCGGGATGTATGTCTCTTCGTTTCTGTGTCGCGTATCGGGGTAGATGCTTCTGCTTCTTATGCGCCAAGGGCGGAGTGTACCCCTCTGTGCCCCCTGAGCGGGGTGGATGCTCTGCATGTGTCCCCTGGTCGGGGTGTAGCTTTGTCTCCCACGGAGGGGGTGTGCTGTTTCCTCAAAAGCCCCCCAGACCAGGGTGTATTCTTCCCTTTCTTATACTCCCGAGGCGGGATGTGCTTCTTTCTTCAAGTGTCCCATGGCGGGATGTGCTTCTTTCTTCAAGTGTCCCCAGGCCGGGGTGAATTCTCTTCTTCTTCCCAAACACACCGGGGGGAATGTTTGCTTCTTGTGCTCCCAGGGTGGGGTGTATTGCTGCTTTTGATGCCCCTGAGGCGGGACGTATTGCTGCTTCTGATGCCCGAGAGCGAGGTATCCCTTTTTTTTTTTACATGCCCCCGGCACGGGGTGTATTCCGCTTCTAGTGCCCCCAGAGTGGAGTGTATTGCCGCTTTCGATGCGGGGTGTAGTCCTTACTTTTTATGCACTCGAGGCGGGGTGAATTCTTTTCTTCTTTGTTTACGTGCCCCCATATCGGGGTGTATTCCTCTCTTCATATGTTTCCCTAAGCTGGGGAATGTTGTTTGTTCTGCTCCAAATGTCCCCGGGGGGGGGGGGGGGGGGGGGGGGATATATGTTGCTTCATGGACCCCTGAGGCCGGGATGTATTCCTTCTTCGAAGGCCCCTAAGTCGGGGTGTATTCTTCTCTTCTTATGCTCCCCGGGGTGGGGTACATTTCTTGCTTCTCATGCCCCCCACGGCGGGGTGTGGTTTCTCTCTTTGTGTGCCCCCATGGCGGGGCGGATCCTGCCTCCTTGCTTTTGTGCCCCGAGTGGGGCATGTTCTTCATGGCTTCTATGCCCCCAGTGGCGGGGTTTGTTTCTCCTTCACATGCCCCCAAGCCGGGGTGGACTTCTCTATGGCTTCTATGCCCCCGGGCGGGGTGTATGTTGCTTCATATGCCCCCGGGGTGGGGATGTATCCCGCTTCTAATGCCCCCATGGTGGGGTATGTCCTTGGCTCCTTATGCCCCCCCCAAGGTGGGGTGTGTTTTGCTTCTTGTGCCCTCGAGGTGGGGTGAATTTCTTTCTTTGTATGCCCCTAGTCCAGGGTGTGGTTTTTTTCTTTGAGTGTCCCCAGGCCGGGGTGAATTCTTTTCTTCTTATGCCCCCGTGGCGGGATGTAGCTTCTTCAAATGCCCCTAAGCCGGGGCATATTCTTTATGGCTTCCATGCCCCCAGGCGGGGGTATGTTTCTTCTTCAATCGTCCCTAGGACAGGGTGGACTTCTCTTCATATGCCCCTGAGCCGGGGCGTGGCTGTTGTTTCTAGGCCCTCGAGGCGAGGTGGGCTTCTTCTTCAAATACCCCCAAGACGGGGATGTGATTCTTGGCTTCATATGCCCCCAAGGCGGGGTATGTTCTGCTTCTTGTGCCCCCGGAGGTGGGGTGTATGTTGCTTTTTGCACCCCAAAGGTGGAGTGTATTTCTCTTCGAGTCCCCCTGAGTCGGGGCGCAGCTGTGTCTCGCGTGCCCCCCCCTGCGGGGTAAGCTTGGCATCTTGTGCACCCGAGGCGGGGTGAGTTCTTCTTCTTGTCATGCCCCTGAGTCAGGGCGTGTTCTTTACAGCTTCTATGCCCTCGAGGCGAGGTGGCTTCTTCTTCAAATACCCTTAAGACGGGGGTGTGATTCTTGGCTTCATATGCCCCGGACGTAGGGTATATCTTTTATTTCTTATGCTCACGAGCCGGGATGTAGCTTCTTGGCCTCATATGCCGCCGAGGCGAGGGGTATGTTGCTTTACGTGCCCCCGGGGGGAGTGCATTTTGCCTCTGTTGCCCCGTGGCGGGGTAGATCTCTTGGCTTCTTACGCCCCCACATGGCGGGGTATGTTTTCTTCTTGTGCCCCCGGGATGGGGTGTATGCTTCTTCTTCAGATTCCCCTAAGGCGGGGTGTATTCTTTGTCGCTTCATGTACCCCCGAGTCGAGGTGAATTCTCTTCATGTGCCCCCCATGGCGGGGTGTACTCTCTTCATGTGTCCCTAGGAGTGGGGTGTGGTTTACTTCCTTTGCGCCCTAGCAGGGTGTATCGCTGCTTGCAATGTCCCCCGAGGCAGGGTATCCTTCTTCTTCAAATACCCCTAAGCCGGGGCGTATTCTTTATGGCTTCTATGCCCCCCATAGCGGGGTGTGTTTCTTCTTCAAATACCCCTAAGATGGGGTGGACTCTTTTCTTCTTATACTCGCAAGGCAGGATGTAGCTTCTTCAAGTGCCCCTGAGCCGAGGCGTGTTCTTTACGTCTTCTATTCCCCCAGGCGGGATATATTTCTTCTTCAAATACCCCTAGGTCGGGGTGTATTCTTGCTGCTTCTCATGCTCCCGAGGTGGGATGTGACTTCTTCAAATGCCCT
Source organism: Amorphophallus konjac (assembly GCA_022559845.1). Lineage (NCBI taxonomy): Eukaryota > Viridiplantae > Streptophyta > Magnoliopsida > Alismatales > Araceae > Amorphophallus > Amorphophallus konjac. Next base: position 422,809,573 of record CM040126.1, on the reverse strand, counting down.
TAAGCCGGGGCGTATTCTTCATGACTTCTATGCCCCCTGGCGGGTTATGTTTCTTCTTCAAACACCCCTAAGCTAGGGTGTGTTCTTATGCTTTTTTTTTTTTTTTGCGTCCCTCAGGGCGAGGTGCATTCCTCTCCATATGCCCCTAGCATGGGGTGTGCTTTTGTTTCTTATGCCTCCATGCCGGGGTATGCTTCTCGGCCTCATATGCCGCTAAGGCGAGGTGTATGTTGCTTCATATGCCCCGGGGGCGGGGATGTATCTCTTGCTTCTTATGCCCCCCCATGGCGGGGTATGTTCTTGGCTTCTTATGCCCCTAAGGTGGGTGTTTTTTTTTTGCTTTTTGTGCCCCCAGGTTGGGATGTATTCTATTTCTAATGCCTCCAGAGTGGAGTGTATTGCTGCTTCCGATGCCCCCAAGGTGAGGTGTAATTCTTGCTTCTTATGCCCCCGAGGCGGGGTGAACTCTTCTTCTTTGCTTATGTGCTCCCATATCGGGATGTATTCCTTTATTTATATGCTCCCCTAAGCCGGGGAATGTTGTTTGTTCTGCTTCAGATGCCCCCGGGGGGGGATATATGTTGCTTCATGGACTCCGAGCCTATGGTGTATTCCTTCTTCGAATGCCCCTAAGTCGGGGTGTATTCTTCTCTTCTTATGCTCCCAAGGCGGGATGTAGCTTCTTCAAATGCCCCTAAGCCGGGGCGTATTCTTTATGGCTTTTATGCCCCCAGGCGGGGTATGTTTCTTTTTCAATTGACCCTAGGACAGGGTGTACTCTTCTCTTTCTTATGCTCCCGAAGCGGGATGTAGCTTCTTCAAATGCCCCTAAGCCGGGACGTGTTCTTTATAGCTTCTAGGCTCTCGAGGCGAGGTATACTTCTTCTTCAAACACCCCCAAGACGGGGGTGTGATTCTCCCGCTTCCTCTACCCCAGAGTGGGGTATACTTCTCTTTGTCTTCCCCTCAGTCAGGGTGTATTTTTGTTGCTTCATATGCCCCCAGGGTGGGATGCGCCTTCTGCTTCTCATAACCCCGGGATGGAGTGTATTCTCTTCATTTGCCCTCGGCACGAGGGTGTATCTTTGCTTTTTATGCCCCCGAGGGGGATTCTTCTTCTTTTGCCCCGACACGCCGGGGAATGCTTGCTTCTTGTGCCCCGAAAGTGGGGTGTGTTCTTGATGGCTCCTGTGCCCCCGTTGGTGGGGTGTATGCTTCTTCTTCGAATTCCACTAAGGCGGGGTGTATTCCTTGTCGCTTCATGTACCCCCGAGTCGGGGTGAATTCTTTTCTTCTTACGCCCCCACGGTGGGGTATGTCTTTTGCTTCATGTGCCCCCATATCGGGGTGTATTTCTCTTCTTCAAATGCCCCTAAGTTGGGGTGCAACTCTATTTCTTCTTATGTCCCCAGGTCAGGGCGGATTCTTCTTCAAATGCCCCAAAGCCGGGGTGTAGCCTTTGCTTTGTGCCCCTCAGTCGGGGCGGATTCTCTTCATGTGCCCCCGGGAATGGGGTGTATCTCTTTTTTTGCCTCTTATGCCCCCGTAGCAGGGTATATATCTTCTTCTTATCCCCCATGGCGGGGTATATGCATGCTCTCTTCGGGAGTGGTGGCCGTGCTTGGCCTCATTGCTATAAAGCATTCCCCACAGCGGGCAGCCATTCACCAAGCTACAATTGTGACTCGCTGGGTCTTTTAACAACCACTCGGGGCCCGTTTTGTGCCGGATGAAGGCAGCAGGGAGGAGGAACGGGCCGGGTCATTACACCACAGACTCGGAGCCTCCTAGAGTCGGGCGGGATGTCGGGTTTATTCTTGCTCTTTTGGTCGGCGATGCTGGCTGACTTTTCTTCTTTTCTTCCTTTTTTTTGTCCCTTCTTCTCTTCTCTTTTTTTTGTGTGATCGACCAGGGTGGAGGTGCAGGAGAGCGCTCACCCCCTCAGGGAGGGGATGAGTGGTTCGCTCCACCGCATCAACCCCACAGTGGTAATCTTTGTTCAGCACGGGTCTCGACGGACGTGGTCGTACAACCCTCTCTTGCCAATTCTTTCTCTTCTTTTTTTTTGCTTCTTTCTTTTCTCTTTTTTTTTCTTTTCTTCTTCTTTTCTTCTTTTCTTCTTTTCTTCTCTTTCTTCTTGAGGGAAACGGGGGGCTTGATCTCCCCTCACTTCTCTTCTCTTTCTCTTCTCTTTTTTTTTTATAATAGTCCCCATGATTCCTGGAAGCTGCATATGCTTCGAAGCAGCGTCCTCGAGGCCGCGAAGGTAGCTGCATCGAGCCTGGATTTTCTCCCCATAGGGCTGGCTAAGACAGCACCTGCAATTCATCAAAGTAGGCAAACATCGTTCATTAGGGGGCCATGAGGCCCTGAATCTCGGCGAAGAGATGAAGGGTAGTTTAGGTCCCACCGGGCGCGCCAGACTTGTGGACGCACTTTTTTTATTTAACAATCATCTTGTTCGTTCGTCGATTTATTAAGTGCGTGGGCGTGCCAGTCACCGGAGTGACAATTTATTCGGGCCCCGAAGAGCCCATGGTGCGCTCGATCTGACTTCGTCAGACGATTGTGTGGTTCGTGTCAGGACCGAAACCCGCCGCGTCATAAAGGTCGCGGCGTCATTTACATCCCCCGTACGAGGGAACACCCTTGATTAATCGCCGAGATTCAGGGCCTCATGGCCAAGAGATTAATTGCATGAAAAGTCTATTACGAGGTATTGAGATCCTCAGGCGAGGGCGAGAAGAAAACCATTCGAGGTCATGTCGGCCATGTGCTGACCATTTGATGTTCGGACGAGTGTCCGTCTCGGGGAAAGCGCGATCGTCGCGGGAAGACCGGAGCATATGTATGCCATGATATGGCAATTTACTGTTCAGAAGAACGGAAAATGTTTGGCTAAACCTCGGTTAGAGCGGTCAGAAGCCAGTAAATCTGTTGGCCCGGTGCAAGAGCAAGCTGCGACCGTACTGCGGTGGGCCCCCCCGCGGTCGAAACATGACTTGCATGAGCGTCATTAATATTTTCGGTGCCAAGGGGCAACGAGGGAATATCCCTTGAATCGGCTGAAAAGCCCTGTGTCTAGGGAAGCGGACGTTCGAAACGTGTCGGTCATTCGGGAGACCGTTTAATGTTCGGACGGGAGTCCGATATTGGGAATATCGTAATCGTCGCGGGAGGACTTGGAACATATGTATGTCAGGATACGACAAATATATATATCATTCCGAGACACTGAAAACATTCGATTAAATCTCGGTTCGTGTAGCAGGAAACCAGTGAGTTTATTCGCCCGGTGCGAGATCGAGTCGGGACCATACCGGGGGCGCCTCCCGCAGTCCAGACGGGGCTTGCATGGGCATCATTAATGTTCAAAGGGAGGTCTTATTGATATTCTCGGCGCCGGAGGGCAGCGAGGAAGAGTCCCGGGACTAGATTCCAAAACCGAAAACGTGTTCAAAGGGAGCGGGCTGTAGACCGAGGATATGAGCCAGACGATGACCATGATCGGGACAGGCTCGAGGTCTGAGTGCGGCCCACGGAGGTCTTATTGATATTCCCATGGAAGGAGTCCGGGGATGGCGAGAGCCATCTCGTTCTAATTCGGATTCCGTCGGTCACTTGCCGACCTTTTCATGTTCGGGCAAGGGCCCATATTGAAAGTGCGACGCGGGCGGGAACAACCCCGTACAAATGTATGCCGAGTTTACGGTAATTTCGATGAAGGGGCGGGAACGAATCCCGATAGGGAACGGGTCGGAATTGATGAGCTATTGGCCCGGAGCAATGCCAGCTCACAACCATATCGGGGTAGGAGCCACCGGCTATGCAAGTCGCTCACGGGCCTTTTCATGTTCGGACGTAGGTCCGTAATAAGAACGCGGCGGGAATCGAGGTGAATCCGTTCGAATGTCTGCCGAACGTGCGGCAATTTTAGTAGCTGCTCGGACGGGATCTGGCCGGAGAAATGAGTCTGGTTTAATCGGAATGTCAGCCCGAAGCGAGGTCAGGCCATGGCCATTTTGGGATAATTCCCTAGACTCAGGCCCAACTCGTAAGGGCGGTATTGCTGTTCCTTCGGCACCGAGTCACGGGAGAGACGGGGCTACGAAGCGGATCCTATTGTTTTATTATTATCTAAGAAATGTTATCATTATCATTTGTTAATTTGTATATATATCTTTGAGTGAATTTTTTATTACTATTTATCCATTTTTCTTATGATGTATTCATTTACTATTGTTATTATTAGGTTTGTTATTATTTTTGTTCGTTTTATTATCATTCCTTTGCTTGTCATTTTTGCTAAGTTTATTATTATTATTTATTTATTTTGGTTATCATTTATTTGTCCATTTATCGTTATTATTATTTCTTTTAACCTTATTATTATTATTGCTTATTTCTTTATCATTCTTATTTATTTATTCACCTTTTTGAATTTATTACTATTTATTATTGTTATTTAACATTATTGTTTGCCATTATTTCTCTATTTTATTTTGAGTTTGTTATTAGTATCATTATTTAAGTTTTGTATCATTATTTGTTTATTTGTTATGTTTTCTTTTAGCTTATTATCTCTATTAATATCATTATTTCAGGTGTACCGCTGGGTCATGGGAGTGCGCCGCTGAAGGGCCTGGGGCTGTGCCGCTGAAGGGCCAAAGGAGTGTGCCGCTAGAGGGCTAAGGGAGTGTGCCGCTGAGGGCCATGGGAGTGTACCGCTAGGAGCCAGGGGGCGTACCGCTGGAGGGTTAAAAGGGTGTGTCGCTGAGGGCCAGGGGTGTACCGCTGAAGGGTCAAGGAGTGTGCCGCCGAGGGCTGAAGCAGGAGCGTGCCGCTGAAGGGCTGAGCTGGGGTGTACCGCTGAAGGGCTGGGAGTGTGCCGCTGAAGGGCCTGAGGCCGTGCCGCTGAAGGGCTGAGGGAGTGTACCGCTGAGGGGCTAACAGGGTGTACCGATGAGGGCCCACTCTCCCTCTAATTCTTTTAAGGCTTTTCTTTTCTTCTTTTCTGATTTTTATCAAGTGTGCATGTGTTTGTCTCTCTCTTTCTCTTGATTATCTTTCATTCTTTCTCTCCTGAGGACGGATGTTCGAGTTACTTAGTCGTTGTTTGATTCGGCTCTCTTTGAGTTGATTACGGTTCCCTTACCTCGGTTAAAGCATTTTACCGTTGTTCTTTTTATTTTCTTGTTGCTTTCTTTTAGTCCTTCTTAACGTATGATCGTTCCATTTGTTAGTTGTTTCTTTTTAGCTTTTTAGTATGTTATCGTTTCTAACAAAAATTCGGTAGCATCTCCCCTTGACCCGAGCGTAAGGGAGATACAGGGAACGCGCCCACAAGGAGTGGCGGAACCCGACAACTGGAGGTGGGCGCCCGAGAGCGGAAACACCTTTATAAACCTCGGAAAACTCGGAGGGTACGGCGAGCGGGAGACACTCCCAAGACTGGCTGAGAGGGGAATGCATCGGGCAAGAAGGAAGGGTGGTGTACCGGCGAAAGGCCTGGCTAGGGTGTGCCGGCTAACAGGCGGCTGAAGGTGTGCCGCTGAGGGCCAAATGAAGCGTGCCGGCGAAGGGGTGGAAAGTGTGCCGCTGAGGACCAAGGAGCGTGCTGCTGAGGGCAGCTGAAGGCGTGCCGCTGAGGGCGGCTGAAGGCGTGCCGCTGAGGGCGCAAGGGAGTGTGCCGCTAGGGGCCAACTAGAGTGTGCCGCTGAGGGCAGGCAGGGTGTGCCGGCGAAGGCCCGGCAGGGCGTACCGGCGAAGGGTCAAAGGAGGGGCGTGCCGCTGAAGGCATGACTGGGCGTGCCGTTGAAGGCACAATCAGAGTGTGCCGTTGGAGGCACAATCGGAGCATGCCGTTGAAGGCATGACTGGGTGAACGAAGGCGAGAACGCCCGGTGAGGAGTAAACCCTAACGAAGGGAGAAAATGAAGAGAGGGGGGGCAGGCCAAGGAGGAAAGATCATCACCGGAGGCCAAACCGATGAGGGAAGAAGAGGAGGGAGAGAGAACGATCAAACACACGTAAAATAGCCCAGACGGACGGAGACGGCAAGAAGCCCATAGAAAAGGGATTTTTATTCATAAAACGAGAAGGCCAAAGTCGGCCATGCGTACATCAAAACACCAGGGTGGAAGATACACCAATGGGGGAGAGAAAGGGAAAGAAAAAAGAAAAGCACAAAAGGGAAGAAATGGGGGAGGTTAGGGTCGAACAGGGGCGACGGCTCCCTGGTCTCCCCCCCACTCCCCCTACATCTCTCTTTCTCTCTACTCTCTCTCACGCGTCGGTGGTCGTCGGAGAGCCTCCCTCTTCTTCTCTTTTTCTTCTTCTCTTCTATTCGCACGGACGACGGCAGACGGATGGACGGGGCGGCAGGAAGGGGAAGGCGGAGCCTGCCCTCTTATTTCCTCTCTTCTTCTCTTTTCTCCCTTTCTCTTCTGCATGTGTGTCTCCCTCTATGCCTCTGCCTCCTCTTCCCCCTCTTCTTTTTTCTCTGGGGAGCTTCCCCTGTGTATGCCTCTCTCCTTTCCCCTTCAGCGAAGAGGAGTTTTTATACCCCGGGCGGCGGGAGCCTCCGAAGGCGGGAAGCGTGGGACGAGCATTCAATGGGAGTTGACTCCCTTGTCCTGGATGGCAGGAGGAGTAGGCAGGTGGCCCAACGGTTGGTTGACACCTCAGGGAGCTCACTGCGCGCCAAGGATGCGTAGGGCATGGGCACCACGTCGTTTAGCCGTTGAAAAGGCTTAACGCTGTGCCGCTGGTGGGATGAAAAAGCATGTCGCTGTAAGGCTACCCAAGCGTGCCGTGGAGGGGGGCAAACATTGTGCCGTTGAAGCCCTGAGGAGCGTGCCGCTGAAGCCCTGAATGGGCGTGCCGTGGAAGGCACCTCAAAGTGTGCCGTTTAAGGGCATTCATAGTGTGCCACTGAAGGGCATAAAGAGTGTGCCGTTGGGGGGCAAAAAGAGTGCGCCGTTGGGGACCCTATGGGCCGTGCCGGCGAAGGCCCCCCATGGGTGTGCCGCTGAAGGCCCTATGGGCCGTGCCGGCGAAGGCCCCCCCATGGTTGTGCCGCTGGGCACCCCAGGGGGTGTGCCGTTGAAGCCCCCCTGGGGTGTGCCGCTGGGCACCCCAGGGGGTGTGCCGTCAAAGCCCAAATGGGCTGTGCCGCTGAAGGCCCGTAGGGGCGTGTTTCTGGGGCCCGTTCTGAGCCCGTTGTTAGCACGAGTCATGGCATGCTTGGTTCTCTTCGAGGCCCACGGATTGTGGGGCTCTTTGTGATCGGTTTCTCTTCACTGTCGTGACTCTGGAGACAGCCTCACGGTAGTGTGTGTATTCGGAGAGTCCGGATGGGCTTCCCCTTTTCGCGGTCTCTCCCGTTGACGTTGCTATCGATGCTGAACTTAGTCAGGGCATACAATCGCGCAATTTTGCATGTCCACAGGGGCCTTTGCCAAAGGTCCCGTACCAGGTACAATCTCGATCACGAAATCAATCTCCCGCTGGGGAGGCAATCCAGGTAAGTCCTCCGGAAAAACATCAAGAAACTCGCATGCCACCGGAATGTCCTCGATATCCGGACACGGCTGGTCTACCAAGACCACAGAAGCGAGAAAACCCTGACAACCCGCATCAAGCAAACGACGAGCTCGAATCACAGAAATAAGAAAGCGGGAAGAGGAAGACATGATACCTTGGAAATAGAAGGTGGGTCCACGAAGTCGTCGAAAATAAACTCTCTTCGAGTCACAATCCACCAAAGCATGATGTGTCTCGAGCCAATCCATGCCCAAAATCACATCAAAGTCCAGAAGCGGCAACACATAGAGCCTAGCCGACAAACTCCGCCCTTCCACCCACACAGGAACCCCATCGAAACAATACGGAGTGATCATAAAATCACCCGAAGGTAACTCCACTGCCAAATCACAGGACAACTGGGTCACCGGCTCCTCGATACTCAGCACGAAATCCTCTGAAATAAACGAATGAACGCGCCAGAATCAAACAAAACCTGAGCCGCACAACCCAAAATCTGAACGGTACCTTCCACGAGCTGCGACGCCACTGCCTCTGCCCTGGTCATGTGTGTAATCTGGCCTCGAGCTCTCTACCTGCCTCCCACACTCGCTGACCTGGGTAGCGGCGGATACTGTCCCTACTGCTGCTGCTGCTGCCTCTGAGGATAGTCACGCGCCATATGCCCTTGCTGGTCACACCAGAAACAAACTATCGGTGCCGTGTACTGCCTACCTAGATGGGACTCGCCACACCGGAGACACACCGAACGAAACCCACCGACTGATCCCTGATGCTGAAAAGGAATCGGCTGCTATACACTGCCCGATGATGCTGCCTCTTATCCTAACGCTTCTTAGAGAAACCCTTCTTAAGGAACTTCTTGACCTTCGAGCCAAAGGACGCAGATCCTGTCACCGACGCTGCTGGCGCCGGCGCTCCTAAACCACCCGATACATGCTGGAAAGAACCCTGTTGCTGGGTAGCTGACTGCTGGCTACGACCCGACAAAGACTGCCCCTGGCTAATCGATCCTCGAGTCCTCTGCATATCTATCTCCAAAGAAGCCGCAACACGAGACGCTGTCTCCAAATCAGTGGCCGCATTCGCGATCAAATGGTGCCTCAGCTCCTGTCTCAAGCCCTGTACAAACTATGCGATCTGCACCCTCTCATGCTCCATGATATGAGGTGCATAACGACCCAGCTCAACAAATCGGGCCATGTACTGCAACACGGACATGTCTCCCTTGACCAGCTCCAAGTAATTACGCATCCGCTGTGTAGCAATATACTCTGGACAGTACGCACGCTCAAAAGCGCTGACAAAGTTTGTCCCACGTAATCTGCTCAAGTGGACGAAGCTGGAAAGACGTCTTCCACTCGGAAGACCACCACGCTCGAGCTGTACCATGCAACTGGTTGTAGACCAACATCACCCTGTCCTCTGTAGTACACCGCGCGGAACTGAACACCCACTCCATCTCGTCGAGCCAACTCCGAGCCAAATCAGGGTCTGGCTGGCAGCCATAGTAAGGTGGATGAAACTGCATGAAATCCCTCACTGCTCGGCCTGGCCCACCCCTGGTCGATGAGCCCTCACCAGCCTCTCCGCCGAACTGCTGCGACATAAGCTGGTACATACCACGGAAGAAATCCTCGGCCTCCAGAAACCTCGCAGTATCCACTGCCTCGGTGGCCGCAGGTGGCACTCTACTCTCCTCCTCCTGCTCCTGCTGAACCTCCTGCTGAATCTCTTGACCTCCAGCCGACTACCCCTGCTGAGAGCGAGTGCTCCGCCTCGGCGCCATACTCGGTCCTGAAGTAGAAGACAGAAACACGGAAACAACAAGGTTAAGAAAAACACACCATGCCCGATGCCAGCGTCAACTGTACATCATCACTGTGGACTAGTGGACCACCACAATTACTTATGATTCTTGTATAATCCCACAACCGCGCTCTGATACCAGCTGTAACGACCCGATAATCCGATTACCGGGAAGGCCCGATAACCCGAGACTCGCACCGCCACCCACGAGTCCGAAGACTCGGAAGGGTTAAAAGGATGGTGTAAAGACTACACAAGTATCACAAATAATTATAGAAATTAAACAGTTATATAATTAAGTATGAAATAAATTAACATTTTACATGATACATGGTCCACATGATAACAATAAAATAACAACAGTAGTAGTCCACAACTAGTACAGAGACAAGAAAGAAAAGTACAGCTACACGGGCATACCCCGGCTCTGACCTCTGACACTAACGCTGGGCACCCGAACCACGCTGATCCTCAGACGCACTCCTCTGAGACCGCGACTCACCTGAAACACGGTGAAAATACGCAGGGAATGAGTCTCAGAACAAGACTCAGTAGGGATCACTCGAACCCTACCTCGCAAATGGAAAATCGCTACACTAGCAGTAAGCTGGTACCTCGGAAAGGGGAAGCCCTGCAATCTACAAAACACCGGTCTCACGGCATGAAAACGGACACACGTGCCACGGTGAAACGACCGGAATACCACGATCAACACGACAAAAACCCGAAGGTCGAAGTCACAAAGACTGATAGTCTGACACTCCAAACTCGATAGGAGTACCTCGCACTAGAAGCACAGTTGGTAGCGTCCCCTGATGTCTTACACCGCACCGCAGGTGAACTGCCTGACGTGGTAGCGCCTACCAAAGGCACAGACACCGTACAAGTAACCGCAAAGCAAGTGACTAGCTTGGGTCACGCTCGTCAGCGCGTGTCCACTGCCCCCAACCAGTGTGCACACACAGACCATGTGTCCTAGGTCTGGCCTCTCACTGGTTTTCCACTTAGCCGGACTCTGGCTACAGACGTGGGGCCCGACGAAAACCAATCTAAAAACCATCTTCAGGGTAAGCCCGTACACCTACTCCCAGGTGAGACCAGCACACTGTGGATCATGGAAAATCCACTTTTAAGATAAAAATATTTGTATAAGAAGGGGAATAAATGAAAAGGAGTAAAGGAGCACGTGGTGCTAATAAGGAGTGTGATCGCCAGAGGGGTTACCTCAAAAATAAAGGAAATTGATCGCGAATACCTGGTGAAAATAAGGATGCGGGATGGATGTAGATTCCTTCCTCCTCCTCCTATCGGCCGGCCGATGAAGGGGGTTTTCCTCTTGATTACCCTTAATCAAAAAAAACAAACAATCAAAAGAAGAGGGGATCAGCCAAACGTGGGTGTAGTATCAATCCAAGAAAATAATATGATGAAGAAAGAAGAGCATAAAGTGTGCACCTTTTGTTTATTTTTTTTAAAACCCCTAGAGAATTAGGGAAAGGGAAAGAGATGCACAGCAAAACTAATGCAAAAGAAGACTATATGATGATCGATGATGAGATGATGTAGATAAACGTGAGAAAGAAAGCCCCGCTGTTCCTGTAAACAGTAAAGGGGGAAACCACTTTGACGCTTCGGTTGCGGCAGCAGGAGGAAACAGAGAGCCTCTAAAGAGATCACACAGGAGGAAGAGAACGACCGTGAGAACAAAGGACTTGAAGGCTGGCAGAGAAAAGAGAGAGAAGAACTCCGTATTCTCAGACTATCAACCTCTGTAAACTAGCTTCTGCAACCTCAATCGCCAGCACCCATAACCTCGCGCGAATCACCAGCCCGTTACCCCGCGCGAGATCAACCAGGGCATCCTTTTATAGGGTGCAAAACCGTATTCTAATGGGATAAGAATAAGCAATGATCATTAACGGCAAGGACTCTAGTTCCCCAATCGAGCAAGTGATTAACCAAGGCAGGGAACTCTCCAGGAAAGGTGTGTTCAAACCGGACACGGAAGGGTGAGAGACGACCCTCAGAAGGGCGTCAATTAAAATTGACGACTTGAGATAAAGGCGTTACTTAAAAACACGACTGGGACAAAGGCATTATTTCCTGGATTCAATTTTAGTAAGAAAAACTTCCCTTATTTGAAAATTATGAAAAAGACGCCTGAAGGAAAGGCGTTAATTAAAAACACGCCCTAAGGACGGACGTTAATTCTTGATTTTTCAATCGTGGTGGGACTCTTAAAATACCAGAAATTGACGCCTTTAACACCAGCCGTCCTTTCTCGAGAACACGCCCCAGATTAGGTCGCTATTTAAATCACGCCCCTCTTCAAGTCGTTAATTAAAAAAATGCAAGAAACATCATAAAAACCCACACAAAAGAGAAAAACTTTGTATTATAGAAATATTGAAGTTCACTTTGGGGCGTTAACATAGTGACATGAGTTTTGATCAATCATAGTATCAATTTTGGCGTGTCTACAGCTGTCCCGCCTTGGCGTCTGCTTTGCAAGGGAGTGAGACAGAATGAAACGAAAGTGTAATGAAGTGGAATGAAGTGGAGCGAACTGATAAGTAGATGCCAAGGTGTGATGTGACATGTCTCAGATACAAAGCATTAGAAATCTTTCCGAGATTCTGAGTGAAACAACTCTAGGTGATTCCAAGGAAACATCAATTTGCTGGATGAAGGAGACTAAACTAAAAACCAATAAAATGTGCACGTGGGCACGACAGGGAGGCACCATTGGAGAGCTTTTACCAGCCAACGTGGACGTGCTACAACCAAGGTGGATTTGCAGAAAAATAAAGGGAATTGAGATGAAGACCCAGCAAAGGGATATTTTTCGAAGAACTAGCCTGAGCGGCTTCAGAGAGAATAAAGTACTCAATTTGGAGTGGAATATCTCATGTCAACTCAAACGAGAGCGAGTGACCTTCATTATTGCCATAATATGAAGATTTTCAGCACGAAGCTCAAAGTCCTATATGATGCATGCTGGGCTAAAAAGAAAAGATAAAATAAACTAAAAATATAGAGAATAATCAAGGATAATATTGTTAAGCCATCTAGATTTGGTCAAGAATCCAGATCTCTGAGCTGACACTAAGCCGAAGCCTGTTTGTCCGCGCATCAACTCAGAAAGTGGAACCATCGTCCCAGACCTTGAACGACTCAACGGCCTATCCGTGTGATCAAGACTTTCCTGGAATTATCACCGTTTTTGATGAAGGGGAACTCAAATTCCAGGTTCATCAGAACCACAAGGTCCTTGATATGCTATAATAGCGTAGATACCATATAGTAACAATGCTTACAGAAAAGAAATACAAGAATGGGATGATGATGCTCCCATGAGTGATCCAAGCGCCTCAAAACCTGCACTCCTCTGCACTTGAAAATTCATTAGGCCTCTCAAAGATCAGAAATAATCCTCAATTCAAAGCAAGACATGATCATAAGTGCTTAATTACAAATAACTCCAATTAAAAGATAGCACTTAAGTTCATCAAAATGCACAGAGCGACCAATCATGCAAGCCAAACAAATAACGACTGGGGGTAGGGGCGTCAAAATATAAGAGACGACTGACATCAGGGCGTCAAAATATAAGAACACGTCTATCATCAAGGCGTTAATTCGTTTGAGAGCTCAAGAAGAAGACGACCCTTATGGAGGCGTTAAATAAACAACGACCTTGGTCAAGTCGTCAATTAAACAATTGACGCCCTGAACACTGTCGTCAATTATCCAGAATTCCGAAAACCATGCTTCCGACTCTGAGTCAAAAGCTAACCCCAGTTCTAGTTCTAATTGTAATCGTAATCAACCCTGCAACTTCGAACGATCTCAAAACCCTCCAGATTTCTATAAAAAGGAAGAAACTCCCTTAGATTAATCAAATAATCGTCCAACCTCTGTTCTTCTTCACAGGCACTGCTACGGCTCCAATTCTTCCTGTAAATCGAATATGGAGAGGGCAATTAAAAGGTCCAAGATTTCTGCCCTCAGACTAACCGAGATCAACGGGCATATCAGCAGCCGAATTGCCATGAACCAGGTAGAGAATTACTTTTCTATTCCTTCTTTTCATATCCTCACCGTTCTTCTGTGTTGTATTCTCATCTTTCTCCCTGTGCTTTTCTTTCCTTCTTTTCTGTGTCTCCCACAGGATTATCCAAACATTCCAGGAGCCAGAAGGTTCACCAAGATCAAGTGGCTGCCTCTTCTTCTCTCCAAATTTTCTTCAGACATGAGAGTCTATTTAACAAGATGGCATCTTTTAGGCTTAATCACTCATGCCAAACACTATGATCAAGTTCACCTTGATTGGGCTGCCATATGATCTCTAGTTGAAATATGGCACCCTTCCACCCATACACTTCTTTTCTCAACCTTCAAAGCCACAGTCCTATTAGAGGAACTAGAGATGATATTGGGCTTAAAGAAGATGAAACAAGGAGACGAGGAGAAGATGGCCATCATGCCAAAGCAAATCTCTTCACATGAGTTATTAACAAGTTTAATTCCCAGCCCAAACTTAGTGAACCAAATCAAAGCTACCAAGGGAATCAATCTCCTAAAACTTGCTTCTTGGGTGTACAAGCGATCCGATCAAGCTAAAGAAGATGATGAAGTGGAACGAGTAGCAAAGGCTTTCGTGGTATGCTTGGCAGGAGCAATCTTGTTCCCCTCCACGGAAGACTTCTTGGAAGAGTCCCAATTGAGCGCAATAGTGAGCCTATGGGAAGGAGAGAGAGCGGGACCGGCGATATTAGCCTATCTCTATAGCGGGCTTACCTCGACGGCAATGGGGAGACCAATCTATGGGTGCATGCTAGCACTATCAAGTTGGGTTGATCTCCACTTCAAATTCAATCCATGTGAGGAGGCCCAACAACCTTCTAGAATCTTCTCAAAAAGCCCACTTTCTTACATGACCGGCTCATTGGGATTAAGCAATAGAGTGATGAACCGGATTCCTCAAGTCAAGAAAAGGGCGGAATGGAGGGAACATCTCAAGGTAATGCCAAAGAACCTTTTCACTTGTGCCCCGGGAATACTCAAGACTCAAGAACTCCGCGCAAGATTCTCCCTCGGGATAGACCTTCGACGCATAGGCGCTTCAGAATTCGTGCTGTACAACTCATACCGATGCCTTCCTCAACTTGGGCTCCCACGGCGAATATTCGAGGATCCATCTCATCTCCCTCCTATCAAGGCAAGGGATGTTGGCAGCAATGAAGATGGAGAAGAGTGCATCATAATCCAAGCTCTGTGGAAAATCTGCAAGACTTATCAACCTGTGGAGAACTTAGAAGAAGACAGAGATCAGTGGAAATCATATGTAATAGCTTTAAGAAGTTTGAGGCCCAAAATGACTCATTAGAGCAATGTAATCCTTTCCATTAATAAACAATAATGATATTCTGATTGAGCCAATAACATAGTGTTTCTGATCAATTCTTCCAATAATCTGCGGTTCTGTTCTGAATAACGACTCAGACAATGTCGTCAATTCCATAACTGACGCCTCAGCCAACGTTGCCTTCAATAATCCATCTCTCAAAATTGACGCCTTCACAGTTGGGCATTAACTAAATCATGACTTAAAACAAGACGTTAATTCGATTCATATTCCAAAAAGTATTCGTTAAAGATCCCAAAATAACGCCTTAGGGTAAGCCACGTTTCATGTAAATAACGCCTTTAGCCCAGACGTTAATCAAAACAGTAATCATTATTCCCATCCCGTCAATCAATTCCCATTAAATGCCTCTGACGACGGTTATCATTCCCCATGCAAAAGAAATTAACGCCTCAGAGCACGTCGTTAACCATGGAAGAGACGCCCATAACTCCAGTCGTCTTCTTAATAAGACACGACTCTTCTGGAGTCGTTAATTCTGTTCGACTTTGCTTTCCCTCCTTTCTTCTTCTTCCTTCGTTTTATTTCTTCTTTCCTTCTACAACCCTAACCGAACCCAAAAACTCCCCTTCTTTCTTTCATAGTCTCCATCTCTTAAACCCTCACCTCCCTAAGCAATGGCCGGTGGTGGACACAAGAGGCAACGGGTGTCTGCCCCGGAGGTGGTGGACTTGGGCGAGGAAGATCACGCCGTGGAGGAGGGACTTCCTCCCGCGGCGGCCGAGGAAGCTCCGGCGGCGGAGGAGCATGGCGAAAACGAGGAACCCATCGAGGAAGGACGAGAAGACGAAGGTGAAGATGATGATGGTGAAGAAGAAGGAGAGGAAGATGAACAAGGGGAAGAACAACCAGCGGCGGTCGTTCCTCACCGTGGCCAACTCCGGTGGCCACGGCAACCCCGGCAACAACTCCGTGGAGGGGTTGTTGAATCTAGACGACAGAAAGTAAGCCCCCAAAACCCCATTTCCAATTTTTTTTATTTTTATTTCCAATTTCACTCCATTTCCATAGCCATCGGGGGAGAAAACCAGAGATTCAGAAAGAAGACGCCCCCAGGGGTGTCGTGAATTAAAGAAAAGGCGCCCATACCTGGGGTCGTCAATTTAACTCATTTTCTTTATTTTGAAACAAATTAATTTCATGAGAACACGCCCTGTAGCATGTCGTTAATTGAAATCATCATGTTTTATCAATCATGCCGTTAATTTCATACTTCTCAATTTTTTCAATTACCTCTTCAATATTAATGCCTTGATTTATATCTCGCATGCTGTTTTTATTTTATTTTCAAAACCCTGGAAAACAACGCCCCCCATCGGGGCGTCAATTCAACAGATAACGACCATAGGAGTGGTCGTCCATTTCATTTTATTCCAGAAATTACTAAAAGTTTATTTTTAGAAAACGTCCCTCACAAGGGCGTTACCTAAACAAATGACGACCCTGGGACGGGCGTCAATTAAAAAAACCTTTAGGAAATTAGAAATTAACCACAAAACCACGCCCCCCCACAGGGGCGTCTCTTAAATAAACAACGACCTAGGGCAGGTCGTAAATTAAAAGCTCTCTTAGAAACCACGCCTCCCTCAGGGGCGCCAATTAAACAAACCACGACCCAAGGGCCGTCGTTAATTAAATCAAACATCAACATCTTAAACCAAGGCAATTAAGTGAATTTCAGCATGAATAATTGAACAATTAAGCCAAAATTTCTTTCTTTATGCATGCAGGGGTTGATGAGGACACGGATCTCCTGGGTCATGGTCCGGGCAGCATATTACAGCCTCCCCGAGTTCCAGAGAGCCAGGGTAGATGCTATGGGGTTCGGGGCCTTTCTTAGCATAGAGCCCATTAAGCCTGACTTAGCACTTATCCAGGTTTTGAGGGAGAGATAGGATAGGACTAGCCGGGCATTCCTGATGCCTTGGGGTCATATGGTTCCTACCCTAGAGGATGTGGCTAGGATTACTGGGTTGAGGGTAGATGGTGAGGCAGTGAGCGGGATCACCTTACCAGACTATACCGAGTTGGCCGAGAGACTGCTAGGGCTAGAGATGGTCTACGAGACACCTAGCGAGTGTAGGACTATCTTCCGCACTGATCTGACTACAGTGATGGGCTTAGGGAATGCTAGGCATAGGTCCGGGGAGTCCTTAGAGCAGTTTTCTCAGAGGTTGATCGATGGGGCTAGGGCAGCCTATTGCCAGGACCCAGCCGACAGGGAGAGAGCAGACCGAGACTTGAGGAGGTTCCTATTCTTGCTACTCGGGCGACGTCATCAACTGTCGATTCCTAGGGATCCTCGAGGACTTAGAGGGAATCGGCAGGTACGCTTGGGGAGTTACGCTGCTGGCGCACCTGATAGCTGACCTGTCCACGGGGACAGGACGAGAGACGACCGTCAGTGACTTCTCACCTTTTCTTCAGGTATGCACATCTTTTTTCCTTTCTTTTCTTTTACTTTATGCATGTGAATGCCTCACTAATGCAATGCATGGATGCAGGTTTGGAGCCATCTATACATGCCCATGGGGCGCGTCGACCCACGGCCTAGAGGTGAGGGGGCTTTCCCTCTAGCACGGCGCTGGCTGTCGGTGGTGTTTGGAGCCCCACTCGGCTACGAGCTGTGGGTACTGCGTAGAGAGTTTCAAGATTTCCCTCCCTCGCTGGTATGCATGATGCAAATTTTTTTATTTTGTTTATGTTATAGAATGTGATATGATGGATGATGAATGTATGCTTGTGGAATGCAGGTGCGATGGAGGCCTTATGAGGGGATGACTGACGAGGGCCAGCCATGGGTCGTAGCGGGCCGGCCTCGCTTTGAGCATGAGCTATGGGTTCATTGCTTGAGCGAGATTGAGCCGTTACGGCTTAGGTTGGTGATGAGGACCCTGGGCCTACACCAGGAGTGGATAGAGGTAGGGGAGCCGCGTGGAATTGGAAAGAAGACACGTGGTCGCACGAAGGCGATCGACTGGAGGGTGCGGTTCGAGGACCAGTACGCCGACTGGCGGCGAGGCGGGACCCGAGTCACTTCCCAGGCGATCGACAGCTCCGAGTACCTCCGGCGCTACTAGGAGGTTTACGCCGGCCGACCCCAGATGAGGGTCCTAGGGGTATGTATGAATGCACTTATTTCTAAATTGAATGCAAATGCTTATGTGACTATCATGTGACTAATATGTAATGGATGCAGGATGCACGAGACATAGCAGCGATGGATGCTCAGGCCCACCTACACAGCCTGGAGGACCAGCTGGCCACCACACGGGCGGATCTCGAGACCCTGGTGAGTGTTAAATTTATGCAAATGAATTTTTTTTCATGAATTATTGATGATTAGCCACTGACAATCTTAATAAATGCAACGTGCCCAGCAGGGAGCAGCAGGGAGAGATACGGGAGAGGCCTCTAGCTCGAGAGGGCCTAGTGCAGAGGCGACTGCACTAGCGGAGCAGCTGGCGTGGGCAGTGGCTCGGGCTGAGGCGGCAGAGCGCGACCTCGCCTCACGGGTAAGTTTCAAAAAACTCAGACCTCATTCAATTACTGATTATTTTGTGCTGATAAAAAAGGTGTTTTGGCAGACGGACGAGCTTCGAGCCGCTCTTACTTGCGTCTGCGAGGGACAGCAGGCGATGACTGCTCAGGTGAGTGATTTACTTTTCGTCATGTATTGCTTATTTCATGAATTGTTGCACAATGGAACTGATGATTTGTTTACCTGTTTACAGACCAGACAGTTACAGGCGGCACGTACCCAGGCTGCCCTGGCCGGGACAGAGTTGGCGATCTATGAGCAGCGGATTACAGAGCTGGAGCGGGCCTTGAGGCGACGAGAGGAGCTGCCTCAGGACGTGGCAGAGCAGCGTGTTGCTCTTGAACTGGAGCGGAGGGAGCGCGCTCGAGAGCGAGAGGAGCACCTGGCGGACCGTGACCGGCACCACGAGCAGCAGCAGACGGACCGTGCCCGATACTAGGAGCAGGTGGCGGCGCGCGAGCGTGAGCTGGCGGACCTGAGGACGCAGCTGGCCGTCACCCAGGAGCGGCTACGAGCGTCAGAGGAGCGTCTCCAGCGAGGGCGTGAGCGAGCGCGTGCTGGGGGGTACTCCTTCACCAGCTCCACCTTTGTGGCGGATTCTTCTCTTCGAGAGAGAAGCGAGGCAGGGGGCCAGGTTCGAGTTCCATCTTCTTCACGGGGGCCCATGCCCCCTCCACCAGCGCCTCCTCGGGACGGCGAGGACGAGGTAGAGAGTAGGAGAGAGGAGGGTGGAGGCGAGAGCTGAGAGACTTACTTGTACTCCTCCACCCTCACACCTGTACTCAGACATTCATGATGTATATATATATGAGATTGAGATTTTTTGTTACCTGAGCACTTGTGTAGTTGTGTACTTGTGGTTGTGTACTTTGCTTCTTTTCCACGTTCTTTGCGTTCGCTCTACTTTGTCCTGTACTTGTAGCTGTGGTTCACACTTGAATAAACAGGTTAATTCATCTGTTCGACTTGGCCCCTTGCTCAATAAGCAAGGGACGTCTCTACTTTGACCTTGATAACGGGTCAAGGGGCCAAGCCTTTAATAAGGTCAATGAAATAACCAATAAAGGGAGATGCAACACGCAAGCACACATATGCAAACCATAATAGAAAGATGCCCATGCAAAATGCAAGCACACGTCATGAAGGATAAACCACCATATTTTTTATTTTTCTTTTATTTATATTTTATTTATTTTTATTTTACAAAAAGACGCCTTGTATTAAGTCGTTATTCATGTAAAAGACGCCCCCAGTGACGGTCGTTAATTCTGAAAGGAGTTGGAATTTTCGTTTAAAAGACGACCTATCTAAAGGCGTTATTTGATAAAGACGACTTCCACTAAGGCGTTAATTTCAAAAAGGCGCCTTACTCAGAGGCGTTAATTTTTCTTCTTTCAGCATAGGTTGACAAAGCTACTAGGGAACTCGGTCCTACACGGTCATCATCGAGGATTCATTGACCTTTCTTGATTAATCAAAAGGGGTTGACGTGATAGTGTTTAAACTTATACGCAAGATCTCGCACGGTGCAATCTCTTAGGTTAGTCTCGACCATCGTGCTGGTTTATGACTTACCACAAAGAAAGAGGTGGAAGAAGATATAAGGAAGCCCATAAGGGATTCTGAAAAGCTCGAGGCAAAACTACCTCCCCTACCCTATGCTTGTTGGGGTTCAGTCTTTGGCATAGGGAAATTTTGTTGCCTTTTGCCTCTTTTCATATTGCATGCATACGCCCAAGGTTCTCCTTGCGGGGACTTTGCCCTCTTGACATGCTCTTATTTTCACAATTTGACTTTCACTTTGAAGTTGATTTGCATTGATAATAAAAAAAACCTAATTGTACTTGGGCTTTTGCGGCATTTTTGTTCCCTTTTGGGCCCTGACTTCCACCTACTAAGGCGGCGGGCAGGCTTGGCGAGTCTACCCCGAGGCCTCCCTTCCTCCCTTATGGGCCGAAGAAGAAAAGAATGTGTATTGTCTTCACTTTTAGTCAGGTTTTGACTTTCCATCAGATTTTGCACCGCTTGAGTTCGAGGTTTAAGTGTGTAGTGTGTGCAGGTGTCGACCCCATTTTAAGTTAACAAGACTGATGAATGAATACGGCACTTTGACCCTTCAGACCTTGCGTCCTCGCAACCATGGCAACCATTTTGAAAATTTTTTAATATATATTTTTTTAGATTTTGGAAATTTTATTATATTAATTTTTTTGGATTTTGAAGATTTCTATTTGTTTTGGATTTTTTTTTTAAATTAGGGGTAGTATTTCTTAAGGTACAGACCATTCCAAGGGTGAGTTAATTTTTCTCCTTCAGCATTAATCAATTTATAAGCATTGTCAGGATAAACATCTTTTATAACAAAGGGGCCTTCCCAATTTGGTTGGAGTTTTGAACGGGGCCCACCAGGTTTTACAAAAATTCTCTTAATTACCATCTCACCGACTTTGAATTTTCTCTCAATTACTTTCTTTTGATAAAAACGTGAAAGCCTGTTTTGATAAACGTGCGCGTGCTCAGCGGCGACCAGACGCTTCTCATCCAGGAGTTCCAACTGGGCAAGGAGTGAATCACGACGCTCATCAATAGAGAATTCCTTGTCCAATTGTACTCGCAAAGATGAAATAAGAATCTCATAAGGGACTACCGCCTCCATTCCGTTAGTAAGGGCGAAAGGGGTTTGCCCTGTAGGGGTACGAATGGAAGTGTGATAGGCCCAGAGAGCCTCAACTAGCTTGTCTGGCCAATCTGAAAATTTATTAACTTCACACGTCTTTTTAACAATTTTGATCAAGGTTTTAATAGTTGCCTCTGCCTGGCCATTGCCCTGTGGATAATAGGGAGAAGAATGATGCAATGCAATGTTATACCTGTTGCAGAGATCCTTGAGCTCTTGAGAGATGAATTGAGGTCCATTGTCGGTGATGATGGTACTCGGGATGCCGAATCTGGCGATGATATTCTTCATTATGAATTTGCAGACGGTTGATGCTTTGATCTCCACGAATGCTTCCGCTTCCGCCCACTTGGTGAAGTACTCCGTTGCCGTGAGGATGAATGATTTTTGCTTCATGAGGAGGTTTGAGTCACCAAGAGGTCCAATGATATCGAAAGCCCACATGGAGAAAGGCCATGGGGAGGACATGGGATGGAGTGAAGAAGCAGGAGAATGAATCTTGCCAGCGGGCAGTTGGCACTTAACACACCTTCGAACATAGATAGAACAATGCTCTTATAGAGTTGGCCAATAGAACCCTAGCCTAAGGATCTTCTTAGCTAGCATCTGGCTATTCACATGACCACCACACACTCCTGAATGTGCCTCTTCTACGACCTTCCAAGATTCATCATCGTCGAGGCATCTTAATAAAACACCCGTGAGCCCTCTTCTATAGAGCACACCTCCAACCAAAACATACCGTTGAGCCACTCTTCTGATCGCTTTCTTTTCTTCCACAGTGGCTTCTTCGGGATAGGATTGATCATTGCAATATCTGGCAATCTCATAATACCAAGGTTTCTCTTCATCAGCCAACTCTTCTTGCCAATCTAATAACATGACCTCTTTGCCTTTAAGAGTTTCACTCCGCCTGACCTTCTCGAGCACCTTGTCCCTAATATCGAGGAATGCACGATCTTAATAGCTGGAGTGTCACGCTGATGAATGAGAGGAACGTGAAAATCCCGTTGGGGAGGAAAGACTAAAGCAGAGGCCAAAGAGGCAAGAGCGTCAGCTAAGATGTTTTGGCTTCGAGGGACATGGACGAAGATCAACTTGGTGAAGAGTTTGGCATAAGCTGAAGCAAGTTCCTGGTAGGGCTTGAGTTTAGGATTGATAGTGCGGCACTTGACAAGCACCTGGCGTAGAATGAGTTGACTGTCACCCACGATTCGAAGTTGGGTAACACCATATTTATGAGCGGTTTGAAGACCGGCCAAAAGGGCCTCATACTCAGCTATATTGTTTGTGACAGGGAAAGTGAGCTGAGCAGCAAATGGGATGGTGACCCCTTCTGGTGTTAAAAGAACCATGCCGATCCCTCGTCCTTGGGAATTTAGAGCTCCATCAAAATGTAATGTCCACATAGGATCGTGGGGTTGATTGATGGACATCAGTTCCTCATCTGGAAACTCCGAATTGACAGGATCAAATCGAGGGAGAGGGTGGTGAGCAAGATGTTCGGCGATGGCGTAACCTTTGATTGCTTTCTGTTGAATGTAAGTGATGTCAAACTGGGAGAGGAAGCTTTGCCATCGGGCTAACCGATCGGTGAGAACAGATTTTTCAAGAAGGAATTTAATCGGATTCATGCGAGCAATGAGGTGAACCTCGTGAGCTAAGAAATAGTGTTTTAACTTTTGAACTACCCAGACCAAAGCAGCGCAAGTCTTTTCCATGGCTGAGTACCTCTGCTCACAAGGGTTGAGAAGTTTAGACAAGTAGTATTCTGCCCTCTCCTTCCCTTCTTCATCCACTTGAGCTAGGACGGCACCTACAGAGTCATCCAGGACAGAAATATAGAGGATAAGTGGTTTGCCTGGAATTGGCGGCCTCAGGACAGGAGGATTGGCCAAATAATCCTTCAATCCGTCAAAGGCTGCCTGACACTTGTCATCCCAATTAAACTTGACTCCCGGCTTAGTGAGCTCGTAAAACGGCCTGCATCTTTGTGAGTGCTGGGAGACGAAGCGGCGAATAAATTGCAACCTCCCGATTAATCCTCGAACTTCCTTCAAATTCTTGGGAGGAGGCATATCTCTGATGGCCCTTGCCTTGTTGGGATCAACTTCAATTCCCCTTTTGCTGACAATAAATCCAAGCAACTTCCCTGATGAAATGCCAAATACACACTTCTTGGGGTTCATTTTCAACTGATACTCTCGTGATCTGTGCAAAACTTTAGCTAGAACCCCGGGATGCTCAATCCTTGTCTTTGATTTTACTACCAGGTCGTCCACATACACCTCAATATAAATATGGATCATATCATGAAAAATTGCCATCATAGCCCTCTGATAGGTGGCTCCAGCATTCTTGAGTCCAAAAGGCATGACCACATAGCAGTATGTACCCCATGGTGTAGTGAATGATGTTTTCTCTTGATCTTCTTCAGCCAGGCGAATCTGATTATAACCCGAAAATCCATCCATGAAAGAGAGAGTCTCAAATCCTGCCGTGTTATCAATCAGAACATCAATATGAGGGAGGGGGAAGTCATCTTTAGGACACGCACGGTTGAGGTCCCGAAAGTCTATACAAATCCGAACCTTCCCATCTTTCTTCATGACTGGGACGATGTTAGCCACCCAGTTAGGATAGAGGACAACACTAACAAATCTAGCCTTATGAAGCTAGGGTGGAAACGTCTCAACCGTTGTTTGACCGGGACAGACCCTGGCTTAAGTGTAAGGCGATGTTCAACGAGCGCAGGGTCTAATCCGGGCATATCTTCATAACTCCATGCGAACGTGTCCTTATATTCTTGAAGTACCAAAATAAGCGCTTCCTCTTCGGAAGGCGACAAATTCTTGCTGATGAGGACAATCCTAGGGTCTTCTTCCGTACCCAAATTTACTTCCTTGGTAGGTTCTTCTACGGAGGCTGATGGTTCGTCGAATCTTCTCATGCCACTAGCAAAGGCATCAGCCTCGTCCTCATATTCTTCATAACTTTCATCCCCCTCTTCAATAGGGTCTTCATCATTCATGATTTCATAGACACCAAAACCCTCATAAGAAACATCAGCATCCTCATATTCCAACTCTGGCAGGATAATCGGATTCTCCACGAATTCGGGAAAAGCTAAACAAGCCTGGCACCTGCTGACTAACTCCAACAAAAATCTACGCGGAATCTGCTTACCCTTGGATTTCTTATGAAAATCTACCCCATGAATTTTATTAGAAGAAGAGGAACAACTAGCTTGATTAGAATAAGCTGAAAAGGAGGAAGGGGGTGAAGAAGTGGATACAGAAGGAGGTGCAGAAGAAGACCCCTCACCAGAGGGGGAGAAAAGATTTATCAATGAATCATGGAAGAGTGGCCCCTGGGTCGGGACACACTCGGAAAAGAGATAAGAAGTCTCCTCAACGGAGATGGAGGACTGAAGAGTTGGTATTTTGGCATTTTTTTTCATTTTTATCTTTATCTTCATTTTTATTTTCCTTTTCTAGAAGAAAGCAATGTGAAGGGAGAATAGCAGGAGGAGTGGAGATTGAAAGTTTGGAGAAAGATTGAATCAAAGATGACCCGCGCGGGGGTGTGATGGAGAGTTTGGAGAATTGCTCGAGGAGCAAGGGAGGAATCGGGAGAGAAACTTGTAATGAATATGGAGAAAAGCTGATCATAATTGGCGGCGGTCTCGGCACGCGAGAGAACAATTGAGAATGTAGAGAAGCTAGAAGAGACGGATGCATAGAAGTGAGAGAGAAAAGGCCGGCCCACAGCCTGTCTATTGTAAATCCTTCTTCATATGGAACATCTGGCTCTCCGGTGTCTGTGTAGTCACTCAGCAACTGCCTCTTATCTGTTATCACCACAGGCTTTTCAATCAAGTCATGGATCAGTGGTGGCCATTCTGGATCAGTCGGCATGAAGAGACGGCTTAAGGAAATAGTGATGTCATTCATATCAAACCATCTATACCAGTCACATTCCGGGTCATCTATTTTCCTTCTTTATCAGGCCTTAACAACTCCAGGGTTTTATAAGTAACCAGTGGAGCAATATGTCGAGCAAACTGTCTAGCATGAACATCTTGACAATCTAACATGGAAGTGATTATCGTAGTCTGCTCATTATTTTGACGCCACCTTTTACAAAGTGTGTCTGCAATGTCCAAGTAAGCGGTTGGCGATCCGTCTTCAGAGTGGATGTCATGATTGCCCATGGTTCATCTTCATTTTTGCCCGGCCCTTTGTAGCCTAGGCCACCTCGCGCAATCAATTTCTGAGGCTTAACAGGCCTAGTTCTGCCTTGATAATTGGCACCCAGGCCTTTGCCGACCTGGTACCCCATTTTCATTAAAATATTCCAACCAAGGGTGTTTATCATACTTTTCTTCTTCTTCCCCTTTGCAATTAGGGGTGTCATAGCAACTATCGTGACTGTCTCGGGTGGCATCGGCCTTGGGTGAGGGATGTCCAGCACTGACAGCAACGGCTTGTTGGCAGGCCAGATGGAAGGAACTGATGAAGCCAAGTGTATATCTTCCTCTGGCAGAATTGGCATACTGGTAACTTTGATGATGCGGCCCTTGTGTGGAAACTTGAGGCACTGATGATTTGTGGAGGGCACTGCGTCGAGCTGTTGAATATAAGGGCGGCCCAGAATGCCATTAAATGTTGGATCCATATCCAAAATGTGGAAATCGACCGTGATTGTGGCTGGACCCAAACTGACTTTTAATGTGATCATGCCTAGAGGAGGCTTCTTGGTATTGTCGTATGCTGTGACTGTTATGGTAGATGGCCGAATCAGGTTTTCGGGAATGCCGCACATCTTCAAAGTGCTTGGTGGCAAAACATTGATAGATGCCCCAGTGTCCACCAGACATTGTTTCACCGCCACCTTATTAATGTCCACTGTAATACATAGAGCATATTTCCTTGCTGAGAGTGGTGCCAGTTCATGCTCATGAAAAGTAATCGCCGGCTGACTGCTAGCGGGCGTTAATACTGTGGTTATCTGCTCGACAGGGATGTCTTCATTGACCATGACCTTCTGCAAATATTCCTTCAGAGCTAATTGGTGAGTGACTGACCTCTTAATCAATTCCAGAATGGAAATTCTTGCTGGAGTTCGGTCAAGATGCTTTAACAAATCATACTGAGTACCCGGCACGGACTCTTGCTCCTGTTCTTGTTCATTAGGCCCCTGCACGGGCTCTTGCTCTCTCTGGGGAAAGATGCGCTGGAACATTCGTCCACTGCGGAGCGGCGCCACGTTTTGCCGTGCCTCTGTCGGGGCAAGTAAGGGAGGATTGGAAGAAGAGGAGGGTGTATTGGCGTTAAGAAGCGGCGGAGGGGTGTTTAAAGAAGGCGACCCCGTAGGGGGTGTTGGTGAGGAGTTCAATGAAGAAGCCCCCGCAGGAGGCGTAGGAGTAAGAAGGGGTGCCCGAGTGTGGGAAGAGTTAGTGGGCGGAATGAGGAGAGATCTGGGTACGAAAGATGGGGGAACTGATGGTGGAGGGATCCTTGTTGGTGGAAGAGTAGTGGTGGTGGATGTGACAGGTGTTGGTGGTGAGCGGATAAGGGGTGGTCTAGACGGCAAATGTGAAGGGTTAGTAGTGGATGGCGAAGTTTGCTGCATGGTAGGCTGCGGAGGCGGTAGGTGGGTAAGGAGAGGTCGGGTTGGCAAGGCTGGAGAATTGGTGGGGCGCAAAAGGGAACGGCTTAATTGGGGAGTAGAAGAAGATGGAAGGGTGCGCAAGAGGCGCGGAGGTTGATTTGGATTATGATTAAATGCCCCGACAGAGGCGTTTTCTTCATGCCATCCCTGCCCTCTCCCCACCTCGTGGAGGGACGTGACAGGGTTTACATGCTGATTTGCTCGGCGCTCCGGCAATGGGTTGTGGACAATCCCCATATCTTGCTGAGGTGCTGGAGCTTGCTGTTGTACTAGTGGAGCTGGTTGCTGTGGCTGCTGAGCCTGCTGCTGCCGAGGAGGCCTTCTTTCTTTCATAGTGGCGATAAACTGTCTCATCTCATCCCAATTAATGCCACCCTGGTCATTTAAATCATAAATGTAATCCTTGAAGTGGAAGCAACGATCAATGTTATGACCAGGGGAGCGGTGAAAGAGACAGTAGCGTGACGTGTCAACATTAGCGGGCCACGCTGCCCTTTCCTTTGGTAGCATGAGCAAGTTGGCGGCCATTAAGGCATTGAAAATATCTGGGAGACTTTCTGGCAGTGGAGGATAGTGGGCCCTTTTGGGGCCTAGTGGTCTCCTTTGTTGCTGTTGTTGGCCATAGTTGGCGGGTGGCGGTACTTGGTGGTATTGTTGCGGAGCTGGAGGGTCAGCGCGGGGCGTTTGGTTTTGTGGCGGAGCAAAGGAAGGTTGAGGTGCGAATTGGTGTTGTGGTGGCGAGTTGAAGAGAGTGCTTTGTTGTGGAGGTGGTGGGGTCGTGGGTTAGATAGGTGATGGGGTGTGGGGTTGCCGACCGCGCCAACCTGCTCATTTGCTATTGTGCCCTCAGTTGTGGGCCCGCTGCTGTTGACATTCGTATTCTTTTTAACCAACCTTGGTTTTGGCTCAAACATGCCCATGATGGGCGAATCTTTCATTTGGGTCTGAATATAACGAGCTCTTTCATAGAGCTCCTCCATGGTGGTCAATCTGTTCATGGCCAGTATATGCCGGAACTGAGGGGTTGCATTGGATATAATCATCTTAACCTGTTCCGGTTCTGATAAGGTATCTTTCAACTTCTCGGCCATTGACCGCCATCTATCAGCAAATATGATGAAGTCCTCCTCAGGCTTCATTTTCTCTGCAACCAAGTCTGTAACAGATAAAGATGGTCCGACCCGGTCCCTATACTTCTGCAAGAATTTCTTCTGAACCACATCGAAATCACTAGCATCTGCCGGATCCAAGGAGTAAAACCATTCGAGGGCTGGCCCTTCTAAAGATCTTCTAAACAAATAAGCCAGTGAGGCCTTGTTGCCTTGCCAGAAAGAAGTCTCATACATAAAATCCTTCAGATGGATAAAAGGATTGCCAGTTCCATTATATCGCCGAAAGTTCGGCATCTCAGAAGGTGGTAAGTGAAAAACTGGCAATGTAGGCAGAGAGATTTCGGGCATTCTTGGCAGCAGTAACCTTGTTGAGTTTTTCTTCCATGCTAGCCAATTTCTGAAGGAGTAGAGCATTAGTATCTGACTCGACTGGGGCCGGATTTTGAATGAAAGAATTCGGTATAGGCGTCCGTAGAATTCGGGGAGGTTGGAGAAACTGAGGCCTAACCGCTGAGTAGCTTGCCTGTTGGGCCGGCATGGCCGCACCAGGCGTTGGTGGACAAGAGGGGGGTTTGTGCAGAACCGCCTGGTCATTGGTGATGTGATGGCCACTCTCGGCCGGAGGGGGATTGGAGGATGAAGAGGGAATGGACTTCCCTTTCAAAGCGGCCTGAACTGCCTGCCGCTGGGAATCGTCCAATTGAGATAATGCATGAATTAAATCATTGACGTTGAAAGAAGGGGAGGTGTTCCCCGATGGGTTGGAGGGTAAAGCCTGAGAGGAGGGCACAACCTCTTGAGTAGTGGTATCAACCACATGAACTTGAGGATAATGAGAATGAGGAGGAGGGTAATCCCCCTCATGATAGATGGAATCTTGGAGGGGTGCCTCATAAGATTGATCAAAAACATTTTCTTCCACATCATCATAAGAGTATCCATAACTTGCCATGTTGATGATCTTACCTGAACGGAGTTGCATGCTTAAGAAGAGAGAAAGCTTTATGAAGGAATTATCACACAATCAATCACTCAATCAAAAAAGCTTAAGCAAATCAACCCAACCAAGTTTATGAAATCAAGTTGAGTTGAACGCAAGATTTTAGTGTTATGTTTGAGATTAGGATGGATTAAATGCCGAATAGTTCACTCTTCTTTGCAAAGTGAAACCTAGTTTGGATCCAAGTGTAGCCTCCGTGTCAACTAGGTTCTTTCTCTTTTCTCACCAATGATAGGTTCTCTAAACTCCGGATACTTCAAGGGTACAACCAGCCCAGCGTCCGTGAGGGAATCCACGGGTGCGGGGACTTACGGAGGTCTTGGAAAAGGGATTTCTGGTCCAAAGAGACGGAATGCTCAATGGAGGGTTGTCCCGATTCCAAGAGAGGTGTGTGGAATCCTAGTGTAGAGAGAAGAGGTCTCTCAACCAAATGCCACAAAATGCAGTGTAAGATAAGCAGACCACACCAATATAATCAAGTGATGAATATAAGAATCAATCTAGCATGAATAAACACAGGAAGCAAGGCTCTGCAAGCGCACAGGAAAGAGGCGACCTGCCAACAGTCGCTACTAATAGAATAAACGACAGCGTGGCTGTCGTGAATCACGGTGAAGTGCTCACAGACAGTGAAAACCGCGCCTTAGTGTGAGGCGCTGTATGTGAAAAGGACGCCTCTGACAGAGGGCGTCAAATATGAGTGGTGCACACGCTCAAAAGAAAGACACGCCTTGATGTGAGGCGCTAATCAATAAAAGGACGCCCGCAGGGAAGGGCGCGAATTCACAAACAGAGTAGAAGCCCAAGAGATGTGATAAAAGACGCCTTGGCAGAAGGCGTTAATCAGGAAAAAGACGCCCTGGATCAAGGCGTTAACTCAAAAAGCGCCTTTATGGAAGGCGTTAATTCAAAAAACCAAGAGACTAATCACAAACTGGCTGATCCCGGGGAGTGTGCAGTGTGCACAGTGGAGGGTGCCCGTAGGGCACAAGGGAGGGGTACCGTGGGTACCAAAGGGAAAGGGCACACGTGGGTGCCAAAGGGGAAAGGGCACGCGTGGGTGCCAATAGGAAAGGGGTAATCAACAGAAAAACAGTGGAAGTCCCACCGTGATCGCCAATTTGTGGATCATGGAAAATCCACTTTTAAGATAAAAATATTTGTATAAGAAGGGGAATAAATGAAAAGGAGTAAAGGAGCACGTGGTGCTAATAAGGAGTGTGATCGCCAGAGGGGTTACCTCAAAAATAAAGGAAATTGATCGCGAATACCTGGTGAAGATAAGGATGCGGGATGGATGTAGATTCCTTCCTCCTCCTCCTATCGGCCGGCCGATGAAGGGGGTTTTCCTCTTGATTACCCTTAATCAAAGAACAAACAATCAAAAGAAGAGGGGATCAGCCAAACGTGTGTGTAGTATCAATCCAAGAAATAATATGATGAAGAAAGAAGAGCATAAAGTGTGCACCTTTTGTTTATTTTTTTTAAAACCCCTAGAGAATTAGGGAAAGGGAAAGAGATGCACAGCAAAACTAATGCAAAAGAAGACTATATGATGATCGATGATGAGATGATGAAGACAAACGTGAGAAAGAAAGCCCCTGCTGTTCCTGTAAACAGTAAAGGGGGAAACCACTTTGACGCTTCGGTTGCGGCAGCAGGAGGAAACAGAGAGCCTCTAAAGAGATCGCACAGGAGGAAGAGAACGACCGTGAGAACAAAGGACTTGAAGGCTGGCAGAGAAAAGAGAGAGAAGAACTCCGTATTCTCAGACGATCAACCTCTGTAAACTAGCTTCTGCAACCTCAATCGCCAGCACCCGTAACCTCGCGCGAATCACCAGCCCGTTACCCCGCGCGAGATCAACCAGGGCATCCTTTTATAGGGTGCAAAACCGTATTCTAATGGGATAAGAACAAGCAATGATCATTAACGGCAAGGACTCTAGTTCCCCAATCGAGCAAGTGATTAACCAAGGCATGGAACTCTCCAGGAAAGGTGTGTTCAAACCGGACACGGAAGGGTGAGAGACGACCCTCAGAAGGGCGTCAATTAAAATTGACGACTTGAGATAAAGACGTTACTGAAAAACACGACTGGGACAAAGGCGTTATTTCCTGGATTCAATTTTAGTAAGAAAAACTTCCCTTATTTGAAAATTATGAAAAAGACGCCTGAAGGAAAGGCGTTAATTAAAAACACGCCCTAAGGACGGACGTTAATTCTTGATTTTTCAATCGTGGTGGGACTCGTAAAATACCAGAAATTGACGCCCTTAACACCAGCAGTCCTTTCTCGAGAACACGCCCCAGATTAGGTCGCTATTTAAATCACGCCCCTCTTCAAGTCGTTAATTAAAAAATGCAAGAAACATCATAAAAACCCACACAAAAGAGAAAAACTTTATATTATAGAAATATTGAAGTTCACTTTGGGGCGTTAACATAGTGACATGAGTTTTGATCAATCATAGTATCAATTTTGGCGTGTCTACACACACGCGTACTGGTGGGCTATGACTAGTGGAGGGTCACTAAAGGAGTAGACTCTCAAGTCAACAGAAAACAACGTCTGCATCCGACGACATACGAGGACTGTCCCACGTACCAGCACCGTTGCACGGTGACCACGGTCGAAAAAGAAAGGGGACTGCAAACCATCTGGAGCAATCCTGAGCCTGGCGGTCTACCCTAGACGCTCCACAGGCTCTGACAGTCTAAGGCTGGACCGTCACAGCCATCTGACGGCCCAACATAGGGGCGTCAGACCCTCAGTGCAAAACGGCGTGTGACGCGCCTACCCTAGTGCATCACAGTCTGTGATGCGCCTGCCCTGGTGTGTCACAAGACAAGAGGAAACCGACTGTAACGCGTGCCACTCGGTGCGTCACAGCCTGTAACGGACCAACCCTGGCGCGTTACAGTGTGGGAGAACGTCAGCTCTGACGCGCCCACACAGGGGCGTCACAAGGCTGTGACGCGCCAATCCTGGTGCGTCACAGGCCATGACCCCCAACGGTCAAAAATCAACGGTCATGCCAACGGTCAGATCATCCCTGACTGTCCAACCCAGGCGCGTCACAGCGCCGTGACGGTCTATCGTGGGACTGTCACAGCCTACAGACCCCCAGTTGGCCAAAATAGAGCTGTGACGCACCCACCTAGGCGCGTCACATGGTGTGACGGTCACTGGAAGGACCGTCACACCGACTCGACGGTGACACGGCGTGAAACGTCCAAAAATTCCAACCACGCCCCCATGCCTCCGTTGAGGGGGAAGTCAAAGGGGAAGACCCCTGGGGACCCCTAGCATGCTTCTAAGCCATCAAAACGTGAAATCGTGGCCTAAAATCATAGATCGGGCAAGCTCTCCCCAAATCATGGAAAATCCAAACCCGGCATGAAACCTCGTCTCTTAGCCTCCCCTCGGCCTACAAACCACGGGAATGGAACGCAAGAGGCTAGGGAACGTCACCCTGATGTGAAACGAGCATCCGAGTAAGAAATTCTCCTTTCCTTTCCTGTTCTCATTCTCATTTTTTTTTAGAAATATTATTTTTTCCATATATATATATTTTTTGTCACTTTCTCTCTTTTTTTTATTCCCTTTTTCTTTCTTTCTTTTTTCTATTTCATTTTCTTCCATGAACTTCCCTTTTCATTTTTTTTAAAACAAGAATCATCACCCCTTTTTCTTTTCAAAGACTTCACGAGAGAGAGAGAGAGAGAGAGAGAGAGAGAGAGAGAGAGAGAGAGAGAGAGAGAGAGAGAGAGAGAGAGAGAGAGAGAAAACACGGGGGTGGGAAGAGAGAAACGAAGAAAGAGATAGTGAGGAGAGAATGAGAATGAGATAGAAGAGAGGGGCGTGTTACTTCTGTTCACCCTATTGCTCTTTTTTTTTTTTTCAACAGAAACACGTAAGAAAGCAAGAGAGAGAGAGACCAGCGACAAGAGGCAATGGCCTTGGGGAACCGCTGCCGGTGGGAGGGTGATTGGGGTAGGCTGATGCGGACGGCCCTGTGGAGCTGCGAGGGTGGTGCATGGGGACTCGACGGCAGTCGTACTGGTTTGAGAGGGGAGCAAGGAAGGCCGGTTGCCATGCATGCCATGCTCGG
The DNA here is from genome assembly GCA_022559845.1 of Amorphophallus konjac. Taxonomy (NCBI): domain Eukaryota; kingdom Viridiplantae; phylum Streptophyta; class Magnoliopsida; order Alismatales; family Araceae; genus Amorphophallus; species Amorphophallus konjac. The sequence goes on along the minus strand of CM040126.1, from coordinate 422,776,674 downwards.
ATGCGGGGATGCTTGCCATGCTCGGAGGGGATCATGTTCACCTTGCTCAGACATGGAGGGGTGCGTGGCTAGTTGCCGTGCCCGCCATGTTGGGGGGTGCTCGGAACGGTGACCGACAGGGGACCTCGCAGCGGTTGATGGTGCTGCCGTGCTCGGACGAGGTGCCGCAAATAGGGTTATCATGTGACTGCATAGGCGTGCCGGCTTCACACTCCGGTTTCCCAAGATGGCTGGGTGGTGGTGGCTTGTGGTGATGGAAGCGGGGAGCGGCGAGGGGTCTGCTCAGAGGAGACGACTGCCGTCACACTTGGACGGCTTCCAACTCTGCGAGGGGTGCTCTGGGCGACGTGGGGAAGCTTATTGATCTGTATGGCAGGAAGGCAGCACGGTGCGAAGCCTTATGTGCTCGCCGTGCTTGAACGAGGCTGTTGTCGTGGTAGGGCGAGCACCGTGGCCGGACTCGAAGATGGCCGGGCTCGTTTGACGTGTTCACCACTCCATTGTTCCGTAGCCTGCAGGGACTACAGCGAGAGACAAAGGAGTTCACCCCGTCCACACGGCATGAAAGGACCGTGGCGAGGGGAGTAGGCCCACGCTTCACTGCTGGCTGGCGGGAATTGGCCGTCTCTGGAAGCCAGCGTGGTGAGGGGCAAGGCAGGTGGATGGCAATCGAAAGTTGGGTTCTCAGATGGAGCAGACGATGGGAGGAGTGGGGGAGTAAGAAAAAAGGGGGGTGGATGGCTGCCATGGGGGAAGAGGGGAGGGAGATGGGGCACCAGCGGTGCCCCTGTTCTGAACAAGGGAGCAGGCCACGGGTTAGAGAGGGTGAGTAGGGAGAAGGCCAGCACATGGGGGGGAGGATTTATGGTGCCAAGGGGGTTGCGAAGACATGCGTGTGTGTGCTCTCGGATGAGAAGGGAACAGGTGGTGGGGTTGTGACGTGAAGATGGAGTGGGAGGTTGGCCGGAAGAGGCCACGGCGGTAGAGATGGCTCCCGACGGTGCCGCATGCTGAGGCCATGGTGGGAGGAGAGGAGGGGGGTGGAAGGTTGGGCCTCCGGTGAGGCTGGAGTATGGTGTAGGGGTTGTAGGGTGTTGGAGGCAGTGGTAGATGGTTCCCCGGACTGCTTGGTGGTGAGTCTGAGTGTATGGACATGGAGACGGCGATGGCGACGGCAGCTTGGGTTGTCAGTGATGGAATCTAGCTCTGCATGGCGGTGGAGTAGCAGGGAGAGGTGAGGGGTGGGAACTGGTGAGAGGGAGGTGGAGGGGTCACTTGCACTGTGGGTGTGGCGGGAAGGGAGGCCCACGCATGGGGCTGTGTAGGCGGAGGGCCGGGCTTGGCCTGGTGCCACAGGGCGTTTGCAGGACGAGGGAAGGGAGAGAGAGGAGTAGCGAGAATACGGGGGGTGGAGGCTAAGAGAATGTAAGGGAGGGGGGGGGGGGACGTGTGTGAGTAGCAAGAGAGGGGGAGCACCAAGGGGTGAAGGCAGGTTGAGTCCACGAAGGGCATGTGCAGGTAGAGAGAGAAAGAGAGAATTAGAGCTAGAGAGAGAAAGAGAGGGATGAGAGAATATGAGTATGGCCATCCGGAAGAAGTTGGAGGGTGAGGGGAGGGGAGAAGGGTGACTGCCATTGCAGGGAGAGAGAGGGGGATGAGGGCCGGAGGAAGGGGGGGGTTGGGTAGCTTGGCCATACTGTGGATCTGAGGGAGGGAGAATGAAATACCAAACTGAGGGGGGAGAGGATGAGGAAGCCGACTGTTTAGCAGGGAGGTGACGGTGCAAGTTGGTGCGGTGGAGAGAAGAGAGTGAGAGAGGGGGAGGTGCAGGGAAGAGAAGAGGCCGCATGAGGAAGGGGGAGGGAGAGGGAGAGAAGGCCCGCAGGGGGAGTGGCCGGTGCAGGAAAGACAAGGGGGAGGAGGGTCGACGAGAGCAGAGGAAAATGGTTAGGGGGAGAGGGAGAGCAGCCTGGGGAAGGATGAGGCTAAGATGGGGAGGGAGAGGTGGAGACGTAGGAGGGAAGGGAGGGGAAAGAGAGGGATAGAAAGTTGGGAGGGCAAGGGCCTACATTTTCCAAAAATTAAAGTCACTTCCTTTCGTTACTTCTTAAAAGAGGTTACATAACATATTTATAGACTCCACAAAGAAGATCAAAAGACACTCATTAAACTTTAACTAACACCTAACACCTAAGACTCATTATATCTCTAGTGGGAAGACTAAAAGACACTTAATAAAGACTATCACATGATGTGGATATTTTATTTCTACTATAAAGGAAAACACACATCTAGGCCCACTAACATGGCCCATTAACACAAAACTCTTAATATAGCAAATATAGTTTGACAGTTGCCGTTGCCGCCTTGACGATCGACCGTTGCCGCTTGTCAATCTCATGACGATTCCGTCAAACCCCTCCGCTTGGAGGAGGTTCGACCTCGAACCTCATAGCTCAGGATCCCGGTTGGATGGAGCAATCCGGTTCCCTAAGCTCTGATACCACTTGATGTGAAACGAGCATCCGAGTAAGAAATTCTCCTTTCCTTTCCTTTTCTCATTCTCATTTTTTTTTAGAAATATTATTTTTTCCATATATATATTTTTTTGTCACTTTCTCTCTTTTTTTTATTCCCTTTTTCTTTCTTTCTTTTTTCTATTTCATTTTCTTCCATGAACTTCCCTTTTCATTTTTTTTTAAAACAAGAATCATCACCCCTTTTTCTTTTCAAAGACTTCACGAGAGAGAGAGAGAGAGAGAGAGAGAGAGAGAGAGAGAGAGAGAGAGAGAGAGAGAGAGAGAGAGAGAGAGAGAGAGAGAGAACACGGGGGTGGGAAGAGAGAAACGAAGAAAGAGATAGTGAGGAGAGAATGAGAATGAGATAGAAGAGAGGGGCGTGTTACTTCTGTTCACCCTATTGCTCTTTTTTTTTTCAACAGAAACACGTAAGAAAGCAAGAGAGAGAGAGACCAGCGACAAGAGGCAATGGCCTTGGGGAACCGCTGCCGGTGGGAGGGTGATTGGGGTAGGCTGATGTGGACGGCCCTGTGGAGCTGCGAGGGTGGTGCATGGGGACTCGACGGCAGTCGTACTGGTTTGAGAGGGGAGCAAGGAAGGCCGGTTGCCATGCATGCCATGCTCGGACGCGGGGATGCTTGCCATGCTCGGAGGGGATCATGTTCACCTTGCTCAGACATGGAGGGGTGCGTGGCTAGTTGCCGTGCCCGCCATGTTGGGGGGTGCTCGGAACGGTGACCGACAGGGGACCTCGTAGCGGTTGATGGTGCTGGGTGCCGTGCTCGGACGAGGTGCCGCAAATAGAGTTATCATGTGACTGCATAGGCGTGCCGGCTTCACACTCCGGTTTCCCAAGACGGCTGGGTGGTGGTGGCTTGTGATGATGGAAGCGGGGAGCGGCGAGGGGTCTGCTCAGAGGAGACGACTGCCGTCACACTGGACGGCTTCCAACTCTGCGAGGGGTGCTCTGGGCGGTGTGGGGAAGCTTATTGATCTGTATGGCAGGAAGGCAGCACGGTGCGAAGCCTTATGTGCTCGCCGTGCTTGAACGAGGCTGTTGTCGTGGTAGGGCGAGCACCGTGGCCGGACTCGGAGATGGCCGGGCTCGTTTGACGTGTTCACCACTCCATTGTTCCGTAGCCTGCAGGGACTACAGCGAGAGACAAAGGAGTTCACCCCGTCCACACGGCATGAAAGGACCGTGGCGAGGAGAGTAGGCCCACGCTCCACTGCTGGCTGGCGGGAATTGGCCGTCTCTGGAAGCCAGCGTGGTGAGGGGCAAGGCAGGTGGATGGCAATCGAAAGTTGGGTTCTCAGATGGAGCAGACGATGGGAGGAGTGGGGGAGTAAGAAAAAAGGGGGGTGGATGGCTGCCATGGGGGAAGAGGGGAGGGAGATGGGGCACCAGCGGTGCCCCTGTTCTGAACAGGGGAGCATGCCGCGGGTTAGAGAGGGTGAGTAGGGAGAAGGCCAGCACATGGGGGGGAGGATTTATGGTGCCAAGGGGGTTGCGAAGACATGCGTGTGTGTGCTCTCGGATGAGAAGGGAACAGGTGGTGGGGTTGTGACGTGAAGATGGAGTGGGAGGTTGGCCGGAAGAGGCCACGGCGGTAGAGATGGCTCCCGACGGTGCCGCATGCTGAGGCCATGGCGGGAGGAGAGGAGGGGGGTGGAAGGTTGGGCCTCCGGTGAGGCTGGAGTATGGTGTAGGGGTTGTAGGGTGTTGGAGGCAGTGGTAGATGGTTCCCCGGACTGCTTGGTGGTGAGTCTGCGTGTATGGACATGGAGACGGCGATGGCGACGGCAGCTTGGGTTGTCGGTGATGGAATCTAGCTCTGCATGGCGGTGGAGTAGCAGGGAGAGGTGAGGGGTGGGAACTGGTGAGAGGGAGGTGGAGGGGTCACTTGCACTGTGGGTGTGGCGGGAAGGGAGGCCCACGCATGGGGCTGTATAGGCGGAGGGCTGGGCTTGGCCTGGTGCTACAGGGCGTTTGCAGGACGAGGGAAGGGAGAGAGAGGAGTAGCGAGAATACGGGGGGTGGAGGCTAAGAGAATGTGAGGGAGGGGGGGGGACGTGTGTGAGTAGCAAGAGAGGGGGAGCACCGAGGGGTGAAGGCAGGTTGAGGCCATGAAGGGCATGTGCAGGTAGAGAGAGAAAGAGAGAATTAGAGCTAGAGAGAGAAAGAGAGGGATGAGAGAATATGAGTATGGCCATCCGGAAGAAGTTGGAGGGTGAGGGGAGGGGAGAAGGGTGACTGCCATTGCAGGGAGAGAGAGGGGGATGAGGGCCGGAGGAAGGGGGGGGGTTGGGTAGCTTGGCCATACTGTGGATCTGAGGGAGGGAGAATGAAATACCAAACTGAGGGGGGAGAGGATGAGGAAGCCGGCTGTTTAGCAGGGAGGTGACGGTGCAAGTTGGTGCGGTGGAGAGAAGAGAGTGAGAGAGGGGGAGGTGCAGGGAAGAGAAGAGGCCACATGAGGAAGGGGGAGGGAGAGGGAGAGAAGGCCCGCAGGGGGAGTGGCCGGTGCAGGAAAGACAAGGGGGAGGAGGGTCGACGAGAGCAGAGGAAAATGGTTAGGGGGAGAGGGAGAGCAGCCTGGGGAAGGATGAGGCTAAGATGGGGAGGGAGAGGTGGAGACGTAGGAGGGAAGGGAGGGGAAAGAGAGGGATAGAAAGTTGGGAGGGCAAGGGCCTACATTTTCCAAAAATTAAAGTCACTTCCTTTCATTACTTCTTAAAAGAGGTTACATAACATATTTATAGACTCCACAAAGAAGATCAAAAGACACTCATTAAACTTTAACTAACACCTAACACCTAAGACTCATTATATCTCTAGTGGGAAGACTAAAAGACACTTAATAAAGACTATCACATGATGTGGATATTTTATTTCTACTATAAAGGAAAACACACATCTAGGCCCACTAACATGGCCCATTAACACAAAACTCTTAATATAGCAAATATAGTTTGACAGTTGCCGTTGCCGCCTTGACGATCGACCGTTGCCGCTTGTCAATCTCATGACGATTCCGTCACACCCTACCTCAATTTTACCCCGAGACGCGCCGAATCGTCCACGAATCATGATGAAAGCCTTTAGAAACCCCGGTCCTTCACGCTTCCCATGAGCACCGCACGCCCACGAGATCGCCTCGTCGCCACCCACGTCGCCACGCAGTCGCCCCGCCACCGTCTACAGCCGGAGAGAGGCCCGCCGCGTCGAATTGGGAGAGAGAGGGGAAGAGGGGCGCTCACGGTTGGGGGAGGAAGAAAGAGGAAGAAGAAGAAGGGTGGGGGAGAGAGAGAAAAAGAGTGATATTTATAGAAATTTCAAAAATTTCAGAAAATATTAAAAAATTAAAAATTACATTTCCGCGATCCTCCGATCCAACGGTACCACCCTCGCCAAGGTGAACGACCCGATTCACCCGCAACGAGGTTCCGAAGGAATTGCCGAAACACACATTGAAAATAGGAAAAGACGCGCGAAAAAACTGCGGACGCACTCCGGGCCTCCGAAACAACCCCGGATCGCACCGACCCGAACACGAAAGATGTTTGAAACGAAATTTTAGACACAACGGAGTCGGACGCTCCAAGAAACCAGATCTGGGACCCATGAAGAAGGATCCAAAAGGTCCGGGATATTACAAACACTGTGCGAACGGAACACACTAACACAGAAAACTAGGTGGCGGTCTCCCCCTGGACTGTCACTTCAAGTGGCGGTCCACTCTGGACCGCAAGCCCCAAAGTAGTGGTCAACTCTGGACTGCAACCTTCCCTGGGACATTTGAACAAGGGGCGGTCACCTCCTAGACCGCAACCCCCAAGTGGCTGCCCTGGCCTGACCGCTATTAGCGAGTAGCGGTCAGTTGCGAGGCCGCTACTACACGGGACTCAGACGAAGAAGTAGCGGCTAGCCCCTGGCCACTAGCGCCATAAAAATGGTCATGCCCTGACTGCTAGCTCCAGGTGGCGGTCCATCGCATGGCCGCTACCTGGAACCGACTTATTGGGCTAGGAAACGGTCCCCATTGGACCGCCTTCACAGGTGGCAGTCTCTGGTACGACCGCTACCTACTCCTGAGCCCGAAAACGGAGAACACGGTAGAAAATCCCATTCCACGTCCCGTTCACACCCATGTGAAGGGAAAAACAAGGAGAAATCATTCCCCAACCTATCTAACACCGAGAGGATTCATTTAAACCCCAAAAATGCAATTAAAACGAGAGATATGGCTCACACCCCAAAATCATGCATTTTAACCCTAGCGGGAATATAAACCCTCTCGGCTCACCTCGGGCTACCAAACTCGTGAAAAATGAAGTACAGGGGTTAAGGATCCATCCCCCTATCTCCACCAAAGATTCCACGCACCGAGGACGTCGATCCGCCAAGAAAACGCCGCACGAACCACCGCGGCGCCCCGAACTCGTGGCCGAGCTTCGCCGCGCCTCCACTGCCTTGATCCTCGCCCATCCTCACCCGCTCCTCGCCCGCGTCACCTCTGCCTCGCCCCCGCCTTGCTCTGTCGGCCGTCGGAGAAGAGAGGGGAGAAAGAGAGAGCGTGAGAGAAGAGAGAGGGAGAGAGTGATAAATGAGAGATGGGGAGAGAGAAAAGGGGGTTTATATATATAGAAAATCTAGAATTTTTGGAAAATATGAAAAATAGGAAAAAATACTCTCCATGATCCTCGAAAAATGCACAACGCACTGGTAATGTCCCAGAGTTGGAGAACGTAACGGTTCGTCCCACACGGGGTTCCGAAGGCTCGACAGGTAAAAACACGCGTAAACCGTAAAACTCAATCTGGGACCCACAAAAGTGATCCAAAACCCACAGATCCTGATCCGAACAATCTCCAAAAAACTCGGGGTATTACACTCCTCCTTTTAAGTCACATTCAGCTTCCGACTTAGATGATGTATCGGCTAAGTTCTTTCACTTCGATGTTGTTTCGTCTAAGTCAGTTGTAGCTTCCAACTTAGATGATATTTCATCTAAGAGACTTATACTCCATCTAAGTTGGGCTTCATCTATCCTAAATTTAGATGATCTATCATCTAAGTCCACTAAACTATTCCAGTCACTGAATATTCACCACCTTGAAGAATATGAGTCACATCTCAACAGTGGCCAATAGGGAGGCACCGCTTAACAGCTTCGCGTCTTGAGAGTTGAAGATCTCTAGAGATCGTGTGTATTGGTCCTCCTCGATCGGCACAACGCTAGTTTAGTCATCACCTAATGCTTCTTTCCACCACAAGGCCTCAGCTTTGACTCTGACAATGCTTCTGGACACTGGGAACTTCGTGTTCAAGGAAGCAGATAACAATGGTGTGCTCTGGTAGAGCTTTTCGACAAATACCCTCCTCTTGGAGCAGAAGTACATGTATAACAAGACGGTGGGGATCTATTGGTCCTTCACTTCATGGAGGAACTCAAAGGTACCCACCCCAGGGTGGTTCTCTACGGGCTTGGACCCTAGAGACCCCTCTCAAAGTATCCTTGTCTGGAAAAAGGCCTGACTTTATTGGAGCAATGGGTTCTGGGAAGGTGGCATCTTTGCTTCGGTGCCAAAGATGATGGCCCTTTGTGAGTACAACATCAAGTACTCCTCCGGTGAGAATGCGAGCTAGTTCGCATTCTTTGACAGTGAGATTGGTGGTCTATCAACCATGTGTGTTTAAACAACTATCACTCTAACAAACAGAGTAACGCCCCAATGTTTGATCCACACTACAAGAAGAAAAGAGAGAAAATAAAGGAAACGATCACACCATGCAATTAAGAACACACAAGATTTTACAAGGTTCGGAGGTTCAGAGTAAACCCCATATGTCCATGGGCAACAGTGTTCAAGAACTTCACTAGATGTGGAGAAAATTACAAAGTCGCATCTTAACCCCAGAGGAACAAATCCCCTTTACAAAAACTCACTCAAAGCACTTCACAAGATTTCACACCCAAGACCTCTCTTATATTTTCCCTAAAATAAACAAACACACTTGGGTTGCTCCCACAGGATCTTGCACAAGACACATGCTAAACAATGGAGAGAAGGGTCCAATTTATAGGAGCGAGGTTGGGGCTATCCGGTCTAGCTAGGTGGGGACCTACCTAGTACGGGTAGGTTTCTTTTGTTCACGAGAGAATAGAGAACTTCCCACACCTTCTTATGTCCGATACGAGACTCCTTCCCACACCACATTCATGCAATATAGAGTCTGAGTCCAAAGTGAACTTCTACTTGTTGTGCTCACGTACCCACGTCCAACCTCCACGCACGCCACGTCGTTTGCGGAATTAGAGTTTGCATGGGACTTTTTCACGGTTGGCATCACGTTGGCTTCTAGCCACTTGCGGCATGTCTTGTTCCAATGTACGTTGAGAAGTCGAGACTGAAGTCCCGAGGTTAAATGACACCCAAGAGGGGGGGGGGAATTGGGTGATAACAAATTTTTGTAAAATAAAACCAAGATAACGATTTCGAGAGGACATAAGAGGGCCGCAAGCAAAACAGACTATATCTCACAAAAACAACCACTGCATAAACCCTTGGTACTCGGCGGAGTTAATAGATCCATAGATTTACTCACGCAAACTGTTATCTTTTCGGCAAGAATGACCTTGTCGGTCCGAATCCAGCTTTTGATATACCGAAGGATTTAAGAGAAGATGATTAACACACAAGATCTAAAAGAAGCAGAAAGACTAGATCCATAAGTAATCACAGAAGGGGGAAAGAAGATAAGGCGCAAACCACGAGGAGACATCAAATTTAAGGTGGTTCGGATGCCACAATGGCAACCTACGTCCACCCCTCACCGACAATGAGGAACCACACACTATCTTGTAGAGTGTTATAAGATCAACCACACACACACAAAAGCAATCAACCTTGACTGTACACACACACACGAAAGCAATCAACCTTGACTGCACACACACACACACACACGAAAGCAATCAACCTTGACTGCACACACACACACACACACGAAAGCAATCAACCTTGACTGCACACACACACACACACGGATCTGTGAAGATCCTCACACACACAGAGAAGATTCAAGATTACAATCAAAACACACTTGAAGCTGAGAAGGATGTGAAATTGAAAGAACACAAGAACAAGAGATTGATTAAAGCTCCCCCTTAGTTGATGAAGGATTCTTTGGATGCAGCTAGAGGTCGACTTGATCCAGGCTTGATCTTCTTCAGATATAGCTTGATCTTCACTCTAGAAAGGAGGAAGAAGGATGAAGAAATCTTCTCGGAACACTGTTCACGTCTACAGTGCAAGCTTCCTCCTTCTCACCTTTGGTAGCCTCCTTGATCCACTCTTAGCATTAGGGTTTTCCAAACCCTCTTGTATAAGTTTTATAGGTTCTTGAATGGTCCAAGGACTCCCCCAGACCAGATCCACAATTTCTGGAAAGTTTGGTTGCTTAGGGATTAAACAATACCAAGAGGAGAGCCATTTCTCGAAGTGACAAAAAAGTCAACATTTGTTGGCAGCTCGAGGCTAGCGGTCGACCTACAGATCCCAGCGGTCAACCGCCATTGGCCGTCCTGTAGCCATTTGGCTGCTGGGAAAATCGGTCGATCGCTAGCTCCTGGCGGTCGACCGCCAGGTTCACAGATTCCCAGATTTCAGTTCTGTTATTTTAGGTCAACTGCCAAGGGTCCACAGGTCGACCGCCAATCTCCAATCCTGCAAAAGTCAAGTGTTAGCTCACTTGAAGCTATCCATTTGTTCGATGATTGAAATAGGCTTGTGTTATTGTTAAGTACAAGTTGGTTTATACTCGAATAAACACATGGAAGGATTCATTAACACACATTTGACATGGGGTGAAATTTGATGGTTTAAAGCATGAAGCTTCTCTTGAAAATAAGATACATGGGAGAGAAATGTCCTGGGTTTTGTTATCATCAAAATCACTCGGATATGGTCAATAATTTCCCCCTTTTTGATGATGACAAAAACTAGGCATTAGATTTGCATTTTAGAAGCGTCGACAATCACATTTGAAATTCAGTTGAAATCCATCAAGTTGAAACATTTGAACTCACGATGTGAAGGCATTCAACACGTCCATATCAACGCAACATTTCACTTCCAACACAAGCACGTCAACAAATCCATACCAGCCATTCAATACTTATTTGCCATATTGACAGGAAGTGAGATAGGAGAGAGTCAATCTTGTGAATTCAAGGAGTGCACTCTTCCATTCATTCTCATTAGATCCATACAGGGTACACGGATGCAAAATGTGAAAGAGGGAATGCAACCACTAAATGCAAACCACTAATGCAATATAACCAAATAACCAAATGCAATACAACGTGCTCAACCTAAAATGCAAACGATAAACATGCATGCAAGCAGGCACACACACACATAGCATATATATATGAGCCTAATAGCCTAATAGCCTACTTCTCCCCCTTTGACATCAGCAAAAAGGAGAGGCATGGGATACAAAAAGTGGACAAAAGTAACACTAGAGACCCAAGAACAGCTACACAGCAGGGTGATCCTCAGCTTCCTCGCCATGAACACCATCCGGTGGACCATCACCATGGGGGGAACCAGCAGGAGCAGGAGCAGGAGGAGGAGGAAGACGATCCTCAATGCCGTGGAGAAGATCATCATAATGACGGAGCTGGTTACGGATGGAAAGAAGGGTATGGTTGGTGGTGCAAAAGGCCTCACGGTTATCTTCATGGCTGGCAAAGAGAGTGGCCATGTGGATAGAGATATCATCCAGAGCATGAGTGAAGGTGTCCATTCGTCCAGTCATGGTATCCATAAAAGTATCCAAACGCCCAAGGGAGGAGTCAAGCCGAGTTTCCATGCCTAAAAGACGCCTGTCAAGAGTCTCATGGTCCCCCCAAGTGGAATGCCCAGCACCCTGAGTGGAAGACTCCCCATGAAAGTACTGCGGTGGAGGAGGGAGATCCGCTGGAGGAGGCACATCGTCAGGCTGGACTGGTGCAGGTGCATTTTGGTTATCTTGCTGTGGGTCCGGTTCTTGTTCTTCTTCACTGACATTCTCTTCCCCATAGACTGGGACAGCACGACGAATTGTACCATCTGCTGCACGGTAATATCCCATATCTGAGAAAATCTTATGCTCATTATAAATGTCATCATGGCGGACCAGAACAAACTGCTCATTCTCTAATGGGACCCCAATAGAAGTGAACACTCCAGTGAGTTGAGAAGCATAAGGCAGGGACCACCGTAAATGTGTCCGGGATCGACTTATCAGTGAAGTCATGAGCCATCCCATATTAATTAAGTCACCATTCATAACATGATAGAACAGAAAATGATGCACTTCCGTCACTTCATCTCGGCTGCCACTCTTGGGATAAATAAGTGTAGTAAACATATGATGCAGAACCCGTTGCAGTGCGGGAAAGTGGTTGGCATTGAGCTCAATGAGGTCACTCATGTGAGCGACGTCACGCGGTTCGGGGAAGCGAAGAAGACGCGGAGCGCGTGGGCTCCTCTTTTTGTTTGCTGCAACACAGAAATGAGAGAAAAGAGAAGGGGCCACCACGGGAGATTGCTCCGGCGAGGCGAGCGGGACAAATGTAATATAGCAAGATATGGGGGTTAAACGGCCATAGCGGGAAGTGACTCACCGCGACCTCGGGGGGATGGGAATGGTGCAGAAATTAAATAGCAAGAATTGAAACGGCCATTGGGGAAGTGACTCGCCGCGGCCTCGAGGATATGAGCAGATAAGAATATAACAGAATATAAGAAGAATATAAAGAGCGGGAATTTAAACGGCCATTGGGGAAGTGACTCGTCGCGGCCTCGAGAATATGAATAGATAAGAATATAACAGAATATAAAGAGAATATAAGAGCGGGAATTTAAACGGCCATTGGGGAAGTAACTCGCTGCGGCCTCGAGAACATGAATAGATAAGAATATAACATATAACAACGGGAATTTAAACGGCCATTGGGGAAGTGACTCGCCGCGGCCTCGAGAATATGAGCAGAATATAACAGAATATAAAGAGAATATAAGAATGGAAATTTAAACAGCCATTGGGGTAGTGACTCGCCGCGGCCTCGAGAACAAGATGTGATCGCCAGGGGCCAAAGACCCCAAAATAAAGAAAGTGATCGCGCCTACCTCAAGAGCGGGAGATGGCGGGTTGCTTCTTCCTCCCCCTTCGGCCGGCCGACGGAGAGGGCTTTCCTTGAGTACCCTTGCAAAACAACGACAAACAAGTAACAAGTGGATTAGAAAGATGAAGGTGTAGTATTCAAATCCTTGCGATAAAAATGACGAAATGATGGCAAGACACACGCCTGGTTGGTGTTATCTTTTAAACCCCTCTCGGACTCGAGTAGGAGGAAAATGAGATGATGGATGCAAGAAGTATATAAGAAGAGGCGCCCTTATGAAGGGGGATAAAGGATGCAGTATGATGAATGTAAAGAACTATGGAGAAAAAGGGGAAGAAAAGGCTTATTGGATGAGCCGAGGGTGAGATCCGGCGGAGCTCCGACAACGTAGGGACGACGTGGAAGCGCGGTGGATGAAGACGACCTTCCTCTCGCGAGCGTGGGCACCCGAGAAGTCGGCAGAACCTCCACCTACAAAAGACCCCACGGGTTAGAAATGACTCCGTAGCCTCTGGGCTCCGGCAGCCTATCGGATCTCTTCGAAGCTCCTCCCGAACTGAGGGGGTGGGCCTCTATTTATAGGGCTCCGGAGGATGGAGGCGTCCAGGACCCTGGACACCTCCATCAGGGCCGAACTAATATTTTATTCTATTTTTATTCATTTTTTCGGAATATTTTTGTGGAGGCGTCCAGGGCCTCGGACGCCTCCAACAGGTCCACCGAACACCACCGACGGCCGCACGCGGTTTGGCATAACGCGTGGTTTTGTGAGGGCGCCTTGTGATTCAGAAATGGGCGCGTCCAGATGGCTGGACGTCTCCATAATTTGGCTTTTTTCACACACGACAAACCGTCGTTCGGTGGACGGCGCCCGTGAGGGAATTGATGGAGGCGTCCAGGGTCCTGGACGCCTCAATAAATATATTATTTTTATTTTTTGTTTTGTTTTTATGCCAAAGCTGGCATTTTAATTTTTTTATATACTTATTTTTATGGAGGCGTCCAGGGGCTTGGACGCCTCCATTAATATATAATTTTTTATTTTGATTTTAGGCTTGAAAAATAAATTAAAAAGAAATTAAAAGAATGGGGGCGTCCAGGGGCCTGGACGCCCCCATAAAGACCCACCCGGGTCCTCAGTTCAGGCGTTGGCGGCCGCCCGGCAGACACCCTTCTTGGTTCCGGAACCTCCTGATGCGTCTGACTAGTGTTGATGCCGTCCGAATGCCGTGACGAGACGATTCCGGATGCCGAAAAGGGCGGAAGAAGACTCAAGAAAAGGAAGCACTCAAGTGATTCAAAACGCGTAAGCCGTCGCGGGGCGTTGTATAGTAATATGAGACTTTCTCAGGAGACGTCAGGAATAGCGTGTCTACAGCTGTCCCGCCTTGGCGTCTGCTTTACAAGGGAGCGACACGTAGTGGAATGGTTTCGAAGTAGAGTGAAATGAAGTGGGAGCAGACTGATAAGTTGATGCCAATGTGTGATGAGACACGCTTTTGACGTTACTGTCTGGAATCTTTCTTGATGTTTCAATGAGGCGACCTTGAAGGAGGTCTTTCAAGTCTTGACGGTTGCTTGGACGGAGATCAAATAAGGGAGGGTGAAATGTGCACTCAGGCACGAAAATAAAGGAGACCAACTTCTCGGTGTGGAAGTACCTGGGTCATAAACCTGCAGGTTTCACCTTTGGGGAGCGGTTACCAGCCAACGTGGAAGTGCTGCGGCCAAGGTGGGTCAAGCAAGGTAAAAAGCAAAGGAATATCTGAGGGTCTGTCCAAACAAGGGTCTCCTTTGGAAGAGCAACGTAGGGCCGTTTCAAGGAAACTCAGTATTTCATTCGGAGTGGAATATCTCATATTTGTAAGAATTGAAGCACAGCGGCTTTCGCAATCGAATCACTTGAATGATCTTCCGCAATAAATCAAAGTCCTATATGAATGCATGCTGGGCTTAAAGAAAAATTTAAAACAAACTAAAATAGAAAATAGCCAAGAATAATATTGTCAACTTGTTAAGAACGGGTCAGGATACCGATCCGGTGAGCCGACACTGGGCTGGGGCCCGTTTATCCGCGCACCCACTCACTGAATGGAACCGTCGTCCCCATGCTACCACAAGTTAACGGCCTATCCGTATAACCCAAATTCTTCAGGATCATCACTGTTTTTGTTGAAGGGGAACTCAAATCCCGGATTCGTTCGGGTCGCAAGGTCCTTGACATGTTCTAGTAGCGTAGGTATCATATACTATGATGCATGACATGGTGGGACCAACCATTGAAAGGTGGGACAGGAGACAGGACAAAGACGTCCGTTAGTAAAACCTGCATAGGCCAGCATGGATTAATAACATCAGAAAGTAACAGAATCGTAACAGAATCGCACCACAATGGAAAGGAGATCTAGCCAAAATCCTGACATTGACCGTTGATGTGACATGTTCCGTCCTGTAGCGCCCTACCCTTCCTATAAGAACTCCCCTTAGGCTAGTTCATTCAAATGCACCAAGGTGGGTTTTGGAAGCTCAGGAGAGGAAGGAGAGGAGAATCTAGAGATTTCAGGATGGAAGGCGAGTCTTCCCGCGTTATGAAGAGGAGCAGGCCTAGCAGCGAGATCAGGCGACTCTCCGACCTCGAGGGTCATCTGAGTGGGGCGATCATTTCGCATATGGTAAGCTGATTCTTTTCAAATTTCTTCACGTGAGCCTTCTTCTTACTTCCTTCATTTCTTCTTCTTTCTTTTCTCTTCCAGCCATATCCACTCTTCCCAGGCCCGAGGAAGTTTTCCAAACTGCCATGGCTTTCAATGCTAACTTCCAACATCTCCATCGGCATGAGGGCCATACTCTCGAAGTGGCATCTGCAGGGGCTCCTTATTCACGCCAAACACTACGAGAAGATTCGTATGGACTGGGCGGCTATGGGCGCACTAGTGGAGATCTGGCATCCCCAGACCCACACTTTTATCTTCTCGACCTTCGAGGTGACCATCCTCCTCGAGGAGGTGGAACTTCTGCTCGGATTGAAGAAATTCAAGAGTGACGGGAAGGTGAAGGCTATGCGGATGCTGACATGGGGGACTTCTGAAAGCGTCCTTGGAAGCTTCATGCCGCCCGACGCAGCCCGAAAGGTTCGTACTCAAAAGAGAATTGATTTGCAAAAGCTCGCGGAATGGGTCATGGAGGCCTTGAGAGGGTTACCAGATGATGACTATTTGGAGGGAATCTTGAAGGGGTTCACCATTTGTCTGGCGGGTGCTCTCTTGTTTCCTTATACCGACAACATGGTAGAGGAAGACCAACTAAGTGCCATTCGTGGGATCTGGAGTGGAAAGAGGGTAGGACCCGCCGTCCTTGCCTATCTTTACAGCGGTCTTACTGCCTCGAGCATGGGTAAGCCTCCATTTGGTTGCGCACTTGTCTTGAATTGCTGGCTTGATTTGCACTTCAAATTCGACCACCGCGAGGGAATGCCAACTGCTTCGAAGCTCTTCCAACAAAGCCCTCTTCATCACATAGCCGACGTGTTAGGCTTCGGTGGTACTGTAGTGAACCGCGTTCCGTGGTTGAAGAAAAGTGAAGACTGGCGGTCTCACTTCCGCACCGTGACACAAGGCTTCTTCACTTGCGCACCGGCATGTTTGCTTTCGCTTGATCTCCTCATGAGGCCTTCTCCCGAAGTTGATCTTCAACTGATCGACGCGACCGAGTTTGTCCTTTATAACGCGCATCGATGCTGCCTCCAGGTCGACATTCCACGCCATTTGTTCCCACTATCGACTGGCATCGTTCCTTTGAAGAAGAGAGAGTTGGGTACTGAAGTGGATGCGAAGGAAGCAAATGCCGTCAAAGCACCCTGGAAGACAAGTGTTGCGGGAAAGACCTTAGCGCATGTGGGGGAAGAATGCGAGCTGTGGAGAGTTTATGTGACCGAACTGGGGAAGTTAAGGCCTAAGGCGCCTAAACCCTTGATGTAGCCTATTCTGCTTTTCTGATGGAATAAAATCTGGCATGGATGTTTTGGACCCTTGTCCCCTTAATTATTATTATTTTTTTTGTAGTTTTTCTTTTTCTTTGTGTTTTTCTTTCTTTGGATTATATACATACTCTTATCTTTTTTTCTTTTATTATATATATATATATTTTTGAAATTTTTATTATGGGGGCATCCAGGAGCCTGGACGCCCCTAAATTTTTATTTATACTTTTTTTCAGTTTTTTTTGTTTTGGGGGCGTCCAGGGGCTTGGACGCCCCTGTTTTTTATTTTTTTTATTTTTTTTTGGTTTTTTGTTTTGGGGGCGTCCAGGCGCCTGGACGCCCCTATTTTTTATTTTTCTATTTTTTTTGGTTTTTTTGTTTTGGGGGCGTCCAGGCGCCTGGACGCCCCTAAGCTTTTGAATTTTGAAAAAAATAAAAAAAGGTGGGGGCGTCCAGGCGTCTAGACGCCCCAATTAAAGTGGATTCTATATATATGGGGGGGCCTCACCCCATGCTCACTTGTACTGTTTATTCTGACGACTCAGTCAATCTAGACGACCCATTCTTCGTCCCAATGGAGCAAGGAGGCCCAAGCCAGGGTGGAGAGAAGCGCAAACGATGGGCTCGTCGTCCGAGGAGGCTGAGGGACGATGCCGAGGAGGCTGCTGCGGCGGAGGAGATTGCCGCAGAGGAGGGGGCTCTTCCTTTGGCCATGGAGGCTGCTGCGGGTGCTGGCGACGTGGGAGATGACGACCACGACCCGGTAAGCCCCTCGGAACTTCAATCTGTTGGTTTACTGGGCTAAACGGGCGGACGAGAGGCTGTGTGGAGAACTCCGGGGAGTGAGGGAAGGAGGCGTCCAGGGTCCTGGACGCCTCCACATTTTCTTTTTTCTTTTTTTATTTATTTATTTACGTAAATAATAAAAATAGAATTAAAAATAAGGAGGCGTCCAGGGCTTAGGACGCCTCCATGATAATATATATATATTTTTATTTATTTTTGTTTTGGTTTTTGGGTTTTTCTGAAAATAAAATAAAGAAAAAGTAAAGGAGGCGTCCATGGTGTTGGACGCCTCCAAAAAAAACATAAATATTTTTTAAAAAATAAAAATAAAATAAAATACATAAGTAGTATATACAGTGTTATTGTTTATTACTATTCATGATGCTGATGTGTTCTTTGTTGGTTTTGTGGTGTGCAGGGCGTGATGAAGGGCTGGATCAGCTGGTCCCTGGTGGTGGCAGCATACCGTGGGCTGCCAGACTTTCAGAGGGCGCGTGTGGACGCCATGGGCTTTGGAGCCTTCCTCAGGATTGAGCCCTTTCGGCTCGACCTTCCTCTTATCCAGGCATTGAGAGAGCGGTGGCACGCACCGAGCCGGGCGTTTCTGATGCCCTGGGGGCACATGGTGCCGACGCTTGAAGACGTGGCTCGGATCACCGGGCTACGAGTTGACGGAGAGGCGGTCAGCGGGGTCACCTACCCCGACTACTGAGAGAGTGCCCTAGACCTGCTGTGGTTAGAGATGAGCGTGACTGATAGAGACAGCAGGGTAGTCGGCCGAGTGGAGATCATGGAGGCGCTCGGATTCGTCGACCCGCGTCAGCGGGTTAGCGAGACTGGAGCGGAGTTTCTGGCACGACTGGAGGGAGATGCTCGTGCAGCTTTCACCCAGGACCCGAGCGAGCGGGAGCTGGTGGACCTAGATCTCCGGAGGTTTCTTTTCTTCTTCTTGGGCCGCCTTCTGCTGGGGACGAAGGGGGATGGCATCCACTGCCGTTTCCTTGGGATCTTGGCGGATCTGGACAGAGTGGGACACTACGTGTGGGGAGCGGCTCTGCTTGCCCATTTGATTGCTGATCTTTCCCAGACTTTGGAGAAGGAGACGATAGTCAGTGGCTTCGCACCTTTTCTCCAGGTAAACATTTTATTTATGCATTCCCACAGTTAAATATGCAATTATTGTACTAATGATGTATGATGGATGCAGGTGTGGAGTTATTACTACTTCCCGATGGGGAGGGCCAGGCAAGGGAACAGGAGAGTCGTTCCTGTAGCGCGACAGTGGAGGCCGATCGTGGTAGCGGCACCACACAGCTACCAGCTGGCGTCACTTCGTCGGGAGCTGAGCGAGTATCCCGAGGCCATGGTATGATGCGTATGATTTTTGTGTGTTTATGCATGTGACTGAATGGCAACTAATATGATGTATGTATGGTTATGCAGGTGGTGTGGAGACCCTACCTGGGCATGGGCGACGCTGGCCAGCCTTGGGTTGTAGCGGATCTTCCTCGTTTCAGGCGGGACGTGTGGGTCCATTGCCTGAACGAGATCGAGCCGCTTCGACTGAGGCTGGTTATGAGGACATTGGGGCTAGCCCAGGAGTGGGTTGATGTAGATGAGCCAGCCCGCATCGGGCGAAAGACCAAGGGGAAGGCGAAGATTGTGGACTGGCGTACGCGCTTCCTAGCACAGTACCAGGACTGGCAGTAGGGCGGGGTCCCAGTGGTGTCCCATGTACAGGACAGCGCTAATTACCTGAGACGGTACCGAGCTACGTACGGGGACCGCCTCTTCCTTGGTGGTATGGCAGGGGTAAGTGAAATGAAAATGCTTCACCCTTCTATATGTATATGCATGTGGCACTAACTTATGTGCAATGCAGGATGCTCGTGACAACATGATCGCCGACCTGCGGGCCCAGTTGGCGGACGCCAGGCGGTAGTTGGTAGCCATCTGACAGGAGTTGGAGATCCTGGTGAGTCTATGCAATGCATTTTTTTGTGACCTACATTTTTGATGCTTAGCCTCTAACTGTCGTTTGCTCTGTGTTTCAGCGGGCCCACCAGACAGCGGCAGCCGGGACGGTCGGTGGAGCAGGTTCCAGTTCGCGGGGCCCTCCTCCGGAGGTTTCTGCCCTCCAGGAGCAGCTGGCGTATGCGGTGGCTCGGGCTGAGGAGGCCGAGCATGACCGCGAGGCTCGAGTGAGTGTTTGCCTGACCTCGACTCTCCTTCTGGCTGCTCTCCTTCTATCACTGTTCTCTTACGGTGCATGCGTGCTTTGACAGGTGGCTGAGATTCGGGAGGCCCTGGCCCGTGCTGTTCGTGCTGAGCAGGAGCGCGATGCCTGGGTGGCAGAGCGTGACGCCCGGATTGCGAAGCTAGAGGAGGAGCGGTGACGGGAGGCTGAGGAGCTTCCTCGCGACGTAGTGGATCTGCGGATCGCCCTCGAGCTGTCCAGGAAAGAGGCGATGAGGGAGAGAGAGGAGAGAGGGATAGGGAGAGCGTGGAGAGAGAGAGGGAGAGGGATAGGGAGACCCTAGAGAGAGAGAGGGAGAGGGATAGGGACACTCTAGAGAGAGAGGGAGAGGGATAGGGAGACCATAGAGAAAGAGAGGGAGTACAGAATATCAGAGCGATATCGAGATTGGGACGAGAGGAGAGCTCTGATGGCCCTGGTGTCGGAGCTCCGGCTGAGTCTTGGCACGACGGAGGGGAGACTTCGGGAGACTGAGGAGCGGTATCAGAGGGCGAAGGAGCGCGGGGCGTGACTTCGTCAGTCCGGTTCCTTTTCTGTAGGCAGCTTTCTAGTTTCTTCGGCCGAGGAGCGTCGCCGCACCTTGGAGGTCGGCATGGTGCCACCTGGAGAGGCGAGCACGGCTTCTCAGGGTTCGCAGAGGTCACAGAGGCCCCCTAGGGATCCCCGTCAGAGGAGGGAGGAGAGAGATGACCAGGAGGGTGATGGTGAGAGTTAGAGAGCTACTTGTACACTCCACCCTCCTTACTGCATGATGTACTTTCAGCTATTATATGAAATGAAAATGGCTTTCTTGTGTTGTGTGTACTTTTCTCTCTCCCACATTTCCTTCTTTGCACTGAGTTGTCCTTCGAGGCACGCTCCACGAGACCTTGCCCTGAACAGCGGGGAACTACGCTTTGCACGGGGGGATTCTGTTTCCTTTCTCCCCCTTTTTGGGCACGTCCAGGCGCGATGACGCGTCTTAATCCTTGAATTCAAATTTAAAGCGTCGGGTGGCCTTTCTTCTCCCGTGCCTTACCCGCAAACGAGCCCGCCTTCCGCCGAAACTCGCTTGTCCCCTTTTTCATCTTCCTCCTCTTTTGATCGATGGAGTTCGGTGGGCCCGACCATGGTGAAGGTGGAGAGGGACGAGGAACTCCTCGCCCGAGGAGGGACACACAAGAACATGGAACGGCGTCCATGGAGGAGGAAGGGCCGCTTCGGGCCCCCGAGAGACCCGAGGGGCCCAATGGCGCGGAAGGAGGTGAACACGGCTCGGTGAGTGCTTGGTTTTCCCCCTCTTTGATCCATTTTGAGTTTTGAAGCGAGCCGCGCTAGGGGGAAAGGGTTCGGCCAGTGTTGTACTCAAATGATGGACGCGTCCTAGACAGGGGATGCATTCTTTGTTATGATGCGAGGTCCTTTTTTCTTGGCGCAGGACATGGCGAGGACCCTGGGCCTGGCCGATGAGTGGGCGAGTGCGGACGAGCCGAGCCGCGTCAGGAGGGAGAGTCACGGCAAGGCGAGGCTCGAGGACTGGCACGTACGTCTCCCTGGACAGCAAGGGAGTGTATTGGTGCAGGGCAGCGTCGACTTCCTGCGGCGGCAGAGAGAGAGTTATGCGGTGCTTCCCCAAGCTGGGGACACGCGTGGCATCGGCGGCTCGCGCGCCCAACTGTCAGAGGCTAGGCGGCAGCTGGCCATCGCTCAACATGAGTTGTCGCTCTGGTAAGTTACGTGCCACACTTTTATCTTCAGATTTGGAGTTTCACTGACGGCCGTTATTTTTTTTGTTCCAGCGTGCCCAGCAGACAGCGATGGCGGGGATGATTGGTGGCGCATCTTCCAGTTCCTCGGCCCCTTTTCTCGAGATTGCCTCCCTCCGGGAGCAACTTGCCGGTGCGGTGGCTCGGGCTGCCCGGGCGGAAGAGGAGCGTGATGCCTGGGTGGCGACTATAGCAGAGCTACGACATCGCGGTGAGGAGAGACCTTCTCCAGACATCCTGGAGTTAAGGGTTCTTCTGCAGATGATGAGGAGAGAGGCAGAGAGAGAGAAAGTCGAGAGAAGGTCCGAGCGACAGCGGGATCAGACCGAGAGGAGGGCCTTGGAGGCCCAAGTGAGGGAGCTCCAGCTGGGCCTTCAGGCCATCGTGCAGAGGCTAGGAGGGATGGAGACGCGCTACGAGAGAGCGCGAGAGTTTGGGGAGCGACTCTGCCAGTCCGGTCGCTTTGCAGCTAGTGGCTTCTTCGCCGCGCCAGGGGAGGAGCAGCGAGTCACTGTTGCGGAGCAGGGGCCAAGAGGCGAGGCAGGTGCTGCTACACGAGGATCCCAGAGGCTTCTGAGGGACCCGCACCTCAGGGGAGAGGAGGGGAGAGCCCAGAGATATGAGTGATGGTGAGGATCGGCGAGCTGATGGACTCGCCGCCTCTCTATGATTGTAGTGTTTATGGCAGCTTATGTAGAATTACGAACGGAGTGATTTGATTTTCTGCTGCTCGTTTGTTCTCTTGTGCATTCCTTCTTCCCTACACTTCCTCTCCTTTGCACTGTTCCCATGTGATGGGTCTGTCGAGACTCCACCCCAAGCAGAGAATCGCGTCTTGTTGTGATCATTTTCCACAGGAATCTGCCGTCGAAGTCAATAATGATGGCCCTAGTCCCTTTTCCCGGATGTTGTGTCAAATTTTGCGGACGTCCTCCAAAACATGATAGGGTATCCCTAGACAACATAGGGGACTAGTCGTCATATTCTTCATCCAATCAATCACCCTGTGCGAGCGGTGAAGTGACACACGGGACCGCATGGCAGGTGCCTCATCGCGAGAGCTATCATTAAAAGGTAATGGAGGCAATCTTGGCCTGTACTCCTTCCATTTCTATAAATTCTTGTCCCTTTTATCCTCCTAGGTATATCGAGAGCTAACTCGAGGAGCGCAAGTTCTTACGGGAGAGGAGGAGTTTAAAATTCTGAGAGTTGGATGGAGGGCGAATCTTCCCACTCCTCGAAGAGAAGCAGGTCCAGTGGTAGTAGTTCCAGGAGGCTTTCGGACCTCGAAGGGTACTTCAGCGAAAGGGCCCAATCACAACTCGTAAGCCAAGTTTTCTTGCCCTTTTTTCCATTCTTTTTCCTTCCTTTCTTTCTGACCAAACCTCCTCTCCATTCCCTGCATGCGTAGAGTGTGATGAAATCACAGATCTCATGAGAGTTGGTAGTGGCAGCATACCGAGGTCTCCCAGATTTTCAGAAGGCCAGGCTAGACGTGATGGGTTTTGGCACCTTTCTTTGGATCGAGCCGATCCAACTCGACCTGGTCCTGATCTAAGCCTTGTGTGAGAGATGGGACCCAGTGAGTCGGGCATTCCTGATGCCTTGGGGGCACATGGTGCCCAGCTTGGAGGATGTGGTCCGGATCACAAGCCTGAAGGTGGAGGGCGAGGCAGTGACCGGGGTCACTTATGCGGATTACCGAGAAGGTGCCCAGAAGTTACTGGGTTTGGACCTAGATGGTCGAAAAAATAGGTCGGTAGCTAGGGCGTCCCTCATGGATGCATTAGGGCTCACCGACACTCATCGGCGGGACGATGAATCCTCAGAAGAGTTCATGGAAAGGATGGAAATAGGATGCCGTGCCGTGTACTGCACAGATTTCGGCAACTGGGAAAGATGCAACATAGATTTGAGGAGATTTCTCCTCTTCCTTTTGGGGAGATTGGTATTGAGCTCGAAAGGGGACGGTATCCAATGTCGCTTCCTGGAGCTGCTATCAGACCTTGAAAGAGTAGGGTACTATGCCTGGGGAGCCGCCATGCTGGCACACTTGTTTGCAGGCCTGTTCCAAGAAGCAGATCGTGAGATGACTGTGAGTGGTTTCACACCATTCATCCAGGTATTTTTGGTTTTGCTTGTTTTGTATTTTTATTTTGTTTTTGTTTTTGTTTTTGTAAGATATTGACGACACGTGCCAAAGCAGTTGTGGAGCTATTATTACCTCCCCATGGGGAGAGCTCGACATTGGCGACCCGCGATGGTGCCGTTAGCCAGGCGGTGGGAACCCATCATGAGTGCGGCACCCCTAACCTACCAACTGATGGTGCTAAGGCGGGAGCTACAGGAGTTCCCTACAGCGATGGTAAACTAGAGACCCTACTCAGACATGGTCGATGCCGACCAGCCGTGGGTTCTAGCAAGTCGTGCCCGGTTCGGACGGGAACTATGGATGCACTGCCTGAATGAAATCGAGCCGCTTCGGCTACGATTGGTTATGAGGACTTTAGGACTGGCTCAGGAATGGGTGGATACGGCTGCGCCACCTCGTGTCGGGAGAAAGACGCGGGGACCGGTGACCTGCATTGACTGGCGCGTGCGGTTCCCTGAACAGTACGAAGACTGGCAACGGGGTGGCACGATTGTAGAATCGCAGGCGCGGGATAGCGAGGATTACCTGCGTCTATACAAGACAAGGTACGCAGAGCGGTTCCAACCCCGGAGATTTGTGGAGGTAGGTTTCCCCTTTTTCTCTTTTCTTCTTTCTCCCTTTTTTTTTTGGTTTTCTGGTGGAAATGCTGACTCGTATGGCTGCAGGATATCCGTGATACGATGATAGCGACTTTACGAACTCGCTTGGCAGAGATGGAGCAACGGTTGGGCGATGCCCGCGGAGCTACGAGCGCCTTGGTAGGTGTACAGTGCGTTCCTAATTAAAACCTCAGATTCCAGATGTTGGCTACTAATTCACGTGGTCGTAGCATGCCCAGATTTGCGCGGCTTCCCCAGCGATGGGAGTAGGTGGTGCCTCTTCCAGCTTGTGGATTCCCACCTCAGAACTTGACTTGCTTCATGAGCAACTTGCTCATGCCACGCAGCGTGCTGCGGAGGCAGAAGGGATGCTCCGTATACAGGTAAAAGTTTCAGTGTTGAGTTCTCTTTGTTTACGCCTTATCGCATATCTGAGATGGTACACTCAGCAGGAAAATGAGACAGAAGAAGCACTTGCCCAAGCTGCGCAGAAGGAGGCTAGGATAGCAGAACTGGAGAGGGAACTGCGGCGTCATCCTGATGACGACTCTGTTGGGTTCGGTGCTATTATTCAGAGGGGGGGTGAATGAATATGGCCTATAAAAATTTCACCCAATTGACATATTAGGCTCACTAACTATTTAGAAAGCTAACTAGACAGATTTATCAAATCTGGAAGACTAATTAGCAGATGCGGAATAAAACAAACAGATAGTGAGCATTCTAACAAGACAAGTTAGATAAACTATAGCTCAATTAGAATTTCGCTCACTCAACAGATTAAACACTTAGAACAAAATCTGATCAAGTCATCTAATGAACCTGTGATCAACCACTTGGAGCGCCCCTATGCAAACATCTAGCGGAAGCAAACCATAAGCAATCAAACCACAATGCAAGAGGGGTTTTTAGGTGGTTCGGTCCTCCAGACCTACATCCACCCCACACTCAACTCGAGTGTGGCTTCACTAACAGCTGGGCAACACAGCTTGCCAACAACCGCTGGGCAACACAGCTTGCCGTCCAGTGGACTCCTCCACTACAAACTGCTGGGCAATACAGCTTAGCCATCCAGAGGCAGCACCTCTGCAATCCACTGACTAACAGCTTGACAAAGGAAGTTCAAAAGAAAACAAAAGATGGGAGTAAACAGCATCGGAAAGCTGTAAGCACTAAGCACAGAATATGGCTCTTAAAGAGCTGACTGGAGTGGATCTGATCCAACTTCCAGCAAGAACAGATCTCCCTCGATCTCACTCTCTTTCTTCACTCTCTCTCTTCTCAACTCCTTCACGTCTGCTTCTCTCCTCTTTTCTTTCTCTTCACACTCTGCTCGAGCTCTCTATCTCTCACCTTTTCTCTTCTGCTTCTTCTCTCTTTCTTTTCTTCTTCTTCTGCTGGATCGTGGAAGCTCTCTCTCCTTCTAATTCTTCTCTCAGCTTCTGCTCCTTGGCTTCGATCACAATCGACCTCCATCTGAAGACGAAGGCTCCATTATATACCAGTAGCTGCAGTAGCAGCAGCAGGGCGCGTGTGGCTTCCACAGTTCCCGCCCTAAGAGTTCGGACCACATGGCAGCATCCAACAGGCTGACAGTACACGTGTCCTCATTTGGGCATTCTCCTTATCCTTGGATCACGTGCCCAGCACCAGTACGTTCAGCAACTGGAGTTAGATGGCGTCAACTCGCTTGCTCTAAGGAGTTGACGTAGCCATCAGATATCTTCAACCTTTTTAACTGCTGCGTCAACTCCATCAACCTGCTGCGTTGACGCATTGAAGACAGCCAGAGATAAGTTGCCCCTTTCTTGTACTGCTGTGTCGACGCTGCCAGTTGGTGGCGTTGACGCACGAACATGTACATTTGTATACTGGCGTCTCTTTAGCTGTTGCGTCGACGCTGCTCAATTGTGGCGTTGACGCAGTGGAATAGCCTGTGAAGCTGAATGCTTCTTCAACTGCTGCGTCGACGCTGCTTGATCAATGCGTTGACGCACCAAAGTAATCCACCAGCTTCTTTCTTGATTGTTTGAACTGCTGCGTCCACGCCACTTGATCAAGGCGTTGACGTATTGGTGTGTTCCAGCAGCTGAAATTGGATGTCTTCAGCCCTCTTGCGTTAAGGGGTTCATTAGCCTCTTCAGTCCCTGTCAGACAGATGAAACGAAGTCATTAGTTCTAAGTCTATGCATTGCATTGTATAGACTTTGCTGTGAAGGCGAAAGCAATGTAAAGTATGCACAACGCAGTGTATAGACTTAATGACTACAAAGGCTTCATAAGCCTCAGATGAAGGCAGGCGCTGTGTAGACTTTGAACCAGTGTACAGACTTGTTGAGGCTCAAGCAGTGTACAGACTTCGAAGATCCACTGTGGGTGTACAGACTTGATCATCCAGTAATGTATAGGCTTTCAATGTGAAGACTTGAATAAGTGGAAGCTACAGTGAATGAGTGTACACACTTGACCAGATCAAGGGCAATTCGGATGTACAAACTCTGAGGTTCAAAGCCAACGGCTGTACAGACTTAGAATATTAAGACTGATGTACAGACTTCATGCGTTGACGCTGTACACTTGAGAATGCTCACAGCGTTGACGCTTCATGAGACGTAGGCTGTACAGACTTAGCATATGAAGACTGATGCATGAACAGTAATGCTTAGACTTGTTTGAGATGCTCGGATTTATAGACATGGAGACTTAGCCTATGCATAAGATGCTAAGTGAGACGGTCTAATGTATGGACTTAGTCTTCACAGCGAATGCAGGCAGTGTACACGCTTGTGTCCACTTGAGACGCTGAAGGAGACGGTCCAATGTATGGACTTCAACTCAAGCGACCAAAGCAACAATGCAATGTGCAGACTTCGCCTGAGACAATGCATGAGACGGACGATGTATAGACTTCAGCAACAATGCATAACTGTATAGACTTGTGTTCTCAACGAAACACAAACACAACACAATGTATAGACTATGCTGAGTGTCTAGACTTGTGAGATGCATAGAACACACAGAGGCTGTATAGACTTGGAAACCAATGCACACAGCTGACAGACATGAAGTGAACTTGAATGAACATGATGTATAGACTTTGGACTCCAAGGGCGATGTATGGACTTTCATATGAAAGGCTGTACAGACTTTGAAGTCTGGGGGCGTCGACGCATGATGCATGAGACACACTTGCTGCGTTGACGCTGCATGACTTGCGAAATGCATAGAACATACAGAGGCTGCAATGCACCGATCTTAATACAAGCACAAAACACTTTATGCACTCTCATGCATTCTCCACAGAATATATCAGTTATATGCATTCAGATTGTTATGATTCAATGATTCAATGTCAAGGTATTAGCAAAACAAAAGGGTGACTCATTCGTGTTGCTATCATTAAAACACCACAATCATCAAAGCACAAAGGGCACAACAATCTCCCCCTTTTTGATGATGGCAACATAATGAGTCACACTGACTCGTCAAACTATTCTCCCCCGTTGACATAATCAAAAAGAAAGGGAATGGTTTGAGAGACACAATGCAACACACAAAGACACTTATGACAATGAAACATCACTCCCCCTATCAGCATGCAAGATTAACTACTCTCCCTTAGATGCAAAGAAACCATAACTCCCCCTGAAGCACAGGAATGGATTCAGGTTGTCCGATAAATCAATCTGAATTCTGCCTTTACAAAGAATCTGAATTCTGGTGAAAAGACCACATAATCAGAACTTATTGCAGAACAAGATGGAAGATTCCAACAGTGTGGAGAGTAAAGTGATTGGTGATAGAAGGGCAATAATAGACAACAATCATCACAAGACATCTCAATGAATAATCAGACTGAATCTGATCAGGCTATCTGGAAAATCTGATCATGAGGGATTTTAATGCATACATCACTTCAATAAGTCTTAGAAGATGTAGACTCTTCTATCATAAAGGGTTATGAAGTGGCAACTTAACCAATCTGATTTAATTTTGATGTATACCAATGAATCCAAGTTTTAATAAAGGTGAACCAAATATTCAGATAACACCCAAAATCAATCATCTTTTATCTTACACATATGATCTCAATAGCACCTTTGAAAGATACACAGATTAGTACAGAAGTTAAACACTTTTCAAGAACATGAGTTGACAGATTTTTCAAGATAATTTCATTTGAAGCACATTATATTTTTCTTGAGCAATTTAAGTTGATCAACACCTTTTTACATGAGACACAACAAGTCTTAGTTGAAGTGACCCAGTTACTCAGTGTGATAACTGTCGTTGCCTCTCACTTTGAGAGCAGAGTTAGCAATATGAGTGTCTTTTTACATGAGAAGACACCTTTATCAGAGGTCAGACTCCCCAGCTACTCAACACAGATACGCTATTGCTCCGTCAGGTTTTGTTTCACTAAATTTTTATCAGAGATAACTATGGCACCTCATGACATGAGTTGCTTTATTTCATTGATAAAGAACTCAGTTTCTCAGAGACCGAGTCATTGCTCTGAATTCACAATTTCTTCATTTAGTCAACATTTTCAAATTAATGTTTAACAACAGTACACACTATATGCATCTTAGCCAAAGAAGCCCTGAATTCAAATTTTTAGATATCTGATGAGAGAGTCTAAGGTTTACATGAAACATGTGGTTAAAGTTTATTAAACCTTATCATTCAGATATTTTCAATTCATTTAACTACAAATCTGAGAATACATTAATCTTATATCAGTCTGATTCAGTGATAATTCTTAAACCTATATGATAGAAATTTCTACAATGTTCTCAGACTGAATTGCATGACATGCAGCTTAAGTTCCTCAGATCAGAAAAATAAGTTTAGCTGACCAACAAGTCAATAGTAGAGCCAATTCAGTCACACCAGCTGAGAGGTATATGAAGGAAAAGTACTAGCTGGTGAAAGAATCAATCAGCAAGAGAGAATAAAAGTTTAAAGCCAATAGCAGAGTTGAATTTCAGTCAGACAAAAGGAGACACTCCTTCTTCAACAGATTGAGGATTAGTAGCCAAATTCTCATATTCAAGAAGGTATGAATTCAAAATAGTCAATTGATGATTTGAAAGAATGTAGAGTGAGAATTTCAAATAGTGTCAACAATGTGATAATGCTCCCCCTTGTCTATATGCAGTGACTCACATAAGACTCAACAAGCTCCCCCTGAATTGATGCAATTTATGCAAGATGATTATTCAAACGTCAGAGCATTCTTTATTCAGAGAGCATCATGCTAGAGCAATCAACTCTTCAAGATAATTCAATTTTGCACAGACAGATTATTATGATATGCATTGATCAAAAACAGTTGGACTCCCCCTGACTATATGCATGAAATGTATTGAAATCACATCACATGATATCAAATTTAACATTCAGATATGATTCATGCAAGTTAGACAGAAGAGAATTACTATAAGCATGATTGTTCAATTCATGTTTCAGAAAACTTCAGTTTAGCATCAACAGATCAACATGGTATGCAATACACTGCTCTATATGACTTGACCCATGGTACTGGGCGGAGGACTTGGTCCAAGGACCACCTCACACATGACAGTAGCATCCAGACATACTCCATCTGCCCTTCAGCACTGTTCCATCTAATATACCATGATGGTCATGCAAATCAGTGCAATACGACATACAGGGAGTTTGACATATCATGCATCATGACATAGATATGTAATGCATTCAGAGGTAAACTACAATTATTTTCATGTGCATTTCAGATTTTCAATTAGATTTAGTTAGATGATGCACAAAAGAATTAATCATGATATGCAGGCATTTAGAGCACACAAATTTAGAAGATAGAATTTTAGCAGAGTTTTCAGAACTAACCTGAAATGTAGTCATGGGGTTTTCATTCTTGAGTGCCTTGGTTGATTAACCTCCTTTATTCATTTCCAAGGCACACCTGCAACAACTGGATTATTTTGATCCTGCAGGAACCCAAGCTGCCTTGGGTCCTGTATGAGCCCTAACAGGTGTTCTAAACAATCTTTTAGCAACATGATCATCATATTCCATCAGTTTACAATCAACCATTGAATGTCCAGTTTTTTTACAATAATAACATGAAGCCAGAGAATTTTTGTTTTTATTCTTCATGTTAGCAGAAACATGATGCCCATGTGCATGCATATGAGTATGAAAATTATGTGTATGAGCATGAGTATTTCTGTTATTGACTTGAAAATTTTTCTTTCCATGCTCAGCCAGCCGACAGTTGGCAGCTTTGTGGCCTAGCTTACCACATTCAAAACATGCAAAGTTTTTCTTTTTATCTCTCAAGTTATTTCTAACAGGATTATAGAAAGCAGGGAATTTGACAGATTTAGAGTTTAATCTATTTCCCTGAGCATGCCAGCAATCTTTGACTGCATGCCCATGCTTACCACATTCAAAGCATTTAAGATGCTTTCTTCTTGATTCATTTTTACCCCAATGATTTCCTGACCAGCACTCATTAGCCTTATGCCCAGACTTGTTGCAAGTGAAACAAATGATATGCTGATTGAATTTGAGTTTGTTTCTTTTGTACTCATGATGATTTGGGGTGTATCTGGTATGCATTCTGTCATCAGATTTCAAAGCATAGCACTCATTCATTAAATGACCATACCTACCACAATAATAGCATGAAGCATCAGATTTCCTAGGGGCATGGTTTCTATCAGATGAATTCACAGATGCATGTGAATGAGTACAAGAAGCATGAGCATTTTGCATTGACCCATCAGATTCAGTAGAGCTAACAAATTTCAGAGTATAACCAGAATTATTCTTTGCCCTTTTTGTTTGACTCTTTCTTGTCAATTTCTGATTATCCTCAACAGGTTTTGTTTGTTTTTCAATTTTCTGAGCTTTAAACTGAAAGACAGATTTTGAAGGTGACTTCTGATTTTTATTTTGTTTTAGGGATTGCTTTGAAGTACTAGCTACATCAGTGCTTTGAACAAAGGTTGTATATAGCTGGTTTTTAGTGATTTTCTTAACATCAGAACATCAATTTGTTCCCCCTTCAGAGTTATCATCATTCCTCTTCCCAACAGTTTTCATTTTTCTTTTAATCTTGGCAGACTCAATAGCTGAATTTTCCAGATTATGAATTCTATCTTCCAAGCTAGCAATGTGAAGTTCATAACTGGCTATTTCCTGTTCACTGCAATTAACACATTCGCTTAGAACTTGGTTTGCAGTTTTATACTTCTCAATTTCTTGTTCTAGACTGTTCAAGATTTCTGAATTTCCATCATAGACAGCTTTTCCTTTTTCTATAGTGAGAAGTCTTTCAGACAAGCCAGTGTTCAACCACTTTAGTTTTTCAACTTCAGCTTTTAATTCAGTGTTTTCATCCTCAAGATTTTTATCCTGAATTTCATTATTAGCACATCTCTCTCTTCCAGACATGTGCTCCAATTTTTCAATCAGTTCATCTTCTCTTTCTTCTGCTTTAATTTTCTCAGCGAGCAGATTTTTGTGATCATCTTTAAGTGAGGCAATTTGTTTATTTAGCCATTCATTCTCACTAAAGAGATCTTCATTACGTTCTCTTAAAGCTGAGCATGTTTTACAATTTGATTTAGCAGAAGAGGACTGTGAAACCTCATTGATTTCATTCATTCTGACCATAAGAGTTTTATTCTTCTTTTGAAGATCTTCATTCTCCAATTTCATTTTGTCCAATTCAGAATTAACTTCAGTGAGTTCCTACATGCCTTTTAGATGCTCCTTTTTCTTATCATTCAACTGATTCTCTATTTCTGACATTTTATCCAACCATGTTAGTTTTTCAACTTTTAGAGAATCATTTTATTTCTTAAGATTCTGAACATCTAGCATGCAAGCATCATAAGACTTTTTCATATTTGGACAGTTTTCACATGAATCTTTCAGATTTATTCTATCACATTTCTTTTTCAATTTTTTATTTTCAGATTTCAATTTCTTGGAAACTTCTAACAAGTTTTCATACATCTCTATCAATTCATCGAAAGAGTATCCTTCTGATTCAGAACTTACCTCGGATGAAGTTTCATCATCAGCATTTCTTTGATCAGCCATTAAGCACTTGCTGTGATTCCTGATTAGCTTCAGTTTATCCAAAATGTCTTTGGCAGACCTGCAAGATGAAATGCATCCAATTAGAGATCTGTCAATTGATTCTTTTAATAAAACTACAGCTCTATTATTGACAGAGTCTTTCAGCTTGTCCTTCTTGGTCCATTTAGATTTATCCTTCGACAGTTTGTATGGGCCGTGAGTCATTACCTTCCACAGTTTTGGATCAGTAGACTTTACATACCGATGGAGGTTTTCGAACCAAGAGTCAAAGTTATCACCTCTGAATATCGGAGGATTAGCCATCGAATCAGATAACAACCAAAATCAAAGCACAAAACACTAGACAATAAAACCAGATAAGCAAGACACGGTACTAACTCAGTGAAGCTAAATTCAGAACACAAGAGGCACACTTATGAAATGCACCAGATAGAAATGCACTAAGACAGTAAATCAAGACGATTCCAAATGACCCACTCTGAAATGCACCAACAATTAGCAGGATCCTCTGCAGATTGTTAGATCTGTTCAGTCAGAGACCCGCTCTGATACCAATTGTTGGGTTCGGTGCTAGTATTCAGAGGGGGGGTGAATGAATATGGCCTATAAAAATTTCACCCAATTGACATATTAGGCTCACTAACTATTTAGAAAGCTAACTAGACAGATTTATCAAATCTGGAAGACTAATTAGCAGATGCGGAATAAAACAAACAGATAGTGAGCATTCTAACAAGACAAGTTAGACAAACTATAGCTCAATTAGAATTTCGCTCACTCAACAGATTAAACACTTAGAACAAAATCTGATCAAGTCATCTAATGAACCTGTAATCAACCACTTGGAGCGCCCCTATGCAAACATCTAGCGGAAGCAAACCATAAGCAATCAAACCATAATGCAAGAGGGATTTTTAGGTGGTTCGGTCCTCCAGACCTACATCCACCCCACACTCAACCCGAGTGTGGCTTCACTAACAGCTGGGCAACACAGCTTGCCAACAACCGCTGGGCAACACAGCTTGCCGTCCAGTGGACTCCTTCACTGCAAACTGCTGGGCAATACAGCTTAGCCGTCCAGAGGCAGCACCTCTGCAATCCGCTGACTAACAGCTTGACAAAGGAAGTTCAAAAGAAAACAAAAGATGGGAGTAAACAGCATCGGAAAGCTGTAAGCACTAAGCACAGAATATGGCTCTTAAAGAGCTGACTGGAGTGGATCTGATCCAACTTCCAGCAAGAATAGATCTCCCTCGATCTCACTCTCTTTCTTCACTCTCTCTCTTCTCAACTCCTTCACGTCTGCTTCTCTCCTCTTTTCTTTCTCTTCACACTCTGCTCGAGCTCTCTATCTCTCACCTTTTCTCTTCTGCTTCTTCTCTCTTTCTTTTCTTCTTCTTCTGCTGGATCGTGGAAGCTCTCTCTCCTTCTAATTCTTCTCTCAGCTTCTGCTCCTTGGCTTCGATCACAATCGACCTCCATCTGAAGACGAAGGCTCCATTATATACCAGCAGCAGCAGCAGTAACAGCAGGGCACGTGTGGCTTCCACAGTTCCCGCCCTAAGAGTTCGGACCACATGGTAGCATCCAGCAGGCTGACAGTACACGTGTCCTCATTTGGGCATTCTCCTTATCCTTGGATCATGTGCCCAGCACCAGTACGTTCAGCAACTAGAGTTAGATGGCGTCAACTCGCTTGCTCCAAGGAGTTGACGCAACCATCAGATATCTTCAACCTTTTTAACTGCTGCGTCAACTCCATCAGCCTGCTGCGTTGACGCATTGAAGACAGCCAGAGATAAGTTGCCCCTTTCTTGTACTGCTGCGTCGACGCTGCCAGTTGGTGGCGTTGACGCACGAACATGTACATTTGTATACTGGCATCTCTTTAGCTGTTGCGTCGACGCAGCTCAATTGTGGCGTTGACGCAGTGGAATAGCCTGTGAAGCTGAATGCTTCTTCAACTGCTGCGTCGACGCTGCTTGATTAATGCGTTGACGCACCAAAGTAATCCACCAGCTTCTTTCTTGATTGTTTGAACTACTGCGTCCACGCCACTTGATCAAGGCGTTGACGTATTGGTGTGTTCCAGCAGCTGAAATTGGATGTCTTCAGCCCTCTTGCGTTAAGGGGTTCATTAGCCTCTTCAGTCCCTGTCAGACAGATGAAACGAAGTCATTAGTTCTAAGTCTATGCATTGCATTGTATAGACTTTGCTGTGAAGGCGAAAGCAATGTAAAGTATGCACAACGCAGTGTATAGACTTAATGACTACAAAGGCTTCATAAGCCTCAGATGAAGGCAGGCGTTGTGTAGACTTTGAACCAGTGTACAGACTTGTTGAGGCTCAAGTAGTGTACAGACTTCGAAGATCCACTGTGGGTGTACAGACTTGATCATCCAGCAATGTATAGGCTTTCAATGTGAAGACTTGAATAAGTGGAAGCTACAGTGAATGAGTGTACACACTTGACCAGATCAAGGGCAATTCGGATGTACAGACTCTGAGGTTCAAAGCCAACGGCTGTACAGACTTAGAATATTAAGACTGATGTACAGACTTCATCCGTTGACGTTGTACACTTAAGAATGCTCACAGCATTGACGCTTCATGAGACGTAGGCTGTACAGACTTAGCATATGAAGACTGATGCATGAACAGTAATGCTTAGACTTGTATGAGACGCTCGGATGTATAGACATGGAGACTTAGCCTATGCATAAGACGCTAAGTGAGATGGTCTAATGTATGGACTTAGTCTTCACAGCGAATGCAGGCAGTGTACACGCTTGTGTCCACTTGAGACGCTGAAGGAGACGGTCCAATGTATGGACTTCAACTCAAGCGACTAAAGCAACAATGCAATGTGCAGACTTTGCCTGAGACAATGCATGAGACGGACGATGTATAGACTTCAGCAACAATGCATAACTGTATAGACTTGTGTTCTCAACGAAACATAAACACAACACAATGTATAGACTATGCTGAGTGTCTAGACTTGTGAGATGCATAGAACACACAGAGGCTGTATAGACTTGGAAACCAATGCACACGGCTGACAGACATGAAGTGAACTTGAATGAACATGATGTATAGACTTTGGACTCCAAGGGCGATGTATGGACTTTCATATGAAAGGCTGTACAGACTTTGAAGTCTGGGGGCGTCGACGCATGATGCATGAGACACACTTGCTGCGTTGACGCTGCATGACTTGCGAAATGCATAGAACATACAGAGGCTGTAATGCACCGATCTTAATACAAGCACAAAACACTTTATGCACTCTCATGCATTCTCCACAGAATATATCAGTTATATGCATTCAGATTGTTATGATTCAATGATTCAATGTCAAGGTATTAGCAAAACAAAATGGTGACTCATTCGTGTTGCTATCATTAAAACACCACAATCATCAAAGCACAAGGGGCACAACAGACTTTTCCAGGGATGCTATGGAACTGAGGATCACTCTCCAGTTGGAGAGGGAAGACCGTGAGAGAGAACGGGCAGAGAGAGAAAGAGACGTAGAGAGAGAAAGAGCCAACAGATTGACTGAAAGGGAGGAACGAAGGGCCATGGAGGCCCAACTATTCGAACTCTGAATCAGCCTTGGTCTTGCTGAACAGTGGCTGAGAGATGGTGAGGAGCACTACCGAAGAGCACGAGAGCGCGGCTTTCGTGTTGGTAGCTTCTCTGCTACTTCCGTGGATCAACGCCGGGATGTGGGAATAGGAAGGGGAGTACAGAGCGGTAGGAGTACCGCTTTTCATAGTTGGGTAGCACCTTTGAGAGCGTTTTGCCCGGAGAGTAGTGGGACGAGTGATGCAGAGAGAGAGGGCGGAACTTGATGTAATTTTTTTGGTTTTTGGAATAAAATATAAGGTTCGGTTTGTTTGTTTTTCACCTTTGCTTCAGTTGCCTGAATCCCTGCACATATCTCTGAAACAAACAAATCAGAATTTCTGTTCTGACTTGGCCCCTTGCTCAATAAGCAAATGGTCACTGTGACTGTCCTTGATAACTGGTCAAGGGGCCAAGCCTTTATTTAAGGAAGGCGAGAGAAAGATGTAGTGATGATAAATGCGACAGGTAAGCATACGAATGCAAGCGGTATTAAAAGTGAGATGCTGCACGCAATTGTAATCATGCAAAATTGATTTGTTTTCTTTTTTATATTTGACATTTTTTTGTTTTATCATAAAAA
Source organism: Amorphophallus konjac (assembly GCA_022559845.1). Classification (NCBI taxonomy): domain Eukaryota; kingdom Viridiplantae; phylum Streptophyta; class Magnoliopsida; order Alismatales; family Araceae; genus Amorphophallus; species Amorphophallus konjac. The sequence goes on along the minus strand of CM040126.1, from coordinate 422,740,148 downwards.
GATTTTTTGTTTGCAAATATGTACATTTTCTCTTTTCCATTTTTTTGTTGCTTTTATCACTTCGATTTTTTTTGTTGCTAATGCCCGGCAAGCACCCACATGGCACCTAACCTACGTGAGAACGGGGGTTTCTTACTAACCTCCCAGGTATCCTAAGTACACATCTAGGTTGATTTGGGCCTCTAGACCCCTCGAATGATGATCCCGCCGGCTAAGACTTACCCTGATGACAATACCGTCATGCCATGCTTAGGCTCCCAGTCGCTTCCGACCACAGGGATTCACCCAAAAGGTGTTTGAGGTAAGAGATTTGCCTGACCCGGGTCTGTTTCCTCACAACTCTAGATGGTATATGATGGAACACCCTGGAACCCTAACGACCAACCGCGCGACGCTGATCCGGAATCAGACGCCGTCGCACCCATAGGTGACGCGCTTGCATTGGCCTAAGCCCAAGGTTAAGCAAGAAGACATCAAGGTGGTAAACAGGGGTCTTGACCAGCCAGAAACACGGAGACTCCTTCGCAGCGATAGCTTTTGCTTTTCAAAGTAGGCAACCAAATGTGTATATTAAAATAAGGTCACAGACCCTAGGCAGTTTTCACCCTTCAGAAACTCCATCGAACCTTCATCTTTAGAGGGAGAAGGAAGAGTGCAGGGGATAAACCTCCTGAGAGGACCGGCAAAGCCGTTAACCTGGCGAGCGAATAATGGCCCATTAACTCTTTCCTTTCGGACAACTTCAGACCAAATCTCGAGCATTTACATTCTACGGCCCCTTTTGTGGATTCAGACTTTTGCTTTGAGGGGTTCCGTTTATCGCAACAGGCACGGTCATGACCAAGCTTTTCTCTTGATTTTGATTTTGTATTTCTTTTTGTGAGGGGGATAAAGTCATTTGACGTTTGTGAGCTCCCTTTTTGTATGCCTGCGGAGACACTGCCCTCTTCTCGTGCTCTGATCGATGCTCGAGGAAATGGATCCTACTCTTGCCTTTGGGGTTTGAGTTTCGGTTTCTCATGCTCAGCGTTTTAAGGGCGCCGACTGTCTCATTTGGTCGAAGAGAAAAGAATAAAGATTACAGCTTCCGGAGATCTTTTGGGTGGGGCCCCACCGTAGGTGATGCTACCAACTTTTTTTGAATAAAATACATAAGTGAGCACATGTTAGCTTCCTTCGAGCGAGCATAGGCCGACGTGGCCGGACAGGGATCTCCACGGTTCTGGCAAACCAAGACCCGGTGCCTACCAAGCCTTAATGGGCCCTATCCTAACATGAAGGTTAGATGCAGGGACTTAACTACATGGTGACTGCCAGGTATCGGCATTTTGAATTTTTCATATTTTTAGTGGTTTTCAATATTTCTTTGTTTTTGATGTTTTTATCATTTCATCATTTTTTTTGTTTGTTGTGCTAAGGGTAGTATTTTTTAAGATAAAGCCCATTCCAAGGGTGGGATAACTCGGTCCCTTCGGTGTTGATTAGCTTGTAGGCGTTGCCAGGGTACACGGCTTGAATTACAAATGGTCCTTCCCAATTGGGTTAGAGCTTAGAACGCGGCCCTCCAGGTTTGACAAAAATTCTTTTTACGACCATCTCACCGACTTTGAATTTTCTCTCAACGACTTTCTTTTGGTAAAAGCGAGCGAGTCTATTTTGATACACACGCGCATGCTCGGCAGCGGCCAGCCGCTTCTCATCCAGGAGTTCCAATTGGGCGAGGAGTGAATTACGACGATCGTCAAGGGGAAATTCCTCGTCCAATTGTACCCTGAGAGAAGGGATCAGAGTCTCGTACGGGACTACCGCTTCCATACCATAAGTAAGGGCAAACGGAGTCTGCCCGGTGGGGGTGCGGATTGAAGTGCGATAGGCCCATAGGGCTTCGATAAGTTTTTCTGGCCAGTCTGAAAATTTACTAGACTCGCAGGTTTTTTTGATGATTTTGAGCAATGTTTTATTGGTGGCCTCCGCTTGGCCGTTACCTTGTGGGTAATAAGGTGATGAATGATGCAATGCAATTGCGTACCTTTTGCAGAGGTCCTGTAGGTCCTGAGAAATGAATTGTGGCCCATTGTCGGTGACGATTGTGCTTGGGACGTCGAATCTGGCGAGGATGTTTTTCATGATGAACTTGCAGACTGTTGACGCCTTGATTTCCGCGTAAGCTTCGGCTTCGACCCATTTGGTGAAGTATTCCGTCGTAGTAAGGATGAAAGATTTCTGCTTGGTGAGGGAATTGGGATCACCTAGGGGACCAATAATGTCGAATGCCCACATGAAGAAAGGCCACGGGGAGGATATTGGATGAAGTGAGGAAGATGGTGAATGGATTTTATCGACGTGAAGTTGACACTTGACACACCTACGGACATAGACAGCACAATCCTCTTCCATAGTGGGCCAGTAAAAGCCTTGCCGAATGATCTTCTTGGCGAGCATCTGACTATTCACGTGGCCACCGCACACACCCGAGTGCGTCTCCTCTACACATTTCTAAACCTCATCGTCACCAAGACATCTTAACAGAATACCAGTAAGGCTCCTCCTATAGAGTAGACCTCCAACCAAAGTATATTTCTGAGCCACCCTTCTTATAGCTTTCTTGTCCTCTGTGGTGGCCCCTTCAGGATAAGACTGATCTTGGCAGTATTTGACGATTTCATAGAACCATGGTTTCTATTCATCAGCCAGTTCTTCTTCAACCTCTGCCAACATGATCTCCCTCTTCTCAAGGATATCTTCCTGCAGGATCCTCCTTGCTATCCTATCTTTGATGTTTACGTAGGAAGCATCATCGATTGCAGGGGCGTGAAGTTTGTAGATGGAAATAGACTTAAACCAACTTCCTAGAGGGAACCTTATGGATGATGCCAACGAGGCGAGGGCATCGGCGAGAATATTCTGATGACGAGGGACATGAACAAAGATCAGTTTGGTGAATAGTTTGGCAAAGGCAGCAGTGAGTTCTTGGTATGGCTTGAGTTTGGGATCACGAGTGCGATATTTAGTGAGCACCTGGCGAAGGATGAGTTGACTATCACCTACGACTCGTAACTCCGTGATACGAAAAGAATGAGCGAGTTCTAGGCCAGCTAGAAGAGCTTCATATTCGGCTATATTGTTGGTAACTAGAAATTTGAGCTGGTATGCCAATGGGAATGTGAGGCCTTCAGGCGACAGGAGGGCGATGCCGATTCCTCTCCCTTGAGAATTCAGAGCTCCATCAAAATATAGCGTCCACATTGGCTCATCTGATTGGTTGACGGACATTAGTTCCTCATCTGGAAACTCTGATTGGACGGGATCGAACTTGGGAAGAGGATGGTGAGCAAGATGCTCGGCTATGGCATAGCCTTTAATCACCTTTTGCTGGATGTAGGTGATGTCGAACTGAGAGAGAAAACTTTGCCAGCGTGCTAGCCTATCTGTAAAGATGGCTTTCTCCAGAAGGAATTTGATAGGATTCATTCGAGCAATCAAGTGGACCTCATGAGCCAAGAAGTAGTGCTTCAATTTCTGCACTACCCAAACGAGGGCAGCACAGGTTTTCTCCATGATGGTGTACTTCTGCTCACAGGGATTGAGAAGTTTGGACAAGTAATAGGTTGTCCGTTCCTTGCCTTCTTCATCAGCTTGTGCGAGGACGGCTCCCACGGAGTCATCCAAGACTGAGACGTAAAGGATCAGAGATTTTTCTGGTTTGGGTGGAATGAGAATGGGTGGACTAGCCAGATATTCCTTCAACCCTTCAAAAGCTTTCTGACATTTAGAATTCCAGTGGAATTCTACTCCTGGCTTGGTCAACTCGTAGAGAGGTCTACACCTTTGTGAATGTTGGGATACAAACCGACGAATAAACTGCAACCTCCCGATTAAACCTCGGACTTCCCTCAAATTCTTGGGAGGCGGCATATCCCTGATGGCCTTGGCTTTGTCGGGATCTATCTCGATCCCTCTTTTACTCACAATGAACCCCAGCAATTTACCTGACGACACACCAAACACACACTTCTTCAGGTTCATTTTCAATTGGAACTCCCTTGACCTCTGCAAGACCTTAGCCAAAACTTCTGGATGTTCCATCCTGGTCCTTGATTTCACCAATAAGTCATCCACATACACTTCCAGATATATGTGCATCATGTCATGAAATATGGCCATCATCGCTCTTTGGTAAGTAGCTCCAGCATTCTTTAATCCGAACGGCATGACCACGTAACAATATGTTCCCCAAGGGGTAGTGAATGACGTCTTTTCCTGATCCTCTTCTGCCAAACGAATTTGATTGTATCCTGAAAATCCATCCATGAAAGAGAGGCTCTCATAACCTGCCGTGTTATCGATCAACACATCAATGTGAGGCAAGGGAAAATCATCCTTTGGACACGCGCGGTTAAGGTCCCGGAAGTCGATACAAATCCTGACTTTCCCATCTTTCTTCATGACCGGGACAATGTTCGCCACCCATTGAGGATAATGGACGACTCTAATGAACCTGGCTTCATGGAGCTTATCGACCTCTTCTTTTATTTTCAAAGCCATCTGAGGGTGGAAACGCCTTAACCTTTGTTTTACCGAGACGGTCCCTGGTTTTAGGGTTAAACGGTGTTCGACCAAGGTTGAATCTAGACCCGGCATATCCTCGTAGCTCCATGCAAACGTGTCCTTATATTCCTTGGGAATCTCAATTAATGCCTTTTCTTCAGAGGGTGGTAGATTGTCGCTTATGAGGATGATCCTAGGGTCTTCCTCAATTCCCAAGTTGACTTCTTTGGTGGATTCTTCTACGGCGGTTGACGGCTCGTCGAATCTCCTCATTCCACTAGCATATGCGCTGGCCGCACCCTCATATTCTTCACCCTCATCTTCAGTGGGGCATTCTTCATCCGTGATCTCGTAGACTCCATACCCTTCATCAAAAGCACAGTCGCCCTCATATTCTATTTCCGGTAGCTGGATGGGATTTTCTAACAACTGGGGGATGGCAAGAAGGGCCTAACACCTGGCGGCCAAATCCAGAAGGAATCGACGAGGGATCTGCCTACCCTTGGATTTCTTCCTAGGTACTACCCTTGGCCTATCATTCCTAGATTGACTGACAATATTTACAGAAGAAGAGGAAGACGAAGAGGATGGTGTAGAATGTACAGGAGAAGACCCCTCAGAGGAGGGGTAGAAAAGGTCGCTCATCGGACCTTGGACGGGTGGTCCGCAAGGCGGTACGCACCCGTGGGAGATGTAGGAGGTTTCCCCAACGAAGATGTGTTGTTGGGGAGTTTGAAAATTGACGTTTTTTTTTAATTTTCAATTTTAATGACAAAGTAGTGAAAAGAGATTGGAGGAGAGAGAAAAGTGGTTATGGCTAGAGGATTGGGAGGCTCGTAGAGCAGATCATGATTGAAAGCCTGGCGCGGGTTGAGAAGCCCGCGTAGGTATGTAAGCAGAGAAGGGGACCTGGGAAGATCATCAGATAATTGTCTGGCCCAGGAAGAAGATATCAGCAAAGGCTGAGACGAGTGGATGGAGAAGATGGCGGCTAATGAGCCGTCGATGGCAATGTTGAGGACGGATGAAGATCCGTCGATGACAGGTTCCTTCTGGCGAGGACGAGGATAGTTTGGAATCTTGGCAAGAGTGGTAATATTCTCTGGTATTCCGGAGATCCATGGTGGTCCTTCAAGCTGCGGAGACGAGAACATCCTTTCCAGTGCAACGGAAATGTCCCGTATGTCGAACCATTTGTTCCACTCGCATTCCGGATCTTTGATCTTGCCTCTTTTGGTGATCCTCGAACATTTTTCAGCCAAATATACAGCATGTGATCTCCCATATGCTTCTCGTGGGTAATCTCCCATCTGAACAACGGGCCCTCTGTTGAAGTGGTTTGATAGAGTCCATGTGAGGGGCTTCCAATCCGCCTTGAACGGTCCTTTGAAGCCTAGGCCAAACCTACGGTTCGACCTAATTTTCTTTGACGGTTTGAGCATACCCTGTAATTGTGCACCCAGACCTTTACCCTGTTGATAGCCGATGTTCCTCATAATCTCCCAACCTTTAGAGTGAAAAGGGAGACATGATGTTGTAATTGTCCTGACCGGCTCCTTTGGTGCTAGTGGAACGTGAGATAGATCACGCACGTCCAGAAACGACAATATGGGCCGATGAGACGGCCAAACAGAGGGCAGAGTGGTGTTGATAGCATCCACTGTGTGAAGGACAGGTGTACTGACCACTTTAATAATCCTCCCATTGTAAGGAAACTTCATGCACTGATGGTTGGTGGAAGGCACAGCGTCCATGGCTTCGATGTAAGGGCGACCCAGTATAGCCTTGAATGTGGGGTCCATGTCGAGGACATGGAATTCCGTGGGAATTGACATGGGGCCTAGTTCTGCCTTCAGAATAATCATCCCCTGTGGCGGCCTTTTGCTATTGTCATAAGCCGTGACCGTGATCGAGGAAGGTCTTATTTGTTCCTCGTTGACCCCACACAACAGAAGGGTGTCCATGGAGATCACATTTATGGACGCACCCGTGTCCACAAGGCACGGGTTTATAGATACCCCATTAATTTTTATTGAAATGCACAATGCATATTTCCGAGCCTCCTTGGGAGCGAGCTCGTAGTTGTGGAACATGATGGCCGGTTGTGTGTCTGTTGGGGTCAGGACGGTCGAAATCTTCCTCACGGGGAGGTCTTCATTAACCATGACTTTTTGAAGATATTCCATCAAGGCCGCCTGGTGGGATGTGGATCTTTGAAGTAGCTCCAGGATGGAGATCCGAGCAGGCGTCTTGTCCAAGTGTTTAAATAGATCATACTGTGTTCCAGGGATAGCTCTTTCTGGTTGTTCTCCATCATCCTTCTCTGGCTGAGATTGCTCAGGATTCTGACTGTTGTGGGGGAAAACCCTGTGGAAAATCCTTCCACTCCGGAGCACCATTGCCTGCGGCTTTTGTACCTCTGTGGGGGTAGCAGTGGGTTTTAACGGGGATTTGAGGGATAGTGGTGGAGGAACGGTTGATGAAGCAGGGGTGATGATGGGAGCAGGGATTTTGATGAGGGGTTTGTTAGGTGGAGGCATGGTGGAGGTAGAGGGGATATCGCGTGGATTATGAAGGATAAGGGGTCTGGAAGGTGGAGGTGGAGACGAAGTAGAAGTGGGTAGGGCTTGAAGCGGGTAATGATTTTGAGGTGGGTGATGGGTAATGAGTGGTTTTGAAGGTATTAGTGGTGATATGGTGGAGAAAGACGGGGTTATGTATGGTTGACGGATGATAAGGGGTTTAGAAGGCGTAGGGGTAAATGTGGTAGAGGTGGATGGTAAAGTGGGGGAGTGGGAGAAGATGAGAGGGTGTGAAGGCGTAGTGGAGAGTGTCGGTTGATAGGGGATCGGGGTACGGATGAGAGGGCGTAATGGTAGTGGAAATGGTGAAGGTGATACTAACGCGGGTTGATGAGAGAGAGGTGCTACCCGGGCAAGGCAAGGGTGTTGCGTGATGATAGGATTGGCGGTAGAAAGAATGGAGGTACTTTCCTGGTGCCACACCTACTCTCTCCCGACTTCCGGGAAGGAGGAGATGGGGTTAACCTGATGATTGGGCTGTTGGTGCTCCGATAATGGATTCTGGATTATGCCCATGTCGGGCTGTTGTTGTGGGGCCTGCTGAGGCTGCTGTTATTATTGTGGTTGCTGCTGCTGCTGCTGTTGTAACTGCTGCTGTGGCCTATGAGGAGGTCTCCTAGCCTTGAGAGCGGCGACGTATCGTCTCATTTCATCCCAATCTATTTGATGTTCATCATTCATATCATGGATGTAATCTTTGAAATGGAAGCAGTAATCTACTGTGTGTCCTAGCTGTCTGTGGTAGACGCAGTATTTGGAGGTATCAACATTTGGGGGCCACACGGGCCTTTCTCTGGGTAGGGCGAGTTGGTTTGATGCCATGAGGGCATTAAAAATGTCTGTTAAGGTTTCTGGCAATGGTGGATAGTAGGCTCTCTTGGGACCGAGCGGCCTCCTTTGTTGCTGTTGGGGACCATAGTTCCCCGGGGGTGGAACTTGGTTGTACTGAAGTGGTGGTTGTTGTTGCTGAGGTTGTGGTTGTTGTTGCTGGGGTTGACGTAACGGAGGCATATTATCCTGGGGTGGATTATTTTGGGGTGGAGGACGAAGAGGGAAAGGACCTGGTTGGAGGGGAAGTCGGGGCATTTTTGGAGGCCTTGGGTTGACTACATAGTTGGCATTGTTGACCGCACCCACTTGCTCATTTGTCACGACCCCATCTGTGGCTCCGCCCGGGATACCAACGCATGTCTTTCTGACCACTTTGGGCTTCGGTGACTCAAACATGTTCATAATGGGGGAGTCTTTTAACTGGGTTTGGATGTATCGGGCCCTTTCATAGAGTTCCTCCATTGTAGTAAGTTTATTCATGGCCAGGACGTGTCTGAACTGTGGGGTTGCATTAGACACAATCATCTTCACTTGTTCGGGCTCGGAGAGGGTATCCCTTATTCTTTCCGCCAGAGACCTCCATCTATCAGCATAGCGGACAAAATCCTCGTCGGGTTTCATCTTTTCGGCCACTAGGTCGGTAATAGAGAGTGAGGGACCGACCCTATCCCTATATTTCTGCAAGAACCTTCTCTGGACTATTTCAAAATTCTCGGCCTCGCGGGGCTCCAAAGAATAGAACCACTCTAGCGCGGGACCATCCAATGATCTCCGAAAGAGGTATGCCAGGGACCTCTGATCGTTTTGCCAATAGGAGGACTCATACATGAAATCCTTGAGGTGAATGAAGGGGTTGCCGGTACCATTGTATCTGCGGTACGTGGGCATTTCGGAGGGAGGAAGATGAATGACGGGAAGGATTGGCAAAGCAACCTCCGGGGTGGCTTTCACGTCCACCATCCTTCTCAGATTTTGAAACTACTCGTCCATGCGATTGAACCTATTGAGGAGCGATTGGGCGTGCTCCTCTGGAGGTGAAGGTGGCACTTGCCATTGGGGGAGAAACTGTCTCCCGGAGACCTGAGGGGGGAACCCGGAATGAGAGGGAGCTGTCGGACCGCCGACAGTTGGCCCTGGCTGAAGCGGTGTGTGGGGAACAACGGGAGTTTGAGATTGTGACGGGAACTGGAATGAGGGTGGTTGTTGGCTCGCTTATCCTTGAAGCGAGGGAGACTGGATGGCTTGCGCCAATGAAGGAGATGGAATGGCCTACACGGACTCTTGGAGAGGTGCGATGGCCGGAGTTGATTCCTGGGGCGTGGGGGAAATAGATTTCGCCTTTAGAATGGCCTGGAAGGCCCGGAGCTGTTCAGAGGTAAGCTCCGTGTTGGCGAGGACGCCCAGTAAGGAAGAGATATCCTGTGGTGGGGACGTGTCACCGGCAATAACCTGCACCTCATGCGAGGGCTCATGAGAGGGACCCGAGTCCATAGCATAGACTCGCGGGTCGGCTGACAAACCACGACTAGGGTGGTTCTCCTCAAAAGACTCGTGAGCCATGCTCACTGTTTTCCCAGAACACAAAAACATACACTAGCAAATAGGTAGCAGAGATTATCAAACAAGTGGATGCCTTTACACCTTTTTTGTGTTTTGATTTTGATGATTTTTTTTGTGCTTTTAGCGAGATCCGAAGTTCACACAAAATAGGGACCCTAGTTTATTTTTGTTTCAGCGCCGTGTCAGCTAGGGTCTCTCGTCTCACCACGAATGAAATGACTAACTCCGGGGAACTTCAATGGTACAACCAGCCCAGTGAACGAAGAGGAGATTCTTCGATGTCGGGGACTTACGGAGGTCCCAGTGTAGGAGATTCTAGTCCGTTGAGAGGAATTCCCAAACGGAGAGTCCTTCCTTCACCGGGAAAGGGTGATCCTCAAAAGAATGAAGAAATGATAGAAAAGAGGGATGGATGCATGCAATGAAATGCTGACAGAGATATGGAGTGGGAAAATAACAGAAATAATAGACATATAATAAACAAGCAACCAATCACAACTGACAGTGCTGCTGTGAGCACAACGGGGGCGCGCGCGGGTGCCAAGGTGGAGAGGCACGGATGGTGCTGAACTTGCAAGGGTAGCCGAAAGGAAGCAGTAGAGGTCCCACCGTGATCGCCAATCTGTGAGCGACGTCACGCGGTTCGGGGAGCGGAGAGGAAGCGGAGCGCGCGGGCTCCTCTTTTTGTTTGCTGCAACACAGAAATAAGAGAAGAGAGAAGGGTCCACCACAGGAGATTGCTCCGGCGGGGCGAGCGGGACAAATGTAATATGGCAAGATATGGGGGTTAAACGGCCATAGCGGGAAGTGACTCGCCGCGACCTCGGGGGGACGGGAATGGTACAGAAATTAAATAGCAAGAATTGAAACGGCCATTGGGGAAGTGACTCGCCGCGGCCTCGAGGATATGAGCATATAAGAATATAACAGAATATAAGAAGAATATAAAGAGCAGAAATTTAAACGGCCATTGGGGAAGTGACTCGCCGCGGCCTCGAGAGTATGAATAGATAAGAATATAACAGAATATAAAGAGAATATAAGAGCGAGAATTTAAACGGCCATTGGGGAAGTGACTCGTCGCGACCTCGAGAACATGAATAGATAAGAATATAACATATAACAACGGGAATTTAAACGGCCATTGGGGAAGTGACTCGCCGCGGCCTCGAGAACAAGATGTGATTGCCAGGGGCCAAAGACCCCAAAATAAAGAAAGTGATCGCGCCTACCTCAAGAGCGGGAGATGGCGGGTTGCTTCTTCCTCCCCCTTCGGCCGGCCGACGGAGAGGGCTTTCCTTGGGTACCCTTGCAAAACAACGATAAACAAATAACAAGTGGATTAGAAAGATGAAGGTGTAGTATTGAAATTCTTGCGATAAAAATGACGAAATGATGGCAAGACACACACCTGGTTGGTGTTATCTTTTAAACCCCTCTCGGACTCGAGTAGGAGGAAAATGAGATGATGGATGCAAGAAGTATATAAGAAGAGGCGCCCTTATGAAGGAGGATAGAGGATACAGTATGATGAATGTAAAGAACTATGGAGAAAAAGGGGAAGAAAAGACTTATTGGATGAGCCGAGGGTGAGATCCGGCGGAGCTCTGGCAACGTAGGGACGACGTGGAAGCGCGGTGGATGAAGACGACCTTCCTCTCGCGAGCGTGGGCACCCGAGAAGTCGGCAGAACCTCCACCTACAAAAGACCCCACAGGTTAGAAATGACTCCGTAGCCTCTGGGCTCCGGCAGCCTATCGGATCTCTTCGAAGCTCCTCCAGAACTGAGGGGGTGGGCCTCTATTTATAGGGCTCCAGAGGATGGAGGCGTCCAGGACCCTGGACACCTCCATCAGGGCCGAACTAATATTTTATTCTATTTTTATTCATTTTTTTAGAATATTTTTGTGGAGGCGTCCAGGGCCCCGGACGCCTCCAACAGGTCCACCGAACACCACCGACGGCCGCACGCGGTTTGGCATAACGCGTGGTTTTGTGAGGGCGCCTCGTGATTCAGAAATGGGCGCGTCCAGATGGCTGGACGTCTCCATAATTTAGCTTTTTTCACACACGACAAACCGTCGTTCGGTGGACGGTGCCCGTGAGGGAATTGATGGAGGCGTCCAGGGTCCTGGACGCCTCCATAAATATATTATTTTTATTTTTTGTTTTATTTTTATGCCAAAGCTGGCATTTTAAATTTTTTTTTATATACTTGTTTTTATGGAGGCGTCCAGGGTCCTGGACGCCTCCATTAATATATAATTTTTTATTTTGATTTTACGCTTGAAAAATAAATTTAAAAAAAATTAAAAGAATGGGGGCGTCCAGGGGCCTGGACGCCCCCATAAAGACCCACCCGGGTCCTCAGTTCAGGCGTTGGCGGCCGCCCGGCAGACACCCTTCTTGGTTCCGGAACCTCCTGATGCGTCTGACTAGTGTTGATGCCGTCCGAATGCCGTGACGAGACGATTCCGGATACCGAAAAGGGCGGAAGAAGACTCAAGAAAAGGAAGCACTCAAGTGATTCAAAACGCGTAAGCCGTCGCGGGGCGTTGTATAGCGATATGAGACTTTCTCAGGAGACGTCAGGAATAGCGTGTCTACAACTCACACCACGCACAAAATCACAGCTCGTCATGGCAATGAAACTTGCCTCAACCTCACCATGCCCAAAATTCATGTCTGCACCATGTGAAGAGACACCCAGGGCATGATTGAATAATTCTGAATTAATTCAGATCTCGATGCCCTTAACCATGGTGTATAATCTTCCATCTCTGTCAGCCAAATTACCATAGAACTGTTGTACTAGATAGGGATAGAACCGGTTGTATCTAGTGACAAAGTCAATCCACCTCGGTTGCATTGAAAAAACTATATAAATGTCGGGCAGGATTTCATTCATCTCTTGAAAATCGACAAGACGAGGGTCGATGATAGACCTTGGAGGTAACCTGCGTGCGGGAGCTTGTGGTGGAGGTGTGGCCGGAGCTTCGCGCCTCCGAGCACTAGGTTCCCCTTGGAGAAGACGCTGAGCACTCCTTCTAGGTGCCATTTTAGACTAAGAAACTCGTGGAAGAGAGTATCCTCTTGAGAGGTAAAACCTCTACCTTGGGATGGAGAGGGAGACACTGGGAAGAACTAAGAACATCGTCTCCACGCTCTGGAACTCAAGGAATGTTGGCACGAGTGCACGAACGCCGGCGAGGAGGCGGTCCGAAATGGAAACCAATCGACCGGATCGTGCTCGGGTAGAAAAGGTGTGGGGTTTTTAGGGCTTGAAAGGTGGGAGAGAGATGTGCTAGGGTGGAGGTGGAGTAAGGGAGAGAGAAGGGAAAGTGATAGAATGAAAAAGGGGGGGGAACCCCCTTAAAATAGGGTTCGGACGCGGTTGAACCGGGCTGGTTCGCCGCTGGCGGTCGACCGGCACGAAGCCAGGGGTCGACCGCTGGGCCATGGAAACCCCATTATTCACCCCGAGAGAAAAGGTGTGTAGCCAGCGGCCACCAGAGATGGAAGTGGGCTCCATGACCCTGTGGACTCCCCCATTTTCACAGATCCCCTTTTTTTTTCTTTTTCTTCCTTTTCCTTTTCTTTCTTTTTTTTATTTGTTTCTAAATATTTTTCTTTTCTATTACTAAGCCACGAAAGATATCAAGCAGGAGTCGACTATGGAAACCCTTGAATGGAGACTGCTAAGAGCACTAGATCACTAGTCCACATTTATTTATCAAGGAATATTCAGTTTTAGGAAAATGTCAAGGAAGAAGTGTATATAAATATAAGTACAGGCACACATGCTAGGTATAGTAATATACAATAGAAATGAACCACACACAATGCATGCATCTCACATAATCTACCCAACGAAGAAGAAATAACCTAGTGCAGACCTAAGTACGTATGCCCTCACCCTTGCACATGCCAAGTTCTCTCCTAATCTTATTGAATTGATCCTGATTTAGGGGTTTTGTGAAGATGTCAGCCAGTTGATTAAGTGTGTCAATGAACTTGAACTCAAAAACCCCTTTACCTACATGATCTCTCAGAAAATGATGCCGAATGTCAATGTGTTTGGTTCTGGAGTGTTGAATAGGGATTTTAGATAGACTAATTGCACTCGTATTATCACATAAGATGGGCACACAATCCACTTCAACATTCAAATCAAGCAATTGACTTTTGATCCAAAGTACTTGGGCTCCACAACTTCTGGCGGCTACATATTCAGCCTCAGCCGTTGAGAGAGCTACTGAATGTTGTTTCTTAGAGGCCCATGAAACAAGGCATCCGCCAAGAAACTGACAGTACCCACTTGTACTTTTACGATCTACAATGCATCCGACGTAATCCGCATCGGTATAAGCAATTAACTCAAAAGAACTACCGATGCGAAACCACAAACCAAAGTCAATTGTGCCAATTAGATATCTGAAAATCCGTTTAACAGCTGATAAGTGAGATTCTTTAGGGCATGACTGGAAACGGGCACAGAGACATACACTGAATTGAATGTCAGGGCGGCACGCTGTAAGGTACAGTAGTGATCCGATCATACCTCGAAACAGTGTAGAATCTACTGTTTTACCATTTTCATCCTTATCCAGCTTTGTGGTGGTGGCCATGGGAGTTGATATGGGTTTTGCTTCTGCCATCCCGTATTTCTTCAGCAATTCCATAGTATACTTGGCTTGATTGATGAAAATTCCTTCTGGAGTTTGTTTCACCTGCAATCCAATAAAGAAATTCAGCTCCCCCATTAAGCTCATCTCAAATTCTCCTTACATAGTCTTTGCAAATTCCTCGCATAAGGCATTATCAGAAGCTCCAAAAATAATGTCATCCACATACACTTGAACCACTAAAATGTCCTTACCTGATTTCCTTGTGAAAAGTGTTTGATCAATCTTATCTCTCTTGAACCCATTGTCAGCCAAAAAAGAAGTAAGCCGTTCATACCATGCCCTTGGTGCTTGTTTTTCCGTACAAGGCCTTTTGGAGCTTGTACACGTGTCGTGGATGTTTGGAATCTTCAAAGCCTGGCGGCTGCTCTACAAAGACATCCTCCTTGATATAGCCGTTAAGAAATACAGATTTAACATCCATTTGAAATAGTTTAAAGTTCAAAGAGCACGCGTAGGACAGTAAGATCCGAACTGCTTTAAGTCTAGCAACCGGTGCAAAGGACTCATCAAAATCAATTCCCATTTCCTGGCTGTACCCCTTGGCCACAAGCCGAGCCTTATTCCTCACAATCAATCCCACATCATTTAGCTTGTTTCTGAAAACCCAACGAGTTCCAATGGTAGGATGGTTCTTAGGAGGCAGCACGAGAGTCCACACCTCGTTTCTTTCAAACTGATGCAGCTCTTCATGCATCGCCTGAATCCAGGATTCATCTTGAAGAGCTTCATGAATGTCATTGGGCTCTACTTGTGAAAGTAAGGCCATCAGGTCCTCCTGTTCAACCTGCCTTAGAGAGGACCTAGTTTTCACCCCATCCTCCAAATTACCTATGATGTTCGCAGTTGGATGATCCTTTAGAAATGTGGAGGAGCTGGGCAGATCAGGATGCTGCACTTGTGGTTCTTGCAGTGTCTCAATTATAGGATCCTCATCTTCCTCATTTTTGCTTGAGGTTGCCTTCAATGGCTCATCCTTGGCTTTAACATTTGATGAGTTCTTAGGGTCTTCATCTGCATCCAAGATGGAAGAAATTTGATTTGTGAGTTTTGACTTGGATTCATCAAAAATAACATGAGGACTTTCTTCAACAACTAAAGTCCTTTTATTGAATAATCGGTAAGCTCTAGAATTGAGTGCATAACCTAGAAAGATTCCTTTATCACTCTTCTCATCAAACTTACCCAGATTGGACTTACCATTGTTCAAGATATAGCAAGGGCATCCAAAGGGTTTAAGATAAGAGATGTTTGGCTTATTACCCTTGTAGAGCTCATATGGAGTTTTCTTCAGAATGGGCCTTACCATTGCCCTGTTGATGATGTAGCATGCTGTACTTACCGCTTCCGCCCAAAAATACTTGGGTAGGGAATTCTCACTGAGCATGGTCCGGGCCATGTCTATCAACGTTCTATTCTTTCTCTCTACTACTCCATTCTGCTGGGGCGTCCTCGGTGATGAAAAATTATGTGTGTACCCCTGCACTTCACAGAACATGCTGAATTCATGATTTTTAAATTCACCACCATGATCACTCTGGATTGTGGTGATGAGGTAACCCTTTTCATTCTGAATTTTTCTTCAAAACACTTGAAACTCCGTCACGGCATCACTTTTATTAGCTAAAAATAGCACCCATGTAAATCTGGAGAAATCATCAACAATTACAAAGCCATAGGATTTTTCTCCTAGGCTAGATGTTCTAGTAGGTCCAAAAAGATCAAGATGCAACAGTTCCAATGGCCTAACGGATGAAACAATATTTTTGTTTTTGAATGAGATTCATGTTTCCTTGCCTTTCGTGCAAGCTTCACAGATATTATCGCTTTCAAATTTCAATTTGGGCAGACCTATCACCAAGTCATGTCTAGATAACTTAGAGATCACTCCAAAACTAGCATGACCTAGTCTGCGGTGCCATAGCCATGCATTCTCATGGTTGTTAGCAACCAAACACACATTATCAACTGAAACATCATTAAGATCAATGGTGTACACATTGTTGCTCCTTTTACCAATGAATTTGATTTCATTTGAATTTTTGCACATGACAAAACAGTGAGTCACATCAAAAATAATCTTAAAACCCTTATCACATAATTGACTTATGCTCAACAAATTATGATTCAAACCTTTCACTAGAAGGACATTTTCAATCAGAGTCTCAGAATTCTTACATATGTCTCCAACTCCGATTATTTTACCTTTGTCCTTCCCGCCAAAAGCAACTAAGCCTCCTTCCTTTTCTTGTAGCTTGGAGAACACCTTCTTGTCCCCTGTCATATGCCTTGAGCAACCGCTGTCTAGATACCATTTGCTCCCCCTGGCTTCAAGATATATCTCCAAGAAGAAAAATTCTCATGCAATTGTTTTTGGTACCCAAGCTAGTTTGGATCCGTTGGAGTTAGTCCAGTTCATGGTATATCTCCTCTTGGTCCAGAAAGCACGATTTCTTGGTGGGTTTTGTTTGAACCAACAACTTACAATAGCATGCCCAAATCTACCACAATGATAGCAATTGACATGTGCAAAGTTTCCTTGAAACTGTCGTGATTTGGGTTGAAAATGCTTGAGTTCAGGCTTGGAAGATGACGCATGGTTTTGACTTTTCTCATGGACAAGGGATGTGGTGATCTTATGCTCAAAAGGTTTTTTGTTTTGGGGAGTGTATCCGAGGCCTTCTCTTTGAAAATTGACTTTCACTCCCAACAAATTATTTAGGTTTTGCTTGCCCTTAACAAACTTAGATAACGTGGACTGAAGATCATCCACTTCTTTTTCCAAGCTCACAGTTTTATTTTCAAGTTCTGAGTTTGTGAATTTCAGAATTTGTTCTTCAATTTTCATTTTCTCACATGCTTTCTCCACTTCAATTACTTTGCAAGATAGTTCTTCTTTGGCTTTATTACAGTCTGAAATTATTTGTAATAAGCTTTCTCTTTCTTCTGTGGCCTCAAACCATTCCTGTTCCAGTTTTTCAAATTTGACAAAGATATCTTCATGTGATAAGTCATCAAATTTCTGTTTGAGAATTTTGTTTTCAGATCTGATCTTCTTGTATTTTGTGTACAATTTTTCATATTCAGATTCCCATTGTTCATTAGAAATGAAATCAGGGTCAGAGTTTACCTCCGTAGATTCATCCTCATGTGCCATGAGGCACAAGCTTTCCATAAGTTGTTGAATCTCTTCATCAGATGGTTCATCTTCATCGTCGCTCCATGTGGCGACCATGGCTTTGGGTTTCTTGAAATTATCCTTCTTGAATTTCTTTTTCAGATCCGGACATTCACCTCTCATGTGCCCGGGCTTCTTGCATTCGTAGCACATGATGCTACTTGGCTTGCTTGACTCGCCTTTGGTCTGTGTGGGCTTTCTTGGCCCTTTCCTAAAGTTTCCCTGAAAGTTTCTCTTCTTCCTTAGAAATCTTCTCACTTGGTGAGTTATCATTGCCAATTCTTCCTCTTCATTGCTTCCGTCACTTGATTCACTTTCTTAAAATTCATCATCGGAGTGATGAGCTTTCAGTCCAATGACCTTCTTCTTTTTGATGTCTTCATCAACTGTCCTCTTAATATTTATCTCATAGGTCATGAGTGACCCTATGAGTTCATCCAAGGTGAGAGTAGACAGGTTCTTTGAGTCTTCAATTACCGTGGCCTTTGTGTGCCAAGCTGACGATAGGGACCTTAACACTTTCCTTACAAGGTCAGAATTTGAGTACTCTTTCCCGAGACTCTTGAGACCATTCGTGATCTTTGTTAGCCTTGCAAACATTTCGGAGATGGTTTCTTCAGGTTTCATCTTAAAAAGCTAATAGTCAGTGACTAGGAGATTTGCCTTGATCTCCTTGACTTGTGAAGTTCCCTCATATATTAGTCACAGCTTGTCCCACATTTCCTTGGCCAAGCTGCATGTAGAGACATGAGAGAATTCATTAGGGTGTATAGCACATTGCATGATATTCATGGCATTATAATTAGCGGTGCATTTCTTGATTTCCTCAGGTGTCCATTTATCTTCATCATCCCCTAGTTTATGAGGACTCTTGTCCACAACTCTCCAAACTTCGTACTCTTGAGCTCTTAGAAAGGCATACATTCTGTTTTTCCAGTACGAGTAGTTTGAACCGTCAAAGTAGGGAGGACGGTTGATGGAGTGGCCCTCGGGCATCATACCCTTGTTTGCCATTTAACCGGATCTTACTCTAGATCGTTAGATCTGAAGGAGAAGAGCCTTAGCTCTGATACCAATTGAAGTCCCGAGGTTAAATGACACCCAAGAGGGGGGTGAATTGGGTGATAACAAATTTTTGTAAAATAAAACCAAGATAACGATTTCGAGAGGACACAAGAGGGCCGCAAGCAAAATAGACTATATCTCTCAAAAACAACCACTGCATAAACCCTTGGTACTCGGCGGAGTTAATAGATCCGTAGATTTACTCACGCAAACTGTTATCTTTTCGGCAAGAATGACCTTGTCGGTCCGAATCCAGCTTTTGATATACCAAAGGATTTAAGAGAAGATGATTAACACACAAGATCTAAAAGAAGCAGAAAGACTAGATCCACAAGTAATCACAGAAGGGGGAAAGAAGATAAGGCACAAACCACGAGGAGACAGCAAATTTAAGGTGGTTCGGATGCCACAATGGCAACCTACGTCCACCCCTCACCGACAGTGAGGAACCACACACTATCTTGTAGAGTGTTACAAGATCAACCACACACACACAAAAGCAATCAACCTTGACTGCACACACACACACACACGAAAGCAATCAACCTTGACTGCACACACACACACAAAAGCAATCAACCTTGACTGCACACACACACACACGAAAGCAATCAACCTTGACTGCACACACACACACAAAAGCAATCAACCTTGACTGCACACACACACACACGAAAGCAATCAACCTTGACTGCACACACACACACACAGATCTGTGAAGATCCTCACACACACACAGAAGATTCAAGATTATAATCAAAACACACTTGAAGCTGAGAAGGATGTGAAATTGAAAGAACACAAGAACAAGAGATTGATTAAAGCTCCCCCTTAGTTGATGAAGGATTCTTTGGATGTAGCTTGAGGTCGACTTGATCCAGGCTTGATCTTCTTCAGATATAGCTTGATCTTCACTCTAGAAAGGAGGAAGAAGGATGAAGAAATCTTCTCAGAACATTGTTCACGTCTACAGTGCAAGCTTCCTCCTTCTCACCTTTGGTAGCCTCCTTGATCCACTCTTAGCATTAGGGTTTTCCAAACCCTCTTGTATAAGTTTTATAGGTTCTTGAATGGTCCAAGGACTCCCCCAGACCTGATCCACAATTTCTGGAAAGTTTGGTTGCTTAGGGATTAAACAATACCAAGAGGAGAGCCATTTCTCGAAGTGACAAAAAAGTCAACATTTGTTGGCAGCTCGAGGCTGGCGGTCGACCTACAGATCCCAGCGGTCAACCGCCATTGGCCGTCCTGTAGCCATTTGGCTGCTGGGAAAATCGGTCGCCGCCAGGTTCACATATTCCTAGATTTCAGTTCTGTTATTTTAGGTCAACCGCCAAGGGTCCACAAGTCGACCGTCAATCTCCAATCCTGCAAAAGTCAAGTGTTAGCTCACTTGAAGCTATCCATTTGTTCGATGATTGAAATGGGCTTGTGTTATAGTTAAGTACAAGTTGGTTTATACTCGAATAAACACATGGAAGGATTCATTAACACACATTTGACATGGGGTGAAATTTGATGGTTTAAAGCATGAAGCTTCTCTTGAAAACAAGATACATGGGAGAGAAATGTCCTGGGTTTTGTTATCATCAAAATCACTCGGATATATTCAACAGAGACATGCACACAACAGTCCTCCTCCTGGCTCATCTTCAGAAGCTGCATCTAGTGCCAAGCTCCACCACGATTGTTGTTATTGCCATCGCCCCCATTGGGGCTACCTCACAAGCTTTGCAAGCCAATCATGTCTAGGTAATGCCTGAACTTCTCTGAAGGAATCGGATTTGTTAGCATGTTTGCCAGGTTAATGCTGTAGAAAGCTTCTCAATAGTTATCGTACCTTGCAAAATGACATCACAAACAAAGTGATACTTGGCATCGATGTGTTTGGTTCTTTCATGATACATCTAATTTTTTGTCAGATATATGACACTCTGGCTATCACAATACACCAGAGTCGTCTCTTGCACATATCCCATATCACCAACTAAACCTCTCAGCCGCAATGCTTCTTTCACTACCTCTTCCACTACCATATACTCAATTTCTATCGTCGACAAAGCCATAATAGACTATAAAATAGCCTTCCAATTCAACTAATAGCACAACTTGAGAGTTCAAAAACATAGCATGTCAATGATCTTGTCTTATCCAAATCACCAGCAGTCTGAATCAACATAGCCAACTAGTTGAGCACCATTACCATTTTCTCTCTAAAATACCAAGCTCACATCAAAAGCACTTTTGAGGCAACGAAGAATCAGCTCCTTGTGGATCTTCTCAGGATTTCCCATATACTTGCTGACCACACTAATAACATGAGAAATATCAGGTTGAGTGCACACCATAGCATACCTGTAACAACCCAAGAATCCGGTTACCAGGAAGGCCCGATAACCCGAGACTCGTACGGCCACCCACGAGCCCGAAGACTCGGAAGGGTTAAAGGAATGGTGTGGAGACTACACAAGTATCACAAATAATTGTAGAAATGAACAGTTATATTATTAAGCGGGAAATAAATTAACAGTTTATATGATACATGGTCCACGAGATATAAAATAACAACAGCAGTAGTCCACAACTAGTACAGAGATAAGAAAGAAAAGTATAGCTACACGGGGCATACCCCGGTTCTGACCTCTAGCGCTAACGCTGGGCACCTGAACCACGCTGAGCCTCAGACGCGCTCCCCTGAGGCCGTGACTCACCTGAAACACGGTGAAAACAAGCAGGGAATGAGTCTCGGAACAAGACTCAATAGGGATCACTCAAACCCTACCTCACAAATGGAGACACCGCTACGCTAGCTGTAAGCGAGTACCTCAGAAAGGGAAGTCCTGCAATCTACAAAACACCGCTCCCACGGCATGAAAACCGACACACGTGCCACTGTGAAACGACCGGAGCACCACGGTCAACACGACAAAATCGGAAGGTCGAAGTCGTAAGGACTGACAGTCTGACACTCCCGACTCGACAAGAGTACCTCCCACTAGAAGCACAGCCGGTAGCGTCCCCTGAGTCTTACACTGCACCGCAGGTGAACTGCCTGACGTGGTAGCTGCTACCAAAGGCACGAACACCGAACAAGTAACCACAAACGAGTGACTAGCTGGGGTCACGCCCGTCAGCGTGGGTCCAACCGCCCCCAACCACGTGTGCACACACAGACCGTACGTCCTAGGTCTAGCCTCTAACTGGTTTTCCCCTGGAGCCGGACTCTGGCTACCGACAAGGGGCCCGATGGAAACGAGTCTAAAACCGTCCTCAGGGTAGCCTCTCCACCACTCCCTAGTGAGACCACACGCATGTAAGCAGGCTACGACTAGTGGAGGGTCACTACGGAGTAGACTATCAAGTCAATGGAAAACATCGTCCACATCCGACAACGTACGGGGATCGCCCCACGTACCAGAACCGTCGCACGGTGACCACGGTCGGAATAGAAACAGGGTTGCAAACCACCCGGGGCAACCTAGAGCCTGACGGTCTACCCTAGACGCGTCATAGGCTCTGACGGTCTAGGCAGGACTGTCACAATCACCTGACGGCCCAACGCAGGGGCGTCACACGCTCGGTGCAAAACAGGGCATAACGCACCTACCATGGTGCGTTACAGTCTGTGACGCGCCTACCCTGGTGCGTCACAAGACAACAGAGAACAGCTGTGACGCGTGCCACTTGGTGCATCACAGCGTGTAACGGACCAACTCTGGTGTGTCACAACGTGGGAATGCGCCTGCTCTAACGCACCCACATAGGAGCGTCACATGGCTGTGACGCGCCAAGCCAGGTGCGTCACATGCCTTGACCCCCAACGGTCAAAAACCAACGGTCGGCAGCCAACGGTCGAACGCCCCTGACGGTCAAACCTAGGTGCGTCACAGCACCGTGGCGGTCTATCGTGGGACCGTCACAGCCCACAGACCCCACTTGGCTACACTCAGGGCTGTAACGCACCCATCTGGGCGCGTTACATAGTGTGACGATCACTGGAAGGACCGTCACACCAGCCCGAGGGTGAAACGGCGGGAAACGCCCAAAAAACTGGCCACGCCCCCATGCCTCCACCGGAGAGGGGGAAATCAAAGGGGAAGATCCCTGGAGACCCCTAGCATGATTCTATGCCATCAAAACATGAAATCATGCATCAAATCCATAGATCTGGCGAGCTCTCCCCAAATCATGGAAAACCCCAAACCCGCAAGGAATCCCATCTCTCGGCCTCCCCTCGGCCTGCAAATCACGGGAAAGGAAGGCTAGAGGCTAGGGAACGTCACCCTACCTCAATTGCGTCCCGAGACGCGCCGGATCAACCACGAATCGCAAAGAATGCTCGAAAACTCTCATTCTTCCTTGAGCTCCCACAGTTCACTTACGCCTCCACGATCACCTCACCGTCGCCATCGTCACCACGCCATCGCCCACAGCCGTCTGCAGTCGGAGGGGCTCGCCGCGGTCTTGCCGGACGAAGAAGAGAGGGAGAGAGGGCGTCGCACGGTGGGGGAGAAAAGAGAAAGAAGAAGAAGAAGAAGAGGGTGGGGAAGAGAGAGAAAAAGGGGGGGTATTTATAGGAAAATCCAGAAATTCTAGAAAATATCAAAAAATAGAAAATTACATTTTCGCGATCCTCGGAACGCACCGATCGCAACGGTACCACTCTCGCCTAGGTGAACGGCCCTGTTCATCCGCAACGAGGTTCCGAAGGAATTACCGAAACACACACCGGTAATCAGAAAACACGCGCAGAAAAGCCGCGGAACGCTTCCAGGCCTCCGAAACAATTCCGGGTCGCGCCGATCCGAACACGAAAGATGTCCGAAATGAAATTTCAGACACAACGGAGTCGGACACTCTGAGAAACCAGATCTGGAACCCATGAAAAAGGATCCAAAAGGTCCGGGATATTACAGCTCTCCCCCCTTAAGGAATTTCGTCCTCGAAATTAGGGACAACCCAAGGGGAAAGAAGAGGAAGACTCACTCAAACAAGTAAGGGAACTGTTGACGCATCTCGTCCTCACGCTCCCAAGAAGCCTCAGCACCAGAGTACCGCTGCCACACCACCTTAACCAAGGGGATGACCTTGTTCTGCAGGCGCTGCTCTCGCTAATCCTCTACGCGGATCGGAAACTTTGGGAGAGAAAGGTCTGGAGTCACCTCGGGCCAAACAGAATCCCCGAGCACATGAGAGTCATCGGGCATATACTTTCGCAACATCGAGATGTGGAACACGTCATGCACCGACGCCAACTCAGGGGGTAACTGCAACTGATAAGCAACCTCACCGATGCGCTCCATAATCACAAAAGGACCAATATAGCGGGGACTCAGCTTCCCACGCCGTCCAAAGCACATCACCCCCTTCATCGGAGAAACTCTCAAGAACACGCGATCGCCCACGGTGAACTCGAGGGGCTGCCGCCTATGGTCAACATAGCTCTTCTGCCGACTCTGGGCCACCAACATGTTCCGACGGACCAGGTGTACAACATCCACACACTGCTGCAACAACTCCGGTCCCGTCAAAACACGCTCACCGACCTCAAACCAATCAAGTGGAGTACGACACGGACGCCCATACAAAGCCTCATAAGGAGCCATGTCGATGCTCGAATGATAGCTGTTGTTATAGGCAAACTCCACCAACGGTAGGTGGTGAATCCAACTCCCCTGCCACTCCAGGCAATAGGATCTAAACATGTCCTCCAAAGTCTGAATGGTTCTCTCTGACTGACCAACTGACTGAGGATGATATGCCGAGCTAAAAGCCAAATCCGTGCCAAGCGCTCACTGGAAACTCCCCCAGAATCTAGAAGTGAAGTGCGGTTCCCGATCCGACACGATGGAAATGGGAATACCATGCAACGGGATGATCCGCTCCACATAAAGACGAGCCAACCTGGACACGCTCCAGCTGACTTTGACCGGTAACAACCGAGTCACATTCGTCAGCTTATCCACCAGCAACCAAATACTGTCCTGACCGCTCAGAGTCCTTGGCAATCCCACCATGAAATCTATGGTCACGTGGTCCCACTTCCACGCAAGAACATCTACGGGCTGGAGAGTACCTCTCGGTCGCCAATGCTCCGCCTTCACCTGCTGACAGGTCAGGCACCTGGCCACAAACACGGTGACATCTCTCTTCATGCCAGGCCACCAGAACTGCCTCCGCAAGTTCCGATACATCTTTGTCGCACCCGGGTGTACGGTGTACCTACTCCCATGAGCCTCGCGCAACACCGCACGACGAACCCGCTCCTCGGCTGGGACGTACAGCCTACCACGGAACCTCACGGCACCGTCCTCGCCGAGCTCCACATCAGCCAAAGCCAATATCCGGGGCAACTCAGGGTCCGCATGCTGAGCCTCTATCACCTGACGGCGGATAGCATGCGTGACAGTCAGACTCGCAAGCACTGCCAACCCTGGCTCTGTGGACACTAAAAAAAAAATTTCACCCCATGTTTACGTGCAGGGGAATAGAGAAGAGGAGTAAAGGGAAGAGAAGATGAGAAGAAGAAAAAGAAGAAAAGAAAGCACTCCTCGAAGCCCCAGCGGCACACTTTCAAGAGCATCTTGGCCCCTCAGCGGCACGGTCTTCATGCCCTCCAGCGGCACACCCTTCAAGCCCCCCTCCCAGCGGTGCACTATCTAAGCCTCAAGCGGCACACTTTCAAGAGCGTCTTGGCCCCTCAGCGGTACGGTCTTCATGCCCTCCAGCGGCACACTCCCCTTGCCCCTTGAGCGGCATGCCTTGGCAAGTCCCTCCAGCGGCACGGGTTTTTAGCCCCTTGACGGCACGCTTCTGCAACCCCCTCAGCGGCACGCCTTGGCGCTTCTAGTGGCACGGCGTTAAGCCCCCACCCTTGGCGCGCAGCACAGTCACCTCAAGCCAGCTAGGGTTTGTTCGACTGTCAAAGCCTCGTCCAGACACGCAGGCACTCCCTGCCAAAAGACAAGATCGGTGTCAATTCCCCATTAACGACCCTCGTCAACGGATTTCAATGCCACCGGATATACATATACCCTCTCGCTGCGAGCAGAAAAAGAGAGAGAAAGAGACGGACTGACACGCTGGTCACTGCGTGTGACCCTCGACGCGTAACACAGTCAACCTCAGCCAGCCCTGTGAAGACACGCAGGCACCCACCTCTGCTCGGGGACAAGACTGGGGACCAATCCCCGTTGCTCCCCCTGGTCAACGGACGTCAACGTTGGGAGAGATATATATATCTCTCTCTCGCCCACCCGCTCGAGGATCCCTCTCTCTGGCTGGGAGGCTGGCTCTCCGGAGAGGGCAGAAGGAGGAGAAGAAGAGAGAAAGAAAGAGAGCTCCTGCTACTCTGTCCACCACCGTCCGTGTGAAGAAGAGAAGAAGAGGAAAGGAAGAGAGAAGAGAAGAATAGAGACAAGGAGCCCATGCTCCGTTCCCCTTCCCACCTTGTATTTTCATTTCTTTTTTTCTTTTGTCCCCCTTTTCTTTCTCTCT
Source organism: Amorphophallus konjac (assembly GCA_022559845.1). Lineage (NCBI taxonomy): Eukaryota > Viridiplantae > Streptophyta > Magnoliopsida > Alismatales > Araceae > Amorphophallus > Amorphophallus konjac. The sequence continues at coordinate 422,714,202 of CM040126.1, read as the reverse complement.
ACGATGTGTTGGCCCTTTGTGGCCTCCCTTTCTTTATGAATGAAAAGCCTTGCTCTTTGGGTTTCCCCCACTGTCTCCGTTTGTTTTTCTCCCCTTGGGACAAGTCAAGTTAAGGCCCCTCCCTTCCAGTCAAGGCGTTCTTAGCCTGCATTAGTCTAGCGTCTCTCGTCCGTTGTTTTCCCTGGGTTTGCCAAAATTTTCTCAAAGGTGGCTGCCTGGGCACACACCTCAATTGTTGGTTCATGCCACTCCTTGTGGGCATGTCCCTTGTTATCTCCTTCCATCTCGGGTTAAGGGGAGATGCTGCCAAATTTTTGTCAGAACTAATGAACCCATTAAAAGACAAAAAGAAACGACAAATAAAAAGAATAAAACACTAACAAACGGCCTTGCCAAAGCAACACGAAAGCTCCCCGCCTGCATAGACCTCAACCCCCAGTGGCACACTCCTCAAGCCTCCGACGGTACACCCTCAGTAAAGTCTGTACACTCTACGGTTGGTTTATGCATATTCAATGTCTGCACACTGTAAAGTCTGTACAGAGTTGACAGCATGCCTGAACCTTGTTAGATGAAGTCTACACACTCGCCATCATGCATATGCAAAGTCTATACATTCATCTGTTAATATTTCTTCAAGTCTGTACATGGTCTTGGCATATGCACACACAAAGTCTATGCATCGGTCAAGTCTATATATTGCCGCCGGTGCTTGTATCACTTGCCAAGTCCATACATCGTGTGCATTCATGCATAATCACCAGGTAGCAAGCCTGTATAGAGTTTGCCAAGTCTACATCATTCAAAGTCTATACATCGTTGGCTTGTGCATGCATCGTCTTTCAAAGTATGTACATCGGTCAGTCTCACTCAGCGTCTCATGCTATCAAGTCTATACATCGCATGCATTACACACAGCAAGTCTGTACATCCATCCGTCTCGCTCAGCGTCTCATGCATATGCAAAGTCTATACATTGCCGCTATGTGTGTGCATCATTGAACAAGTCTATACATCGTGTGCATCTCGCTGCTAAGTCTATACATTCATTGCATCATCTCATGCAGCGTCTCATGTGCATATGCAAAGTCTATACATTGTCTGTTGCAAAACACACAAGTCTATACATCCGCATGCTAGCAAGTCTGCACAAGTATGTACATCCACATGGTATCAAGTCTACACATTCAAAGTCATTCGTCGTGCATACTTTGGTACCAAGTCTACACAACTCATGTTGCTGCATCATCACAAGTCTGAACATTCTTCAATAGGAATGTCCATGCATTCATTCGTCGTGCATAGACTTTGCCCCATGCATGCTCAAACTTCGGCCTCAAACCTACACAAACCTCAACTCTTAGCTTGCACTGACCTTGCCTTGCACCGATACAACATACATTGCACCAACCTTGTATCCCACATGCCTAGACTTCAGCTCAGCCTGCACCGACCTCCTCTCCAGCCCTTTTAGCTCGTCTTCCCAGGCACGCTCCCGGCACAATAAATGATAATAATAATAAGGATAATAAGCCAAAAGAAAACATGATAAATAAACGAAGAATGATAAAAAAATTAAAATAATAATAATAATAGCAAACTAAAAAAGGGGGGAGAAATAATAACAAACAATAATGATAATAATAATAATAAATAATACTAAATACAAAAAATGAATAGATAAATAAGAATAATAAAGAAATAAATAATAATAATGACAATAAACTCAAAAAATAATAAATGGACAAATAATGATAGAATAAATAAATGACAATAATAACAAACTCAACAAGAATGATAAATAAATAAATGATAACAAAATAAAGAAATAATAATAACAAACTCAGAAAAAAGTGATAAGTAAATAAATGATAATAAAAATGAATAAATAGTAATAATAAACCCAACAATAACAATAATAAATAAACAAACAGTAATAACAAACTCAATCAAAAATATATATAAACTAACAAATAATAATGGTAAAAATTTAAATAATAATAAAACGATGAGATCCACTTTGCAGCCTCGTCCTCCTGAAGACTCGGTATAAAGGGAACATTAACGCCGCCCCTCCAAGTCGGGCTCGGACCTTGGGAACCATCCCAATATGGCCGCAATCCGACATTACTCTGGGCCGATAGTTCATCAAACCAGACTCGTCCACGTTGGGGTTCGTTCCCGCTCTTTCATTGAGATTGCCGTAAATTCGGCACACATTTGCACGGGTTTGTTTCCGTTTACGTCGTGCCTTCAATACGGACATTTTTCCGAACATAAAGTGGTCCATGAATGACCGACAAAATTTGAATGGGACGAGAAGGCTCTCGTCATCTCCGAGCCCTACGCATGAGAATATCGATAAGACCATCATGGGTCACGCTTAGACCACGGCTTCGCCCTAATCATGGTCATTTCCATACCCACATCCTCGGCCTATGGCCAGCTGTCTCTGTACACGTCTTCATTTTGGAATCTAGTCCCGGGACACTTTCCCGCCACCCTTCGGCACCGAAAATATTAACGATGCCCACGTAAACCTGACTTCGACCGCGGGGGGCCCACCGCAGCATGGTCGCAGTTTGATCTTGCACCGGGCCGACAAGCTCGCGGGTTTCCGACCATTCTAATCGGGATTTAGCCGAACGTTTCCCGTTCCCCTGAACAATAAATTTGTCGTGCCCCGGCATACATATGCTCCGATTGTCCCGTGACGATCGCACTTTTCTCGAGCCGGACATTCGTCCGAACATCAAATGGTAAGCACATGACCGACATGATCGCGAATGTTTTCTTCTCGCCCTCGCGCGAGGATTCCAAGACATCCTAATAGACTTTTCATGCAATTAATTTCTTGGCTATGAGGCCCTGTTTCCCGGCGATTAATCAAGGGTGTTCCCTCGTATGGGGGATGTAAATGACGCCGTGACCTTTATGGTGCGGTGGGTTTTGGTCCCGACACGAACCACACAATCGTCTGACCGAGTCAGATCGAGCGCACCATGGGTTCTTCGGAGCCCGAACAAATCGATACTTCGGTGACTGGCACGCCCACGCACTTAATAGACGAACTACTTGAATAAGCGAATTTTAGTGCGTCCACAGGCTCCTGGGGAATCCTGAGCCTGAACGAAACTTCAGGCACTTGTTCCCAGAGCCTCCACTTCCTCAACATCAAGGCACTGACTGCGACCTTCCGACTCAAAGCATCGGCGACGACATTCATCCTGCCCGGCTGATAAGACAGGGTGAAGTCATAATCCTTTATGTACTCCATCCAACGCCTCTACCTGAGGTTAAGGTCCCTCTGCGTGAACACATAACTCAAACTCTGATGGTTAGTGAACACCTCGAACTTCTCACCATACAGATAATGCCTCCAGATCTTCAGCGCGAAGATCACAGTCGCCAACTCCTGGTCATGGGTAGGGTAGTTCTCCTGGTGGGGGTTTAGCTGCCGAGAGGCATAAGCCACCACTCTACCATGCTACATCAACACAGCACCCAATCCGACCCCGGAAGCATCTGTACACACCACAAAGCCTCCCGATCCAGAAGGCAAAACCAACACCAGAGCCAAGGTGAGCAACCTCTTCAGTTCCCTGAAACTCTGCTCACACTCCTCAGACCAGACGAAAGGCACGTCCTTCCGCGTGAGTCTAGTCATCGGGGCCGCAATGCGAGAAAAATCCTAGATAAATCATCGATAATAGCCCGCAAGCCCCAAGAAACTCCGGATATCCGTCATAGACCTCGGCCTCGGCCACTACATTACTGCCTCGACCTTGGCGAGGTCCACGGAAATGCCATCACCAGAAATCACGTGCCCCAAAAAGTGCACCTCACGAAGCCAGAATTCGCACTTACTGAGCTTCGCATACAACTGGTGACCTCGCAACGTCTGCAGCACCATACCCAAATGGTACGCATGCTCCTCGACAGACCACGAATAAACAAGGATGTCGTCCACAAATATGACCACAAACTGGTCCAAATACGGACGAAAACCCTCTCCATCAAGTCCATGAAGGCTGCGGGGGCATTGGTGAGCCCGAACGGCATCACCAAGAACTCATAATGCCCGTACCTCATACTGAACGCAGTCTTCTCCACGTCGGACTTGCGAATCCTCAGCTGATAGTAACCGGACCGCAAATCAATCTGCGAGAACACTCGCGCAGACTGAAGTTGTAACGACCCGAGAATCCGATTACCGGGAAGGCCCGATAACCCGAGACTCGCACCGCCGCCCACGAGCCGGGAGGGCTCGGAAGGGCTAAAAGGAGTGTGGAGGCACAAAGAAATAGGAAATAAAGCAGGACAACCAACAACAACAAGCTGAAAGAAAGAACAACAACAGCTACAACAGAGTCCAGTCCAACAGAAAGTACAGTCTAAAGCAGTAAAACGTACCACATGCCAAGTGAACACTCGGCCCGGCAAGCTGGCAACTGAGAACCTCCGCTCCGCACCCTTGAACCTCGAGGAAGAACCGCCACACCCGAAAAGCAGGGAATGAGTCTCCAAAACAGAGACTCAGCAGGGATCCCGCGGAACCCCAACCGAAAACAATGGCGGTAGCGGAAGGGAGAGCTACAACTACAGCAGGAACAGCAAACCGGTGGCCGGTCAAAAACTCGGCAGTACAGCTACTCCTACTGCCAGAAGGCACACCTCGATCACGCAGTCGAAGCTACCGAACCACGCTAGTACCACCTACCGAAGTAAGAACACACGGCAACCACGTCGTAGAGGCCTGTCCCCCAGACACAGCCGACCTGGACACGTTGTCCAAGGTGCAACCTCGGTAAAGCCACTAGCACTAATCTCATGACGCGAAAACCCACACACGCGTCACGGCGAACCAACCGAAACTCAACGGTCAACACGACCGAAACCCGAAGGTCAAAGTCACGGAAATTGACAGTCTGTCACTCCGTACTCGACAGGAGTACCACCCACTAGAAGCACAGCCGGTAGTGTCCCCTGACGTCTTACACCGCACCGCAGGTGAACCGCCTGACGTGGTAGGTCCTACCCGAGGCGCGAACACCGTACAAGGAACCACAAACAAGTAACTAGCTGGGGTCACGCCCGTCGACGTGGGTCCAACCGACCCCAACCACGTGTGCACACACAGACCTTGCGTCACTAGGTCTGGTCCTCTGACTGGTTTTCCCCCGTAGCCGGACTCTCGCTACCGACGAGGGGCCCGACGGTGACCGGTCCACAAACCGTCTCAAAGGGTAAGCCCGTACACCACTCCCTGGTGCGACCAGCACACGCGTACTGGTAGGCTACGACTAGTGGAGGGCACTGAAGGAGTAGACTCTCAACTCAACGGAAAACAACGTCCGAATCCGATGACGTACGGGGACCACCCCACGTACCGGCCCCGTCGCACGGTGACCACAGTCGGAGAAGAAACGGGACTCACAGTCCACGGCCACGCACGCACCGTGCGCTAGAGTCGAGAAAACTCAAGTGACGCTAAGTCACTGGACTCTGGGCAGTCCTCTAGACGCACTACACCCAACGGTCCTTGAGTCACAAGACTCGGGGTCAAGACCGTTGTACGCAACAGCACAAGGCCGTCAATCTAGTCCAATCTCTAGGTCTAAAACTGCGATAGCACAAGTACCGAGACAACTCACGAGTCGCCAAGACCACTCCCTTGGGAAGGGAACGCAAGGGACCAAGGCCACCCACACGGGCCACACGGAAAATACAGAAGCATGATTCCCAGGGCAGCACACAAGCCGCCACGACGATTTCCCATCTTGTAGCAAGCGGGAAACCTCCAACCCCAGGCCGGATAACTGGACTCGCAGTCCAAGGCCAAACACATGGCTCACATGGGAATCACCTTCCAAAGAAACCCACGACATGCGGGGGAGACCCCACCGCACGCACACCAATACACGGTGACTCGATTGAGCATAATACGAAAGCCCGGAACACGTGGGGTCACCTGGACCCACCACACCTACGGGCATGCTAATCGAGGCAACACGGTCCCTCCCGGCACCCCAAAAACACAGACACAGAACCCATGGGGTGTCCGGGATACTCACAAGGCCGGAGGTCGACCACTGGGTCACAACCGGGTCGACCGGAGACCAAAATAACACAATCGGGATGCTAAAAGGTCACCCGGACCCTTAAGCTCACGACACGTAAAACGAGGTAAGTGGAACCTCTGGACACCCAAAGATACGGTCACGGAACTCCACGGGGTGTCTGAGACACTCACGAGACCTAAAGTCAACCACTGGGTCACAACCGGGTCGACCGGGGATCAAAACAGTGCAAACGGGAACCAGAACATGGTAGTGGTCACCTGGTGACCGCGACCAGATGGTAGCGGTCGACCGGCGACCGCGACCATGCTGTCACGGTCATCTCGCGACCGCGACCAGCCACGCGCAAGCCTGATGGTAGCGGTCGCCCAAGGACCGCGACCAAACAGTAGCGGTCATCCCATGACCGCGACTAGGCCAAAGCGGTCTATCGCACGACCGCGACGCTCGAAGGCCTTTTCAACCCAAACACAAGGTGAAAGCGGTTCTCCCACGACCGCGACCGGATGGTAGCGGTTTCTGGTGGACCGCGACCATTTCAGAAAACCATGAACGGCGGGAAAATGCCCAAAAATACACGCCACGCCCCCAAACATCCACGGATGAGGGGGAAAACATAGGGGAAGCCCCCAAATAACCCCTAGCATGCATCTACGGCCTCGGATCGGCCAGAAACGCAATGAAACGGGAGATCGGCCCACAAGCCCTAAAACATGGATTTTGCCCAAATCACCCCGTTTGGCCCGCTCGGCTCACCGTAGCCTACGAAACTTGCGGGAAAGGAAGTGCACGAGCTGGGGGTCCATCACCCTACCTCCACCGAAGATTTCGCGCACCGTGGACGCCGATCCACGAAGAAAACGCCGTTGAAGCCTCGCCGCTCCACGAACTCACGGCCGAGCTTCACCGCGCCCTCGAGCCTCGATCCTCGACCCATCCTCGCCGTCCTCCTCGCCCGCATCGCCCCCGCCCTGGTCCGTCGGCCGCCGGAGAGGAGAGAGTGAGAGGAGAGAGTGGGAGAAGAGAGAGAGAGGGTGAGAGTGAGAAATGAGAGGAAGAGAGAGGGTGGGGGGTATATATAGGAAAATCCAGAAAATCAGAAAAATCCAAAAAATCAGAAAATCACACCCTCGCGATCCTCGGAACGCACAGATCGCAACGGTACCACACTCGCCTAGGTGAACGGCCCAGTTCACCCGTAACGAGGTTCCGAAGGGAAAGCCGAAACCCACGCCGGGAATCAGAAAACACACGCGGAAAAAGCCGTGGAACGCCTCCGGGCCTCCGAAACGACTCCGGATCGCGCCGATCCGAACACGAAAGATGTCCGAAAGTAAATTTCAGACACAACGGAGTCAGACGCTCCGAGAAACCAGATCCGGGACCCATGAACGAGGATCTAAAAAACCCGGGGCATTACAACCCTCCCCCCTTAAAGGAATTTCATCCTCGAAATTCAGGACCAAGCACGAAGTCACAGGGGAAGAACACTGAACGAACTGACAACGCTGTCAGAGCCCCAGCACAGAAAATCTCGGTTCTCAAGAAAACACCAGTCCGGAGGGACACAGCCAGACTTACAATCACAAACAACACCTCGCTCCTCGCGCCGAGCACACTGGCCAACAGAGCAAGCATATACCAAAGGGCATAGTCCGGCATCACCTCAGACAACGCGAGAATCCATCATGGCACTGCAGCCACAATCTTGCTCACCGAGGAATCATAACCCTCGACACGAGCAACAGCTACCGATTCATCCAATGGTCGGCAGACAAATCGCACATCAGCTTCGCAGCTAGCTGACAGGTCGCACACCCTCCTCAAGGGAGCAACCAAAACAGAGCCTCCACCAGCTCAAGCTGTCCTCTCCGCAAACCGCAACCAGAACATCGGCTCAGCACCAAGAAACACCTCACACATGGCAAGCCGAAAGCCGGACATAACACTGTGCCAACTCTTGTCAGAAGACAAACTTCGACAAAGTCCAGATCCCATCCGGAAAGGCACATCACAGAAACGACCACCAAAGGTCTCGCTGGCACACAGCTCTCGCCACGCTCGAGCCCCAACAACCAGCATCTTCTGTCTCTGAAAAGACCATGCACTGGTCACCAACTGCTCGTCAACGGGAAACCTCCGCTTGCTCAGCTTCTTCCTTCTTTCCTGGTCCTCGACCGGGTCCAAAGGAAACATTCCAAACCTCGCCAAGCCATCCGTCGACTCACACACAGACTGAAGCCGCATCTCGAGTTGCACTCCTCTCGGACACCGCATCCGAGCTCGAACATCGCTCCAACTCGACCCTCTCGGGGAGTACGACGAAACCAAATGACAGATCCTGGTGTCTTCAGTCATCACCTCACTGGACTCAGACTCACAGGGGAACCATCCCATGCTGGTCACCAAACCAGGGATAACCATTGCGACACCAATGTCCTATCAAGGACCATCCTCCGACACCCATCTCACAAAAGGCCTCCGCCCACAGGCGTCACTCATCCATCTGGTCTCATCAAATCCTTCGATCAAGGCAAGTGGACACCTGCCAATCTCAATTCTGCCCTTACCACAGAGCCACGGGACACCACCTGAACAGTGCTCACGGGTCCCTAAGCAATAAACATCTCACCGATGCTTGACACGGCTTCCAACACAGGAACAGGGTACTCATGCGGCGCACTAGTCAGCACATTCCCCCAACACTCCATCCTGCCAGTGCCAAGAACCATAATACCTCGAGCAATGGCACGGCAACAACACGTTTCACACCGAGGAACCCATCCTCCAATGCTCAACGCAAACTCAGGAATCCGCCCATAGCAACCAACGCTACGATCCTGAACCAGTGGGTTATGGGCCCACCACGCTTCCGCTGCGCACTCAAATCCGCGCGCACAGCCGAGAAAGCAAACACCACCCAACCAGCACTCGTCCTTTCGGAACAGCGCCAGCACCCTCACACGACAAGGGAATGGGCACAACTTCTCACAGGCAACCACCCTGCCAAGACAAGGAGCACGTCTCGCACGGACTTCATGGCACACAAGGCCAACCAATCCGAACACACAATGCAAGGCGACGATCCTTAGCCAAACGCAATCTCTCCAACCAAAGGAGAAACCAGCGCACTTTCGACCAACGGAAGAACTCCACACTCGACCTGACCTCGAACCTCGCGCACGCTGGAAACAGCACCATCCAGCACCAAGGAAAACCATCACTTCCATCAGGTCAGCGCCTCCGACACACTCGACGAGTGTCACGTCGGACCACAATCACAGCATCTGTAGATGCATCACCGCTGCAATTCCTCGAACTGCAACACGGCATGCCAAGAGCCGCAACACGAGCCATAACAACAACCGCCGATGCTCATCCTCGAGTCCCGAACTCGCCGCGGAGCCTTCACATCTCAAACCAACTCCAGGGCGAACACACCCCATTCCCACACAACAGTGCAGGAGCAAGACTTACTGGGACACCACAGCCCAACCCTGCCTCGAAATCCATAAAACAATCGGGACCGACACGCCATTTCTGACGCCACAGAGCACGACAAGGACATCAGGCTCGACAAATCAGCAGCTCACCGAGAAGACATTCCGCTCACCGGAGCACACTTCTCGATCAGAACACCCGCTCTGCCACCTTAAACCACGACCTGAAAACCTCAGGGGCTGGATAAATCTTAAGCTGGAGTGGCCAAAACTGACAGCAGCTCCCTCAGAGCACGCTCACGGCCACCTAACCACGAAAAATCCTCTCCAGCCACCTGACCATGCTGCAGGTTCCTCGAACGCAGCACCGCGAACTCACGCCTGCCAGCAACCTCTGCCCAACGCAGCACAACCAGGGCCACCACCAATGAGGGAGAAGGCTCTCGACCTCGATCCTTAGACCCCACGCTGGCACGAAAGCCGCGGACAGCAACCACCTTCACAGCGCCACGCAGCGCACTCAAGCTCTCAAGCGAGAAACTAGGCGGAAAGCGAACACAAAACCCTAAGCCAGCTGCCGACTGTACTGGACCTTATGGACTCTGATCACTGCAATATCTCGAATTCCTATGTACGTCCACAACCACCGCTCTGATACCAGCTGTAACGACCCGAGAATCTGATTACCGGGAAGGCCCGATAACCCGAGACTCGTACCGCCGCCCACGAGCCGGGAGGGCTCGGAAGGGCTAAAAGGAGTGTGGAGGCACAAAGAAATAGGAAATAAAGCAGGACAACCAACAACAACAAGCTGAAAGAAAGAACAACAACAGCTGCAACAGAGTCCAGTCCAACATAAAGTATAGTCTAAAGCAGTAAAACGTACCACATGCCAAGTGAACACTCGGCCCGGTAAGCTGGCAACTGAGAACCTCCGCTCCGCACCCTCGAACCTCGAGGAAGAACCGCCACACCTGAAAAGCAGGGAATGAGTCTCCAAAACAGAGACTCAGCAGGGATCCCGCGGAACCCCAACCAGAAACAATGGCGGTAGCGGAAGGGAGAGCTACAACTATAGCAGGAACAGCAAACCGGTGGCCGGTCAAAAACTCGGCACTACAGCTACTCCTACTGCCAGAAGGCACACCTCGATCACGTAGTCGAAGCTACCGAACCACGCTAGTACCACCTACCGAAGTAAGAACACACGGCAACCACACCGTAGAGGCCTATCCCCCGGACACAGCCGACCTGGACACGCTGTCCAAGGTGCAACCTCGGTAAAGCCACTAGCACTAATCTCATGACGTGAAAACCCACACACGCGTCACGGCGAACCAACCGAAACTCAACGGTCAACACGACCGAAACCCGAAGGTCAAAGTCACGGAAATTGACAGTCTGTCACTCCGTACTCGACAGGAGTACCACCCACTAGAAGCACAGCCGGTAGCGTCCCCTGACGTCTTACACCGCACCGCAGGTGAACCGCCTGACGTGGTAGGTCCTACCCGAGGCGCGAAGACCGTACAAGTAACCACAAACAAGTAACTAGCTGGGGTCACGCCCGTCGACGTGGATCCAACCGCCCCCAACCAAGTGTGCACACACAGACCTTGTGTCACTAGGTCTGGTCCTCTGACCGGTTTTCCCCTGTAGTCGGACTCTGGCTACCGACGAGGGGCCCGACGGTGACCGGTCCACAAACCGTCTCAAAGGGTAAGCCCGTACACCACTCCCTGGTGCGACCAGCACACGCGTACTGGTAGGCTACGACTAGTGGAGGGTTACTGAAGGAGTAGACTCTCAACTCAACGGAAAACAACGTCCGAATCTGACGACGTACGGGGACCACCCCACGTACCGGCCCCGTCGCACGGTGACCACAGTCGGAGAAGAAACGGGACTCACAGTCCACGGCCACGCACGCACCGTGCGCTAGAGTCGAGAAAACTCAAGTGACGCTAAGTCACTGGACTCTGGGCAGTCCTCTAGACGCACTACACCCAACAGTCCTTGAGTCACAAGACTCGGGGTCAAGACCGTTGTACGCAACAGCACAAGGCCGTCAATCTAGTCCAATCTCTAGGTCTAAAACCGCGGTAGCACAAGTACCGAGACAACTCACGAGTCGTTAAGACCACTCCCTCGGGAAGGGAATGCAAGGGACCAAGGCCACACGGGCCACACGGAAAACACAGAAGCATGATTCCCAGGGCAGCACACAAGCGGCCACGATGATTTCCCATCTTGTAGCAAGCGGGAAACCTCCAGCCCCAGGCCGGATAACTGGACTCGCAGTCCAAGGCCAAACACATGGCTCACATGGAAATCACCTTCCAAAGAAACCCACGACATGCGGGGGAGAGCCCACTGCACGCACACCAATACATGGTGACTCGATTGAGCATAATACGAAAGCCCGGAACACGTGGGGTCACCCGGACCCACCACACCTACGGGCACGCTAATCGAGGCAACACGGTCCCTCTCGACACCCCAAAAACACAGACACAGAACCCATGGGGTGTCCGGGATACTCACAAGGCCGGAGGTCGACCACTGGGTCACAACCGGGTCGACCGGAGACCAAAACAACACAATCGGGACGCTAAAAGGTCACCCGGACCCTTAAGCTCACGACACGCAAAACGAGGTAAGTGGAACCTCTGGACACCCAAAGACATGGTCACGGAACTCCACGGGGTGTCTGAGACACTCACGAGACCTAAAGTCAACCACTGGGTCACAACCGGGTCGACCGGGGGTCAAAACAGCGCAAACGGGAACCAGAACATGGTAGTGGTCACCTGGTGACCGCGACCAGATGGTAGCGGTCGACCGGCGACCGCGACCATGCTGTCACGGTCATCTCGCGACCGCGACCAGCCACGCGCAAGCCTGATGGTAGCGGTCACCCAAGGACCGCGACCAAACAGTAGCGGTCATCCCATGACCGCGACTAGGCCAAAGCGGTCTATCACACGACCGCGACGCTCGAAGGCCTTTTCAACCCAAACACAAGGTGAAAGCGGTTCTCCCACGACCGCGACCGGATGGTAGCGGTTTCTGGTGGACCGCGACCATTTCGGAAAACCGTGAACGGCGGGAAAATGCCCAAAAATCCACGCCACGCCCCCAAACATCCACGGATGAGGGGGAAAACATAGGGGAAGCCCCCAAATAACCCCTAGCATGCATCTACGGCCTCGGATCGGCCAGAAACGCAATGAAACGGGAGATCGGCCCACAAGCCCTAAAACATGGATTTTGCCCAAATCACCCCGTTTGGCCCGCTCGGCTCACCGTAGCCTATGAAACTTGCGGGAAAGGAAGTGCATGAGCTGGGGGTCCATCACCCTACCTCCACCGAAGATTTCGCGCACCGTGGACGCCGATCCACGAAGAAAACACCGTTGAAGCCTCGCCGCTCCACGAACTCACGGCCGAGCTTCACCGCGCCCTCGAGCCTCGATCCTCGACCCATCCTCGCCGTCCTCCTCGCCCGCATCGCCCCGCCTCGACCCCGCCCCGGTCCGTCGGCCGCCGGAGAGGAGAGAGTGAGAGGAGAGAGTGGGAGAAGAGAGAGAGGGTGAGAGTGAGAAATGAGAGGAAGAGAGAGGGTGGGGGGTATATATAGGAAAATCCGGAAAATCAGAAAAATCCCAAAAAATAGAAAATCACACCCTCGCGATCCTCGGAACGCACCGATCGCAACGGTACCACACTCGCCTAGGTGAACGGCCTGATTCACCTGCAACGAGGTTCCGAAGGGAACGCCGAAACCCACGACGGGAATCAGAAAACACACGCGGAAAAAGTCACGGAACGCCTCCGGGCCTCCGAAACGACTCCGGATCGCGCCGATCCGAACACGAAAGATGTCCGAAACGAAATTTTAGACACAACGGAGTCGGACGCTCCGAGAAACTAGATCCGGGACCCACGGACGAGGATCCGAAAAACCCGGGGCATTACAGAAGTTGGTCGAACAAATCATCAATCCGCGACAACGGATACTTGTTCTTAATGATCACCTCATTTAGCTGCCGGTAGTCAATGCACAACCGTAAGCTACCGTCCTTCTTCTTCACAAACAACACGGGCGCACCCCAAGGGGAAAAGCTAGGGCGAATATACCCCTTGGCCAGTAGCTCCTGCAGCTGCGCCCTCAACTCCCTCAACTCAGCGGGGGCCATACGGTAGGGAGCCTTCGCCAAAGGTCCCGTACCAGGCACAATCTCGATCACGAAATCAATCTCCCGCTGGGGTGGCAATCCAGACAAGTCCTCCGAAAAAACATCAGGGAACTCGCACATCACCAGGATGTCCTCGACATCCGGCTCCATCCGGTCAGTCACAACCACGGAGGCGAGAAAATCCTGACAACCCGCATCAAGCAACCGACGAGCTCGAATCGTAGAAACAAGAAAGCGGGAAGAGGAAGACCTGATACCTTGGAAATAGAAGGTGGGTCCGTGAAGTCACCGGAAATAAACCCTCTTCAAGCCGCAATCCACCAACGCATGATGTGCCTCGAGCCAATCCATGCCCAAAATCACATCAAAGTCCTGAAGCGGCAACGCATAGAGCCTAGCCGGTAAACTCCACCCTTCGACCCACACAAGAACCTCATCAAAGCAATACGGAGTGATCATATAATCACCCAAAGGCAACTCTACTGCCAAATCACAAGACAACTGGGTCACCGGCTCCTCAATACTCAGGGCGAAATCCTCTAAAATAAACGAGTGAGACGCGCCAGAATCGAACAAAACCCGAGCCACACAACCCAAAATCTGAACGGTACCTTCCACGAGCTGTGACGCCACTGCCTCTGCCCTGGTCATGTGCGTGACATGGCCTCGAGCTCTCTTCCTGCCTCCCACACTAGCTGACCTGGGTAGTTGCGGATACTGTCCCTGCTGCTGCTGCCTCTACTGCTGGGCAACCTGCTGCTGCTGAGGAAACTACTGCTGCTGCTGCCTCTGAGGATAGTCACGCGCCATGTGCCCTGGCTGGTCACACTGAAAATAAACAATCGGCGACGTGCACTGCCTGCCTGGGTGATGCTCGCTACACCGTGGACACGGTCCTCGCGATCCACCCACTGATCCCTGACGCTGAAAAGGGACCGGCTACTGTACACTACCCGATGATGCATGCCCCTGATCCTTGTGCTTCTTCTTCCGAAAACTCTTCCCGAGGAACTTCTTGACTTTAGAGCCAAAAGACACAGATCATGTCGCCGAAGCTGCTGGTGCCGGCGCTCCTGAACCACCCGACGCATGCTGAAAGGAACCCTGCTACTGGATAGCCGACTGCTAGCTGCGACCCGACAAAGACTGCCCCTGGCTGATCGGTCCTCGAGTCCTCTGCATATCCATCTCCAAAGAAGCCGCAACACGAGACACTTTCTCCAGATCAGTGGCCGCATTCACGATCAAATGGTGCCTCAGCTCCTGCCTCAAGCCCTGTACGAACTGTGCGGTCTTCACCCTATCATGCTCCATGATATGAGGTGCATACCGACCCAGCTCAACAAATCGGACCATGTACTGCAACACGGACATGTCGCCTTGAACCAGCTCCAGAAACTGACGCATCCGCTGCGTAGCAATAAACTATGGACAGTAGGTACGCTCGAAAGCACTGACAAAGTCACCCCACACAATCTGCTCAAGTGGACGAAGCTGGAAAGACGTCTTCCACTCGGAAGACCATCACTCCCAAGCCGTACCCTGCGCGGAACTGAACACCCGCTCCATCTCGTCGAGCCAACTCCGAGCCAAATCGGGGTCTAGCTAACCGCCGTAGTAAGGGGGATGAAACTGCATGAAATCCCTCACTGCTCGGCCTGGCCCACCCCTGGTCGACGAGCCCTCACCAGCCTCTCCGCCGAACTGCTGAGACATAAGCTAGTACATGCCATGGAAGAAATCCTCGACCCCCGAAAACCTAGCAGTATCCACTGCCTCGGCGGCCCTCGGTGGTGCTCTACTATGCTCCTCCTGATCTCGCTGAACCCACTGCTGGATCTTCTGACCTCCAGCCGACTGCCCCTGCTAAGAGCGAGTGCTCTGCCTCGGCGCCATGCTCGCTCCTGAAGCAAAAGATAGAAAACACGGAAACAGTAAGGTCAAGAAAAACGCACGATGCCCGATGCCAGCGTCAACCGTACATCATCGCTGTGGACTAGTGGACCACTACAATCACTTATGATTCTCGTATAATCCCACAACCGCTGCTCTGATACCAGCTGTAACGACCCAAGAATCCGGTTACCGAGAAGGCCCGATAACCCGAGACTCGTACCGCCACCCACGAGCCCGAAGACTCGGAAGGGTTAAAGGAATGGTGTGGAGACTACACAAGTATCACAAATAATTACAGAAATGAACAGTTATATTATTAAGCAGGAAATAAATTAATAGTTTATATGATACATGGTCCACGAGATATAAAATAACAACAACAGTAGTCCACAACTAGTACAGAGATAAGAAAGAAAAGTACAGCTACACGGGACATACCCCGGCTCTGACCTCTGGCAATAACGCTGGGCACCTGAACCACTCTAAGCCTCAGACGCGCTCCCCTAAGGCCGCGACTCACCTGAAACACGGTGAAAACAAGCAGGGAATGAGTCTCGGAACAAGACTCAGTAAGGATCACTCGAACCCTACCTCGCAAATGGAGACACTGCTACGCTAGCTGTAAGCGAGTACCTCAGAAAGGGAAGCCCTGCAATCTATAAAACACCGCTCCCACGGCACGAAAACCAACACACGTGCCACAGTGAAATGACCGGAGCACCACGGTCAACACGATAAAACCCGAAGGTCGAAGTCGCAAGGACTGACAGTCTGACACTCCCGACTCGACAGGAGTACCTCCCACTAGAGGCACAGCCGGTAGTGTCTCCTGACATCTTACACCACACCGCAGGTGAACTTCCTGACGTGGTAGCTACTACCTGTAGACACGCTATTCCTGACGTCCCCTGAGAAAATCTCATATTACTATGCGACGCCCCGCAGCGGCTTTCGCATTTTGAATCGCTCGAGTGCTTCCTATTATTGAGTCTTCTTCCGCTTTTTCGGCATCCGGAAACCGCCTCGTTGCAGAAGTCATACGGCATTCGGACGGCATCCCCCCCAATCGGACGCATCGGAAGTTTTCGGGACCAGGGGAGTGTCTGGCAGGCGGCTGCTGACGCCTTTTCGGGGAACCCGGGGGGTCTTCATGGAGGCGTCCAGGCCCCTGGACGCCTCCATAATTTCCACATTTACAAAACACAAAAAAATGTATAAAAAAATAGTAAAATCATGGAGGCGTCCAGGCCCCTGGACGCCTCCATCAATACAAATAATAAAACATAAATAATATTAATAATGATAAAAAAATAAAAAAATAATTTTATGGAGGCGTCCAGGCCTTGGACGCCTCCATCAACTTGCCCACGGGCACCCCCCGTCCGCCGGTCGATTTGTCGTTTGAAAAAAAATCCAAATTGTGAAGACGTCCTGCCAACAAGACGCGCCCATTCATGAATCACGGGCGCCGACCAAAATCACGCGGTTTGGCAACGGGCACCAACCAAAACCACGCGTTGTGCCAAACCGCGTGCGCCTTTCGGCGGGGGTTCGGTGGGCTTTTATGGAGGCGTCCACTTGCCTGGACGCCTCCTTGAAAATATTCAAAATAAAAAAATAAAAATAACATAAAATATTATTTTTAACCTTATGAAGGCGTCCAGGGTCCTGGACGCCTCCATCCTCCGGAGCTCTATAAATAGAGGCCCCCCCCTCAGTCCGAGGGGAGCTTCTAAGAGGTCCGATAGGCTGCCGGAGTCATTTCTAACCCGTGGGGTCTTTTGTAGGGGGAGGTTCTACCGGCTTCTCGGGTGCCCACGCTCGCGAGAGGAAGGTCGTCTTCATCCACTGCGCTTCCACGTCGTCCCTACGCTGCCGAAGCTCCGCCGGATTCCGCCATCGGCGCACTTAATAAGCCAACTCTCTCCCCTTTTCTTCTTAATTCTTTTACATTCATCATCTCGTATTCTCTGTCTCCCTTCATAAGGGAACCTTCGTCGATATACATTTGCATAATTCCATTCATCATAGCATTTTTCTCCTACTCGTGTCTGAGAGGGGTTTAAGAACAACACCAACCAGGTGTGTGTCTTGTCATGATTTCATTACTTTTTATTACAAGAGATTGATACTACACTGTCGTTTTCTAATTCCGTCTATCTACTATCTGTTATTTTACAAGGGTAACTGAAGAAAGCCCTCTCCGTCGGCCGGCCGAAGGGAGAGGAAGAAGCAACCCGCCACTTCCTGCTAGTGAGGTAGGCGCGATCACTCTTTCATTTTGGGGTCCTCGACCCCTGGCGATCACATCATAATCTCAAGGCCGCGGCAAGTCATATCCCGCAATGGCCGTTTAAATTTCTATCTTCATACTTTATGTTGCTCTTATACCTGCTATACTCTCGAGGCCGCGGCGAGTCACTTCCCGCAATGGCCGTTTGAATTCTGTCATCTATATATCTTGCTATATCTCTTATGTCTTGCCGTATCTCTCTTCTGCTATACTCTCGAGGCCGCGGCGAGTCACTTCCCGCAATAGCCGTTTGAATTCTGTCATCTATATATATCTTGCTATATCTGTTATATCTTGTCATATCTCTCTTCTGCTATACTCTCGAGGCAGCGGCGAGTCACTTCCCGCAATGGCCGTTTAAATTCTGCTCCTTTCTATATCTTGTTATATTCCTATTATGCTATACTCTCGAGGCCGCGGCGAGTTGCTTCCCGCAATGGCCGTTTCAATTTTTGTTATTTAATTTTTACACCCGCTCGCCCCGCCGGAGTAATCTCCCGTGGTGGCCCCTTCTCTCTCCTCTTATCTTTAACATATTGCGTTTGTCCCGCTCGCCCCGCCGGAGTAATCTCCCGTGGTGGCCCCTTCTCTCTTCTCTTATTTTTTGTGTTGCAGCGAAAGCTAGATAAAACAAAAGGAGCCCGCGCACACCGCATTTTCGCCATTTCTCAACCGCGTGACGTCGCTCACACTACCAAAGGCACAGACACCGAATAAGTAACCACAAACGAGTTACTAGATGGGGTCACGCACGTCAACGTGGGTCCAACCGCCCCCAACCACGTGTGCACACACAGACCGTACGTCCTAGGTCTGGCCTCTAATTGGTTTTCCCCTGGAGCCGGACTCTAGCTACCGACGAGGGGCCCGACGAAAACCAGTCTAAAACCATCCTCAGGGTAGCCTCTCCACCACTCCCTGGTGGGACCACACGCGTGTAAGTAGGCTACGACTAGTGGAGGGTTGTGGACGCACTAAAATTCAGAAAGAATCGGTTCGTTTGTTGATCGGGGTTCATTCGTTTATTTAGTGCGAGGGCGTGCCAATCACAAAGTGACGATTTATTCGGGCTTCATGAAAGCCCATGGTGCACGCGATCTGACTAATCAGACAATTGTGTGGTTCGTGTCTGGACCAAAATCCGCAGTCCCGTAAAGGCCACGGCGTTATTTACATCTCCCATACGGGGGGAACACCCTTGATTGATTGCCGGGAATAAGGGCCCTACGGCCTGAAATTCATGGTAATAAAGCAAGAACAAAGATCTCGGGTCACGTTCAAATGAACCCGCGTTGGGGCGTAAAATTTCATAGATACGTATGTGTTGGTCACTCACGGACCATTTCGTGTTCGGACGGAAGTCCGCATTTGTAGCGTCGAAGACGACGATAAAACTGTACGGATGTCTGCCGTAGGTACGGCAAGTTTAATGCGGATGCGGGATCGGATCCCGGAAGAAGTGGGTCAAGCTGATGGACTATCGGCCCAACAGGTGCACGGATCATGACCATGTCGAGAATTCCGAGGTCCACGTCCGATACCACGGGGCATCATTACTTTTCTCTTCACGCACAGTCCGGGGAAGCGAGTTGTTAAATGTGAAACCCGAACTCGCCAACGTGCGCCCTCGCACGCGGATCGACCTGCGCGGTCAGGTCGCGGGGTTCGACCTGCCCGGTCAGGTCGCGGGGGTCAAGGGGGCAGCACCTCCGGAACAAAATTTAGATTATAGGGGGGGTATGCTATTATCATTGTTCCGATTCTCAGAAGCGTGGCTTGTATTCCTATTATTCTCCTAATTCTGTTTATTGATTTAGGCGTTTCTCTTGTTTCATTCTTTAGTTTAAAGCATTTCTCTCTTATTTAGTTGATTGCTTTTGCCTCTCTTTCTCTCCCCCCTTTTTTAGATGTATGAGTCACGCCGGATTAAGAGAGAGACCAGGGGGCGCGCCGGTTAAGGCCGCACCGTTTTAGGATTGAAACAAAGGGAATAGTGGCCACGCCGGAATGGGTGTTGCAACAATAGGAGGCAGATGGTGCGCCGAAATTGGAGAAAGTGTGTGGGGGCACGCCGGATTAACATGGCACAAAGGGGCCGCGCCGTTTTAAGGTGCCACAAGGAGCAAGAGAGGAGGAGGGCGCGCCATTTCACACGGCGCGGATTAAGTGGAGTGTAAGGGTAAGGCAATGGAGCGCGCCGTTTTTGGGGTGGAAAAGGAAGGAACAAGGGGTTAAACCGGCGCACCGTGTATGTGGTTTGGAATGGAAATGGGCGCGCCGTTTTAGGATCTGAAGGGGGAGGGCGCGCCGTTTTAGCATTCAAAGAAGGAAATGGGGGCTTTTGTGAGGAGGTTTAAAATGGCGCGGTGGAACAGTGGCCGCGCCGCTTTAACTCGCGTCGGAATAGCTATATGGGGTTGTTTCAAAGCTCTGTTTACTGCGTTTTCTTTTTCTTTCACTCGTAGGTTGGTTGAATGGGTCGTTTGTTCATCTGACTGATGGATTAAGTTGATGAAAGGGGGGGTTTAGTCATTTTCGTTGTTTATTAAGATGAATCGACATGAATGTTCAAGTGTTTTATTCGGGGAGTTTGTTCACATAGGCTTACTGTGTTTTAGTTTATAGGTTGAGTTTGTTCTCCGGAGGGTGCTTTCTTCATTTGTTCTCGCGGGTTCTTAGCCCCTGGCGAAAATCGGACAGCACCTCCCCCGGACTGAGGCTTGCCGGAGAGAAGCGAAGGCCACCAAACGGATTGCTCCGTGATGACCCTCAAAAATGCGGAACGGCCTCACGGCGGTCCATTAGCCCAAGTGTGAGTGTGGAACGCTCGAGGGCCAGCCTATGAGAGTGACCACAACTCACGGGCGATGATCTTTGAAGCAGGTCAAATGTTTGCCACTGTAGGGCAAGAAGTATTCATCCGTCGAGTGGGTTACCTTGAGGGTCATGCCATGGAGCGGCGGACCTCAAAGACCCCCGGATGATCGGAGAGTGAGAATGGGAAGCAAGGATCGGAGCGACGGAGACTGAGCTTGCAAAAAAAAGGTTTTCCTTTATTCATCCGCACAAACTGGGGAAGGAGTTTTGATACAGAGAAGAGGGAAACGAAAGCATTACAAAAAAAAAGGAGAATACATTCGACGGAGAGAGAGAACAGCATTAGACGGAGGAGAGAGTGAGAGAACATGCTTCTCCCTCTCGGAACCACCCCTCACCCTCACTCCCCTCTCTTCACTTCATCTCACCTCTCCGACACGAGGAAGCAACTTCTTTTCTCTTCGGCGGACTCTTCCTCTCAGAAGATCTCACCTCTCTTTCCCTTCCTTCTCCCGTTGCACACTGCCCAGCCGAGAGAGAGAGCCAGCCTCTTCCTCTTGTTTTCATAGTAATGCCCCTTTTTATAGAATGGCTCACCTGGGAGGTTCCTGCCACTTCCACCTCGTCCATGATGAAGCTCGGAGTTGACATGGTGCGCTGGACGACGCTGGTTCGCGCCGTACGCTGCTGTTCGTCCGAGGATGAGATGGTCGTAGGTCCGCAGGGGTTGCTTCACCGCTGCCCCTCCTGTACTGTCGAACGGAGGCAGAGACAGAGCGTCGGGCATTGAATGTCCCCTGCGCATCACATTTATGCCGAACAGAGTATCGTGCCAGAGATGGGATAGAATGAGGTTAAAACGGCACGGTGGAACAGTGCCCACGCCGATTTAAACCCAAGTGCAATTGGCACGCCGGTTTAGCTTTTAGGCAAGTGTGGCGCCGTTTTAAGCATCAAAGGGGGATGGCCCCTTCAACCAGGAGCGTGCCGGATAACCAAAGCAAGGAGGGGCGCACCGTTTTAATGCAATACAAGGGGCGCGTGCCGATTAAGGGCCTTGTCGCACCGTTTTAAGCACCGAATGAATTCTTTTCGAAGTCGCGGCTACTTATACGAACGTTGGCGTCCCCGGAATGTTTTAGTTGCGATGCATGGCTTCCGCAATTTTTCGTTCGCAACTTATGGGGCTTGGTCCAAGGCTTTGCGTGACTTCCGGCATATGCCGAGACTATGTCGGAGTTCCTGGATTTTCTTTGATTCAGCTCTAGACACGGTCGGTCGGAGAGTTGTGGCCGTATCTTCTGCCCGGGGGCTTACTTAACGGATGGCGGACCACCAAGTGAGTTCTCGTCCTGGTTTGGCGAGGTATGGGTTTGTTTGGCCCTCTCGTCTTCGACTTGCGCTTGAATGCGTAGACGCGAGTGTCGTATGATCATCATCGTCATCATCATTTTTTGACGTCCACAAATGCCCCCCACTCGCGGGTGGCGCAAGCGAGGGACGAGTGCGCGGGGCTCACGAGTGTAGAGTTCTTCGACAAGATGTCTGTTCTTCCGGGCTGGTGGCATGCTGGTCCGGTGCTAATTCGCGGGAGAGCGCCCACTCCTTCAGCGAAGGGATGAGGGAACCGCTCCACCGCGTGCGCACGTGGGCCATGGGGTTTTTTGTTCATCGACTTAGATGCAAGGTCCAAGCCGAAGCGAAAGAGGTTTCTTCTTGTTCATCGACCTGGACAGAAGGTCCGAGCCAAGCAAGGAGGTTCTTTTTGTTCATCGACTTGGACGGAAGGTCTGAGCCAAGCCAGGAGGTTCTTTTTGTTCATCGACTTGGACAGAAGGTCCGAGTCAAGCAAGGAGGCTCTTTTTGTTCATCGACCTGGACGGAAGGTCCGAGCCAAGCAAAGGCGTTCTTTTTGTTCATCGACTTGGACGGAAGGTCCGAGCCAAGTAAGGAGGTTCTTTTTGTTCATCGACATGGACGGAAGGTCCAAGCCAAGGGTTTATTCGTCGGTGGGACTGGGAGTTGTAATATTGAGGTGGTTTATTCATTGACACGGGGTTAGTGCCAAAGCAAGGGTCTTTTGTTCATGGAACCAGTCGAAAGGTCCGGGCCACAGGTTTGTGCGTCAGTGCCGACAAGGAGTCGGAGACCGACGTGGTTTAATCATTGACACGGGGTTAGTGCCAAAGCAAGGGTATTTTTATTCATGGCACCAGACGGAAGGTCCAGGCTACTGGTTAGTTCATCGATGCTGACAGGGAGTCGGAGACCGACGTGGTTTGTTCATCGGCACGGGGTTAGTGCTAGCAAGGGTCTTTTTGTTCATGGCACCAAACGGAAGGTCCGGGCCACTGGTTCGTTCATCGATGCCGACGGGGAGTCGGAGACCGACGTGGTTTATTCATTGACACGGGGTTAGTGCCAAAGCAAGGGTCTTTTGTTCATGGAACCGGGCGAAAGGTCCGGACCACGGGTTTATTCATCGATGTCGACAGGGAGTCGGAGACCGACGTGGTTTGTTCATTGACACGGGGTTGGTGCCAAAGCAAGGGTCTTTTTGTTCATGGAACCGGGTGAAAGGTCCAGACCACAGGTTTGTTCATCGATGCCGACAGGGAGTCAGAGACCGACTTGGTTTGTTCATTGACACGGGGTTGGTGCCAAAGTAAGGGTCTTTTTGTTCATGGAATCGGGCGAAAGGTCCGGACCACAGGTTTGTTTATCGATGCCGACAGGGAGTCGGAGACTGACGTGATTTGTTCATTGACACGGGATTGGTGCCAAAGCAAGGGTCTTTTTGTTCATGGAATCGGGCGAAAGGTCCGGACCACAGGTTTGTTTATCGATGTCGACAGGGAGTCGGAGACCGACGTGGTTTGTTCATTGACACGGGGCCGGTGCCAAAGCAAGGGGAAAGGTTGATTTCCCAACCCCGGACGAAAGGTTCGGGTGGGGTGTCCTTCGTCAGTGCCGACAAGGTGTCAAGGGCTGACATGGCTGATTCGTTTATTAGGATACTCGAAGATAAGACTGAGTGTTCATAAAGGGAGACTGATTCCTCCCCTCCTTTTTCCTTTTTTTTCTTTTCTTCTCTTTCTTTTTTTCTTTTTGTTCTTCTTCTTCTTCTCTTTTTTTTCTCTTTTTGTTCTTCTCTTTTTTTTTTGAAACGCAAGATAAATAGTGCCCAAACCATCTGGGCAATAGTAATGCAAATTCGCCCGGGGCGGGGCGGAGAAGTGCATTATTCATTGAATGGGGGAATCGGAGCGTGGTACAACCTTAGATGCCTACCATTGAGGGGCGAAAACTGAACCTCCCCCCGATGGTCGACGATTACATATGCTCCGCCCTCGTAGACTTCCTGGACTACATAGGGTCCAAGCCAATTCTCATTCAGCTTGCCCTTGGGATTGGAAGCCATGACTTCTCTTCTCTTCACCATAACGAGGTCACCCTTCTTGAATTCGCATTCCTTGACGAGCTTGTCGAAGGCGCGAGCTATCCAGGCCTGATAGACCTGGATGTTCTGCTGGGATTGGAGCCGTTTCCCCTCTAAGTTGGAGAGCTCTTTGAGCCTTCGCTCGACATTTGTTTGTTCTTCCCGGACCAACCCGTGCTGGATTGCGACCCGAAGGGAGGGTATTTCCAGCTCGATGGGGACAATTGCCTCTGAGCCATACACCAAGGAGAAGGGTGAACAACCCGTTGGAGTTTTGTATACAGTTCGGTATGCCCACAGGGCCTCGTACATTTTCTCTTCCCAGTCTCTCTTGTTAGAACTAACAATTTTGGACAGGAGAGTACAAAGAGTTTTATTGAAAGCTTCAGCCAAGCCATTGGCCTATGGGTTATAAGGGGTTGACATCCTCCAGTCAATCTTGTACTTTTCTACCAGCCGATAGACTTTCTGGTTGCGGAAGTGACTTCCATTGTCTGAGATAATTCGGTTCGGAGTGCCAAACCGGAATATGATGTTACGACGGATAAACCTGGCAACGATTTCCTCTGTCACTTCTTTCAAAGCAACAGCCTCCGCCCAGCAGGAGAAGTAATCAATTGCGGCCAAGATGTACTTGCACCCAGCGGATGATGCGGGTAGTGGATCCACGACGTTTGTTCCCCATTGGGCAAAAGGCCAGCTGGGCAGTGTTGGATGCAGCGGCACGGGCGGTCTTCTAGGCACCACCGCGTGTTCCTGGCATTTCTGACAAGACTTGGCATACTTGCAGCAGTCGTCGAACATTGTCGGCCAATTGTAGCCGAGCTTCTTTATTTCAATTTTCAGTTTCGGTCCTGCCTGATGTGCACCAGTCATTCCGGCGTGAACCTCTTTCATGACTTTCCAAGCTTCTTCAGTGGATAAGCATCGGAGGAGCACCTTCCGTTTGGCATCTGCCATAATTCGGAACAGGATCTCGTTCCGGACCTCATAAGAGTCCTTTGTTCTGATCAGCTTGATCTTCTCTTCTCTCTTCCTGGGTAGCTGCTGATATTTAAACCACTGCAAAAGGGGGTCCCTCCAGTCGGGTAGGCTAATGGCTTCCGCTGTGGCGGCCTCAAGTTCTTCTTCTTTTGGCCCTTCTATCATGCTAGGCACTTGGCGCTGATTCACCACCCTGACGTTGAGGGATCCATCTGGCGGGGCTGCCAATGAACTTTCCAATTTCGCCAGTGCATCGGCTTGTGCATTTTCCCCCCTGGCGACGTGGCCTATCTCAATGAGGTAGAACTGCTGCATGAGCCGTTTCGCCTTAGCATGGTAAGGGAGTAGTTCGGGTTTTCGTACGTCAAACTGTCTTTGGACTTGCTTGACGACCAATAATGAATCACCAAATACTTGTAACATTTTAATCTCCATTTGTAAAGCGACTTGGAGACCGATGATCAGAGCTTCATACTCTGCCTCGTTATTTGTGCAGGGCTTGTTAATGGAGCAAGATGTATGAAATACTTCTCCCTCAGGGGATTTAAGGATGATGCCAGCCCCGGCCTGTTCTTTTGTGTGTCCAGACAGGGTTGCTTCTTTTCTTGAAGCTCCATCAAAGTGCAGCTGCCAGGCGATCTGTTGGGCTTGGTTCACCTCCAGTGTTTCATCTTCAGGCAACTCTGTGGCCAGTGGGGAATCTTCAGGCACAGGGTGTGCTGCAAAGAAATCGGCCATGGCTTGACCCTTAACGGCCTTCTGCGGCACATAGGTGATGTCGAATTCCATTAACAGTACGACCCACTTGCCGAGACGTCCCTTCAGAACTGGCTGGGAGAGAATATGCTTGACTGGGTCGGCCTTAGAAATCAGGCTCACTTCATGCGAGAGCATGTAATGCCTCAGCTTCTTGACTGCGAAGACCAAGGCGAGACAAACCTTCACAATCGGGGTGTATTTTGCTTCTGCCCCCATTAGTCTTCAGCTAAGATAATAAAGAGCTTGCTCCTTCCCCTCATCGTTGTTCTGGGCGAGCATTGCCCCCAGCGAACATTCGGTGGCAGCTATATATAGAATAAGTGGCCTCCCCTTGACAGGTGTCCCCAGCACAGGCGGGGTCTTTAAGTAATATTTCAGTCGATCGAAGGCCTTCTTACATTCCTGGTTCCAGTTGAAAGGTGCATTCTTCATCATTAATTTATGGAATGACTGACAGCACCCCGACAAATTGGAGATAAATCTTCGGATGTAAGCCAGCCGGCCTTGTAGGGATCTCAACTCTCCCAGATTCTTCGAAGGAGGTAGCTCCTGAATGGCTTTTATTTTAAAGGGGTCGATCTCGATCCCCCTATATCGGACAATGAAGCCGAGGAACTTTCCACTGGAGACGCCAAAGGCACACTTCATTGGGTTCATTTTCAGCTCATACCGCCGGAGTCTCTCAAAGATGACTCTAAGGTCATTCAGGTGATCCCCCCTTTCCTTTGTCTTGATGACCAAATCATTAATGTAGCATTCGACTTTGCTATATAGCAGTTCGTCGAATATCTTGGTCATCGCCCGCTAGTAAGTGGCGCCAGCGTTCTTGAGGCCGAATGGCATTCTTTTGTAATGGAATACCCCTTTAGGCGACCGAAAGGCCGTATGAATTCGGTCGTGCTCTGCTATCCAGATTTGATTGTAGCCGGACGATCTGTCCATGAAGGACAAGGCCCCATGGCCAGTAGTTGCATCAATCATTACTTCGGTGATGGGTACCGGAAAGTCATATTTTGGGCAAGCTTTATTCAGGTTGTGGAAATCCACGTAGATCCTGATCTGTCCATTCTTCTTCTTCACCGGCACCATGTTGGCCAACCAAGTAGTGTATTGATTTTTAGCTACAAAATCGACATCTATGAGCTTGTCGACTTCTTTGCAAATCTATTTTATCAGCTCCGGCCTCATACGCCAGGGGGACTGCTTCACCGGCTCCACCTTGGGATCAATAGCCAGAATATGTTGAGTCACGCCGGGGCTCAGGCCGGGCATCTCTTTGTAGTTCCAGGCGAAATAGTGTCGGAATTCTTGCAGCAACTTGACATATTGTCCCCTCTCTTATGGGGGAAGAAGGGCACTCAGAAAGGTCGGCCTGGGGTCGCTTTCTGTGCCTAGGTTAATTTCAACGAGCTCATCCACTGTGGCCTGGCCGCAATCTTCAATTTCCGGAGGCGCTGGTAGCAGGTCGATGAAATCCTTGTCTTCACCATCTTCTGCTTCAAGGACACCATAGGCGTCTTCTTGCTCTGCCTCGTTGGGTAACGAGGCTTTGCTTGTTTCCCCTTCTATTAGGCTTTCTGTGTGCGGCTCTGGGGGGCTCTCTTGTGTGGAGAAGTAAAGGACTTCTTCAGGATCTTCTTTGTAATTGTCATAGACGGCTCTTGGAGGGGCTGAGGTGATTGATTGTCATACTGGGGGCTGCTGTTCTGCTGGTGACTGGGGTTGCCCATTCTCAGCTGCATCTTCAAAAATCTGGTGCTGAACTGACACCATGTAGATGCTTCTTTCGTGGCCGCCCGTCACATGGGGGCGTGGCGGAGCCACCACATAATCTCCCATTCTGAGCTCATCTCTCTCAATCAAGTCTTGAGCAATGTCCTTGAAGACGTAACAGTCTTTGATAGAGTGGCCTAGTAGTTGGGGATAAGGGCAAAATAGGGGGTCGCCACTTCTGCGTACATCTTGCGGCCTCTTAGACCTCGGGAGGGAGACCTTTCCGTAGTAGCATGCCCAATCAAAGATTCCTCGGGTCTTATTCCTCGGGAAAGAGTAAGGCCTTTCCATCCTCTCCTGCAGTGTAGGATTTCGCTCGGTCGATTGTCTGACTGGGGGGACAGCTACATCCCTTGCCTCCTTTCTCAGGTGCGTGGGGGCATTCGAGACGCTGTTCGGGGACTGGCGCGTGTCGATGTTCTGTTGGCAGAAGATGCTCCTGATTAAGTCAGACACGAGTGCAGTTGATGCGGGATGGACACGGAAGACCGACTCTATATGATGCGGACCTCAGACTCTAGATGGAGATGCGACCAGCAACACACAAATTGGAGAGACTTCAGCCCGCCACTATGAGTTCCTATGGGATATACGTCGCTAACAGAAATGCAAGCTCACTCGTCGTCCCAAGCGAGGGAAACGCGGATCGTGGGCGGTTGAAGAACCGGCAGAGTTAAGGGTAGTCGACTAACTTCCGGACTCGGATCGAGTCACAGGACGGGTCACTCTCACACTCACAGCGGTGACATGGACTCACGGGCTAGTACCTATTGCACTCGGCAGCGGCATATGACCGTATACTAGCTAAGCAAGTAAATGCCAAGAAGTTGCGATCGTTACCTCCACGCACCCGGCGTGGGGAAGACAACCCCGGCCAATCTCGGACTCCCGATTAACAAATTTTACAGTAGTACAAAAATTTGACCCACTCCACGCAGGGAGGTAATAGGTCACATGTGGGGCCGGAGAATCACGACAATTGGGTTGACGGGCAGCATCTTGATGTCGCCCGGCGGTGCCGAATTCGCGTTTGTGGTGCTGTTCGGACGGCGCGATCTACGGGCCCGTGGGGCCCACGGACCGCTCCAACCTCCGGCTTTGGTAGGGTGGGTCCCGCTCTGATGGGGACCCCTGGTGGTACGCCTCCCTGGACGGCGGTCCACCGGAAACACCGATCAGAGGCCGATCGGCTCCGATCTTCAAGTGGTGGAGTTGCTGCCCACGGACTGATGCTTCTATTTTTTGGCGCGCGCTCCGGCGAGATCGGCCGCTGCAATCAATCCCGATGTCGGATCGATGATCAGGAGGTACCGTTGGAAAGCCCCTTCGAAGTACTTCAAGATAGGGCCAGGGAGATCAGCTGGATCTGCACGGATCTGGCCTTAAACATTTTTTGAAGTTTCTGTTGTACAGTACCCGAACTCTCAGAACAGCATGGTAGTTTCCTGAGAACTGCCTTTGACCATAAACCAAACCTCTGATTCAGACATCGACCTCTTCATGAAAGTTATTGAGGGGAAAGAGAGGAAAACGACAATAGGTCTTAGGAATGGATTGGTGAAGGCCTCGATTTGATATGGATTTTACAGTGACTAGTGATCGGATCTAGACACTGGCTGACAGAACTGTAGATGGATCTGAAGATAATTTTTAGAAAATAGGTGGGGGCCTTTAGAAATTCCACGAAAAATTAGGGATGGAGAGGAAGGTGGACAGAACTCCCAGTAAATTTGGGAGATCCTGGAAAAATCAAGAAGTGGTCAGAATATTGTAAACTCAGGGCCAGTGGAAATCAAAACTAAAAACAGACAGATCTGGGATGAAATGGTGGACGAAAATGGAAAAATGGATTTCGGGATCTAGAGGACAAAAAAATTTTCTGAGAGCTGGAGGGGACCTCTGGGACACGCCCTCAAAATCCCAGCTCAAGAAGATCACGGGGTTGAGAGCAGAAATTCGTGGAAGATGCTACTGTTGGATGAAGATAGAACTCCGACGGCAACCGTGGTGGTGCGATGGCGGCACGGTGGCGGCGGCGGTGACGACGAGTTCCGGAATTGATAGGGGAGGCTTCACACCTCCAAAAGACAGCCTTCCCAGCTGCAAAGGGGGGGAGAGGAGAGAGAGAAGGGGGCGGCCCTTGCTAGCTCCAAAGAAATTCTTGAATTCTTATGCATTAAATTCCACTAAAATGAGAAATACATGGTATTTATATGAAAGACCAAAAGACACAAAATACCCTTAGACCTAGGGTTTGGGGAATAAACAAATGGGATAGAACTAATTAGTTCTAATACCATTTTACAAAAAAAATAAAAGGATGATGGTGAGAGGGGGGCGCCCCCTTGACCAAGGGTGAAGGTTGGTGGCCAACCTTGACTTCCAAGCACACTTGTCCCCCACTTGGCCCACCCTTCTAGAAGCCCACAATTGACATGTTGACTGACCCCACATGGGCCCTGGGGATGAGGTGGATCAATGGGAGGAGGGGTGGGGGGCCCGTGGGACCCGGGTGGTCCCATTTTATATATAAACCCTTATTACAATCCAAATTACAAACCGAACAAAGGTAAATAAAAATGCATTACACACAAATAAAGTCCCAGTAAATGTGATAAATGTCGAGACTCGAGGGGGAGTCTCCAGACTGTCTCCGAGCCAGATGGAAGCCACTGACGCTCGGGTGGTGCTCCGCGTACGGTATCGGTGGGTCGGCGGCTCGTGCCGCTCGTGTGCTCTGGTGTCCACACCAATTCTCCCCGGGTGGGAGAAACTCGACCCTGTCGAGTAAGGGTCGGCATCACTGTGGTACCGCTCCAGTAGGTCCAGATCAATCCGCTGCAACTCTCTATGGGTGATCCACGTATCCTCGGTGGCGGGCCATCCTCTCCATCGCACTAGGTAGCGCGGGTAGGTTCCACTCCTGGTAACTATCACCTGCTCATCCAGTATATGATTTATATGCTCTCGCTGCCGTGGAAAAGGGGCTGGAGGTGGACACTCAGGTGTGGGATCACTCTCAATGGGAGGGGATGGCTCGAAAGGCTCACTAGGGATCACCGCTGGGTCCCTATATGCAATTAGATCCGATACATTAAAAGTAGAGCTTATACCATATTCCTCGGGCAGGTCCACAACATACGCATTGGATCCAATGCGTTTGAACACTCTAAATGGACCGGCTCCGCGAGCTTGCAATTTCTTAACGGTTCCAGAGGGAAACCGTTCAAGTCTTACCCTGATCATGACATATTCGTGCTCTTGGAACTCTCGGTGGTGTCGATGGGCATCGGCTAACTCCTTATACCGTGCATTGCTGGCCTCAATGTGACGACGGACGTCGTCATGCAGACTCCTAACATGCTTAGCAAAAGAAAAAAAAAACACACGGATGCACACACAACCCTACACAAACCTAATGTTAGTCCGACCCAATCATATGCAAGGTGGTCCAGGACATCCGAATGTGTGCCATGCATACACTAGAGGCAACCGAAAGTTGATGGAATGTGGAAGGCATCCTAAAGTGATCCATTCATGCATGGATGGCCTTTTAGATTTGGGAGGTTTGGGCGGGCCATCTTCTACATCACCCCGATATGTAGGAGTATTATGAACGGGTTTGGAGGTTGTAGATGGATCGGCCCGTGGAGAAGGGGTATGATGGTGGACTCTCTCGAAAAGGTGGAGTAAATATGGTAGGTCACGGGGTCCACAAGAGAATGGGTCGAAGGGATCAAAGAAGGTATGACCCCTCGGACTAAGCTTCCACAAATCACTGTCCCACATTTAGAAATCTTGGAGGTGTAAATGATCGCCTTCATTCATTGTGAGAGGTGGGACGACAGTCCTAGGTAGAAAGTAAGATTCCTCTCTTGGGCAAATGAGAATGAAGTCGGGCTCGGCCGGCATAGGGAGGAGTAGAAGAACCTCCGTGGTAACATGACCCACGGTGTACACGGAGGTGATGAACCCTAAAGCGGGATGAGTGAAACTACGACCTGTGGGTCGGTCGAAGCCTGGAGCCAACAAGTGCGTAAATGTCAATTGTCGGTCTAACCCTTTAAGAAGGTCATCCAATGTATCCACATAGTGACTAGACCGGAAATGGGAGCTAGGGGAGATGGGACCAGGCCATTCTTAAGCCAGCTAAGGAGTGGCTCGGCTATAAGTAGCTTTCCCGTTAGAAACACGGGTAGCTGTGGCAGAGGTGGCTTCAAATAAAGATCGGAGAGTGAGGCTTCTCCAACCCTTTTGTCCCCTAGGGCTAGAGATGTCCGAGTGGGACACTGTCTGGCAAAGTGGCCGAACCCCTGGCAGTGATAACACTGCTGTCGTGATCCACTACTCTCCTTGATAACTGTGTCCTTACCCTTATCCTCCTGACGGAGAGGGGGTGCAGGCAATGGGGCTCTCTTGGGTGGGGGAAGAGGATCCACTATGATGGGGATAGGACCTTGGGATGGCACCTTAGATGGCATCGGGTTGGGGCTACCGGTTGCTACCTCCTTAGGCTCGTGCTTGGTCCCATTCTGTCTAGGGGGTAGGCAAGGGGAAACCAGGGACTCGATATCAGCACACCTCCTATCCACTCTTTCCAAAATGATTTGGAAGAGTTCGGCAATGGTGGGATTTGGAGTAGGAGCGATGTGATAGACTCTCCCATATGAACTCGGCTTAGTCTTGGACCTAGGCTCTTCTACATGCGTGGCGCTTTGCCTTTGATTATGGCCCACTTGGGTGGAGGTGATTGGGTGGGGTCGGTTGGAGGTGACCGGGCCGGGTAGGTAGACCTTCCTAAGCTCGCCCTTCGTCTCATGCCATGACTCGATGAGCCTTTGCCTCCTAACCTCTCTCATGCGCTCAATGCTCTCCCATTTCCAGGCGGCTTTGTGGACAAGCCTCTCTTGGGCAAAACTGACTTGCATGGCATCGGACATGGTGTAACATTCAAAATATTCATCCATGGCAGCCTCCCACTTGAGGTAGTCGCCCGGGTCATTAGAACCATAAAAATCCGAGGCTTCGGGCCAACGGAAGTGGAGAGGGTGATTGCCAAGCCCATGGGTAGACCAACGACCATATTGCTCGGGTGATTGGGAATCCATGGGAAATTGGGGAACTACATGTTAGACATGCCGACACTTGGACAAGACTGACTGACTCTTATTGGACTACACACGAACTAGGAGACACAAACTGATGCAACACCGACTAATGCACCTAGACCTAAACCAATATCCGGTATGCAGCGGAGTTAATCGATCCGAAGATCACTCCCGCAAGTGTGCGGCCTTCCCGATAGGCATAGCCTAACGTTCGAGCAACACCTTTTAAGATACCAGATTATCGGGATGAAATACAATTTTAAAACACCTTTTTTTTATTTTGAAAATAATGATGATCCTAGACTTGACTTAGACTATGCAGGACTTATGCAACGACTACCCTAGACTCGACTGCTCTGATACCAAACTGATGCGGGACAGACACGGAAGACCGACTCTATATGATGCGGACCTTAGACTCTAGATGGAGATGCGACCAGCAACACACAAATTGGAGAGACTTCAGCCCGACACTATGAGTTCCTATGGGCTATACGTCGCTAACAAAAATGCAAGCTCACTCGTCGTCCCAAGCGAGGGAAACGCGGATCGTGCGCGGTTGAAGAACCGACAGAGTTAAGGGTAGTCGACTCACTTCCGGACTCAGATTGAGTCACGGGACGGGTCACTCTCACACTCACAGCGGTGACATGGACTCACGGGCTAGTACCTATCACACTCGGCTGCGGCATATGACCGTATACTAGCTAAGCAAGTAAATGCCAAGAAGTTGCGATCATTACCTCCACGCTCCCGGCGTTGGGAAGACAACCCCGGCCAATCTCGGACTCCCGGTTAACAAATTTTACAGTAGTACAAAAATTTGACCCACTCCACGCAGGGAGGTAATAGGTCACATGTGGGGCCTGGGAATCACGACAATTGGGTTGACGGGCAGCATCTTGATGTCGCCCGGCGGTGCCGAATTCACGTTTGTGGTGCTGTCCGGACGGCGCGATCTACGGGTCTGTGGGGCCCACGGACCGCTCCAACCTCCGGCACTGGTGGGGTGGGGCCCGCTGTGATGGGGACCCCTGGTGGCGCGCCTCCCTGGACGGCGGTCGGCTGGAAACACCGATCGGAGGCCGATCAGCTCCGATCTCCAAGTGGTGGAGTAGCTGCCCACGGACTGATGCTTCTATTTTTCGGCGTGCGCTCCGGCGAGATCGGGCGTTGCGATCAATCCCAATGTCGGATCGACAATCAGAAGGTACCGTTGGAAAGCCCCTTCGAAGTACTTCAAGATAGGGCCAGAGAGATCAGCTGGATCTGCACGGATATGGCCTTAAACATTTTTTGAAGTTTCTGTTGTACAGTACCCGAACTCTCAGAACAGCATGGTAGTTTCCTAAGAACTGCCTTTGACCATAAACCAAACTTCTGATTCAGTCGTTGACCTCTTCATGAAAGTTATTGAGGGGAAAGAGAGGAAAACGGCAATAGGTCTTGGGAATGGATTGGTGAAGGCCTCGATTTGATATGGATTTTACAGTGACTAGTGATCGGATCTGGACACTGGCTGACAGAACTGTAGATGGATCTGAAGACAATTTTTAGAAAATAGGTGGGGGCCTTTAGAAATTCCACGAAAAATTAGGGATGGAGAGGAAGGTGGACAGAACTCCCAGTAAATTTGGGAGATCTTGGAAAAATCAAGAAGTGGTCAGAATATTGTAAACTCAGGGCCGATGGAAATCAAAACTGAAAACAGACAGATCTGGGATGAAATGGTGGACGAAAATGAAAAAATGGATTTCGGGATCTAGATGACAAAACGAATTTTCTGAGAGCTGGAGGGGACCTCTGGGACACGCCCTCAAAATCCCAGCTCAAGAAGATCACGGGGTTGAGAGCAGAAATTCGTGGAAGATGCTACTGTTGGATGAAGATAGAACTCCGACGGCAACCGTGGTGGTGCGATGGCGGCACGGTGGCGGCGGCGGCGGTGACGATGAGTTCCGGAACTGATAGGGGAGGCTTCACACCTCCAGAAGATAGCCTTCCCAGCTGCAAAGGGGGGGAGAGGAGAGAGAGAAGGGGGCGGCCCTTGCTTGCTCCAAAGAAATTCTTGAATTCTTATGCATTAAATTCCACTAAAATGAGAAATACATGGTATTTATATGAAAGACCAAAAGACACAAAATACCCTTAGACCTAGGGTTTGGGGAATAAACAAATGGGATAGAACTAATTAGTTCTAATACCATTTTACAAAAAAAATAAAAGGATGATGGTGAGAGGGGGGCGCCCCCTTGACCAAGGGTGAAGGTTGGTGGCCAACCTTGACTTCCAAGCACACTTGTCCCCCACTTGGCCCACCCTTCTAGAAGCCCACAATTGACATGTTGACTGACCCCACATGGGCCCTGGGGATGAGGTGGATCAATGGGAGGAGGGGTGGGGGGCCCGTGGGACCCGGGTGGTCCCATTTTATATATAAACCCTTATTACAATCCAAATTACAAACCGAACAAAGGTAAATAAAAATGCATTACACACAAATAAAGTCCCAGTAAATGTGATAAATGTCGAGACTCGAGGGGGAGTCTCCAGACTGTCTCCGAGCCAGATGGAAGCCACTGACGCTCGGGTGGTGCTCCGCGTACGGTATCGGTGGGTCGGCGGCTCGTGCCGCTCGTGTGCTCTGGTGTCCGCACCAGCAGTCGCTTCGGCCAATCGAGCCCTCAACATTTCAAATTTCTCGCTGTTGTTGATAACACAGGGTAGAAAGGGCAGAGTCGCACCGAGGGAAGCTCGGAGTCTGACTTGCTTCTCCGTCCTTTGCATCAATGTCAGACCAGGGTAATGGCACCCTGCTGCTGTAGTTATTCGAGGTTGGTCCCTCAGAGGAGGACGGGAACTTCCCCTTGCTCTACAGGGAGTTGGATTCCATAGGAATATTTCTTCATCTTGTTCTTCGTTGGCCACATGCATAAGGTGCTGGCGGCCTTCAACCTGCCATGGGCTTGCAGTGCCTGCGTGGCTATTGCCGCCTGGAGCTGAGACTGATATCACATCGCCTTCATATGAATCTTCTAGTGAAAATCCCAACCCTGGATGCCGGGTGATTTGCAACAACCTCCGGTCCAGG
This sequence comes from Amorphophallus konjac, assembly GCA_022559845.1. NCBI lineage: Eukaryota > Viridiplantae > Streptophyta > Magnoliopsida > Alismatales > Araceae > Amorphophallus > Amorphophallus konjac. The sequence goes on along the minus strand of CM040126.1, from coordinate 422,678,323 downwards.
TTTGGTGGGTTCCACATTTTCTTGAACATTTCTTTCCGACTGGGGAGCTGGCAAAAGGGGATCCCTTACTTTCTGGTCATCTTGACCACGCGACCGGCTATGTCAGGGAGTCCCATGATTGGGACGAGTGGGTCGTGCAGCTCATCGGGGAGTCTACAATCATCATCCCCCTTGACCGGGTGCTCCTTGGCCACATAAAAGATGGTAGGCAGACCCCCGAGGTTGGGCACCTTGAAGGTCCTTAATGGTTCAACCACCTGGCAGTCAGCTTCTACGAGAGGCTTGATGATCCCGGGCGGGACCCTGACGTCTTGCAGCAAGTCTTCAAGGTATGGTGTTCCCGGTGTAGGGTAGATGGGAAGAGAGGTGGCCCGGAATACCCCTTCTGCTTCAGAAATGAATGACACCTGAGGGGGAGCCACATAGCCAGGCGGTGGTGGAGGGAACCAGCTGTCAGGCTCTGCCTTCTTCTTTCCTTTGTCCTGAGTGGCTTGGGAGGCTTGCTTCGGCTTTTCTAAATAGAGATTAGCGTCCGATAAGTGACATTCGAACACTTCAAAAGGATGGAGGTCGGCAAAGATTCTCTCCTCTTTCCCGTTACCGGGGTACTTGATGCATTGGTGCAGAGTGGATGGTACCACGCGATTTTGGTGCAGCCAAGGTCTATCGAGCAACGCCTTGTAAGAGGTGCTGGAGTTGATCACATGGAACTGGACCTTGGTGGTGAAGTCACCGAGGGAGAGGTTGAACTCTACGACCCCCATAGGAACCTCGTACTTCTGGTTGAAGCCAACAATCTTGACGTTCCTGACCTCGACTAGGTGTACGTCAAAGTAATGTTTCCGATACACCCGATAGGGGAGTATGTTCACTGCTGCCCCAGGGTTGACCAATACTCGGTTGATGGGATGCCCATTCAGCTACCCCTTCATGTAGAGTGGCCTGTTGTGACTGTAGGTGGGTAGAAGCATATCCTCTTTTGTGAAGGCCACAGCTACTTCAGGTGACATTTCTGTGAGGCAGGCTTCAACATATGCTGGCGTCTGGAGCGCAGCAATGACGGCTTGCCGTGTCTCTTCATCTAGAGATAGGATTTCCCAGACGGTGAACCTGGCTGGGATCTTCTTCAGGTGCTTGACTATTCTGTTGTTGGCTCGGACCTCGAGCAACTTCATCTCTTCGGCTCTACTGCGCCTGCCTCCGCCTTGAACCTGGGGAGCTGGCTCGGCGGGTGCCTCTTCCACTGGGTCGGGTGCCGCTTGAGCTTGCGGAGGCTACTGGGTCACTTCCTTTTCTTTCATGAACTCGGCAAGGTTCGGGGTGTTGTCAGGTTCTTGTGGACACCAAAAATTGCACATCCAAATGTCATGCTCGGCCCAGCATCAACAACAGCGCCGAGTGAAGAAACCCCGGAGAAATCAAGCACAAAGGGCCCCACAGTCCGTGGGCCCCAAAGGAAATCAAACGGGCCGTGACTAGTGCTCGCAAGGGGCTCAGAACGGTCCCCGAATACACGCCCCGTGGGAAGCCCTTCAGCGGCACGCCCAGCCCCCAAGGGGCCTCAACGGCACGCCCTGGTGGGGCTCCAGCGGCACGCCCCATGGGGTGTTCAGCGGCACACCCCCTGGGGTGCTCAGCGGCACGCCCTCAGCAGGGGCCTCAGCGGCACGCCCTCAATAGGCCTTCAGCGGCACGCCCTCAGCAGGCCTTCAGCGGCACGCCCTCAGCAGGCCTTCAGCGACATGCCCTCAGCAGGCTTCAGCGGCACGCCCTGCAGGGGGCTTCAGCGGCACGCCCTGCAGGGGGCTTCAGCGGCACGCCCTCAGCAGGCTTCAGCGGCACGCCCTCAGTCGGCTTCAGCGGCACGCCCTCAGCGGGCTTCAGCGGCACGCCCTTTAGGGGCTTCAACGGCACGCCGTTTTGGCTCCCCCACGGCACGCCTTTTCAACTCTCCAGCGGCACAGCGGTGAAGCTTTTCAACGTCAATGCGACGTGAAGCCCATGCCCTATACATCCTTGGCGCGCAGTGGAACCGTCTGAGGTGGCAGCTGATCGTTGGGCCACATAGCCTACCCCACTGACACCCAGGACGGGGCAGGTCAACCGCATCATCACAATCCACTTCCCGTCTTCGACGGCCGTGCTCAAAGGCTCCGGCGGCTCGGGGTATAAAAGACCCCCTGTTTTCGACAGAGAGGGGACAGACACACACACACAGACACACACACACAGACGAACACACGCAGAAGAGAAGAAGAGAAGAAGAGGGAAGAGAGGAAGAGAGGGGAGAGGCTTCGTCGCTCCACCCACCGCCGCCATCTGTGCGAAGAGGGAAGAGAAGAAAGAAGAGGAGGGGAGGCTCCGCCTCCCCCTTCCTGCTGCTCCGTCCACCCGTCACCGCCGTCCGCGCGAAGAGAAGAAGGATAAGAAGAGAAGAAGAGAAGCTCGTCGCTCCACCTACCACCACCGTCTGTGTGAAGAGAAGAAGAGAAGAAGAATGAGTGGAGAGAGGGAGTGAGGTCCAGGAGGGGAGGAGTCCACGCTCCGTCCCCCCCCCCCCACTGTATTTTCTTCTCCTCTTCATTTCCTTTCATTTCTTGTTTTGCCATCGTTGCAATGTATTAGTCCCCTCGGGGCACTCCTTTCGTGAGAATAAAAGTAGAAGGCTTGCAAGTATTTTTTCTTGGACGTCTTTCTAAAGCATTTCTTCCGTGTTTGCATCCTTCGGTGTTTCACGCCCCCCCCTTTCCCTTTCTCCTTTTGTTAGGGTTTGTTTCCTCCCGGGTATTTTTGCCTTCGCTCACCCCAGGCGCCCTCAGCGGTACACCCTCCCGGATTGTGCCTCCAACGGCACGCCCCGTCGTCCCTTCAACAGCACGCCCTGATTGTGCCTCCAACGGCATGCCCAGTCACGCCTTCAGCGGCACACCCTAACTGCGCCCCAGCGGCACACCCCAGTCCAGCCCCAGCGGCACACTCTAGCCGTGCCCCAGCGGCACGCCCCAACCAGCCTTCGCCGGCACACCCGCATCGGGCCTTTGCCGGTGCACTCTTTAACACCCTTAGCCGACACGGCCTTGGCTGCCTTTCCCCGGCACGCCTATGATGGCCCTCACCGGTATGCCCCTTTGGGCCTTCCTCGGCACGGCCTTCATGGCCTTCACCGCCATACCCTTGGCCCCCTTGGCCCGGCACACTTGCCCTTCCTTCTTGCCCGATGCATCCCCCCTCAGCCAGTCCTAGAGTAGCCTTCCACTCGCCGTTCCCTCCGAGTTTTCTGAGGTTTATAAAAGTGTTGCCGCTCTCGGGCGCCCACCTCCAGTTGTCGGGTTCCGCCACTCCATGTGGGCGTGTTCCCTGTATCTCCCTTACGCCCCGGGTTAAGGGGAGATGCTGCCGAATTTTCGTTAGAAACTATAACACTTTAAAAGACAAAAAAGATAGCAACAAACAAACGAAAAGAACGACGATAAAACACTTCAACCGAGGCAAGAGAACCGTAATCAATATGAAGAGAACCGAATCAAACAACTAAACAACTTGAACATCCGCTCTCACAAGAGAAAGAACGAAAGTTAATCAAGAGAAGAAAATAAGAAACCCAAGCAAACTTAATGAAACCAAGAGAGAAGAGGAAAAGACATAAGAGTGAGAGGGAGAGTGGGCCTTCACCGGTACACCCCTGGCCAGCCCGTCGCCGGCACGCCTGCCTGGCTGCCTTCCCCGGCACGCTCATTTCCTTCCTTCGCCGGCACGCATGGCCAGGCCTTCGCCGGCACACCTGCCTTGGTACCTTCCCCGGCGCACCTTGCTTGGCCCTCGCCGGCACACCCATCACGGCCCCTGCGCCTCTTCGCCGACACACCCTTCATGGCCGCTCAGCGGCACGCTCCACGGCGCCCCTCAGCGGTACACTCTCCCTTGGCCCAGCGGTACACCAGAAATAATGACAACAATAAAGATAATAAGCTAAAAGAAAACGTAATAAATAAACAAATAATAATAATAAAAAATAATAATGACAATAACAGCAAACTCAAAGGAAGAGGGAGAAATAATAACAAACAATAATGATAATAACAACAATAAACAATAACAAATTCAAAAGAAAATGATTAAGTAAACAAGAATAATAAAGAAATAAATAATAATAATAAGCTTAAAAATAATAATAATAGTAAATAGATAAATGAACGATGACAAAAATAAATAAATAATAATAACAAACATAACAAAAAATGACAAGTAAATGAATGATAACAAAACGAACAAAATAATAACAAACCTAATGTTAACCATAATAAACGAATCAATCACAAGAAAAATGAATAAATGGTAATAAAGAACCCACCCAAATATATCTATAAATCTACAAATTAACGAATAATAATGATAAAATTTTAAATAACAATAAAATAATGTAATCCACGTGGCAGCCCCGTCTCTCCCGTGACCCGGTGCCGAAGGAACAACAATGCCGCCCTGGCGGGCTGGGCCTGAGTCTTGGGTATTATCCCGAAATGGCCATGACCCGACCTCGCCTCGGGCTAACATTCTGATTAAACCGGACTCATTTCTCCGACCGGATCCTTTCCGAGCCGCTACTAAAATTGCCGCACGTTCGGCAGACATTTGAACGGATTCCCCTTGATTCCCGCCGCGTTTCTATTACGGACCTGCGTTCGAACATGGAAAGGCCCGCGAGCGACTTGCATAGTCGGGGGCTCCTACCCCGATATGGTTGTGAGCCGGCATTGCTCCGGGCCAATAGCTCATCAATTCCGGATTTGTTCCAACGGGATTCGCTCCCGCTCTTTCATTGAAATTGCCGTAAACTCGGCACACATTTGTACGGGGCTGTTTCCGCCCGCGTCGCACTTTCGATATGGGCCCCTGCCCGAACATGAAAAGGTCCGCAAGCGACCGACAGAAATGGAATGGAACAAGATGGCCCTGGCCACCCCCGGACTCCTTCCGTGGGAATATCAATAAGACCTCCATGGGCCATACTTGGACCTCGGGCCCGCCCCGATCATGGTCATCGTCTGGCTCATATCCTCGGTCTATAGCCCGCTCCTTTCGAACACGTTTCGGTTTTGAAATCCAGTCCCGGGACTCTCCCCCGTTGCCCCCGGGCACCGGGAATATTAATGATGCTCACGCAAGCCCTGTTCGGAGCATGGGAGGCGCCCCCAATATGGTCCTGACCCGATCTTGCACTGGGCCAATAGGTTCTCCGGTTTTCGGCTACAATAATCGAGATTCAACCGAATGTTTTCAGTGTCTCGGAATAATATACTTGCCGTATCCCAGCATGCATATGCTCCAGGTCCTCCCGCGACGATTACAATATTCTCAAGCTGGACTCCCGTCCGAATATTAAACGGTCTCCCGAACGACCGGCATGTTTTGAACGCCCGCTTCTCCGGGACACAGGGCTCTTCAGCCAATTCAAGGGATACTCCCGCGCCGCCCTTTGGCACCGGAAATATTAATGACGCTCATGCAAGTCTTGTTACGACCGCGGGGGGCCCACCGTAGTATGGTCGCAGCCTGCTCTTGCACCGGGCCAACAGGTTCACCGGTTTCCGACCGCTCTAACCAAGGTTCAACCGAACGTCTTTCGTTCTCCCGAACAATAAACTTGCCGTACCTTGGCATACACACGCTCCGGTCTTCCCGCGACGATCGCGCTTTTCCCGAGACGGACACTCGTCCGAACATTAAATGGTCAGCACATGACCGACATGATCTCAAGTGGTTTTCTTCTCGCCCTTGCGTGAGGACTTCGATACCCCCTAATAGACCTTTTATACAATCAATCTCTCGGCCATGAGGCCCTGAATCTCGGCGATTAATCAAGGGTGTTCCCTCGTATGGGGGATGTAAATGACGTCGTGACCTTTACGGCGCGGCGGGTTTTGGTCCCGACACGAACCACACAATCGTCTGACGAAGTCAGATCGAGCGCACCATGGGCTCTTCGGAGCCCGAATAAATTGTCACCTCGGTGACTGGCATGCCCACGCACTTAATAAACCAACCAACGAATAAAATAAACTGTTAAACAAAAAGTGCGTCCACAACTCTGGCACGCCCGGTGGGACCAAACTACCCTTCATCTCTTCGCCGGGATTCAGGGCCTCATGGCCCCCTCTAATAAACGATGTTTGCCTGCTTTGATGAATTGCAGGTGCTGTCTTCGCCAGTCCTATGGGGAGAAAAGCCTGGCTCGGTGCAGCTGCCTTCGTGGCCTCGAGAACGCTGCTTCGAAGCATATGCAGCTTCCAAGAATCATGGGGGCTGTTATAAAAAAAGGGGGGAAGAGAAGATAAGAGAAAGAGAACAGAAGGGAGGGGAAATCAAGCCTCCCGTTTCCCTCAAGAAGAAAGAGAAGAAAAGAATAAAAGAAGAAAGGAAGAAAGGTAGAAAAGAAGAAAAAAAAAGAGAGAAAAGAAAGAAGCAAAAAAAGAAGAGAAAGAATTGGCAATAGAGGGTTGTACGGCCACGTCCGTCGAGACCGGTACTGAACAAAGATTACCACTGTGGGGTTGATGCGGTGGAGCGAACCACTCATCCCCTCCCTGAGGGGGTGAGCGCTCTCCTGCACCCCCACCCTGGTCAATCATACAAAAAAGAAGAGAAGAGACGAAGGGACAAAAAAAAAAAGAGAAGAAGAGAAGAGAGAAGAAAAAAAAAGAGAAGAAAAAGAGAAAGAAGAAAAGAAGAAAAGTCTGCCAGCATCGCCGACTAAAAGAGTAAGAAGAAACCCGGCATCCCGCCCGACTCTAGGAGGCTCCGAGTCCGTGATGTAATGACACCGCTCGTTCCTCCTTCCTGCCGTCTCCATCCGGCACAAGACGGCCCCTCGAGTGGCTGTTAAAAGACCCAGCGAGCCACAATCGTAGCTTGGTGAATGGCTGCCCGCTACAGGGAATGCTTTATAGCAATGAGGCCAAGCACGGCCACCACTCCCGAAGAGAGCATGCATATACCCCGCCATGGGAGATAAGAAGAAGATATATACCCTGCTACGGGGGCATAAGAGGCAAAAAAAGAAAGATATACACCCCATTCCCAGGGGCACATGAAGAGAATCCGCCCCGACTGAGGGGCACAAAGCAAAGGCTACACCCGGCTTCGGGGCATTTGCAGAAGAATCCACCCTGACCTGGGGACATAAGAAGAAATAGAGTTGCACCCCAGCTTAGGGTCATTCGAAGAAGAGAAATACACCCCGATATGGGGGCACATGAAGCAAAAGACATACCCCGCCATAGGGGCGTAAGAAGAAAAGAATTCACCCCTACTCGGGGGTACATGAAGCGACAAAGAATACACACCGCCTTAGGGGAATTTGAAGAAGAAAAATACACCCCACCGACGGGGGCACAGGAGCCATCAAGAACACACCCCACTTTCGGGGCACAAGAAGCAAACATTCCCCGGCGTGTCAGGGCAGAAGAAGAAGAATCCCCCCCCCAGGGGGCATAAAAAGCAAAGATACACCCTCATGCCGGGGGCACATGAAGCGAATACACTCCATCCCGGGGCCATGAGAAGCAGAAGGCGAATCCCACCCTGGGGGCATATGAAGCGAAAAGAATACACCCTGGCTTAGGGGAATATGAAGAGAAGTATACCCCGCTCTGGGGCAGAGGAAGCATGAGAATCACACCCCCGTCTTGGGGGTATTTGAAGAAAAAAATATACCCCGCCTGGGGGCATAAAAAGCCATAAAGAATAAGCCCTGGCTTAGGGGCATTTGAAGAAGCCACGTCCCGCCTTGGGGGCATAAGAAGAGAAGTGTACCCCACCTTGGGACATAAGAAGCAGAAGGATCAACCCCGACTCAGGGGTAACTGAAGAGAATTCCACCCCATCCATGGGGGGGGCACAAGAAGCAAGATACCCCCCGTATTGGGGGCATATGAAGCCAAGAATCACACCCGCGTCTCAGGGGGTATTTGAAGAAGAAACATACCCCGCCAGGGAGGGGCATAGAAGGCCTGAAGAATACGCCCCGGCTTAAGGGCATATGAAGAGAAGCCCACTCCAGCCCAGGGGTATTTGAAGAAGAAACATACCCCGCCAGGGGGGGAGGGCATAGAAGCCATAAAGAACACGCCCCGGCTCAGGGGTATTTGAAGAAGATACATCCCGCCTCGAGTGCATGAAAAGCAAGAACTACACCCCGCATCAAAAGCGGCAATACACTCCACTCTGGGGGCACTAGAAACCGAATACATCCCAGCCTGGGGGCAGAAGAAGCAAAAAACACCCCACCTTGGGGGCATAAGAAGCCAAGAACATACCCCGCCATGGGGGGCGCAAGAAGCAGAACATACCCCGCCTTGGGGGCATAGGAAGCCAAGAATCACACCCCCGTCTCGGGAGTATTTGAAGAAGAAGCATACCTCGCCTCGAGGGCCTAGAAGCTATAAAGAGCACGCCCCGACTCAGGGGCATATGAAGAGAAGTCCACCCCTACCTAGGGGTATTTGAAGAAGAAACATACCCCGCCAGGGGGCATAGAAGCCATAAAGAACACCCCCCGGCTCAGGGGTATTTGAAGAAAATACATCCCGCCTCGGGAGCATAAGAAAGATAAGAATACACCCCGTCTTAGGGATATTTGAAGAAGAAATATACCCCGCCAGGGGGCATAGAAGCCATAAAGAATATGCGTCGGCTCAGGGGCATTTGAAGAAGAAACATACCCCGCCTGGGGGACGCAGAAGCAAAGAGACAGAGTACACCTCCGCCCGGGGGGACCGAAGCAAAGAGACATACATCCCGACCTGGGAGCACATGAATAAAGAATATACCCCGACCTAGGGGCGTCAGAAGAAGAAACATACGCCCCGATCCAGGGACATGAGAAGCAAGAGAATACGCCCTGCGAAAAGGGTATGAGAAATATGAAGAATGTACCCCAGCCTAGGGGCACATAAAGAGATACACTCCGCCCTTGGCGCATAAGAAGCAGAAGCACCTACCCCAACCTGGGGGCACAAAAAATACACTCTCCCCTTGGCACATAAGAAGCAGAAGCATCTACCCCAACCCGGGGCACATAAACAAAGAGACATACATCCCGATCTGGGAGCATAAGAAGAAAGATATACTCCGCCCAAGCGGCATTTGAAGAAACAACATACCCTGCTTCGGGGGCATAGAAGCCGTAAAGAGATACACCCCGCCTCAGGGGGGCATAAGAAGCAAGAGATACACCCCGTGCCGGGGACAAATGAAGAGAAGCACTCCTCCGCCTCCAGGGGTAGAAAGAGAGCAGAATTCATCCCCGCTATGGGGGGGGGGTATAAGAAACAAAAGACATGCCCCGTACCAGGGGCATATGAAGAAGAAACATACCCCGCCTTAGGGGCATATGAAGAAGAAGCATACCTCGCCTCGAGGGTCTAGAAGCTATAAAGAACACGCCCCGGCTCAGGGGCATATGAAGAGAGTCCACCCTGGCTTAGGGGCATATGAAGAAGAAACATACCCCACCTGGGGGCATAGAAGCCGTGAAGAGTATACCCCACCATGGGGGCATTTGAAGAGAGCTACACCCCACCTCGGGGACATTAAAAAAAAAACACGCCCTGGTCTGGGGACATAGAAGCCAAAAAAATACACCCCGCCTAGGGGCACAGAAGCGAAGAGGCAAAACACACCCCTCAGGGGGGGTGCACACCAAATGAAGCTACACCCCAACCTGGGAGCACATTAAGAGAAATACGCTCCAACACGGAAGCGTTAATGAGAAAAGAAGAGCAGAAAAGAAAGAAAAAGGGGCATACGAGGCAGACGTGGTCTTCGAGCCCGTCTCATCCCATAAAAGAAGAGAAGAAAAGAAAAAAAAGAGTCACGAGGCAGACATCGTCTTCGAGTCCGCCTCATCACACAAAAGAAGAGAAGAAGAGGAGGTAAAGACACATGAGGCAGACGTGGTCTTCGAGCCCGCCTCATCACACAAAAGAAGAGAAGAAGATGAGGTAAAGACACATGAGGCAGACGTGGTCTTCGAGCCTGCCTCATCACACAAAAGAAGAGAAGAAGAGGAAGAAAAAACACATGAGGCAGCCGTGGTCCCTGGACCCACCTTTTCACACAAAAGAAGAAGAGCAGAACCAAAAGAAGACACATGAGACAGCCGTGGTCCCTGGACCCGCCTTTTCACACAAAAGAAGAAGAGCAAAACCAAAAGAAGACACATGAGGCAGACGTGGTCCTTCGAGCCCGCCTCATCACACAAAAGAAGAAAAGAAAAGAAAGAATGCACATGAGGCGAACATGGTCCTTGCACCTGCCTCTCTACAAGAGAAGAATAGAAGAAAAAAAGAGGCACGAGGCAGACGCGGTCTTCGCACCCGCCTCCCTACACAAAAGAAGAAGAGAAGAAAAGAAAGAAATGATCACGAGGCAAACATGGTCCTTGCACCTGCCTCTCCATAAAAGAAGAAGAGAAGAAGAGAAAGAGCAATCATGAGGTAAACATGGTCTCTGCACCTGTCTCTCTACAAAATAAGAATAAAAAAAAAAGAGAGAGAGACATGAGGCGAACATGGTCCCTGCACCTGTCTCTCCATAAAAGAAGAAGAGAAAGATGAGTCACGAGGCAGACGCGGTCTTTGCACCCGCCTCTCCATAAAAGAAGAAAAGAAGAAGAGAAAGATGAGTCACGAGACAGACGCGGTCTTTGCACCTGCCTCTCCATAAAAGAAGAAGAGAAGAAGAGAAAGAAGAGTCGCGAGGCAGACGCGGTCTTTACACCCGCCTCTCCACATAAAAGAAGAAGAGAAGAAGAGAAAGGGCAGTCAGGAGGCGAACACGGTCTTTGCACCTGCCTCTCCATAAAAGAGGAAGAGAAGAAGAAAAAAAAAGAGAACAGTCACGAGGCGAACATGGTCCTTGCACCTGCCTCTCCATAAAAGAAGAAGAGAAGAAGAGAAAGAACAGTCACGAGGCGAACATGGTCTCTGCACCTGCCTCCCCATAAAAGAAGAATAGAAGAGAAGAAAGAGACATGAGGCGAACATGGTCCCTGCACCCGCCTCTCTACACAAAAGAAGAAGAGAAGAATAGAAGAGAAGAAAGAGACATGAGGCGAACATGGTCCCTGGACCCGCCTCTCTACACAAAAGAGGAAGAGAAAAAAAAAAGAGAGAACAGTCACGAGGCGAACGTGGTCCTTGCGCCTGCCTCTCCATAAAAAAAAGGGGGGGAAGAGAAGAAAAAGAGACATGAGGTGAACATGGTCTTCGTACCTGCCCCCCTACAAAAGAAGAAGAGAAGAAGAGAAAGAAGGGTCACGAGGTAAACTTTTGCCTCCGACCTTCCGCCGACGGGGCGTTAAACCGACTAGATCTTCCGCCGACGGGGCGTTAAACCGACTAGATCTTCCGTCGACGGGGCGTTAAACCGACTAGATCTTCCGCCGACGGGGCGTTAAACCGACTAGATCTTCCGCCGACGGGGCGTTAAACCGACTAGACCTTTCGCCAGCGGGGCGTTAAACCGACTAGATCTTCCGCCGACGGGGCGTTAAACCGACTAGACCCTTCCGCCGACGGGGCGTTAAACCGACTAGACCTTCCACCGACGGGGCGTTAAACCGACCAACGTTCAGCCATCGGGGCTTCAAGCTGACAGCTACCCCTTCGTCGGCCTCCGGGTCGACAGCTATCTAATTATCGGCTCCTAGCCGATAGCTATCTCATCATCGGTTTTTAACCGACAGCTACCTCATCATCGATTTTTAGCCGACAGCTACCTCATCATCGGCTTTTAGCCGACAGCTATCTCATCATCGGCTTTTAGCCGACAGCTACCTCATCATCGGCTCCAAGCCGACAGCTATCTTATCATCGGCTCCTAGTCGACAGCTATCTCATCATTGGCACCCCAGCCGACAGCTTCCCAGTCAAAAAAATTGACCTCTCACCTTGGTTCGGATCCTTCCCCGGCCAGGGAGCAAAAAAAAATAAACCTTCCACTTTGGTTCGAATCCCTCCCCGGCTAGAGAATAAAAGAGACCCTTCTCTTCGACTCTCACGTCCTGCTGCCCGACGCCCCTCGGCTCTTATAGCATGCTTCCCCCATCGGCCTGCACGGCCCGCTTCCCAATTTTGGCTCTTATAGCCTGCTTCCTGACTTCGGCTCTTTACAGCCTGCTTCCCAACTTCGGCACTTTGCAGCTCGCTTACCAGCTTCGACTCGTAGCCCGCTTCCCCAATTCTGGCCTTCGTAGCCTGCTTATCTTTGGCCTTCGTGGCCTGCTTCCCAATTCTGGCCCTCGTAGCCTGCTTATCTCTGGCTCTCGTAGCATGCTTCCCTTCGGCTTTTATAGCCGGCTTCCCAACTTTGGCTCTTGCAGCTTGCTTCCCTTTGCCTTTATGGCCTACTTCCCAATGTTGTCTCTCGTAGCCTGCTTCCCCAACCTTTGGCCCTTGTAGCCCTCTCCCAGTGTCTCCCGGCTTCTATAGCCCGCTTCCCTAATACCCTTTCAGCCGTTCGTGGTCTGCTTCTCTAATATATTTACTACCACTACACTTATACGTAACAACAATATTTTCTTATAAAACAAAAAAAAAACAAATAAACAAAAAAAAACAAACAACAACAACACCCAAAAGAAAAAATAAACAAACAAACAAACAAACAAAAAAAACAACAAAAAAGGGGAAGAAAACAAAAAATAAAACAAAAAAAGAGAATGCATGATTGCCCTGCTTGCATGGCTGCTTAATATAGAATAATACACTTCCTTGAAATTTTCTAGGACCGTGTTTCCTTGCTATAATAATAATATCGCCCCGATTCCAGATGCACGGATGTCACGGCGTACGCTTGAAGGGAACCCAATTATGGCGAGTGCACACGTCAAGGGGAAGAGTCATGGCTGAATCGCTAAGCCCAACTCACAAAATAAACCTGAGGCAACGCTCTCACACTTAGCACTTAATGTGTTCAATAGCCTTCGACTATAGGGATTGGCCAAATTTCTTCTTAGCACTCTACGGATGCTTGAATTCCTGCACTCGCGTGAAAGGTAATCGTGAGGAAAACGCTGCCTACCCCCACTGTAAGGAAAAAAAAAGAGAGAAAAAAAAAGAGAGAAAAAAAAAAGGAGAGACACGTGGATCCGAGTAGCCGGGAATCCCCATTGAGACACATGAGGAGACTCGCGCGAAATGGTGGAGCGAATTATAATAAGGATGAAACCTATTAGCCGGGAATCCTCATTGAGACACATGAGGAGACTCGCGCCGAACGGTAGAATCCGTAATAGAATTATAATAAGGATGAATCCTAGTAGCCGGGAATCCCCATTGAGACACATGAGGAGACTCGCGCCGAACGGTGAAATCCGCTACCAAAATAAACAGATGGGGGCTGTGTGAAGCTACCGAAAGTCGAAAGCCTGGAACTAATGTGAAGGCGCTAGAGTGATCCTCAAGTGTCACCAGGAAAACCTGCATATCCCTATGGTTAGGGCCCTTTGCTCACACATTCGCACTGCCATGCCACAGAGAATTGCCTCGGGTGAAATGCATGAATTTAGGCTTTGCATGCAAGACATGCGATATCCTCTTGACGGGTGTACCACCCCTCAATTGTGCCTCGCGGCCCGCACCGCATCTACGAATTACGGGCGATGTCCCTATCCTATCCCCGATAGGGGGAGCTGCCTTACTTATATCTATGTTATGTCTGCTAATGAGTGCTTGCATGCTTTAAAAATATATATATAATAAATAAATAAAAAATAATAAATAAAAAAAATAAATAAAAATGAAATGAAATGATAAATAAATAATAAAAATGCGTGTATACAATAGACTCAATTTCGGCCATCGAAGCCTACGTTCCCGGCTATGGCTCGTAGAGCCCAATCTTGGCCCCCATGGCCTACCTCTTGCCCTCGCGGTTCGTTAATCTCCCAACTTCGGCTCCCGCAGCCCGCTTCCAGCCATGGCCATTTTGGTCTCTCTCTCTCATCGGCCCCTGAGCCGACAGCTTTTCAAACATCGGCTCCTAGCAGACAGCTTTCCAATTATTGGCTCTCATGCCAACAGCTCTCAATCATCGGCCCCTGAGCCGACAGCTTTTCAAACATCGGCTCCTAGCCGACAGCTTTTCAATTATTGGCTCCCATGCCAACAGCTTTCAATCATCGGCCCCTGAGCCGACAGCTTCAGTCATCGACCTTCGGGTCGACAGCTTTTCAATTATTGGCTCCCATGCCAACAGCTTTCTAATTATTGGCTCCCACGCCAACAGCTTTTCAATCATCGACCTTCGGGTCGATAACTTTTCAATTATTGGCTCCCATGCCAACAGCTTTCAATCATCGGCCCCTGAGCCGACAGCTTTCAGTCATCGACCTTCGGGTCGACAGCTTTCACTTGTTGGCTCCCACGCCAACAGCTTTCAATCATCGGCCGCCGCGCTGACAGCTCTTATATCATTGGCATCCACGCCAGCAGCCACCCGGAGTTGTTCAAAAAAAAAGAGAAAAAAAGAGAAGAAAAAAAAAGAGAAAAAAAGAAGAGAGACAAAACAACAACAAAAGAACAAAAAAAGAGAGATGACAAAAGGAGAAGAGAAGGAAAAGAAGAGAAGAAGAGAAGAGAGAGAAGAAAAGAAAGAGAAAGAGACCAAGAGAACAACAGACCAGGCCAGCTCCCGACACCCTGTCGGCACTGGCGAAGAGACAAAGAGACAACAGACCAGGCCAGCTCCCGACACCCTGTCGGCACTGGCGAAGAGACCAAGAGAACAACAGACCAGGCCAGCTCCCGACACCCTGTCGGCACTGGCGAAGAGACAAAGAGACAACAGACCAGGCCAGCTCCCGACACCCTGTCGGCACTGGCGAAGAGACCAAGAGAACAACAGACCAGGCCAGCTCCCGACACCCTGTCGGCACTGGCGAAGAGACAAAGAGACAACAGACCAGGCCAGCTCCCGACACCCTGTCGGCACTGGCGGAGAGACAAAGGAACAACAGACCAGGCCAGCTCCCGGCACCCTGTCGGCACTGGCGAAGAGACAAAGAGACAACAAAGCATGCCAGTTCCCGACATCCTGTCGGCACTGGCGAAGAGACCAAGAGATCAACAAACCAGGTCAGCGCCTGGCATCCTGTCGGCACTGGCGAAGAGACCAAGAGATCAACAAACCAGGCTAGCTCCCGACTCCTGTCGGCACTGGCGAAGAGACCAAGAGACCAAGAGACTAAGAAACAACAAACCAGGTCAGTTCCCGGCGTCCTGTCGGCACTGGCGAAGAGACCAAGAGACCAAGAGACTAAGAGACAACAAACCAGGTCAGTTCCCGACGCTCCGTCGGCACTAACAAAGAGACCAACACACTACTTCAGTTCCTGACGCCACGTCGGCACTGATGAAGAGACAAAGAGACCAACATGCTACCTCAGCTCTCGACGCTCCGTCGGCACTAACAAAGAGACCAACAAACAACAAACTAGGTCGGCTCTCGGCACCCCCGCCGACATCGACAAAGAGAGAAGGGACGAAGACACCCACGTGCACCGCCCGGCTCATCCTTCGCCTGCGCTACCCTTGGGTGGGGGGCATTTGTGGACACCGAAAATTGCACATCCAAATGTCATGCTCGGCCCAGCATCAACAACGGCGCCGAGTGAAGAAACCCCGGAGAAATCAAGCACAAAGGGCCCCACAGTCCGTGGGCCCCAAAGGAAATCAAACAGGCTGTGACTCGTGCTCGCAACGGGCTCAGAACGGTCCCCGAATACACGCCCCGTGGGAAGCCCTTCAGCGGCACGCCCAGCCCCCAAGGGGCCTCAACGGCACGCCCTGGTGGGGCTCCAGCGGCACGCCCCATGGGGTGTTCAGCGGCACACCCCCTGGGGTGCTCAGCGGCACGCCCTCAGCAGGGGCCTCAGCGGCACGCCCTCAACAGGCCTTCAGCGGCACGCCCTCAGCAGGCCTTCAGCGGCACGCCCTCAGCAGGCCTTCAGCGACACGCCCTCAGCAGGCTTCAGCGGCACGCCCTGCAGGGGGCTTCAGCGGCACGCCCTCAGCAGGCTTCAGCGGCACGCCCTCAGCAGGCTTCAGCGGCACGCCCTCAGCGGGCTTCAGCGGCACGCCCTCAGCAGGTCTCAGCGGCACGCCCTTTAGGGGCTTCAACGGCACGCCGTTTTGGCTCCCCCACGGCACGCCTTTTCAACTCTCCAGCGGCACAGCGGTGAAGCTTTTCAACGTCAATGCGACGTGAAGCCCATGCCCTATACATCCTTGGCGCGCAGTGGAACCGTCTGAGGTGGCAGCTGATCGTTGGGCCACATAGCCTACCCCACTGACACCCAGGACGGGGCAGGTCAACCGCATCATCACAATCCACTTCCCGCCTTCGACGGCCGTGCTCAAAGGCTCCGGCGGCTCGGGGTATAAAAGACCCCCTGTTTTCGACAGAGAGGGGACAGACACACACACACAGACACACACACACAGACGAACACACGCAGAAGAGAAGAAGAGAAGAAGAGGGAAGAGAGGAAGAGAGGGGAGAGGCTTCGTCGCTCCACCCACCGCCGCCATCTGTGCGAAGAGGGAAGAGAAGAAAGAAGAGGAGGGGAGGCTCCGCCTCCCCCTTCCTGCTGCTCCGTCCACCCGTCACCGCCGTCCGCGCGAAGAGAAGAAGGATAAGAAGAGAAGAAGAGAAGCTCGTCGCTCCACCTACCACCACCGTCTGTGTGAAGAGAAGAAGAGAAGAAGAATGAGTGGAGAGAGGGAGTGAGGTCCGGGAGGAGAGGAGTCCACGCTCCGTCCCCCCCCCCCACTTTATTTTCTTCTCCTCTTCATTTCCTTTCATTTCTTGTTTTGCCATCGTTGCAATGTATTAGTCCCCTCGGGGCACTCCTTTCGTGAGAATAAAAGTAGAAGGCTTGCAAGTATTTTTTCTTGGACGTCTTTCTAAAGCATTTCTTCCGTGTTTGCATCCTTCGGTGTTTCACGCCCCCCCCCTTTCCCTTTCTCCTTTTGTTAGGGTTTGTTTCCTCCCGGGTATTTTTGCCTTCGCTCACCCCCGGGCGCCCTCAGCGGTACACCCTCCCGGATTGTGCCTCCAACGGCACGCCCCGTCGTCCCTTCAACAGCACGCCCTGATTGTGCCTCCAACGGCACGCCTAGTCACGCCTTCAGCGGCACACCCTAACTGCGCCCCAGCGGCACACCCCAGTCCAGCCCCAGCGGCACACTCTAGCCGTGCCCCAGCGGCACGCCCCAACCAGCCTTCGCCGGCACACCCCCATCGGGCCTTTGCCGGTGCACTCTTCAACACCCTTCGCCGACACGGCCTTGGCTGCCTTTCCCCGGTACGCCTATGATGGCCCTCACCGGTACGCCCCTTTGGGCCTTCCTCGGCACGGCCTTCATGGCCTTCACCGCCATACCCTTGGCCCCCTTGGCCCGGCACACTTGCCCTTCCTTCTTGCCCGATGCATCCCCCCTCAGCCAGTCCTAGAGTAGCCTTCCACTCGCCGTTCCCTCCGAGTTTTCTGAGGTTTATAAAAGTGTTGCCGCTCTCGGGTGCCCACCTCCAGTTGTCGGGTTCCGCCACTCCATGTGGGCGCGTTCCCTGTATCTCCCTTACGTCCCGGGTTAAGGGGAGATGCTGCCGAATTTTCGTTAGAAACTATAACACTTTAAAAGACAAAAAAGACAGCAACAAACAAACGAAAAGACGACGCTAAAACACTTCAACCGAGGCAAGAGAACCGTAATCAATATGAAGAGAACCGAATCAAACAACTAAACAACTTGAACATCCGCTCTCACAAGAGAAAGAACGAAAGTTAATCAAGAGAAGAAAATAAGAAACCCAAGCAAACTTAATGAAACCAAGAGAGAAGAGGAAAAGACATAAGAGCGAGAGGGAGAGTGGGCCTTCACCGGTACACCCCTGGCCAGCCCGTCGCCGACACGCCTGCCTGGCTGCCTTCCCCGGCACGCTCATTTCCTTCCTTCGCCGGCACGCATGGCCAGGCCTTCGCCGGCACACCTGCCTTGGTGCCTTCCCCGGCGCACCTTGCTTGGCCCTCGCCGGCACACCCATCACGGCCCCTGCGCCTCTTCGCCGACACACCCTTCATGGCCGCTCAGCGGCACGCTCCACGGCGCCCCTCAGCGGTACACTCTCCCTTGGCCCAGCGGTACACCAGAAATAATGACAACAATAAAGATAATAAGCTAAAAGAAAACGTAATAAATAAACAAATAATAATAATAAAAAATAATAATGACAATAACAGCAAACTCAAAGGAAGAGGGAGAAATAATAACAAACAATAATGATAATAACAACAATAAACAATAACAAATTCAAAAGAAAATGAATAAGTAAATAAGAATAATAAAGAAATAAATAATAATAATAAGGTTAAAAATAATAATAATAGTAAATAGATAAATGAACGATAACAAAAATAAATAAATAATAATAACAAACTTAACAAAAAATGACAAGTAAATGAATGATAACAAAACGAACAAAATAATAACAAACCTAATGTTAACCATAATAAACGAATCAATCACAAGAAAAATGAATAAATGGTAATAAAGAACCCACCCAAATATATCTATAAATCTACAAATTAACGAATAATAATGATAAAATTTTAAATAACAATAAAATAATGTAATCCACGTGGCAGCCCCGTCTCTCCCGTGACCCGGTGCCGAAGGAACAACAATGCCGCCCTGGCGGGCTGGGCCTGAGTCTTGGGAATTATCCCGAAATGGCCATGAGCCGACCTCGCCTCGGGCTAACATTCCGATTAAACCGGACTCATTTCTCCGACCGGATCCTTTCCGAGCCGCTACTAAAATTGCCGCACGTTCGGCAGACATTTGAACGGATTCCCCTTGATTCCCGCCGCGTTTCTATTACGGACCTGCGTTCGAACATGGAAAGGCCCGCGAGCGACCTGCATAGCCGGGGGCTCCTACCCCGATATGGTTGTGAGCCGGCATTGCTCCGGGCCAATAGCTCATCAATTCCGGATTTGTTCCAACGGGATTCGCTCCCGCTCTTTCATTGAAATTGCCGTAAACTCGGCACACATTTGTACGGGGCTGTTTCCGCCCGCGTCGCACTTTCGATATGGGCCCCTGCCCGAACATGAAAAGGTCCGCAAGCGACCGACAGAAATGGAATGGAACAAGATGGCCATGGCCACCCCCGGACTCCTTCTGTGGGAATATGAATAAGACCTCCATGGGCCATAGTTGGACCTCGGGCCCGCCCCGATCATGGTCATCGTCTGGCTCATATCCTCGGTCTATAGCCCGCTCCTTTCGAACGCGTTTTGGTTTTGAAATCCAGTCCCGGGACTCTCCCCCGTTGCCCCCGGGCACCGGGAATATTAATGATGCTCACGCAAGCCCTGTTCGGACCACGGGAGGCGCCCCCAATATGGTCCTGACCCGATCTTGCACTGGGCCAATAGGTTCTCCAGTTTCCGGCTACAATAACCGAGATTCAACCGAATGTTTTCAGTGTCTCGGAATAATATACTTGCCGTATCCCAGCATGCATATGCTCCAGGTCCTCCCGCGACGATTACAATATTCTCAAGCTGGACTCCCGTCCGAATATTAAACGGTCTCCCGAACGACCGGCATGTTTTGAACGCCCGCTTCTCCGGGACACAGGGCTCTTCAGCCAATTCAAGGGATACTCCCGCGCCACCCTTTGGCACCGGAAATATTAATGACGCTCATGCAAGTCTTGTTACGACCGTGGGGGGCCCACCGTAGTATGGTCGCAGCCTGCTCTTGCACCGGGCCAACAGGTTCACCGGTTTCCGACCGCTCTAACCAAGGTTCAACCGAACGTCTTTCGTTCTCCCGAACAATAAACTTGCCGTACCTTGGCATACACACGCTCCGGTCTTCCCGCGACGATCGCGCTTTTCCCGAGACGGACACTCGTCCGAACATTAAATGGTCAGCACATGACCGACATGATCTCAAGTGGTTTTCTTCTCGCCCTTGCACGAGGACTTCGATACCCCCTAATAGACCTTTTATACAATCAATCTCTCGGCCATGAGGCCCTGAATCTCGGCGATTAATCAAGGGTGTTCCCTCGTATGGGGGATGTAAATGACGTCGTGACCTTTACGGCGCGGCGGGTTTTGGTCCCGACACGACCCACACAATCGTCTGACGAAGTCAGATCGAGCGCACCATGGGCTCTTCGGAGCCCGAATAAATTGTCACCTCGGTGACTGGCACGCCCACGCACTTAATAAACCAACCAACGAATAAAATAAACTGTTAAACAAAAAGTGCGTCCACAGTTCTTCCCTTGGCCGAGGAGGAGTCAGTACCAACGGGGCCGAGGGGCTACCTGCCTCTTTGGCCTGCTGGGACTCGCGGGGGCATGACTGTTTTCCCCTCTGAGTCGTAAGAAATTCAATAAATGAAGGGGCGGCCTGGCCGACCGGTTCTCCGGGGTAGAGACCTAAGGGAGGGGGAATCTCCATGCCTTGGACCCTAGGCTCGACGATGTGATACGGTTGTTCTCCCCTGAACAGGATGTTGTGGTTGGCCTGAGGAGGATGTCCCCACTTCCTTCCCGACCTGGTGGCATGTTGGGAGGTGGATGCTTCAGCTTGATTCACCTCTGACGGCTCGACGGGCACTTCTTGCTCTTCCTCTCTCAGGGAGAGGGTTGTGTCAAATAATGTTGAGAGGGTGTTGGAAGAAAGGACAACCCCACTCTTCTTCTTGTTTCTAGGTCTTCTCTTCTTCTTTTTCTTCTTCTCTTCAGTGGCTGGCAACTGCTCTTGGGGAAGCTCACCCCACAAGAGAGGCTCTGCTTTCGTCTCGGCTTCCGCTTCTCGAGCTAGTTCGAGTGACTCGAACTCCTTCCAAGGGACATACTCCTTCAACTCCACAGGCTGGATCTCGGGCTGCTCATAATCTTCAAGCCCATCAATAATAGCATGGAGTCTTTCAACCGCAAGGCTAGTTTCCTTGTGCACTCGCATCGGGATGTGTTTCTTCCTGTTGTGAGTGGGCCGTCTCATAACGAGCCGGGGGGCTGTGTCATGCAAGACTGGTATCACTGGTGGCGGTGGCGGCCGGGGTGTAACGCCCCTTATGTGAGCTTCCGGAGTGGGCCGGGGAGCTTGTCTTCTTCTTCTGTTCTTCGTCGGCGCGGCTTGCCAACCTCCTTAGTCTTGAGCTGGCGCCATGACGAAGGCTTGATAAGTAGCCTGTGTACTGGCCTCCGCCCATTCTTCAGGCAGCTACTGGTATAAAGATACCATGTTGACAGTGGTGCCGATGTTCGGCATCTCGTGCGGTTGCGGAGGATCCACTCTGAGCTCCCCCATGTCCAGCTCTCCCTTCTTGATCAAGGACTCAATGACGTCCTTGAAGATGTAACAATCCTCAATGATATGCCCAAGCATCTGATGGTATGGGCAAAAGCGAGGATCATTCTTCTTCTTCAAGTCACCAGGCCTCTTCGGATCTGGTAATGTGATCTTGTTGTACCTGGTGGCCCATTCAAACAGGACCTGGGCTTTATCTCTAGGAAAAGAATACAATTTATTCCTCATCTTCTCCCGCAGGGAGGGACCTTCCCGCCGTTCAGTGGACCTGGGTAGAGGAGGGTCGGCTGTCTCTTTGGCTTTCTCTCTTTGCTTCTCGAAAGCTTCGAAGTCCAGTGTGTGAACTTCTGGCGGTATTGGTCTTTTCTCGACCTGTCTGGCCCTCTGGCTTGCTGTAGCTAGAGCGGAAGAGTATCAAGCAAGGAATGCCTCGATCTCTGCCACTATATTATTCAGATGGTCAAATGACCTTACCTCAGCACCGATCATCCTCTCAAGGATTTCCTTCTTCAGATTCTGTTTACAGATCTGCACTGTGTCCTCCTGATGTGGGGGACGTTTGCACCTCATGTTGAGGTTCCTCTACCTCTTTATATAGTCGAGTGCCAACTCATCATTTCTCTGTCTTGTGGCATAAAGCTCTGCCACGGTTACCTCCCGCTCAGCTATGTAGAACCTTTCCTTGAATTTCTTCTACATATCGGGCCAGTCTACGATGGACCCGGCGGGCAAGCTCGAGTACCACTCGAAAGCGAGCCCGGTAAGTGTCGAGCCGAAGAACTTGAGAAGATAAGCTTCATCCGCGGCTAGATCCCCCATAACATTAACATAATAGGCAATGTGCTCCCTGGGAGACCCTTGCCCATTAAATTTCTCAGACTTCGGCGGCTTGGTGATGCCGACCGGTAGCCTCTTGGCAGCATAGTGTGCCGAGTAAGGTACCCGGTATACGTCGAATGGCGTGTGATCACCATCGCTCCTCTCTGCCAACTTCATGTCTATCATTTGTTCGAGCATTAGTCTGCTCACCATTGCCGGGTCAACCGGGTTTGGATAGAAATGGGCCGGTTGCGCTAGCGGCGTTGTTAACACTGTCGCCTAAGGTGCAATAGTGGACCCTTGGAATGGCAAGTTCGGTGGCGGGGCCGGTGTGACATGTTGTGGCTGATGCAGGGGTACGCCACCAGTGTAGGTAGGTATTAGGGGAGACACCGTCGCCTGCGGAGAAGCTTCCGAGGCCTGACCGTTGCCCCCAGGGGTCTTTGGCAATGCTTCAGTCTGCCCGGATGTCGAGGGCTGAGCAGCTCTTTCAGTCAATTGCTTCCTTAACAATTCGATCTCTCGTTGATACTGCTGCATCATATGCAATACCGCGGGGTCGTTCATGGAAAGGCTAGGGGTGTCTCCTCCTTCTTCGATCGGCGCCTCTTTGGATGAAGTGGATGGTCCTCCCGCAGTGCCTTCTGTAATAACATTGGCAGCCAAGGACATTGAAGGTTTCTCATAGTTAGCTCCTCCAGTGTGGACTTGTGTCTGCTCAATTGCTGCTTTCCCTCTTCTGGTAAGAGGTCCTGGCCTTGTGGCAAGCCTGGACATTTCTTTGGGCTCGGTTGGTAGAGCCCCGTATCGACCAGATACCCCTGCCATGTTGCAGGTATAGACCCTCAGGTCTCTGCCTCTTCTTGCCGTTCTTCTCGACGGCTTACCTCGGAAGACCAATCTATCAAAGACCGATCTCCGCGGCTTCACTTCTTCCCTCAGCGGGGACTGATAGCGCTGCTCAGAGCAGTTTCTCGACTCGGCGATGGGCACCGACCGGGTCTCTTCTTCTTCAAAGGCGGAGGCTACTGCCCCCAGTAATCTCTGGCGACTCAGGGGAGTGCTCCCCGGGCCCAGCAAGTAGTTCCTCATGGATTGCTCCACTCCTTCCCAGTCTTGATCAGGAGGAGAAGCTGGTGATGTCACCCTGTTGGCAGCAACGGGCATGTGGGTTGCAGGCTCCACACGGGCAGCCTGATAGTGACGTCGGTAGTGTCGACGGTGGATGTTCTCCGGTGGGGCCTGTGTAGTTAATGCCGGCTGGCGGACGGGGGCCGATGTCCTGACCCGATCTCCTTGTTGTGCCCTTGCCGGGCGGAAGGTGCTGGGCCTCGCCTGGGCTGGTAAGGTGAACCGGGCCCCCTTGGGAACCCAAACTTGCTTACATTTGGTGGGCCTAGAGGCCGACTGATGCTGCAGCGCTGGGGCCTGAATGGCAGGCGTCATCCTGCCCTTCATCTTCTCCAGTGCCTGAAAAGAGTTGCGCACTGGTACGGCGGGTACAATGCGATCCGGGATCACCTCGGAACGTTGCCCGGTAAGATGCACCCGGCAGTCCCGATGACAGCAGACTTGCTGGTGCTGGAGAACCGGCCTCGGGGTGATGTCGTGGCGTGGCTCCTCCGGAGCCTCCTCTGGTGAGAGGCCGACCCCTGGCGAGATGGGCCGGCAGTTTGGTACACATGGTGCACGTTGCAGCTCAGCGTCCTGGTCGGGACGGTCTTGGAAGTCTCGGCCACTGATCGGCCGGCAGCAGCTTTGGCGACGCCTGGATGGGAGCGTTGCTTTCAGTCATGTCAGACGCTTCCACATCCAGCAGGTTCGTGAAGGCTACCCCGAGGAAGTTGGGGAAGCGTACCACGGGAGGGAAGCTCCCAAAGCTGAGGGGGACGACCAAGTAGCCGTTCCGAACATGGCTCTCGACGGCCTGTTGACAGAATGTGGGGGCCATCCTGGTGTCCGAAATGCAAATCTGCATTTGCAAACCGTACAATTAGTATTACAAGAAAGGGGCCGTAGGGCCCTTAGTCCCGACAAAGAGACGAAGGGTGATTTCGGTCCCACCGGGCGTGCCAGACTTGTGGACGCACTGAAAATTTCGGAAAGAATCGGTTCGTTTGTTGATCGGGGTTCATTCGTTTATTTAGTGCGAGGGCGTGCCAATCACAAAGTGACGATTTATTCGGGCTTCATGGAAGCCCATGGTGCGCGCGATCTGACTAATCAGACAATTGTGTGGTTCGTGTCGGGACCAAAACCCGCCGTGCCGTAAAGGCCACGGCATTATTTACATCCCCCATATGGGGGAACACCCTTGATTGATCGCCGGGAATAAGGGCCCTACGGCCTGAAATTCATGGTAATAAAGCGAGAACAAAGATCTCGGGTCACGTTCAAACGAACCCGCGTTGGGACGTAAAATGTTCATAGATACGTATGTGTTGGTCACTCATGGACCATTTCATTTTCGGACGGAAGTCCGCATTTGTAGCGTTGAAGACGACGATAAAACCGTACGGATGTCTGCCGTAGGTACGGCAAGTTTAATGCGGATGCGGGATCGGATCCCGGAAGAAGTGGGTCAAGCTGATGGACTATCGGCCCAAGAGGTGTACAGATAATGACCATGTCGGGGATTCCGAGGTCCACGTCCGATACCATGGAGCATCATTGCTTTTCTCTTCACGCACAGTCCGGGGAAGCGAGTTGTTAAATGTGAAACCCGAACTTGCCAGCGTGCACCCTCGCACGCGGATCGACCTGCGTGGTCAGGTCGCGGGGTTCGACCTGCCCGGTCAGGTCACAGGGGTCAAGGGGGCAGCGCCCCCGGAACAAAATTTGGATTCTAGTGGGGGGTATGCTGTTATCATTGTTCCGATTCTCAGAAGCGTGGCTTGTATTCCTATTATTCTCCTCATTCTGTTTATTGATTTAGGCGTTTCTCTTGTTTCATTCTTTAGTTTAAAGCATTTCTCTCTTATTTAGTTGATTGCTTTTACCTCTCTTTCTCCCCCCCCTTTTTTTACATGTATGAGTCACACCGGATTAAGAGAGAGACCAGGGGGCGCGTCGGTTAAGGCCGCGCCGTTTTAGGATTGAAACAAAGGGAATAATGGCCATGCCGGAATGGGTGTTGTAACAATAGGAGGCAGATGGCGCACCGGAATTGGAGCAAGTGTAAGGGGGCACGCCAGATTAACATGGCACAAAGGGGCCGCGCCATTTTAAGGTCCCACAAGGAGCAAGAGAGGAGGAGGGCGCGCCGTTTCACACGGCACCGGATTAAGTGGAGTGTAAGGGTAAGGCAATGGAGCGCGCCGTTTTTGGGGTGGAAAAGGAAGGAACAAGGGGTTAAATCGGCGCGCCGTGTATGTGGTTTGGAATGGAAATGGGCGCGCCATTTTAGGATCTGAAGGGGGAGGGCGCGCCGTTTTAGCATTCAAAGAAGGAAATGGGGGCTTTTGTGAGGAGGTTTAAAATGGCGCGGTGGAACAGTGGCCGCGCCGCTTTAACTCGCGCTGGAATAGCTATATGGGGTTGTTTCAAAGCTCTATTTACTGCGTTTTCTTTTTCTTTCACCCGTAGGTTGGTTGAATGGTTCGTTTGTTCATCTGACTGATGGATTAAGTTGTTGAAAGGGGGGGGTTTAGTCATTTTCGTTGTTTATTAAGATGAATCGGCATGAATGTTCAAGTGTTTTATTCGGGGAGTTTGTTCACATAAGCTTACTGTGTATTAGTTTGAAGGTTGAGTTTGTTCTCTAGAGGGTGATTTCTTCATTTGTTCTCACGGGTTCTTAGCCCCTGGCGAAAATCGGACAGCACCTCCCCCGGACTGAGGCTTGCCGGAGAGAAGCGAAGGCCACCAAATGGATTTCTCCGGGATGACCCTAAAAAATGCGGAACGGCCTCACGGCGGTCCGTTAGCCCAAGTGTGAGTGTGGAACGCTCGAGGGCCACCCTACGAGAGCGACCACGACTCACGGGCGATGATATTTGAAGCAGGACAAATGTTTGCCACAGTAGGGCAAGAAGTATTCATCCGTCGAGTGGGTTACCTTGAGGGTCATGCCATGGAGCGGCAGACCTCAAAGACCCCCGGATGATCGGAGAGTGAGAATGGGAAGCAAGGATCGGAGCGACGGAGACTGAGCTTGCAAAAAAAAGGTTTTCCTTTATTCATCCACACAAATTGGGGAAGGAGTCTTGATACAGAGAAGAGGTAAACTAAAGCATTACAAAAAAAAGGAAAATACATTCGACGGAGAGAGAGAACAGCATTAGACGGAGGAGAGAGAGAGAACATGCTTCTCCCTCTCAGAACCACCCCTCACCCTCACTCCCCTCTCTTCACTTCATCTCACCTCTCCGACATGAGGAAGCAGCTTCTTTTCTCTTCGGCGGACTCTTCCTCTCAGAAGATCTCACCTCTCTTTCCCTTCCTTCTCCCGTTGCACACTGTCCAGCCGAGAGAGAGAGCCAGCCTCTTCCTCTTGTTTTCATAGTAATGCCCCTTTTTATAGAATGGCTCGCCTGGGAGGTTCCTGCCACTTCCACCTCGTCCGCGATGAAGCTCGGAGTTGACATGGTGCGATGGACGACGCTGGTTCACGCCGTACGCTGCTGTTCGTCCGAGGATGAGATGGTCGCAGGTCCGCAGGGGTTGCTTCACCGCTGCCGCTCCTGTGCTGTCGAACGGAGGCAGAGACAGAGCGTCGGGCAATGAATGTCCCCTGCGCATCACATTTATGCCGAACAAAGTATCGTGCCAGAGATGGGATAGAATGAGGTTAAAACGGCACGGTGGAACAGTGCCCACGCCGATTTAAACCCAAGTGCAATTGGCACGCCGGTTTAGCTTTTAGGCAAGTGTGGTGCCGTTTTAAGCATCAAAGGGGGATGGCCCCTTCAACCAGGAGCGTGCCGGATAACCAAAGCAAGGAGGGGCGCACCGTTTTAATGCAATACAAGGGGCGCGTGCCGATTAAGGGCCTTGTCGCACCGTTTTAAGCACCGAATGAATTCTTTTCGAAGTCGCGGCTACTTATACGAACGTTGGCGTCCCCGGAATGTTTTAGTTGCGATGCATGGCTTCCGCAATTTTTCGTTCGCAACTTATGGGGCTTGGTCCAAGGCTTTGCGTGACTTCCGGCATATGCCGAGACTATGTCGGAGTTCCTGGATTTTCTTTGATTCAGCTCTCGACACGGCCGGTCGGAGAGTTGTGGCCGTATCTTCTGCCCGGGGGCTTACTTAACGGATGGCGGACCACCAAGTGAGTTCTCGTCCTGGTTTGGCGAGGTATGGGTTTGTTCGGCCCTCTCGTCTTCGACTTGCGCTTGAACGCGTAGACGCGAGTGTCGTATGATCATCATCATCATCATCATTTTTTGACGTCCACAAGGGTCACTACAGAGTAGACTATCAAGTCAATGGAAAACATCGTCATCATCCGACAACGTATGGGGACCGCCCCACGTACCAGCACCGTCGCACGGTGACCACGGTCGGAACAGAAACGGGGTTGCAAACCACCCGGGGCAACCCAAAGCCTGACGGTCGACCCTAGACGCGTCACAGGCTCTGACGGTCTAGGCAGGACCGTCACAATCACCTGACGGCCCAACGCAGTGGCGTCACACGCTCGGTGCAAAACAGGGCGTAACGCCCCTACCATGGTGCGTTACAGTCTGTGATGCGCCTACCCTGGTCCGTCGCAAGACAACAGAGAACAGCTGTGACGCGTGCCCCTTGGTGCGTCACAGCATGTAACGGACCAACCCTGGTGTGTCACAACGTGCGGATGTGGTGCGGACACCCGAGCAGTTGAGCGGCGCGATACGCCGAGCCACCGGTACCGCACACGGAGCACGACTCGAGCCACCTCAGCATCTAGTTTGCTCGGAGACAGCTTGGAGATGCCCCCTTGAGTCCCGGCATTTATCCTATTTAGTTAGACTTTATGTGTGTGTAATTTGTGTTTATTTCATTGTATGCGGTTTGCTATTTTGATTGTAAGAGGGGCTTATGTGCAATTTGGACCCCGTGGGCCCCACGGGCCCCCCAGGCCCCATCCCATTGAGCCACCTCAGCCAAGGGCCCCATTTGGGGTCAGTCAACATGTCAAATGGAGGCTTCTAGATGGGTGGGCCAAGTGGGGGACAAGTGGCTTGGAAAGTCCACATTTTGGCCACCCACCCCACCTACCAAGTCAAGCCACTCTCCTTGGTCCAAGGGCCGCCCCCCTCCCCTTATTTTTTTATTTATTTTGTGTGTGTGTGTCACATGCCATCCCAGCCCTTCATCTCCCACCCCTAGATCCTACGGTTGTGGATGGATGTGAGATGTAACCTATTTAAGCTTGTATTTTTCATTTTGGAGAATTAATGCCATAAGAATTGTGAAAAAGCTTGAAGCTCCAGCCTTGGTGCGCCCCCTCCTCCTCTCCCTCTTCCCCTTGAAGCTGTGAAGGCTTCCTTCTGGTGGTGAGACTCCACCCTATCAGTTCCGGTCGCCGCCGCCGCCGCCACGAGTCGCCACCGCACCGCCATCGCCATCAACGGAGTTCTGCCCGCGCAGTACCACAGAAGCTTCCACAAATTTTGTTATCTCAGCCACGAGCTCAGATAGATCTGGAAATTTTAGTGGATGTTCCAGAGGTGTCAAAGACATCCCACAAATTTTGGTTTGCCATTCAGATCTCATTTAATATTTTTTGGTTTTCGTCCACTCTTCCATTTCGGTTCTGCCAGAGTTCTATCTAGATTCATCCCCGCCCTGAGTTTCATGTCTTAGGTCCACTTTTTGATTTATGTTGGTTCGGCTAATTTTATTGGAGATTCCACCCATCCATCCCTTCATCCACAATTTTTCTCAATTTTTGATTCGCCCATCTCATATTTTCTAAAAATCATTCTCAGACCCATCTACAGTTCTGTCCACCTGTTCCCAGATCCGACCACCAGTCACCCCACAAATCATAGTAAATCACCACCACCTCCAAATCAAATTTCAAAAATAGTCCCAGTTCCGTGGTTTGATACCCTACAACTTTTAAGAATAGTTCAAGAGCTGAATCGGAGGTTTACTGGGCGGTCAATGGTGGTTCTCAGACAAGTGCCCTACAGATCTAAGATTTCGGTTACTGTACAACAGGGGCTTGTAAATTCAATAAAGTTCTGATCCGACTAGATCCAGCGGATCTCTCTAGGTCTAGATCGAAGCCTTTGAAGAGAGCTTTCCAACGATAGCTCATGCGTCCCGATCCGACGTCAGGATTGCTCGCAGCGGCCGTTTTCGCCGGAGCGCGAGTCGGAAGACAGCAACCAAAATCCGTGGACAGCTAGTTCATCAATTGGGAATCGGGACCGATCGACCCCCGATCGGTGTTCCCGGCCGACCGCCATCCGTGGAGGCGCGCCACCAGGGGTCCCCATCACAATGGGTCCCACCCCCGCAGATCCGGACGACAGCGCCGTCCGTGGGCCCCGCGGGCCCGCAGAACCCGCCGTTCGAAAAGTACGAAAACGCGGAGTTCGGCACCGCCGGGCGACATCAAGATGCTGCCCGTCAACCCGAGTTGCGTGATTCCCGAGCTCCACATGTGACCTTTTACCTCCCTACGTGGAGTGGGTCAAATCTTTGTATTGCTGTGATATTGTTTAACCGGGAGTCCGTAATTCGGCCGGGGTTATCTTCGCCACGCCGGGTGCGTGGAGGTAAAGGTCTTAACTCCTTGGCATTACATTGCTTAGCTAGTATACGGTCTTAGGCCGCTGCCGAGAGCGTAGGTACTAGCCCGTGTGTCCATGTCATCGCTGTGAGAGTGAGTGTGACTCGTCCCGTGACTCGATCCGAGTCCGGAAGTTGAGTCGGACTACCCTTGACCTCCGTCGGTTCCTTTACCGCGCACGGTCCGCGCTTTCCCTCGCTTGGGACGACGAGTGAGCTTCCACTTCTGTTAGCGACGTTTTGCCACTAGGAGCTCGTAGTGTCTGGCTTAGTGTCTCCCTGGTGGGTGCTATTGGTCGCATCTTCATCTAGAGTCCGAGGGTGGCACCTAGTAGTGTCGTCTCTCGTGTCCGTCCCGCATCAGTATGGTATCAAAGCGAGTCAAGTCTAGGGTAGTCTTTGCATATGTCTTGCATGCATCATGGTCTAAGTCGAGTCTAGGACCATCATTATTTTCAAAACAAAAAAAAAAGAGTGTGTTTTAAATTATATTTGCACCCTTTATTCGGTATCTTAAAAGGTGTTGTCCGAACGTTAGGCTACGCCTACCGGGAGGTCGCACACTTGCGGGAGTGATCTTCGGATCGATTAACTCCGTCCCGTACCGGATATTGGTTTAGGTCTAAGTGCATCATTTAGTGTGTGTTTGCATTAGTCAGTCTATTCTAGGTCGTGTGTCAGTGGCATGCCCACCCGTCGAGGTACCCTATACTCGCCACCACCACCTATGGCGGACTCCCGAGCCCGTAGCTCCGATGAGTCCTCGACGGCCGAGATGTTCAGAGCCATTATGGAACGTCTTGACACGCGTATGGATGGTCTTAGTACGCGTATGGATGGCATAGGAACGCGTCTAGAAGGGCGGATGAAAGCCCTCGAGGATCGGGCCGAGTCTTCGGATCAGTCCATCCAGGGTCTAGTTGGGAGAATTTCCGTCCTAGAGAGAGGCCCAGTAGCGGCGCAACCCGCGCCGACGAATGGCCAACAAGAGCCGGTGCAGCAACCCGCTGTGCAAAGGGCTCAAGTGGAGAATGTTGGGGTTCAACAGGTGCATGTGGTGGATGATTATGCATCTGATAATGATCAAGGGGGTAACGGTCGTCGTCATCAACGATAGAATCGTGATGACGAGGAGGACGACCGCATTCTTAGGGGCGTGCGTGCGAACCCTCCCACTTTTAGCGGGTCCTTGGACCCTAAGGTGTATTTAGATTGGGAGGCCGGCATGGACCGGTACTTCGAGTGGTTTGAGATGATGGACCACCGAAGAGTCCGATACGCAAAGATGAAGCTGCAAGGGCAGGCCCAAACTTATTGGATCAATGTGGAGAGCCTGCTCAACCAGCGACGTCAACCCCAAATCGGTACTTGGGATGATATGAAAATCAAATTGAGGGAGAAGTACCTTCCCGCCTCATATCGCCAGCGTCTTATAGACAAGTGGCAAAGCATCTCCCAAGGGAACCGATCTGTTACCGAGTACACCGCCGAGTTCGATGAGTATTACTTGCGGTGCGGGGTCACGGAAGAGAGCACCATGACGATATCCCGCTTTCGGAGAGGTCTACGGCTCAATTATCAATATGAATTCTTTCGCCGCAACGTGACCACTTTGGAGCAGGCGTATCAGATTGCTCTCGAATTGGAGTAGTTCGAGGCCGAGTTCGAGTCACCCCACCGGTTGGGCTCTTTTCCCCTTCATAGTGTCGAGCCCCGCGGCTCATCTGGTACGTATCCGAGGGCCCCCACGACTCGACCTCAGGAGCCCGCTCGCCCCGAGCCCTTTGCTCCTAGGCCCCGTCCTCCACCCCCGAGGGACCTTCCTCGTCCCCAGCATCTTACGGCCCCACCCACAGCCCGTCCACCGGCACCCGCACCTCCTGCACGTCCTTTGTTGCCTACGCCTCCTATCCGTCGGGAGGATAAAGGTAAAGGACCTATGATTGGGGAGCCTAGTGGATCACGGCAGCAGTGTTATCGCTGCAATGGGTTTGGCCATTTCGCCAACCAGTGTCCCACCCGCCCATCTCTTCACATTGGGGACACACAAGCCGAGGATACCACCCCTACGGGCCTCGAGTTAGTCAGCTATGAGGCCGATGAAGAGCTAGCTGACGAGTACTATGAGATGGGAGGTGAGGCCCAGGATGCCCAGCATTCGGACGATACCCATGTGGGGGTCGTCAGATGTATCCTCACCCAGCCACAGGTCAGTGATGACTAGCGACGAACTACTATCCTTCATGTATTCTGTAGGCTGGGAAAGTAAATTTGCAAGGTGGTCATCGATAGTGGGAGTTGTATCAATGCAATCTCCACAAACGCTGTCACTCATCTTGGTCTCACACCCGTAGACCACCCTTGCCCCTATCAGGTATCATGGGTGGATACCACTTCCATTTCGGTCAGGCTGCGGTGCTTGGTCCCGTTGCAGCTCCACTCCTACCATGACGAGATCTGGCGTGATGTTCTCCCCACGGAAGTGGGCAGTATCATTCTTGGTAGGCCGTGGTTATTTGATCGGGATGCCACGCTCCATGGCTGGTCGAACACCTGTACCTTCGACCACGCAGGCCAGCGGGTCACCCTCCAACCCGTTCGGCCCAGGAGCCCATCAGTCAGGGGTCCTACTGGCCCTAGTACTCCGAAGCCTTCCGTCCCCAGGCCTAGTACCCCATCCCCAGCTCGGGCTATGACCGTTACCTCTGGCCCAGGAGAGCCCTCGACGAGGAGATTAATGATGATTAGCTCCCGGGAGATGGAGCAGGAGCTTAGTCAGGGCTGTCCGGTGTTTGCCATTACGGTCCGAGAGGTGGAGCGGGACTCCGAGGGTGAGCTCCCACCCGAGGTTGTTCCCATTCTGCAGGAGTATGCTGATGTCTTTCCCGATGAGCTTCCCGAGGGACTCCCACCTATGCGGGACATTCAGCATGCCATCGACCTTGTTCCGGGCTCTTCTTTGCCCAACCTTCCTCATTATCGCATGGGTCCCACGGAGCATGCCGAGCTTAAACGACAGGTCGATGAGTTAGTGCAGAGAGGGTCTGTTCGGGACAGCATGAGTCCATGTGCTGTACCCGCATTACTCGCCCCGAAGAAGGATGGCACGTGGAGAATGTGCATTGATAGTCGTGCCATCAACAAAATCACCGTGAAGTACAGGTTCCCTATTCCCCGCCTTGATGACATGCTGGACATGATGGCAGGTGCCACTATCTTTTCGAAGATCGATCTTAAGAGTGGCTACCATCAGGTGAGGATTAGGCCAGGTGATGAGTGGAAGACCGCATTTAAGACCAAGGACGGTCTATATGAGTGGTTGGTCATGCCTTTTGGGTTGACCAATGCCCCTAGCACTTTCATGCGGCTCATGACTCAGGTCCTTCGACCTTTCATTGGAGTCTTTGTAGTGGTGTATTTTGATGATATCCTTATCTATAGTCGCACCACAGGGGACCACTTAGACCACCTTCGGCAGGTCTGTCTACTTCTTCGGCGAGAGCAACTGTTTGCGAACCCACAGAAGTGTGCCTTCATGACACCTCAGCTTACCTTCTTGGGTTTCATTGTGTCTAGTACTGGGGTCTCCGCCGATCTGGAGAAGGTCCGGGCCATTGTTGAGTGGCCGGAACCCCGTACGGTTCATGATGTCCACAGCTTTCATGGCCTTGCGACGTTCTACCGTCGCTTCATCCGCGGATTTAGCTCCGTCACCGCCCTGATCACGGATTGCATCCGGAAGGGCACATTTGTATGGACGAAGGCCACATCTGTCGCCTTCAAGGACATCAAGGAGCGCATGACCCAGACACCTATCCTTCGATTGCCTGATTTCTCGAAGGTGTTTGAGGTCTCTTGTGATGCGTCGGGTGTTGGGATTGGAGGAGTTTTGAGTCAGGAGTCCCACCCGATCGCATATTTCAGTGAGAAGCTGAATGACGCGAAACTGCGATATTCCACGTATGATAAAGAATTCTACGCAGTTGTCCAGGCTCTTAGGCATTGGAGGCACTATCTTTTACATCAGGAGTTTGTCCTATACTCCGACCACGAGGTATTGAGGTACCTCCATTCGCAAAAGAAGCTTAACTCGCGTCATAGTCGTTGGGTCGAGTATCTCCAGCAGTTCACCTTTGTGCTGAAACATAAGGCTGGAGTGGAGAACAAGGTGGCTGATGCCTTGAGTCGGCGAGCATGTTTGCTTACCACCATGAGTGCCGAGGTCATAGGGTTAGAGAAGATGAAGGAGGCCTATGTTGATTGTCCTGACTTCGGTCAGACTTTTACCACTCTCCAGGCCGGACCCTCGAGAGACCTTGATGAGTATGTGCTTCAGGAGGGTTACCTCTTTCGAGGTAGCAGGCTGTGTGTTCCCCAAACTTCGGTTCGAGATTTCTTAGTGTGGGAACTACATGCGGGAGGTCTAGCCGGCCACTTTGGTCGGAACAAGACTATTGAGGCAGTGGAGCATCGATTTTATTGGCCAAGCTTGAAGCGCGATGTTGCTAACATCGTGGCTCAGTGCCGTACATGTGCTACGGCCAAGATGAAGAAGCAAAGCTCGGGCCTTTATACGCCTCTACCCGTGCTTGATGCCCCGTGGCAGGATGTTAGTATGGACTTTATTTTGGGATTGCCACGTACCGCCAGGAAGCATGATTCGGTCTATGTGGTGGTTGACCGTTTCTCGAAGATGGCCCTCTTTATCCCTTGCTCGAAGACTTCGGATGCTTCTAGGGTAGCCCGCCTATTCCTTACTCATGTGGTGTGCAAGTTCGGGTTGCCTCGCACTATAGTGTCTGACCGTGATGTTAGATTCACTTCCTACTTTTGGAAGACACTATGGCATATGATGGGTACTCACCTCAAGTTTTCCACTGCATATCATCCCCAGACAGACGATCAGACTGAGATGGTCAATAGGAGTCTGGGAGATCTTTTGAGGTGTCTAGTTAAGGACCGCATTGGGGATTGGGATCTCATTTTACCTATGGCTGAGTTTGCATACAATGATTCGGTGAATAGGTCTACCGGCATGAGTCCATTTGAGATTGTCACAGGTCGTAGGCCTAGGAAACCCGTTGACCTTGTCCCCATGCCTATCCATGCTAGAGTGTCGGAGTCGGCCGAGTCGTTTGCTAGGCATGTTAGGAGTTTGCATGACGACATCCGTCGTCACATTGAGGCCAGCAATGCACGGTACAAGGAGTTAGCCGATGCCCACCGACACCACCGAGAGTTCCACGAGGGCGAATACGTCATGATCAGGGTAAGACCTGAACGGTTTCCCTCTGGAACCGTAAAGAAGTTGCAAGCTCGCGGAGCCGGTCCCTTTAGAGTGTTGAAACGCGTTGGATCCAATGCGTATGTTGTGGACTTGCCCGAGGAATATGGTATAAGCTCTACCTTCAATGTATCGGATCTTGTTGCATATAGGGACCCAGCGGTGATCCCTAGTGAGCCTTTTGAGCCATCTCCTCCCCTTGAGAGTGATCCCACACCTGAGCGTCCACTTCCACCTCCAGCCCCCTTTTCACGGTAGCGTGAGCATAGAGATCGTATACTGGACGAGCAAGTGACAGTTACCAGGAGTGGATCTTACCCACGCTACCTAGTGCGATGGAGAGGACGGCCCGCTACTGAGGACACATGGATCACACATGGCGAGTTACAGCAGATCGATCCGGACCTTTTGGAGTGATACAGGAGCGATGCAGACCCTTACTCGACAGGGTCGAGTTTCTCTCACCCGGGGAGAATTGGTGCGGACACCCGAGCAGTTGAGCGGCGCGATACGCCGAGCCACCGGTACCGCACACGGAGCACGACTCGAGCCACCTCAGCATCTATTTGGCTCGGAGATAGCCTGGAGACGCCCCCCTGAGTCCCGGCATTTATCCTATTTAGTTAGACTTTATGTGTGTGTAATTTGTGTTTATTTCATTGTATGCGGTTTGCTATTTTGATTGTAAGAGGGGCTTATGTGTAATTTGGACCCCGTGGGCCCCACGGGCCCCCCAGGCCCCATCCCATTGAGCCACCTCAGCCAAGGGCCCCATGTGGGGTCAGTCAACATGTCAAATGGAGGCTTCTAGATGGGTGGGCCAAGTGGGGGACAAGTGGCTTGGAAAGTCCACATTTTGGCCACCCACCCCACCTACCAAGTCAAGCCACTCTCCTTGGTCCAAGGGCCGCCCCCCTCCCCTTATTTTTTTATTTATTTTGTGTGTGTGTGTCACATGCCATCCCAGCCCTTCATCTCCCACCCCTAGATCCTACGGTTGTGGATGGATGTGAGATGTAACCTATTTAAGCTTGTATTTTTCATTTTGGAGAATTAATGCCATAAGAATTGTGAAAAAGCTTGAAGCTCCAGCCTTGGTGCGCCCCCTCCTCCTCTCCCTCTTCCCCTTGAAGCTGTGAAGGCTTCCTTCTGGTGGTGAGACTCCACTCTATCAGTTCCGGTCGCCGCCGCCGCCGCCACGAGCCGCCACCGCACCGCCATCGCCATCAACGGAGTTCTGCCCGCGCAGTACCACAGAAGCTTCCACGAATTTCTTGTCTCAGCCACGAGCTCAGATAGATCTGGGAATTTTATTGGATGTTCCAGAGGTGTCAAGGACATCCCAAAAATTTTGGTTTGCCATTCAGATCTCGTTTCATATTTTTTGATTTTCGTCCACTCTTCCATTTCGATTCTGCCAGAGTTCTGACCAGATTCATCCCCGCCCTGAGTTTCATGTCTTAGGTCCACTTTTTGATTTATGTTGGTTCGGCCAATTTTATTGGGGATTCCACCCATCCATCCCTTCATCCACAATATTTCTCAATTTTTGATTCGTCCATATCATATTTTCTAAAAATCATTCTCAGACCCATCTATAGTTCTGTCCACCTGTTCCCAGATCCGACCATCAGTCACCCCAAAAATCATCGTAAATCACCACCACCTCCAACTCAAATTCAAAAATAGTCCCCGTTCCGTGGTTTGATACCCTACAACTTTGAAGAAGAGCTCAAGATCTGAATCGGAGGTTTACTAGGCGGTCAACGGTGGTTCTCAGACAAGTGCCCTACAGCTCTGAGATTTTAGTTACTGTATAACAGGGGCTTGTAAATTCAATAAAGTTCTGATCCGACCAGATCCAGCAGATCACTCTAAGTCTAGATCGAAGCCTTTGAAGAGAGCTTTCCAACGATAGCTCATGCGTCCCGATCCGACGTCGGGATTGCTCGCAGCGGCCGTTTTCGCCTGAGCACGCGCCGGAAGACAGCAACCAAAATCCGTGGACAGGTAGTTCATCAATTGGGAATCGGGACCGATCGACCCCCGATCGGTGTTCCCGGCCGACCGCCGTCCGTGGAGGTGCGCCACTAGGGGTCCTCATCACAGTGGGTCCCACCCCCGCAGATCCGGAGGACAGCGCCGTCCGTGGGCCCCGCGGGCCCGCAGAACCCGCCGTTCGGAAAGCACGAAAACGCGGAGTTCGGCACCGCCGGGCGACATCATGATGCTGCCCGTCAACCCGAGTTGCGTGATTCCCGGGCTCCACATGTGACCTTTTACCTCCCTGCGTGGAGTGGGTCAAATCTTTGTATTGCTATGATATTGTTTAACCGGGAGTCCGTAATTCGGCCGGGGTTGTCTTCGCCACACCGGGTGCGTGGAGGTAAAAGTCTTAACTCCTTGGCATTACATTGCTTAGCTAGTATACGGTCTTAGGCCGCTGCCGAGAGCGTAGGTACTAGCCCGTGTGTCCATGTCACCGCTGTGAGAGTGAGTGTGACCCGTCCCGTGACTCGATCCGAGTCCGGAAGTTGAGTCGGACTACCCTTGACCTCCGCCGGTTCCTTAACCGCGCATGGTCCGCGCTTTCCCTAGCTTCGGACGACGAGTGAGCTTCCACTTCTGTTAGCGACGTTTTGCCACTAGGAGCTCGTAGTGTCGGGCTTAGTGTCTCCCTGGTGTGTGCTGCTGGTCGCGTCTTCATCTAGAGTCCGAGGGTGGCACCTAGTAGTGTCGTCTCCCGTGTCCGTCCCGCATCAGGATGCGTCTGCTCTAACGCACCCACATAGGGGCGTCACATGGCTGTGACGCGCCAAGCCAGGTGCGTCACATGCCTTGACCCCCAACGGTCAAAAATCAACAGTCGGCAGCCAACGGTCGAATGCCCCTGACGGTCCAGCCTAGGTGCATCACAGCACCGTGGCGGTCTATCGTGGGACCGTCACAGCCCACAGACCCCACTTGGCTGCACTCAGGGCTGTAACGCACCCATCTGGGCGCGTTACATAGTGTCACGGTCACTGGAAGGACCGTCACACCTGCCCGAGGGCGAAACGGTGGGAAACACCCAAAAAATTGGCCACGCCCCCATGTTTCCACCGGAGAGTGGGAAATCAAAGGGGAAGACCCCTGGGGACCCCTAACATGATTCTAGGCCATCAAAACACGAAATCATGCATCAAATCCATAGATCGGGCGAGCTCTCCCCAAATCATGGAAAACCCCAAACCTGCAAGGAATCCCATCTCTCGGCCTCCCCTCGGCCTACAAATCGCGGGAAAGGAAGGCTAGAGGCTAGGGAACGTCGCCCTACCTCAATTGCGTCCCGAGACGCGCCGGATCAACCACGAATCGTAAAGAATGCTCGAAAACCCTCATTCTTCCTTGAGCTCCCACGGTTCTCGTACGCCTCCACGATCACCTCACCGTCCCCGTCATCACCACGCCGTCGCCCACAGCCGTCTGCAGCCGGAGGGGCTCGCCGCAGTCTCACCGGACGAAGAAGAGAGGGAGAGAGGGCGTCGCACGGTGGGGGAGAAAAGAGGAAGAGAAGAAGAAGAAGAGGGTGGGGAAGAGAGAGAAAAAAAGGGGGGGTATTTATAGGAAAATCTGGAAAATTTGGAAAATATCAAAAAATAGAAAATTATATTTTCGCGATCCTCGGAACGCACCGATCGCAACGGTACCACTCTCGCCTAGGTGAACGGCCCGGTTCACCCGCAACGAGGTTCCGAAGGAATTACCGAAACACACACCGGTAATCGGAAAACACGTGTGGAAAAGCCGCGGAACGCTTCGGGCCTCCGAAACAACTCCGGATCGCGCCGATCCGAACACGAATGATGTCCAAAACAAAATTTCGGACACAACGGATCCGGACACTCCGAGAAATCAGATCCGAGACCCACGAAAAAAGATCCGAAAGATCCAGGATATTACAATATCTAATACTACCAACTATATTTGCATAAGGAACTTTAGCCATCAGTTCCATCTCTCTCTCTCTCTCTCTCAATCTTCAGGAAATCTGCTTCAGACAATCTCAAATGGGTTGCCAATGGAGTACTTACAACATTACAATTCTTCATGCCAATTCCTTCCAATGCCTTCTCCACGTACTTCTTATGTGATAAGTATAATTTTCAAATGCCATGGTCCCTATGAATTTTCATGCCCAAAATCTTCCTTGCTAGTCTAAGATCCTTTATCTCGAATTCACCACTCAACTGAGACTTTAAGTGATTGATTTCTGATATGTTTTTGGCAACTATCAACATGTCATCTACGTGAAACAAACCATCTGGAAGTCTTCTATGATACACACAGCTATCACAGTCACTCCTAGAGTAACTCTGAATTAACATAATAGTATCATATCTCTTGTACCAATGTCGAGGTGATTGCTTCAAGTCATACAAAGACTTCTTTAACGGGCACATATGATCTTCTTTATTAGGAACTATGAACCCCTTAGGCTGATACATATACATTTCCTCCTCCAACTCACCATGTAAGAATGTTATCTTAGCATTTAGTTGCTCCAGCTCGAGATCAAGTGAAGTAACTCTGGCAAGTAATGCACAAATGAAAGTATGTTTTACAATAGGAGAAAATACCTCATCGAAGTCAATGCCCTCTCACTGTGTAAAACCCTTCATCGCCAATCGCGCCTTGAATCTAGCATCCTCTACAATAGGGATTCTTTTCTTCTTCTTGACGATCCACTTGTACCCCACAATCTTCTGACGAGATCGTACTTTTACTAGCTCCTATGTCTTGTTCTTCCGGAGAAACTCAATCTCCTCTTACATAGCCAACTTCAACTTAGAGGACTCAAGAACATAGTTCCGCCCTCTCAATATCATCAGCAATAGATAAAGCGTGCAAAAGCCACTATGTCAGTATGACTATACTTGTTTGGTGCGCTAATCACCTTGTGCTCTCTATCTATTACGATGATATACTGCCTCTAAGGGGTTTACAATTGTGTTGTACTGCTCTCTAGCACATCAATTGTCTCCTTTGGACCATATACTATCTCCCCTTGCACTACATTATCTTTTAAGAGCTTCACCTCTTGCACTACATCATCAATTTTAACATCAATATCTTTAAGATCTATGATAATCTTATTAAATTCTTATAGATGATCAGCCATGGATATATGTCCTTTCATGTAAAAAATAAGCAACCATTATTTTAAGTATAGATGATTTGTGAGAGACTTTATCATGTATCATGATTCAAACTTAAGCCAAAATTTTGTTGTGGTGTCTTCATCAATAATCTCTCTTAACACACCATTCGCTAAGTATAGACGAATTGTAGCAAGAGCACGTCTGCTACCAGCGTGCACATAATGTAGACTCTTATCCGAAAGGAGCACCAATGCACCATCCTTCCCCTGAAAAGAACATACGATAACAGCTCTCTCTCTCTCTCTCTCTCTCTCTCTCTCTCTCTCTCTCTCTCTCTCTCTCTCTCTCTCTCTCTCTCTCTCTCTCTCTCTCTCTCGGGTGATTCACACACACACACATATATATATATATATATATATATATATATATATATACTTTGATTTGATAGGGGGTAACTTTTTCCCGAGCTAAGTTACCCCTATCTAATTCAGCTTTGATTTGTAAATCCACTCTGGTTAATTTATCCCACTCTTCATGTGGTTTAGAAATTCCAAAGTTAACGATCGAGGAGATATACCACCTTTAACTGGGTTACTTAGCCAATCAAATCAATTAAAGAGACAAATCAAAGTTAAAAATAGATTAATTAATATCGAGATAACTCCCACTCAAAATTAGGCTTAGAACCTGCTTTGAACTTCCCAAATTAGAAAATACGGAAGCAAGAAAAAACCAAAAGGTAGTCTAGACAGGAAAAATTAAGAAAACGAGGAACCAATGGCATAAAAAAAAAGCAAAATGGGCTTTTTATGTCTGCGGATAACAGATGAGTTGTGATCGACTCAGGCGGTATGAATGTAGGTGGTTTGAATTTACCACAAAAACACGGATTCTAGAAAAACAAAATTGTAAGTAAAATTTCGGGCCCCACCCCACCCCACTCCACTGGTGGGGAGAGTGGTGGGGATACCGGGTCCACTACCGGACGTCGCACCCTCGCACCGAACTTGTTGTTCAGAGATTCGGTTGTCCGAAGACTCGACGTCACGTATTTATGTATTGCGTGTGTATTGTGTGTAAAATACATGTATTTTTACTTTCGTCTTATTAGACTAAGTCATAGTCAATAAACATGTGTGTTTTGTGTATTTTATTTGGTTAAAACGCCCAAGTCAAAAGTTAGGTAGGTGAGTGTGTTTTATTAGGCTAATGACATATATGCTATTTGTAAAGTTTATGAGTATAATTGTTATAACCTCCTCCTATATAAGGAAGGCTAAGGGTGTATGTTTTGATATGATGAAATTGAAAGAAGTTGCATTATGTGAGAGCCATTTCCCTCTTGTGTGTTTCCTTCCCTCCTTTCTCCATTTGTGAGATTTGAGTGTGTCGTCCGGTGAGAGACCGTCCGGCGTGAGGCCGAGCTGCGCGAGGTAGCAAGTTATCCGTCCTGTTCGTGATATCGGAGTGCCGTCGATCCTGCCCCCGACGCCGTCCCGCGTCAGAGGGCATCCAAACCTCAGCTTCCGTGTTATCCTTCCCAAAGCTGTCGATCGGTCCAAGTCCAGGTAACAGCGAGAGAAGCAGGCTTTGACGTACGTCGTGTCGTCCTGCAGCCATTCCAACCCGTTCCACCATTCCTTCTTGCCGATGATGCGCTTCATCCTGGTGGCGCTGCTGAGGCCGAAGGGGAGCTATTTTTTGTTGGATGAAATTAGGATTACGTACATTTTTTTTTATAAATCTGGACTTAAAATCAAGTTTTTTGGGGTAATTATATTAAAACTTAAGACAAACATGTTCGATCTTTTTCCAGCACTTTTAGGGCCCTTTTGAAAATCGGTTAGGGCCGGCTTATTCGATCAATAAGGTCGAATAAGCCCTAATCGGGCGCTGGGTGTGAGGGGGGGAGGCGGCCCGCCCCACGAAGCGGCTGACCATCCCCCGACCAACCGGTTATCAAAGGCCCCCTTAAAGTATAAACTCAAACAAATAAGAATTAAATCAAAGTTATCCCATTTACCCATACATCCACCAACTTTATTGGGTATGAACTGGGTCTAGATATATTCATTTCGGGCGTGTTTGTTATTCGAACGTGGTCGAACACGGTAACCGACCCCGAGTAAGTCTCTTGTATGTGAGGGGAGCGGGTGGGCCCCGCGATATTTCTCTCTCCTCGGTTAACAAATCCAACCGATAATTCGTTTATCA
This sequence comes from Amorphophallus konjac, assembly GCA_022559845.1. Lineage (NCBI taxonomy): Eukaryota > Viridiplantae > Streptophyta > Magnoliopsida > Alismatales > Araceae > Amorphophallus > Amorphophallus konjac. The sequence continues at coordinate 422,635,735 of CM040126.1, read as the reverse complement.
AATCTACCCTTCGGGTCTAGTCTAAATAAATAGTATGATTTACAGTCCTATATCGAGGAGTTATGACCTCAATTTTTTTAAAATATATTAGTAAAGATATTCTTATTTTTATCTAAATAGTGTACAAATATCGTCGCCGTAACTCTCAATATCAACCATGAATTTAATCATGATTAACTTTAACTCAATAGGGAAAAAATGATAATATCTATAACTTGAAAAAAAAAGACTCATCTCTCTCCTAACTTCGTCTCCCTTTCACCTCTAAGACTCACTGTACGAGATGGAAGGCCGTTGAGTGGAGATCAGGGGCATTCGAAGGGGGGTGCGTACATGATGAGAATCAATGGCGGAGCTAGGAATATTTGAAAGGGGGATAAAATAAAATTAATATAATAAAAATTATTTATTTCTTCAAATAGAAGACACACGACGAGTCTTCATATTCTGAAAGCGTTGTGTTATTATTTCATTGTCAATACTCTCGAATACTTCCTTTTCAATATATGTAGTCGGAGTTAAAAAAATAAATCTAAGCACAAAATATGTGTAATCGAAGAATCAACCCGAAAATAAATTTATCCGTACACCTTTTGACGTCCCTTCACAATCGCAATAATTTCTATGCCATCCATATGCAAGTACCCGAGTCGAAAAATCACCAAACCAACACAAGCACAATCACACACAAAATGCACCAGATTTTTAACGTCGAAAAACCCCCCACGACATGGAGGGGAAAAAATTACGAGACAAACCGACATCACTCTACTATGAAAAATAGTAGTACACAGTTCCTCTCTCAAGATTTACCCAAATCTTGAGAAATACAAATAAGAGAGTGGAAGAATACGGAATTATCTTACACAAAATAAATCTCTAAATCAAAAACTCCAAGAGAACAGGTAACACCAGAAATAGGGCTCACAAGATCGAGCTCCTTCTCTTCTTCATCTTTCTCCCTTATTTCTTCTTCCTTTTTTACTCTCTATCTCTTTCTCTCCCTTCACGAAGGACGCTAGAGAGAGAACCGTTGCCGCGGCTGCGTTTTTCTGTTTCACGGGACCCACCAAGAAGCTTGTTCACGTTTTTAGGGTATTAATTTAAGATATGGTGGGGGTATAATGCACCCCACCCCTCCTCCTTTTAACATGTTCTAGGCCCATCAAATGACTGGATATCATGGGCCCAAAAAACCCAACATAAGATGGGAGGCAAATGTAAAGAATTCAAAATTTTTACTCAAATCAAGGGGGGGCAATTGCCCCCCCTTGCCCCCCCCTGGTTCCGCCAGTGATGGGAATCACCAAGGTGGCCGCTGGGAGGAGGGGGCATGAGGAGGGGGGCTTGCATAAAGGAGGGAACTCCGACGGGAGGAGGGTGGTAGGGAGGGGAGGTCGCAGGGTGGGGGGAGAGGGGGTTCTGACGGGGAGGGTGTTGCAAGGGAGGAGGGGTGTTGGGGGGTGTGGAGAGGGAGTTTCGATGGGAGGGGGTTGCAGGTCCCTCTCTATCTAGTGTCACCTTCCGTGTTCTATGGGCAGTATAGAGCTTTGTTCCATGCCTGCGATTTGGAGTGGGCATGGGGGGCGTCAGGTGACAGATCCCCACGGCCAATCAACTAGGGAGGAGGGGGGCGGGGCAGGCGGTGTGGGAGGAGATGGTGTACCGGAGGGGCCTCCACAGCAAGATCTCATCACTCTGAAACTAGCTTGCTGAATGTCAAGGGAGAGGTCGGCGGCCTTCTTCTAGGGGGTTAGAGAAGGGGAGAAGCATGTTGAGAAGGAGGGCTAGCCGGGTGCCAATGGAGGTGGCATGGTCTTGGAAGTTGGAGAAGAGAGGATTGCAATGGATGAGGACGTAGATCTGGCTCTTGGAGCAGTACACCGAGAAGGCCTCAGCGGCCTTGGCGAGATCAGCAGCCATATTGAGGAAGACGGTGTGGCCGGAGTAGGCCGAGAGGTCTTGCGGGGGCAAGGAGCGAAGGAGCTTCGTGAGGAGGAGGTGGAGGCCCTGCGAGGTCACCGTTGCCATCGTCGGGGCCACAGATGTCGGAGAGGGAGTGGTTGATGGACTTGGTTGCATCTGCCAGGAACTCGCCGGACTGCGTCATTCACTGGGGGCGGGGTGGGTGAAGGTAGTGGCAGTAGCTTTGCCTTGGCATGACTACTGCGGCCTGAGAGAGGGGAGGTGGCGCCGAGGTAGGGCCTCCCTCTGCAACCCCCCTCCCCCCTCTCTGGATTTCCTCAGATCACGTACAATTCAGATTTCCTCCGCCTACATTGCCCCTCCCACAGTCCCACCTATCGGAAACCCCCCTCCCTACCTCCCATCCAACCCACCCACCGCCCCACTAGAATGCCCCCATCCTCACCACTCTAAATTTACAGCATGGACGTCATGCCCATTTCCCTATTCATCATTCTACTCTTCCTTTGGTTCTACATCTCTGTGCTGCTCACTCTCGTCTACTGCTTCCTTTGTGCGAATAGATGGAGATGTCTTTGGTGATGGTTCAAGAAGGAAACAATGGTCAGCCACTTCACGGACGACACTGAAGGGATGGACGTCGTTGACAGTCTCTCTCTCTCTCTCTCTCATTTCTCTATTGTAAAGGCGAGAAATTTGGAATTGTAAGAGCATTTTGGTCATTCAGGACTACAGTAAGCTTTATAGCATATTTGTAATTCTGTTGATAGAAATTAACCACGGTAATATTTTTACATTATTTTGATAAAAGTAAGGATATCTTTGCTAATTTATTTTTAGACATAATTTTTTTATCATTTCAACTTTAACAGTAATTTATTTAAAAAAACGTATTTAAAACCAAGTTGAGAATCTGAGATCAAGGACTACCAATTGTTTAAAACCAAGTGACAAAGAAAGGTGCCGCAGTGAAACTAGGTCCTCATAGAACTATATGTTCCAATCATCGTCTAGTTAATCTACGCTACAAGAAGAATATTTCCTAGCATTAAATTCTTCTCTCCCCCCCCGCCCTCCCCCCCCCCCCCCCCCACATTAAATTCTTCTCTCCTCCCCCCCCCCCCCGGTTGTTCCAGTCCTGATCCTAAATCTCAAACATTGAACTTCTGTAGGTATAAAAGTGATATTATTCTACAAATTATGTGAAAGAGACTGATTAATTGACAGACCGATTCAAGTGATTTATCATATTCTGACATAGATAAAACAATGTCAATCCCCTGTCATTACTATTTACTGCTGTGTGCTTTTGCTATTAATATATATGATAATACGCAGAAGCATCGTCTAAGATCAGAGCCGATAGGCCAAACTTCGTTATCGTTCAAAAGAATAATTTCTCGTCTTCTGATAGATAAAAAAGAAAAGAAATCATGTGAAGCAAGAAAAACCTTTTTCCGTGTGTATTATGCATGCGAATTATTTTCTTCAGAATTTGTCTCGGAAATCTTCGGAATACAACACTGTCTATTTCATTACTGTCCCATTGGGAAACTCAGATTTGATTCAGTGCATGAAAAATTTTCTGATTCTTTTTCCTTTAATTGTCGATTTTAAAGTTCTCGTGTTTGATTAAAAATAGATTTGAAATCGTTGTAAAATAATACGGAAGTATTCCATTATTTGAAACTGCCAACATCAAAAGGGTTCCATGGTGTAGTGGTTAGCACTCTGGACTTTGAATCCAGCGACCTGGGTTCGAATCCCGGTGGGACCTTTATTTTTTGGGTATTCTCTCCGGCAATTAATAACATCTTGGATTAAACGATGCCGAGTCGACTTCCAATTCCAAAACAAAGCCCCGTTCAAAACACTGAATCCCACCACGCACCATCGTTCGCCGTGTGGAAGAACACGGAACGTGAAGAGCACCAGGTAATTTTTTGTTCAATTACAAGGTTCTAAGTTCTAACCAGTAACAAGGTTGGCTGCATCGATTAATTTTCGTGCACTCAAAGATACACATTGACTTTGAGTTGGTCTGATCTCGTGTGTCGCATCACATCTTTTATATGTATTTTTAATCTCTTATGAAATTAATTTTTTTTGTAATATTTAGATTCCACATCTTATGTTTTAAAAAATTTATTTGTACATCCTTGAAATCTTTTAAAAACTCCTATACTCTAATTTCATGCAATATAACCCAATACCCCTCAAATTTGATAACCTAACTGCCACACCCCTCTGGTTAAATTTTCTGAAAGATATACCAGATGATGGTAAAGGTTCATGGGAAATGACAGTTTTACCCTCCTCCCTTGCTCTTGCTCTACATCTATAATCAACATCGAAGAGGGCTGTCACTCTCTCTCTCGTCGTCATCGTCACTGGAGAGGGCCACCATGCCCTCCCTCGCTCTCTACCTACCCAACCTGCCTTAACATCGGATTCTCCACTCTCACATGTTGCTTTTGTCTGCAAATTGAGTCTGTCGACTTGATAGTTTGAACTTCTGCTGGAGTTGCTGTAACTACAGGAGAGTCTTTTGACTTATCTGAATATCTGTTAACTGAACTTCATGGCGGTCAACTGAAGTCTAATGTCGGTCGACTTAGACTCCATATCAGTCGATTGACTTTGTGCTTAGTCGACTGAATTTTTTGAAAATCAGACACTTAAGTATAATAATGAATCATAAAAATCATCACATTGAATCATAGTTGGATCAATATCAAATGCACAATAATGAATCATAGTTGGACATCATCAAAACCACACATGAACCATACATGCACAACACTTTACTATTTGGGGTCTTGGTCCGTTGCTCTCCGCTTTCTCCACTACCCAACCCCCACCGATTCACCAACTAGTGTCATGGGCATAGCTCTTTCTTTCATGGGTGTCCTTTTGAAGGAGAGGCCTTTGCATTCCTAATCTAGGAGGGCCGGATAGCTTTCTTTGCATAGCTTGGTGAATCCCATCCTTGTGCAGTGACATTGTCACCCCTTATCATTCTTGCTCAATGTTGACGAGTTGAGCTACTTTATTAGACTGCAAGTGAAGTAATTAGAAGATAAAATCTTTATCAACCAATCAAAGGACACTACGAAATTTCTCAAAAACTATAAATTTAAACATTGCAAACCATTTGAAACATCCATGGCTCCATCAAGCAAACTAGGGTCTAGGGAAGAAGGGAAGGATGTAGATTCAAACCTATACAGAGATATGATCGGATCCCTTTTCTATCTTACCACTAGTTGACCTGACATCTTATTCAATATTTGCATGCATACCTGGTATGAAGCTAAACCAAAATAATATCATTTGATTGTTGTTAAAACAATTTTTGGGTATTTAGTTAAATATTGTGGACTTGGGTCTCTTGTGCCTCGAGGGAGAGTCAGTTTGACTTAGTCGCATATTAAGATACTGACTATGCAAGGTGCAAAACTGATAGAAAAAAGGACAAATGGAACATGTAAGTTCCTTGTGAAGGGCCTCATATTATGGTCCTCAAAAAAACAAAACTCAGTTGTATTGTCTACTACTGAGTCTGAATATGTAGTAGCTTGTAGTTGTTATGTACATGTTCTTTAGATTAAACACAAACTGCATAATTACAAATTTGAATTGCACAGTATCCCCATGCACAATTGTACAATATCCCCATGCATTGCGACAACACTAGTGCAGTTAGCTTAAAAATCCTATGTAACATTCTATAACTAAGCATATAAAAATTAAACATCACTTTATTCGTGAGCATGTCAGTTCTTTTTTTTTTCTAGGTTGAGCATATCAATTTCAATAACTTTGATTTTACAAAACCTCTTGCAATAGATAGATTTACTTCTATCAAATGTGAGTTGAGAATATGTAAAATGTTTTACACTTTATTTATTCTTCATTGCAAATGTTCTCTCTCTGTTTCAGAGGCATCAAATGCCTTACAATAAATTGATCATTTAATGTCTTTCATTGAAAAAAATAAAAAAGTAATTAATTAATCTATTATTTAAAAAAAATGTTAGGGGGAGTCTCTTTGATTAGACTCAACATAGAAATCAAATAGTAGGCAATATTCCTCAATTGATAGATTTTAGTCACTGTCCTCAATTGAATCTTCCGAAAGAATAAGTCAATTCATTAGTCAAAAACTTTAGACGAGAGATCAATTAGAAGTCTGCTAGTTGAAAGTAAGCTATTGAAACAACAATTGAGGTGTATTGACGGTTAACAATTGAAATCACATAGTTAAGGAAAAGTTCTCACGACATGCTAGTTGAAAGGAGACAATTGAAGACTAGTCGGCCGAAATGCATATTAACTAATCTCAGTAGAAATTGCTATTGCTCAAAGAAATACAAACTAATTCCACACGAAAGATAAACAATCAAAGTTAGTTGAAATACTCGAGTGGAAATACATCGACTACCCAGCCTGTTTGTAAACTTAATGAACCCCTCGACTATGATGGTTATTCTCGCACAAAGATCCATGGCTACAGTAATCAATCTATCATTGTTTGCCATGTAAGCCATTTATCTTTTGGATCAGTGGATCATATCTAAGACTCTTTACCTACCAAGCATAAGGGGCGAAGTTCCAAAACCTTCGACTCCCAATAGGCATCTTCTACCTCTCACCATTTCCTTGAAAGTCGATAGCACAATGCTCTCTCTCTCTCTCTCTCATCTGGTTCTATTGCTCTTCTCATCTTCTCTCTTAAACTTTAAAACTTTCTCAACTTTTTCCACCATATGAAACCCTACTCTCTCTCTCACTGATATCCAACAATGATGTCGACCTTCAAAGCCTAGGTTACTGTTATAGTTTTGAAAAGAAGGGAAAGAAGAAGATACAGAAGAAGACTTCGATTAGTATCGCTATCTATGAAGAGGGAGTATTCAGGAGCAAGGGGGATTCCGAAGTACCAAGATAAGTTCGAGTTTAGAGAAATCCTAGATGGAAGATTGAACAATAAAAGTAGATGAACTTGAAGAGAATAAAGTGGACATAGAAGAGTTGCTTAAGAAGAGTGGACTTCTAGGCATCTCTCTCATCTCTTATAAGGTTTGCCCGAAGCTAGTAAAGATTTTCTATAGCTAGGTAGATATTGCAGAAGAAGAGTCAGTGATGACTGAAGTTAAAAGAAATAAGATAAAAGTCATTGAAGAGGTGATAAGAGAGTGTTGCCACTTCTCAAAAGGAGGAAACAAGGTTGACTTGATAAAGGAGCTAGTCATATATGCTAAAGAATTTGTTAGAGCCAGCCCTATATTGAAGAAGAATAAATTACTGGCCAATGATCTGAAGGCAGAACAAAGGAGCCATCATCCAATGTGTTGCGACAGCAAAATAACACAGAGTGATAGCTATGATCAAGTGAGCAAGGGGGAATACAACTGATCAAAACTATGTTGAAGAAAGAACCTCTTGACTACAACAGTCTTATAATCAAAGATGCATAACATAGTCAAGATGGTCAAAGAAGGGGCTTCATATTACCTTCGCTACAGTATGCTTCTCACCCTGATCTTCCAAAAAAATGGGTTTAAGCTTGAAGGGGAAGAAAGTAAGAAAAGAGACATCCCCATCAATATCATCACTCTTAAGAAGGGACATATCGGTGCATCAATGACATCTGGGTGTCCATAGAATGGAAGAAAATGATTAAAAGAACACCCAAGATCAAGGAGACGTCATTAATAGCGACATAGTCAATAGTAGCATCCTTAGCATCTTCAATGGCACCAATAGAGTTGAAGTGCCAATAGATAGGGTAGCAGTAGGAACATCGGTAGATTCATCCACTCCACAAGCACCTATAAATGTGGAGTTCGTTAATGAACCCAACAAAGGGGAGGCTTTAGGTGATGTTCTTCAAGACACACAAAAAAATCATAGACATATGGATGAAGTGAAGAGTGTGCATAATTAATCTATTGTATTGGAGGATCCCACCGAAATTTTTAACTCAATGGTTACATAAGAGAATTTTGAGTTCGAAATCTTTCTCCAAATTAATTTCAAATATATCTATAGAGATCAATAAAGTATGTAGGAGCTACAATAGATGCTTCGTTTCTTGGGGAGAGCATGTTGAATTAGAATATATTGCACCAGTTTGGGATGATGAGAATTTTTGGCCCAAGGTATAGCAAACCAAGAGGAGGGGGTGAATTGGGTTTGCTTACAAATATGTTTTGATTTTGGGGAGAAAATACTAGATCTAAATAGTTAAGTGAGATTTATTCACCCTATTATAAGATTAACAATTTTACAAGTATTTTAACCTCTTGTACTTAATCCTGTACGTATGAAAATTGTGTAGAAAGGAGAGGGAAACAAGGAACAATTACACCAATTAACATTTTAATTTTTATAGTGATTTGACTTCACCTCTTGTGAAATGTACATCCACTCCCCCACCTTAGGTGAGACTTTTCCGCACACTATCAAAATGATAACCACACACACTGATGAGTGAACACCTCCCTACACACACAGTGCTATGAGGGCCAACCACACACACACACACACATATGGATCGCTGACTCACAATCCACACACTTATTCTTTCTTTCTTCTCACAATATAATTAATGAAGCATACATATCAAATAGAGAAGTTGAAAGAAACTAGGGTCATGTATAAGGCTCCCCCTTAGTAGTTGTTAGATCTAACATGTAGGGAAGAATCTTGTCATGTTGTAGGCACACCCTTGGGTCCTTCTCTTATAGTAGATCATGATGGAAACATTAGGAGAAGAAGAAGAATGACTCGTTGAAGCTCTACGAATTTCTCTTTGATTCTCCACAAGAATGTCTCCTTTTCATTTCTTCTTTTGTGGTTAAGGTTTAGGGACCCAATCTTGTCATATTTATAGAACAAGGTATAGTATAGAAACTTTTGAGACATTAGACATAAGTCGGAAATCAAAATCTCAAAATCGAGAAAGTTCTTAAAAGTTTCCTGCACCGTAAGCAATGGACTATTTTGCCAAAGCAGTCGACCACCCAGGATGGTCTTCTTTGAACAGGTTTGTGCACTGGAAATTTTGATCTACCATTTTTGGAGGTGTGGACCACCCCGATAGATTTCTGGGACTGACTATACACTAGAAAAAGAGGCTGGCCAATTCATCCAAACAGTTTACCGCCTTGATAATTTTTGATTTCCTACCTTTTGCTATTTCGAACTTGAATTTGGTTTCAGTCATCTATTTTTGGCTTCTGACTTATCTTAGGCATTCAAGAACACTTTCTAATAACACGACCCATTAATAATTCATAATTTTTTTTTGTTCTCATCAGAATTAATTAGGAAACTTTTATAATAAGAATACAGGTGGATAATCTCAGAAGGAGCAAACTCAATTCTTGCAAGAGTATAAGTAAGAAAAGCACCCTACTATGGGAGATTTCAAAGGATCTTTTTCAGATCTTCTCATATGTCTAAGATACTCCACACTCAAGGATATCCAAGACAAGGCTATAGAACAATTGCAAAATTTGGTAGATCTCACTAGAAAACTTGTAAAGGTGCGGAAGGAGGATCAAGGAGATAAAAAAGGAAAATGAGATGAAGGATTAAAGAATTTACCAAGAAAGTGGAGGAATAGATAGTCAAAATGGATGCTCAACTAGTCAAAGTTGAAGTTTTGAAATCTAAGTTGAAAGGGAGAGAAACTATAAGAAGAGAGTGACAGACAAAGTACAGATGTGAAGAACTCTGCCAACACAATGAAGTTGCCTGAAGAATTGAAAATTATTTGAGGTGTTGTCAACATCCAATCAGAGAAATTTGAGAGGCTTCTTCATAAAGTGCATGCTCTAGAAAAGAAGCATTTTAATGTTGACTCCTCTATTACAAGTTCCATTATTGAGGAACTTAAGCTACCAATAAAGTTGACACTCACTAATGTGTGTCCAAAGAAGTATTACCTAACATAAATGCCACTAGTTAGAGCCACACAAATTCATAAATGAACATGGAGCCTTGATTAAAGAAACAAGCTCAAGTTCTAGCACAACCTGGGATTATTGTCTAGACATGTATAATGATGAGTTGCTCGACTCAAACAGATGAGCAAAAGGGCCTCATAATAAAATGTTATTTCTCAAATGGCACATCATGGATAATGCTCTTCCACCATCTCAAGAGATGCCTATGTAAGTGACACACAAGTGGAGCGATCAAAAAACACAGCGAAAATTAAAAATTTTAAAACCACTCGAACATCGACAAGGGATTGTTGCTCGGGTTCTTGGATCATGTATGACACAAAATAAAACTAGGGTTTCATGCGTTATACCTTGGGTGAGATTTGAATCTCATGACCGATTGAAAACGATGATTATTAGTGGATCTGAGGCGCGCAAGTGCTCACCCTCTAGACATATCCACAAGAGCTCTTCGCGAGCTAGATCTCTTCTTCTCCACAAAGAACACTTCTTCGCAATCTCTAAGTCCTTTTTCTTCTTCGCAAGCGAGAGAGAGAGAGAGAGAGAGAGAGAGAGAGAGAGAGAGAGAGAGAGAGAAGTTGTGCCCTAGAATGGGGCACCCTGGAGGGAGAGAGGAGAGGGAGAGGGACACCCTAAGAGAGATCATGACTGCTAAGATTTTCATCTCCCAATCCATCCTCCTATCTATAGCTAACTAACCTTTTAGATAATTATCTAAATAATAATTATCCAACTATTTAGATAATTATCTAATTACTTGGATAAATCTAACTCTTGGAAAATTACGTAAAATCTGGTCCGCTTAAAGCTATTTATGTGTGACTCTTTAGGTCCTATAATTATACTAAGCGTCAACAATTAAATTATTGAACTCCTTTAATAATTATCAAAATGTACTCTTTAACCATCACATGATTAATTAATCACCCTCATCGATCATGGCTTACGCTCAGCAACGGGCCAAGACCCCAAATAGTAAAGTGTTGTGCATGTATGGTTCATGTGTGGTTTTGATGATGTCCAACTATGATTCATTATTGTGCATTTGATATTGATCCAACTATGATTCAATGTGATGATTTTTATGATTCATTATTATACTTAAGTGTCTGATTTTCAGAAAATTCAGTCGACTAAGCACAAAGTCAGTCGACTGATATGGAGTCTAAGTCGACGGACATTAGACTTCAGTTGACCGCCATGAAGTTCAGTTAACAGATATTCAGATAAGTCAAAAGACTCTCCTGTAGTTACAGCAACTCCAGCAGAAGTTCAAGCTACCAAGTCGACAGACTCAATTTGCAGACAAAAGCAGCAGGTGAGAGTGGAGAATCCGATGTTAAGGCAGATTGGGGAGGTGATACTCACAGATCAATGTATCTTGAAGCTGGACATGAATTTGGAAGTAGCTGGACTCAAACAACCATAGATGGTTGGGGCAACTGAGTGAAAGGAGATAAGCCAACTGAAGCTCTAGATGCCAATCTTATGACAACACAGGCTGAAAGAAACTTAAGGTGCAATGTGCTTTCAATTTGCTGAAATGAAGCTACAAGGGCTTGGGCAGAACTATCAGAGGTCGGAGTACTCAAGAGTGTGTCGACCCACTTCTTAAGTGCGTCGACCTACATGCTTACAAGAAGCAGAATAGCAAGGGCGGACTTCAACACTACGTCGACACAAGACTTTCATTGCGTTGACACACCTTCAAATCTAGCATCAGTTATCCAAGCAACATTCTTCAGCTGCGTCGACACAGTACCAATCTCCAGGAGCTACGCCAAGAGCATTTCACAAGCCTGAGTCGACACATCCTACTAGCTGTGTCGACACAGGACTAACTCCAGGAGCTACTTCAAGAGCACGTAACAAAGTTGCGTCGACTCCATCCACTCCATCCTCTTAAGTGCGTCGACACAATCCACTATATGTGTCGACACACATGAAGTCCACTCATAACGGTACTCTGGTAGACTTCGAGTAGGGTCAACTAGTCTTATGTTTATTTACTCCAAGTCAATGGCTCACACCTCCAGGACACGCGTCTCAAGGTCTGAAAAAGGTCCTAGGGCAAAGAACCTTCCTTTTTACAATGGACCAATCTGATTACATCTCTGAAAAGGTCCTAGGACAGAGATCCGTCCTTTTTATTATAAGCTAGTCAGATTGCTTTTGTGAAAAGGACCTGTCAGAGATTAGATCTGAAAAAAAGGCTAGTGTCCATGTCTGTCTCCTACAAACATGGGCCAATTAGAAAACAACTCCTAAAAGGACCAATCACAAGACAGATCAGAGAAAAAGGGAACTTATCATGCTTTCCTTCTATAAATACGGACCTTTCTTCTGAGAAGAACTTGATGCAGATCTTAGCATCCGAGCTTAAGAAGAAAAGAGAAAAAGAGAGAAGAGCAGCCCTTAGCCACTAAAAACACCCTAAGCTTTAGAAGAAAACTTTGAGCGACTAAGTTTGTGAAGAAGAGAGTGCGACGCCCTGAGCATCCTGAAGAGATCTAAGAAGAAGAAAAGAGAGGAGAGTAGCCTTGCAGCGGGCTCGAGCTTGAGAAGAGAGAAGAACTTCAGATCTGAGTTCAGATATGTAGCTACAGCTTCAAGACTTCGATCTGAAGCTACATTTGCTTTCTTAGTTTCTTTTTTTTTTTTCCAAAACCCTGCCTAGGGGTAAAATGTAGAGTGCTCCTCGGAGAAGGACATTCGCCATTTGACCACTAGGAGGTTGATTTTATTAAGATAAACAACAAATGAAAATTACATGATGCGGATGCTAGGCATCCCTAGCTTATCCAACCGAGCTGTACCCTTGATCTTCGTGGGTAGCTCATGTGAGAAAAAGAAAGAATTACAATTATTGGTGCGGGCTAGAGAGGCTAACAAATCAGCAACAACATTTGCTTCTCTGAAGATATGAGTGACTGAGTCCCTTGGAGTGAGTAATTCCCTGATTTCTCTGACATAAGTAAGGATGGACCATGGGCATTGATCTTGCTTGTTGATAGATTGCACAAGGATTTTGGAATCACTTTCAATCAATGCCGGATGAGAAGATACCATTCTAAGGTATTTAAGTCCATCTAAAAGAGCTCTGGCTTCAGCAATAATACTGGTAGTAGCCCCATAGAAATGGGAGAAGGCAATGACAATTTCACCTTTAGCATCTCGGATTAGACCACCCCCACCTGATGTACTATGATTCTTGCTGGCTCCGTCTGTATTCAATTTAAGCAAAGGCCATGGCGGACAAACCCATTTGACAATTTTCAGTATGGGATTTATAGTGCTTCCTCCTTTTATTCCAAATTGTGAGAGAATTCGCTTCCTGCTTGGGTTGTCTTCTCTTAAGTCCGACAGTTCACAATTTGTTTTGGCTTGGGTGACAATGATATGGATAAGACTTTGCTTGGAGATGTGCTTGCTTTCATATTTGGCCAAGTTTCTTGCAGACCAAAGTTCCCACATGGTGTAGCCGATGACAGCCAAAGAGAGTAAACCATGCTTAGTTTTCAGATTTATCATAGAAACCGATCTGATAATCCTGAACCTAGCAGAATTTTCTTCAAACTGCAGTCCCATGGCCATAAGGGAAGACCATGTAGAAGAGGCTATTTCGCTGTCAATAAAGATATGTTGCAGTGTTTCTACTTGGGGCTGTAGGCAGCATTGACATTTAGAGCATATCTGAATACCCATAGCCTGAACATTGTAGTCTGTGGGTAAGCAGTTCCATACAATCTTCCATAGTAGCACAGATATTTTGGTTGGCAGCCATTTAGACCAGAGTTTGGACCAAGGCATGTGCCCCTGGTCATGATTGCTGTTACAAATAAAATTGTAAACAGAAGATACTACACAATCACCTGAGGATGATAGAGACCAAACCTCCTGGTCCTGCATCTGTGAAAAAGTAGTAGTTCTGATAGCAGAGCATATGTCAGCTGGTAAGAATGTATTGATAACCTGAGTTTCATCTGATGTCGGATGCAAAATACATTGGCTGACAGTAACCTGAATGTTAGGTATAGTAGCCATCGGTGTAAGTAAGTACAAGGGCAGGTTGTCCAGCCATGTATCCTTCCAAAAATTGGTGGAGCTCCCATCACCGATGATAACTTTTTTATATTGAGCAATGAGATCTCTGGCTTGAATCCAGCTTTTCCTGCCATGGCCTTTCATGTGTTTAAAAGTCACATTCAAAATGTGACAGTCCTTGATATGTTTTGCTCTGAAGTAAGAAGCCCACAGAGAATTTGAATGTAGAGCTCTCCACAGCATTTTCACCCTCAATGCTATCTCCAAATGTCTAAGGGACATTATACCTAATCCACCTTGGCCAATTGGTCTACAGATGGCTTGCCAGGATTTCCAGTGATGTTTTTTCCCATGAGAAGATGAACCCCAAAAGAAGTTAGCAAAGGATCTGTCCAAAGTTTGGTGGATGCCAGTGTGAAGGGGGGAAGATGCCAAGGTGAATATCGGGATTGAGGTCAGCACGTGTTTGATGAGGGTTAATTTGGCTCCCTGAGAAAGCAATTTCCCTTGCCAACCCTCCAACCTCCTCTGAATAGAAGAAACAAGCCCAGCAAAATATACTTTTTTGCTCCTGCCAAGAGTAAGAGGAAATCCCAAGTATTTATGTGGAAAAGAATGCTGAGAAAAACCAGTGTAAGCTTTTATCCGGTTGATAGTTGCAACATTTGCCTTTTGGTGCATAAAGAAGCCACTCTTCCCTACATTAATCGACTGACCAGAAGCTCTTTCATATGTCTGTAGAGTTTTAATTAACCTTCGGACAGTGGTCAGAGATGCATTACTGAAAATAAGAGTATCGTCAGCAAACAATAAATGGGATACATTTGGACAGCCTCTGGGGACAGCAAACCACCCAACAATTCCAGAGTTGAAAACTTTCTTCAAAGATCTACTGAGTACTTCTTCTGCTAGTATAAATAGTGCTGGAGCTATGGGATCTCCTTGGCGCACTCCCCTAGAAGATTTAAAGAAACCTGCCAATTCACCATTCAGCTGTACTGAGAACCAGCAGTTGTTTAGCAATGTCTCAATAAGATTAATAAACTTTAGACTGAATCCAAATTTTCTTAGAACAGCAAATAGAAAATCCCATTCCAGTCGATCATAAGCCTTGGCCATATCCAACTTAAACATGACATTCCCTCCTCTAGTCTTTCTGCCCAGCTCATGAACAAGTTTTTGGGCTAAAGCAATATTCTCCACAATTTGTCTACCTTGCACAAAAGCTGACTGTTCCAAAGATATTAATTTTGGCAGAAGTTTGGCCAGCCTGCTATTGATGATAGTGGAAATAATCTTATAAAAGTAATTGCATAAGCTGATTGGACGAAAGTCTGAAATGTCCACAGCATTATGTTTTTTAGGAATGAGTGCAATTATAGAGGCTGTCACATTTCTAGGTAGAGGCTGTTGTAGAGTGAAAAACTCTTGCACTGCACTGACTACCAGGGTATGAATGATATGCCAGGAGTTTTGAAAGAAGGCACCAGTGAACCCATCTGGGCCCGGGGCACTGTCTGCAGACATTTTAAAAACCGCATTCCTGATCTCTGGAGCACCAGGGACAGCACACAGACACTCATTGTCTTCTAAGTTAATCAGAGTAGGAATGCATTCCAGAATGTCTTCATCTATGTAATGATCTTGCGTAGAGAAAGCCTTCTGAAAGTGAGTGACAGCAATGCTTTTCATTTCTACAGGATCTGATGTTATAATGCCTGCTGAGCTCCTCAACTTGGCAATGAAATTTCTCCTTCTGTTAGATAGGGTAGACATATGAAAGAACTTTGTATTCCTATCCCCTTCAAGTAACCATCGAACCCTTGATTTCTGCCTCCAAAAGCATTCCTGTTGAAGGTACTTTTCCGAAAGGATAGATTTAGCCACCTCAAGTTTGTTGTGGTTCTTAGTCGAGGGGTTATAGTCATAACAAAATTCAGCCTGAAGAATTGCATCTTCTGCCGAGGCAAATTTCATATGCACATTACCAAAGGTTTCCTTATTCCATATGCTAAGCATTTTCCTCAAATGTTTCAGTTTTAAGCAGAGAGTGGTAATGGAGGAGGTAGCAATGGGACTTGTTCGCCAATATAGATCAACAGCTGCATTGTACTGATCATGCAAAGTCCACATTTTTTGAAATATAAATCTGGTATGGAATCTGACCATGGGAGAAGATTTAATCAATAATGGAGCATGGTCAGAGGCTTCTCTTGACAGGTGTTCAATGACAACAGGAAGACAGTTAACCCATTTTGTGTTGAGGAGTACTCTGTCTAATCTGGCCCATATGCCTTTACTGCCCATTTGATTATTGTGCCAGGTATATTTGGATCCTACAAATCCAGCATCCATTAAGCCACAGTTAGAAATGCACTCATTAAAATCTGACATTGCTGAGAGATTGGGATCATTACCTCCCAATTTTTCGTCAATATTCATAATACAATTGAAGTCCCCTGCTACTATCCAAGGAAGATTAGTCATACTGTGTAAGTTTTTCAAAGAATTCCACAATGGCTTTCTCTCAATACTAGAGCATTTAGCATAGATAATAGATATGTAGAATTCTGCCATGACAGAGTTTGTTTGAGTTAAAGTGATTTGCTGCTCATCCTTGCTGACAAGAGTGAACTCCAGAGGATCTCTCCACATAATCCATATATGAGCCTTCGAATCAATGTTGGCAGTGGCATGCTTCATACCAAGTTTTTTACATATACTGTCCAGAAAGTTTGTGTTTATTTTAGGTTCAAGAATAGCCAGAAAATCAATCTTGTGAGATGTAAGGAGAAATTTTAAGCGGCCTTGGGAGACATCATTCCCAACACCTCTAATATTCCACACAAGCAAATTCATTGACAGGTAGAAGAGCTAGCAAGATTACCCGTGGACTTAATCCTCAACATGGACCTGGTATTTATTCTAGGAATATCATCAATCATGGTCCTAGCATTATTTAATTTTGCAGTTGCTGCAATCTCCTGACATTTGCTATAAATTTCTTTGGAACTGATGAGGCCTTCATTCTCTATTAATGGGTCATTTTTATCCACAACAGCTAGCTCTGGAACAGGAACCAATTCCTCAGTTGAAGGACTTTGGATTGAAGGGAACTCTTTGATAGATAGGGCCATATTATTCCTCAGAAGAGATGCTGCTTTATCTGGATTCTTTGGCATATTCTCCACATCCTGTTTACCATCTTCCAACCGTGGCTCAGTATCTGAAGGAGCAACCTCTGAGGGAACCTTCTGAGTATGAATATTATCTGGGGGAGAATTGTGAGCCGCCACAAGATTGGCATCATCAATTTTCTCTTCGACTATGCATTTTGAATGAATTACTGGTTGCCAGATTGTCTTAGACTTCGAAGCCTCAGCAGCATGAGGTGGTGGAGCTGAAGATATAGTATCTTTGCCATTCCTGGCACTAGCAAGCAGGCCTTTACAACAGTCGACTTTATGGCCAATATGAGAACAATGAAGACAGAACTCAGGAAGCTTTGGATATAAAATCTCTTGCCAGGCACCACCCCCTGGAAATCCAATCCACAGACGAGAGGGGTGTGGTTTGGAGATATCCAATTCGATGCAAACACGAGCAGAGCTAGTATGCGACAGGTTCAGAGTAGAAGGGTCTATTTTTAATACCTGACCAACATTACCAGCAATCGAACGCAGCATGTGCTCAATGTAGAAATTAACAGGGAGACCAGGGAACTCAATCCAAACCGGAATAATTGGAGAATCAACATTCGGAGAGAAGTCCATCGTCCATTTGTAGAACCGGAACAATCGACCTTGAACATACAGCGACTCCCGTAGAAGCAATATTAGGTAATCATCATAGTTCTTGAACCTCAATAGAAGATGCCGATTGTCAAGGGCGCTGATCAAAAAATCTTCTTTGAAAAGAAATCTTTTGGTGAGATGAGCTCTGATGTCGATGAAGGATGGATGACCCTGTGAAGTGCGGGCCACCAGAGAGAAGGAAAAAGGCTTAAGGGACGCTGCAATCTCTTCCTGACTAAAAAAGACCGCCGGCTCCCCATTATCGGTTGCTGCAGGTTCGTGTACATGGCCTGGGATTGCCGGAGGAATCATTGACGAAGAGAGGACTTCGGCGAATGATCTGGTCAGCGGAGGGCTTGAAGACGAGGAAGAAACAGCATTGTGATTTGCCACGGGCGCCGGGGTTGCCATAGGTCAGAGGAGCGCCGCCGGGAACAAATCAGAGAGTTTCTCCCTCTAGCCGGGAGCGCCGCCGAGGAGTATTTACACTCCCAAAATCTTCTGCTTTCTTAGTTTCACTTTGTGCTTTTTCCTTTGAAACTCCGCATGTGTTTTCCGTGTGTGGTGCTGTGTTGACAGCGTTCGTCCGGTACTCTGTTTTAGGGACCGAAATGTGATTTAGGCTGCTGTGAAGTGGTGAGGAGCTGGTTCCACGTGCAAGCTGTTAGTCAACGTTTGTGACACTTGGGGTGTTGTCCCTGGGTCTTGCTGCACCTTTGCATCGTGTTTTTCTTTTGGGGTTTGTCCCCATGTGGTGCTGCACCTTTGTAGTACGTTTTTCTTTTGGGGTTCATCCTCGTGTGTTGCTACAAGTGTAGATCTATTTAAAATCCACTTAAGAAATAAGAATGATATAAAGCTATGAAAAGAATGGGGAAGCGTATAGAAAAGGGGAGCATGCGAGGATGCTAAGGGGAAAGGTGATCGCTAGAGGGGTAACCTCAAAATAATAGAACAATAAAACAAAGGAGAGATCGCAGATAAATACCTTAAAGTGCGGGGGATTGTGAGTGTCACCTTCTCTTCAAACCGGCCAACCGATGAAGAGAGTTCTTCTTATTTGATTACCCTTGCAAAATAGATAAACACCAACAAAAAGATTTGATTAGAGATCAAGTGTATAGTATCAAATCCATAATATGAATATAAACAATGAAGAGCATGGATTAGAACACACCTTGTTAGGTGTTGGCCCTTAAACCCCTATGCAAAGGGTGGGTAAAAGATGATGATATGAAGAAATAAGAGGGAGATGTGCAAGTGTTGCACTAAGGGAGATTCTCAACGAAGTTGAGATGGTGAAAAGAATAATAAAATATGATGCATGAACATGAATATGCACAAAAGAAAAGAGTAAGGGAAAAAGAAGGGCTTATTGGTTTTCTCCAATTGGGGCTTCAAAGGATGAAGATCTCCATAGGATGAGGCTTTAAGCATGTGGGAGTCTCCCTCTTGAGCTTCCGATTCGGCAGCACCTCCCCTTGAATTAATGTTGATGCCTTGAACACAAGGGAGAGAGGGGTCTTATTTATAGGGCCAAAATTCAGAGTTTAATTCAAGGGAAATTGGGAAAACATGTTTAAGTTGGATTTGGAAAGAGATAAACATTAGCCATGTGTCCCTTCATCCTTAGAAAGCCTTAAGACTCCTTTCCCAAGTGAAAAGGGGCTCAAAACGGAGAAAGAAGAAGGTTCTGTCGGAGTTCGAAATTCTGTAAGAAATGGCGACCACACAGACGGTCGCTATTTAAAAGGACGGCAGACGGAAGCATCGCCAACTCCAAAGTATTTCAAGATGGATTATGACTTTTCAAAATTTGAAAAGAATTGGCGACCATGAGGTGGTCGCTAATTAGAAATTAATACGACCCATGGTGCCCCCCCTCCCCTGGACCTAGCTTGTCCCTTGTATCTCTTTTCTACTCTTCTATGCTTCATATATATATAATATTCTTGTAGGGCGGCTATAATGCCCCGGGTTTTTCGGATATTTTTCAGATCATTTTCGTGGGTCTCGGAGTGTATTTTGTGCTTTACGCGTATTTTTCCCTGATGTGCCTTCGGAACTCTATGCAGGGCGAACCGTGGCATTCTCTGACTCCGAGACAGTACTGACGTGTTGTGCTCCTCCCGAGGATCGCGGAGGTAATTTTTAGTATTTTTTTGAATTTTTAGAATTTTTGGATTTTTCTATATATATAACCTCCTTTTTCTCTCTCTCTCCCCATCTCTCATTTCTCTCCCTTTTCCCTCTCTCTTCTCTCACGTTCTCTCCTCTCCCCCTCTCACTCCGGGCGGCCGACGGAGGCGGCGAGGGCGGGGCGACGTGGCTCGTGGGGCGTGGAGCGACGTGCACGGGACGAGGATCGCGATGGTGGAGGCGGTTCATGGGATCGCGAGCCGGTGGAGCTTTAACGACATTTTCTTCGTGGATCGGCGTCCACGGCACGTCAAATCTTCGGTGGAGGTAGGGAGATGGATTCCCAGCTCGTGCACTTCCTTTCCCGTGATTTTGGTAGGCCGGGGTGAGCCAAGCGTGGGTTTATTGCCGTTTTGGGGGAAAAAGCATATTTTTGGGGTGTGAGCCCGATCTAGCGTTTTAACGCGTTGTTTTGTGGTTTTGGGGCACCATGTGATGCCTTGGGGCTTGGGGAAGGGTTTCCCCTTTGTTTCCCCATCACCCGGGGGTGATTGCGGCATGGAATAGACTTTCTTGCCGTTTCTGCCGTTTTCAGGTTCAGGACGCCTTAACGGTCCTTCCAGAGACCGCTAGGGGTGCCAAGCGGTCATGTGGAGACCGCTAGGAGTCCCCCTATGTCGGTTTAAGGATGGCGGTCACGCGATAGACCGCCAGGGTTTTTGGCGGTCTAGAGATAGACCGCTAGCACCGCTTGAGTTTCGCGTGTTTCAGGGTTTTAGTAGTCCAGAGGTAGACCACTAGCCAGTGCCTCGCGGTCCATGGGTAGACCGCCAGGGCTTCGTGAGTCCAGGGTGCTTGGCGGTCCAGCGGTAGACCGCTAGACTTGCTTTAGCGGCCTAGAGGTAGACCGCTATCCTTTGTGGCGGTCTAGGGTTAGACCGCTAGGCGATTTTCATACTCGCAATGTCGGTTTCGCATTGTGTTGGTCTCCGGTCGACCCGGTTGTGACCCAGCGGTTGACCATCGACCTCGTGAGTGTCTCGGACATCCCATGGGTTCCGTGACCGCATTTCTGGAATGTCTGGAGGTACCGTGTTACCTCGATTAGCGTGCCCATAGGTGTGGTGGGTCTGGGTGACCCCATGTGTTCCGAGCTTTCATGTTACGCTCGATCGAGTCACCGTGTATCGGTGTGAGTGCGGTGGGGTTCCCCCCCATGTCGTGGGTTTCTTCGGAAGATGGTTCCCGAGTGGGTTAGGTGTATGGCCTCGGACTGCGAGTCCAGTCATCCGGCCTGGGGTTGGAGGTTTCCCGCTTTCCCAGGGATGGGAAATTGACGTGGCAGTTTGTGAGCTACATTGGGAACCGTGCTTCTATGCTTTCCGTGTGGGCCGTGTGTGTGGCCTGTGGACTGTGAGTCCAATTACCCAGCTTGGGGCTGGAGGGTTTCTTAGTTCCCTTTTCGAAGGAATGGTCTCGGCGGCTCGTGAGCTACCTCGGTATTTGTGCTACCGTGGTTTTAGACCTAGGGATTAGACTAGATTAACGGCATTGTGCCGTTGCGTACGAAGGTCTTGACCCCGAGTCTCGTGACTCAAGGACTGTTGGATTTAGAGAGTCTAGAGGACTGTCCAGAGTCTAGTGGCTCGGTGCCACTTGGTTCTTCTCGACTTTCACGTAGGATGCGTGCATGTTTCTCAGAGTTTCTCCTTGGAGAGTGGTCACATCAGTGACTCCCCACTAGTCGTAGCCTTCCGACATGCGAGTGGTCCCACCAGGGAGTGGTGGCGAGGCTACCCCGAGAGACGGTTTTTAGACTTGTTTCCGTAGGGCCCCACGTTTGACACCAGAGTCCGGCTGAGGGGAAAACCAGTCAGAGGGCCAGACCTAGGACGTATGGTCTGTGTGTGCACATGTGGTTGGGGGCAGTGGACCCACGCTGATGAGCGCGACCCCAGCTAGTCACTTGTTCTGTGGTTACTTGTACGGTGTCTCAGTTCCCGCTGGGCCGGAGGGAGACACCTGAGACGCGGTTTAAGTCGTCAGTGGACGCATCCAGCCTTGCTTTTGGTGGGCAGGTACTCCTGTCACGTGAGACATGACTCGCCTGTTTCCGGTTTCCATTTTCCATCTGCGAGATGTAGTTTCTGGACCGTTCCAGCGTGCTTTCCCGAGGTGGTGGCTAGGGGTGCTCGGTAGGGATTGCCGAGACTTCGCCGTGCCAGTGTGGGATTGTGCAGTCTCGGTTGGTCGTGCCTGTGTAGGCAGACTTGTACGGTAGGTTTGCCGTGAGTGTTTCCTCGATAGGCCTGGCGTTAGAGTGGTCTGGTTCCCGATTGTGAGATCGGGGTTTCTCTTTCTGCTTGACCGAAACAGTAGGTGTAGTTGTAGTGCCGAGTTTTGACCGGCCATCGGTTCGCTGTTCCTGCTGTAGTTGTGGTTGTTTTTCCTTTCCGTTACCGCCGTTGTTCTCGGTTGGGGTTCTACGGGGCCCCTACTGAGCCAGTGACAAGAGGCTCACCCCTGCGTTTCAGGTGCGGTGGTTCTTTCTCGAGGTTCGAGGGTGCTGTTCGGAGGCTCTTAGTTGCTAGCTCGCCGAGCCAAGTGTTCACTTGGCATGTGGTATGTTTTACTACTTTAGACTGTACTTTCTATTGGACTGGACTCTACTGTTGTAGTTGTTTATTTATTTTTGTTAATTGTTGAAGTGTCCTGCCTTATTTCTTATTTCTTTGTGTCTCTACACTCCTTTTAACCCTTCCGAGCCCTCCCGACTCGTGGGCGACGGGCCAGGATTCGAATGGTATCGGGCTCCTCCCGGTATCCGGATCTTGGGTCGTTACAGCGGCCGGGGTTGAGTCTCTCCCCCTGCCCTTTACAAGTATTACCTTTGAGTTAAAAAAATTAGAAATTAATACGAGTTTCGGACGGAGTTAAAAACTCAAAATATAGCAATGAAATTGGCGACTTTCCATACCGGTGTCGATTTATGAAATGGCGACCTTCCGAACAATCGTGGAATCAAAAATAATCCGATTTCGGCTCAAAATATGCAGAAAAGAATTAGCGACCTTTCGAACAGTCACTATTTAAAGAACAGGCGACTTTCCGGAGTGTCATCAATTCATAAATCTTGAAAATCAACCAAACTGGACACTGCAGGGAATTGGCACCCATCACCTGGGCGCCCATTAAATGGCGACCAGCCCACTACCATTATTTAGAAAAAGGCTCGAAAAAATGGAGAAAAACATCAGAAAAATCTGGAAAAATAGGAAAACATGTGAAAAGTTTAGGAAAGTTGAATATTCAAGAAAAATGAGAAAAACCACTCAAATAAGTCTATTTTAGGGTCAAATGCGGCGTTGTAGTGTGATAGGAGATATGCTCAAAATGATGTCAAATTTGGTGTGTCTACAGCTGTCCCGCCTTGGCGTCTGCTTTGCAAGGGAGCGACACATAATGGAATGGAATAGAATGAAATGGAATGAAGTGTAGAGGGATGAAATATAATGGAAAGAAGTGAGAGCGAAGTGAAAAGTAGATGCCAAAGTGTTATGAGACACGCAATCAACACCACTTGATAAGAATTGAATCAAAAGCTTGAGATGATGTAATCTTGAGGAGATTCAATGAAAGCAACAGTTGTTTGGATAAAAGGAGGAAGTGTGCAAGCGGGCACGATTGATATAAAAGGAGTAATCAACTTCCGACGCGGTGGAAGTACCCCAGGTCACAAACCTGTAGGTTTCACCATTGGGGAGGGGTTACCAGCCAATGTGGACGTGCTGCAGCCAAGGTGGATCAAAGGAAAAGGATTGAAGTAAGAGGATAGAAATCTAAACAAAGGAGTTTTCAAGGAAACGATCCAAAACGGCAACAAGGTGAACTGTGGACACAATTCGGCATGGAATATCTCTTATCTTGAATCATTAAGGATCAATTTGTAGATCTATTTAAAATCCACTTAAGAAATAAGAATGATAAAAAGCTATGAAAAGAATGGGGAAGAGGATAGAAAAGGGGAGCATGCGAGGATGCTAAGAGGAAAGGTGATCGCTAGAGGGGTTACCTCAAAATAATATAACAATAAAGAAAAGGAGGGATCACGGATAAATACCTTGAAGTGCGGGGGATTGTGAGTGTCACCTTCTCTTCAAATTGGCCGGTCGATGAAAAGAGTTCTTCTTATTTGGTTATCCTTGAAAAATAGATAAACACCAACAAAAAGATTTGATTAGAGATCAAGTGTGTAGTATCAAATTCATAATATGAATATAAATAATGAAGAGCATGGATTAGAACACACCTTGTTGGGTGTTGGCCCTTAAACCCCTATGCAAAGGGTGGGTAAAAGATGATGATATGAAGCAATAAGAGGGAGATGTGCAAGTGTTGCACTAAGGGAGATTCTCAACGTGGTTGAGATGATGAAAAGAATAATAAAATATGATGCATGAACATGAATATGTAAGGGAAAAAGAAGGGATTATTGGTTTTCTCCCATTGGGGCTTCAAAGGATGAAGATCTCCATAGGATGAGGCTTTAAGCATGTAGGAGTCTCCTCCTTGAGCTTCCGATCCGGCAGCACCTCCCCTTGAATTAATATTGATGCCTTGAACACAAGGGAGAGAGGGGTCCTATTTATAGGGCCAATATTCAGAGTTTAATCCATAGAAAAGTAGAAAAACATATTTAAGTTGGATTTGGAAAGAGATAAACATTAGCCATGTGTCCCTTCATCCTTGGAAAGCCTTAAGACTCCTTTCCCAAGTTAAAAGGGGCTCAAAACGGAGAAAGAAGAAGGTTTTGTCGGAGTTCAGAATCCTGTAAGAAATGGCGACCACACAGACGGTCGCTATTTAAAAGTATGGCAGACGGAAGCGTCGCCAATTCCAAAGTATTTTGAGACGGATTAGGACTTTTCGAAATTTGAAAAGAATTGGCGACCATGAGGTGGTCACTAATTAGAAATTAATATGAGTTTCAGACGGAGTTAAAAACTCAAAATATAGCAAGAAAATTGGCGACTTTCCACACGGGTGCCCATTCATGAAATAGTGACCTTCCGAACAGTCGTGGAATCAAAAATAATCTAATTTTGGCTCAAAATATGAAGAAAAGAATTAGCGACCTTCTGAACAGTCACTATTTAAAGAATAGGCGACTTTCCGGAGTGTCATCAATTCATAAATCTCGAAAATCGGCCAAATTGGACTCTATAAGGAATGGGCGCCCATGACCTGGGCGCCAATTGGAATGGGCGCCCAGGTCCTGGGCGCCAATTCCAGAAAGGGCACCCAGGTGATGGGCGCCCATTAAATGGCGACCAGCCCACTGCCATTAATTAGAAAAAGGCCCGAAAAAATGCAGAAAAATCTCAAAAAATCTCAAAAAATAGGAAAACATGTGGAAAAGATTGGGAAAGTTGAATATTCAAGAAAAATGAGGAAAATCACTCAAATAAGTCAATTTGAGGGTCAAATGGGGCATCGCAGTGCGATAAGAGATATGGTCAAAATGATGTCAAATTTGGCATGTCTACAGTTGCCCCGCCTTGGTGTCTGCTTTGCAAGGGAGCGACACGGAATGGAATGGAATGGAATATAATGAAATAGAATGAAGTGTAGAGGAATGACAAGTAATGGAAAGAAGTGAGAGCGAACTGAAAAGTAGATGTCAAGGTGTGATGAGACACGCAATTAACACCACTTGATAAGAATTGAATCAAAAGCTCGAGATGATGCAATCTTGAGGAGATTCAATGAAAGTAATAATTGTTTGGATAAAAGGAGGAAGTGTGCATGCGGGCACGAATGATATAAAAGGAGCGATCAACTTCTAGCGCGGTGGAAGTACCCCATGTCACAAACCTGTAGGTTTCACTATTGGGGAGTGGTTACCAGCAAATGTGGACGTGCTGCAGCCAAGGGGAATCAAAGGAAAATGATTGAAGTAAAAGGATAGAAATCCAAACAAAAGAGTTTTCAAGGAAATGGCCCAAAATGGCAACAAGGCAAACCGAGGACACAATTCGGCGTGGAATATCTCTTATCTTGAAACATTAATGATCAATTGACCTCTAAAAATGAGTTTATTAGAAGGGTTTTCCAAGGTTGATTCAAAGTCCTACATGAATGCATGTTGGGTTTAAAGAAAAATTGTTGGGTCCTGTAGTGCAGGAACACGGATCTAGAGGGGGGGTGAATAGATCCTTGTACTAACAACTATGTCCAATTAAAAACATAAACTAGTGCACATCAGAATTAAAAAGATTGATAAGATTGAGGAATTTAATCTAAACAGATTTAAACTTAATTCACTCAATCTCACCGAGCTCACATGAATGGATAGAAAGATTTGAACAATGAAGCAAACCACTAAAACACAAACCACAATGCAAACCACAATACACATGGATTTTTAAGGTGGTTCGGGACCACGATGGGCTCCCTACGTCCACCCCTCACCAAACCGGTGAGGCTTCATTGCTGTAAAAATAGCCCGGGGATAGATCCCCCCACACACACGGAGCCAAGCTCCACCACACACACGTAGGGCAATGCCTACACAAACACACGGGAGTATACACCCAACCAAACACGGAGAACACACCCCAAAATACGTCCAAGCACACACGCGGATATACTCCGCACAAATCGACACACATACGTCAACACAAACACTCGGAGAACCCTTTCTCCGAACACCCACACAAATATTCTTTCAGATTTATATGAAATGAAGACAAATAGATGCAATGACCCCCCAAAACAAACTCTATAGATAGAAACTAGAAAGATGCATCAAGAATGAAGCCCCCCCTTCTTCAACAAAATCTGGTTCTTCTTGGCTCGTTGATGGATGATCACGATTTCGACATCATCTTCTTCCTCTCCTCGAGCCGCTCCTCTTTTCCTTCTTCCACAAGCTCCAGATCTTCACGGATGTAGATGATATCCTCCTTACAAGAGCTCCACCACGTTTTCTCTCTTTTCTTCACCTATACGAAAGAACAAATGAGCATTAGGGTTCTTCCTCTCACAAAATCGTAGCTCTTATATATGGAACTCAAGGGGTGGGGAAAAGACTCATAAAACTCTCCCAATACATGTTAGAAACACCTTAATAATAATAGGAACTAATGGGGGGTAGTGTGGTAATGTTTAGAGAGGTTTTTATAAGGTTTTAAACTCTCCCGGAAATCCCGTTCCGGAAGGGTCGACCCTTGGGGTCGACCCTCGGGCTACAGAGGGCTGGCAGACTGAAATAAAAACCCCAACTCACAGGGGTCGACCCTTGCAGTGGGTTGACCCCAGGGGTCGACCCCTGCAGGCAGGGTGCTGAAAACTGGTTCTATTTTGAACAGAACCTAAGAGGGTCGACCCCTTCTTATTTGGGTCTGAAAATTAGCTAAAACCTCCATCAAATCAATGGGGAACAATTTATTAAGTATTACCATAATCCCATGAAGATCAACCATGATTTTTCATCCTGAAAAATATGATAAAGTAAAAGGTTAGTTGAGAATCAAAATCCTTGCATCAAGCATTAACACTATGAACATGTTCACAATAAAATACATCATTGAACCTATTCAAACATGTATTTTGCTTCTCATATCAATTAACAAAAATACATTTGACCAAATGACAGGTTTTGAAATGATAAGCATGAATCTATCATTCAATCAAATATATTGACATGGGAGCTCAAACATTCAACTAGCATTCTTGTATCTACCAAATGCTCAACATCAAATAGCGTCAAATGAGGGATATTCATTTGCACATGTAAAAAGCAAATATATAGCTCAAGACCAATGACATGATCAGACGATGTGCAATCACACAGGTATGAGGAACCATACGATATCACAAATGCATCCACACATTGAAACCACGATGACCTCATGAATGATATCATTCTAATAGAAAGGTGTGTTCAATGAACACAATCTCATTGATTGAGACCTAATTGAAGCCATCTTCATAAGAGCCAAGTTCATGTAATTCGTTCACATATCAAGTCAATAAATCAAGCTTTTAGTGCATAGTTCACAAGACCAAGCATTCATGCAATGCATGAGCAATATAGAATAAAATCTCATGAAGTTTTGTATGAATATTTCAAGCACAATACAAGCTTAAAAGCTTCATGTAGAAAATGCATGAATCACATTCGTGTCATTAGCAACTTGGAAGATTATGCATGAAAGCTTAAGACGTCTGAACCAAAAGTCAACAACATATCCCATGCATTTGAATAACATGTATGACCCTCAAACTATATTGCCCCGAATTTTTCCGGATATTTTTCGGATCGTTTTAGTGGGTCTCGGAGCCTATTTTATGTTTTACACGTGTTTTTCCCTGATGTGCCTTCGGAACTCTGTGCAGGGCAAACCGTGGCATTCTCCGACTTCGGGACTGTACCGACGCGTTGTGCTCCCCCCGAGGAACGCAGAGGTAATTTTTCGTATTTTTCTGAATTTCTGGAATTTTTGGATTTTTCTATATATACTAACCCTTTCTCTCTCTCCCATCTCATTTCTCTCTTCCCTCCCTCTCTCTTCTCTCACGCTCTCTCCTCTCCCCCTCTCACTCCGGGCGGCCGACGGAGTCGGCGTGGGCGGGGCGGCGTGGCTCGTGGGACGTGGAGTGACGGGCTCGGGACGAGGAGCGCGATGGTGGAGGCAGTTTGTTGGATCGCGAGCCGATGAGGGTTTAAACGGTGTTTCTTCGCTGATCGGTGAGCTCGGGGCGCGAAATCTTTGGTGGAGGTAGGGAGATGGACCCCCAGCTCGTGCGCTTTCTTTTCCCGCAAGTTTTGTAGGCGACGGTGAGCCGAGTGGGTTTATTTGAGTGATTTGGGAAAAATCCATGTTTTTAGGGTGTGCGCCCGATCTACCGTTCTACCGCGTTTCGGACCGAATCGAGGGTCTAGATGCATGCTAGGGGCCATAGGGGAGCTTCCCCATTGTTTTCCCCATCATCCGTGGATGATCGGGGCGTGGAACAGAATTTTGGGTGTGAATTCGCCGTTTCGCCGTCGGGACGCCGTGGCGGTTGTTCCAGTGACCGTCACAGTGTGTACCGTGCCTGGGCAGGTGCGTTACGCTCCCTTATTTTGAGTATTGGCATTCGTGGGCCTGACGGTCCCACGATAGACCGCCACAGGGCTGTGACGCCCTCATGCTAGACCGTTATAGTGTTTCGACCGTGGTTTATGACCGTTGGGGGTCATAGACGCCTGACGCACTGAGAGTGGCCCGTCAGGGTGCGTGACGCCCCTGGGCAGGTGCGTTAGAGCTAACGCATCCACCCTTCACCCTAGCGCGCATGGGTAGCTGCGTTAGAGTGCGTGACGCACCGAGCGGTCTGCGTCACGGCTTGTGTAGCTCTCTGG
The DNA here is from genome assembly GCA_022559845.1 of Amorphophallus konjac. Taxonomy (NCBI): domain Eukaryota; kingdom Viridiplantae; phylum Streptophyta; class Magnoliopsida; order Alismatales; family Araceae; genus Amorphophallus; species Amorphophallus konjac. The sequence goes on along the minus strand of CM040126.1, from coordinate 422,606,447 downwards.
CCTAACGCACCGGCGTTGGTCCGTTAGGTGACGTAACGCCCCTGGGGAGCGCGTTACGTTCAGTTGTTACTCGCCATCTGACGGCCCTGTGTTGGAGCGTCAGAGTTGTCGTGACGGTCGAGGCTTGGACCGTTACAGCCTGTGATGGCCCAAGGTTAGACCGCCAGGCACTGTGTTGCGCCGAGGTGAGTTTCCATGTTCTCCGCGTTCGTTCCGCGATGTGTGGATCCCTGGTCGACCCGGTTGTGACCTAGTGGTCGACTTGCGGTCTCGTGAATGCCCCTAACACCCGTGGGATTCTGTGTCCGTGTTTTGAGGGTGTCGAGAGGACCGTGTTATCTCGATTAGCGTGCCCATAGGTGTGGTGGGTCTGGGTGACCCCACGTGTTCCGGGCTTTCGTGTTACGCTCGATCGAGTCACCGTGTATCGGTGTGTGTGCGGTGGGGTCTCCCCCGCATGTCGTGAGTTTCTTTGAAAGGTGATTCCCGTGTGGGCCATGTGTTTGGCCTTGGACTGCGAGTCCAGTTATCCGGCCTAGGGCTGGAGGTTTCCCACTTTCCCTGGGATGGGGAATCGGCGTGGCGGCTTGTGTGTTGCCCTGGGAATCGTGCTTCTGCGCTTTCTGCGTGGCCGAGTGTGTGGCCCGTGGACTGTGAGTCCCGTTTCTTCTCCGACCGTGGTCACTGTGCGACGGTACTGGTACGTGGCACGGTCCCCGTACTTCGTCGAGTTCGGACGTTGTTTTCCGTTGACTTGAGAGTCTACTCCTTTAGTGACCCTCCACTAGTCGTAGCCTTCCTGCACGCGTGTGGACCCACCAGGGAGTGTTGGAGAAGCTACCCCGAGGATGGTTTTTAGACTGGTTTCCGTCGGGCCCCTCGTCAGTAGCCAGAGTTCGGCTACAGGGGAAAACCAGTTAGAGGCCAGATGTAGGACACATGGTCTGTGTGTGCACACGTGGTTGGGGGCAGTTGGACCCACGCTGACAGGCGTGACCCCAGCTAGTCACTTGCTTTGTTGTTACTTGTACGATATCCGTGCTTTTGGTAGGCGCTACTACGCTAGGCAGTTCACCTGCGGTGCGGTGTAAGTCATCAGGGGATGCTACCGACTGTGCTTCTAGTGGGAGGTACTCCTGTCGAGTCGGGAGTGACAGACTGTCAGCTTCAGTGACTTTGGCCTTCGTGTTTTGGTCGTGTTGAACGTTGACTTTCGGTTGTTTCGCCGTGACATGTGAGTCAGTTTTCGTGCCGCGAGACTAGTGCTAATAGCTTTACCGAGGTTGTGTCTTGTTGTGCGGTGTCTACGACCGGGTGGTCGGGGATGCACCATGGGCAGCGTGTCCAGGTTGGCCGTGTCCAAGGAGACAGGCCTCCACAGCGGGGTTGCCGTAGGTTTTTACTTCGGTAAATAATGCTAGTATGGTCTGGTTCCCGATTGTGAGATCGGTGTCTTCCTTTCCGGTATAGTAGGAGTAGCTGTAGTGCCGAGTTTTGACCAGCCACCGGTTTGTTTTTCCTGCTGTAGTTGTAGCTTTCCTTTCCGCTACCGCCGTTGTTTCCGATTGGGGTTCCGCGGGACCCCTGCTAACTCTCTATCTTGGAGACTCATCCCTGCTTTTCAGGTGTGGCGGTTCTTCTTCGAGATTCGAGGGTGCTGTTCGGAGGTTCTCAGTTGCCAGCTCCGCGGGTCGAGTGTTCACTCGGCATGTGGTATGTTTTACTACTTTAGACTGTACTTTCTGTTGGACTGGACTCTGCTGTTGTAGTAGTTATTTATTTATTTCTGTTAATTGTTGAATTATCCTGCTTTATTTCCTATTTCTTTGTGGCTCCACACTCCTTTTAGCCCTTTCGAGCCCTCCCGGCTCGTGGGCTGCGGTTCAAGTCTCGGGTTATCGGGCCTTCCCGGTAATCAGATTCTTGGGTCGTTACAGGTGGTATCAGAGAGGTGGTTGTGGACGTACATAGGAATTTGAGATATTGCAGTGATCAGAGTCCATAAGGTCCAGTACAGTCAGTAGCTGGCATAGGGATTTATGCTTATTTTCCGCTGTGTTTCTCGCTTGAGCGCCTGAGGGCGCGGCATTAGCGCTGTGATGGTGGTTGCTGTTCGCGGCTTTCGTGCCGGCGTGGGGTCTAAGGGTCGAGGTCGAGAGCCTTGTCCCTCATCGTTGGTGGCCCCGGTTGTGCTGTGTTGGGCAGAGGTTGCCGGAAGATGTGTTGCTGCGGTGCTATGTTCGAGGTGTTTGCAGCAAGGTCAGGTGGTTGGTGAAGATTGCTTGTGGTTAAGTGGCTGTGAGTGTGCTCTGAGGGAGCTGTTCTTACGTTTGGCCACTCCAGCGATGGTTTTATCTAGCCCCTGATGTGTTAAAGTCGTGGTTTGAGGTGGCAGAGCGGGTGCTCTGGTCGAGAAGTGCGCTCGGGAGAGCGGAGGATCTTCTCGGTGAGCTGCTGTTTCGTCGATCCTGATGTTCTTATCGTGCTCTGTGGCGTCAGAAATGACGTGTCGGTCCTGGTTATTCTTGTGGATTTCGAGGCAGGATTGGGCTGTGGTGTCCCAGTAAGTTTGGCTCCTACGCTCTTGTGTTCGAATGGGTTGTGTTCGCCTTGGTTTTGGTTTGAGATGGGAAGGTTTCGCGGTGAGTTCGGGACTCGAGGATGAGCGTTGACGGTTGTCAATTGTGGCTCGTGTTGCGGCTCTTGGCATGGCGTGCTGCAGTTCGAAGAATTGCAGTGGTGGTGCATCGAGGGATGCTGTGATCGTGGTCCGACGTGACACTCGCCGAGTGTGTCGGAGGCGCTGACTTGACGGAAGTGATGGTTTTCTCGGTGTTGGAAGGTGCTGTTCCCAGCATGCGTGAGGTTTGAGGTCAGGTCGAGCGTGGAGATTCTTCCGTTGGTCGGAGGTATATCAGTTTCTCCTTTGGTTGGAGAGATTGTGTTTAGCTAAGGTTCGTCGTCTTGCATTGTGTGTTCAGATTAGTTGGCCTCGTGTGCCATGAAGTCCGTGCGAGACGTGATCCGTGTTTTGGCAAGGTGGTTGCCTGCGAGAGTGGTGCCCATTTCCCTGGTGTGTAAGGGTGATGGCGTTGTTCCGGAAGGACGGGTGCTGGCTGAGCGGTGTTCGCATTCTTGGCTGTGCGCGCGTAGATCTGAGTGCGCAGCGGAAGCGTGGTGGGCCCATAACCCACTGGTTCAAGATCGTAGCATTGGTTGCTACGGGTGGATTTCCTGAGGTTGCGTTGAGCATCGGAGGATTGGTTCCTTGATGTGAAACGTGTTGGTGCCGTGCCGTTGCTCGAGGTATCGCGATTCTTGGCACTGGCAGGATAGAGTGTTGGGGAATGTGCTGGCTAGTGCACCGTATGAGTACACTGTTCATGTGATGGAAGCCGTGTCAGGCGTCGGTATTAGACTCGGATGGGGTTGCTGAGGATGTCGCCTGAAAGGGGTCAAGGACGTGTTGGTCAGAGTCGGTGGCTTGGTGCCCGACTTGTATTGGAGGTTGTGTCCTCAGTTGAGATCATGTTATGGAGAAGTGATCTCTGTCAGATTATGGGTTCCGGTTGGTAGCTGCGAGTGACTGGTAAGGCTAGTCTCGTAGTCGACCACGGTAAGATGTGTATTGCTTGGGGACCCGTGTGCATTGGCCGTAGCGTTGGCGACCAGGTTGCTGTGAGATTGGATGGCACTTTTCTCCTCTAGAGACGTGTGCCATGCATTGTTCAGGTGGTGTCCCGTGGCTCTGTGATAAGGGCAGAAGCGGAATTGGCAGGTGTCCACTTGGATTAATTAAGATAGGTTTCGATGAGATAAGACGGAAGAGTAATGCCTGTGCATCGAGGTCCCCGATGGGACGTTGGTGTCGCAATGGTTATCCTTGGTCTGTGACCAGCATGGGGTGGTTCCCTATAAGTCTGAGTCAAGTGAGGTGATGACCAAAGACGCCAGGATCTTGTTATTTGGTTTCATCGTGCTCCCCCGAGAGGGTCCAGTTGGTGCGATGATCAAGTTCAGATGCGGTGTCCGAGAGTAGTGCAGCTTGAGATGTGGTAATTTTCTGTGTGTGAGTCAGCGGATGACCTGCTGTGGGTTGGATCGTGCCCGTTGGGCAGCTGGAGGTTTCCCGTTGACGTGTATCTGGCTACCAGTGGATGGTCTTTTCACAGACAGAAGATGATGTTGGTTGTGCATCATGAACAGTGAGAGCCGTGTGTAAGTGAGACCTTTTGGTGGTCGTTTCTGTGATGTGCTTTCCCCGATTGGATCTGGGATCTATCGAAGTTTGTCTTCTGGGCTCTGGCAGAGTTGGCACAGTGGTATGTCTGGCTTTCGGCTTGCCAGGTGTGAGGTAATTCTTGGTGTTGAGCTGATGAGCTGGTTGCGGTCCGTTGAGATGGCTGCGTGAGCTGATAGAGGCTCTGTATTGGTTGTTCCCTTAAGAAGGGTGTGCGACCTGTCAGCTGGTTGTGAAGCTGATGTGTGTTTGGTTTGCCGACCATTGGATGGATCGGTAGCGGTTGCTCATGTCGGGGGCTGTGTCTCCTCGTTGAGCGAGTTGGTGGCAACGGTGCCATGAGTGGCTTTGGTTTTGACTGAGGTGATGCCAGGTTACGTTGTTGGTGTGCCTACTCTGATGGCCGATGTGTGTGGCATGCGGAGTGAGGTGTTGTTTGTGATTGCCAGTATGGATGTGTCCCTCAGGACCGGAGCTTTTCGTGCGAATCGAGGTTTTCTGTGCTGGGGCTCTGATGGCGTTGTCAGTTGGTTCAGTGTTCTTCCCCTGTGTCTTGGTGCTAGTCTCGAATTTTGAGGATGAAATTCCTTTAAGGGGGGAGGGCTGTAATACCCCGAATTTTTCTGGATATGTTTCGGATCGTTTTAGTGGGTCTCGGAGCGTATTTTGTGTTTTACACGTGTTTTTCCCTGATGTGCCTTCGGAACTCTGTGCAGGGCAAACCGTGGCGTTCTCCGACTTCGGGACTGTACCGGCGCGTTGTGCTCCCCCTGAGGATCGCGGAGGTAATTTTTCGTATTATCTTGAATTTCTGGACTTTTTGGGTTTTTCTATATATACTAACCCTTTCTCTCTCTCCCATCTCATTTCTCTCTTCCCTCCCTCTCTCTTCTCTCACGCTCTCTCCTCTTCCCCTCTCACTCCATCCGGCCGACGGAGGCGGCGAGGGCGGGGCGGCATGGCTCATGGGACGTGGAGCGACGGGCTCGGGATGAGGAGCACGATGGTGGAGGCGGTTCGTGGGATCGCAAGCCGGTGAGGGTTTAAATGGCGTTTCTTCGGGGATTGACGAGCTCGGGGCATGAAATCTTCGGTGGAGGTAGGGAGATGGACCCCCAGCTCGTGCGCTTTCTTTTTCCGCAAGTTTTGTAGGCTACGGTGAGCCGGGCGGGTTTATTTGAGCGATTTGGGGAAAATCCATATTTTTGGGGTGTGCGCCCGATCTACCGTTCTACCGCGTTTCGGACCGAATCGAGGGTCTAGATGCATGCTAGGGGTCATAGGGAAGCTTCCCCGTTGTTTTCACCATCATCCGTGGATGATCGGGGTGTGGAATGGAATTTTGGGTGTGAATTCGCCGTTTCGCCGCTGGGACGCCGTGGCGGTCGTTCCAGTGACCGTCACAGTGTGTAACGCGCCAGGGCAGGTGCGTTACGCTCCCTTGTTTTGAGTATTGGCGTTCGTGGGCCTGACGGTCCCACGATAGACCGCCACAGGGCTGTGACGCCCTCATGCTAGACCGTTACAGTGTTTTGACTGTGGTTTATGACCGTTGGGGGTCATAGATGCCTGACGCACTCAGAGTGGCGCGTCAGGGTAGGAGCGTTAGAGCTAACGCATCCACCCTTCACCCTAGCGCGCCTGGGTAGCTGCGTTAGAGTGCGTGACGCAGCTAGCGGTCTGCGTCACGGCTTGTGTAGCTCTCTGGCCTAACGCACCGGCGTTGGTCTGTTAGGTGACGTAACGCCCCTGGGGGAGCGCGTTACGTTCAGTTGTTACTCGCCTTCTGACGGCCCTGTGTTGGAGCGTCAGAGTTGTTGTGACGGTCAAGGCTTGGACCATTACAGCCTGTGACGGCCCAAGGTTAGACCGTCAGGCACTGTGTTACGCCGAGGTGAGTTCCGTGTTCTCCGCGTTCGTTCCGCGATGTGTGGATCCCTGGTCGACCCCGTTGTGACCTAGTGGTCGACTTGCGGTCTCGTGAATGCCCCTGACACCCGTGGGATTCTGTGTCCGTGTTTTGAGGGTGTCGAGAGGACCGTGTTATCTCGATTAGCGTGCCCTTAGGTGTGGTGGGTCCGGGTGACCCCACGTGTTCCGGGCTTTCATGTTACGCTCGATCGAGTCACCGTGTATCGGTGTGTGTGCGGTGGGGTCTCCCCCGCATGTCGTGAGTTTCTTTGAAAGGCGATTCCTGTGTGGACCATGTGTTTGGCCTTAGATTGCGAGTCCAATTATCCGGCCTAGGGCTGGAGTTTTCCCGCTTTCCCTGGGATGGAGAATCGGCGTGGCGGCCTGTGTGCTGCCCTGGGAATCGTGCTTCTACGCTTTCTGTGTGGCCGAGTGTGTGGCCCGTGGACTGTGAGTCCCATTTCTTCTCCGACCGTGGTCACCGTGCGACGGTGCTGGTACGTGGGACGGTCCCCGTACTTCATCAGGTTCGGACGTTATTTTTCGTTGACTTGAGAGTCTACTCCTTCAATGACCCTCCACAAGTCGTAGCCTTCCTGCACGCGTGTGGACCCACCAGGGAGTGGTGGAGAGGCTACCCTGAGGATGGTTTTTAGACTGGTTTCCGTCGGGCCCCTCGTCGGTAGCCAGAGTTCGGCTCCAGGGGAAAACCAATTAGAGGCCAGACGTAGGATGCATGGTCTGTGTGTGCACATGTGGTTGGGGGCAGTTGGACCCACGCTGACGGGCGTAACCCCAGCTAGTCACTTGCTTTGTTATTACTTGTACGGTGTCCGTGCCTTTGGTAGGCGCTACCATGCTAGGCAGTTCACTTGCGGTGCGGTGTAAGTCGTCAGGGGACGCCACCGACTGTGCTTCTAGTGGGAGGTACTTCTGTCGAGTCGGGAGTGACAGACTGTCAGCTTCAGTGACTTTGACCTTCGTGTTTTGGTCGTGTTGACCGTTGAGTTTCGGTTGTTTCGCTGTGACCTGTGAGTTGGTTTTCGTGTTACGGGACTAGTGCTAATAGCTTTACTGAGGTTGCGTCTTGTTGTGCGGTGTCTGCGACCGGGTGGTCGGGGTTGCACCTTGGGCAGCGTGTCCAGGTTGGCCGTGTCCTGGGAGACAGGCCTCCACGGTAGGGTTGCCTCAGGTTTTTACTTCGATAAATAATGCTAGTGTGGTCCGGTTCCCGATTGTGAGATCGGTGTCTTCCTTTCCGGTACAGTAGGAGTAGCTGTAGTGCCGAGTTTTGACCGGCCACCGGTTTGCTGTTCCTGCTATAGTTGTAGCTTTCATTTCCGCTACCGCCGTTATTTTCGGTTGCGGTTCCGCGGGACCCTTGCTGAGTCTCTGTCTTGGAGACTCATCCATGCTTTTCAGTTGTGGCGGTTCTTCGTCGAGGTTCGAGGGTGCTGTTCGGAGGTTCTCAGTTGCCAGCTCGTCGGGTCGAGTGTTCACTCGGCATGTGGTACGTTTTACTGCTTTAGACTGTACTTTCTGTTGGACTGGACTCTGCTGTTGTAATAGTTGTTTATTTATTTCTGTTAATTGTTGAATTGTCCTGCTTTATTTTCTATTTCTTTGTGCCTCCACACTTCTTTTATCCCTTCCGAGCCCTCCCGGCTCATGAGCGACGGTTCGAGACTCGGGTTATCGGGCCTTCTCGGTAATCGGATTCTTGGGTCGTTACACAAAACCTCATATAGGAAATGCATGAAGCATACATCTTCAAACCTTAATGACTCATGTAGGAGGTACATTAAACCACATATATATCTATGCACAAGTACTCTAGGTCAACACACTGCAGCTTTCTTACCCAAAATTCACTTAACTGAAGATATGTGAATTGCAAAGCCTTACCAATAGTTCTTTGAAGAATGAAGATAGAATTAACACAAGTTCTGAATGGTGGACAGCAAGATGACTTATTTAAGCATTCTCTTGAGTTCCATTGATGTCCATCATGACGTGTTCCTGTAATGCAAGAAGATTAGCACACTTGATTGAAATGAGCATAACTGGCATTCAAGTGAGAGTTAAGCTATTACAAACAAATAAGCATGACTAGCATTCAAATGAGCATAAAGACTCATTCATGTTTATGACATTCATAAAGCATTGTTATCATGAGGAGCATTATCATAAACATAGAATCGTCAAATTACATGCATCACTTGCATCACACACATTAGTGAATATCCAATCTTGCAAACGTGTTTTTTCATGAATTCTCATTGAGTACAAGGCATATGCATTCTTTCAAGCATGTTTCACAAATTCATTCTCATTCTAGAACATGACCCCATAGCAAGAGAACAAGGATGATTCAAGCACATGAGAACATGAAGTATCATTCAAACACAAGGCCAAGCAAGGCCAAGCAACAAAGTTATTTTGTAATCATCAAAATCTCAGACACAACAATGTCCTCCATTTTGATGATGACAAAATGTTACGCATTAATGCTCTCCCCCCCCCCTTTGACATAATCAGAAATGGGGATCATGACGGGGAATTCATGATAGCAAAAGACCAAAAACCAACATAGCTTTCTTCCCCTTTGTCATTGACAAAAACACGATGGACAATGGGGTTATTAAGAGATCCATATGCACAATATGTTCAAAAGGATGCAATTCAAAATATGCATGTGTGAATGCTATAAATGCCAAATATGCACAATATGCACACAATGCATGAACTAATTGCACAACTTTGAAATGCAAGTATGGACTATATGGATATGCAGAATGCAAGTAAGGTGATCCAGTATGATTGATCTCCAAGCACATAGACATATATACATGCAATATAGTTCCCTCATTTTATTTAGAGTGAAGGGATAGGTGTACGAAAAGTGCAGGTGGGTCAGTAAGATCAGAGTGCTCATGATTACGCCAAGAGGAGTGTGCAGATATATAGGAGAAGACGTACAACAGGTCATGCAGTTAATCAAATTTTCAGAATGCATATCAAATCAAATTACCATGTGTAAGTGAGTAACATGAGAATGAATTCTAGGCATATGGATAACCAGATTTTCAATTAAACACAATAATAATTGCACAGACTGCATTTCAATCTAGAGAGCAGCGTATTGGAGGCTTCGCTCTGCCTCAATCAAATTTATCATCAGAAATTTTCACACTGACAATCTAAATTTTTCTAAGAATGATCAGGTTCAGATACTTCCTTTTTACGCGAGGAGATACATGGAGCTCATGCCAGAATCCCCGGTTACTCAGAATACTGAACCATTTCACCTCATTTTGAACAGAGGTACTTTAGTCAACACTTTTTAGAAATGAACCACATCACATCTCAAGTGACATGTGCCCAATTTACTCAGTGAGACTAAGCATTGCTCTGCCTTTCATTTCAACTATTTTTTTTGTATGCGGAGGCAGGCAACTTTTTCCTCAACTGTCTCTTTATCATCCATGCAGCAAGTTGAATTACTTTAGAGTGTTGAAATGAAATTCCTATATCCTCATGAATAACACTCAATTTCACATTATAGTGCATGAAGTGTGCGAATTTGATTTAACATGTATGGAGAAAATTTAACTCAAAACAAGATAGTGCAGCTCCCCCTATATAAATGCAATAAGCATGAAATGCTCCCCCTGAAAGTTTGACATGAAGCACATTTGTTAAGACTCAGATGCAACATTATTTATCAATGGAGTATTCAGTCTTAGAAGTTTCAAGGAAGGGATTTTAGCATATATTAACATGCAAGCATACAATGGGAGTATATGCAATATGCAATGTAAAATGAAAAGATATGCAATTTCAGTTCTTGAATTGTTGGCCCCAAAGATATGATACAAATTGTTGGAAGTATTTATTTTGGTATTTATGCAGCATGGAATGTTTAAAATGATGCATTTCAAAATATGCACTATATGCATGCTGAAATTGCCAACTATGCAACAAGACACACGATGAGCTTCATCTTCCAAAAGCACTATGTGAATGATATGCAGAAAATGATATGCAAATATGCAATGTGATGCAAGATTTCAGATTTCGCATGACAACTCTATATGCATCTAATGCAACTAATGCATGACATTCATTTTTTTTAAATGTGAGAGCACAATTTTATTTTGAAAAGAGAATTCAGAAAATTCATTCAAAGCATCAAAAGCATCACATGTGAACTTTTCCTTGAAAATATTTTTACTTTTATCCAAAAAGATGAGTAGCTCATTGGTAAAGATCACAGAACATTGATCAAATTCAGTCCTCAAAATGTGCATCCATAGAATAACATCATCATGCTGAGAGAATGGAATAACATCAATCTCAAAAATTTCAGCTTGCAAGACTCCCCCTTAGTCAAATGCATGATTTTAGAAATTCATTTAAGTTTGATGCCATCTGCATAGAAGACTCATGGTACCAGGCGGAGGCTCATTCTCACGCATCATGATAGCTTTCAAACAGGCTTGACATGTCCTTCCACATGTCACCATTTATATACCATGTAGTCATGAAATGATAATCAAAAAAATACAATGCATTCTCATATGACATCGGGGGGTTTAGCAAACAAATGAGCATTGAATGACAGCTGAAAATTCATCCAGAACCAAACATTCCATTTCAAATAATCTCACACATACACAAGCAATTCCACTTAGAAAAATATTCAATGGCCACAACAATCTAATATGAGAGGACAATCAAAACTGACCAAATTTCTTGCAGCCAAGACCTATGGCATGAACACCAACACTTAGCACCAAAAACTACTACAGATAATGAAAATGAAATCTTATTTTCGTACCTTTGCCTTGAGCTACCTTTATTTGTCAACATTTCTTCATTGGCCTCAAGGCATCCCTGCAGCAAGAATTCTCAGATTGATATTTTGGGTACTCAAGTCTTCTTGGGTCCCGGATGGTTAGTTACACCTCTAGTGGGTGCCTTCCACATTCTCTGGGCAAGCATATCATCAAAATTCATCAAATCACAATCATGCATAGTATGCCGAAACTTTCCACAATAATGACAACATTTTGAAGACTTCACAGAATTCTTATAAACATGATAATCAAATTTCTGTGATTTAGCATGAATGTTATCATTATAAGCATGGAAATTTCTCTTCTTCACAATAGGATGAGCATGAAATTTCTGTGGATTGACGAAAGTATAATTGTTTTTGACTTTAAAATTCTTTCATTCATTTGCTTGCCAACATTGTGACACACGGTGTCCTAGCTTTCCACATTTAAAACAAACAACCCTTTTTCTTTTGGAAATAAGTTCATTTTTGCATACTTTCAAATCATCCGATTTCATAATGAAACAATCATTCATCAAATGGCCATGCTTACCACAATAATGACAATTGACATTTGTTAATTTTGGAGCATGGTTTTTGTGACTTTTGTGAGCATGAATCCTATTGCTCCTACGTTGAGCCTGAGCTTTGGGATTTGGTTTCTTAACACAAGAAGCATTTGACATATTTGAGGAACATGAAGCATGCACAAAAGATGTTTAAGTCTTTAGCCCAAGGGCTTTCTTTTTGGTGGATTCATATCCAAGACCTTCTCTTTGGAAATTTACCTTGGTCCCTAAAATCTTGTTCAGATTTTCTTCCCCATTCACAAACTTAGACAAAGAAGCATTCAGATCAAGAATTTCCTTTTCAAGTGATAAAATATGCAATTCATAGGAAATAATCTCATTATCACAAGACATAACTTTTTCATTCAATTGGGCATTGATGGTTTTGTAACTTTCCATCTTTTGTTCTAACACATGCATGTCTTCATAATCATCAACAACCAAACTTTCCCTTTTTCAAAAGTAAGTAATTTTTTAGACATGGTTGTATTTAGATGTTTCAATTTTTTATTTTCAGATTTTAACAAAGTATTTCCTTTTTCAAGAAACTCCATGCTGCCTTCAACCAGAGATATCTGAATCAATATAGTACTGTTTTCCTTTTTAAGTTCTTCATTTTCATTTGCAAGTTTATCATTCATAATCAATTCATTGTAAATATCCTGATCAATAGAGTTTGATTCCATTTTGTTTCTTAGATCTTTTTCAATTTTCTCCAATTGATCGATTTTATTCTTGAGGGCAACATTTTTATTTCTCAAAGAAGCAATGGTTTCTTTGTGACATTCAACATCATGCTCTAAAAGTTTATTGAAGTTATCAAGCTCAGAACATTTATCACAAGATCCGTTTTCATGGAGCATGTTTTTATATTTCTTTTTTAATTTTCTATTTTTCGACTTGACTTTCTTATATTATTTTTTTAACAGATCATAAGCATCAACAAGATCATCAAGAGTAAATTCTTCAGAATCAGAATTTACCGCTTCTGCATTTTCGTCACTTTGTTGATCAGCATCATCAGTCATGAGACATTTTTTTCTTTCCTTCTCTTGAGCTTTAATCAACCGGTCCATAAGCTCATTTGCTGTCCTACAAGAAGATACAAATGGATACTTGTTAGTACTCACGGAAGCTTTCAATAAACTAAAAGTAGTAACATTATCATGGTGCATCATCTTATCCTGATTGGATCACCTGGCCTCATCTAGAGGTAATATGTGTGGACCATGATAAATCAACTTCTAAAGACTAGGATTAATAGAATTAATCATCACACACAGTTTGCCTAGCCATGAATTAAAATCTGAACCAGTAAAGATTGGCAAACAATTCATTGAGATATGTTCAACAAAAAAATTCATGATTGTAGAATGCACTAGGATCACTCTGTAGATCGCAAGATCTAGGGACAACAGAGCCTCGCTCTGATACCAATTGTTGGGTCCCGTAGTGCAGGAACACGGATCTAGAGGGGGGGTGAATAGATCCTTGTACTAACAACTATGTCTAATTAAAAACACAAACTAGTGCACAATGGAATTAACAAGATTGATAAGATTGAGGAATTTAATCTAAACAGATTTAAACTTAATTCACTCAATCTCACCGAGCTCACACGAATGGATAGAAAGATTTGAACAATGAAGGAAACCACCAAAACACAAACCACAAAGCAAACCACAATACACAGGGATTTTTAAGGTGGTTCGAGACCACGATGGGCTCCCTACGTCCACCCCTCACCAAACCAGTGAGGCTTCACTACTGTAAAAATAGCCCGGGGATAGATCCCCACACACAAACGGAGCCAAGCTCCACCACACACACGTAGGGCAATGCCTACACAAACACACGGGAGTATACTCCCAACCACACACGGGGAACACACCCCAAAATACGTCCAAGCACACACGCGGATATACTCCGCACAAATCGACGCACATACGTCAACACAAATACTCGGAGGACCCTTTCTCCGAACACCCACACAAATATTCTTTCAGATTTATATGAAATGAAGACAAACAGATGCAATGACCCCCCAAACAAACTCTATAGATAGAAACTAGAAAGATGCATCAAGAATGAAGCCCCCCCTCCTTCAACAAAATCTGGTTCTTCTTGGCTCGTTGATGGATGATCACGATTTCGACATCATCTTCTTCCTCTCCTCGAGTCGCTCCTCTTTTCCTTCTTCCATAAGCTCCAGATCTTCACGGATGTAGATGATATCCTCCTTGCAAGAGCTCCACCACGTTTTCCCTCTTTTCTTCACCTATACGAAAGAACAAATGAGCATTAGGGTTCTTCCTCTCACAAAATCGTAGCTCTTATATATGGAACTCAAGGGGTGGGGAAAAGACTCATAAAACCCTCCCAATACATGTTAGAAACACCTTAATAGCAATAGGAACAAATGGGGGGTAGTATGGTAATGTTTAGAGAGGTTTTCAGAAGGTTTTAAACTCTCTCGGAAATCCCGTTCCAGAAGGGTCGACCCTTGGGGTCGACCCTCGGGCTACAGAGGGCTGACAGACCGAAATAAAAACCCCAACTCATAGGGGTCGACCCTTGGGGTCGACCCTTGCAGTGGGTTGACCCCAGGGGTCGACGCCTACAAGCAGGGTGCTGAAAACTGGTTCTGTTTTGAACATAACCTAAGAGGGTCAACCCCATGGGTCGACCCCTTCTTGTTTGGGTCTAAAAATTAGCTAAAACCTCCATCAAATCAATGGGAAACAATTGATTAAATATTACCATAATCCCATGAAGATCAACTATGATTTTTCATCCTGAAAAATATGATAAAGCAAGAGGTTAGTTGAGAATCAAAATCCTTGCATCACGCATTAACACTATGAACATGTTCACAATAAAATACATCACTGAACCTATTCAAACATGCATTTTGCTTCTCATATCAATTAACAAAAATACATTTGACCAAATGATAGGTTTTGAAATGATAAGCATGAATCTATCATTCAATCAAATATATTGACATGGGAGCTCAAACATTCAACTAGCATTCTTGTATCTACCAAATGCTCAACATCAAATAGCGTCAAATGAGGGATATTCATTTATACATGTAAGAAGCAAATATATAGCTCAATACGAATGACATGATCAGACGATGTGCAATCACACAGGTTCGAGGAACCATACAATATCACAAATGCATCCACACATTGAAACCACGATGACCTCATGAATGATATCATTCTAATAGAAAGGTGTGTTCAATGAACACAATCTCATTGATTGAGACCTAATTGAAGTCATCTTCATAAGAGCCAAGTTCATGCAATTCTTTCACACATCAAGTCAATAAATCAAGCTTTTAGTGCATAGTTCACAAGACCAAGCATTCATGCAATGCATGAGCAATATAGAACCAAATCTCATGAAGTCTTGTATGAATATTTCAAGCACAATACAAGCTTAAAAGCTTCATGTAGAAAATTCATGAATCACATTCATGTCATTAGCAACTTAGAAGTTTATGCATGAAAGCCTAAGACGTCTCAACCAAAAGTCAACAACATATCCCATGTATTTGAATAACATGTATGACCCTCAAAACCTCATATAGGAAATGCATGAAGCATACATCCTCAAACCTTAATGACTCGTGTAGGAGGTACATGAAACTACATGTATATCTATACACAAGTACTCTAGGTCAACACACTGCAGCTTTCTTACCCAAAATTCACTTAACTGAAGATATGTGAATTGCAAAGCCTTACCAATGGTTCTTTGAAGAATGGAGATAGAATTAACACAAGTTCTGAATGGTGGACAACAAGATGACTTATTTAAGCATTCTCTTGAGTTCCATTTGATGTCCAACATGACTCGTTCCTATAATGCAAAAAGATTAGCACACTGCATTGAAATGAGCATAACTGGCATTCAAGTGAGAGTTAAGCTATTACAAACAAGTGAGCATGACTAGCATTCAAATGAGCATAAAGACTCATTAGAGTTTATGACATTCATGAAACATTGTTATCACGAGGAGCATTATCATAAACATAGAATTGTCAAATTGCATGCATCACTTGCATCACACACATTAGTGAATATCTAATCATGCAAACGTGTTTTCTCATGAATTCTCATTGAGTACAAGACATATGCATTCTTTCAAGCATGTTTCACAAATTCATTCTCATTCTAGAACATGACCCCATAGCAAGAGAATAAGGATGATTCAAGCTCATGAGAACATGAAGTATCATCCAAACACAAGGCCAAGCAAGGCCAAGCAACAAAGTCATTTTGTAATCATCAAAATCACAGACACAATAAAAATTAAAATAAATAAAAATATAAGATAATCAAGGATAATATTGTTAAGCTGCCAAGATTGAGTCAAGAAACTAATTTTGTGAGTTGATACTAAGTCGAAGTTTGTTTATCCGTGCACCAATTCATAAAAAGGGAACCATCGTCCCTAGTCTTGGACGGCTCAACGGCCTATCCGTATGACTAAGATTCCTCTGGAATTATCATTATTTTTAATAAAGGGGAACTCAAATCCCAGATTTACCAAAGCCACAAGGTCCTTGATATAATCTAATAGCGTAATAACATATAGTAAGAATGCATACAGGGAGAATGGTGAAGCAATAAGCATGGGGGAACTGAGATATGCAGTGCAAGCACCATGGGACTTGAGTGATAATGTCCGGAAGGTGGGACCAAGGACTTCTTCCTGCACTCAAAGAGTTGATTAGCCAAGATATCATGAAGATAACAATTAATGAATTCAGCAATAAAGCATAGCAACCATAGCATGGATAACGTTAAAACATGTGAAGCGTAACATGAACATAGATGGCATGAATAGCTTTGATTTAAGCATTCAGCATACATGGCATCCAAGAATGGATAGCATACCATTAATGCATATCATAACATCAAAGCATCAATCATTGTTTGTTGTTTGTCATGACGATGACAACTTGGCTAGTCATAAGATTTGAAGTTGAATGATCAAGATCAAGTAATGCCCAGCGGCAGGAGAAATTAGCAGGAGTTGTTTAAAAAAGATTTGGAGATGATCGATCAATGGATGCCCAGCATGGCGAAGCATGTTGATTAATATAGGGAAGAATCGAAAAAATGATAGCAATGAATGAAGAGAACTCATCCCGAGTTCTTGGTCCTTCAAAGGTTGTCCCTGTAAAAACAACACCATCAGGAAAAATACAGTGTAATGCAAAAAAAATTGGATTTTGGAAATATGCAAATTTTTATGAGTTTTGGCAAAGTTTTCAAATTTTTATGTGGATTTTGGAAAGATATTTGAATTTTTTTTTGGAATTTTGGAAATATTCATTTTTTTGAATTTTGGAAATATTTAATTTTTTTAGAATTTTAGAATTATTTAATTTTTTTCAATTTTGATTTAGACATGCTAATGCAACATCAAAGGATGTTTTTAACCACTGACACAGGGTCTTTGTTCCTTCCCCTTTCACTAAAAACTGCCCAAAACCGGGTGTGCATAAGAAGTGGCGCCATATAACCGGCTGCCCTTGTATAACGGTGCCTCTACCAAGGCCATACCCGAGAAACACTCGGTCTTAGAGGGAAAAAAGAAGAAAAAATTGGGAATAAGCTTAATGTGAGTTAAGAAGATATCAGGTTTTGACTTTCGTCCATAGCACAACCCCTAGAGATTCGATCTGTTGCACCGGGCCTTTGTGCCATATCATCGAACCTTAAATCCTCTTTTAGGCACGCATACGACCGGGCTCATAACGTCCCGCGGGGAAACGTTACTGCCCTCTTGCCATGCCATAAATTTATTGATTTTTCTTTGCTCATATATTTTTTCATCATTTCCTCTCATCATTTTTTCTTTTGTGTCCTTTGGACTTGAGAGATATTGAAATTGAAACTTGAAAATTTTGAGAATAAGGTCATAATAGACTGTCCCTATTTGAGACTTTCTCTTGTCGGGGTGTGCAAGGTTGGTTGTTTTGCCTAGGCTATCTCTACCCTCATATTTCAGCCGAGTTAAGAAGAGAAAAAGACTTCGTGCCCTCGAGCATGGCCCAAGTAGTAACGGTGTTTTACCAAGGAGATGGCCAAGGACGCCGTGAGGTGTGTGCGGTGCCCGACTAAGGGTTGCCCTTAATGAGCAGGGAGAGAAATGCCGAACTCCCAGCGTGGGATTCTTATTACCAAAGTGCTGCATAGCAAGCCTAAAGACTCTTTTTCTTTGAATTAATTAGATAAAAACTTAAGATAAAGGACTAAAATACCACTCTTAATCAAGTTAAGAAGCACTTCATTTTGAAAATCATGCGTGAATAATGACATTACGCAAACATGTTACCTTGCGATCTTGATCGTAGAAGCAGCTGCCGGAGGCGATCTTGATGAACATGAGATTTACAGTCCTCTTTTGGCAGATAAAAGGATTGGAAGCTAAGGTTTGAAGTGGCTTAACAAGAAGGAGTGGTGCTTAGACCAGACTCAAGCGAATAAGGAGAAAAGGAAGAGAGGAGAGGGCTAGAACTCCCCCGCTAAGGTGCTGAGACCTTGATCACATAAAAAAGGTCAATAGAAGAAAGGAAGAATTAAGAGGAGGAGTGAGGACTAAAACCTCGAAAATAGTGAGAGAACGGGTAGATGCCCAAAGCAGTGGAGGTGGAAGAAGTCGGATTAGAGCAGGGATCAGGTGGAATTAAGAGAAGGAATTGGTAAATGAAAATTGGTGGAGGATCCGGAGGGTCCGGAGGCGAATGAGGAGAATCATGATGTGGGTAAGAATCATCCGAAGGCTCGGAGGAGGAAAATCATGACAGGAGGAATAATGAGAATCCGGAGGTTCCGGAGGAATAGAATGAGTAGGGACGTGATGCCCTTGGAAGAGAGGAAGGTCCGGAAGTTCCGGAGGGGGAAGATACCATGGGACGCGATGCCCAAGGAGAATCAGTGAGAAATCCAAAAATTTCGGGAGAGGAAGACTCCATGGGACACGATTCCCAAGGAGAATCAATGAGAAATCTGGAGGTTCCGGAGGAGGAAGACACCATGGGACGCAATGCCCAAGGAGAATTAGTGAGAAATCCGGAGGTTCCAGAGGAGGAAGACACCACAGGGCGCGATGCCCCGGGAGGACGGGAGAGAAATCCGGAGGGTCCGGATGCAAGAATTGGGAGTGGGCGTGATGCCCTAAGAGAAATCTAGAAGGGGAACAATGCCCAGTAGGTGTAAGGGGACCCGGAGATCCCGAAGATAGAGGTGAACGAGATGGGGAATGTGGAGGATCCGGAGGTTCCGGAAGGCAGGGAAGATACGGGTTCAGAAACCCGGGAAAGAAGGAATGCAAATGCATACGAATCCAATGCAATGGATGCGATACATGTATGGAATGCAATGTGTGCAAAGAATGCATGGAATGAGAAGATGAGATCCTCTTCCTCACCCATGGAGTGGCCCATAAAGAGAAAAATGTGGATGGAATAAAATAAGAAGTGAATGAAGTGGTGGGAGGCCCTTTATCCAAAGAATGCCCACCCCTCCATGGCAAGCAAGGTGCCCGGCCAGACGGCTCAATGGGCAGAAATAGCGTCCCTAAGCTCCTATTAGAAGAATATGTTATAGTGATGCAAGAAGTGGACCCCTTAGGAAGTCGTATAATGACGGACCGAGGGGTAATAAGAGCATTAAAAGAGTATCGACCAATGAGTAAGGTGACAATGGTAAAAGGCCGATATGGCATCAACGTACAAGAATTTCTCTTGGTGAGCATCATTGGAGAATTTTCAAATGTGCCCGGCACAATGACACGGATTGGCATCCGGCAAGTAAAATCTTGAACTTTGAACAACATAACCGAGGCCAAATCCTTCTTGCCCGGTTCTTGAATATCCTTGGCACTCACGCTTGTAGAAATACACCCACTCCGAGGGGGGATGGATGGCGAGATGGAAGCGGTAAGCTTGATGAGTAATGGAGGTGTAATGGGGAGTGTTAAAGGAAGTGTAAGTGGAGCTTCAAACGCATCAAACTTTTCCCCTTGTTCGAAAATGGACGGGGTTGGCTCGGGTGCAAAACAGGATGGACCCTGCTCAGGATCTGCCATGGGTTTGGGGAAAGGGTTTGGTGGAGGTATAGGCAAAGTGGGATTCGATGTAATTGGCTTTGGGGTTATAAGGATAGTGGAGTCCTTAGTGTGAATCATGGAAAATAATCCACTTTTAAAACAACAAAATAATATAATAATAATAATAATAAGCATAAGCAATAAGAAGAATAATAAAAGAGGGAGTAAAAGAGCACGTGGTGCTACCAAGGAGAGTGATCGCCAGAGGGGTTACCTCAATAAGAAGAAAAGATGATCGCGAATACCTGGTGATAATAGGATGCGGGATGGATGTGGTTCCTTCCTCCACCTTCTACCGGCCGGCCGATGAAGGGGGTTTTCCTCTTTGATTACCTTTGAACAAAGAACAAACAAATAAAAAGAAAAGGGAGATCAGCCAAACGTGAGTGTAGTATCAATCCAAAGATGAAAGATGATGATGAAAAGAAGAGCATAAAGTATGCACCTTTCGTTTGTTTTTTTTAAAACCCCTAGAGAATTAGGGAGAGGAGAGATGCAATAAAACTAATGCAAGGAAAAGACTATATGATGATGAGATGAACAGACAATAACAACGAAGAGAAGAAAAAGTCCCCTGCTGTTCCTGTAAACAGTAGAGGGAAGAAACTTTGCTTCGGATGGAGCAGCAGGAGGAAGCAGAAGAGAAATCAATCTCTCAATCTTGATCACCAGCACCCGTAAACCTATGTGACAACCACAACTCTGCTTCTAACCTCTCTGTGTCCTCTGTAACCTCTCCCTTGTGTGTAACCTCGCGCGAGATCAACCAGGGGACTCTTTTATAGGGTCTCGATCAAGATAAACACAAATTTGGGAAGATAAGAATAGGCAGTGGTAGTGAACGGCAAGGACTCTAGTTCCCAGATCGAGCAAGGTGACCAAGAAAGGCAGGGAACTCTTCAGGAAAGGCGAGTTTAAGCAGGACACGAAGGGATGAGGCACGACCTACCAAAGGGCGTCAATTCAGAATTGACGACCTGCTCCAGGGCGTTAATTCAAAGCACGACCAGGATCAAGGCGTCACTTCCTGGATTAAATTTTGGCAATAAAAACCTTCTTTATTTGAAAATTGAGAAAAGACGCCTGAAGCAAAGGCGTTAAACAAAACACGCCCTATGGAAGGACGTTAATAATTGATTTTCAATCAGGATGGGACTCGTAAAACACTAGGAATTGACGCCCGTACCTGTGGTCGTCCTTTTTTAAGAACACGTCCCAGATTAGGTCGCTATTTAAAACACGCCCCTCTGTAAGTCGTGAATCACCAAAATCCCAAGAATAACACACAAAAATAGAAAAACTTTATATTATAGAAATATTGAAGTTCACTTTGGGGCGTTATCATGGTGACACGAGATTTGATCAACATAGCGTCAATTTTGGCGTGTCTACAGCTGCCCCGTCTTGGCGTCTGCTTTGGAAGGCAGTGAGACGGAATGAAGGTAAAAGTGTAATGAAGTGGAACGAACTGATAAGTAGATGCCAAGGTGTGATGTGACACGCTTCAAACACTAAGCATTGGAAATCTTTCCAAGATTCAAAGTGAAACAACTCCGGGTGATTTCAAGAAAGCATCGATTTGCTGGATAATAGGAGACTAAGCTAAGCAAATAAAATGTGCGTGTGGGCACGACAGGGAGACACCATTGGAGAGCGGTTACCAACCAATGTGGACGTGCTACAACCAAGGTGGATTTACAGAAAAATAAAGGGAATCGAGATGAAGATCCAGCAAAGGAACAGTTTCAAGGAACTAGCCTGAGCAGCTTCAGAGAGAATAAAGTACTCAATTTGGAGTGGAATATCTCATGTCAACTCAATCAAGAGCGAGTGACCTTCATTATTGCCATAATATGAAGATTTTCAGCACGAAGCTCAAAGTCCTACATGATGCATGCTGGGCTAAAAGAAAAAGATAAAACAAACTAAAAATAGAAAATAATCAAGGATAATATTATTAAGCCATCTAGATTTGGTCAAGAATCCAGATCTCTGAGCTGACACTAAGCCGAAGCCCGTTTGTCCGCGCATCAACCCAGAAAGTGGAACCATCGTCCCAGATCTTGAATGACTCAACGGCCTATCCGTGTGATCAAGACTCTCCTGGAACTATCACTATTTTTGATGAAGGGGAACTCAAATTCCAGGTTCATCAGAGCCACAAGGTCCTTGATATGTTATAATAGCGTAGATACCATATAGTAACAATGCTTACAGGAAAGAACACAAAAACAGAGCGATGATACTCCGACACAAGTGACCCATGCTCCTCGAACTCTGCAATCTTCTGCACTCAAAAGTTCATTAGTTCTCTCAAAGCAAAGCAAAATATGATCATAAGTGCTTAACCAAAAAAAACTCCAATTAAAAGATAGCACTTAAGTTCATCAAAGCATATGGAGAATCAAATATGCAAGTTAACAAAATAACGACTGGAGTTCATGGTGTCAACATATGAAAGACGACTGACATCAAGGCGTCAAAATGCACTGAGAGTTCAAAAAAAAGACGACCCTCCTGGAGACGCTAAATAAAACACGACCTCGGTCACGTCGTCAATTCAACAATTGACGCCCCAAGAGAGGACGTTAATTAACACGCGCTTCCGTCTCCGACTCGAAAGCTAAGCCCAATCCTAACAGTAATCGACCTGCAACTCCGAATGGGCATTAAACTCTCCAAACTTCTATAAAAAGGAAGGAACTTCCTTATAATCAAAGCACATTCGTCGAATTCCTGCTTCTTCTGCTTCCTCTGTTTACAGGTGCTGCGACCGCTCAAGTTATTTCTGCAGACTGAAGATGGAGAGAGCTATTAAGAGATCCAAGAGTTCCACCCTCAGACTAACCGAAATCAATGGGCATATAAGCAGTCGAATTGCCATGAACCAGGCAAAGTGGAATTGTTTCTTTCTATTTCAATCTTTCATATCTTTATAGTCCTTCTGTTCTGTATTCTCATCCTTCTCTCTGTTCCTTTCTTTTACCTACAGGATTATCCAAATGTTCCAGGAGCCAGGAGATTCACAAAGATTAAGTGGCTGCCTCTTCTTCTCTCCAAGTTCTCTTCAGACATGAGGGTCTACTTAGCAAGATGGCACCTCTTAGGCCTAATCACCCATGCCAAACACTATAACCAGATTCACCTTGATTGGGCTGCCATAGGAGCTCTAATTGAAATATGGCACCCTTCCACTCATACCTTTCTATTCTCAACTTTTGAGGCCTCAATCTTGTTAGAAGAACTAGAGATGATCTTAGGCCTAAAGAAGATGAAGCAAGCAGATGAGGAAAAGATGGCCATCATGCCAAGACGCATTTCTTCACATGAACTACTAACAAGTTTAATTCCCAGCCCAAACTTAGTGAACCAAATCAAAGCTTCCAAAGGAATCAATCTCTTAAAGCTTGCTTCTTGGGTGTACAAAAGATCCGACCAAGCTAAAGAAGACGAAGAGATAGAGCGGGTGGCAAAAGCTTTCGTGGTGTGCTTGGCAGAAGCAATCCTATTTCCATCCATGGAAGACTTCTTGGAAGAAACCCAATTAAGCGCAATAGTGAGCCTATGGGAAGGAGAGAGAGCAGGACCGGCGATTCTAGCTTATCTCTATAGCGGGCTTACCTCGGCGGCAATGGGAAGACCCATCTATGGATGTATGCTAGCATTCTCAAGTTGGGTAGATCTCCACTTCAAATTCGATTCATGTGAGGAGACCCAACAACCTTCTAGAATCTTCTCAAAAAGCCCACTCTCTTACATGACCGGCTCATTAGGAATAAGCAATAGGGTGATGAACCGGATACCTCAAATCAAAAAGAGAGCGGAATGGAGAGGACATCTCAAGGTAATGCCAAAGAACCTTTTTACTTGTGCCCCGGGAATACTCAAGACTCAAGAACTCCGCGCACGATTCTCTTCCGACACGGACCTTCGACTCATAGGCGCTTCAGAATTCGTTCTGTATAACTCACATCGGTGCCTTCTTCAACTTGGGCTTCCACGGCAAATGCTTGAAGACGGGGACAATCCCCAAAATAAAAACACACTGCAAAGGTGCAGCAAGACACGGGGACAATCCCCCAAGTGTCATAAACGCTGACTAATAGCTTGCACGAGGAACAAGCTCCTCACGGCTGTACAACAACCTAAATCACATTCCGGTCCCTAAAACAGAGTACTGGACAAACGTTGTCAACATAGCACCACACACGGAAAACACATGCAGAGTTTCAAAGGAAAAAACACAAACTGAAACTTAGAAAGCAAATGTAGCTTCAGATCAAAGTCTTGAAGCTGTAGCTGCAGATCTGAACTTAGATCTAAAGTTCTTCTCTTCTCAAGCTCGAGCCAGCTGCAAGGCTGCTCTCCTCTCTTTCCTTATTCTCAGATCTCTTCAGGATGCTCAGGATGTCGCACTCTCTTCTTCTCAAACTTATCCGCTCAGAGTTTTCTTCTCAAGCTCAAGGTGTTTCTAGTGGCTAAGGGCTGCTCTTCTCTCTTTTTTTCTTTTCTTCTTAAGCTCGGATGCTAAGAGCTACAGCAAGTTCTTCCCAGAAGAAAGGTCTGCATTTATAGAAGGAAAGCATGAGAAGTTCCCTTTTTCTCATATCTATCTTGTGATTGGTCCTTTTAGGAGCTGTTTTCTAATTGGCCCATGTTTGTAGGAGACAGACACGGACACTAGCCTTTTTCCAGATCTGATCTCTGACAGGTCCTTTTCACAAAAGCAATCTTACTGGCTTATGATAAAAAGGATGGATCTCTGTCCTAGGACCTTTTTAGAGATGTAATCTGATTTGTCCATTGTAAAAAGGAAGGTTCTTTGTCTTAAGACCTTTCCAGACCTTGAGACGCATGTCCAAGAGGTGTGAGCCATTGACTTGGAGTAAATAAACATAAGACTAGTTGACCATGCTCGAAGTCTGCCAGAGTACCTTTATGAGTGGACTTACTACATGTGTGTCGACACACATAGTGGAGTGTGTCAACGCACTTAAGAGGATGGAGTGGATGGAGTCGACGCAGCTTTGTTACATGCTCTTGAAGCAGCTCTTGGAGTTAGTCCTGTGTTGACGCAGCTAGTAGGGTGTGTCAACGTAGGCTTGTGATATGCTCCTCGCATAGCTCCTGGAGATTGGTACTATGTCGACGCATTGAGAAAGGTGTGTCGACGCAGTTGAAGAACGTTGCTTGGATAACTAATGCTAGATTTGAAGGTGTGTTGACGCAATGAAAGTCTTTTGTGGACGTAGTGTTGAAGTCCGCCCTTGTTGTTCTGCTTCTTGTAAGCGTGTAGGTCGACACACTTAAGAAGTGGGTCAACACACTCTTGAGTACCCCGACCTCTGATAGTTCTGCCCAAGCCCTTGCAGCTTCATTTGAGCAATTTGAAAGCACCTTGCACCTTGAGTTTCTTTCAGCTTATGTTGCCATAAGATTGACATCTGGAGCTTCAGTTGGCTTATCTCCTTTCACTCAATTACCCTAACCATCTGTGGTTGTTTGAGTCCAATTGCTTCTAAATTCATGTCCAGCTTCAAGATACCTTGATCTGTCAGTATCACCTCCCCAAACTGCCTTAACATTGGATTCTCCACTATCATCTGCTACTTTTGTCTGCAAATTGAGTCTTTCGACTTGGTAGCTTGAACTTCTACTGGAGTTGCTGTAATTGTAGGAAAGTCTGTCGACTTATTTGAATATCTGTTGACTGAACTTCACGTCGGTCGACGGAAGTCTAATGTCAGTCGACTTAGACTCCATATCAGTCGACTGACTTTGTGCTTAGTCGACTGAATTTTCTGAAAATCAGACACTTAAGTATAATAATGAATCATAAAAATCATCACATTGAATCATAGTTGGATCAATATCAAATGCACAATAATGGATCATAGTTGGACATTATCAAAACCACACATGAACTATATATGCACAACATTCTCCCCCTTTTTGATGATGAAAACTGTGAGTCATTATGACAACTAAGTTCAATTATGATCAATTGTGAGTCATGAAGCTTTCAATTCAGTCAGAACCTGAATAAACTCTCTCCCCCTTTATGCAACCTTTTCCCTCTTGACTCAACTATAAACACTCTCCTTAATTAAAATCTCTCCCTAATGAACCAATCAAATAATGACTCATATAACTCTCCCCCTTTGACATCATCAAAATAAAAGATATGGAGAGAATATATGCAGCATTCATGAAGGTGGGGAACAAAGTAAGCAGGAGACGTTTTGAGTAGGGGTGAAACAGTGAGAGCAAGTTGAGGACAACAACGTGCAGCAGAGATTTGTGGAAAATTGTGTGAACCCGTGAGCATGATAGCTTGTTTGAGAGATGAACAAATAGATTGAAACCAGACAAAGGCATGAACAAGCTTGACAGATGTATTGTGCAGCATGCAATCAGGCAAACAGACAGCCATTCATTCATTCAACACACATGTTAACAGAAGGAACTAATGCTCCCTCTTTGACATCATCAAAACACACACTCTAAATGTAGACACAATGTCACTAATGTTGTGCCCCTGTGCCTTGATGATGTTTTGCTTCATGAGTTTTGATGATAGCAACACTATGAGTCACCACTTGAAAATGAATGGTTGAAAAATGTTTTGATGATAGCAACATTAGGAGTCACCGCATAAGAATGCATGATTCATCTATGATTGAGTGCTTGATCTGTATGCCTTGATGATGATTTAACTGATGAGCATTCAGTTGCTGCATTGGGTCTGAACATGTCTACGCATTAGTTAAATCAGTGCACTTATGTTTCATCTAAGGCTAGTGCATGTGTGTCAGTCCGGCTGCTCAACATCCTCGGTGCAAGTCACTGTTTATAGGGACCTAGGTCGGTGCATTCCATTCTAGTATAGACAGCATGCATTCAAGGTCGGTGCATTTGTGAGTATTTTACACATGATGCCTTGCAATTGATAGTCGGTGCAATGTCTTGTTTTAGCACGGTCGGTGCAATCTTCGATCATTGTATTGAAATGAGTCGGTGCAACACTTGCACACTGCATATACTATGTCAATGCATCCTCAGGTTTTGTGTTGAAAGCATGTCCATGCATCTGCTTTCACAGGATTGATTGAGTCTGTGCATGTGTGTGTAAACATCACATTAAGTCCATGCACATGGTGGCAAAGTTAGTGCATGATCTCTTGCATGAACAAGTCGGTGCAAGTTTACTTTGTACTAACCAGGTCCGTGCAACTCTAGTTTCTACGTGCATATCATATCGTATGTCCGTATACATCTTTCGTGATTGAATGAAGTCTGTGCATATTTTATACATAACTGAAAGACACTTATGCAACAGGTCAATAGCTCGTGTTCTTCAAGAAGGGCACGTGATCTAATGACGATCCTCACTCAAAGATGCTGCCATGTGGACCCTGGAGATTCCAAATTTTGACAAGTGGCGAGTGTCTCCTGAAGCTTCCAGGCCGGAGCATTCCCTCCACACTCCTAGGGCAAGAGCTCGTCAACCTGACCTGATGGAGTATATATATATAGTCTGCTTCCTGCAATCAGAAGGATATCTCTCGAAAGCAGTAGAAGAAAAAGAGAAAGAGAGAGATCAAGAGCAGAGAAGAAGAAGAAAGGGGAGAAAATCAGAGAGAGAGAGCAGAAGAAGAGTTGAAGAGAGAAGTGTTCGAAAAAGAAAGAGTGAGGAGACAGTGAGAAGAAAAGAAAAGAGAGGCAGAGAGACATAGACCAGCAGAAGAAGAAGAAGAGAGAGAGAGAGAGAGTTCGTGGAGAAGAAGACATAAGACTTCACTGAAGATATAGTTTTACTGGACCGTGGATCAAATCCAGGCCAGTTAGCTCCTACGAGAGCAACTTTGGTTTGTAGAGTTTTGCAACTTTTCGGCGTTGTTACTTTCGTCGTTGTTTTCTTTTATCTTTGCTTCAAGCTGTTTGTCAGCAGTAGCGGAGGTGGACTCCTCTGGACGGGTTAAGCTGTAAGCCCCAGCGGTTGCAGAAGAGGATTCCTCTGGTCGGCTAAGCTGTAGTGCCCAGCGGGTCAAGCTGTTAGGCAGCGGATGGCTAAGCTGTATTACCCAGCGGAAGCAAGCTATGATGCTCAGCGGATGTAGGCAAGCTGTGAGGCCCAGTTGTTAAGTTGTGTATCAGCGGGAAGCGACATTTCGATTTGGAGTGTGGGGTGGACGTAGATCTCGGGTTTGAGATCGAACCACCTTCAAAATCTTTGTCAACTGTGATTGATTGTGTGGATTGTGTGCATCTTGTTTATTACTTTCATACGAAGTAGACGAATGCTTAGGATCATTATTGTTCAGATCTATTAGCATTGGCATTCTGTGATCGAATTAGTTTATCCTTCTGTCGTCTATCTGCAGCTTGTTTTAATTCTGCACTTGAAGCTGTTGATGTTGGTCTTAATTGGGTGACTGATCTATTCACCCCCCTCTAGATCATTTTTAGCATTCTATCAGTTGGTATCAGAGCATACCATCTATCCTATCACTTGGTATCAGAGCGGGTCTCTGTGCATCCAGATCTAACGATCTACAGAGGATCATGCTACTTCCGCAGTGCATTTCAGAGTGGGTCAGGTTTTGTCGCCTTCGGTGCTTCAGTCTCTGTAAGTTGGTGTTTTGCTGTACTTAGGTTGATTACAGTGCACTTCTTATCTCTTTCTATTGATTAATTCATCTCGCGATGGCTCATCCACCGATCTTTAGAGGTGGTGACTTTGATCTATGGCTGGAAAAGTTGCATCGGTATGTAAAGACAACCGATCCTGACTTATGGAAGGTAATGACTCCCGGTTCACACAAATTATCAAAAGATAAAATCAAATGGACCAAGAAGGATAAATTGAAAGACTCCGTCAATTCTAGAGCATTGAACATGGTAAAAGCATCAATTGATAGAGCACCAATTTCATATGTCTCATCTTGCAGGTCTGCCAAAGAAATCTTGAACAAACTGAAGGATGGCAGCTGTAAAAATGATAATCGATGCATGATGGCTCAAGGAAGTGAACATAGCAGCAATCAAGATGAAGAACATGACTATGATCATGTAAACATCTTTGAAGACTATGCCCTGGATGATTGGATTGCTACACATAATGAATTGCTAGAGTCTCATGATCATTTAAGAAAACAATATAAGAAGATGAAAAAGAAAATTGATAAAAATGATTCTAATTCATCATATGAAAAGTGCTTGAAGGTCAACGAATTATATGATAAATGTCTATCTGAGACTCACGTGAATATGAAGCAAATGTGCTTGCTGAAAAATGAAAACTAAGAATGTACAAATAAAATTTCTGAATTAGAAAGTCGGTTAAAGCTGAAAACTGATGAACATCTAATAAATCTGGAAGAGTTGGAAAGGATTAGTTCTGATCTGGAGAAATTGAAAGTTGAGAATGGAGAAATTCAGAGGAATAATAAAAATCTTAAAGCTGAAATAGAGAAAGTTAACAAGGAAGGTGTGCAGGGTTCCTCTTTAAAATCGATCTGCAACAAGTGCTTGGCTCTAAAAGAACGCAATGAAGATCTGTATGATGAAAATGAGGGGCAAAGAAAATTGAATGAATCTCTAAAAGAAGAAAACAAATAATTGTTGATTGAGAAAATTAAAGTTGAAGAAAGAGAAGACGAACTAATTGAAAGACTGGAATCTATATCCAGTAGTAAAGAATTTGAGAAGCTGACCAATGAGAACAATGAACTGAAAGAACAAAACAAAAAACTCAAGGTCCTAAATGCTGTTATTTCATAGAGGCTTCTGGCTATAGAGAGAGAAAGGTGTGCTAGTAAGGAAATTGAAGCTGAAAAAGTCGAGGAGGAAAACCATGAATTGAAAGCTGAAATTGAGAAGTTAAAATAATTAAACACTGGTATGTCTGAACAACTTCTCACATTAGAGAAAGGAAAAACTGCTTACAATGAAGAGACTAACATATTGAGCAGTCTGGAACAACAAATTGAGAAGTACAAAACTGCAAACAAAGTCCTAAGTGAATGCGTTAATTGCAGTGAACAGGAGATAGCCAGTTATGAACTTCACATCGCTTTTTTGGAAACTAAAATTCAGGATATGGAAAAATCAACATCCGAGTCTGCTGAAAATAAGAGAAAAATGAAAGCTGTCATAAAAAGTGGGGATAATAACTCACAAAAGGGGATAAGTTGCAGTTCTGATGTTAAGGAAACTTTTAGAAATCAGCTATACACCACTTTCGTGTAAAATTCTGAAGTAGCTGGTACCACAAGTCAATCCCCAAAATAAAATAAAAATCTGAAAACACCTTCATCATCAGTATTCCAATTTAAGGCTCAGAGAAATAAAAAATAAACAAATGCCTTGAAAAAGGGTAAACAACTGAAAAAGAATGCTTACATGAATAAAGTCAAGGTTGTCCCTGCCTATGTTGTTAACTCTGCTAGTTCTGTGGAATCTGATGGATTAGTGCATGATGTTCATAAGTCTGTTACTCATTCGCATGCACATGAAAAGAATGATTATTGTCATTACTGTGGTAGGCATGGTCACTTCATGAATGAATGCTTTGTCTTGGAACAAGATGATAGGATGCATGCTATATCTTCTGCAAATCATCATGGCCCTTATAGAAACAAACCTGTATCAAACTAGCACATCACATGCTTTAACTATAACAAGCCTGGTCACAAGGCTATTGAATGCTGGTCAGGGTCTCATTGGGGTAAAGTTGGCTCCAGTAGTAAGCACATTAGGTGCTTTGAGTATGGGAAGCATGGCCATACAGTCAAGGACTGTTGGCATGCTCAGGGAAATTCAATAGAATCAAAATTTGCTAAATTTCCTGTAAAAAGACATGAGCCTGATAGGAACCTTAAAGGAATGAGCTTTTATGTTTCAATTGTGGAAAGCCAGGTGTTGCGCGGGTTTTTATGCCGGTTAACCGGGGTGAAGGAAGGAATACAGTGGGGAAGGAAAAATATGGGAGTTTGATGTATCTCAAGTATCCTCCTTACGGTTGCATGCCTCTCACGGCAGTACCGGGCACTCTCCTTTTACGGAAAGTCGAAAGGGGCGGAATGGCACGGGAATGTCGGGCTAAGGGTTAACCGGACAAGGTATGGGCGTGCCAGTCGATCTCTCGACAATCACTCGTGGAACCAAGGTTTGACCGGGGAAGCGCCACCAGGGCGCCGCACGTGGGCTCAGGCGATCGGGCGACACGTGGAGAGAAGGGGTTCCATGGGTGCGATTGTGTAGGTGATTACGGGAATCGTGTACAGGACGTCATTCCCCACCGGCCGCAAGCAACCGGCATTTATTTACATCGGATTGAATCCGAATACCTTCGTTCCATGTTGAAGAAAAGTCTATATATGTGTCTGAAGCCATGGGTGGAGGGCTGGGCGCATTCAGTAGCTAGGGGTACGTGCTAGACTGATGGGCGTTCACTAGAGTTGGGGTATCGGGCACGGATGCCGAGTGGTGTGGGTAGGAAGTTGGGGGCCCGAATACGGGCGTATGTATTTCACTGGTTTTACGATGAACCACATGGCCTTTACAAATGGGTCGAGGAGGCCGAAATACAATGGGCGCAAGCCACGGGACATTTCTGACACGTGAGTCGGCCCCCGGGTCATTGCGTGACAAAGCGGGTGTCTGCGTGTTTTACTGGAACTCTTTACAGAGGAGTTGGTGTAGGTCCGACTACCTTGGTGGTCAGGACAGACATGGCTGGCGCCTGGCGGAGGTCGGACGCGGCTCAAGGCGAGCGGTCGGGTCCGGGTCTCAGACGGTGAGTGTTGTCATGATGGAGAGTCAAGGTCGGCCCCGGGACTATGATTCCCGGGCCAGGGGTCCGACTAGACTCGCTTCGTCAATCTGAGGGGCCGACGGCCGACTAGAGGATGAACGGTGGGCACGCGGATCCGTGTCGAGGGCTGACGCGGTCGTTGCGCGATCACCGCGGTGAGTGTCGTAAGTCGATGTACACGGGCGGACCCGGGGCATGGGCGTATTCGCCGTTGGTACGGTCATCTTACATGAGGCGGGGATGGACTTGGCATGAGACGGCTAGACACCGCGTGAGGGGAGTACGTGAGACATACCCTCGGCGTGTGTGAGCCGACTACCAAGTCAATCGCAAGCGCACTTGTCTTCTCGCGTTCCTGACCCTTTCCGAAAGCCTCGGGAGTCCGAGGGTGTGACAATTAGGCCGGGGAAGTTAGCCCGTCCATGCGTTGCTTCCTTCCTTCACGCGTTGTGTGTCTGCCTCTGTTGTCGTCTCTCTTCTTGTTCTTGAGCTTGCAAGGGGGGCAATTTAAAGAAGTTGAAGGGGTGGGGGTGGGGTTTAGGCGGACCAAGTTGAGGGGTCCAACTTGGTCCGGGTAAACCCCCCAAATAGTGCTTTTATTTTTATTTTATTTGAATTTTATTTGTGTGTGTTTGTGTGTGTGTGTGTGTGTGTGTGAGTGGAAGAGATGGGGTTTAGGCGGACCAGCTTGGGGGTCCAAGCTGGTCCACCTAAACCCCCTCCCAAGGGGGTTTGGGCAGACCATGTTGGTCCTTTTTTTGTTTAAAAATCTTTTTTTTTTGTTATACAAGGGTTTAGGCGGACCAGCTTGGAGGCCCAAGCTTGTCCGCCTAAATCCCTCCCCAACGGGGGGTTTGGGCGGACCAGGTAGAGGGAGAGAGAGGGAGTGGTCCCCCCTTCTATAAAACCCAGTTTTTTTGGTTAATTTAGCCCCACTTTGACTCGTTTGGATGCTAGAAGACAAAGGATATGGGCTTGGACTGGCTGACTGGCTGCTTGTGCGCGTAGACCGAGGGATTGACGAGTGCGACCCCACGTATTCCCGGGACTTCATCTTCATGAATTCTTCCGTGTACGGGTACGACGAATGAGCTTTACACGAACCTCGAACCGTATCTGCACGAACAGGGACTGGGGAGGGCTGTCGGACCCCCGGGCTGAGGAAAGGGCGCGGCCCCCGGGGAGTTCCCCCTCCCCGGGGGCGCGGCCCCGCCCTGGGGCACACGGGCCCCGGGCAAAGCCGTAACCCCAAGGGTTGGCCCCCGAGGGTCTTCCTTCATCGTCTAGGGATACCCCTTGGGGGATATAAAGTTCCGGGAGGTTGAAATGGCCCATGGGAGCCATTGTTCTTCGAGTTGTAATGGCCGCTCGCAAGGTGTTCGGGCGAATGCCCGACACACCCCGGGTTGCCGAACGAGCCGCGTAGGTGGCCGACGGGCCTCGGATTTGGCCAAGGGCCAAGGGTAGGAGTTCGTAGGGGCTGGGAGGAGGCACCTTGGGCCGAGGGGCCTTGCCTCGAGCTGCGTGTAGTGTTGTACGGCGGGTTGGCAGGGTAGCCTCGGGTTGCCCCGAGAGCTTAATTCGGTGGCTTGTCGCCACGTGTCTAGGGGTCGGGGGTGGCCCCGACTTGCTGGGGGGTCGTTGTGGGACCTAATTGGTGTACTGGGACCATGGGGTGGCCCATGGGTTGGTGTAGAAAGGTTGAAACACGTGCGCCCACAAGGTGTTCGGTAGAATGCCGAACACACGTGTGTGAGCCGTACACGCGTACTACGGGCCTTCTGAGCCTGTGGTCGACCTACTTGGGTCTCCCTTTGACCTTGGAGGGTTGAGGGAAGGCGTTCCGGGGTAGGCCCCTAGCCTCTTCACTGAGTGCCATGTGGCATGGCTTGTAGTCGGAGGGTCCCCGGGGCAGCCCAGGTGACCGTGTAGAGTGCGGTGGAAATCCGTGACTTATGAATCGGGAGCGGTCCCGATTGATTGCTAGAGTCGTCATGTACCTCGACCAACGTGCTAGGGCCATTGGTTGGGCCCACTGGGTTGTCGGAGGGGCCGGGTAGCCCATGCCTTGAAGGTGTTCGAGGAAATTCCCGAACCCCTATTTTTGGGTATTTTGCTGGGGAAATAGTCCGGGTACAACAAATGCCCCCTACGGGTCGTGCGTCGGAGGCGGAGACGAGGGCGTACGGCCCGTGAGCCTCTCCTTCTGAGTTGTTGTAGTTGCATTTTGACGCTTCATATGTTTGTAATTTGTTGTATTATATATACTGATTTTCTGGAATACTGACCATTTTTGTGCTATGTCTTGCAGCTATGGACCGATTTGGCAGGGACGAGAGGATCCCGAGGCGTGTGGTACGGGATGAAGACCACTGGGTGAGGAGGACAGAGTGGCCCATGCCCCCTTTGGGCCCGCCAGTCGTTACCGTGGCCAACGTGGAGCTGCTTGATGGTGGGCAAGCAGCTGTGGCAGAGGGCCCCGTCGGCGAGCGCGGCAACGGGGTTGGGGTTGTGGAGCTGGCCCGCGCGTCAGAGGCGGGCGGAATTTACACTTATGATCGCAGCGGTGCCTATCCAGTGGAGTTCCCTTTGGATCGTCACCTGTTTGAGTTTATCAGGCACTTTGTCCCGCCAGGCATGGAGGAGAGTGACTCTCGGGTTGCTGGAGCCCGTCGCCGACTAGAGCGGGCGATCTTAGTGGGCTGAGACAGCTTACACGGAATTGTCCTTTGTGGCTTCTCGAGTTTCTCTGTGGATTATTGGAGGCAAAGTTAGTTTTGCCAGTGCTGAGTGCCTGGGCTTCTTCAGCAGAGCAGACCAGTTTGGAGTTTGTGCTGGAGTGATGGGTCCTGCCTCCTGGGATTTGCAT
This sequence comes from Amorphophallus konjac, assembly GCA_022559845.1. NCBI lineage: Eukaryota > Viridiplantae > Streptophyta > Magnoliopsida > Alismatales > Araceae > Amorphophallus > Amorphophallus konjac. The sequence continues at coordinate 422,572,066 of CM040126.1, read as the reverse complement.
GGACACCATCGAGCAAAGACAGAGGGCAGTCCAGGGTTAGTGCTGGAGCCTTCAGGACTGGAGTACGCTGGGGAGGGCTACGACGACCATAGCCTCCTTTCCGAGATTTTACGACAGAGTGCAGTCAGTTGGTATGGCCGCTGGGCGGTGATCCCGTCACACAGGTACCGCCAGGGGGCGACTGAGTGGTTGATGGGCATAGTACACCACTATCGGGTGCTGCTAGACCGAGTCAACGTCAGATATGCTGTGACTGCGGCTCTGTACGGGTACCCTTGATACTCGGGGCTTTTGCAGGCGTTGGCGGAGTGCTTCAACCGTAGGTGGAACACCATAGCGACAGCTGAGGGAGAGACCTCATTAGACTTGTGGTCTCCGTGGAGGATCTTTGGGTTGTCGATCAGCGGTGAAGGATACGAGGAGGTAGTACTAGATGACCTCCATCGCAGCCATACTGATGGATATGGGAGATACCGGGTTCCTTACAGCTACCGGTATTTATTGAAGACCTGGAGGGACCTGGCCCTGGCTGGGAGAGAGAAAGCAGCGCAGACTCTGAGAGTGCCGTTGAATGCATGGGTCCGTCATTTCTACAACAGGCCTTTCTATTTTCACTAGGAGTTTGCCAGAGACCAGACTCCCTGGGAGGAGTATACAGAGGTGGAGCTACGATTCAGGACACATCCGAGGTATATCTACGCTCCACGGGAGGGGTGGAACCCCCACCGACTGCCGGATGTGACGCACTTGGTCGCGTACTTGGCGTACTGGCTGGCGACGTTCGTGGTCCCCCACGGGGAGGATGGCCTGCTGCGAGTAGAGCTGTTATGGCCTACGTGCCAATTGGCAGAGGGACGGAGACTGGCCTTAGCCCCAGTGGCTTTGGCCAATATTTACCAGGGACTGGGAGTACTGGCGGCGCACCCGGCGCCACGTGAGCGGAGCCTGCTTCTGCCGACTCACTACCCCAGTGCATGGGCTGGGTTGTTGTTCCCAGGGTTGGTGTCTCGCGGATCTGTGACGAACTAGGTGGCACCATTGTTGTTCAGCTTCATAGGACAGCCCGATGGGGATGCAGTGATGCAGCTGGAGGAAGCCAGGAGGGTCTTGTGTTACTTGCCCAGCAGGGGCGAGGAGGGTGTTCCTTTTGACGGTGCTACCAGGGACTCCCACTTGGTCATGGTGCCTTTGAATGGTGGGGTGGCCTGCGCCCTACCTTACCAGTCGGAGCCGGATGCATCATTGTACACAGAGTGGGTGATGATCACTCAGCCAGCGGTGCTGCCTTCACACCGGTCTGTGACGAGCTTCTTGGAGCTGTACTACCCGCACAGATTCACTCGAAACTTCGGGTACGACCAGGGGATCCCGCCGAACCAGGAGTTTCCTTTGGCGGGTCATCAGTACAAAGGTCGGGACACCCATTTGCTAGCCGCGGCATGGTGGGACTTCTACTGTTGCCGAGAGCCGGAGCGACTGCCGACGTCGGTGCCGGGACGCAGGGGACGATTCGACGTCCATTACGCCAGATGGTGGTTCAAGCATAGTCACCAGTACCGACAGAAGGCCTCGGTGATCCGGAAAGCTGAGGAGACCCGTCTCTTGAGAGAGGACCTGCCTCTCATCGCACTGGATGACGGGTATCTACAGACTCGCCTTTCTCGGATCCGCCAGGAGGTGGAGAGGCTAGTGCCCCAGGTGCCCCGGGGGAGCCGAGGCTCTTTGTCGACGGGGCGAGGTGGCAACGGGGCACTGAAGCCCCTCAGGTAGGCGCGGGCGGCGCCTGGAGGTACCAGAGTTAGGGCACCTCGACCCGAGGCGTCAAGGACTTGGTGGACCCAGTTTCTGGCGGACTGTGGGTTTGAGCAGCGGGGTTCGCTGGATCGAGTGCTCCCTAAGGGGATCTTTGCAGATACGGTGACCGATGACTGGAGGCGTCACATCACCCATGCGATCGGGTCGGCCGGGCCCGTAGAGCTGGTGTCCCTTATCGAGTGTGCCTACACCCTGAGGGACGTGAAGGAGGCGGTTGCAAAGGCTGCACGGGTTGTGGGCTTGAAGCCGGAGCAGCTAGTTCCTTTGCCGCTGACCCCCTTCGTGACTTTAGGTAAGACCTCTTCATTAGCCTACTAGCACCGCTTTATGATTTTCTAGGGCATATGGTTGAGAGGTCCTATGTGGTTGTGTCTATTGGCAGGTTCTACGGCGGACAAGGATCATCCTTCCACAGGGACATCTTCTGGGGATGGTGACGGGGCCCTTCAGCCCCGAAGGAAGCGTCCTTGGGTGGAGACCGGAGTCAGGGAGGTTGGTGAGTCCTCTAGGGGACCCGCTGCCGGGGAGCATATTGAGGCGGAGCCGGCTCTGAGTAAGTACCATATCCGCCTACTTGCTTTATGTTGATTCAGCCTTGACGATTGGCTAACCTTGTGCAACTAGATTTGCTTTCCACAGCGCCATTGGAGACCGGGGCCGACGTGGCCTTCTCGCCACCTCAGGAGGTCGACCCACTTCCTGATGACGGGGTCAATCATGAGATAGATATGAAGGGGCTCCTTCGTATGATGGACGAGACCGCCCCCAATGTTGAGACCTTCCTTGATTTTGAGCCATGGAAGGCTTCAAAAGATGCTCAGTCAGGTAAATAATTCTGGAAACGAGCATGTTGTGTTCACGGTTGTATTTGATTCTGGAAGTTGACATCGTTACTGGTGTCATGCAGAGATGGCCGGGGTATCAGAGACCGCCGCTTCTCCAGAGATGCAAGGTGAGGTGCCCCCATCCATTGACGGGCAGGTGCCCGATGTGACCCAGGATGGCTCGGGTGAGCACTGAATCACTGCGGAGGGCATTGCCCTTTCATTGTATAGTCGCGGGGTTGCCGATACTGACTGACTTTATGATGTCATTTGTTAGGTGAGGATCCAGCCGCTACTCTGGAGATGATTCAGGAGCTGGTCTGTACCGGCCCTTCAGTGTCTCTTCCCTCCTTTGAGGGGGAGCCTGAGGGGAGGAGTGCTTCAATGGCGCCCATGACCGAGGAAGCATCTAGCTTGTTGCCGCAGCTATTGGCGAGGGTGGAGCGAGCTTCCCTGTCGGCTGTGGTGTCGGCCTGCACTGTGGGGCTGGTCGGGTCCTTGAGCATGGGACCCTCAGGTGCGTAGCTGGAGCCTTAACCACTTCTGTTAGGCCTTTTTATGCTAACCGTCTTCTAGTGCTGAGGTCCTGTCGGTATCATTTGCAGGTGTACCTTCGCCTCTAGAAGAAGGTGAGCTGCCCCGCGACGGGGCTGAGATGGTGGAGGAGGGGCCTATGAAAGTGGCCCCTGCTGAGGGTGACGAGGAGATCGTCGATATTGAGAAGGTTTCGGAGGGGAGCGCTCCGGCCAGTGAGTTTTCTGTTTGCAACTCTTAGCTGGAGAGGCATCCTTGTATAGAGCTGGGTCTTGTGATGACCTTGTTTGCTGCTCTGGCTTGCAGGAGCTTCAGGTTCGGCCACCTCGGGGAGTTTGTCCATGAGCTCGTCGAGTTCTTCAGATGACGGCGGCTCGGAGATAGAGACAGAGGAGAGCTCGAGCTCGAGCTCCTTGTCCTCCGGGGCCTCTGCTAGTAGGGAGGTTCCGACAGGGACCCCTTCTAGAGGTACGCAGTGGTCCTCTCTGTCCTTATCTGGTGCTTGTCAGCTCTATAAGGTAGAGTACTGATGTTCTTGAGTTATTTGCAGCGTCAGATTCTGGGGAGGAGCACATGTCAGCTCTTGGTGAGGGCGGGCAGGAGGAGTCCCCTGTCCTACCCGTGCTTGCTGGAGATGACCGGATGGTGGAGGAATCATTGCCCTCTCCGACCCCGGCAGGTGACGCCGTGGAGGCGGAGGTGCAGTTGCCTTCCCCGACCCCGACGGACGATGCCACGGAGGCAGCTGGACTTACTTCAGGTAAGGGGGCAAGACTCATCTTCTTCTTTTTCTCAGGTTTTTCACCTTGTTTGTCGAAGGAAGTCTTTTATGTACTGCTTACTCCCTTTGGCGTTTGTTGGAACTATGCAGGTTTCACCGGAGTGTTGGCTGCGTCCGGAGACCTCTCCCTAGATTTAGGGGTCGAGTGGCCTCCATTCGCCTCTCCGCCAGAGCCGTTGCTGGAGGCGAGTACAGGTGCCGCCCTACTCCAGCGGGAGCGAGGCTACTCACAAAGCGAGCCCCTCCCTTCTCCGGAGGACCTGAGGCAGCGGCTGAGGGAGTGCACCCAGGGCTATCACGCGCTCGGATTCCCACGTGAGCTCTGGATGTCCGAGTTGGCTAGGATCTGGGCCGAGTACCTACGACTCCGCGAGGTGCAGGAGCAGAGGTCTCAGAGGCTGGCGATGATCCGAGAGGCACAGGAGCAGCGGGCTCGGCTTGTGTCAGCCGTAGACGAGCAGAGGAGTCACGCCGAGGCGACTGCGTCAGCATCTCAGGAGCAAGCCGCACAGCTGAGGGAGGTGGAGAGCCAGGCCGAGGCCTTGAGGAAGGCCTGGGAGGAGCGACAGGAAGTCGCCGAGCGTGCCCGAGCCGAGTGGTAGGTGGCTGAGACTACAGCCGAAGCCAGTACTTAACTCTTGTTCACCCTGGAGGCGAAGCTTCCAGCGGCGGACTCTCACCTTGCGGCGCTAGAGGGGACTGAGCAGGCACCCTGATTGTATCTCCCCCCCCCCCTTTTTTTTGATGTCTGGAGTGTATGGATTTTGTTACCCCAAGGGCATGTCTTGGGCTCTTTTTACAGAGTATTAATGTACTCCATATCTTTTGTTTACTGGGTTATTCCCTCCCTTCTTTGATGGAATGGAATGATGCGCGCGAACTGACGACCCCTTAGTGTTAGTCGTGCTTGCTTGTTCTATGACGCATCGCCATGAGTGATGACAAGAAACTAGAGGTTGAGTTCTGGGTAGTAGGGGAAAGAAGGGCTATATGTGGGGGCCAATCCTCCTGGGGGATGAAAGCCCATATACCGGGGAACCAACGTAGGCCCGTAGAAGTGGGGCAACTTACGTGATTTAGGGTTACAGAGGTGATTCTGGAGGGTGTGTACTGACCCTGAACTTGATGGTGGAATATTGGCTAACATTGTGCCGCCAGCCAAAGAACATGGGATTCGTACGTGTCTGGGCAACTGGGATTGAACTAGCTGGATGGCCTAGGCGAACATGGCAACCAAGACCGGAACTGGAAATTGAAGCTAGGACTGTGACTGGGAATGGGGACTGGAGCCGAAACCAGCTGGGTGACCTAGAAAGGTACAATGGCTGAGAACTGGAACTGAGCCAGGTGGCTAACCCGAGAGGGCGTTATAACCAAGACTGGAACTGGGGGCTGGGCAGCTAGACCGTAAAGGCGTCATAGCCGAGGCTGGAGTTGAGGACTGGCGGCTAGGCCTGTGAAGGCGTTGTAGCCGAAACTGGAAACTGGAAGCTGGGTGGCTAGCCTGTGGGGGTGTTGTAGCCGAGGCTGGAGCTGGAGACTGGCGGCTGGCCTGTGAAGGCGTTGTGGCCGAAACTGGAAACTGGAAGCTGGCGGCTGACCTATGAAGGCATTGTAGCCGAGACTGGAAACTGGAGACTGGCGGCTGGCCTGTGAAGGCATTGTAGCCGAGACTGGAAGCTGGAGACTGGCGGCTGGCCTGTTAAGGCGTTGTAGCCGAAACTGGAATTAAAAACTGGCGATGACCAACCCTCGGGGGTGTAGTGGCCATCATTATCGCGGAGTGATGTTGAACTCGCCATCGGTACGTGTCATGGCCGACGGCTTTATAAGTGAAAAGTGGAGAGGGAGAAAGTTTTTTTTTTCTTTTCTCTTTACTAGTTCTACCGCCCTTGCGGGTTTTCACCAGAGCTGGCCCCCTTTAGCTTTTTTCGGTGCGCCCTCGCGGGTTTTCGCACCGAGGGGTTACCTGATTTTGCCTGAGACGCCCTTTTGGGTTTTCACCTCAGCTGGGTTGGTGGTAATTTTTGCCCTCAGTCGCCTCGTAGAGGGAGTTGGCTGAGGCCGCCGGGGTATTTCTATTTTTAACCCCATTTTTTTTGTTTCTTTTTTTTTTGAGACTATCGTCCATAGCATATTGCTGTCAGGGGACGTAACCTGAGACTGGAAGGTGTGGGTGGCCGAATATTGTTCAACCACTCTTAAGGGTTTCAAAAATTCCCGAGCCATGGTGGCGAAAGGCCACTTTGCCATGGCAAGGTATGACTGGGGTTGTAACCTAGTGAATCTCGGGTTGTATGGGGGAACTGGGATTATGATGAACTGGAAGGCTCTGGATTTACTGGATACGTGGGATGTGGGGACAGGGAATAGTAAATGTCTGGGAATGTGTCAGGATGCAAGTTTACCGAGACGGTGACTGGAAGTTTGACCGTTACAGGGCCTGGTTGAACCGCGACATTGAGGTGAGGGCCAGAGGTTGGCCAAGCTGAGCGGGAGTAATGCAAGGTTAACTGGGGGATTGAAGGGCTTGCGCCGTAGCAGTGCAAGGGGATTGGGGGACTGGATCTGGGTGAGGCTAGCGGCCCACCAAAGGACAGGGGGAAGGCCGTGTTGACTGGTAGGGAGAAGAAGATTTTCTCGTTATCGGCTCTACCGCCCTTTCGGGTTTTCGCTAGAGCCGACCCCCTTTAGCTTTTTTCGACGCGCCCTTACGGATTTTTACGTCGAGAGATTTCCCAATTTTGCCTGAGGCGCCCTTTCAGGTTTCCACCTCAGCCAGGTTATTGGCCTTTTTGCCCCCAGCCACCCCACTGTGGTGAGGATGACTGGGTCTGCCGGGCTATCTCTATTTTTTACCCCATTTTTTGTTATTTTTTTTTTGACTTACCTGAGAGCCTGGCGGCTGGACTGGTGTCGGTGTAGAGGTGCTCGTGCCCCCATAGTGACGGGAACGAGGGCAGGAGACCGGTTCCCGCGGATGCCTGGCGGTGATTCCGAGGAGCCGAACTGACTGGTTGATGGGGAATCGAAGACTGGAAGGACTGGCCGGTGGGATCCTCCACGAGGGAGGATCGGCCTTATAGGTAGTAGCTGGGACGTGCGCCTCAGTCTGGCTGGCGCGCGAACTCATGCTCTGGAGCATAATATAGCTTCATGTATTTTCCGTTGAGAGGCAGGAACGGTCTGTGACCTTTATGATCAACAACCGTGTAGGCCCCACCCTCATAGACATTCTGGATGATGTACGGACCTCGCCAATTTGGCTGTAGTTTTCCACTGGAGCGCCCTGCCATGACCTCTTTTTCCTTGATCATGACGAGGTCACCTTGCTTGAAAGCTCGCTGCCTGATGAGCTTATCATAGGCCTGGGCCATGCGGGCCTGGTATGCTTGTAGGTGTTTGTAGGCTTCAAGTCGCTTGCCTTCTAGGGTGGCGAGCTCTTCTAGTCTTCTCTGGTACTCATTTTGATGCGGGACGGGACCACGGACACGATAAGCTAGCGGTCGTCCCTTAACGAGGGAAGCGTCGGATGTGCGCGGTTGAACAACCGGCAGTGAGCTAGGGTGGTCGGCTCTCAATTGTGCCCGGATCGGGTCACGGGACGGTCACTCTCTCACTCGCAGCAGTGATCTGATAAATTAAAAGCGAGCTAGGTAACCCTACACATGCTCTCTAGCAGCGGCATAAACAAGCATATATAGAAATAAGCGGAATGCCAAGCAAGGAGCGAATACGATACCTCTACGCGCTCGGCGTGGCGAAGATGGCACCCGGCCGAAACTCGTACTCCCGGAAACTTAATACATTAAGATTACAGCAATACAAGTAAGCCCACTCCACGCAGGGAGGTAACGGGCGACACAAGGGGACCCGGGAGGACCAATTCCGGGTTGACGGGCGGTTTTCGGGCACGGCTTCGGCTTCGCGCGTACTCGTGCTAGTGGGGCCCACGTGTGGACCGGAGGGGTCGTGTGGGACCTGATGCCTCCTCTGGTGTGGGTACACTTGGGAAGCGCTCCCCTAGGATGGCGAGTTGCTGGAACGACCGCCGGACGCCGGGCGGCCCTCGGACGACGCTCGCGGGAAACCGGCCACAAGTCTGCACTTGCTGTCTTCTCGCGCGCTGTCCGGCGAGATCGGCTGCTGTGATCAACCCCGTCGTCGGAATGCAACGAGCTCGGCGCCGTTGGAAAGAGGACTCCAAATACTTCGACGTAGGGGCCTTCAGAAAAAATAATCAGATACGTATATCTGACTTATGGAATTTACACCCTTGCTGTAAACAGGCCAGAACTGCAGGGGCAGGTTCTGACTTCTCTGAAAATCACCGTTGACCAGTGGGAGGACCTTGGAATATGGAGATGAATTCTTCAGAAAAGTTGAAGATCTCTGAGATAGAAAACCGGGACTATTTTTGGTTTTTGATTCGGATAGGAAATGGATTTTATGGGATTTTTTGAGTGGACCTGGGTCGGATCTGGGACACTGTGGAAAAATTGCTCACAGGAACTGGTACGAATTTTGAAAAATACCTAGAGACCTTATCAAAAATTAAGAAAATTCATGGTGGTAGACATATGTGGACAGAAGTCTCAGTAATTTTTAGAGACCCAAAAAAATTCAAAACATGGGTCGAACAAGGTAGACTCAGAACTGTTGAACAGTAGACAGAACCTGGACAGAACTGAAATTTGAACTTGGACGAAAATCTAAAAATATCTAAAGGACGAATTTTTGCCTGAAATTTTTTGTGGAGGTAAGGGTTCAAGAGGGGAACCAACCCTGAAAATTGGAGCTTCAGAAGATGAGGGAAGAGAGAGGGAAAATTCGGAGAAGAGAGGTCTGTCCAGAGTGGACAGAAAACCGAATTCGTTGGTGAAGACGCGTCGGCGGCGAGACGGCGGCGGCGGCGATCACCGGAGCTGCTTCAGAAGTTGGAGGGGATCAAGAGGGGAGGGATCTCACTCTATAACTGGGCTGGAGGTGGAAGAACACCAGGGAGAGAGGGGAGAGGGGCACAAGCTTCAAGGAGGCAAAATGCTAATTTCTTCTTCATTAATTCTTTCCATAAGAAAATACAAGTATTTATATGAAAGGGTTCTAATCTAATATGAGCCCTTGGATCAAGGGTTGAAGAATGGAGGGTTGAGATGTGGTGTGAACACCACATTAAACCCAAATAAACTAATAGGTCCGCCCCCCCCTTATAGAGGACAATTTGGAATTGTCTTCTTTATTTAATTCATGGTCCAAGTCCAAATTTGGACCATGGACCAGCCACCTTGGACCCAAGAGTCCATGTGGACCAATAAGGAGGAGGGAGGGGGCCCCTGCAGGGCCTAAAAGCATATTTTCAAAGAAACCCAATGGCCTTTTGCAAATAAACCCACTAAGACCTACTATTGTGTACGCATATATCACAAGGGCGTACATACAAATACAAAAGGACATAAATGCAAACACAAAGTGAGCTGGTTGTCGCTGATGTCCCCATCAATTCTCCCCGGGTGGGAGGAACTCGACCCCGTCGAGTAAAGGGTGCGGCTGCTCAGGTCTCCGGCGGATCCGTCACCGTGCCAAGTAGCGCGGGTATGCTCCACTCCAAGTGATCGGCACCTGCTCATTCCACATATACTCGATATGCGCACTGCTATGGCCAAAGGTGGTCACTCCGAAGGGGCACTCTCAACGGAAGGAAACAGCTCAAAGACTCACTAGGAATCACTGCTGAGTCCCTATAGGTGACTGATCCGGGTATAGAAGTAAACCGATCCCATACTCGTCAAGTGAATCGACTCGCTTCACACTCATTCGGGAACGACACGAGCTTGCACAAGACACATGCAGACTCACCATGCACTGACACACGAATGCAAACCATGCAAACAATCGACTCAAAATCACCACACAAACAAACCACACAAAGAAAGCACACTGACTCATGCACGACTCTAGACTAAGGTGGTAGCATCAAACCCACTAGGTGGCGACATCCTGGGCGGCAGAAGGGTCGCCCAGCTCTTCCCCCATGGCATAGTATTCATCGGCCAGTGCCTCGTCGGCCTCGTAATCGACATGCTCAAGCTCGGGAGGTGCGGATCCTCCAACACCTAAGGCTAGGGTGGTGCGAGCGGGACACTCACTAGCAATGTGGCCGTACCCGTGACAGTGGAAACATTGTATTCGCGATCGACTACTCTCCCCGATAAGAGGGGCCTTACCCTTATCATCCCGCCGGGTAGGGGGTGTAGGCAACAATGGGGGAGGTGTAGGTGCCTTGGACAAGAGTGGTGGGGGTGCCGGTGCCAGAGGACGGGCTATAGGAGCTGGGGGACGGGCAAAGGGTGCCGGTGGTTGGGATGGAAATAGATCCCGGGGTGGAGGAGGGCGAGGCCGTGGAGCGAAGTGCTCCTGACGGGTGGGCTCCTGAGGTCGAGCCATGGGAGGCCGCTGATGTGGGCCTATAGAGTGACGGGGCTCTGTACTACGGAGAGGGGTGGGGCCCAACCGATGGCTAGACTCGAACTCTCCCTCAAATTGCTCCATCTCGAGAGCAACCTGATATGCCTCTTCCAACGTCTTGGCATTGCGGCGGAAAAGCTCATACTGGTAGTGTGGCCGCAAACCACGTCGAAAGCGGGACACGGGCATGGTACTCTCCTCCGTGACACCACATCGTAGAAAGTACTCATCAAACTCCGTGATGTATTCGGAGACGGACCGGTCTCCCTGGCTAAGACTTTGCCATCTATCGATGAGTCGCTGGCGGTATGTGGGAGGAAGGTACTTTTGCCGAAGTTTATTCTTCATCTCGGCCCATGTGTCAATCGGGGGTTCTAGCCGCTGAAGTAGCAGGCTCTCCACATTCTTCCAATAGGTTTGTGCCTGCCCCATGAGTTTCATGGTGGCAAATCGGACCCTTCGGCGCTCCGACATATCATACCATTCAAAATAACGGTCCATGCCAAACTCCCAATCTAGGTAGACTTTCGGATCCAAAGACCCGTAAAAAGCGGGAGGATCCGCTCGCACGGTCTTAAGGACCCGATCATCATCCTCATCTCGTTGTGGCTGAAAACCACGACGGCGTTGACCATACCCCTCGTAGGCATTGTCGGACCCATAGTCCTCGAGACCAAGGTCACGGTGTGGTAGTTGGGGAACCCGAGGAGGGGCGGGTGGAGGAACCAGTGGTGGCTGGTTTTGGGCCGAGGGAGCGGCCTGGACTTGGGCCATGGGAGCGGGTGGGACGTGGGCCCCCGCGGGAGGAGGTGCGGGTGGACCTTAGGCTGCCCCAGGAGGGTCCCCGTGTGACATCCTATCTAACCGCCCAACGAGGTCTTGGACCGACCTATCGGAGTTTTCCATGCGTCCCTCCATGGCCCTAAGGCGACCATCCATATTCTCGGAGAAGGTCCGAAAGTTAGCATCGGATTGGTCCAACCTAGCCATAATGGCCATCATCGCCTCTTGTAGGGAGTGGAAGTCTCCCGAGGTATCCCGTGGGTTGGCCATAGGTGGGGGTGGGGGTGAGTACTGAGTACCCCGACGAGTGGGCATGCAAACACACCGACTAGAAGACACCGACTAACGCAAAACACACTAATGCAAAATGATGCACCTAGACTTAACCAAAACTCGGTACGGGGCGGAGACAATCGACCCGAAGGTCACTCGCACAAGTGTGCGGCCTTCCCGATAGGCGTAACCTAACGGTCAGACAACACCTTTTTATATACCGAGTAAAGGGATGTATGCGACCAAAAACGACTCTTTTTGTTGTTTTAAAAATGTGATGATCCTAAACACGACTTAGACCGACTAATGACTACATGACACTCTTTTTTTTTTTGAATGCAAACACCCTAGACTCAAACTCGCTCTGATACCAAATTGATGCGGGACGGGACCACGGACACGATAAGCTAGCGGTCGTCCCTTAGCGAGGGAAGCGTCGGATGTGCGCGGTTGAACAACCGGCAGTGAGCTAGGGTGGTCGGCTCTCAATTGTGCCCGGATCGGGTCACGGGACGGTCACTCTCTCACTCGCAGCAGTGATATGATAAATTAAAATCGAGCTAGGTAACCCTACACATGCTCTCTAGCAGCGGCATAAACAAGCATATATAGAAATAAGCGGAATGCCAAGCAAGGAGCGAATACGATACCTCCACGCGCTCGGCGTGGCGAAGATGGCACCCGGCCGAAACTCGTACTCCCGGGAACTTAATACATTAAGATTACAGCAATACAAGTAAGCCCACTCCACGCAGGGAGGTAACGGGCGACACAAGGGGGCCCGGGAGGACCAATTCCGGGTTGACGGGCGGTTTCCGGGCACGGCTTCGGCTTCGCGCGTACTCGTGCTAGTGGGGCCCACGTGTGGACCGGAGGGGTCGTGTGGGACCTGATGCCTCCTCTGGTGTGGGTACACTTGGGAAGCGCTCCCCTAGGATGGCGAGTTGCTGGAACGACCGCCGGACGCCGGGCGGCCCTCGGACGACGCTCGCGGGAAACCGGCCACAAGTCTGCACTTGCTGTCTTCTCGCGCGCTGTCCGGCGAGATCGGCTGCTGTGATCAACCCCGTCGTCGGAATGCAACGAGCTCGGCGCCGTTGGAAAGAGGACTCCAAATACTTCGACGTAGGGGCCTTCAGAAAAAATAATCAGATACGTATATCTGACTTATGGAATTTACACCCTTGCTGTAAACAGGCCAGAACTGCAGGGGCAGGTTCTGACTTCTCTGAAAATCACCGTTGACCGGTGGGAGGACCTTGGAATATGGAGATGAGTTCTTCATAAAAGTTGAAGATCTCTGAGATAGAAAACCGGGACTATTTTTGGTTTTTGATTTGGATAGGAAATGGATTTTATGGGATTTTTTGAGTGGACCTGGGTCGGATCTGGGACACTGTGGAAAAATTGCTCACAGGAACTGGTACGAATTTTGAAAAATACCTAGAGACCTTATCAAAAATTAAGAAAATTCATGGTGGTAGACATATGTGGACAGAAGTCTCAGTAATTTTTAGAGCCCCAACAAAATTCAAAACATGGGTCGAACAAGGTAGACTCAGAACTGTTGAACAGTAGACAGAACCTGGACAGAACTGAAATTTGAACTTGGACGAAAATCTAAAAATATCTAAAGGACGAATTTTTGCCTGAAATTTTTTGTGGAGGTAAGGGTTCAAGAGGGGAACCAACCCTGAAAATTGGAGCTTCAGAAGATGAGGGAAGAGAGAGGGACAATTCGGAGAAGAGAGGTCTGTCCAGAGTGGACAGAAAACCGAATTCGTTGGTGAAGACGTGTCGGCGGCGAGACGGCGGCGGCGGCGATCACCGGAGCTGCTTCAGAAGTTGGAGGGGATCAAGAGGGGAGGGATCTCACTCTATAACTGGGCTGGAGGTGGAAGAACACCAGGGAGAGAGGGGAGAGGGGCACAAGCTTCAAGGAGGCAAAATGCTAATTTCTTCTTCATTAATTCTTTCATAAGAAAATACAAGTATTTATATGAAAGGGTTCTAATCTAATATGAGCCCTTGGATCAAGGGTTGAAGAATGGAGGGTTGAGATGTGGTGTGAACACCACATTAAACCCAAATAAACTAATAGGTCCGCCCCCCCCCTTATAGAGGACAATTTGGAATTGTCTTCTTTATTTAATTCATGGTCCAAGTCCAAATTTGGACCATGGACCAGCCACCTTGGACCCAAGAGTCCATGTGGACCAATAAGGAGGAGGGAGGGGGCCCCTGCAGGGCCTACAAGCATATTTGCAAAGAAACCCAATGGCCTTTTGCAAATAAACCCACTAAGACCTACTATTGTGTACGCATATATCACAAGGGCGTACATACAAATACAAAAGGACATAAATGCAAACACAAAGTGAGCTGGTTGTCGCTGATGTCCCCATCACATTTTCATCAGAGCTAGCAAGGCCGGCGTGGACTGCCACGCGATAAGAGGCTAGCTGGACTTCGATGGGAATAACCGCCTCTGACCCGTAGGCAATGGAAAATGGCGAGCACCCCGTAGGGGTTTTGTAGACCATCCGGTAGGCCCATAATGCTTCGAAGACCTTTTCACCCCAGTCGTGTTTCCGGTGGCTAACCATCTTAGCGAGGAGCTTACAGAGGGTTTTGTTGAAGGCTTCCGCTAGGCCATTGGCCTGAGGGTTGTAGACCGAAGAGGTTCTCCAGTCAATTTAGAATTTGGCGGCTAACTAGTATACGGCCTTATTCTTGAAGGGTGTCCCGTTGTCGGACACTATGCGACTGGGAGTACCGAATTGGTATATGATGTTGTGCCCGCCGAATCTGGCAATGACTTCACCGGTGACCTCTCGCAAGGGTAGAGCCTCCGCCCAACGAGAGAAGTAGTCAGTGGCGGCCAAGATGTATTTATGGCCCTTGGAAGATGGCAGGGAAAGGCCCCGCAATGTCCATGCCCCACTCAGCGAATGGTCAGGTGGGGGCCATAGGACGCAGTGGGTTGGGAGGTTTTCTGGGTACTGGGCCAAAGGCTTGGCACTGATGGCATGAACGGGCATACTGGATGCAATCCGCATACATGGTCGGCCAGTAGAAACCTTTGAGCTTGATGTTGTGCTTCATCATATCTCCGACCTGGTGTGCACCGCACAATCCGGAGTGGACCTCCAGCATGATGGCTCGAGCTTCCGCCAGAGAGACACATCTCAGGAGAACTGACTTGTACTTCTCGTGGACAAGCTGATACAAAGAGTCGCCAATCAACTCGTAAGAGGTTGCTCGGCGGAGTAACTGGACTCTTTGAGCTCGATCAGGGGGAAGCCACCCTTTCTTGAATTTGATGATAGGCGCACGCCAATCATCTTCTTCTGGAGGTGGGCTCTGGTCAAGGTCATGGATCTCGAAGATGGTGAGACCGGTGTCGCCTTCGAGTGAGCTCGGCATCAACCGTCGGTGCTTGATGATGATGTCGACTTCGCCCTCGAGCGGCAGCTTGATGGCCGCGGCCAATTTTGCTAAGGCATCCGCCTGAGCGTTGCTGCTTCTGGGAATGTGATCTATTTCGAAGAAATAGAACTTCTGGGTTAATCTGGTGACGGCGATGTGGTATGGAACCAATTCTGGCTTCCGCACGTCATAGATGCCGAGGACCTGCCGAACTATCAGCTGGGAGTCCCCGTAGGCTTTAAGGCATTTAATGCCCATGTGGAGAGCCATCTAGAGCCCGATAAGTAGAGCTTCATATTCAGCTTCATTGTTGGTCAGGGACTTCATGAGGGCGTAGGAGTTGTACAAAACTCCGCCCTGAGGAGTCAAGAAGACTATGCCGGCACCCGCCATGGTGGCTGGATCCTGGTTGCTCAGGGTGATCCCTCGAGAAGCACCGTCGAAGTAGAGCTCCCAGCAAGGTACGCTGGTTGTGAGAGCGCTTTGCTGCCAATAATGCAAGACATCTCCGCTCTGTTCAACCGGTTGTTGTGATTGAGTAGCAAGGGACTCCTCGTCCGGGAGCTCCGAGTTGAAGGGTGAATCATCTGGCACTGGATGGGCTGCCAAGAATTCAGCCATACCCTATCCTTTGATTGCTTTTCTAGGGACATAGGTAATGTCGTAGTCCATCAACAGGAGAGCCCACCTCCCCAGTCTGCCTGAGAGGACAGGTCGTCGGATGAGATACCTCAGAGGGTCATGCTTGGAGATAAGCTCGACCCGATGAGACAGGAGGTAATGCCGCAGCTTTTTAACTGCGAACACTAATGCTAAGCAGACCTTCTCCATGGGAGAGTAGCGGTACTTGGCACCGACAAGCTTCCGGCTGAGGTAATAGAGAGGCTGCTCTTTACCTTCCTCATTGATCTGCGCCAACAGAGCTCCTAGCGAAGCGTCCATGGCAGCAATGTAAAGGATGAGGGGTTTACCCTTGACTGGTGCTCCCAGGACTGGGAGAGTAAAGAGGTACTCCTTGATTTGCTCGAAAGCCGCTTGGCATTCCGAGTCCCATGTGAATGGGGCGTCTTTCTTCATTAGCTTGCTGAAAGGCGCGCATCGATCGGAGAGGTTAGAAATAAACCTCCGAATGTAGGTCAGTCTCCCTTGAAAGGACCTAAGTTCGGTGATGTTACTGGGTGGTGGAAGCTCCCAGATCGCTTTGATCTTGCTGGGATCCACCTCGATTCCTCGGTATCTGACAACGAAGTCGAGAAATTTGCCGCTGGATATGCCGAAGGCGCACTTCATGGGGTTCATCTTGAGCCCATATTGTCGGAGACGCTCGAAGACTTGGCGAAGGTGGTGCAAATGGTCTTCGCGCCTTTTGGTCTTGATGACGAGGTCGTCGACATAGCATTCGACGGTGTTGTGCAGCATCTCGTCGAATATTTTGGTCATGGCCCTTTGGTAGGTAGCACCAGCATTCTTCAAACCGAAGGGCATGCATTTGTAGTTGAAAATCCCCTTGGGGGATCTGAAGGCTGTGTGGTTCTTGTCTCTAAGGGACATCCGGATTTGATTATAACCGGATGACCCGTCCATGAAAGACAAGGCTTCATGACTGGTGGTCATATCGACCATCGTTTCTGTAATTGGGACTGGGAAATCGTCCTTGGGACAGGCTTTGTTGAGGTCTCGAAAGTCGACGTAGACGCGGACTTGACCATTCTTCTTCTTGACTGGGACTATATTGGCGAGCCAGATCGGGTAGATGCATGGCTCGATGAAGTCGACCTCCGCCATTTTTTGGACTTCGGCCGTGACCTGGAGCTCCAACTCGTGACGCATGCGTCACTGTGGTTGCTTGACCAGAGAGATTGAGGGAGAAATGGCCAAATCGTGATCCGCTACGGAGGGGTCTAGTCCTGGCATCTCCTTGTAGGTCCAGGCGAAGCAGTCCTTGAACTCGAGCAGGAGTTACTTGTAGCTCTACTTCTCTGCCTCGGTGAGGAGGGCACTGACGAATGTAGGCTGAGGGGCTTCATTGTCGCCCAGGTTGATCTGCACGAGATCGTCGACGGTCACCTGGCCGCCGTCCTCTAGCTCGGGAGGAGTGGGTTGGAGGTCGATGAAATCCTCATCATCAGTGTCGACTTCGGGTAGTCCTTGGTTCCCGAAGCCACTGGTTGACACCGATGGGACTGGAGGGCCGTTATTGCTGGGATCCATCGAGGATTGATCCGGGTCACCGACTCCTGGCCAGCAGTTGTCAACCGGGGCTGCCGAGGTCTCCCCGGGGTTGCCTGGTGAGGTTGATAATCCTTCACAGTTGGGACCAGAGATATCCACCCCTTAGGAGGGTTTATTGTACTAGGTTCCTCGATTGGCTGAGAGACTGGAGGAGCTTCTTCTCCCCCTTTGTCTTGGCAGGGAGGCGAAGAGGATTCCTCAACGGCTTGAACCGGAATTCTGGCTTTGGCGGAGATTGGGGTCAAGATTTCCTCTCCCTCATCCCCGGAGCTGTCGAATTTAGCTTCGACTCTTGCTTGATCGTCGGCTGGTGGTACCAAGCCTATGACGTTAACTGCGTAGTGGACGCGGAAGTCCCGATCCTGGTCATAGCCATGCCCCCTGGTATCTTTATGGAAGGACAGGGGTTGCCCCCGGACCTAGGAAGGGTCCCACAGTCATCGGAAGTATCTTTGTTGGGCAGAGGTCTGCCACAGGGGAATGTGTTGTTTCAAACACATCTCTTGAATATGCGGCGACAGGTCGCCCCACACATGAACTGCTTCAGGGGTGTTATCGGCTTGCCTAGACCGGCCGAAGTCATCATCCGGCGGGGCCTGAGGGACCATGTCTCCTTTATAGAAGACAATGGGTTTGTCCCTGTTAGCCTGCTTCTTGTTCCGGCGTTGTCGTTTGAAGGTGACAATGAATGTTGTCAGCGACTCGACATTGTGCTCCTCGGACGCACACGGGATCTAGAAGCAGTCTGGTGGCAAGCATATACTCTTGCCAATAGCCCGGCTAATAAGGTTAGCCTCGAAGTTGATCTGGCGCCTCTCAGGGCGATCTGGGGTTGACTTGGAGCTGAGGCGCAGCCGGTGAAGCTTGGTCTTTTCCTCATCAACAGAGAAGAGATCATCATCATCTTCCTCTAAGAGCCAACCGTTGCTTTTGCTCTTGATCACGGGATACGGACTAATCCCTTTGAAGTAGAGCACAGCATCGACTAGGTTGCATTCTGCTGGTGTAAACGGCGATAGGTCTGCAAAGACCTTATGTTGTTCCCCATCCTTGGCATATTTGATGCATTGGTGGAGAGTCGACGGGACGACCCAATTTTCATGAAGCCAGGGTCTGCCCAACAGCATCTTATAAGACATGTTGGAGTCGATGATGTCGAATGTTACCTTGGAGGCAAAATCATCGAGCACCAGATCGACGTCTACCCGGTCGAGGACGTCCTCGATGTTCTGGTTAAAGCCGGATATCTTGACCGCCTGGACCTTCTGGAGGTATGGGGTCAGATATAGAGACTTGAATGTCTTGAGCGACATGATGTTAACAGCGGCACCAGCGTCCACTTGGATCCGGTTCACATCATGTCCGTTGATCTTCCCCTTCATATAAAGAGGATGATTATGGCATGGAGGGGATAGCAACATGTCTTTCTCCGTGAAGGTGATGGTGGCTGCGAAGGCTCCATAGGCAGCCGCCTTCATTTCTGCGGCATGCGCTTCATAAACTTCTGGCACTTGGAGTATTTTGATAAGGGTCTCCCTCAGATCCTTACTCCAAGCGATGGCTTCCCAAATTGAAATGCTGGCGGGGAAGCACTTCATTTGGTGGAGGACCTTCCGGTCAGCTCGGGCTCGAGCATCCTCCAGAGAGGGTAGTATGTCGGGTTGAACCTTCTGCGGGCTGCCGTGCTGTTCCTCGTCGGGAAGTTGCACTGCCTTGCCCTTACCACCGGGATCCGATTGGCCTTGATCGCCATCGGACTCTTGGAACATGGATGCCAATGACGGCCCTTCTGGGGGTGATTGGTGGGCTGGCTCGTCCTTGCCGGACGGTCCCGCTTGCTCTACTGCAGAAGTCGGTACTGGCGCAGGGGCTGGAAGACTAGTAACAGCCTTGTCGATGTCGGAAGGATCGAAGATACCGGGTCCGCCCCGAATTTCTACTTCTGGAATGGGAGCCGATTCCTCTCCTCGAAAGAGGATAATTCGCTCCGGGTCGAAGGTGGACGGAGAGAGGGTGATAAGTGCTATATTTTACATCATAACTTACATCACATCCATCATCGTTGAGCATTATTTGAGTATATTTGTGCAACATGAGTATTAATTACATTCTCATACATTATTTGAGTCTTCATGTATTTTATCATATTTTTGAGCTTAAAAGACCATGTGAGAAATATTTAAATATTTACACAATTATTTTAGAATTAAATAGATTGATATTTTAATTTTCAGGAAACAGCGACCTATATCAAGGCGCTATTTAAATAACGACAGCTTCTAGGGCACGTATTTAGTAAGAAGCGACAGCTCCAAGGGCGTCAATTCATTTGAAAAAAGAAAAAGAATTAGCGCTCAAGATGAAGTCGCTAATTATTGAAAGAATGCCCATATAAACAGTTGTCAATTCTTATTTTACAAAAAATTGAGAAAAATAGCAAATAAGGAAACAACGCCCGAATGAAGAGGCGCTACTTCAAGAAATGACGCCCCAGTCTAGGTCGCTATTCATAGTTGAACCAGAAATGGCAACTGCAGTTTCCCGATCGAAGTCTCCTACTAATTTTCAAGCTTATCCAAACCATATTCAAGGAAAGGAGGACTCCAAGGATGGAAAGAAGTCTAAATGGATCAAGTTGCATTGTTGGAAACTGATTTTTGGATGAAATTGGGAACCCATGATCGTGGAAGGGTTCTAAACCCTATAAATAGATACTGTGTTCGGCCATGGAGAGATAGCAAGTTGGAGGTCCGCCGTAGGGATTGATTTTGAAGCTTTTCCTTTCATCTTTTGCAGTTGAGTTCTTCTTCAAAGTTTTTCTTTTTTAAGTCTCCTACAAATTTTTCTTCTTCATCTTCTTCTAATTCTCCACCGTTTTTAATCAATTCTTAGTTTTTCAAGCATCTATCTCTGCATTTTTACTGTTCATCTGATTTTTATAAACTCTGTTCTTTCTCATTTTTCTCCCCCTTCTGATCCTCATCTCTCTCTATGTTCTTCACAAAAGTTGTGCGGTTTTAAAAGTTCGTCAACTTCTTCTTCTACCTCTTCTTCCAAATCTTCCTCATTCTCAAGTTATTTATTATTTTCTAAAGTTCAGATTTTTAGGGCTTTCACTATTCATCCGCGCACCACCTCCTGTTCTTCCTAGTTTTTCATCCTCTTTCACTCCTCTTTTTAATCTGTGTTCTTCATTCAAGTTCTTTATTTTTCAAAGATCTACAACTTCTCCTTTTTCACCTTCTTCTAATTCGACCTGGTTTTAAAGATATTCACAATTTTCTAATATTTTATCTTGGGTTTTTCTGCACTATTCATCCATGACCACTCTCTGTTCTATCACATTTTTCTCCATCTTCCTCTCATTTTCTGTCTTTGTGTTCTTCATCAATCTTCTTTCTCTCTTCGTCCTCTACAATTTTCTCTTCTTTTACATTGTCTAATTCTCTCTGGATTTTAATCTATTCCTCTTCTTCTAACCCTCTATTTTCAAAACTGTTTTACTATGTTTTATATTTTCTTGTTACCTAGCCCATCCTTCTTCCTTCTATTCACTTCCACTCTCTTACCTCCACCTTCCCATATTTCTTCACATATCCATATGACGGATTTCCTCTCTTTAGTCCTCTTGGCGGCGTCTACTTTCATGGCGGGGTGATACACTCAAAGGCTCGGCAAGGAGTTGACGGCGTTCTTCATCATATTGGCTTACAATTTCTTTTCTCATCTTTTATTTTACAAGTTGTAATTTTAATTTTCATATACATTGTACTTGCCACCTCTCATAGCAATAAAGTTGATCTTTGTGAAATTGTGTTTATCTTTCTATCTCCTCCAAATTTCTCTACTTAAACCTCTCATATTCTTTCTTTAAATAGTTTTCATGTAATTTATTTTTCCTTAGATTAATCACACTCAAAAATCCGGTTTTCAAAGCATAAGGTGTTTTTCCAACTTATTCTATAAAGATTATTCCTCCTCGTGGGATCGACTCTGCTTACCACTATATATTTGATTTTTCCAATTCTTGAAAGTGAGTGAGTGTGAATATTTTGAAATTGTGGCATGGCTTTTTTAACGACACTAGTAGGTGCGCATCAAATTTTTGGCGCCGTTACCGGGGAGGAAATTAATTTTTATGTTGAGAAATTCCTTATGTTTAATTTGTATATAGTTTTCTTAATTTTTGCTGTTTTTATTTTACAGGAAAAAAAATCAAAAAATCAGAAAATCCAAAGAAATTCGGACCTGAAATTCTAAGAAATAAAATCTGTCACAGGAAGCATCGCTAAATCTCAGATCTCTCACAGAAAGTAGAAATTCAGAGAAATCCAGGAAAATCAAGCGTCGCTGAAAGGTCAGAAACATAGGTAAAGTTCCTGTTTTGCTAATTTCTGAAAAATTCTGAAAAAATGAGAAAAAATTTGAAAACTTTCAAAAAAATTCAGAAATCCAGATAACACCAAAAACATGCTTTTAGATTTTATTTTACAGTAATTTTGCATATTGTGTGGTATTTTTAGTTTATAGCATCTTTCATTCATATCTCTATTTGAAAATTAAAAAAAATCTAAAACATTATCTGGAAATAAAATAAAAATCAAAAAAATCAAAAAAAATTCATCATGCTAGCATATCTCCATCTTAGTTGCATTACTTTCATGCATGTGTGCATTTAGTTGATCTATTTGTTCATTCATAGCATTATTTGAAAAAGAAAAAAAATTTCTTCTCATCTTTTTCCCCTTCTTAAGGGTATTAGGATCTTTACACCCCTCTTGGATTTAGAAGGACACTCCATTGAGCATTCCGTCTCTTTGGACTTGAAATTCCATTTCAAGACCTCTATAAATCCCCGCACCCGTGGATTCCCTCACGGACGCCGAGCAGGTTGTACCACGAAGCACCTTGGAGTTAGAGTGCCCTTAGAAGGTTTTCCAAAAAAAATAAAAAAAAATTCTTCACTCTTGCATTCATATAGTTAATCATTGCATTTGCATAGTCTAGTTAACCCGTAACCCATTCATATAGGGATTCATTGCATTTTGAAAAAAATCATCATTACCTATTGGGCCCTTTGCATTGCATGCAAGGTAGGAGATCTCTCCACCCTCATTTGATAGGACCCATTAATGAAGTTGAAAGGTTAGTGCATTCTAAGTCCCAACCCCAACCTAACGTCATGGAGAATCAAAATCAAAACCAACAAGTGCAACAAGTCCCTAAGTAAATGAAGGATTATTTCATACCGAACCAATATCAACCATCCATCTATGTTCAAGCACCTCAGAACCAGGCGGTTCATTATGAAATCAAATCAAGTACCATCCAAATGTTGCCATCCTTCTATGGCAATACCAATGAAGATCCATACAAGCATCTGGATGAGTTCCTCCAGATCTGTTCAACTGTCAAAATCCAGAACTTCTCGGACGATGCCCTTAAGCTTACTCTCTTCCCATTCTCCCTTAAGGACAAAGCTAAATATTGGTTGGGAGCCTTGGATAGAATAATAGACACATGGGGAGAGATGCAAAAAGAGTTCTTGAAGAAATTCTACCCCATTGGTAGAACTAATACCATGAGAAGGGCCATCACTGGATTTATATAAAATTCTGGGGAACAAATTCATGAGGCCTGGGACAGGTTGATAGATTTATTGAGAAAATGTCCCCATCATGGCCTATCTAGATGGCAAATTGTGCAAGCATTTTATGAGGGATTAACAGAAAAATATAGACAAATGGTAGATGCCTCATGTGGGGGGGATTTCATGATTAAAAGTGAGGATGAAGCCTATGATTTGTTTGAGATGTTGAGTGAAAACTCTATTAATCATGCTTCACTTTCTTCCTATGAAAGAATGATTGGATCTTCCAAGAAGGGTGGGCTATATGAAGTCAAAAGTCAAGGAGAGTTGGAGAATATGATGGATATTAATGCGCTTGCTCAAAAGTTGAATAAAGTGGACTTGTTGGCGCAAAGGATGGAGAAGGTAGATTTGGTAGCACAAAAACTAGATCAATTATTATCCATGAATAAATAAGAACCTTCTTTTCCTTCTATCCAACAAAATCAACCTTTCTCATATTCCAACCTTCAAGACCTTTGTGCTTTTTGTTCTAGCCCAAATCATGCAGTCATTAATTGCCCTACAGCAGCCCAACTTCCCCCGTTCATTCAAGAACAAGTCTTTGCTACTCAGGGAGTCTCCAAGCCTAATTATGATCCATATTCCAATACTTACAACCCGGGCTGGAGAAATCACCCAAATTTTTCTTGGAAATCGCAACAAGGACCATATACTCAAGTCAATCCCTCAATTCCTAAATAATCTTTTCAAGTTCCGAACCAGTCTCACAAACATCTTCAAACCCCTTTTCAACATAATCAACAACAACAACTTCCATTTCAGCAATCATCGTTCCATCATGCTCAGGCCCCATATCAACAAGCTCCATCATTCCAGGGCCAATATAATCAATTTTTATCACATCGTTATCAACCTCAAGCCCCATTTCAAGCTCCTTATCAACTTCCTCCTCAACCCTCTCAGGCTCATTTTGAGGATAAATTTGACCAACTTCAGCAACTTATTCTTTCTCAGCAACAATCAATTGCTAAGTTAGAAGGTCAAATAGGTCAGCTGGCGGCTAGTAATATGAGGAGAGATGTTGGGCCGTTACCTAGTCAACCCATAGCTAATCCCTGCAATCAACAACCTCCGGGTTTTCAGCAAAAAGCTCCTATTCTTCCCCCTCCAAATCAGCCCAATCAACCTCAGCCACCCCCTCCTATCGTTCCTCAATTCGAGAATGCCAAAGCTATCTCTACCCTTAGGAGCGGAAAAATTCTCAATGATCCATATCAGGTTAAGGATGTGGGTGGTAGTTCGGGCCAAGATGCCCAAGAAGAGGAAAGCGATAATGAGGAAGAAGAGCCGATAATTGTTCAAGAGAAAAAGAAGCCGGATGGGGGGGAGAAGACGATGGACAAAGGAAAGGTCAAGGTTGATGAAGGTTTTCAAGGATATGTTCCTAAAGTCCCTTTTCCTGATGCATTAAAGCCAAAAGCTCAAAAGAAGCCGGTTCAACAAGAAGAGATGTTGGAATTGTTTAAACAAGTCAATATTAATATTCCACTCTTGGATGCTATTAAACATGTGCCGGCGTATGCCAAGTTTTTAAAAGAGCTTTGTACACCAAGAAGGGAGCCGAAGGCGGTAACACAGAAGATCCGTCTATCTGAAGATGTTAGTGCTGTTTTAATGAATTCTTTACCAAAGAAGTTGAAGGACCCTGGTGCTCCATTAATTTCATGTGATATAGGTGGGGTGACATTTGATAAAGCTTTGCTAGATCTTGGAGCTAGTGTTAATTTGTTACCCACCTGCATTTATGAGCAATTTGATTTAGGGGAATTGAAGCACACTTCTATTATCCTTCAACTGGCAGATCGGTCTGTTAAGACACCAAAGGGTTTGTTGGAGGATGTGATAGTGAAAATTCATGAATGCTATTTCACAGTGGACTTTTTAATCTTAGATATGGCCTCATCCCAAGAGTTAAAGCATACACTAATCATTTTGGGACGCCCGTTTTTGGCTACGGCGAAGGCCAATATTAATTGTGCCACTGGGATGATAGATATTACCTTTGGAGGAGAGAAGATCTCATTGAATGCTTTTAAAGCTTCACAATACCCGGATCATGAGGGAGAATGTAATGTCATTGATATTTTTAAGGAAATGATTGAAGAAGGTCCGGATATGAAGGAGAATGTGATTGAAGAGGGTAGTTTGCTTCAGGATTCACCTCTTTCTTATTCTAGTGTGGAGCCTCTTCCTCCATTAAGATCTGAAACAGTTCTTTCATCTCTTGATCAGCCGCCCGTTTTGGAACTTAAGCCTCTGCCGGATTCGTTGAAATATGCTTATCTAGGCCCAGATCATACCTTGCCTGTTATCATTGCTTCTAATCTTACCTCTACTCAGGAATCTCAACTTTTAGAAGTTCTTAAGGAGCATAGGGGGGCGATATGATGGTCTGTGACAGATTTGAAGGGTATAAGTCCGGATGTTTGCATGCATTATATTTACTTAGAGGACAATGACAAGCCGAGCAGAGAGATGCATCGTCGGCTGAATCCAAATATGAAAGAGGTGGTGAAGAAGGAAGTTGTTAAGTGGTTAGACGCTGGGATAATTTATCCCATTTCTGATAGCAAATGGGTTATCCCGACACAAGTGGTTCCTAAGAAGTCGGGGCTGACAGTGGTCACAAATGAAAAAGGAGAGGAGGTGCCCATGCGATTACAGACGGGATGGAGGGTTTGTATTGATTACAAGAAATTAAATTCAGTAACAAAGAAAGATCATTTTCCACTCCCGTTTGTTGATTAAATTCTGGAGAGATTGGGTGGGCAACAATATTGTTGTTTCTTGTATGGTTATTCTGGATATAATCAAGTTGCTATCTATCGGAGGATCAAGAAAAAACCACGTTTACGTGCCCCTATGGCACGTTTGCTTTTAGAAGGATGCCTTTCGGGCTTCGCAATGCTCCCGCCACCTTTCAGTGGTGTATGATGTCTATATTTTCTGACATGGTGGGAGAAACTTTAGAAATTTTCATGGATGATTTCTCGGTGTTTGGTGATTCATTTGCGGGGTGCTTGAAAATTTTGACTCAGGTTTTGAAAAGGTGCATTGAATCTAATTTGGTGTTAAGTTGGGAGAAGAGCCACTTTATGGTAAGAGAAGGTATAGTTTTAGGCCATGTGATTTCAGAAAGGGGAATAGAGGTCGATAAAGCCAAAGTAGATTTGATTTCCAATCTTCCTCCACCTACATCTGTCAAGCAAATCAGATCCTTTCTTGGCCATGCGGGTTTCTATCGCAGATTTATTCAGAACTTCTCTACCATTGCTCGTCCCCTCACACAGTTTCTTGCTAAAGATACTCCATTCCATTTCGATGATTCTTATCTTAAAGCCTTTAATTCTTTGAAAGCGGCCCTTACTCAAGCTCCGATTCTTCAATCTCCAGATTGGTCGCTTCCTTTTGAGATAATGTGTGATGCCTCGGACTATGCTGTTGGAGCTGTCCTAGGACAAAGGATAGATAAGAAGCCCGTGGTAATATACTACACGAGTCGCACCCTCGCTGATGCACAATTGAATTATACCACCACGGAAAAGGAACTGCTAGCTGTTGTTTTTGCCCTAGAAAAATTTCCATCATATCTTTTTGGGGCTAAGGTTATTATTTACTCCGATCATTCTACCTTAAAATACTTACTTTCCAAGAAGGATGCTAAGCCCCATCTCATTAGATGGATTCTATTGTTACAAGAGTTTGATCTAGAAATTAGAGACAAGAAGGGGTTAGCCAATGTGGTTGCTGATCATTTATCCAGGATAGTGTTACCAGAAGGTGCTCCAATGTTTGATTCTTTTTCCGATGAGCAGATTCTTTCCCTCTCTCATTCTTCAACTCCTTAGTATGCTAACATTGTTAACTACCTGGCCGTAGGTCAGATCCCGGGAAGGTGGACTAGGCAGGAGAAGGATCACTTCTTTTCTAAGGTAAAACACTATTTCTAGGAGGACCCTGAGCTGTTTCATATGGGTCCCGATCAGATCATTAGAAGATGTGTCCCTGAAGAAGAACAACAATCAGTATTGAATTTTTGTCATACTCTTGCTTGTGGGGGAAACTTCTCTGGAAAGAAGACAGCGACTAAAGTATTGCAAAGTGGATTCAATTGGCCCACTTTATTTAAAGATGCTTATTAATTTTCTAAATCATGTCTGAGATGTCAGGCTGTGGGCAATAATTCGAAGAGAGATATGATGCCGCTGAATCTCATTCTGGTGGTTGAAATTTTTGATGTTTGGGGAATAGATTTTATGGGGTTGTTTCCATCTTCTTTTGGTAATGAATATATCTTGGTGGCTGTCGATTATGTTTCCAAATAGATTGAAGCCATTGCTACTAGGACAAATGACCATAAGGTGGTTATGAAGTTTGTGAAGAGGAATATCTTTTCTAGGTTTGGTTGTCCTAGGGCTCTGATTAGTGATGGGGGTTCTCATTTCACTCATTTTCAATTCCGAGCTTTGATTCGTAAGTATGGTATCACTCACAAGCTTGCTACCCCTTATCATCCCCAAACTAGTGGTCAGGTTGAATTTTCTAATAGGGAGATCAAAAATATATTGCATACAATAGTTAGGCCGGATAGGAAAGACTGGTCTGAGAGACTAGATGATGCATTATGGGCCTATAGAACTGCATACAAAACTCCCATTGACATGTCCCCTTGGAAAAGCCTACCACTTGCTAGTAGAATTAGAGCACCGAGCATATTGGGCCATAAAACATGTTAATTTTGATTTAACTCAAGCTGGGTCCCAAAGAGCCTTTCAATTGAATGAACTAGAGGAATTAAGGAACGAAGCCTATGAAAATGTGAAGATTTACAAAGATAAAACCAAAGCATTTCATGATAAGCACATTCACAGAAAGAGTTTTCAAGAAAATCAAAAGGTTTGACTTTTTAATTCAAGGCTGCGTTTGTTCCCTGGTAAATTAAAATCCAGATGGGATGGGCCATTTGTTGTTGTTAAAGTATTCGACCATGGAGCTGTTAAACTTTTAAATCCTTAAAATGGTCATATTTTTACTGTCAATGGCCAAAGGTTAAAACCTTACTTGGAGAATGAACAGTTAACTGCAAAAGAATCAATTGCTTTATGTGATTTGGAGTAATTATTTGTGAGCCTTCATGCGTCTGGCTGAAGACGGAAAACTTAACGCTTCTGGGAGGCAACCCAAGATTTTTGTTATTTGATGCTTTTGTTTAAGTGTGTTTTAGTTGTTAGATTGAAGCCAAGGAGAGGAAATTGTCGCTAAAAAAGGTTCTGCCATGCACACCAGGTTGTCTCTTTCCTACTCATCAAACTTTACTGTTACATTGTTCTTTCATTTCAACTTTACATGCCATTGAGGATAATGTCATTCAAGTTGGGGGGAGAGGGCAGAAAATTTTCATTGCATATAGTACAATCTGGTAGGGATTTTGCATGAATTCTTGCATATCATTTTTTACAAATTTACATGAAAGTGAAAAGATGAATCCCCAGTTGAATTTTATGATTCATGCTTAAATTGGAAGTAATTCTGGATTAGAAAAGACTAAAGAGAAGGATGATGGAAAATTTATTTCGATCTAGCCATGAAAAACTGATGTAAGAATCTCTTTAAAGTTCATATGCAATTTAGAAAAATGAAATTCGCATTGCACACTAATGAAACAAGTAGGACAAGCCTTCTGTTATTTTGGGTATGTTGTCTGATGCTCTGCACTTCGTTAGAAGAAAGAGATCTTTTTATAAAGCTTTATGTCAAGTTATCTGTTAAATATGTGCAAAAGCACTATGAAAAAAAAAGAGAAGAAAGAAAGTGAGAAAGAAAAGAACACCATGAAAAATACCTCTATTCTCAGTAACCGGGCCTACTTCACCTGAGACGTGTTGAGGTTCGCGTAAAACGGAAAAGAGAACCTGGATCTGCGTAGTCGGGCCTGCTTCTCCTAAGGCAAGAGTCGAGGTTCGTGTGAAACAGAGAAAGGTAGTGCAGCATCATGTGTGTAAAAATGAAAAGATCCCGAAGGGACAAACAATTAAGGCAGACAAAAAGCTAGTATGCTTAATGCTCTGATCTAAGAGGTGCATGGTTGAAAGGTACTTGCTTGAAATAGCAAATGGAGGATGCAATTGTCTATGTTGTGGATTTGGTAGTTACACATGCACAAGTGCTATTGAACTTTACTTTGAATTCTTGACCATATACCTAAATTTTCAATATAAGGCTAGTATGAGCATTAATGATTCTGGATTCCTAATCTTTGGTTGATTCTATGAAGGGAGAGCTGGATATAAGAGTATGATCTTTGTGAACTCTTGTTGGTCATAAATTTTGATTTAATTGCATTACTAAGGGACTAGCAATGAGTAAGTTGGGAGGTGTGATAAGTGCTATATTTTACATCATAACTTACATCACATCCATCATCTTTGAGCATTACTTAAGTATATTTGTGCAACATGAGTATTAATTACATTCTCACACATTATTTGAGTCTTCATGTATTTTATCATCTTTTTGAGCTTAAAAGACCATGTGAGAAATATTTAAATATTTACATAATTATTTTGGAATTAAATAGATTGATATTATAATTTTCAGGAAACAGCGACCTAGATCAAGGCGCTATTTAAATGATAACAGCTTCTAGGGCGCGTATTCAGTAAGAAGCGACAGCTCCAAGGGCGTCAATTCATTTGAAAAAAAGAAAAAGAATTAGCGCCCAAGATGAAGTCGCTAATTATTGAAAGAACGCCCATATAAACAGTCGTCAATTCTTATTTCACAAAAAATTGAGGAAAATATCAAATAAGGAAACAACGCCCGAATGAAGAGGCGCTACTTCAAGAAATGACGCCCTAGTCTAGGTCGCTATTCAAAGTTGAACCAGAAATGGCAACTGTAGTTTCCCGATCGAAGTCTCCTACCAATTTTCAAGCTTATCCAAGCCATATTCAAGGAAAGGAGGACTCCAAGGATGGAAAGAAGTCTAAATGGATCAAGTTGCATTGTTGGAAACTGATTTTTGGATGAAATTGGGAACCCACGATCGTGGAAAGGTTCTAAACCCTATAAATAGGATGCTGTGTTCGGCCATGGAGAGATAGCTAGTTGGAGGTCCGCCGTAGGGATTGATTTTGAAGCTTTTCCTTTCATCTTTTGCAGTTAAGTTCTTATTCAAAGTTTTTCATTTTTAAGTTTCCTACAAATTCTTCTTCTTCATCTTCTTGTAATTATTCACCATTTTTAATCTATTCTCAGTTTTTCAAGCATCTATATCTGCATTTTTACTGTTCATCCGATTTTTATAAACTCTGTTCTTTCTCATTTTTCTCCCCCTTCTGATCCTCATCTCTCTCTGTGTTCTTCACAAAAGTTGTACAGTTTTGAAAGTTCTTCAACTTCTTGTTCTACCTCTTCTTCCAAATCTTCCTCGTTCTCAAGTTATTTATTGTTTTTTAAAGTTCAGATTAGGGCTTTCACTATTCATTTACGCGCACCACCTCCTGTTCTTCCTAGTTTTTCACCCTCTTTCACTCCTCTTTTAATCTGTGTTCTTCATCAAAGTTCTTCGTTTTTCAAAGATCTACAACTTATCTTTCTTCACCTTCTTCTAATTCGACCTGATTTTAAAGATATTTGCAATTTTATAATGTTCTGTCTTGGGTTTTTCTGCACTATTCATCCGCGACCACTCTCTGTTCTATCACATTTTTCTCCATCTTCATCTCATTTTCTGTCTTTGTGTTCTTCATCAATTTTCTTCCTCTCTTCGTTCTCTATAATTTTATCTTCTTTTACATCGTCTAATTCTCTCTAGATTTTAATCTATTCCTCTTCTTCTAACCCTCTATTTTCAAAACTGTTTTACTATGTTTTATATTTTCTTGTTACCTAGCCCATCCTTCTTCCTTCTATTCACTTCCACTCTCTTACCTCCACCTTCCCATATTTCTTCACATATCCATATGGCGGATTTTCTCTCTTTGGTCCTCTTGGCGGCGTCTACTTTCATGGCGGGGTGATACACTCAAAGGCTCGGCAAGGAGTTGACGGCGTTCTTCATCCTATTGGCTTACAATTTCTTTTCTCATCTTTTATTTTGCAAGTTATAATTTTAATTTTCATATACATTGTACTTGCCACCTCTCATAGCAATAAAGTTGATCTTTGTAAAATTATGTTTATCTTTCTATCTCCTCCAAATTTCTCTACTTATACCCTCTCATATTCTTTCTTTAAATAGTTTTCATGCAATTTATTTTTCCTTAGATTAATCACACTCAAAAATCCAATTTTCAAAGCATAAGGTGTTTTTCCAACTTGTTCTATAAAGATTATTCCTTCTCGTGGGATCGACTCCGCTTACCACTATATATTTGATTTTTCCAATCCTTGAAAGTGAGTGAGTGTGAATATTTTGAAATTGTGGCACGGCTTTCTTAACGACACTAGTAGGTGCGCATCAGAGGGGTAGCTCGGGAATTCTCCCACGGCCTCTACCACGTCCCCGGCCACGACCCCGGCCACGGCCGGTATGTTCTGGAGCTGGCTGTAGCCCAAGGGGGGCGTTAGCCCTTTGTCTTGTACGGGAGGCTACTGGCTCACCCCGTCGAGAAGCGTTGATATTATCGGGACGTGGGATGGCCACCATATTGCAGGTGCAGTGTCGAAGCATTTCTTTCAGCTGCTCTGTGGTAACCTCCTTGTCTTTATAGCACAAGAAGAGCTCGTTAGGGATCACGAGTCTTTCGCCGTTCTTGAGCTTTTGGATCATCTCTTGGACCCAATTTCTGAGGCGGGCTCGTTTCTGCATTTCTTCCCACGGGATGTAGCTGTCGACTGGGAGAGCCCTGGTAGGACGAGGGGGAACGTATTCCTCCAGGTCATCAATGAGCCGTTGGAGCCTTTGGAGAGGCGTTGGCTTGGCCAGGAATTGTAGGGCGGCTGCTTGTTCAGCCTGTTTCTTGAGCCGCCTTCTGAGGTTCTTCCTCCTGTTTTTCTCTTGTCTCTTGGCGATAGCCGTCTCTAAGGGAGTAGGAGGGAGAGGTGCTGGGGCCGGAGTCGGCAAATCCTGTTGAGGATATCTCCGAGCTGGTGTCTTTACAAGGCGAGGTCGTTGACTCTTCCTCGCCCGGATTTCAATCCAGGCGCCTTCCGCTTGTTGTATCTGGAAGGTGGCATTAATCGCCTGCTCGATTACCTCGAGTGGCAATTCCTGGTATGCCGGAATGCTAGGACTGGCGTCCGAAGACGTATGCACGGTTTGATGCCTTAACCGCGGTGGCGACGGGAGCCTACGAGGAGTCAGTAGGCTGGTGCTGGCGTCCGAAGACGAGTGCGCGGTTTGATGCCTTAACCGCGGTGGCGATGAAGATGTCTTCCGCTGAGCTGGTATGTTGGGACCGGTGTTGGGGGACATGTGCGCGGTTTGATGCCTTACCCACGGTGGCGGTGGAGATGTCTTCTGCTGAGCCAGTGCGTCGGGACCGATGTCGAAAGACATATGCGCGGTTTGATGCCTTAGCCGCGGTGGCGGTGGCTTCTGTTGAGAAGCAGACAAAGAGGGACACTCGTCGTCCTGCTCCTTAGTCTTGTCTTTGCAACCATGCTGAGAGCTGGGCCTGGCGACCACTGACAGTGTCACGGGACATTGTCGCTCTGCACAGTTATCCCTACTTTGCGGAATGGTGGAACCTTGTGGCGGTGAGCCCACCACTTGAATCGAAGCCGCTGAAGACTCCGAAGATGCCTTCTTTGTACTCCGGAATGTGTCAACAGGTAGGCGAAGAGGATGGAACGGCCCCTCCACTAGGGAGGTGTCACGAGGCTGAGGTGGGGCCTCACCCTGTTTTTACTTTTCCTTCCTATCCGCGGCTGTCGATGGCGGAGATAGGACAGGAGGAGGACCAGGAAGAGCTGTAGAGCCTGTGGTCGTCTCTCCCACTAAAATGTCCTCCCGGCCGAGGAGGACCCTGAGGAGCCTGGTAGTGTCTTCTTTAGGAAAAGGGAGAGACTTTAGCTCCCGCCAAGGCTGCCATTGCATGGCTGAAGTGGCTGGGGTTGGCTGGCTAGCTGTGGATGTCTGGGAGCCCTCGAGGGCCGGAGGAGCAGGGGAATGGATGACGTTGACCGAGAAGTTGGTCGGCTCCGTCTCTTGATTGGCCTCTTGCTCTCTATGCCTTCGCAGTCGCTCGAGCGCTTCTTGGTTGTCAGTCCGGAACTCGAGCCATTCGGGAGGATGCTGGTAAGGCAGCCCGTGTCCATTCTCTTAAGGAGAGTCCGGCCGCTCTGGTGCATCCCTGGCGATGCTCAGGGTCTCTTCGACAGCTTGCCGAAGCCTGACGAGCGACATGGAGTTTTCTTCCACATCGATCTGCTCCCATTGGATCTGTTCCTGGATGAGGTATTGGACTTCCTCACAGGACTCGATCGGGTGGCAGATTCTGGCGTGGAAGGGGCACTATTGAGGGTGACTACAGTCCCACTGGGTGTAGTCGGCAGGCGAGTCGCGGGGCATGATACGCCCAGTCTCGATGAGGATATCGAAGAGTCGTCGGGTTCTCTCCCTGGGGAAGGAGAGAGGTCTCCGATCGTGCCAGGGTCTCCACCCCGGGTACCAGATCGAGCGTTCCCTTCGATTGGTGCCGGGCTCCTCTGATTCGTCATTAGAAAGAGAGAACACGGCCATCATGTGGATGACATTGGTCGAGGGGTGAGCCAAGCGTGCTGCCTTAGCTGGCCTGGCCCACGTATGTGGCTGCGGGGGATTGACGAGTCTGCTCTTCATCTTGACGAGGTCGTCTCGGATCAGCTTCTGTGCCTGAGTCTTGAAGACGTAGCAATCTTCAATTGAATGACCCAGCATGCGATGGTACAGGCAATAACTGGGATCGTCGATCTTCAGAGCCTCGTCTGGCTTGCAGATTTCTGGCAGTTCAACAATCTTCTGAGCCATGCAGAGGTCGAAGAGCATCTTCGTATGTTCCTTCTTGAAGGAGAAGGGTGTCTTCATGCGCTCCGAGAAGGACGGAACAGTCAGCTTGTCCGCTGGCTTTTTGTCAGAGCCACTGGATTCGGCCGCTTTACTGGCCTTAGCGGCAGGGGTGAGCACTATGATATTCACCTCCTGTGGACACCAGAAAATGCATACCTGGATATCCTGCTCGGCCTCGCGTCAGCAACGGCGCCGAGTGAGGAAACCCCGGAGAAATCAAGCACAAAAGGCCCCACAGCTCGTGGGCCTCAAAGGGAATCAAACGGGCCATGACTCGTGCCCACAATGGGCTCAGAACAACCCCGGGTACACACACCCCCTGGGGAGCCCTTCAGCGGCACGCCCGGCCCCAAGGGGCCTCAACGGCACACCCTGGCAAGGCCCAGCGGCACGCCCTGAGGAGCCCTTCAGCGGCACACCCCCTCGGGGTCCCAGCGGCACAGCCCCTCAACGGCACACCCCCCCCTGGGGGGGTTTCAACGGTACACCCCCCTGGGGGGGGGGGGGGGGGGATTTCAACGGCACACCCCCCTGGGGGGGGTTCAGCGGCACGCCTGGTAAGGGCCTTCAGCGGCACGGCCCGAAGGGCCTTCAGCGGCACGGCCCGATGGATCTTCAGCGGCACGCCCAGCAGGGGGCCTCCAGCGGCACACCCCTTCGGGGCACCAGCGGCACGCCCTCAGCAGGTCTTCAGCGGCACGCCCTGCAGGGGCCTCAGCGGCACGCCCTCCAGGGGCTTCAACGGCACACCGTTTTGGCTCTCCAGCGGCACGCCTTTTCAACCCTTCAGCGGCACAGCGGTGAAGCTTTTCAACGGCAAGACGACGTGCAGCCCATGCCCTACGCTTCCTTGGCACGTAGTGAGCCGTCTGAGGTGGCAACCGTCCATTGGGCCACGTGAGCTACCCCCCCTGACGACCCAGGGCGGGGCAGGTCAAAGGCCATTATCACAAGGCCACTTCCCGCCTTCAACGGCCGGGCTGGAGGGCTTCGGCTGTTGGAGGTATAAAAGACCCTCCGCTTCAACAGAGAAAAAGGGAGGGGGGGGGAGACGAAAAGAAAGAAGACACCTAGAGAAAGAAAGAGGGGAGCACACAGAGGGAGAGGCTCAGATAGGAGAACGCACAGAGGAGAAAGAGGAGAAGAGAGAAGAGAAGAAGAGGCCCTCCCGGCCTGAGCTCCGTCGGACGACCACCGTGAAGAGAGCAAGAGTAAGGGAGAGGGAGAGAGCTTAATGTAATGGGGGAGAGGGTGGGGACAGTGGCTAAGGTCTTAGGCCCCAATGCTTTCTTCCCTTTCGTATTCCATTCCCCCTTCCGTTCTCCGTCTTGTATTCTTTTCCTTTTTGTCCGTGGCTTCATTTGGGTGTTTCCTCTGTAACATGCATGTATGGCTACGGCCTTTTGCCTCCCATGAATGAAGAATCACCCTCTTTGGGCTTCTCTTGCAATTTCTGTTGGTTTACCCCGCCTTCACAATGCATGTAATGTGTTGCCCGTTTTCTCCGATCCTCCGGTTTCTTTCGAGCCGCCACATCAATGCCATGCCTCCCTCGCGAAGCCTGACCTCGTGAGCCTTTCACTCATTTCCAGCAGCCTTTCCTTGGCC
This sequence comes from Amorphophallus konjac, assembly GCA_022559845.1. Classification (NCBI taxonomy): domain Eukaryota; kingdom Viridiplantae; phylum Streptophyta; class Magnoliopsida; order Alismatales; family Araceae; genus Amorphophallus; species Amorphophallus konjac. Next base: position 422,536,676 of record CM040126.1, on the reverse strand, counting down.
TCAAACCCCCCCCCCTCTTTCTCTGGACTAGCCTTACAAGTCTCCCAGCCCATATACTAGCCCTGTAAAACCTCCCAGCTCATGCACTCAGCCCTTTCAATCCTCCAGCGATGCACCTTTCCGGCACTTGGCCGGCACACCCAATGGCCTTCAGCGGCACACCCAATCCTGGCCCTCAGCGGCACGCCCAGATTGGCCCTCAGCGGCACGCCCAGTCCTGGTCCTCAGCGGCACACCCAATTCTGGCCTTCAGCGGCACGCTACCCCTTGACCTTCAGCGGTACGCTACCCTCGTGACCTTCAGCGGCACGCTACCCCTATGGCCTTCAGCGACACACCCTTCATTCCCTCAACAGCCCCCCTTCTTGGCTTCATCCCCGGGCTCTCTCCTTCGCATTTTCTGAGGTTCTATAAAGGTGTTGCCCCTCCGGGGGGGCCCACCTCCAGTTGTCGGGTTCCGCCACTCCATGTGGGCGCGTTCCCTTTATCTCCCTTACGCGTCGGGTTAAGGGGAGATGCTGCCGAATTTTTGTGAGAAACTAATAAACAATTAAAGAGGCAAAAGGAGGCAACAAACAAGCAAGATAAATGACGAAACCTTCCAACTCATCAAACCACTGCCGGCATCACGACGAGAACTGAACCGAGCTAACTAACCACCCGGCAGCCCGAGCATCCGACCCGCAAGAAAAGAGATCGAACCGAACAAAGAGAACAAAACACGGGAGGAGTTTTATATAAAACCACACGAAAGTTAAGATAAGAAGAAAAGAAAAGCCTTAAAACAAATAATTGAAAACTGATCGAGCCTCCACCCTCACGCCCCATTGACCTTTAGCGGTACGCCCCATTGACCTTCAGCGGTACGCCCCTTTGGCCTTCAGCGGCACGCCCTCATTGGCCTTCAGCGGCACTCTCCCTTGGCCTTCAGCGGTACACCCCTTTCAACCCTTCAGCGGTACACTCCCCCTGAACCCCCCAGCGGCACACTCCTCCTGGCCCTTTCAGCGGTACACTCCTTCCCTTCGCCGGTACACCCTCAGCCACTGTATAGACTTGGCCAACGTACAGACTTCATGATGGCCAGTGTATAGACTTGGGCAGTGTATAGACTTCACACTCCAATGTATAGACTTATCCAGCGTATAGACTTGAGCCAGCCAGCGTAAAGACTTCATAATGGCCAGTGTATAGACTTCACACTCCAATGTATAGACTTATCCAGCGTATAGACTTGAGCCAGCCAGCGTACAGACTTCATGATGGCCAGTGTATAGACTTATCCAGCGTATAGACTTGAGCCAGCCAGAGTACAAACTTCATGATGGCCAGTGTATAGACTTGGGCAGTGTATAGACTTCACACTCCAATGTATAGACTTATCCAGCGTATAGACTTGAGCCAGCCAACGTACAGACTTCATGATGGCCAGTGTATAGACTTGGGCAGTGTATAGACTTCACACTCCAATGTATAGACTTATCCAGCGTATAGACTTGAGCCAGCCAACGTACAGACTTCATGATGGCCAGTGTATAGACTTGGGCAGTGTATAGACTTCACACCCCAATGTATAGACTTATCCAGCGTACAGACTCTGGGCAGTGTATAGACTTCACACTCCGATGTATAGACTTGGCCAGTGTACAGACTTCGGGCCAGTTGACGTATAGACTCCAAATTGCAATGCGTGGACTTTGCTCCACTCTGCTGCAGTGTACGGACTTTGGGCTTGGCAACGTATAGACTTCGAGCCTGGGGAACGTATAGACTTTATATCACCCCCCTCCTTCACCAACACACTCTCCAGCGGTACGCCCCCTTTGGCCTCCAGCGGTACGCCCTTTGCAGCCCTCACCGGTACACCCCTTCGCCACCCAGCGGTACACCCAATACCCAGCGGTACACTCCCGTCTCTCCTTCGCCGGCACACTACATGCATGCATATATACATCACGATAAGGGCATCAACAATAGCAAATAAATCAATAAAAATCACGCTAATTGAAGGACTCCAAATGCGCAATATTGATCATAATAAAAGAGGCGGGAGGGGTAATAAAAAATAAATAACAAACCAATGATAATAATAAGAATAATCATGCATAGAAGAAGAGAAATCATCTCGGACAAAGGCACGAATAAATAGTAAATATCAAATCAGAAATCCCAGAAGGTATAACTAAGAAAGCTCCAGATAAAAGACGCTAATGCCCACGCCGCAGCCCGCTCTCTCCCCGGGACCCGGGGCAAAAGGAACAACAACGCTGCCCTTTCAGGTCGAGCCCGGGTCTCGGGAATTCCCCCGATATGGCCGGGCTTTGATCTAACCTCAGGCCGACATCCTAATCGAACATGATTTATTTTCTCGTTCCGGATACCTTCCGAATCTTCATTAAAAATTGTCGCATGCTCGACAGACATTTGAAGGGATCTACCTCGGTTTTCTCATTGTGACGCTGCCACGGACTTGTGTCGAATACAAAAGGTCTACGAGTGGCCGACACGGCCGACAGTTTATGGCCTTAATACAACTTTCAGTGTGATCTATCCCTATCTCTCTCGCATAATTAGTGTTACTCCTTTCGGCCGCGGGGCCCCTAATTTTGGCAATTAATCAAGGGTATTCCCTCGTATGAGGGATGTAAATGACGTCGTGACCTTTATGGCGCGACGGGATTCGGTCCCGACACGAACCACACAATCGTCTGACGAAGTCAGATTCGAGCGCACCATGGGCTCTTCGGAGCCCGAATAAATCGTCACTCCGGTGATTGGCACGCCCACGCACTCAATAAACCGAATAAACCGACGCGAGAATAGAGCGCGATGAGCGGAAATTTAGTGCGTCCACAACTCTGGCACGCCCGGTGGGACGGGTCCACCCTTCATCTCTTTGCCGAAATAAGGGGCCCCGCGGCCCCCTTCTTGTAATACTAATTGTGCTACTTTCTTAAATGCAGAAAAAAAAAAGAGAGAGACATCATGGGACCGACCATGGCGGTCGTCTGCGGCCCTCAGCCCGTCCAGAACCACGTTCGAGGCGGCTACCTGGCGGTGCCCCTCACCTTTGGGAGTTTTCCTCCCACCGTGGGCTTCCCCAACTTCTTGGGGGTGGCCTTCGCCGAGATCCTCGACGTGGAGACGCCCGTGGACGTCCAGATCAACGCCCCCGCCCCGGGGGCCATGGGAGCCGCTGCCGGCCGAGCTGTGGCCGAATGCGACAACAGCGTCCTCACAACGACGCTCAGCTGCAACGTGCACCACATGCACCACACTACCGGCCCACTCCACCAAGGGTCGACATCCCACCGGAGAAGGCTCGGGAGAAACAACACCGGCACCGGCTCAGGGCGTCGCATGTCCAACTCCGGAAAGTCAATGACTGTCGGAGCCCTCCGAGTCCGCCTAGACGGACAGAGGTCCCAACCGACACCACACCGCGTCGTCCCGGCCGTCCCAGTCCGTAACTCCTTTGAAGGACTGGCGAAGCTGAAGTAGAAGGCGATGCCCACAGCCCCGGTCGTAGCACCAAAGGGGATGCAGGCTCACAGGCCGGCTAAATTGAAGCAAGTCTGGGTACCTAAGGAGACCCAGCCCACTGCACCCGCCCAGGCAGGGCCCAGCACTTTCCGCCCCAGGAGGGCCCGGCGCGATGACAGGGTCGAGGCAGTGACCCCCACTCTCCGACCAGCACCCGTCATCCCGGTGCCGTCTATGAATGTTCATCGCCGTCGCCGAGGGCGCCGGCATAATGCCGCCCGCCCGGCTCTCACGGCCTACTCCCCTCCTGCCGCCGTCATCGACGCGCAACCCCAGGCCGCTCTCCCTGACCAGGAGTGGGAAGGGATCGAGCAGGCCATGAGGAACTACCTCCGAGGCCCGGGTAGCACCCCCGCTGGCCGCCAGAGACTACTAGGGGCAATGGCCTCCGCCTTCCAGGAAGAAAGGGGGGAACCCGCACCTAGCATGGAGTCGAGGACCCGCCCGGAGGAGCCGCGCCAGTCCCCTGTACGGGAGGAAGCGCCGCCCCGGTGGTCGGTCTTCGACAGGTTGACATTCCCAGGAGAATCGTCCAGGAGGGCGTCAAGAAGAAATAAGAATAAGAAGTGGCAGACATTCACCTGCAATATGGCAGGAGTTCATGGTCGGTATGGGGCCCTACCCACCGACCCGGAAGAATTGGCCAGAATAGCCGTCAGGCAGGGACCCCTTACCAGAAGAAGGAGAGCGGCAGGCGGCGCGACACCCACAGGCGCCGAAAGGGCCCTACCTGAAGAGCCCCTTGCAGCCCTCACGGCCAATGTGGTCACCACCGGCGACACGAGTGGCGGACCCTCGACATCATCCGAGGACGCCCCGGCCGAAGAGACAGGGGGCATGCCTAGTCTTCCCACAGCTGACCCCACAATGCTGCTCATGATACAACGATTCCAGCAGGAAATCGAGTCACTCAAGAAGCAGCTAAGTGAGCGGGACGCACCTCCCCCGATGTCCTGGCAGACCGAGGTTATACCCGAAGTACCCAGGGACAGGGGGCAGTCTTCAGAGGCCGCTCTTCCAGCGACCCTCGATCCGCTCGGGGGCGCGCCCCCGCAGCAAGCACATTGCACAGCAGTGACCCCGCCACAGGCTCCGCTTTCACAAGGGTCCCCTATGCCCCCCCGAGCGACCGTGGTAGCCACCCCGAGCGCACAGCCCGCTCACTTCTACCCGAGCCCAGTCGACCCGGCGGCAGTTAGCCGTCTGATGCTTGAACAGATGATAGATATGAGGCTGGCTGAGAGGGGCGATGGGGATCAGACGTCTTTCGACGTCTACCGGGTACCCTACCCGGCTCACTATGCCGCCAGGAAGTTGCCGGCTGGCATCACCAAGCCGCCGAAATTTGAAAAGTTCAACGGGCAAGGGTCTCCCAGAGAGCACATTGCCTACTATGTGAACGTCATGGGAGACCTCGCTGCTGATGAGGCCTACCTCCTGAAGTTCTTCGGCTCAACACTTACCGGACTTGCCTTCGAATGGTACTCTGGCTTGTCACCTGGGTCGGTGGCCGATTGGCCCGACATGCAGAGGAAGTTTAAGGAAAGGTTTTACGTTGCCGAGAGAGAAGTCACCATGGCTGAACTCTACGCCACAAGGCAGAGGGCTGACGAGTCGGCTCTCGACTACATTAAAAGATGGAGGAACCTTAGCATGAGGTGCAAACGCCCCCCACATCAGGAGGACGCAGTGCAGATCTGCAAGCAAAACTTAAAGAAAGAACTCCTAGAAAGGATGATCGACACTGAGGTCAAGACATTTGACCGCCTGAACAATGTGGTAGCGGAGATCGAGGCATTCTTGGCCCGATACTCCTCCACCCCAGCCATGTCAAGCCAGAGAGCCAGGCAGGCGGAGAAGAAGCCGGCTCCCCCGGAGGTTCATGCACTAGACTTCCAGGCTTTTGAAAAGCAGAAGGAGAAAGCCAAGGGAGCGGCCAACCCTCCGCCGCCCAGAATTACAGAGCGGCGGGAAGGCCCCTCGCTGAGAGAGAAGATGAGAAACAAGTTATATTCCTTCTCCCGGGACAAGTCTAAGCTCCTGTTTGAATGGGCAACCAGCTACAATAAGATCACACTGCCAGAGCCGAAAAGGCCTGGCGACTCAAAGAAGAAGGATGACCCGCGCTTCTGTATGTATCACCGGGTGCTCGGGCATACTATTGAAGGCTGCTACGTCTTCAAGGACGTTATTGAGTCCTTAATCAAGGACGGGGAGCTGGACATGGGGGAGCATAAAGTAGACCCCCCCGTAGCCACACGAGCTGCCCAGCATAGCCTCCTCCGTCAATATGATCTCACTATACCAGGAGTTGCCAAAAGAATGGGAGGAAGCCTGTGCCCGTGCCACTTATGAGACCTTCATCATGGCCCCAGCTCAAGACCAAGAAGGGTGGCAGACTATACCCAGAAAAACTAGAAAGGCAGGCGCCTCCCGGCCCACCCCAGGAATTCACCCGAGGGTGGCAACGCCCCTGCCTGCACCGCCCCCGGCAAGCCCAGTTTGCCTTGACACAGCCCCTCGGCTGGTCATGAGACGGCCCACCCATAATAAAAAGAGTTTCGTCCCGCTGCGGATGCACAAGAAGACTAGCCCGGCGGTTGAAAGACTCCAGGCTATTATTGATGGGCTCGAAGATTATGAACAACCCGAGATCCAGCCTGTGGAGCTGAAGGAGTATGTCCCCTGGAAGGAGTTCGAATCACTCGAGCTGGCTCCGGGAACAGAAGCTGATGCAGACAAAGAGCCTCCCCTGTGGGGTGAACCTCCTCAAGAGCAGCCATCTGCTGCAGCAGGCAAGAAGAAGAAGAAGAGAAGACCCAGGGGCAAGAAGAAGAAGGAGGTCATCTTCGCCTGCAACACCCTCTCGGCGTTGTTCGACACCGCTCTCTCCCTGGAAGAAAAAGAAGAAGACCCACTCCATGAGCCAGCAGAGGTGAGTCAAGCTGAAGCATCCGCCTCCCAGCACGCCACCAGGTCAGGGAGGAAGTCGGGGCACCCTCCTCAGGGCACCCTCAACATCGTGCTCAGGGGGGAACAACCATACCAGGTTCCCGAGCCCGAGGTCCGAGGCACCGAGATCCCTCCCCCATCAGGTCTCTACCCTGGAGGCACCAAGAGTCAAGGCGCCCCGTCATTCGCCGAGTTCCTGTCAGCTCGAGTAGGAAGGCGGGCGCACCCCCAGGGGTCCTCTGCGACCAGTAAAGTAAGCATCCCCCAAGCTCTACCAGCTGCAACTCCTGCCCGGCCAGAGGAAGAATTCAGCGGCACCCCAAACCTCGCCGAATTCATGCGAGCAGCGGAGGAGGCCCAACAGGCCCCGCCCACTCAACAGGCTACAACAGATCCCGCAAAGGAGGCGTCCCCTGATCAGACACCCCAGCCTCAGGAGGGGAGCAGGCGCGGCAAGCCCGAAGAAATGAAGTTGCTCAAGGTGCGGGCTGCCGAGCGGAGAGTCAGACACCTCAAGAAGATCCCGACCCGGTTCACCGTATGGGAGATGTTGTCCTTGAACGAGGAAACACGGCAAGCCATCATAGCCGCCCTCCAGACCCCGGCACAGCTTGAAGCTTGTCTGGCAGAGATGTCGCCTGAAGTGGCCGTGGCCTTCACAGAAGAGGACATGCTCCTGCCAACCTGCAGTCACAACAGACCCCTCTACATGAAGGGGCAATTGAATGGCCAGCCCATCAACAGGGTCCTGATCGACCCAGGGGCAGCAGTGAATATACTCCCTTACCGGGTGTACCAGAAACACTATTTCGACGTACACTTGGTTGAGGTTAAAAATGTCAAGATAGCTGGCTTTAACCAGAAATGTGAGGTGCCCATGGGGGTTGTAGAGTTCAACTTGACCTTTGATGACTTCACCACAAAGGTCCAGTTTCACGTCATCAACTCCAACACTTCCTACAAGGCGTTGCTTGGCCGGCCTTGGCTACACCAGAACAGAGTGGTGCCCTCCACCCTGCATCAATGCATCAAGTACCCCTATGAGGGAAAGGAAGTCAGGATCTTCACCGACCTCCACCCGTTCGAGGTGTTCGAGTGTCACCTGTCAGATGCCAACTTGTACTTAGAAAAGGCGAAGCAAGCTCCTCAAGTCATCCAAGACAAGGGAAAGAAGAAAATGGAATCAGGAGGCTGGTTTCCTCCGCCGCCCCCAGGCTATGTGGCTCCCCCACATGTACCATTTATTGCACAAGAAGAAGGGGTATTTAGGGCAGCCCCTCTCGCCATTTACCCTACACCGGGGGCACCCTGCCTCGAAGACCTGCTAGAAGATGTCGGGGTCCCGCCAGGGATCGTCAAGCCGATAGCGGAAATTGAATGCCAAACGACTGAGCAACTAAGAACCTTCGAGGTGCCTAACTCTGAGGGGCCGCCCACTATTTTCTATGTGGCCGGGGAGAAGCCAGTCAGGGAAGACGATGATTGCCGGTTCCCTGACGAACTGCATGACCCGCACGTCCCCATTACGGGACTTCCCCACATGACTGACCAGGCAGCCAGAATGGTCAGAAAGTAGAAGATTCCTCCCTACCAGCCCTCCAGCCGGAAGGAAATGTTTGAAAGAATGTGGAACCCACCAAACCTGGATCGACGGTTGCTGAAAATCACCAAGCACCCCGGTCTGGGCTTTTCACTAGAGGAATATTACGAGACTGACGTCATATCAGTCTCGACATGGTCTGGCGACGACCCCGCAGAAGCTACGGATTCACGGGAAGCCTGTCAAGAGGCATATCCTGGGCCCCCGGTTCAGGAGGCACACGACGAGGAGATCTTCCTTTGGAAACCTCCCCGCCGCCGCTGCCGGGAGGAGACCCCCTCCGCCTCCGAAGTGTCGACTTCGAGAGGGCACACCAGCGAGGCACCTCCACCCCGGCCGGCCGGCGAAACAAGGAGCAGAAGCATGGGCCAGGCTCCGAAATCCCCTCGATACGACCCCGTTATGTATGCCTTGTACCATAGGCAGCAACGGGAGATCGAGATGCTGAAAGCACGACTGGCCGAGTTGACCTCGCTAGTCGCCGACCTGATCCAGGGTTCTCTCCCCCCGCGGGGTGGCCGCATGCCTCGGCCCCGAGATGCCAGTCCTGACGCCCCCGTCTGGTCAAGAAGGGAATTGAGAGACGCGGCAAGCCTGTTGATCGAGCGGCCAACTAGGCAAGGCCTAACACTCCAAGAGAAGCTACAGAAGCCCTACTCCTTCCCGAGAGAGAAGACCCGGCGCATCTTCGACTGGGCCCGCCATTACGGCAAGGTCTCCCTCCCACGGTCCAAGAGGCCGCAAGACATCCGAAGAAACGGGGACCCACGATTTTGCCCTTACCACCAGATGCTGGGCCACGCCATCGAAGACTGCTACGTCTTCAAAGACATTGTCCAAGACCTGATTGAAAGGGACGAGCTCAGGATGGGGGACTATGTGGTAGCCCCGCCACGCCCCCACGTAGCGGACAGCCCCAGGACAGGAGCCTACACTGTGTCCATCCAACACCAGGCGCCCGAAGATGCGGCTACCCCGGCTCCCGTAGGAGCGGTCTATGATGAATACACGGAGGAGCCCGAGATGGACCTATGCCCCTCTGAGCCAGCGGACCTCACGTACCCGGCGGCTACGGCCCAGGAGGAGTGCGAGGTGAATGCAGCCTCCATGCCCAGTCATGATGAACAAGAAGAGGAAGATGGCGTCCTCGAGCCCGTGGACAATGAAGACCAGGACTTCGTCGATTTGTCGCCAGCCCCGCCGGAAATTGAAAATGGCGGCCAGGTCATGGTCGACGAATTGATTGAGGTCAACCTTGGTACAGAAGACGACCCCAGGCCAACTTTTCTGAGTGCCCTTATGCCCCTACAGGAGAGAGAACAATACACAAAGTTGCTGCAAGAATTCCGGGATTGTTTTGCCTGGAATTACAAAGAAATGCCTGGGCTCAGCACCGAAGTGACTCAGCACATACTGGCCATTGATCCCAAGGTGGAACCAGTGAAGCAACCTCCCCGGCGCATGAGGCCGGAGCTAACCAGCCAGATCTGCAAAGAGGTCGACAAGCTCATAAATGTCGGCTTCGTGGCGGAAAATCAATACACCACATGGCTGGCCAATATTGTACCAGTGAAAAAGAAGAATGGGCAGATCAGGATTTGCGTGGATTTCTGCGACCTGAATAAAGCCTGCCCGAAAGATGACTTCCCGGTGCCTATCACCGAAGTGATGATTGATGCAACCACTGGCCACGAGGCCCTGTCCTTCATGAATGGGTCGTCCGGCTATAACCAAATCTGGATAGCCGACCACGACCGGGTCCATACAGCCTTCCGGTCACCCAAAGGGATATTTCACTACAAGAGGATGCCCTTCGGCCTCAAGAATGCCGGTGCCACATATCAGCGTGCGATGACCAAGATCTTCGACGAGATGCTGTACGGCAAGGTCGAGTGCTACATTGATGATCTGGTCGTCAAGACCAAGAAAAGAGACGAGCACCTGAGTGACCTCAGGGTCATCTTCCAAAGGCTCCGGCAGTATGGGCTGAAAATGAATCCCATGAAGTGCGCCTTTGGCGTGTCCAGTGGGAAATTCCTCGGCTTTATTGTCCGGCACAGAGGGATCGAGATCGACCCCCTGAAGATAAAGGCCATCCAGGAGCTGCCTCCTCCGAGGAGTCTGGGAGAGCTGAGGTCCCTGCAGGGGCGTTTAGCTTACATCCGCAGGTTCATCTCCAACCTGTCGGGGCGCTGCCAACCCTTCCACAGACTGATGATGAAGAATGCGCCCTTCAGCTGGGGCCACGAATGCCAGCACGCGTTTAACCAGATAAAGGAGTACATGAAGACCCCCCTGTCCTGGGGGCACCTGTCAAAGGCAGATCGCTGATTCTGTACATAGCGGCCACCGAATATTCACTGGGGGCAATGCTCGCCCCGAACAATGATGAGGGAAAAGAGCAAGCTCTCTACTATCTCAGTCGAAGATTGGTGGGTGCAGAGGCTAAGTACACCCTGATTGAGAAGATCTGCCTTGCCTTGGTCTTCGCAGTCAAGAAAATGAGGCACTACATGCTGTCCCATGAAGTCAGTTTAATATCCAGGGCCGACCCCATTAAGCACATCCTCTTCCAGCCAGTCCCAAAGGGGCGCCTCGGCAAGTGGGCCGTGCTACTCATGGAATTTGACATCACCTACGTGCCACAGAAGGCCGTTAAGGGACAAGCCGTCGCGGATTTCTTCGCAGCACACCCCGTGCCCGAAGACTCCCCTTTGGCCACCGAACTACCTGAAGATGAAACACTAGAGGTAGACCAAGTACAACAAGCCCTCTGGCAGCTATACTTCGACGGGGCCTCGAGAACAGAAGCGACCTCGTCCGGGCGCGCCAAGGTACGAGCCGGAGCAGGCATCGTCCTCAAGTCGCCAGACGGAGAAGTGATGCATACTTCCTACTGCATTAGCAAACCCTGCACCAATAATGAAGCAGAATATGAAGCTTTGATCATCGGCCTCCAGGTCGCCCTTCAAATGGAGATCAAGATGCTCCAAGTGTTTGGCGATTCGCTGCTGGTCGTCAAGCAAGTCCAGGGGCAGTTTGATGTCCGAAAACCTGAGCTGCTCCCGTATCACACTAAAGCAAAAGGGCTCATGGAGCGGTTCTACCTCCTTGAGATAGGCCATGTCGCCAGAGGGGAGAACGCACAAGCCGACGCATTGGCAAAATTGGCAAGCTCACTGGCAGTGCCTCCAGATGGATCTCTCCATATCCAAGTAATAAACCAGCGCCAGATGCCCAGCATGGTAGAAGAAGAGCCAGAAGAAGAGAACCTAGAGGTCACTGCAGCAGAAGCCGTCGGCCTACCTGACTGGAGAGCCTCCCTGATGCAGTGGTTCAAACACCATCAATTACCTGACCGAAGAGAAGAAAGGATCAAGCTAGTCAGAACCAAAGACTCCTACGAGCTCCGAAACGGAATATTGTTCCGAATTGTGGCGGATGCCAAACAGAAGCTACTCCTCCGATGCTTGTCCATTGAAGAAGCTTGGAGGGTTATGAAGGAGGTCCATGCCGGCACAGCTGGCGCGCACCAGGTGTAGACACGCCAAAATTGACATTACTTTGAGTATTTCTCATATTGCCTTGTAATGCCCCATTTGACCCTCAAATTAGCTTATTTGAGTGTTTTTTTCCATTTTTCATGGATTTTCTCCCCTTTCCCTCTTTTTTTAAAAATTAACGCCCTGGAGAGGGACGTGTTTTTAAAACGCGGCCTGATCCAGGGCGTGTCTCCCCCATTTTTATCTATTTTACCTATTTTATAGATTCGTGACCTGGTGAAGGGCGTGTTTTAAAACACGACCTTACCTGGGGCGTTTCTTGATGAAAGGACGCCCTGAAATGAGGGCGTCAATTCCCAGCATTATCCCATTTTTGAAAAAGAATAAATGTTTTGAAAAATGTTAATTAACGCCCTTCTTTGGGGCGTGTTTCAATTAACGCCTCTCCTGGAGGCGTGTTTCAGAATTTCCAATTAAAAGAAATATTTATTTCCAAAATTGATCTGGGAGTTGACGCCCTTGGTCAGGGCGTGTTTTGAATTAACGCCCTGTGATAGGTCGTCAATTCTTGAATTGACGCCCTGACCAAGGGCGTGTTTCATCTTCTGGCTTCGCAGCCCTTTCCCCAGAGAGTCCTTGCCTCGTTAGACTCCTGCCTTGATTGGGGCTCTTGCCCATTCTTATCCTTCCCCTTATTGGACTCTTGCCCATGTTTATCCCCCTCTTTGGACTCCCCTAGTTCGATCCCCTTTTCTCCCCCCTTCGGATTCGAACGTTTCTTTCTCTTCCTCTTCGGTCTTCTTCTCCTTTCCTCCCTCCGTTCTTCTTCTACTTCTGTTTTGTTTTTTTTGTTTTCTTCTTCTTTCCTTACGCAGGTGCTGTTCTTGGCTAAGGAGAGGCTTTTTCACGGTTCAAGTCTTCATCCAACTGAAGCTTTTCTCCCCATCGAGCATTCAAGCCAAGGAGCACCAAGCCACAAACAAGATTTTTTATCTCATCTCCTTTTCATCATCTTGTATTTTCATTAATTCATGCATGCATCATATTTCATTGTTTTATTGATTTTTCTCAACCATATTGAGATCTCCCCATAGTGCAACTATCGTACTCTTTCCCCTTGTTTATTTTGCATTCATCATATTTCCCACACCCTTTTGCATAGGGGTTTAAGGGCAACCACCCTTAAGGTGTGTTCTTGCACATGCTTTCATGCTCATATATTTTTTATGAATTGATGCTACACTCACCATGTTTCTAATCCATATCTTTATTGGTGTTTGTCTTTATTTGCAAGGGTAATTAATTGAAGAACTCTCTTCATCGGCCGGCCGATTTGAAGAGAAAGGAGCACCTACAATCAACCGCACTCCAAGGTATTTTTCGTGATCTCTCCCATGCTTTCATTGTTATATTTTTGAGACCTCGTGTCTCTGGCGATCACACACTCCCCTTAGCACCTCGTGCTCACGCTTATTGTTTATTAATTTAACTTTTCTTAAGTGGATTTTCTTAGAATCTACACCAGGCGGGGCCGAAAATGAAAATTGAAATCAAGAAACTTGGCTATTACTGGCCTGCAATGTTCAACGACTGTTGCGAGTACGCTAAGTCGTGTCAGAGATGCCAAGAGCATGCCACTATACCCAGGAGGCCTCCCGTGCAACTGCACCCAACCGCGCCCAGCTGGCCGTTTGCCCAATGGGGAATGGATGTTGTGGGCCCCTTACCCGCATCTTCCACAGGCTGCAAATATATTCTGGCGGCGACCGACTACTTCTCCCGCTGGGCAGAGGCTGTTGCCTTACGGGAGGTCACCGGAGAAATCGTGGTCAGGTTTGTCCGCCGCAACATTATATTCCGGTTCGACGCGCCCGACCGGATTGTGTCGGACAACGGCAGCCACTTCCGCAACCAGAAAGTTTACCGGCTAGCAGAAAAATACAAAATTGACTGGAGGACATCGACTCCTTACAATCCACAAGCCAATGGGCTGGCCGAAACTTTCAATAAGACACTTTGCACTCTCCTGGCCAAGACTGTTAGCTCTAACAAAAGGGACTGGGAAGAAAGAATGTATGAAGCGCTTTGGGCGTACCGAACCGTATACAAGACCCCAACGGGCTGCTCGCCCTTCTCTCTTGTATATGGCTCGGAAGCAATCGTCCCCGTCGAACTGGAGATACCGTCCCTCAGGGTCGCCATTCAGTAGGGGCTTGTCCCCGAAGGGCAGACCAACACCGAGCGAAGGCTCGACGAACTCTCCAGTCTGGAAGGAAAGCGGCTTCAAGCCCAACAGAATATCCAGGTCTACCAGGCCCGGATCGCACGCGCCTTTGACAAGCTCATCAAGGAACGCGAATTCAAGAAGGGCGACCTTGTCATGGTCAAGAGAAGAGATCTCATGGCGGCCAACCCCAAGGGTAAGCTAAACGAGAACTGGCTCGGACCCTACGTAGTCCAAAAAGTCTACGAAGGCGGAGCCTATGTAATTGTCAACCACCGCGGGGAGGTTCAATTCCCGCCTCTTAATGGAAGGCACTTGCGACTGTACCACGCTCCGGCGCCCCCATTCAGGTAATAATATTACTTTTCGCCCCATTTTGGGTCGGATGTGCGTAATTAATGTCCAAATGATTTGACCACCAGCCGGGTTTCAAAAAAAAAATATAAAAGAATAATAGGAAGAGAAGAGAGAAAAGAAAAGGCAAAGAAAAAAAGAGAGAAAAGAAGCAAAAAAAAAAGAATAATAGAAAGAAAAAGAAGGAAGAAGCAAAAAAAAAGAGAAAAAAAGAGAGAAAAAAAAGAAGAATAGAAGGAAAAAGAAGGAAGAAGCAAAAAAAAGAGAAAAAAAAAGAGAGAAAAAAAAAGAAGAGAAGAAGAAAAAAAAGGAAGAAAGAAGAAGCCCGGAAAGGGGAACGCCCCCCATTTCCAGTCACCGCCCCGCATCAGCGGGGGTACCAAAAATTGATTTAAAAAAGAAAGAAACAAACTCTTCTCTCCGTCCTTCTTGGGCGGTGAGTACCCCTTTGGCTCGGACCTCCCGTCCGGGTCATTGACTAAACAAACTCTTCTCTCCGTCCTTCCCGGGCGGTGAGTACCCCTTTGGCTCGGACCTCACGTCCGGGTCATTGGCTAAACAAACTCTTCTCTCCGTCCTCCCCGGGCGGCGAGTACCCCTTTGGCTCGGACCTCACGTCCGGGTCATTGACTAAACAAACTCTTCCCTCCGTCCTCCCCGGGCGGTGAGTACCCCTTTGGCTCGGACCTCACGTCCGGGTCATTGACTAGACAAACTCCTCTCTCCGTCCTCCCCGGGGGGCGAGTACCCCTTTGGATCGGACCTCCCGTCTGAGTCACTGACTGAACAGACCTCGCTGTCCGCCACCTCTGAACCGCGAAAGGGGTCTCTGGCCAAGTACCCCTCACTCGAGACCAGCACGCGCTTCCAATATTGCGACAAAACTAGGGAGTTGCCCGTTCGGTATGGTGGAGTGGTCCCCTCGTCCTCCCCCTAGGAAGGCGAGCACTCTCCTGTACCCTGACATGGGTTCCTGCCTGTTCCTCCCAAAGTGAACCCCCGCAAGGACTCATACCCTGCCAATGGGTCTCTACACAAAAAGGGGGGAAAGATACAAGAGCAAGGGAGGAGGAAGAAGAAAGCAATATGCAAGGAAGAGAAAGAAGGGTAAGAAAGACAAATGCATACACAAAGAACGCGTGAAATCATAAATGCCTTGCTCTATTCAAAAGAGGATCGAACTACATGTGCTGCGGGGCATACCCCTGTGTTACATTTAAAAAAAAAGAGAGAGAAATTAAGGGATGCAACGCTTAGTCGATGTCCCTGAAGATGTCCTCGAGAGGGAGGATCCCGACGCAAGGGAAGTTTATCCTATCGCGCAGTCGGCCCCTCAATCCCTCAAGACGGGCGAGCTCCGCTTCGACGGACATCGTTTCAACGTCGGCGACGGCAAGAGCTTCCCTCTCCTCTGCCACCGCCCTCTCCGCCTCGGCGAGGCCAAGTTTAGCCGCAGCGAGATAGCACTCCAGCTCCTCGATCCGGCTCCTGAAGGAACGAACGCTGCCTTCGCCTTCCTCTAAGGCCTTTCCGTGGCGTTCTCTACCGTAGCGTCGGGCCTTTAGGATCTGCAGATATTCGTCTGCCTGAGCATCTAGAGCGGCGCGCTCATCAGGAGCTTGAGACTCCAGGAATTCACGGCGCTTGACGTACTTCAATAATAGCAAGACCCGCCGTGACCATTCCCCCAGCGGACAGCCAAGCACTTGCAGCGCCCCCGTTAATTGCGTCACGATGGTATGCACCTCCCGATACGACAGAGAAGCGTCGGCGAGGAGCATCGTCCGTAAAGTGATCAACATCTGACGGACTGGCGCCTCTGAGGACGTGTGACTAACTGAGGGCACGACCGGAGGAGTGAATTCCACGGTGCTGTCCACCTCTGCCCACAGGTCGGTATCTACCGCCACTGAAGATGAAGGAAGGGCGAGGGTCAAGTCGCTCGGCCGGCGTAGCTCGACGAGAGACTCTTGGCCAACCACTGCCTGGGGAACGGAAGAGACCATTACCGAAGCCTCCGGTGCCCCCATTGTTTGGAGTTCCCCTGCCCCCTCTGCCTCCGTCTGGCTCGACCCTGCCACTACTCCAAGGGGCAGGGGTACAGGGGCCGTCACCTCGGCTAAAGGAGGAGCTTCGAGTAAGGACAGGCCCGAAGTCGCCACCCATGAACTCCTCCCTCGCGGCTGAGATCCCTCCAGATGCGCACGGAGCCCCGCAAATATCTGCTGCAAGAGCGGGTCCTCCATCTGAGCCGGGAGTTTCGGGAAGGGCGAAAGCGGAACCACCAGCTGGGGTAGAAGTCCCGCTTCCACGAGTGCAGCCAGGCTCTCTCTCTCCAAGCCCAAGACTGGAGCCGGCCCCTCCACCGCTATCGGGCCAATGCTCGGTCTCCGTTTGGTCACGGCCTTCCGGATACGGCCAGGCGCCTTCCCCGATATCGGCATCGCCTGACCATGGGAATGGGAATCAGCTATTCGCCATCTAAAATAAACCATGCAAAAAGGGAGACCGCGGAGCCCGCATACTCACCTCAGCCGCTGGGATGATGCTACCCTCAGGCGCGATCTCCCCCTCCTCCAGAGGCTCGCCCGCCGCTCTGGTAGTACCGGAGGGCTCCACGGGCATTTCCTCTCGAAGGGCGTCGAGTAAAAGAGCCAACTTGCCCATGCCGACATCGGCTCCCGTTGGGCGGTCGATCAGCGCGACCGGGGCAGCCTCTTCTGCGACCTCAAGTTCGACCGGTTCTTGAAAATCCTAAAAAAGGAAAAAAAGGGGGGGGGGGGTAAGGTCGTCAGTCAATCACAAAAAAAAGAGAGGAAGGGAGAGCCGGCCCAAATAAGCTCACACTCACAGCGGTCTTCCCCACAAGGCTCGGGGAGCCAGCAAGTAAGGGGGCCCCGAGGACCGGCTCCAGCGGCTCCAATGCCCCGGACACGCCCCCGTCAGGAGCTGCTTCGTCGGAAGAGTAGTTGTAATCTACCTCTTCCCCAGACAGAGACTCGACCGCCGTCGACTCGGCCTGGGCCGGCAGAGGAGCTTCCGCCTCCGAGTCTCTGTCCAGTGCGTCCTCCCTCGGGCTAGGCGAGGCTCGCACTCCGACCTTCTTCCTCCTCATATATATCAGCGTCCCCGGGAGGTCGAGATCAGGCCACAATGACTCGGCAGCCGCTGCGGCAACGCCTGTCATGCAAAGGAAGATAAGCCATGTTAAATCTACTAGCCCCTAGGGCAAGAAAGGGGAGCTAACCGTATAGTCAAAAATATTTACCCTCTTCAGTCCCTGCGACACGAGGCGACCCACGGGCTTCCTCAACAGGCAAAGCTCTCTCGGGAGTCCCAGCCGTACCCTCGCCCGAGAGCAACACAGGGCGCCGGTTCCTCCGTGCCGCCCGTAAGATAGAAGCGCATCGTCGCCATGCGCGAATCTGAGGCCAACTCGGGGGGCCGGTCGACCGCAGACGACACGGGCGGCCGATGAATCTCACCAGCTTCGTGGCTCGGTTCGGTCCGCGTGGCTTCGAATTCTTCGAAGGACAAGACTGGGGCCACCGGCGAGGCTGCCGTCGGAGCCGGGGATGCCGCGGTCCGCCGCCGTTTTGCCGTCTCTTGCCCTGCCACCTTGGCAGCAGCCAGTGCCTCCTTAACGGGCGACTGCGCCCGGGGCCTTCCCGTTGCCTGCGGCAAGGGAGCCGGAGCCGCCGCCAGGGTCGCCTCTGCTGGGACCGCAACTTCACCCTTGTCAGGCGTGGGCACGGGCTCTCCCATAGAAGCTGAGACAAAAGAAGTACCCAGATGTCAGAACTCCACTCCAAAATAAAAGGGGGGGGGGGTTCAAAAGACACACTAAAGAGCGGAGACACGGACCGGCAGGTTGGCCCGGCTCGGGACGGGCAGCTTCGAATTCCTCGAAAGACGGGACTAGTGGTGCCGGAGGAACAGCCGTCGGAGCCTTAGCCGTTTCTGTCTTCCTCCGCTTTGTGTCCCGCTGCTTAGCCGCCTTGGGGGCATCCACCGCCTTCTTCACAGGCGATTTAGCCCGGGGCCTCTTCGCAGCCTTGGGCAAAGGAGCCGTGGTCGGGGCCAGCGGCGCTGCTTCAAAATACGCAGGCTTCTTCACCAGCCGGAGGAGATTCCGGTACGTGGCCATCTGCGTGCTGTCGGGATGGTCTGCAAAGAGAAGATGGGAAAGAACGAACATGCATTTACGATTAGTACCCAACTCACCACGAAGGCCGCAGTGCTGAGAGAAAAAATCGAAGAGCAAGAAGGGACTGGATACCATGAGGGCCAGTGTACAGCCGCAGCGTGATCGGCCAGTAGCTCAGGGAGGTCTCCTTGTCCCGACGCGCCGCCTCCCGGACTAGCCAGCAAACGTCTTCAATCGTTTGGCACCGGTCCGTGAGGTTGGCCAAATCCGCGTGCTTCTTTGAGGAGAGGTGACAGAAGAGATTAAAATGGTCCACGCCCCACCCATCAGCATAATAATAAGGGATGTGCAGGCGCTTGCCCAGGATGGAGGCCGTCAGGTCTTCAATCTTCATCCCGTTCACCCGGAGGAGGACATATAGCCACGTGGTATCCTTATAATTCTCGGGCTGCCTCTCCTCCCGCCTCATAAATGTGCGGTACGGGCAGGCCAAATCCCTCTCTGGGCGCCAGCTCTTGGCAGGAGTCCCCTCTTCCTCTATGGGGAATGGGTAGTTGATGAGCTCCAGGCGGTCGCTCCCCACCCGGCACAAGTCCCGCAGCGTCTTCTCATAGTCGTCCTTAGCCACCGGGGGTAGCTCCACCTTCGGCATCGGCCTCATGTCCCGGGCTTGCCGACGAGCTGCCATGTACGCTGCCACCTCCTTCTCCTGCCTATTCTTGAGCCGAAGGAGATGATCGGCGTCGATGTCAAGCACGGGCACTGGCTGTCGGCTCAGGAACCTCCTCTCGGCCCCATCCCAACAATCGGTCTTGTGCAACCGATAGAAGGCCGTTCGGCTATTCCACCACTTGATATAATCTTGGGTCACTCGGGGAACGCGACCCGGGGCCGGTACTCTGAAGGAGGCGGAGTCCGCTCGGTGGAAGAAGTCCCACCAGCTCCTAGCGTGCTCAGGAACTGAGCTCCCCCGGACACTCTGCAAGGGCAGGCCGAACTGTGCGTGATAAGCAGGGATATGCTGGTCATACCCGAAATTGCGACCGAACCGGAAGGGGTAGTACGGCTCCAGCAACACGTTCTCCCCTTTTCTGAACACCAGCACGCTCGGGCGAATCGACAGCGCCCAGTCCCTCAGCTCCGGCTCCAGCAGTGGGCGGATCACATTCTCCTGGCTGATAGGGTGGGCGTACTTCTCCACCTGGTCGTCTTTGCACTCCCTCTTGTTGTTCACCAGAGGGCTCGAGTGTGCCGCCAGAGTCCAGAAATGAATAGACCCGACCGCATCCCGGGGGACCGTAGTTAACCGGCCCCGGATATTGTACATCCGCATGGAGGTGGAGCCCGGCTCGGCGCTGGCAAATTCCAACATCCTCAGTATTAGCCCCCAGTCCTGGAGAACTCGCGGGGTAAACTCCGGGAACAGCGAACAGACCCACGCGTTGAAGAAGTGCAGTGGGCACACATACCGGGCCTGCCGCGGAAACTGGTGCGTGTTGATATCCCCCAAGGCCTTGTAAATTAAGCAGAGGGTTGCCGGGCACAGAGAAAGCTTGATCCCCCACGCCATCTGGCACGCCGGGTAGATGGCATCCGGCCGGATAACTGTCTCGTCGCCGTACGGCATGGCAAATGAGCATAGCCAGTACGTGAGATAGGTGGCGCAGTGGGTTTGGGGATCCAAGCCCATCGGGTTAGGCCCGCTCCGACGCCCTCTGGACGGGATCTTCACGTCGAGCTTCGGCTTCGCGCGTTTCTTGGGAGCCACGGCAGTACCGACGCAGGGGAATTCCTCGTACCGCTTCGGCCCGTCGAAGAAATACTCTAGCCACAGGGGCATGCGCACCCTCTTCCTGTCCCCGCGGGCGGGCTGTCTCCCCTTGTGCGATGCCTGGTATAGTTCCCGGTACACCTTCATCAGATACCGGTATGAGTACCCAATAGAATAATAGCCATCCCCGTTAGTCTCGTCCTTGATCAGGTCGGGGAGGCATACTTCCTCATAAGGCTCCCCGTCAATGGGCAAGCCGCTCAACTGACTGAGACTCCATAAATCCAGAGAAGTCTCGCCCTCCGCCGTGTAGAAGGTGTTAGTCGCTGCGCTGAACACCTCTATCATACCGCAACAGAGGCCCTTGGAAATGGGATAGCCATATCGGGAGGCGTACACGCTGTGATAAACGCCGACCCGGACCAGCAAAGGAGCATAGTTGAACAGCACATGCTCCGTGAACTCCACCGCCCTCTCCCGGAAGGTGTGTGCATCCTGAAGCTTCAGCTCCCCGAACCAGCCCAGTGATAGATCATACTTGAATCTGATGGCCAAACAGTCCAAGATGAAGGGCTCTTCTCTGTAGCCCCACTTCAGGGGAGCCAAGAATAGGCCGAACCGAGGCGCCTCGTTGTGCACCTTTCCGGCAGACAGGTCCCATCTTGCCGGAGTAAACTGAGGCGCCCGTACCAGCTTGTCTTCGGTCGGCAGCACCCCCTCGATCCCCAGAACTGGCTTCCACTCCCGAGCTTCTCCCACCAGGTACATCGGAATACTCCGGGGGACGCTGTACAATAAGCTATCCCGGGCTAGTAATATGGCCTGCTCGGCCTTCCTCACGACCCGGGAGTCTCACCCTTCCCGCGAGCGAAAATGCTTCAGGAATCGAACTAGGTGTCTGTCCTTCGGGAAGTCCTTCCTGTACTCCTCGGTGACCCGGTCAAATGTGAAGCCGCTGTCAACTCTGACGAGCCTCTGGAAATCCATGGTCTCCCTGTCGGACTCAGACGACTCTGCCAAAGCAGCTATTTCTGCATGCTCCCGATCCAAGTCCTCTACATTCAGCCAGGTAACTGCTGGCACCGGACCCCGTGGGATAAGGTCAGCACCGATAGCGGCAGTAGGAGCATTGGAACCACTTGGGGCAGCCATTTATCTGCAAAGATACATAAACAGAAGATCAGAATAAGCCACATGCGAAAGGAAGTGAAAGACTGTAAAAGAAGGGCTTTGCTACAAGTCAGATGAACAAAATGTTGCCAATTTCTGACGAAATTTCGGCAGAGTTTCCCCTAGGCCAGAGGCGTAAGGGAAAAACACGGGTGCGCGTCCACAAGGAGTGACGGCCCCAACAAAGCATGGTGGGCCCCGAGAGGTAACACCGGAAGTCCGCCGATCAAAAGAAGTCCTTCCCCCTAGCTTAAAGCCTCTTGGCCCCTTGGCCGGTACGCCCCTGGCGTGAAGACCTTGGCCGGTGCGCCCTGCTGAAGCCTTCCCCGGCACAGCCTCGCGGTGCTTCCCCGGCACACCCGCGCTCGGCTTCCCCGGCACACTCCCCCTACAAGCCCTCACCGGCACAGCCTATTGAGGCTTCCCCGGCACGCGGCCAGGCGCCCTTCCCCGGCACGCCCGTTGGCCGCTTCACCGGCACAGCCCCTCAAGGGCGCTTACCCGGCACACCTGTGCTGCCCGTTCCCCGGCACACTTAGCCCCTCAACTCCAGCTCGCCGGCACACCCCGTGATGTTTTCCCCGGCACACCCACGGGGGCTCCTTCCCCGGCACACCCACGGGGGGCTCCGCCGGCACACCTTCTACCTGCTTCCCCGGTACACTCGGAAGCTGTCTTCCCCGACACGCTCCCCAACGTCTTCGTCGGCGCGCCACCTCCTTCCCCGGTGCACCCAGCGAGCTCCTTCCCCCGGCACACCCAGTGCCATCCTAGCACGGCACGCTCCGCGCCCTTCTACCCGGCACAGTCGGAGCCCCCCCTTCCCGAGCACACTCCGGCAGCTTTCCCCACAGCGTCGCCGACGACGCCCCCACCGCCATCCATGACCCCGGAAAGGAAGAAGACAAACAGAAGGAAGGGAGGAAGAGAAGAGAAAGGAGGAGAAAGGGGAAGAGGGGGACGAGGAGGGCTAGGCCCCCCTGCTCCCCGAAGTAAAAGAGAGAAAGGAAGAAGAGAAGGGAAGGGAAAAGAGGACGACGACGGAGAAGATAAGAGAGAAGGGGGGGCGGCCTTCGCGGCGGTGCCCTCATCGGAGCAATAACAACAACGACAGCGGCGGCGGTGGTCGTGCTCGGAGAAGAAGAAGAAGGGCGAGGGGGGGTTCGTCCGCTCGGTCGCCAAGGAGAGAGAGAGAGGTAAGAAGGGGGGGGATTCGAAACGGGTGACCGTTCGAAACGCCCCACCCCCCTTTTTATATAAAAAAGGGGGGAAAGAAAAGAAAAGAAAGAAAAAAGAAAAAAGAAGGGGGGGAAAATAAAAAGAGAGGGGGGAGATAAATAGGAAGGAGGAGAAGAAAATAAAAGAAAAGAAGAGAAAAAGGGGGACAAAAAAATGAACAAGAGGAGAAAATAAAAGAAGAAAATAGAAGGAGGGGAAGCGAAAATATATGTAAGATATTAAATAAATAAGTATATATATATATATATATATATATATATATATATGTATATGTCTATATACCACTATATGTACACGTATCAACATACTCATCCGCTCACATACGCAGAGGAGTAAGTGATAACATACAGTAATAAATGTCCCCGGGGAGGACATTCCATCCCCATAATCCTGGTCGTGCGGGCGTCCGCACAAGCAAAAAACAACTTTACCCCCGCAACCCTATCCTGGTCATGGCACCATTCCCCTACCACCAAAATAAGCCCGTCCCTGGCATATCGCCTCGGGCCTCAGCCACCACCCACTCCATACAATATCGCCATCGCGGGCCTTACACCTGGATTGGCAGAATCTCTATCGTTGCGTTGGCATTAGCCCCTTGCCAACGAGTAAGTCCCTATCCGGCGCAAGGCCCCGTGCCCTAGCCACCCACTCCGCACAATATGGCCATTATGGACCTTACGTCCGAATCGGCACAGATTCTCCCGTTGCGCTGGCATTCTATTCTTGCCAACGAGTAAATCTTATCTTCCGGCGCAAGGCTTCGTGCCCTAGCCGACACTCGCATATCACTCAACGTCAAAAAAAAAGAGAAGAAAGAAAATAAAATGGGGTTAAAAATGGAGATACCCCGCCGGACTTGCCCCTACGTGGGGACAAGGGTAAAAATGGCAATAACCCGGCCATGGCGAAAACCCGAGAGGGCGCTACGGGCAAAATTGGGTACCCCGCCACGTGAAAACCCGAGAGGGCGCGTGGGCAAAAGCAAGAGGGGGCCGGTACCGGCGAAAACCCGGAAGGGCGCTTGTATCGGTAATGTGGTTCAAAAAAAAGAAGAAAAAAAGGAAAGAAAATAAGAGAACAACGAAGCATGTCAGTTCCCGGCATCCTGTCGGCACTGACGAAGAGACCAAGAGACCAAAAGATCAACAAAGCAAGTCAGTTCCCGGCATCCTGTCGGCACTGACGAAGAGACCAAGAGACCAAGAGACCAACAAACCAGGTCAGTTCCCGACGTCCTATCGGCACTGGCGAAGAGACCAAGAGACTAAGAGACAACAAAGCATGTCAGTTCCCGGCATCCTGTCGGCACTGACGAAGAGACCAAGAGACTAAGAGACAACAAAGCATGTCAACGCCCGGCATCCTGTCGGCACTGATGAAGAGACAAAGAGACAACAAACTACTTCAGTCCCCGGCATCCCGTCGGCACGGATGAAGAGACCAATGTGCGGCTTCAGTCCCCGGCACCCCGTCGGCACTGATGAAGAGACAAAGAGATCAACAGGCCAGGTCGGCTCTCGACGCCCCGTCGGCACTGATGAAGAGACAAAGAGATCAACAGACCAGGTCGGCTCTCGACACCCCGTCGGCACCGACGAAGAGAAAAGAGACAAGTACACCCACGGGCACCGCCCGGCGCATCCTTCGCCCGCGCTACCCATGGGTGGGGGGCATTTGTGGACACCAGAAAATGCATACCTGGATATCCTGCTCGGCCTCGCGTCAGCAACGGCGCCGAGTGAGGAAACCCCGGAGAAATCAAGCACAAAAGGCCCCACAGCTCGTGGGCCTCAAAGGGAATCAAACGGGCCATGACTCGTGCCCACAATGGGCTCAGAACAACCCCGGGTACACACACCCCCTGGGGAGCCCTTCAGCGGCACGCCCGGCCCCAAGGGGCCTCAATGGCACACCCTGGCAAGGCCCAGCGGCACGCCCCGAGGAGCCCTTCAGCGGCACACCCCCTCGGGGTCCCAGCGGCACGGCCCCTCAACGGCACACCCCCCCCTGGGGGGGGTTTCAACGGTACACCCCCCTGGGGGGGGGGGGGGGATTTCAACGGCACACCCCCCTGGGGGGGGGGGGTTCAGCGGCACGCCTGGTAAGGGCCTTCAGCGGCACAGCCCGAAGGGCCTTCAGCGGCACGGCCCGATGGATCTTCAGCGGCACGCCCAGCAGGGGGCCTCCAGCGGCACACCCCTTCGGGGCCCCAGCGGCACGCCCTCAGCAGGTCTTCAGCGGCACGCCCTGCAGGGGCCTCAGCGGCACGCCCTCCAGGGGCTTCAACGGCACACCGTTTTGGCTCTCCAGCGGCACGCCTTTTCAACCCTCCAGCGGCACAGCGGTGAAGCTTTTCAACGGCAAGACGATGTGCAGCCCATGCCCTACGCTTCCTTGGCGCGCAGTGAGCCGTATGAGGTGGCAACCGTCCATTGGGCCACGTGAGCTACCCCCCCTGACGACCCAGGACGGGGCAGGTCAAAGGCCATCATCACAAGGCCACTTCCCGCCTTCAACGGCCGGGCTGGAGGGCTTCGGCTGTTGGAGGTATAAAAGACCCTCCGCTTCAACAGAGAAAAAGGGAGGGGGGGGGAGACGAAAAGAAAGAAGACACCTAGAGAAAGAAAGAGGGGAGCACACAGAGGGAGAGGCTCAGATAGGAGAACGCACAGAGGAGAAAGAGGAGAAGAGAGAAGAGAAGAAGAGGCCCTCCCGGCCTGAGCTCCGTCGGACGACCACCGTGAAGAGAGCAAGAGTAAGGGAGAGGGAGAGAGCTTAATGTAATGGGGGAGAGGGTGGGGACAGTGGCTAAGGTCTTAGGCCCCAATGCTTTCTTCCCTTTCGTATTCCATTCCCCCTTCCGTTCTCCGTCTTGTATTCTTTTCCTTTTTGTCCGTGGCTTCATTTGGGTGTTTCCTCTGTAACATGCATGTATGGCTACGGCCTTTTGCCTCCCATGAATGAAGAATCACCCTCTTTGGGCTTCTCTTGCAATTTCTGTTGGTTTACCCCGCCTTCACAATGCATGTAATGTGTTGCCCGTTTTCTCCGATCCTCCGGTTTCTTTCGAGCCGCCACATCAATGCCATGCCTCCCTCGCGAAGCCTGACCTCGTGAGCCTTTCACTCATTTCCAGCAGCCTTTCCTTGGCCTCAAACCCCCCCCCCTCTTTCTCTGGACTAGCCTTACAAGTCTCCCAGCCCATATACTAGCCCTGTAAAACCTCCCAGCTCATGCACTCAGCCCTTTCAATCCTCCAGCGATGCACCTTTCCGGCACTTGGCCGGCACACCCAATGGCCTTCAGCGGCACACCCAATCCTGGCCCTCAGCGGCACGCCCAGATTGGCCCTCAGCGGCACGCCCAGTCCTGGTCCTCAGCGGCACACCCAATTCTGGCCTTCAGCGGCACGCTACCCCTTGACCTTCAGCGGTACGCTACCCTCGTGACCTTCAGCGGCACGCTACCCCTATGGCCTTCAGCGACACACCCTTCATTCCCTCAACAGCCCCCCTTCTTGGCTTCATCCCCGGGCTCTCTCCTTCACGTTTTCTGAGGTTCTATAAAGGTGTTGCCCCTCCGGGGGGGCCCACCTCCAGTTGTCGGGTTCCGCCACTCCATGTGGGCGCGTTCCCTTTATCTCCCTTACGCCTCGGGTTAAGGGGAGATGCTTCCGAATTTTTGTGAGAAACTAATAAACAATTAAAGAGGCAAAAGGAGGCAACAAACAAGCAAGATAACTGACGAAACCTTCCAACTCATCAAACCACTGCCGGCATCACGACGAGAACTGAACCGAGATAACTAACCACCCGGCAGCCCGAGCATCCGACCAGTAAGAAAAGAGATCGAACCGAACAAAGAGAACAAAACATGGAAGGAGTTTTATATAAAACCACACGAAAGTTAAGATAAGAAGAAAAGAAAAGCCTTAAAACAAATAATTGAAAACTGATCGAGCCTCCACCCTCACGCCCCATTGACCTTCAGCGGTACGCCCCATTGACCTTCAGCGGTACGCCCCTTTGGCCTTCAGCGGCACGCCCTCATTGGCCTTCAGCGGCACGCTCCCTTGGCCTTCAGCGGTACACCCCTTTCAACCCTTCAGCGGTACACTCCCCCTTTCAACCCTTCAGCGGTACACTCCCCCTGAACCCCCCAGCGGCACACTCCTCCTGGCCCTTTCAGCGGTACACTCCTTCCCTTCGCCGGTACACCCTCAGCCACTGTATAGACTTGGCCAACGTACAGACTTCATGATGGCCAGTGTATAGACTTGGGCAGTGTATAGACTTCACACTCCAATGTATATACTTATCCAGCGTATAGACTTGAGCCAGCCAGCGTACAGACTTCATGATGGCCAGTGTATAGACTTGGGCAGTGTATAGACTTCACACTCCAATGTATAGACTTATCCAGCGTATAGACTTGAGCCAGCCAGCGTACAGACTTCATGATGGCCAGTGTATAGACTTATCCAGCATATAGACTTGAGCCAGCCAGCGTACAAACTTCATGATGGCCAGTGTATAGACTTGGGCAGTGTATAGACTTCACACTCCAATGTATAGACTTATCCAGCGTATAGACTTGAGCCAGCCAACGTACAGACTTCATGATGGCCAGTGTATAGACTTGGGCAGTGTATAGACTTCACACTCCAATGTATAGACTTATCCAGCGTATAGACTTGAGCCAGCCAACGTACAGACTTCATGATGGCCAGTGTATAGACTTGGGCAGTGTATAGACTTCACACCCTAATGTATAGATGTTGGATACGGACTGAATAGATCTAGAGGGGGGGTGAATAGATCTTTCCCCCTTTTTGATAATTTACTAACTATCGACCAGATGAGCTACTGGTAATTAATGAATTATAGAACTAATGCGGATAGTGAAGATGCAAGCATACGTATAGGAAATCAAACACACCCAAGCACACCACAAGAGAGGATTTTTAAGGTGGTTCAGTCTCTTCCTGAGACTTACATCCACCCCTTGCTTAACTCAAGCAAGGCTTCACTATGAGAATCTCTGATCTCAATCAAAACACAGCTGACACACAGCTTGTACCTGCTGACACACAGCTTGACTCTGCTGCCTCACAGCTTGACAATAATTGTAATCAGAAATGAAAAGATGATAAGAACAGGTGATGAAAGACAGGACTGAATATTGGCGTGTGTAGAAGAATAGGTGTTCAGCCTGGAACTTGATCACGCTTATGAAGAAGCCTAGACTCCCTGTTGATCTTCCAGTCAGTTGCCTTCGATTGTTCTGCTGCTGGAGATCACACAGTCTTGAGCTAAGTCTTCCTTCTGCAGCAACGAGATTGCCTTTAACCTTTCTACAGATTTTTGATTGGTGGAGAGCTCCTTCTTCCTCTTCTGTGTATATCTTCCTTGGCTTCTATTTCGTGCTCTCTCACTGCTCCCTTGTTCGTGATGTGTTTTCTTTTCGTTTTTCATACAGCCCTTTTATCAAGAGTAAAACTCTTCCCGCTCAATTTTCAGATCGAGCGCCAATCTGCTAGAAAACAGGGATCTGTTTAAATCCAATCGTTAGAACGAGTTTGACCACTTCTAAGCAAGATTGTTTCCTTGATTCCCGTGCGGAATCTTATCTCCTGAGCAGCCCAACAACCTGCAACAACCATTTGCAGGTTTTAAGGAACCAAAACAGAATTCGGTTAGAGTTCGGTTTTGGACGATATATAAACCCGTGGTCGACCATGACCCTGTCGCTGGTCGACAATGGGCAGTCCCCAGACGGCCGGTTCTTCTGGCTGAAACTCACGTCGCCCGTTGGTCGACCACAGCCTGGTCGCTGGTCGACAGGGGGCAGTTTCCAGATGGCCAGCAGTTCTGTCTGTTGCTTCTGTCTTTTCTGTGGTCGACCAGAGGCGGGGCTTTGGTCGACAGCCAAGGTGCTTCCAGAAGACAGATGATCTGATGCTTTTCTGGTTGAGTTCGTTGGTCGACCATAGCTTCTTCAGTGGTCGACAGACAGTCTTTCACGCTTATACTGATTTGTTGATTCCACTTGGATTTCAGTGAACCTGAAATTTGTTTAACTTATAAGATTTGACTTGAAGTTCCAAATGTATATAAAAGCATATTTGTCATCATCAAATAGGCATTAATTCAATGCACTATCTTTACACACATAACCAAACCATTTGCTTTAAGAAACAAGATAGAACTTAGATTAGTCAAACATATCCTATTGTCATCATCAAAACCAAGGGATGCACAACATTCTCCCCCTTTTTGATGATGACAACCATGAGTCATTGTGACAAACAACAGATTATGAAATTCATTTGATATTGCATGCAAGGCTATCATAGCACAGATTTCATTCAGACAATTCGTTTGATGTGGCTTTCAAAAACAATAGCACTAATTACATGAGAGACTCAAAAAAGGATAAAGACACTGAGGACACGTAGACAAAGTAAACTTGACATCTAGACACACATCTATCTAGACACACATCTAGGCACACAATGACACATAAGCACAATGACACATAAGCTTCTCTCTCCCCCTTTGTCAACAGCAAAAAGTGGATCATTTGAACAATCCCTCTGAGGAGGATGAGGAGGTCTCTGGCTTCACGTTCTCTTCCATGCGATCCAGCTTGTCAACATTGTGGGCATAGGAGAGCCTGAGCTTCTGGATCTCTGAGATAGTATCCTTGTGATACTTCTCATTCTGTTGGGTTGTGATCTCGATACGGATTCCCATCTGATCGGACACTTCACCGAGGGTCCTTACTAGTCTGTTGAACCGAGAACTAGCCTGGTCAGAGTGTTCCTTCTGCTTGATGAACCTGGCCTCCATCTGTTGTTCCAGCCGTTGGACTTTCTGCTCCAAGCGTCCAGTGGCAGCATTGACATTCTCTTGAAATGATTGGAGTTGGGTGGTGAGAGAAGATAACTGAGATGCCATCTGGAGAAGCACGTCATGAGATTCAGGTTGGGAGGTAAATGCTGGTGGTGGAGCAGAAGTAGAGGGAGTGGAGGTAGGTGGTACTTGTGTGGGTTGAGCAGAATGTGATGGAGCTTGGGTGATGGAGCTTGGCTGGCCCTTAATTTTTAGGGCAGTGAACCATCGCGATGCAAAGAACGAGCGGTCACGATTAATCAGCATAACTCATATTTTGGGAAGATGAAGTGTACCCCCTTTCTTTAATAAGACATTTAAGTAACCTTTCCTCCCTTTCTCAAAGACCACCTTGTGACAAAGTCGAGTGGGTCTTGTGGTTCAAAGAATTTGAAAGTATTGCCCCAATAAATTGACTCCCCATATCCACTTTCTTACTCACGGCTCCTTAAACTTATAATATGGTTCATGAGATAATTGTACTAGCTGAACAAGCTGAACAGTGTTTTATGCTTTTATTTGCATATAGTGCATTAGGTCAACCATTTTTGTTCCCTTTTCGTTTTGAAATATTTAAGAGCTGTGGTCAGGTTTATCACATGCTTTTCCACACGAGGAGACACGCTTTTTACACGCCAGAAACCCCGGCTACTTAGCATGCCTAACCATTCCACTTTTAACTGGGACACACTTTTTATCCGTGAGGATATACGTTTATCAGACGCCAATATCCCCAGTTACTCAGGATGCCCAATTAATAATTTTGAGAGTGGCAGAGGTAGATTGAGTCTTCATGACATACATGTCTCCCACTTAATTTTTCAGCCAATTTTGCTTTGTGATAGAGAACAGTAGTTTCTCAGAACTCAGTCCATTGCTCTACCAAGAAGGCAGAATTATGGCGTATTCCATATACATTCATGCTATAGCTGCGTTTATTTTCACTGTCCAACACAGACACAGATAAAGAAATAGTCTCATTACTAAAAGCATAAGTTCTCAATAGTCTTGAGTCAGAGTCATAGTTATGGTTTGAAGTTATTGCAGTAGTACAGGTCAAATTCTCATTACTACACTTAACCTTTACTCTCATTGATGACTTTGGTGATTTTCTTGTAAGATATGGTTAGGTTGTTCAATGATTTATTAAGGAATGAGTTTACACTTTTTACTCCCCCTCAATTTGTGAGTCCTTGCTGAAGATAGAAAACAATAAGTTGACCACAAAGAGATATTGAGACACAAGGAATGGGAAGTGAATGAGGATGAGTGAGTAAAGCAAAACTGAGCTCAGAGTCCAAAAAGTTCAGAAGATTTCCCACCAAAGCCAGCAGCCTGACTAGATCTAATTTCCCTTTTTCAGGTCCTTTGTCGACCATGGAGTGGCCTGTGGTCGACCTCTGTGTTGTCACAGAACCTGCCTGTTGAGAAGACTGCGTTCTGACAAACCTGTTGTCGACCATTGGATCGCCTGTGGTCGACAGCTGCGAATTCCCAGAGCTAACTATTTCCTGTCCTGATGCCTTGGTCGACCAGCGCCTTGTCTGTGGTTGACCATGGGAAGTAATCCGTAGATAAACCAGAGTTCCTCAGAGCTTGTTGAAATAGCACCCGACACTATAACCTCTAAAATCAGGACTTATCTAGTACTTAAGACCTAGTTGACACAACGAAGAACAGAAGAGACAAAGACTGTACAGTGAACCCAAGAATATTATTATTTCAAGAATTTTCAGAGGAAATTCTACAAATTCCTAACTCCCTTCTTAGAGTTGAAAATCTGTCATTGTTAAGGGGTTTTGTGAAAATGTCTGCCAGTTGTTTTTCAGTTTCTACAAAATGAAGCATGAAATTTCCTTTGGAGACCTCATCTCTTAGAAAGTGATGACGGATCTCAATGTGTTTTGTCCTAGAGTGTTGAATGGGGTTTTTAGACAAATTAATAGCACTAGTGTTGTCACAGAAAATAGGTGCACATCCAAGATCTACATTGTAGTCTTGAAGTTGATGTTTTATCCACAAAACCTGTGTACCACAGCTCCCTACTGCGACATACTCAGCCTCAGCAGTGGAGAGTGCCACAGAATGCTGTTTTTTAGAAGCCCATGATATTAAACATCCACCTAATATTTGACAATAACCACTAGTACTCTTCCTATCAATTTTGCAACCAGCATAATCAGCATCTGAATATGAAATTAAATCTAGTTTGCAATAAGTAGGATACCATAAACCCAATTCTTGGGTACCGGCAAGGTAACGAAAGATACGCTTGACAGCCCCTAAATGTGAATCTCTAGGGCTAGATTGATATCTAGCACACATGCATACACTGAACTGAATGTCTGGCCTAGAGGCAGTTAAATATAGTAGGGATCCGATCATACCTCTGTATTTCTTGGCATCTACCATGTTACCTTTTACATCAACCTCCAATGTTGCATTTGTCCCCATGGGTGACTCTATTGGTTTGCAGCTCTCCATGCCAAACTTTTTCAGCATCTCCTTTATGTACTTGGATTGATTTACGAAGTAGCCTTCTCTACATTGTAGAATCTGCAATCCAAGAAAGAACTGTAAATCACCCATTAAACTCATTTCAAACTCATTGGTCATTAGATTTGCAAATTCAGTACATAATGAAGCTTCAGTGGATCCAAACACAATATCATCCACATAGATTTGCACAATTAGTATATTCTTACCTTGGGTCTTGGAGAATAATGTTTGATCAATTTTACCTCTTGTGTAGCCCTTTTTGGTGAGGAATGAACTCAGTCTGTCGTACCATGCCCTAGGAGCCTGCTTTAAACCATACAAAGCCTTATGCAGTTTAAAGACATGATTAGGAAAATCATCATTTTCAAAACCAGGGGGTTGTTCCACAAAGACTTCTTCCTTTACAAAGCCATTTAGAAAGGCACTTTTTACATCCATTTGCTGCAATTTAATTCCATGGGACGCCGCAAATGCTAACAATATTCTAATGGCTTCTAACCTTGCAACTGGAGCATATGATTCTTCAAAATCAACTCCAAATTCTTGGTTATACCCCTTAGCCACCAACCGAGCCTTGTTCCTCATAACAACTCCTTCTTCATTAAGCTTATTTTTATAAACCCATTTGGTTCCAATAACAGGATGAGATGAAGGTCTGGGAACAAGTTTCCAAACCTGATTTCTTTCAAATTGATTTAATTCTTCATGCATGGCATTTATCCAAGATTCATCTCTTAAAGCTTCCTCTACATTTTTAGGCTCAACTTGAGATACAAGGGCTAGCTGATCTAATTCATCAACTGTTTTAAGCTGAGATCTAGTTTTCCTCGGTTCATTAATTCCTCCAATGATGTTATCTAGAGGATGATCTCTGAGAAATCTCAGATTTTCAGAATTGTTACCTGGGATGATCTCTCCTTCGGGTTGATCATTGGAATCACCTTGCTTTGGTTCTGCTTCAGTCTCCA
Organism: Amorphophallus konjac; assembly: GCA_022559845.1. Taxonomy (NCBI): domain Eukaryota; kingdom Viridiplantae; phylum Streptophyta; class Magnoliopsida; order Alismatales; family Araceae; genus Amorphophallus; species Amorphophallus konjac. The sequence goes on along the minus strand of CM040126.1, from coordinate 422,503,810 downwards.
TTGGTTCCTCTTTGCCTTCCAGAAATTCCCCATCTTCATCTTTGCCTACCTGTCCAGTTTTGTCAAAGTCATTATTTTCATCAAATGTGATATGTGGGGATTCTTCAACTAGCTGATCTTTGGTGTTGTAGACTCTATAGGCTCTTGATCGGTCAGAGTATCCCAAGAAGATTCCTGGGTCACTCTTTGGTTCAAATTTATCCAATGATCTCTTGTCATTGTTATGAATAAAACACCTTACACCGAAGATCCTAAAATGAGCTAGAGATGGCTTCTTACCTTTGAACACCTCATATGGAGTTTTCGCACTAAATGGTCTTACCATTGCCCTGTTTACAATATAACATGCTGTATTGACCGCCTCAGCCCAAAATCTTCTTGGAAGATTGGCTTCAACTAACAGGGTTCTGGCCATTTCAGCAAGTGTGCGATTCCTTCTTTCCACCACTCCATTTTGCTCTGGCGTCCTTGGTGAGGAGAACCTGTGATTTATTCCTTTGTTCCATCCTGCTTCATTCTTCTGTAAAAATCCTGAAATTCATGAAAGGCATCGTTTTTATGTGATAAAAATATTACCCATGTGAATCTAGAGAAATCATCAACTAGTACATAACCGTACCTCTTACCACTAAGACTAGCAGTTCTTGTTGGGCCAAAAAGGTCCATGTGCACAAGTTCTAGTGGTCTAGAAGATTGACTTTCAGTTCTACCTTTGAATGATTTTCTTGTTTGCTTACCTTGGGTACATGATTCACATACTTTGACATTTTGAGCAAACGAAATTTCAGGTAAACCAGAAACCATTTTATTCTTAACCAATTTGTGCAGCACCCTGTAGCTAACATGTCCTAGCCTTCGGTGCCACAACCAAGTCAGGTCCTCCTTCTTGGCGGTGAGGCACAAGTTGGAGTGGGGTGGATCATCCAAGTCTATCATGTAGACATTATTTACTCTCTTGCCCATAAACTTAACTTTAGCCGAATTTGGTTCAAGAATTTTACAGATCTTAGAATCAAAGACTACTTGATGGCCTTTGTCGCATAGCTGACTGATGCTTAGAAGATTATATTCCAGGCCATCCACTAGCAGTACATCTTCAATGCAATTTGTAGATGTCTTACCTACCTTACCTTTCCCAATGATCTTGCCTTTGTTATTCCCTCCAAATGTCACATGTCCTCCATCTTTTGAGTTTAGCTCGGAGAATTTTGCCTTATCCCCTGTCATATGTCTTGAGCAGCCACTATCTAAGTACCACTTGTTGTGTATAGCTGCTAGACACACCTGCATCACAAGTTACACAGAAACTTTTGGACCCCAATGGTACCCGGGTCCAAGATAGCTTGTGAAATTATGAAATTGCTGCAGTAATCCTTTGGGAACCCAGATTCTGTTAGAGCAGTGTAAATTTTTATTTCTGAACTTGTTCAGATTGGGTTGCTTTTGTTCTAAAGCTTCTTTAATCTGAGTCCACCTTTGTGTATTCAAGTTTTCATTTTGTTTTACCCGAAAAAAACCTGTGATTTCTGTTTGCTTGTCTGGCCATGGTCGACTTTTGGTATGTCTGTGGTCGACCATCGCGTCTCCAGAACTCAGCGTCTGTTCTGGCAGCACCTCTGGTCGACATCTGGTGTACCTGTGGTCGACCACTGCTTCTCCAGTAACCAGCGCCTGTTCTGGCAGATCCTCTGGTCGACAGATGAAGGGTCTGTTGTCGACCAGCCTGTCTCCAGACATCTGGTTTTCCAGATTTATGTCTTTTAACTTGGTTTAGTCCTTGGTTTGTTTGGTGATTTCTGTGAATTTTGGTTTCTTGTTTATTATTTTGAATCTTATATTGATTGACTGTTTTCTCTTTAAAATTTCTCTCTTCCTTGGTGACATTGTTCCTTTTGGAGGAGCATTCAGCTACATCCTCTTGTTTATCTTGGTATAGATTAATCAGGGGCCTTTTTCCTTTTGAGTCAGCAATCCCAGTTACGGTTTTTATTTGGAATTCCTTTTTAGCCGTAGGATTGTATCCTAACCCTTCTTTTTGAAAGTTTACTTTTATTCCCAAGACAGCATTTAAGTTTTCTTGACCTTGAGTCATTTTTTCCAAGGTCTCCTGTTTGTTTTTCAGGTCACTCTTAATTCTTTCTATTTCTCTTAGGAGTTGGTTGTTTTCTTCCTTGAGTGAATTGTTTCTTTCTTGACTTAACTTAGTTTCCTGTTCATATTCTTGAGTCTTTAGTTTTAACTCATCAATGTCGTTTTTTAGCATTTCATTCTCTTCGGACATTCTCTTGTGGTTTTCTTCATCTAAGTCCATTTGATTCAGTTTGTTTTTCAGTGACTTGATTTCCATTTCTAGTTCAGTTTTGTTATCCATTGAATTGCTGTCTTTATTCAGTTGACTGATCTTCTTCTTCAAATGTTTATTTTCCTTTCTTATTCTTTCATAAGTATCAAGCAATTCTGAATATACTGCTTCCCAATCCGAACTAGAGAAGTCTTGAAATGGGGAACTTACCTCAAGATCACTGTTGTCTCCCTTGGCCATCAGACAGAGCTTTCCTTCTTCTTCCTCGGAAGTTGTTTCCTCTTCACTGCTCTCTTCCTCCTCACTCCAAGTGCTAATCATCGCCTTGGGTTTCTTGCCTTTCCACTTGAAGCTTGATTTCTTAGGAGCTTCTGGACATTCAGCCTTCATATGTCCAGGCTGCCTGCAATTGTAGCAAATGAGTTTGTTAGAAGGAGCCTTATGTTTATCAGATTTAAACTGGGATGACTTCCTTACCATGCCCTTTGGATTTCTGAATCCTTTACCTTCCTTCCGCAGGAATTTTTTAAATTTTCTTGTAAGCATGGCTAGCTCACCAGATTCTTCACCTGAGCTAGATGAGTCATCATTGTCAGACACCTCAGAGGTGCTTGTCTTAGTCTTTAGGGCAAGTTGCTTCTTTTTCTTGCCCTCATCTTCCTTTCTCTTCAGATTGACCTCATAGGCCATCAGGGATCCTACTAACTCATCCACTGTCATTGTTGTGAGATCCTTTGAGTCCTCAATGACTGTGGCCTTGGTATGCCACATCGATGTGAGAGACCTTAAAATCTTCCTCACTAATTCCTGCTCTTTGTATGTCTTCCCTAAGCTCTTCAAGCCATTAGTCAGTTGTACTAATCTGGCATACATCTCAGAAATACTTTCATCATTTTTCATCCTAAACATTTCATATTCTGAGACTAGCATATTTGCTTTTGTCTCTCTTACCTCGGAAGTACCTTCGTAGATTACCTTTAGACGATCCCACATTTCTTTGGCTGTTGCGCATTGGGAAACTCTTGAGAATTCTGTGGGGTGTAGTGAGCACTGCATCACGTTCATGGCTCCCCAGTTGACAGTTGATTTCCTGACCTGTTCTCTGGTCCAGGTTTCTTCATCTTCCGGTAGCTCAAAAGGTCCATGGCTCACTACCCTCCACATCTCGTGGTCTTGCGCACGTAAGAACACCTGCATACGATTTTTCCAATAAGAATAATCAGTTCCATCAAAATATGGAGGTCTAGTTACAGAGTGCCCCTCAGCTATGAGGCTTTTAGAATTCAGTCCGCCCGGTCTCTCCTGGTTGTTAGACCACATATTTGGAGAACCTGCTCTGATACCACGTGTTGGATACGGACTGAATAGATCTAGAGGGGGGGTGAATAGATCTTTCCCCCTTTTTGATAATTTACTAACTATCGACCAGATGAGCTACTGGTAATTAATGAATTATAGAACTAATGCGGATAGTGAAGATGCAAGCATACGTATAGGAAATCAAACACACCCAAGCACACCACAAGAGAGGATTTTTAAGGTGGTTCAGTCTCTTCCTGAGACTTACATCCACCCCTTGCTTAACTCAAGCAAGGCTTCACTATGAGAATCTCTGATCTCAATCAAAACACAGCTGACACACAGCTTGTACCTGCTGACACACAGCTTGACTCTGCTGCCTCACAGCTTGACAATAATTGTAATCAGAAATGAAAAGATGATAAGAACAGGTGATGAAAGACAGGACTGAATATTGGCGTGTGTAGAAGAATAGGTGTTCAGCCTGGAACTTGATCACGCTTATGAAGAAGCCTAGACTCCCTGTTGATCTTCCAGTCAGTTGCCTTCGATTGTTCTGCTGCTGGAGATCACACAGTCTTGAGCTAAGTCTTCCTTCTGCAGCAACGAGATTGCCTTTAACCTTTCTGCAGATTTTTGATTGGTGGAGAGCTCCTTCTTCCTCTTCTGTGTATATCTTCCTTGGCTTCTATTTCGTGCTCTCTCACTGCTCCCTTGTTCGTGATGTGTTTTCTTTTCGTTTTTCATACAGCCCTTTTATCAAGAGTAAAACTCTTCCCGCTCAATTTTCAGATCGAGCGCCAATCTGCTAGAAAACAGGGATCTGTTTAAATCCAATCGTTAGAACGAGTTTGACCACTTCTAAGCAAGATTGTTTCCTTGATTCCCATGCGGAATCTTATCTCCTGAGCAGCCCAACAACCTGCAACAACCATTTGCAGGTTTTAAGGAACCAAAACAGAATTCGGTTAGAGTTCGGTTTTGGACGATATATAAACCCGTGGTCGACCATGACCCTGTCGCTGGTCGACAATGGGCAGTCCCCAGACGGCCGGTTCTTCTGGCTGAAACTCACGTCGCCCGTTGGTCGACCACAGCCTGGTCGCTGGTCGACAGGGGGCAGTTTCCAGATGGCCAGCAGTTCTGTCTGTTGCTTCTGTCTTTTCTGTGGTCGACCAGAGGCGGGGCTTTGGTCGACAGCCAAGGTGCTTCCAGAAGACAGATGATCTGATGCTTTTCTGGTTGAGTTCGTTGGTCGACCATAGCTTCTTCAGTGGTCGACAGACAGTCTTTCACGCTTATACTGATTTGTTGATTCCACTTGGATTTCAGTGAACCTGAAATTTGTTTAACTTATAAGATTTGACTTGAAGTTCCAAATGTATATAAAAGCATATTTGTCATCATCAAATAGGCATTAATTCAATGCACTATCTTTACACACATAACCAAACCATTTGCTTTAAGAAACAAGATAGAACTTAGATTAGTCAAACATATCCTATTGTCATCATCAAAACCAAGGGATGCACAACATTAGACTTATCCAGCGTACAGACTCTGGGCAGTGTATAGACTTCACACTCCGATGTATAGACTTGGCCAGTGTACAGACTTCGGGCCAGTCGACGTATAGACTCCAAATTGCAACGCGTGGACTTTGCTCCACTCTGCTCCAGTGTACGGACTTTGGGCTTGGCAACGTATAGACTTCGAGCCTGGGGAACGTATAGACTTTATATCACCCCCCTCCTTCACCAACACACTCTCCAGCGGTACGCCCCCTTTGGCCTCCAGCGGTACACCCTTTGCAGCCCTCAGCGGTACACCCCTTCGCCACCCAGCGGTACACCCAATACCCAGCGGTACACTCCCGTCTCTCCTTCGCCGGCACACTACATGCATGCATATATACATCACGATAAGGGCATCAACAATAGCAAATAAATCAATAAAAATCACGCTAATTGAAGGACTCCAAATGCGCAATATTGATCATAATAAAAGAGGCGGGAGGGGTAATAAAAAATAAATAACAAATCAATGATAATAATAAGAATAATCATGCATAGAAGAAGAGAAATCATCCCGGACAAAGGCACGAATAAATAGTAAACATCAAATCAGAAATCCCAGAAGGTATAACTAAGAAAGCTCCAGATAAAAGACGTTAATGCCCACGCCGCAGCCCGCTCTCTCCCCGGGACCCGGGGCAAAAGGAACAACAACGCTGTCCTTTCAGGTCGAGCCCGGGTCTCGGGAATTCCCCCGATATGGCCGGGCTTTGATCTAACCTCGGGCCGACATCCTAATCGGACCGGATTTGTTTTCTCGTTCCGGATACCTTCCGAATCTTCATTAAAAATTGTCGCATGCTCGGCAGACATTTGAAGGGATCTATCTCGGTTTTCTCATTGTGACGCTGCCACGGACTTGTGTCCGAATACAAAAGGTCTACGAGTGGTGACACGGCCGACAGTTTATGGCCTTAATACAACTTTCAGTGTGATCTATCCCTATCTCTCTCGCATAATTAGTGTTACTCCTTTCGGCCGCGGGGCCCCTAATTTTGGCAATTAATCAAGGGTATTCCCTCGTATGAGGGATGTAAATGACGTCGTGACCTTTATGGCGCGACGGGATTCGGTCCCGACACGAACCACACAATCGTCTGACGAAGTCAGATTCGAGCGCACCATGGGCTCTTCGGAGCCCGAATAAATCATCACTCTGGTGACTGGCACGCCCACGCACTCAATAAACCGAATAAACCGACGCGAGAACAGAGCGCGATGAGCGGAAATTTAGTGCGTCCACACCTCCTTACCGGGTTGGCGTTCTCGCGCTTGTTTACCCTTTGCTGCAGTATAGCTTGGGTTGTCGGCGAAGAACATCTCTATCTCGGTAACCGCCGAATTGAGCTGGTCGAAGCCTTTAATATTGGTGCCGAGCATCTTTTCGCTAACCTCGACTGCCAGACCTCGACGACATATAGTGATAGCGACCTCCTGGACAGGTGGATTGACACACCTCATGCTGAGGTCTCGCCACTTCTTGATGAAGTCGAGGGCACTCTCGCCCTTTTTCTGCCGAAGGGAGCAGAGTTCGGCTAGGGAGACCCTTCGCTCGGCCGTTTGAAATCGATCGAGGAATTTCTTCTGGAGATCGGCCCAGTTGATCATTGAGTTGGGCTTCAAGCGGGAATACCATTGGAAGGCCGTTCTCGTGAGCGAAGTGGCAAAGTAGCAGAGGAGATAGGATTCATCCAACGCTAACTCACCCATGGCCGTGACATAGTAGGCCAAGTGTTCATGTGGTGACCCCTGCCCATCGAACTTTTGTAGCTTCGGGGGCTTGGAGTATTTTGGAGGAAGCTTCTTCAACTGGTGGTGAAGCAGGTAGGGTACACTATAGAGATCCACCGTGACCGTCCCTTCACCATACTGGGCGAGCTTTATCTCGACAATGCGCTCGATCATCTGGCGTTGTGCCAAGAGATTTTCTGGCACTGGCGTGTTGGAGGCTCGTGGTTGAGCCTCAATCGGGGGCGTGCCAAACCCTATTGCCAATGGGGTTCGGGCGATCGCCGCTGAGGTGTTGGCAGCATCGCGAGCCACCGGCGGTACCGGTGCCTCGGCCTGAGGCCTAGCAGGTTGCTGAGGGTGAAGGTCTCGCTCCTGGAGGAGGTCCTGCAGGAGGGCCTTCAGATGCTAGTTCTCTTTCATTAGGGTGTCGAGGGTCACTTCCTGAACCTCGTTCGCAGGCGGGTCATTGTTGACCGGCTCTGCATTGATAGGAGGGTCGTGGTCTTCTGTCGGGACCTCTTCTGCGCGTTCCGACACTTGCGGTCCGGCAGAAGTGCCGATATGACCTGTTGAAGGAGGTGGCGGAGCCGGGTGGCGTGGCCTCCTAAAGTGAGACAGAGGTTGGTTCAAGTCGTCAGACTGGGTGTCTGGCTGGTGTCCGGTGGTGTAACACGCGAACACTCGAACCGCATCACTGATGAACTGGGACGTCCGCTTCCTTCGCGAATGTCGCTCAGGGCGAACAGGTGTCCCTAGTCTGTCAAAGACCGAGATGCGTTGCGGCGGGGGCTCATTCCCGATGTTGTTCGGAGGAGAACCCTGGGCAGGTTGCTGGATGGCCCGAGGACGGGCTCGCCTTTGCCTCCGCTTGCTTGCGTGGGGGACATTGGACGACTGGGCATCGTCAAATTGTGCTACTGTAAGGCCAGCCGCATCCTGTCTGATGCCGCTCTAAGTGCTTGCAGGGGGTTGGTGATCCGCGCCCTTCGAACAGCTTGAGCTTCTTCCGGGGTGACCCAGATTCTTCTCAGGTCCGATTGCTGGTCTCCCTTGTCGCCATTTTTTTGATGAGTTGTCTTGGGAGGCTGTGTGTCTAGCTGCGGTGGGTGCCCCTGGGCCGTCGTCGAGGAACCCACTCCTTTGAGCTTCGCCCGTCCTCTCGTGTTTGGCGTAAGATGTCAAAACGATTGGAAGTGGGGATGGTAGGAACGGCCCGTTCTTGGGGTATAATTGGCTCACCGCCGTCGAGACGAATCCGCATGTCGCCGACAAGGACCATCTTGCCGGAGTTGCTGGTTGCAGCAGTGAGTCACCTGCTTCTGCGGCCATGGCGACGCTTCTTCTGAGGAGCTGAGGAAGACTCCGCCCCAAGATGGTAGACCGAGAAAACATGGCCCGGAATGACCGGTAAGATGAAGCCGTCGGTCCGAAGTGTCGGGATCGTCCTCCGGGGTAAGTAGCCCGCACCGGGAGTCGATGGCTGGGTGACTCAGGTGTAAGCCTTCGCCCGCGCTGATAAGAGTGTTGTCGATGCTCGAGATGACACTCTTGCACTGGGAGGCGACATCGTTGGCAGTACTGAGGTGTCGACGCCCCTTGGTCGAGGATCTGTGGTGGGCGGCGATGTAGTCTGGGGTCGGGTCGGGATGCCCGAGGAAGGTGCTGAGGAGAGCTGCCCTCTTGGTGGGAGACCCACGGGGAGAGCCGGCTTAACTGGAGCTCGGGACCAGGGTTCCGAGTGCAATACCGGGAAGTCACGAACTCGGGGACGGGAGCCCGTGTCGAGTGGCGGCCTTGCCGGGATTCGGGATGGGAGACCCGATGCAGATGCTAGGAAGCCGTAAACCCGGGGCTGAAAGCCCGTGTTGGATGCTGGCTTTGCTGGGGCTCGGGGTTGAAGACCCGAGGCGGATGCTGAGAAGCCGTGGACCCGGGGCTGGGAGCCCGTGTTGGGTGCTGGCTTGGCTGCGGCTCGAGGTTGAAGACCCGAGGAAGATACTAGGAAGCCATAGACCCGGGGCAGGGAGCCCGTGTTGGGTGTCGACTTGGCTGCGGCTCGGGGTTGAGGACCCGAGTGAGATGCTGGGAAGCCGTAGACCCGGGGCAAGGAGCCCGTGTTGGGTGTCGGCTTGGCTGGGGCTCGGGGTTGAGGACCAAAGGAAGATGCTGAGATGGTGACCGAAGTCTGGGGCACGGGGCCGGTGTTAGAGGTCAGACGGGGCTGGCGTCGGGAGCTAATGTTCACTGGGATAGGCATTGATCTGGGGTCCCTGTAGGGGCCGGCGGTGGTAGTCCGGCGCCTGGCACTCGGGCGGGACACTGAAGCGGGAGACGCACATGGCGCGTTGGCCACAGGGGCCACTAGAGAGACTGGAGTTAGCTGAGAAGCAACCACAGGGATTACACCCAGAAAGTAGGGCGATCCGATAACCGGGGCAAAGCTGCCGAAAGCGATCGGCGTCGCCAAGTAGCCCACCTGGGCGTGGGTGGCGATGACGTTGGGACCGTAGGTGACGGCCGCCATAGTTGCCAGAGTGTTGAGTGCTGCGGAGGCGACGGTCGCTGACAGTCGCTGAGAGCGGCTCGATGATCGAAACGTGGACCAGAAGCTACTGGAGAACGCACACAAGTACCCTCCTCTGCCTCTCCTGCAAGGACAGGGAAAGGGCACCGGGCTTCAGGGTTGGCACCGACTTTTCTTCAGCAAAAAGAAGGAAGGCGGGAGACGTCCCACCCGACGTGCCATCCTCTCTGTTGCGTGGGTTTTTATGCCGGTTAACCGGGGTGAAGGAAGGAATACAGTGGGGAAGGAAAAATACGGGAGTTTGATGTATCTCAGGTATCCTCCTTACGGTTGCACGCCTCTCACGGCGGTACCGGGCACTCTCCTTTTACGGAAAGTCGAAAGGGGCGGAATGGCACGGGAATGTCGGGCTAAGGGTTAACCGGACAGGGTGCGGGCGTGCCAGTCGATCTCTCGACAATCACTCATGGAACCAAGGTTTGACCGGGGAACCGCCACCAGGGCGCGGCACGTGGGCTTAGGCGATCGGGCGACACGTGGAGAGAAGGGGTTCCATGGGTGCGAGTGCGTAGGCGATTGTGGGAATCGTGTATAGGACGTTTTTCCCCACCGGCCGCAAGCAACCGATGTTTATTTACATCGGATTGAATCCGAATACCTTCGTTCCATGCTGAAGAAAAGTCTGTATATGTGTCTGAAACCATGGGTGGAGGGCTGGGCGCATTCAGCAGCCAGGGGTATGTGCTAGACTGAGGGGCGTTCACTAGAGTTGGGGTATCGGGCACGGATGTCGAGTGGTGTGGGTAGGAAGCTGGGGGCCCGAATACGGGTGTATGTATTTCACTGATTTTACGATGAGCCACATGGGCTTTACAAATGGGCCGAGGAGGCCGAAATACAACGGGCGCAAGCCACGGGACATTTCCGACACGTGAGTCGGCCCCCGGGTCATTGCATGACAAAGCGGGTGTCCGCGTGTTTTACTGGAACTCTTTATAGAGGAGTTGGTGTAGGTCCGACTGCCTTGGTGGTCAGGACGGACATGGCTGGCGCCTGGCAGAGGTCGGACGCGGCTCAAGGTGAGCAGTCGGGTCCGGGTCTCGGACGGTGAGTGTTGTCATGCTGGAGAGTCAAGGTCGGCCCTGGGACTATGATTCCGGGGCCAGAGGTCCTACTAGACTCGCTTCGTCAATCTGAGGGGCTGACGGATGACTGGAGGATGAACGGTGGGCACGTGGATCCATGTCGAGGGCCGACGCAGTCATTCCGCGGTCACCGCGGTGAGTGTCGTAAGTCGACGTACACGAGCGGACCCGGGGCACGGGCATATTCGCGGTTGGTACGGTCATCTTACATGAGGCGGGGATGGACTTGGCATGAGACGGCTAGACACCGCGTGAGGGGAGTACGTGAGACATACCCTCGGCGTGTGTGAGCTGACTACCAAGTCAATCGCGCGCGCACTTGTCTTCTCGCATTCCCGACCCTTGCCGAAAGCCTCGGGAGTCTGAGGGTGCGACAATTAGGCCGGGGAAGTTAGCCCGTCCGTGCGTTGCTTCCTTCCTTCACGCGTTGTGTGTCTGCCTCTGTTGTCGTCTCTCTTCTTATTCTTGAGCTTACAAGGGGGGCAATTTATAGAAGTTGAAGGGGTGGGGGTGGGGTTTAGGCGGACCAAGTTGAGGGTCCAACTTGGTCCGGGTAAACCCCCCAAATAGTGCTTTTATTTTTATTTTATTTGAATTTTATTTGTGTGTGTTTGTGTGTGTGTGTGAGTGGAAGAGATGGGGTTTAGGCGGACCAGCTTGGGGGTCCAAGCTGGTCCGCCTAAACCCCCTCCCAAGGGGGTTTGGGCGGACCATGTTGGTCCTTTTTTTTGTTTAAAAACCTTTTTCTTTGTTATACAAGGGTTTAGGCGGACCAGCCTGGGGGTCCAGGCTGGTCCGCCTAAACCCCTCCCCAAGGGGGGGTTTGGGCGGACCAGGTAGAGGGAGTGGTCCCCCCCTTCTATAAAACCCAGTTTTTTTGGTTAATTTAGCCCCACTTTGACTCGTTTGGACGCTAGAAGACAAAGGATACGGGCTTGGACTGGCTGACTGGCTGACTGGCTGCTTGTGCGCGTAGACAGAGGGATTGACGTATGCGACCCCACGTATTCCCGGGACTTCATCTTCACGAATTCTTCCATGTACGGGTACGACGAATGAGCTTTACACGAACCTCGGACCGCATCTGCACGAATAGGGACTGGGGAGGGCTGTCGGACCCCCGGGCTAAGGAGAGGGCGCGGCCCCCCGGGGAGTTCGCCCTCCCTTGGGGCGCGGCTACGCCCTGGGGCACACAGGCCCCCAGCAAAGCCGTAACCCCAAGGGTTGGCCCCCGGGGCTCTTCCTTCATCATCTAGAAATACCCCTTGAGGGATATAAAGTTCCGGGAGGTTGAAATGGCCCATGGGAGCCATTGTTCTTCGAGTTGTAATGGCCGCTCGCAAGGTGTTCGGGCGAATGCCCGACACACCCCGGGTTGCCGAACGAGCCGCGTAGGTGGCCGACGGGCCTCGGATTTGGCCAAGGGCCAAGGGTAGGAGTCCGTAGGGGCTGGGTGGAGACACCTTGGGCCGATGGGCCCTACCTCGAGCTACGTGCCATGTTGTACGGCGGGTTGACAGGGTAGCCTCGGGTTGCCCCGAGGGCTAAATTCGATGGCTTATCGCCACGTGTCTGGGGGTCGAGGGTGGCCCCGACTTGCTGGGGGATCGTTGTGGAACCCAATTGGTGTACTGGAACCATGGGGTGGTCCATGGGTTGGTGTAGAAAGGTTGAAACACGTGCGCCCACAAGGTGTTCGGTAGAATGCCGAACACACATGTGTGAGCCGCACACGCGTACTACGGGCCTTCTGAGCCTGTGGTCGACCTACTTGGGTCTCCCTTTGACCTTGGAGGGTTGAGGGAAGGCATTCCGGGGTAGGCCCCTAGTCTCTTCACTGACTGCCATGTGGCATGGCTTGTAGTCGGAGTGTCCCCGGGGCAGCCCGGGTGACCGTGTAGAGTGCGGAGGAAATCTGTGACTTATGAATCGGGAGCGGTCCTGATTGATTGCTAGAGCCAACGTGTACCTCGGCCAACGTGCTAGGGCCGTTGGTCGGGCCCTCTGGGTTGTCGGAGGGGCCGGGTAGCCCATGCCTTGAAGGTGTTCGAGGAAATTCCTGAACCCCTATTTCTGGGTATTTTGCTGGGGAAATAGTCTTAGTACAACACCAGGTCATAAATCTGCAAATTGCTGGCTAAATAAAAATAAGAGACAAAATGTTCATGTAAACAACAGAAACTTTCATGCTCATGCACATAGAGTTCATTCTTATGTTGATGTGCATAATAAGGTCAAAAACTCTTTTGGTACATGTAGGTACTGTGGGAAATTTGGACATTCAATGGATGATTGTTCTCTGATGAAATTTGATGATCATCTAGCTAAGAAACTGTGTAGAACACCTGCTGGGAGTAGTACATGACCCAAGGCTGCTTGGGTTCCTATTGAATCAAAATAATTCAGTTTTTGCTGGTGTGCCTTAGAAGTTGATGAATAAAGGGGTTAATAATCCAAGGCACTCAAGAATGAAACCCCCAGGACTGCACTATTCAGGTCAGTTCTGAAAATCTGTTCTAAATTCTATTATCAGAAATTGTTTGCTTTAGATGTTTGCATATCATATTAATCTGTTTGTGCTTAATTGAAATCTTTTGAAAATTTGATTGATTTCGCATGATGTTCTTGCTGCTCATGACCAGTCTCGTTGCATAGTGCATATATACAGTGTGATGCATTGCATATCATCTAAATTGAAAAATCCAAAAAGGAATAACTCATTGCATCTAGACAGGGGGAGTATTTTAGACTCACTAGTCGTTCACCTCTTGAACTCTTTATGTCTAGCAATCTGATCCGTTCTCTGCATTTAGGTGGTTCACCTAAATTCTCTGCTGTCTCTACTTGCATAGCTGATCTATCTATATTCCAGACTCAGCTACTGAAATTGATTTTGCTCTGCATATATTTGATGCTCTTCTCTCCTGCTGTTATTTGCTCTACCAGCTTGTACCTATCCAACACTCACATCCTTTCAAGCTGGTCTGATTATTCTGGTTCTTGTTCCAGGAATGATAAGCTGTTTAGTTGCATTGATTGGACTGATATGAGATCCTTATGTTGTGTACCATGTTTTAGTCTGAATTCTTAAAAGAAATTCCTATCATATAGGTTTAAGAATGTCTACTGATTCAGACTGATATAAGTTTAATGTGTTCTCATATTTGTATTCAAATGTATTGAAAGTATCTGAATGATGAGTTTTAATAAATTTTAACCAACTGCGTCATGAATACCCTAGTCTCACTCATCTATAATCTGAAAATGTGATATCAAGGCTACTTTGGTAGAGACACATAGAGTGAGTATTATTTTTAAACATTAACCTGAAAAATGTTAACTAAAAGGAAAAATTGAATTCAAAGTAATGACTTGGTCACTGAGAAATTGGGTTCTCTATCAATGAAAAAGAGTAAACCTATGTCATGAAGTGCCATAGTTATCTATGGTGAAAATTTATTGAAAAATCTGACAGAGCAATAGCATGTCTGTGTTGAGTAACTGGGGAGTCCGGTCTCTAATCAAGGTGTCTCCTCATGTAAAAAGACACTCCTATTGCTAACTCTACTCTCAAGGTTGAGAGGCAATGAGAGTTATTACACTGAGTAACTAGGTCACTTCACCTAAGACGTGTTGTGCCTCATGTAAAAAGGTGTTGATCAACTTAAATTGCTCAGGAAAAATAATGTGCTAATCAAAAGAAAATGTCCTGCAAAAACAATCAACTCACATTCTAGTAAGGGTGTTTAATGTCAATACTGCTCTGTGTGACTCTCAAAGGAGTCATCGAGTTCATCTGAGTAAGATGGAAGGTGGTTGTTCTTGAGTATTGCTTGATTAATTGATTCACCTTTATTAAAAGCTACCTTCAGATATGAGTAATGAATTTAATTGAGAAATTCGATATACATCATAGTTAAATCAGTTGGGTCATGTCGGTTAATTCATAACCCCCTATGATAGGAGAGTCTTTTCTTGTGAGGACTTATTACTGTGGTACCTGCCATACAACTTCCTCTGATCAGGTTCACCTCTGACAACTTAATCATTATGCTAACTCACCTGTTGGAGATCCTGTGCCTTGCTTGCTGTTATTTACTCCTACCCTTCGCTACATCTACTTCATTTACATCATCAGATTCACTCTCCACACTGTTGGAATCTTCCATCTTATTTCTGTATCCCTGACGAATGACTCTTGTAAATGGTTCTGGTTCTGTGGGCCTTTCACCTGTAGTGTTCTGTCCATTCAAATGTAAGGTGTGCCATAACCATTTTTGCTTCAGAATTCTTGTGGTGGTGGATTCCAGATTGATTCATTGGATAACCAGAGTTCATCCTTGTGGATACATCCTGTGCTTGCATTTTCAATTTCTTTCATGCTCTCAGGGGGAGTTCTGGGCATTATAGATATTCATGATTATTTCAAGGGGGAGAGTAGTCCTCCATTCATGTTGATAAGGGGAGTATTACTCTTTCACTGTCATGATTTGTTTGATTATTTCAAAAGGGGGAGAATAGGTTCATGCATTATATTATTTTTCACGCAAGCTACCTCTTTTTGCTGAAGTCAAAGGGGGAAAATAGTTTGACGAGTCCGTGTGACTCATTGTGTTGCCATCATCAAAAAGGAGGAGATTGTTGTGCCCCTGTGCCTTGATGATGTTTTGCTTCATGAGTTTTGATGATAGCAACACTATGAGTCACCACTTGAAAATTAATGGTTGAAGAATATTTTGATGATCGCAACATTAAGAGTCACCGCATAAGAATGCATGATTCATCTATGATTGAGTGCTTGATCTGTATGCCTTGATGATGATTTAACTGATGAGCATTTAGTTGCTGCATTGGGTCTGAACATGTCTACGCATCAGTTAAATCAGTGCACTTATGTTTCATCTAAGGCTAGTGCATGTGTGTCAGTCCGGCTGCTCAACATCCTCGGTGCAAGTCGCCGTTCATAGGGACCTAGGTCAGTGCATTCCATTCTAGTATAGATAGCATGCATTCAAGGTCAGTGCATTTGTGAGTATTTTACACACGATGCCTTGCACTTGATAGTCGGTGCAATGTCTTGTTTTAGCACGGTCGGTGCAATCTTCGATCCTTGTATTGAAATGAGTCGGTGCAACACTTGCACACTGCATATACTATGTCAATGCATCCTCAGGTTTTATGTTGAAAGCATGTCCATGCATCTGCTTTCACAGGATTGATTGAGTCTGTGCATGTGTGTGTAAACATCACATTAAGTCCATGCACATGGTGGCAAAGTTAGTGCATGATCTCTTGCATGAACAAGTCGGTGCAAGTTTACTTTGTACTAACCAGGTCCGTGCAACTCTAGTTTCTACGTGCATATCATATCGTATGTCCGTATACATCTTTCGTGATTGAATGAAGTCTGTGCATATTTTATACATAACTGAAAGACACTTATGCAACAGGTCAATAGCTCGTGTTCTTCAAGAAGGGCACGTGATCTAATGACGATCCTCACTCAAAGATGCTGCCATGTGGACCCTGGAGATTCCAAATTTTGACAAGTGGCGAGTGTCTCCTGAAGCTTCCAGGCCGGAGCATTCCCTCCACACTCCTAGGGCAAGAGCTCGTCAACCTGACCTGATGGAGTATATATATATAGTCTGCTTCCTGCAATCAGAAGGATATCTCTCGAAAGCAGTAGAAGAAAAAGAGAAAGAGAGAGATCAAGAGCAGAGAAGAAGAAGAAAGGGGAGAAAATCAGAGAGAGAGAGCAGAAGAAGAGTTGAAGAGAGAAGTGTTCGAAAAAGAAAGAGTGAGGAGACAGTGAGAAGAAAAGAAAAGAGAGGCAGAGAGACATAGACCAGCAGAAGAAGAAGAAGAGAGAGAGAGAGAGAGTTCGTGGAGAAGAAGACATAAGACTTCACTGAAGATATAGTTTTACTGGACCGTGGATCAAATCCAGGCCAGTTAGCTCCTACGAGAGCAACTTTGGTTTGTAGAGTTTTGCAACTTTTCGGCGTTGTTACTTTCGTCGTTGTTTTCTTTTATCTTTGCTTCAAGCTGTTTGTCAGCAGTAGCGGAGGTGGACTCCTCTGGACGGGTTAAGCTGTAAGCCCCAGCGGTTGCAGAAGAGGATTCCTCTGGTCGGCTAAGCTGTAGTGCCCAGCGGGTTAGGCTGTTAGGCAGCGGATGGCTAAGCTGTATTACCCAGCGGAAGTAAGCCGTGATGCTCAGAGGATGTAGGCAAGCTGTGAGGCCCAGCTGTTAAGCTGTGTATCAGCGGGAAGCCACATTCCGATTTGGAGTGTGGGGTGGACGTAGATCTCAGGTTTGAGATCGAACCACCTTAAAAATCATTGTCAACTGTGATTGATTGTTTGGATTGTGTGCATCTTATTTATTACTTTCATACGAAGTAGACTAATGCTTAGGATCATTATTGTTCAGATCTGTTAGCATTGGCATTCTGTGATCGAATTAGTTTATCCTTCTGTCGTCTATCAGTAGCTTGTTTTAATTCCACACTTGAAGCTGTTACTGTTGGTCTTACTTGGGTGACTGATCTATTCACCCCCCCTCTAGATCATTTTTAGCATTCTATCAGTTGGTATCAGAGCATACCATCTGTCCTATCAACTGAGGTGGCTGAGGTGCAATAATCATGAGTTCTGGAGTAGGAATAAAGACATGCAGTGGAGATGAAGTTTGAGCAGCTGATTAAGAGGTTTGATATTAAGTGTGATACCAATTGTTGATACCAATTTTTGGTGCAAGTATTAGATGTTGAAGCGACTGAATAGCAGATGAAGTGGGGGTGCAGAGAAATCACAAGGCATCTGACAAAGCTCACATACCAAGGTTTTCATTTCTGAAAAAATTAACATTCTCCTTTTAGAGCAGCATTATTCAAGACCATTGTTTGCATTAATGGTTCAAAGTTTATAAGCCCAAAATCTGAGTGTAAAAGACCCTGAAAATGTGTTATTGTATATTTGATAGAGCTAAAATAGACCTTTAAAGACCAAAGTCCTTGCCCCCATTCCTTTTCATCTTACTTAATGATTTCAAGAGACACCCCTAGAAAAAGTTTTGACTAGTATTGAAGATAAACATTTTAAGGTACATATTTCTTTTTGGGGTCAGCCTTTTGAAATTTATTTCCTTTTTCACAGATTTTCCATTTTGTTCATTTTTCAAGGACAGTCAGGTTAAGTTTATTCCTTTGACATGAAGAGATGCATTGATCAGATGTCAGGCTCCTCAGTTACTCAGAGTTTTACTCACCATCCTATCTCAATCATGAACAGAGGTGACTTGTCACATCATGACACAGTCCACGTCACTTCTTGGTGAAAGGATATAGTTTCTCAATGAATTTCAGCCATTGCTCTACCTTTTGTTTTTATTTTTCTCAGACATCTTTAAACAGAGTTAACTAGACCTTTACTTCATGACGCAGTTCCCATCACTTCTTTGGTGAAGTGTGTGTGTTTTCTCAGTTAGTCATAGTCATTGCTCTGCATATTCATCTTTCAATTTTCCTAGGCCTTTTCCCTTTAGATTCATCAGACCATTTTCAATGTGTTTAAAAACAATACTCAGTGTAAAGCTCTTTAACCAAGGTGGTCTCAATACTTTCAATTTTCAGATTTCAGGAAGAGGTGAGGTCATAGTTCTTTAAGTCTGTTTTAAGTCTATTCCATACACTGTGATAGTCATTTTCAAGACCCTTAAACCCAGATTTAAGATTTATACACTCTAAACCATCAATTTATTTAGGGTTGGTCTGAAATATCAACAATGAGCTCTAAGAAGAGAATATTGAATTTAAACCCCCCCTGAGTATATAAACTCAGTCAGATTTCAATAGGAATACTCCCCCTCAATTAATGACTTACAAAGATGTTGTAAGAGGGAATGAAGGAAATGATGCACATGAGGAGTGAGTGAGCACAGTTCAATTTGAAGAGAAGGATTCAAGAAAATAAGCAAGAACATCAAATATGAACTAGTGTGTCGACACAGTGAGCACAAGGTGTTGACGCACAAAGGCAGATAGAACACTGATTTCATGAAGAATTAACAGCTATGTCGACACCATTTTTGAGTGTGTCTACACACTGACATCTTTCAGAGCATCAATTTCAGCACATCTTAGGAAATACACAGACACACAATGATGTATCATGATGTCGAGTGTGGTGTTTAACAAAGGGAGTGTAGACAAGGCAGACAACAAGTTAGGTCGACACAAGCAATAGTGTGAGTCGACCTATTCTTCAAACAGAATGCCATATAGAAGTCAAAGATGAGCTTTCAGCAGGCTAGGTCGACCTAGAGAGTGCAGTGGGTCGACCTGTATGACAAACAGAACACAAAACAGCCAGACAAAAGTTATTTTTCACAAGGTTAGGTCGACACATGATGGATAGTAGGTCGACCTACTCTACAACCAGAATGATTTTCAGGAAGCTTTCAAGTCTAGATGATAGAGGTATTGCAAGATTTCAAATTCATTCAGCATTTTTTTAATATAAATCATGGCAAAGCTTTCATTTAGCAACATGACAATTGAAGCTTTATTTACATATCAAGAAGTCAAATTTAAATGTGCTTTCAATTTTATTTGAAACTGAAACTCCTCCTTAATTGAACCATTTTAATCAAGCAACGTAGAGAGGAGGCACAAAATTCCAAAAGGAAACAATTTTATCAAACAATTCAAACTCCCCCTGACTACATGAGTTGTCTATCTTCTGGTACGAGGCAGAGTTAGATCTCACGCATCATGAAAGCTTCCAGACATACTTGATCTGTCCTTCCAGCAGTCATCATTTGATATACCAAGTAGATAGTTGTGCACAGGCAGTAAAGAGAGTAGAAGAGCTCGACAAAAGACAAGGAGAAGAACCAACAAATAGATTCAGGTTTCAGCACATGACACTACATATCTCAAACTTCTTCGGGTGGCCAATTTCCCTTTATGTCTATCAGTGCATGGCAAAGCAATTAACTCCTCCAGACCAAGATGCTCATGACATGCGATATGCAGGAGAATCATTATGGCATTCAAACATGCAACTTAAATGCACAATGCAAAAACTAATTTGTACATGGAATGCAAATTTGCATATAATAAAATCTCCCCCTGAGAGAGTGACGTCAGTTCAGATGTTGACATGATAATGTTGAAAATTCAGAAGGGGCATTATGCAAAAGTGTAGACCAAACTTTAGTGCTGACTCCCCCTCAACTTCGCACTACATGCAGTATAACATATAAAGTGCAATGCAGATTTATTTGCATGCATGCAGACCTAGACACACTCAGTCAAACAACAATAATAACAATTTGAGTTATTTTTCCTAAAAATAGTTCAGAGTGAAAATTTCAGTTTGAGCGAAACTCAGGAAGAATTAATTATAGCACTTCAAAGAGAACTTGACATGCTTGAAGATTTATTTCCAAACCTGTGCCTTGAGCGGCCATTCTTCACTATCCTTTATTCAGCCTCAAGGCATCCCTGTAACATCAATTCTCATTCAACATTTTAGGTACCTAAACTTTCTTGGATCCTAGAGGGTTAGACACATGTTTAACATGCAAGATTCTCTTCTTTATTGCATTCAAGTCATCAATTTTCATGCAAAGACAATCATCAATTATATGTCCAAATTTTCCACAATAAAAATAGCACACGGAGGATTTCACATTTTTCTTATGCATGAGATTGATGAAATTCTATTTGTGACTAGATAATTTACCATTGTCAGCATGAGGATCGTTTTTCTTTCTCAATTGCCAGTAGTTTGACACCTTGTGTCCAGGCTTTCCACAATGATAACAGTAGCAAGATTGATTTTTCTTGGTTGGTCCTTTATTGCAACTGAGAATAGTTTTAGTTTTACATGCTATTGACTCATCATGCTTCATGATATAGCAATCATCCATGACATGACCATATTCTCCACAATAAAAATATGGAATTTCTTTTTTATTTTTAGAAACATGGTGTTTAGCATTAGATTTCCTAGCATGCACATCAAAACAAGCAAAGTCATTTTTCTGTTTTTGTTTGAAAGTTTTTTTTCTGGTTTTTGCTCTGTTCTTGAGATTTCTGAACATCAAACTGTTTTGGGGGTGTTTCAGAAGCGCTGGCTTCAACCGAACTGGAGACAAAGGAGGTGTACATTTTATTTTCAAAAGACTTCTTATTCACTGGAGTGTACCCAAGCCCTTCTCTCTGAAAGTTAACTTTAGTCCCCAAGATTTTTTCCAAGTTCTCTTTTCCTTTGACAAATTTTGATAAAAAGTCGTTTAGGTCTTTGATTTCATCTTCTAATGAGGAGATGTGCAGTTCTGAACTAGCAAGCTCTTCCTCACATGCAACAAGCTTGCCATTCAACATAGCATTTACAGTTCTGTAGCTCTCAATTTCCTGTTAACACACGTAATTTTTCAGACTCATCTATGGCCACACATTTTCCTTTTTCACGGGCACTTAGTTTGTCAATCAACATTGCATTCTGTTCTTTCAATTTTTCATTCTCATCAACGAGTGCCTTGTTTTCAATCAGGTTCATCAAGCAAGTGTTGGTCATTAGACATTGAGTCTAATTTATCTTGGAGTTGCTTTTCAATCTCTTCCAGGTTAGAGATTTTATCTTGAAGGGTTCCATTTTCATCCCTCAAGCAACCAATTTGTTCTTTATGTGAATCTACATCAAGTAAAAGAGATTCATTCATCTCTTCTAGAGCAAAGCAATTTTTATAAGAGGAATTATCATTAAAATTGTCTTCAAGTTTCTTTTCCAATTTTTTATTTTCAGATTTTAATTTCTTGTATTGTTTTACCAACTCATCATATCCATCCATAAGTTCATCAAAGGTAAAATCTTTAGAATCAGAACTTGCCTGAGAGGATGGATCACTCGGCTGGTCATTATTGTTGGCCATTAGACAGTCGTGCCTTCCTTTTTCTTCGTGGATGCTTACCAAGCCATCCATGATTTCCTTGGCCGTGCTGCAGCTAGAAACAAATAAAAATTTGGTGAGATCTACTGTAGCTTTCAACATATCTATCACTTCAAGATTATTACAATGTTTGGACTGGTGATCAGTAGTCCATTTTGATTTGTCCTCAGGCAGGTTAAAAGGACCGTTCGTAATAATCCTCCAAAACGTAGGATCATATGAGTTTACAAGCTTACACACTTTTCCTAACCAGATAGTGAAATCAGAACCATCAAAAATCGGCGGAGAAATCATTGAAACCTGTTCAGCGAAAGAACTCATGATGGTAGATGCACCGGGATCTTCTCTGCAGATCGTTGGATCTGGGTATGATAGAGACCCTCTCTGATACCGATTGTTGGGTGCGCAATAGGATCTAGAGGGGGGTGAATATATCCTTTTAGAAAGCTATACCCAATTTAAAGTAATTTCAAATCCACTTAAGAACATTTTTATCATCAATTATCATGCAATTATAATCCTTTACTCACATAATATCCTGGACAAGAAACGGAGCACGGTCATACCATCAGGTTCCATAATTATCTGATCAAATAGTGCATATCCTAAATGGCCAAACTGAAAACTCCTTTCTCAATTTTGCTGATGAACTATGGCCAAGGATTTTGTCCATATATGATTCTGTAGAACATTTTCCTTCTAAAATATCGAGAGTGAGTGATCCTCTATTGAACCACACAATCACCTTCATGTAAATCACATGGCATCCAACTATCTGGCTTTATTGGCCCTCTAAAAGGATCCATAAACAAGACATTAAAGTACAGTACTCCTCACATATGATGTCTTTGGTATCTTAGGTCCAAGGATCAATTACACCACTGTGACACTGAACCTCCTAACTGAGAATTAGATATTATTGACCATTCAGGAGTTCAAGATGAATCAGTTCAGTGAACTCATTCTCTAATAAGCACCTACACAAGCACATTAATGTCTCCACACAAGTGCTTGTGAGATCAATCACCCTTATCATATAAACGCGTGCCGTGCATACCAATCTATCTGGATAATTGATGTCTTGTCTCAGTTATCTTATGACTAAGAACTTTTAGAATTGTTGTTAAAAGAAGTATTATCTCACTATTAGAAGCTCATTATGATTGATACTCCATTACAACAATTCAAGGACTTTATTAAGACTTCTATCATCACATGAAATAGTACGCCATAATGAATAAATTGTCATTTCAATCAAATGAGAATTTAGATACAAATAAGTCATAAATTGTCTTCTAGAGCATACAAATATCTTTCATCCTCAATCTTAAGTAGCACCTCAAGAAGTTCCTCCTCCTCCTACAGAGAAAGAAGTTCCAAGTATAGTTCAAAGAATAGTAATAGCTAAGGCAACTAGTAGAATGACAAAAAGAAAAAAGAGTAGTGCTCAAAGTTGGCGTCGAAGCCATACTCCATCAATAGCACCATTGCGTAACAAGGAGACGTCTGCAATTTCTAAGCCTCGAGTCCCTACTCCTTAGAAATCCTCTAGAACTTGTACTCATCTAGTAGCCAAGAGCACTCCCTCTCCGAAGGAGCATATATCTCCTTCTCCTCGAGTTGAACCCTTTGCTTCTACAATAATTGAAGAGTAGATGACTTAAGATCAACCTCCTTCGGTTGGTGTATCTCCAATCGACACTACTTATGTTGAGTTAATCCATTTCTAAATGTCAACTCTTATCTTTCATTCTCCTCTATCCATTTTTATTTAATTCTTCTTCACCTCGACCTGCATTAGAGACTTACGCTTCAAAACTGTCCATTTTTCCTCTTCCACACTTTGAGTTGTCTATCGTAGCACAAGAAGAGGACATATCATGCTCGAAAGGGCATCTCCATAGTTGATTTGAGCTCTATTGTTGATGATGGCACCAAGGATAAAGTGCCACTTAACCAGCTTCCTTTGAAGGAACCTAAGGAGGAGCCCATCTATGGCGACGAAAGGAAAGGGAAGGGAAAGAAGAAAATAACTAAAGAGAATTCACTTCCTACAAGGAAGAAGTAGAAGATCAACTTTCCTATTGCGACTAAAAAAATGATCAATGAAATGAGTTAAGATCCCTATCAGAAAGAGAGGCTTGTTGCATAGAAGGGACATGCATGAGAGAAGCAAAGTAAAAATGAACAATATTTGTAGCTTCTTAAATGGGATGAGTGGTCCTCCTAGCAAACCCTTGTTGAGAATGTAGTATATCATGATGCTTGAGAGGATGTTGTGGAAATTTTTTTTGAAGACAAAGCCAAGCTGCAACATTCCTTCTCTCATCCCACTCCATTTCTAGTAGTTAAAGTGAAGCAATCTTCTACACAAGAAAAAGGAGCCATACCACACTCAGAACTTCATAAATGCTTTCGTCCAAAGCAGTCACCGTCAAGCTCTGCTCCATCCTAGAACATATATGTTCCAACCATCAAAGATAAAAGGTAAGAGATTTTTATTTGTTAGTCCCTACAAATAAGCATATTTTCTTATTAGTCTCTCAATATAACTATTTCTTTTTTAGTCCTGGTAATCTTTTAACTCTCCCTCTAATCTTCTAATTCTTACTAAAAAGTCCCTATGGTTTGCAGACGTTAGAAAAAGAGAATATGTCAGAGCATATTCCATCTTGAGGGTAACGGGGTACTAGAGATTCTAGAAAGATCCCTGCTCTCACCCTCTCTCTCTCTCTCTCTACCCAGACCAATCAGTCAGCCCCTTGCAAGAAGTGGCCGCCATAAGTTGACATGGTCCGCACCAGCATCATCTACACTGGCATGATCACCGATTGGAGGGAGAGTGGTCGCCAGCTAGCTTGGGGGGGAAGCACTGAGAGGGGGAGGGGGAGGTTGCTACCTGTTGGGTGGGGTGGCCGTGCAGGGTCTCAGAGAGAGAGAGAGAGAGAGAGAGAGACAAAGAGAGGTGTCGGAGGGGCATTTCCCCTCTAGCACCGACGCCCCCACTTATTGGGTAGGGGTTCGGCCACAAAGAGAGAGAGAGAGAGAGAGAGAGAGAGAGAGAGAGAGAGAGAGAGAGAGAGAGAGAGAGAGGCCTGGCCCTCCTACTCCACCGGATCAACAAGCCCGCCAAGCTCCGATGTGTCCTCTGGAATGTCCTCCGGTTGTGGGGAGACTGGCGGCCAGAGGAGAGGTGGTGGCTGCAGTGGCATGGAAGGGAGGTTCTTGTGGGCCGAGAGAGCGAGGAAGAATAGGAGGAAGTGAGGGGTGGCACCCCAACATCAGTTGATGATGTGTCTCTCCTTGGGGAAGAGAGAGAGAGAAAAAGAAAGTGTCCAGAGAGAGAGAGAGAACGAGAGGGTAAACGAGAAATAAAAAAATTAACAAGATAGGAGAAAGAATATTCTCTGAAATATTCTATTTTTTAGATACTAATAACACGAGGCTTTTTACCAAGAGTTTGAATATTGTGGGGGGTTTTTTGACTAAATAGGTGAATTAGAGGAGTCTTCTCTAATTTCAAAAGACTTTAGAGGTTTAAAACCAAAAATATCATTTCCTTTTCCTTTCCCGTGTAGTAACTAATATGATTTTTTGCATATAAACTATTGTTACAGACGAATTGGCAGATATATCATTCTTGAAAACGTATTAGCGTACATATCACCACAATTTTGAAAAACTTTCAGATATGTTATCGTCGTAACTCTCCGTTACCACCCGTCAACTTAATCATAGTTAATCCTAACTAGATATAAGAAAAGATGAAAATACTCATAGTTATATCACCTAAGGTTTGGGTTATTTACAAAAAATCTTAAATAGAATCTTAAAATAAAAAATAACATATAATAAAAGTAAATAAATAAATAAATAAATATTAGGGTTGAAACATTTTTAAATGGTCATCTTCTTTTCCCCTTTTCTCGATGGGGTTTTCAAACCCAAAGATGACGACGACGATGCTATGGAAAGCAGCGGCACCCTCGTGGTGGCCCCGACTACTTGCATATATCTATCTATCTCTCTCTCTCTCTCTCTCTCTCTCTCTCTCTCTTTCTCTCTCTCTCTCTCAACTGTGATAAAGCATGGTGAAGCGAGGCCCACCAAGGGGGTGGAAGATGGAGGGGTAGGGTTGGGGGGTGTTCGCTGGAGGTAGCATGGGGTGGGCGCAGGGGGGGTGTTCTCCGTAGGTGGCAGGGGAGCAGTAGGGGTGGGGGGGGCTCGCCATGGACCAGTAGGGCAGGGGTAATAGGGGCCACGATTATGGCGATAGGGGGAATGGTGGCCGGTCCTCTGGCCATGGGGAGGGGAAGGGGACGGGTGGGGGTCCATCGAAGGGAGAGGGGGACGGGGGACTAGTGAAGGGGGAGGGTCTGTTGGAGGAGGAGGGGGAGGGAGAGAGGTCCATCGAAGGGGGAGGGAGAGGGGGTCTGCCGGAGGGGGAGGGGGAGAGGGGTTGCTCGCCTCCGTTCAGATTTTTTTAAATTTTAAACATAAGTCACTTCGAGTGGGACCGACTTTAGAGGAAAGTCGTTCCCACATGGAGCGACTTTCCTCTCTCTCTCTCTCTCTCTCTCTCTCTCTATATATATATATATATATATATATATATATATATATATATATATATATATTCCTCTCTCTCTCTCCCTCTCTTTCTATCACCGTCGGAGGAGAGACGCCTCTGGTGTCCCCCCTCCCTGCACTCTCTCTCTCTCTCTCTCTCACCCCATCCCCTCCCTCTCTCTCTCTCTCACCCCATCCCCTTCTTCTTGCTCTCTCTCTCTCTCTTCTCCACCCTCCTCACCTTCCTTCTCTTCCTCTCCTTCCCTCCATCGCGACCCCTCCTCCCGCCGGAGCCCCCTCCCCCTGGTCTCTCTCTCTAGTGTGATCGCCCCCTGTCGCTACCCATCTCCCTCCCCCTTCCCCTGCCAGTCTCTCTCTCTTTCTGGTGTGATCACTGTAGGTGCCGGAAGGGTGCGTAGGCTTGCATGGTGCCTCTCCCGAACTACGCTACTACCTATAGTGCATGGGCTAGAAAGAAGGAAATAAAGTGATCGCCAGAGGCTTATACCTGAGCCTCATAGGGGTAGGATGATCGTGAATGCCTTAAGAACGTGAGATGTGGGTCCTTCCTGTCCTCGCTCTTGACCGACCAAGAACGGGGAGCTCTGCGAGTTGATGACGAAGTTCCTGCAAATTAACCAGCAAATAGAGAGAATAAACCCATTAGACTGTGATCGTGTAGTATATAGGGCTGTCAATGGGCCGGGCCCGGGCCAGGCTTAGGTCGGCCCCACCCGGGCCCGACTTATCAATATTAAAGCCCGAGCCCGGCCCGGGCCAGCCCTATGTTGGGCCGGGCCAGGCCAGGCCCGACATTATTTAAAAAATACAAAACCCGACTAAGGCCCGGCCCAGCCCGACAACTTAAATAAAATAATAATAATAATAATAATTAATATATTTAATAATATAAACGTTATAATGTCACTAAATTAATTAAAAATTTGATATTAATTACATAATTTGTGTGAAAAGAGAGTTTTAAATTTTCTAAGTAAGTAAAATAACATAATTTTAACTAAATAATTTTTAAAATTTAAAGTGAGAATAAAAAAAGAGAACGGGCCCGGCCGAGCCGTGGGCCGAACTCAAAGCCCGAGCCCAGCCCGCGGGCCTAGTTGGGCCGGGCTTTTAGGCCCGACTAAAAGCCCGCTGGTCGAAAAAGACCTTGCGGCCCGGCCCCAAATCAGGCCAGGCCCGCGGGCCTATCGGGCCGGCCTGGCCCATTGACAGCCCTAGTAGTATATGTTCAAACTAAAAAGAAAACATGCACTTGGGGGTGATCGTACCGGGAAGGGGGGCGGAAAGGGGGATTGTCGAGACTTTCAACCATCCGCCTCCCTATGTTTTGGATTGGAAAACCTCTTTAGAAGTAGGATCTAGGAAAAAATCTATCATGCATGAATGCAGTAAAATAGAAAGAAATATAGCTAGATGGAGAACAAGGGAAGAAGGATGGGGTTTGCCCGTCGACCAACAGGAGGCGGCCAACTATGTGGCCGTTCAAAGAGGGTGGGCGGCCATGTCGATGGCCGCCTAAAACGTGGATGAAGCTCTCTCCTACGGTGGAGCTCCTCGACTTCGAGTTATGCTTCCAGGGGAAGGTTGGGGAAGGCGCTCTCATGCTCACAGCTCTCTGGGCTCCGAACTCGCAGCCTCTCCTCCTCCCGAAAATGTCCAACCCCTATCCAACCTGCCAACCCCCTCCCTCTATGATCGAGAGAGGAGTTTTGTATTCCGGGGCTCGCTCTAGAAGCCTCGAACGTTGTGGGATCGAACGTGGGCGACAAGGGAGAGTTGGTGTGAAGCGTGGCGTGAGAACATGCCACGTTCTTTGACCAAACCATTGCAGGAAGGCGGCCAGGGTCCTGGCCTTCCATAAGGGGGTAGGCGGCCAGGGGTATGGCCTTCTAAGGGCCTGGGCGGCCATTCTAGTGGCCTTCTAGGTGGGTGAGGGCGGCCAGACCTTGGGCCTTCTAGCAAGCTGGGCGGACATCCTAGTGGCCTTCTAGGTGGGTGAGGGCGGCCAAACCTTGGGCCTTCTAGCAAGCTGGGTGGCTATCCTAGTAGCCTTCTAGGAGATGAGGGCGGCCATCGCCCTTGCCTTCTAGGGGCCTGGGCGGCCAATGATTTGGCCGCCCAGCCCATGGGCCTTTGGCCCCTTCGAGTAAGGGTGGCCCAACAACAAGGTGTGTTAGGGCTGGACTTAAAAGCACAAAACGATGATAAATCGGGTAAAACGACCGCGTCACTCATATGACGGTCTAATTGGGGATCTACGGGATGTCCAAAATTAGGCGTCAACAAATGCCCCTCCGGAACGTCCGTTTTGCAAGGGAGCCCGGCGGACTGATAAATGGGTGTTTTGGTAAAGAAACAAGCCTAATAGGGACAACCGGCTCGAGGAAATTCTCAAGCGGAAATTGAGCTTCATGCGAGATCGCATGAGCATTGAGCGATCGGATAATTCATTAGAAAAGGAATGAAGGACAATTAATCTAGGAGGGCTTGTATTTGCAGTCCAGTGGGACCCCCTAGCATAGTGCTGCGGGACTTGAGGGGACGAATGCAATCCAGCTTAAGAAGATACAAGACCTAAAACAGGGATACATAAAAAATCAGGATAGGAGAAACAATGACCTGTCGAATCTCAAAATACTCAAAACGGTCATACACAAAACACGCTTTCAGTTGGTTGAATCGGAGTGGAATCACATAGACTCATTCACATAAGTTCGGCAAAATCGAGGAACACGGGAAATCGGCGAGGGGCCAAAGGACCACAGGGCGGTCAAATTAACATGGCGTTCCCTCGCTTGCAGATTCCCTGGATGACATGCATGCATGTATTTGTTTTTGTTTTTGTTTGTTTTGTTTTATTTTATGGCGTTAGGACTAAAAGGGACCTATATGATGCATGCTGGGTTTAAAGGGAAAAACCTATCTAATGCAAAGCCAAAGGATTTATTTGCCTGCCTCCGAACTGATCGGTCAGGAGTTCGAGAAGTCTGTCATCCCATGCTTGGTGACAGACTTAGTCCGAAACCTGATGGGGATCCATCATTCCACGTTCGTCATTTAGCACAGTCGAGAGTTCGGGAGGTCCGTCATCCCTCATTGGGCGACAGGCGGCCATCGAATAGCTTAAAGAGTATAAACCCTTCACAGTTTTTATTAAATAGGAACTCGGAGTTTATACGCCCAAAGTTATTAGCCTCTGGCATCTATATAATAGGGTATGTATAATAGTAGGAGAAGGCGATGTGAGGCGAACTCCGTTGCCATATGACCTGTAGCCGCATAAACACCCATTAGTGAAGTTCACAAATAAATGAGCATTTAAGGAGGAAGCATCCACTAAGGCAAGTAAGTGAGGAAAGCAAACATCGTCCTTCGGCTATATAGTGGGCCTAATGGACAAAATGAATTCCGTGGGGATGGTCACCAGGGCGTAAGTATGTCCTCGGAGGTGATCATTCCCGATGATAGGGGAGCCTATGTTAACTTCACCTAGCATATCAATTGACTTTGCTAAGGTGTCTGGTTGGAGGAAGACTAACAAAAGGATAGTTTAAGCTCCATAGCCAAAGTCCGTCTTGGACCCACCGACATAGGTAGGACGTTTATCTAATCAGGGGGATATGGAGTAGAGAAAGCAAGAAAAAAGGGTATTTTTAATGCAACTAGGCATCTGCTGAAAATCAAGTGATATGACGGTTTCATTTGCTTGGGACTCAAGTTGAAGAGCTGGCGGAGTTCAATTTGCCATTAAGATTCATGGAAAGTGAAGGACAAGGAATAATCTTCTTCCCGACAAGATAGCCAGGGATTTGACTAGCTTGGATGGGCAGATGGGTGTGCAATTTTGCCCCTAGTTGTGTGTTGGTAGCAGTGCATGTATAAATCCCCTGATGGGATGGAATGGAGAAAGGGGAGTAGCCTTTGGGGTTCGCAGTTGTGGGGTAGTGGTGAAGGAAAGGAGATGGTGTGGCGGTGTGAGATGGAGGTATTGGAGAGATGCCCCCTCCCTTTTTGGGATTTTTTTGTTGAATATTTAGATTTTTGTGATTTCCACATATTTTGATTTTTTTGAATTAAATATTTTATTTTTTTTTATTTTTGACATATTTAGATTTTTTTTGGCCAACGTCTGGCAACTGCCTATGAGACATTACAACAATGATGGAAGGATAAGCTCTTTCTATAACCTCCCAAGTATCCTGAGCGCACATCTAGGTTGATTTGCGCCTCTAGACTCCTCGAATGTTGGTCTCGCCAGTTAAGACTTATCCTGATCTTGAGGACTATGGGTCCGATAACGCTTATGAGGGGTATGGTCGACGCCATCGTGGCTTTTAGCAGCAGAGAGATGAGAAGGACGATAGAGTCCTTAGGACCGTGCGAGCGGATCCTCCCATTTTTGACGGGTCCTTGGATCCGAAAGTCTATTTAGATTGGGAGTCCGGCATGGACCGGTACTTCGATTGGTTCGATATGACGAACCGTCGAAGAATCCGATTCGCGACCATGAAATTGATGGGACATGCACAGACATATTGGAAGAACGTAGAGAGCATGTTATTTCATCGGCAAGAGCCCCATGTTGAGACATGGGGTGAGATGAAGGTCAAACTCTGGCAAAAGTACCTTCCTGCCACATACCGTCAGCGACTTATCGATAGGTGACAGAGTCTCAACCAAGGAGATCGGTCCGTCTTTGAGTACATCGCTGAATTTGATGAGTATTTTCTGCGATGTGGTGTCTCGGAGGAGAGCACCATGCCCGTTTCCCACTTTCAACGTGGTCTGCGGCCGCACTACCAGTATGAGCTTTTCCGCCGTAATGCGAAAACGTTGGAAGAGGCGTATCAGGTTGCTCTCGAGTTGGAGCAGTTTGAGGGAGAGTTCGAGTCTACCCAACCGTCGGGCCCTGTCCCTCTTCGTAGTGCCAAGCCCCATAGCTCTTTAGTCCCATATCAGAGGGCCCCCATGGCTTGACCTCAGGAGCCCGCCCGTCAGGAGCAATTCACTCCAAGGTCTCGCCCTCCCCCGCCCAGGAATCTACCTCCATCCCAATCACCGGCACCTATTGCCTGCCCCCCAGCACCCATTGCCCGTCTACCGGCACCCACACCCCCTCCCCTGTTGCCTACACCACCTGTCCGTCGGGAGGATAAGGGTAAGGGACCACTTATAGGGGAGACTAGTGGGTCACGACAGCAGTGTTATTGCTGTTAGGGGTTTGGCCACTTTGCAGGCCAGTGTCCCACTCATACATCACTAGCCCTAGGGGACAAAAGGGTTGGAGAAGCCTCACCTTCCGGGCTCGTATCAGTCAGCTATGAAGCTGAATAGGGATTAGCTGACGAATTCTATGAGGATGACCTAGAGGAACCTATCAACACCCAGGATACAGCACTCGGATGATGTCTAGGGGTAATGTCACTGCATTATGTATGAGTCTAGGGTCTTGTGTGAGTCTGTTTTCTTTTCTTTTTGTTGTTGTCATCCAGTCTGTTGGAAGTCTGCATGTGTCAAGTCGAAGTCTACATACGTTGAGTTGAGTCAGTCTAATGCACGCTCGCGGTGTCAGTCCCTTTCGAGTGTGAGGCAAGTCGGATCTCATGCGTACGTTGTAAACTTGCCGGAATTTGGGATCAGCTCTACTTTCAAAGTCTCGGATCTAGTCACCTTCAGGGATCCAGCGGTGATTCCTAGTGAGTCTTCGAACCAACTCCTCCCTTTGAGAGTGACCCCACCCCGGAGTGTCCACCACTAGCTTCATTCCCGTAGCAGCGTGTGCATAAAGAATATATACGGGATGAGCAGGTTACGATTACTAGGAGTGGAGCGTACCCGCGCTACCTGGTACGGTGGAGAGCACGGTCCACATCCAACAGATCCGCAGGAGCGATACATGCATAGTCGCACC
The DNA here is from genome assembly GCA_022559845.1 of Amorphophallus konjac. Taxonomy (NCBI): domain Eukaryota; kingdom Viridiplantae; phylum Streptophyta; class Magnoliopsida; order Alismatales; family Araceae; genus Amorphophallus; species Amorphophallus konjac. The sequence goes on along the minus strand of CM040126.1, from coordinate 422,471,772 downwards.
CCTTACTCGACGGGGTCGAGTTTCTCCCACCCAGGGAGAATTGATGGGGACATCAAAGCAAGGCCACTATTCCTTTGTTTGTTTGTTTGCATTTATACCTTTGTGTCAAATGGGTTTGCAATTGTATGGCAACTATAAGCCAATGTGTGAGTCCTTAGGATTTAGTGGGTTTCTTTGCAAAAGGTCATGTTGGCCCGGTGGGACCCCCACCTTCTTTCCCATTGGTCCACCTAGGTTCTAGGGCCCACTTGGGCTGGTATTTGGTCCATGGGAGGACTTGGACCAAGAGGAAGACAATTCCAATTTGCCCACTTAAGGAGGAGGGCGCACCCCCCTTTATATAGTTTTTTATTTTGTTGTTTTTTTGACCACATAGGGGGGAAATTCTCCTATCCCTTATTTGCCCCTCCCTAACCCTAGATCTGAGGGTAATTAGGTCTTTTAGTGGGAGTTATATAATCCATGTATTTTGCTATATTCATAAGATTAATGATGAAAAAAATTGCATTGTGCACAAGAATGCCCAAGGGCGCCCCTCTCTCCTCTCTCCCCCTTGCAACTGGATTGCTGTGATTTCTATGGTGTGATGCCATAATCTTGGTGGATTCCAAGATCTATCTCCTCCCCTAGGTGTGAAGCTCAGCCACCGCCGCCGCCATCGGAGCCGCCAATGTGCCGCCACAACCCCACCTTCATCCTGCTGTCCAGATCTACGACCTACAGAACTGAAGCCCAAAGAGTAGGTTGGTTCTCCTAATCCGGTTATCTGATGATCATCAAATTTTGATAGATCATCCCCCTTGTTGTTACCTCTTCCCAGTTTAAATTTTGTGTCAATCCGCCACCGTTTGCTATTGTTCCCAGTCATTTAGTTCCACCCCTGACAGTCTGCCAATCAGCAGATCTGCAGGATACTAGCATGTTGTTATATTTTTCCCGCCCCCTTAGCCATCTCCAAAAATTACCAAAAAATTCATGCGTGATCCTCACTTCCCACCTTATCACCCATAAAATTTCCAAGACCCAAATCCACCACTTCTCTATCGGTCAAACTTCATTTTCAGGCAGATCCTTGTATGTCCTGACTGACTGTAATCCGACCCAGAAGCAACAGCTGTGCCACAGAGTTTTTCATTTCCAATCCGTTTACTGGATGGTTGTGAAATTAATATATGTTGTATACCTTTGAGTCCTCTTTCCAACGGCGCCAATTTCGCTCTGATCCACCTCAGGATCTGGGTGCAACAATTCTTTTTGTCTTGTCGCTCAGATCTGCCCAGCAATAGGGCTGCGGGACAGATCAGAAGTATAATTTCCCCATCAATCCTTCAGCTCTGATTCGGTCGCCACCGACCTCAGGGATCGAAGAGGAACCTCCCGCCAACGTCCCAGCCAATCGCCGCGGCCAGAAGGTGACCGGAAGCTGTCGTTCCAAGTGCCGAGTTCACTTGCTATCTAGCAAGTCTGAACCGAGTTTGAACAGTACCGAGTCGGACCAGTAGCCCGTCTCCGACCCGAAACCCCTTCCGGCTTGCTGCCTGTCTACCCGAGTTCGCTACTCCCAGGTATCACTGTAGCCCTTTACCTCCCTGCGTGGAGTGGGCATAAAATTCACTGCTGTAACTATTGTTTAATTATTGTATCGGGAGTACGAGTCTTGGCAGGAGTCGTCTTCCCCACGCCCGGAGCGTAGAGGTATCGTGTCCGCTCCCCACTTTGGTATTTACTTTCCTCGTATATATTTATATGCCGCTGCTAGAGTGATAGGAAATTAGCTCGTTCAATTTTAATCACCGCTGCGAGAGTGAGTGCCAGACCCGTCCTGTGACTCGATCCGAGTACGGAAGAGCCAATTACCCTTGACTCATTGCCGGTTTCTCAACCGCGCACATCCGCATGCTTCCCTCGCTAGGGACGAGTCGCGAGTTTGCCTAGAGTCTCAGGTTCGCATCAAATTGGCATCGAGTCGCATCCCATCCCGTATCAGGAGTGGCCTTTGGGGTTCGCAGTTGTGGGGTAGTGGTGAAGGAAAGAAGATGGTGTGGCGGTGTGAGATGGAGGTATTGGGGAGATGCCCCTCCCTTTTGGGGATTTTTTTGTTGAATATTTAGATTTTTGTGATTTCTACATTTTTTGATTTTTTTGAATTAAATATTTTAATTTTTTTTTTTGGATTTTTGACATATTTTAATTTTTTTGGCCAACGTCTGGCAACTACCCATGAGACATTGCAACAATGATGGAATGATAGGCTCTTTCTACAACCTCCCAGGTATCCTGAGCGCACATCTAGGTTGATTTGGGCGTCTCGACTCCTCGAATGTTGGTCTCGCCAGTTAAGACTTCTCCTGATGACAATGCCGTCATGCCAAGCTTAGGCTCCCAATTGCTTCCGACCGCAGAGATACACCCAAAAAGTGTTTGAGGTAAATGATTTGCCCGACCTGGGTCTTTTTCCTCACAACCATAGATGATATATGATGGAACACCTTGGAACCCTAATGGCCAACCACGCGACGCTGACCCGGAATCAGACGCCTTCGCACCGACAGGTGACGCGCATGCATTGACCTAAGCCCGAGGTTGATGAAAGAAAACACTAAAGAGGATGAGAACATTGACATACCAGAAACATGGAGGTTTCTTCGTAGCAAGGGCTTTTGTTCTTTTGGGGAGACAATCATATAGTGTGTTTTTGAAAAATGGCTACAAGCCGTTAACAGAGTTATATCCCTCGGAGTTTCTCTCGGATTCCGAGTCCTCAAAAGAAAAAAGAATGTAGGGGATAAACTTCACAAGAGGATCGGCAAAGCCGTTAAAACGATGAGCTTTGAGCGAGTTTAATTCACTCCACCCTTTCGGTGACTTCGGACCACCTTCGGAATGTTGTGCTTGTTGTGTTGCCCCTTGCATATAGACTTGTAATGTAGGGCTTTCTTTTATCTTGACCAGGCACGATCACGACCAGGCTTTCTTCATTTATTCCCTTTTGTGATTTTTCTTTCTTTTCATTCTTTTGCTTGGGATTTTGAGAATTTTGCTCCCCTTTTTTGACTTTTCTTTTCCATTTGCCTACGGGGACACTGCCCTCTTCACGTGCTCTGGTCTCATTTTTCAAGGAAGGTGAGTCCTACTCTCACCTGAGGGTATTGTGTTTCAGCTGCTGAGCTCAATGCCTTAAGGGTGCCGACTGTCTTGATTGGTCGAAAAGAGAGGAAAAGGATGATTTTGGAGTCTTCAAGAAATCTTCGGGATAGTCACCTATTTTTGGGTGTTGCCATATTTTGAAACCGTGTGAGTGTGTGCATATTGCCTGCCCCTTGGAGCATTAGCTACTTAGATAGAATTCTCCTCGGTTCCAATAGATCAAAGCCCTAACCCACCGAGGCTTTAATGCAACCTCCCCTTAATCATGCATGACAGATGGAGACTGAAATGCATGGCAGCTGCCAGACTGTTGATTTTCTTTATTTTTGATTTTTTGTTGGATTTTTTGTTTGAATTTTCTATTTTTTTGAATTTTGGATTATTAACTATGTACAAGGGTTCCTACAGAGTGGACGGCGTCATCTGGACACTCTGTGGACTGCTGGATGGAGGAAGAGTAGTAGTCCACCTCCTTAGTAGGTCGGAAGTAAGGTTCAAGCGGATGAGGGGTAAGTACGCGGTCGTGGACACGACCCCTATACCTACTAGGATTAGTTGGCTCTTTGACTTGAATTTGTTCAACATAGGAGGCGGGTTAGATTGTTCCTCATCTTGTAACAGTTTTATTGAATTCATTAAACTAAACATTAGGATTTGAGTTAACAAATTATAACTTTCGGCTAGACCTGACCAAAGTTGGTAGGGAATTTGGGTGCCCCTAACCTTCTTGTGTGGCGTAGCTAAAGGTTTGGACTCTTCTAAATCTAACCTATTATGTACAAGACAAATACCCCTGGCAGAGATGTTGATTGGAGCTGTGTGATTAAAGATAGAGGGTGAAGGTTCCTAAGCTGGGGAATCTTGGTTTGAGAGTTTTGCCCCTAGAGTAGGCTTCTCAATGACAGCTTCATGTCTTTCTTTTTTATGAGTTTTGAAGATAGAACTACTTTTGAATGACGTGAATAAGAGGAATAGAAAAAAGAGGAAGACTAACAATGTTGGTTCTCCTTTTACTTCATGGATTTCTTCTTGGGTTATCGAGTGGGACAAGGATTCTTCAGAGAATAATTTTGACAAACCCAAATCCTCCATGTCTACATCATCTAGCTTTTCCTTCGGATCCACGTGTTCATTTTCATGGCATGTTTCTACATTCGTAATTCTCTCTTCCATTGGATGGGACTCCTTCACAAAATGATCGTGCAGATTCCACCTGGTTGAAATTCATTTTTGGTGACCTTAATTGGTTGACACCCTAATCCAAATCTCTCGATTATTCCATTTTCCTCAATCGGCTCCTTAATTCCTTGTTCTTCCTTTCCTAACCCTGCGCCAGATGAATAACTCATCTTGGACATTATGTGCCATCCTATATCTTGGGGTTTCTCCTTAGGTACGGATGACTCTAAGGATTCGGGGAATGGAGTAAATTGATGGGCATCCAAGGTAGAGATGATGGGCTCCTTGTCCTTTGATGACATGGTCGTGGTCGGGTTCAACACTGTGGAGATGTCGGCCAAAATTTCTAGAGCAAGAGCAATCTTAGGGTTGGCGATATGCGGAGAGCTTGATTGGATAATTGGAATGACCTCTTGATTTGGGAGAGCAAATCTAGCATTTGATTCATTAAAATAGATGGTTTCATGTTGTGGAAGCTGAATTAGAGCTGGATCAGTTGGGGTAGGGGTCACAAAAGACTTATCAACAATAGGGGTTGGTTCAAATTGAGTTGACAGCATGGTTGGGGTAGGAGCTTGTTTGATTAAATCGAGAGATGATAGTAGCTATTCCCGTGAGGTGTCTTGGTGAAAAGCGGATGAAGTTGAGTGATCCTCCGCCATGAGCAGAGAAGAGACACCCTGATTTAACTACCGAGTAGATGTGCCCTTAGGCAGAATGAGAACTAAGTGCCTTGCCCCTTTAGGTGGGATTGGAGTGGAAGGAGGGATGTCCTGGCCTGTTCGGGGTGGTTTGCTCTTGGGTCGGATCAAGACCAAAGGTCTTGTCCCTTGTCCTTGGACAATCATGTTCCCTATGTCCGAGCTCACTATGGGTTGGTCATTCGCCACTTCTTCCTTATCATATTGCCAATGTTGTCCTCTTTCCATTAGCCTAGATTCTTGATTGTCCCTAACCATGGCTAACCTTTCTTGGGTGTAGGATGTGTTGAGCTATGGTTTTGATGATAACTAAACTTCATGTGTGATGATAATGGTTTTGATGTGTGAGTGATCTATGGAAAATATCTTCATGATAAATGAACTCGTCGTCATGACAAACGAACTCACATGTTGATATCTTGCTTTGCAGGTACTGCTACTGGGCTAGAATGCATGCGCCTTCATGCATGTTTTAGTGTGAGAATGTTAAGACTAATGTTCTTGTTCTTTTTGCCCATACTAATGTAGATTCATTGAGTATTCATTAAGTATTCGTTGATATGAATTGGTTGCTTGTCTTTGTTAAATCATCTCCACTTCATTGTTTGTCTTTGTTGAAAGGATCATCATCTTCCTCTCACTCATACAAAATCATGACTCAATGATGATTGGATACATGTTGCTCTGGACTGAAGTTGGAACTCATATGAGGTTTGATTGATTTGTATTGGAAATGCCCCTTCAAATGCATGATCAATACTCTGATATAATGTGTAAGCTTTACTTTGCCTAAACTTCTTTGGAGTCAATGGTAAGCTCCCACTCTTGGTTACTACCCTTGAATCCATGGTAAGTATCCATGAGCTGGAAATGAATTTCCATGTGCCTAGATTGGGAGTGATTTATTAGTCGTGCTCTCAATTGACTTCATTGGATAGTTAAAGACTTAATGGTTTCAAAGTGTCTTATGCATATTCTTGGGGAGGTTCTTAAAATGAAAATGTTATCAAAGCATCTATGCGTCTCATGCTAATGCTTTCATAATCATACTTCATGTCATTTGGGTCTCGGTCTCAAAACTAGCTTCATATGTTAATGCATAACCATATATTTTGATTTTGATCTAACCTCTTGCTTTATCATATTTTTCAGGATGAAAAATCATGGTTGATCTTCATGGGATTATGGTAATATTTAATTAATTATTTCCCATTGATTTGATGGAGGTTTTAGCTATTTCTTCAGACCCAAACAAGAAGGGGTCGACCCATGGGGTCGACCCTCTTAGGTTATGTCCAAAACAGAACAGTTTTTCAGCACCCTGCCCAAAGGGGTCGACCCCTGGGGTCGACCCACAGCAAGGGTCGACCCCTGTAAACCAGAACCAAAACTTGGTTCTGTTTGGGTTCTGTTAGCCCGAGGGTCGACCCCTGGGGTCGACCCCTGTAAAACAGAACATGAAAATGGTTCTGTTGGGGTTCTGTTTGCCCGAGGGTCGACCCTTTCCGGTACGGGGCGGTGCCGTCAAATACGACCTTCGTATAAGCGCGCCAAAAGTCTTCTAAATCCGATCCAAAAGCCGCAAATCACTCCAGGATATGTGGATCTGGTCCCTAGGCTGTCTCTTGACCGTCCTAAACACATAAATACATCTTATTGGGTTGTAAACCCTAAGGAGGAACCAAGTGAGATCTGAAAACTATTTTTTCTTCTATCCTTGTGTGTGTAGGTCACAGGCAGTAGCTCCAGGGCTTCTTCCACCATGTTGTGAGCGTGAATGTGAAAGGAACAAGCTGCAAACAAGTTTCCAATCGATCCCCAACTGGAAGCTGCGTGGAGAATCAAGCCATCACGTCATTTGAGCAAAGATCGTTCATCTATCTCCAAAGTGATTCAAGGAAGATCTAAAGCCAACCTTTTCCCAAGAAGAGAAAGAAAAGCAAACTAGAAAGAAGAAGAGCCAAGCAAGCACAGACAGAAGCTCTGATTAAGTGAAGATTGAAGCTACATTCTAAATCAGCAGCATACATTCAAAGAGAAGCCAAATCAGGGGATTTCTAAACTAAGCCTCACTGTCATCATGCTTTGAGTGTCATATTTGTATTTCTCATAAACTCTAAGCATTTGTGTGTGTGTGGATCGTCTGGATCCGTGGTCGTGTGTGTGTGTCACGTTTGATTCATGTGTGGGTGCGTGGATCTTACTAGATCTATGTGTGTGTGTGTGTGTGTCTCGTCGTTCTTAGTGTGTGGATTGCTGCACTTGTGGCAGCGTGTGTGTGTGTGTGTGTGTGTGTTGGTGGATCCAGTTGTCGGATCATGTTGGAGACATCATCTCCGTGTGTGTGTGTGTGTGTACTGGGGCGCGTCCCCGTGTGTGTGTGCAGACGTCATCCTGCGTGTGTGGTTGGAGCGTCGTCTCCGTTTGGGGATTTATCCCCGAGTGAAGCCTCACCTAGTTTGGTGAGGGGTGGACGTAGGGAGCCCGTCGTGGTCTCGAACCACCTTAAAATCCCTGTGCATTGTGGTTTGCTTTGCGCGTTGGCTTGGTTTGATTGTTGAATCCTTTTATATGATCGTGTGGAAACGGTGAGATTGAGAGAATCTATTTTTTTGGCTTAATCAACTTCCTTAATCTTGTTGTAAGGAGTTTACTCCACCACGCAGCATTCGTCTTGTCTTCTAGCGTGGGGGTTGGTGATTGGTTGTAATCTAACTTGCCAATTTAACAGATTTGATGTTTTAATTGTTGTTTCATTACACTTGTTAAAAGGGAAAGAGTTTCCTTAAAATTTGTAATCATCCAATTCACCCCCCTCTTGGGTGTCATTGATCGTGGGACCCAACAATTGGTATCAGAGCTAAGGCTCTAATTTCATAGATCTAACGATCTAGAGTGATCCGGATCAATGAGTACCATGATGTACACTTTGACTTCTCCACTAGTGTTTGATGGCTGTAACCTTGATTTGTGATTAGGTAGAATATTTAGTCTAGTCAATTCATATGACCCTAAGCTATGGAAGCTTATTTCACATGGTCCTCATGAATTGCCTAAAGACAAAAATGTCTGGACTGAAAATCAAAAATGCAAACACGATCAAAATTACTTGATTTTGAAGTTGCTTATTGCTGCAGTTGATTCTAACTATTTCCCCTTTGTCTCTCATTGCAGATCCGCGAAGGAAATACTAGATGGATTGACAGACATCAAGGAAGAGCACAAAGACAGATGCCTTGTAGAAGGCACGAGTGAACAAGGGAGCGATCAGCAAGTTGAATCAAGCTCAAAGGTAAATTCTGATTCTGATAATGAAGATGAATTTAGCTATGAGGAGTTATTGATTGCATATGATGAGCTTGTTGATAAATATGAGAGGGTTAAGTCTGAAAATAAAAAATTGAAAAAGAATGTTGGACAAAATAAATGTGATTCTCCATGTAAAGAATGCTCACACTTGAAGGAATTGATTGATGGTCATGTGTTCGACATTGAAATTCACAAAGATCAAATTTTTTCTTTGAGAAATGAAAACAAAGAGCTGAGAGAGAGAGTAAGTCTTATGAACAATGGTCAAAATGAGTTTGATCATGATAAAAATCTTGAAATAGAAAATAAAAAACTGAAGGAATTGAATAGAACCATTTCTGAAAGATTGCTTACTTTTGAAAAAAAAAATTTGAATATTGATGAATCTGAAAAAGTGCATGCTTTGTTGCAAGAAATAGAAAGTCATAAAACAATCAATACTACCTTACATGAACAAGTCAATTCGTGTGAAAATAAGGTGACTTCCTATGAATTGCATGTTGCATCTCTTGAATCTGAAATTCTTGACTTGAATGATTCGCTATCTAAATTTGTAGATGACAAAAAGAATTTGGACAAATTGCTGGGAATGAAAGTGAATTTTCAAAAAGAAGGACTGGGATATAATCCTGTGAAGAAAAAGAAATTTGAAAACAAGTTGCATACCTCATTTGTCCACATCACATGTATACCTAGTACCTCCACATGTCACACCCAGCAATACACCATGTCTAGAACTCAACCAAATCTGAAAAAGAGTGTGGATGTCCAAAATGTTCATGCTAAAACCATTCATGTGAAACCCCATGCATCCAAGAAAAGAAATTCTACTTGTCTCTATTGTGGAAAACTTGGACACATGATGTACAATTATTTCATTATGAAAAATGATGATTTGAGAGCATGCAGAAATCAGGCTGGTTTGAAAAATGCAAAGAAAGCATTCACCACAAAACCTGTTGTGCATCCCTTGGTTTTGATGATGACAATAGGATATGTTTGACTAATCTAAGTTCTATCTTGTCTCTTAAAGCAAATGGTTTAGTTATGTGTGTAAAGATAGTGCATTGAATTAATGCCCATTTGATGATGACAAACAATGTTTCTGATCAACTCAATATAAATCTGATAGTTCAATTTACTTCTGATAAGTTAAGTAATTTCAGGTCCACTGAAATTCAAGTGGAATCAACAAATCAGAAGAAGTGTCAAAGGCCGCTTGTCGACCAGGGAAGTGGTTATGGTCGACCAACGAACTCAACCAGAAAAGCATCAGATCATCTGTCTTCTGGAAGCACCTTGGCTGTCGACCAAAGCCCCACCTCTGGTCGACCACAGAACAGCCAGAACATCAGACAGAACTGACGGCCATCTGTAATTCGTTCCTTGTCGACCAGCGACCAGGCTGTGGTCGACCAACGGGCGAAGTGAGTTTCAGCCAGAAGAACCGGCCGTCTGGGGAATGCCCATTGTCGACCAGCGACAGGGTCATGGTCGACCACGGGCTTTATAGCGTCCAGAACCGAACTCTAACCGAATTCTGTTGAGGTTCCTTAAAACCTGCAGATGGTTGTTGCAGGTTGTTGGGCTGCTCAGGAGATAAGATTCCGCACGGGAATCAAGGAAACAATCTTGCTTAGAAGTGGTCAAACTCGTTCTAACGATTGGATTTAAACCGATCCCTGTTTTCTAGCAGATTGGCGCTCAATCTGAAAATTGCGTGGGAAGAACTTCAAAGGCGGTATGAAGAATATAAGGCAACTAATCACGAACAAAGAAGCAGGGAGAGAGCACGGAATAGAAGCCAAGGAAGATACACACAGAAGAGGAAGAAGGAGCTCTCCACCAATCAAAGATCTGCAGAAAGGTTAAAGGCAATCTCGTTGCTGCAGAAGGAAGACTTAGCTCAAGACTGTGCGATCTCCAGCAGCAGAACAATCGAAGGCAACTGACTGGAAGATCAACAGGGAGTCTAGGCTTCTTCATAAGAGTGATCAAGTCCCAGGCTGAACATCTATTCTTCTACACACGCCAATATTCAGTCCTGTCTTTCATCACCTGTTCTTATCATCTTTTCATTTCTGATTACAATTATTGTCAAGCTGTGAGGCAGCAGAATCAAGCTGTGTGTCAGCAGGTACAAGCTGTGTGTCAGCTGTGTTTTGGTTGAGATCAGAGATTCTCATAGTGAAGCCTTGCTTGAGTTAAGCAAGGGGTGGATGTAAGTCTCAGGAAGAGACTGAACCACCTTAAAATCCTTTCTTGTGGTGTGCTTGTGTGTGTTTGATTTCCTATACGTATGCTTGCATCTTTACTATCCGCATTAGTTCTATGATTCATTAATTACCAGTAGCTCATCTGGTCGATAGTCAGTAAATTATCAAAAAGGGGGAAAGATCTATTCACCCCCCCCTCTAGATCTATTCAGTCCGTATCCAACACGTGGTATCAGAGCAGGTTCTCCAAAAATGTGGTCTAACAACCAGGAGAGACCGGGCGGACTGAACTCTAAAAGCCTCATAGCTGAGGGGCACTCTGTAACTAGACCTCCATATTTTGATGGAACTGATTATTCTTATTGGAAAAATCGTATGCAGGTGTTCTTACGTGCGCAAGACCACGAGATGTGGAGGGTAGTGAGCCGCGGACCTTTTGAGCTACCGGAAGATGAAGAAACCTGGACCAGAGAACAGGTCAGGAAATCAACTGTCAACTGGGGAGCCATGAACGTAATGCAGTGCTCACTACACCCCACAGAATTCTCAAGAGTTTCCCAATGCGCAACAGCCAAAGAAATGTGGGATCGTCTAAAGGTAATCTACGAAGGTACTTCCGAGGTAAGAGAGACAAAAGCAAATATGCTAGTCTCAGAATATGAGATGTTTAGGATGAAAAATGATGAAAGTATTTCTGAGATGTATGCCAGATTAGTACAATTGACTAATGGCTTGAAGAGCTTAGGGAAGACATACAAAGAGCAGGAATTAGTGAGGAAGATTTTAAGGTCTCTCACATCGATGTGGCATACCAAGGCCACAGTCATTGAGGACTCAAAGGATCTCACAACAATGACAGTGGATGAGTTAGTAGGATCCCTGATGGCCTATGAGGTCAATCTGAAGAGAAAGGAAGATGAGGGGAAGAAAAAGAAGCAACTTGCCCTAAAGACTAAGACAAGCACCTCTGAGGTGTCTGACAATGAAGACTCATCTAGCTCAGGTGAAGAATCTGGTGAGCTAGCCATGCTTACAAGAAAATTTAAGAAATTCCTGCGAAAGGAAGGTAAAGGATTCAGAAATCCAAAGGGCATGGTAAGGAAGTCATCCCAGTTTAAATCTGATAAACATAAGACTTCTTCTAATAAACTCATTTGCTACAATTGCAGGCAGCCTGGACATATGAAGGCTGAATGTCCAGAAGCTCCTAAGAAATCAAGCTTCAAGTGGAAAGGCAAGAAACCCAAGGCGATGATTAGCACTTGGAGTGAGGAGGAAGAGAGCAGTGAAGAGGAAACAACTTCCGAGGAAGAAGAAGGAAAGCTCTGTCTGATGGCCAAGGGAGACAACAGTGATCTTGAGGTAAGTTCCCCATTTCAAGACTTCTCTAGTTCGGATTGGGAAGAAGTATATTCAGAATTGCTTGATACTTATGAAAGAATAAGAAAGGAAAATAAACATTTGAAGAAGAAGATCAGTCAACTGAATAAAGACAGCAATTCAATGGAAAACAAAACTGAACTAGAAATGGAAATCAAGTCTCTGAAAAACAAGCTGAATCAAATGGACTTAGATGAAGAAAACCACAAGAGAATGTCCGAAGAGAATGAAATGCTAAAAAACGACATTGATGAGCTAAAACTAAAAACTCAAGAATATGAACAGGAAACTAAGTTAAGTCAAGAAAGAAACAATTCACTCAAGGAAGAAAACAGTAAGCTTCTAAAAGAGATAGAAAGAATCCAAGGTGAATTGGAAGATAAACAGGAAGCCTTGGAAAAAATGACCAAGGGTCAAGAAAACTTAAATGCTGTCTTGGGATAAAAGTAAACTTTCAAAAAGAAGGGTTAGGATACAATCCTACGGCTAAAAAGGAATTCCAAATAAAAACCGTAAATGGGATTGCTGACTCAAAAGGAAAAAGGCCCCTGATTAATCTATACCAAGATAAACAAGAGGATGTAGCTGAATGCTCCTCCAAAAGGAACAATGTCACCAAGGAAGAGAGAAATTTTAAAGAGAAAATAGTCAATCAATATAAGATTCAAAATAATAAACAAGAAACCCAAATTCATAGAAATCACCAAATAAACCAAGTTAAAGGACATAAATCTGGAAAACAAGGTGTCTGGAGACAGGCTGGTCGACAACAGACCCTTCATCTGTCGACCAGAGGATCTGCCAGTACAGGCGCTGGTTACTGGAGAAGCAGTGGTCGACCACAGGTACACCAGATGTCGACCAGAGGTGGTGCCAGAACAGACGCTGAGTTCTGGAGACGCGATGGTCGACCACAGACATACCAAAAGTCGACCATGGCCAGACAAGCAAACAGAAATCACAGGTTTTCTCGGGTAAAACAAAATGAAAACTTGAATACACAAAGGTGGACTCAGATTAAAGAAACTTTAGAACAAAAGCAACCCAATCTGAACAAGTTCAAAAATAAAAATGTACACTGCTCTAACAGAATCTGGGTTCCCAAAGGATTACTGCAGCAATTTCATAACTTTACAAGTCATCTTGGACCCGGGTACCATTGGGGTCCAAAAGTTTCTGTGTAACTTGTGATGCAGGTGTGTTTGGCAGCTATACACAACAAGTGGTACTTAGATAGTGGCTGCTCAAGACATATGACAGGGGACAAGGCAAAATTCTCCGAGCTAAACTCAAAAGATGGAGGACATGTGACATTTGGAGGAAATAACAAAGGCAAGATCATTGGGAAAGGTAAGGTAGGTAAGACATCTACAAATAACATTGAAGATGTACTGCTAGTGGATGGCCTTGAATATAATCTTCTTAGCATCAGTCAGCTATGCGACAAAGGCCATCAAGTGGTCTTTGATTCTAAAATCTGTAAAATTCTTGAACCAAATTCGGCTAAAGTTAAGTTTATGGGCAAGAGAGTAAATAATGTCTACATGATAGACTTGGATGATCCAGCCCACTCCAACTTGTGCCTCACCGCCAAGAAGGAGGACCTGACTTGGTTGTGGCACCGAAGGCTAGGGCATGTTAGCTACAGGGTGCTGCACAAATTGGTTAAGAATAAAATGGTATCTGGTTTACCTGAAATTTCGTTTGCTCAAAATGTCAAAGTATGTGAATCATGTACCCAAGGTAAGCAAACAAGAAAATCATTCAAAGGTAGAACTGAAAGTCAATCCTCTAGACCACTAGAACTTGTGCACATGGACCTTTTTGGCCCAACAAGAACTGCTAGCCTTAGTGGTAAGAGGTACGGTTATGTACTTGTTGATGATTTCTCTAGATTTACATGGGTCATGTTCTTATCTCATAAAAGTGATGCCTTTTCTGAGTTTCAGGAATTTTACAAAAGGATGAAGCAGGATGGAAAGTCCAAAGTGTGTTCAATAATATCTGATCATGGGGGAGAATTTGAAAATTCAGAGTTTGATGAATTCTGCAGGAACAAAGGAATAAATCACAGGTTCTCATCACCAAGGACGCCAGAGCAAAATGGAGTGGTAGAGAGAAGGAATCGCACACTTGTTGAAATGGCCAGAACCTTGCTGGTTGAAGCCAATCTTCCAAGAAGATTTTGGGCTGAGGCGGTCAATACAGCATGTTATATTGTAAACAGGGCAATGGTAAGACCATCTAGTACGAAAACTCCATATGAGGTGTTCAAAGGTAAGAAGCCATCTCTAGCTCATTTTAGGATCTTCGGTGTAAGGTGTTTTATTCATAACAATGACAAGAGATCATTGGACAAATTTGAACCAAAGAGTGACCCAGGAATCTTCTTGGGATACTCTGACCGATCAAGAGCCTATAGAGTCTACAACACCAAAGATCAGCTAGTTGAAGAATCCCCACATATCACATTTGATGAAAATAATGACTTTGACAAAACTGGACAGGTAGGCAAAGATGAAGATGGGGAATTTCTGGAAGGCAAAGAGGAACCAATGGAGACTGAAGCAGAACCAAAGCAAGGTGATTCCAATGATCAACCCGAAGGAGAGATCATCCCAGGTAACAATTCTGAAAATCTGAGATTTCTCAGAGATCATCCTCTAGATAACATCATTGGAGGAATTAATGAACCGAGGAAAACTAGATCTCAGCTTAAAACAGTTGATGAATTAGATCAGCTAGCCCTTGTATCTCAAGTTGAGCCTAAAAATGTAGAGGAAGCTTTAAGAGATGAATCTTGGATAAATGCCATGCATGAAGAATTAAATCAATTTGAAAGAAATCAGGTTTGGAAACTTGTTCCCAGACCCTCATCTCATCCTGTTATTGGAACCAAATGGGTTTATAAAAATAAGCTTAATGAAGAAGGAGTTGTTATGAGGAACAAGGCTCGGTTGGTGGCTAAGGGGTATAACCAAGAATTTGGAGTTGATTTTGAAGAATCATATGCTCCAGTTGCAAGGTTAGAAGCCATTAGAATACTGTTAGCATTTGCGGCGTCCCATGGAATTAAATTGCAGCAAATGGATGTAAAAAGTGCCTTTCTAAATGGCTTTGTAAAGGAAGAAGTCTTTGTGGAACAACCCCCTGGTTTTGAAAATGATGATTTTCCTAATCATGTCTTTAAACTGCATAAGGCTTTGTATGGTTTAAAGCAGGCTCCTAGGGCATGGTACGACAGACTGAGTTCATTCCTCACCAAAAAGGGCTACACAAGAGGTAAAATTGATCAAACATTATTCTCCAAGACCCAAGGTAAGAATATACTAATTGTGCAAATCTATGTGGATGATATTGTGTTTGGATCCACTGAAGCTTCATTATGTACTGAATTTGCAAATCTAATGACCAATGAGTTTGAAATGAGTTTAATGGGTGATTTACAGTTCTTTCTTGGATTGCAGATTCTACAATGTAGAGAAGGCTACTTCATAAATCAATCCAAGTACATAAAGGAGATGCTGAAAAAGTTTGGCATGGAGAGCTGCAAACCAATAGAGTCACCCATGGGGACAAATGCAACATTGGAGGCTGATGTAAAAGGTAACATGGTAGATGCCAAGAAATACAGAGGTATGATCGGATCCTTACTATATTTAACTGCCTCTAGGCCAGACATTCAGTTCAGTGTATGCATGTGTGCTAGATATCAATCTAGCCCTAGAGATTCACATTTAGGGGCTGTCAAGCGTATCTTTCGTTACCTTGCCGGTACCCAAGAATTGGGTTTATGGTATCCTACTTACTGCAAACTAGACTTGATTTCATATTCAGATGCTGATTATGCTGGTTGCAAAATTGATAGGAAGAGTACTAGTGGTTATTGTCAAATATTAGGTGGATGTTTAATATCATGGGCCTCTAAAAAACAGCATTCTGTGGCACTCTCCACTGCTGAGGCTGAGTATGTCGCAGTAGGGAGCTGTGGTACACAGGTTTTGTGGATAAAACATCAGCTTCAAGACTACAATGTAGATCTTGGATGTGCACCTATTTTCTGTGACAACACTAGTGCTATTAATTTGTCTAAAAACCCCATTCAACACTCTAGGACAAAACACATTGAGATCCGTCATCACTTTCTAAGAGATGAGGTCTCCAAAGGAAATCTCATGCTTCATTTTGTAGAAACTGAAAAACAACTGGCAGACATTTTCACAAAACCCCTTAACAATGACAGATTTTCAACTCTAAGAAGGGAGTTAGGAATTTGTAGAATTTCTCCTGAAAATTCTTGAAATAATCATATTCATGTGTACTCTACATAGATTCTGTCATTTCTGTCTAAGTTATAGGTCTCTAGTACTGGTCAAGTTTTTGAGTTTGGAAAGTCTTGTGTCGGGTGCAACTTCAGCAAGAATACTGGTTCTCTACGGCTCATCTCTTGTGGTCGACCACAGACAAGGCGCTGGTCGACCAAGGCATCAGGACAGGAAATAGTTAGCTCTGGGAATTCGCAGCTGTCGACCACAGGCGATCCAATGGTCGACAACAGGTTTGTCAGAACGCAGTCTTCTCAACAGGCAGGTTCTGTGTCAGCACAAAGGTCGACCACAGGCCACTCCATGGTCGACAAAGGACCTGAAAAAGGGAAATTGGATCTAATCAAGCTGCTGGCTTTGGTGGGAAATCTTCTGAACTTTTTGGACTCTGAGCTCAGTTTTGGCTTCACTCACTCATCCTCATTCACTTCCCATTCCTTGTGTCTCAATATCTCTTTGTGGTCAGCTTATTGTTCTCTATCTTCAGCAAGGACTCACAAATTGAGGGGGAGTAAAAAGTGTAAACTCATTCCTTAATAAACCATTGAACAACCTAACCACCTCTTACAAGAAAATCACCAAAGTCATCAATGAGAGTAAATGTTAAGTGTAGTAATGAGAATTTGACCTGTACTACTGCAATAAATTCAAACCATAACTATGACTCTGACTCAAGACTATTGAGAACTTATGTTTTTAGTAATGAGACTGTTTCTCTACCTGTGTCTGTGTTGGACAGTGAAAATAAACGCAGCTATAGCATGAATGTATATGGAATACGCCATAATTCTGCCTACTTGGTAGAGCAATGGACTGAGTTCTGAGAAACTACTGTTCTCCATCACAAAGCAAAATTGGCTGAAAAATTAAGTGGGAGACATGTATGTCATGAAGACTCAATCTACCTCTGCCACTCTCAAAATTATTAATTGGGTATCCTGAGTAACTGGGGATATTGGCGTCTGATAAACGTATATCCTCACGGATAAAAAGTGTGTCCCAGTTAAAAGTGGAATGGTTAGGCATGCTAAGTAGCCGGGGTTTCTGGCGTGTAAAAAGCGTGTCTCTTCGTGTGGAAAAGCATGTGATAAACCTGACCACAGCTTTTAAATATTCCAAAATGAAAAGGCAACAAAAATGGTTGACCTAATGCACTATATGCAAATAGAGGCATAAAACACTGTTCAGCTTGTTCAGCTAGTAAAATTATCTCATGAACCATATTATAAGTTTAAGGAGCCGTGAGTAAGACAGTGGATATGGGGAGTCAATTTATTGGGGCAATACTTTCAAATTCTTTGAACCACAAGACCCACTCGATTTGGTCACAAGGTGGTCTTTAAGAAAGGGGGGAACGGTTACTTAAATGTCTTATTAAAGAAAGGGGGTACACTTCAACAATTTCCCAAAATATGAGTTATGCTGATTCAATCCTGACCGCTCGTTCTTTGCATCGCGATGGTTCACTGCCCTAAAAATTAAGAGCCAGCCCTAATGCCCTACCCTATAAATTGTCTCGGCTGGGTCCCTGAAATTCTCCCATCCGCAGCTCTAGCCCTCTCTCAACTTCATCTTCTCCAGATTTCTTTTCTCGCCTCTCTCTCGCCTCTATCTCGCTTCCCTTCACAATGTCTCCCAAGCGTGCTCTACTTTCCTCTAAGCGTAGAAGAGATCAGGCCCCTGCCGCAGCTTCGATGCCGTCCAAGCGATCCAAGTCGCGGGCCGCGCAGGGTTCGCCATCGGCCCCTCACCGGTCGACCACGGCTGATGCACCTGGTCCAGGCAGACAATCAGCAGATTCAGAGGAACCCGCAGTGCATCCCGTTTCTGGAGCTCTCAAGCCACGGACAGTTTTGCAACCCAGGATCGTCGATTTCTCCGATGACAAGCTGATGGAGATGTTCCCAGATCTACTGCCAATTTTTGAAGCTCAAGAGTGGACTACGTTCGTTTCCGTGCACAATTCGTACTCGCCCCAGCTTGTGCAAGAATTCTATCACAACCTGCAAGTCGTGGACAGTCAGCTATACACCGTAGTTCAAGGGAAAGTCATCAGACTCGACGTCAAGCTTCTCCACATGACGCTGAAGACTCCCAGAATTGGAGCTGTTTTCAATCATGAGGACTTCGACCTCCGAGAAGCACATGCAGTGGTCACTGGCAAGCCAGCCCCTGAGGTCCTTCCCAAGTACCTCAATGCTAATACCTTCCCTCCTCTTCATCGTTTGCTTCACCACATCATCACCACCATTATACAACCTCGAGGAGGCGCCAGAGATCAAGTAAGTCGCCTCCATCTATTTATACTCCATGGCCTCATCACTCGCCAGCCTATTCGCCTAACCACACTTCTTTTGAATTCCCTCCGAAGCATCCTACATTATCCCCTGAATTCTCTTCCTTTTGCTGCCCATATCACTTCCATTCTGAAAGCAGCCAACATACCTTCTCCTCACAGCCCAAGCATTGTCATTCCCAAATGGCACGTCTACAATTTTCACTTCGTGACCACATTCTTGGGATTTAAGAAGGTCGGAGACCATGTTCAGCGCACTCTCCCTTCCAAGGGCAAAGCAAAGGATCCGGTGCCACCCTCTTCTCCACCTCATTCACCTATACAGGTTAGCCCTGCTGTCACACCGTCACCAGTGGTGCCTCAAGCTACACCTACTACCCCCACTGCTGCCCATTCACCATCGTCCCTTTCAATAGTGCTCTGGCAGCCAGGCACTGCTGCCCCTCCAGCTCAATCCCCATCTGCTCCGCCTACCCAAGCTCCAACTTCCCAAGCTCCATCACATTCTGCTCAACCCACACAAGTACCACCTACCTCCATTCCCTCTACTTCTGTTCCACCACCAGCATTTACCTCCCACCCTGAATCTCATGGAGTGCTCCTCCAGATGGCATCTCAGTTATCTTCTCTCACCACCCAACTCCAATCATTTCAAGAGAATGTCAATGCTGCCACTGGACGCTTGGAGCAGAAAGTCCAAAGGCTGGAACAACAGATGGAGGCCAGGTTCATCAAGCAGAAGGAACACTCTGACCAGGCTAGTTCTCGGTTCAACAGACTTGTAAGGACCCTCGGTGAAGTGTCCGATCAGATGGGAATCCGTATCGAGATCACAACCCAACAGAATGAGAAGTATCACAAGGATACTATCTCAGAGATCCAGAAACTCAGGCTCTCCTATGCCCACATTGTTGACAAGCTGGATCGCATGGAAGAGAACGTGAAGCCAGAGACTTCCTCATCCTCCTCGGAAGGACTGTTTAAGTGATTCACTTTTTGCTGTTGACAAAGGGGGAGAGAGAAGCTTATGTGTCATTGTGTGTCTAGATGTGTCCAACTAGTCCTTAGTGTCTTTAGTTTTGTCTTTAGTTTTGTCACTCATGTAAGTAGTGCTATACTGCTTTTTGAAAGCTTTTTGAAAGGCACATCAAATACTTTGTTGAATGAAATTTGTGCTATGAAAGCCTTGAATGCTATATCAAATGGTTTTGTTTGACACAAATGACTCATGGTTGTCATCATCAAAAAGGGGGAGAATGTTGTGCATCCCTTGGTTTTGATGATGACAATAGGATATGTTTGACTAATCTAAGTTCTATCTTGTCTCTTAAAGCAAATGGTTTAGTTATGTGTGTAAAGATAGTGCATTGAATTAATGCCCATTTGATGATGACAAACAATGTTTCTGATCAACTCAATATAAATCTGATAGTTCAATTTACTTCTGATAAGTTAAGTAATTTCAGGTCCACTGAAATTCAAGTGGAATCAACAAATCAGAAGAAGTGTCAAAGGCCGCTTGTCGACCAGGGAAGTGGTTATGGTCGACCAACGAACTCAACCAGAAAAGCATCAGATCATCTGTCTTCTGGAAGCACCTTGGCTGTCGACCAAAGCCCCACCTCTGGTCGACCACAGAACAGCCAGAACATCAGACAGAACTGACGGCCATCTGTAATTCGTTCCTTGTCGACCAGCGACCAGGCTGTGGTCGACCAACGGGCGAAGTGAGTTTCAGCCAGAAGAACCGGCCGTCTGGGGAATGCCCATTGTCGACCAGCGACAGGGTCATGGTCGACCACGGGCTTTATAGCGTCCAGAACCGAACTCTAACCGAATTCTGTTGAGGTTCCTTAAAACCTGCAGATGGTTGTTGCAGGTTGTTGGGCTGCTCAGGAGATAAGATTCCGCACGGGAATCAAGGAAACAATCTTGCTTAGAAGTGGTCAAACTCGTTCTAACGATTGGATTTAAACCGATCCCTGTTTTCTAGCAGATTGGCGCTCAATCTGAAAATTGCGCGGGAAGAACTTCAAAGGCGGTATGAAGAATATAAGGCAACTAATCACGAACAAAGAAGCAGGGAGAGAGCACGGAATAGAAGCCAAGGAAGATACACACAGAAGAGGAAGAAGGAGCTCTCCACCAATCAAAGATCTGCAGAAAGGTTAAAGGCAATCTCGTTGCTGCAGAAGGAAGACTTAGCTCAAGACTGTGCGATCTCCAGCAGCAGAACAATCGAAGGCAACTGACTGGAAGATCAACAGGGAGTCTAGGCTTCTTCATAAGAGTGATCAAGTCCCAGGCTGAACATCTATTCTTCTACACACGCCAATATTCAGTCCTGTCTTTCATCACCTGTTCTTATCATCTTTTCATTTCTGATTACAATTATTGTCAAGCTGTGAGGCAGCAGAATCAAGCTGTATGTCAGCAGGTACAAGCTGTGTGTCAGCTGTGTTTTGGTTGAGATCAGAGATTCTCATAGTGAAGCCTTGCTTGAGTTAAGCAAGGGGTGGATGTAAGTCTCAGGAAGAGACTGAACCACCTTAAAATCCTTTCTTGTGGTGTGCTTGTGTGTGTTTGATTTCCTATACGTATGCTTGCATCTTTACTATCCGCATTAGTTCTATGATTCATTAATTACCAGTAGCTCATCTGGTCGATAGTCAGTAAATTATCAAAAAGGGGGAAAGATCTATTCACCCCCCCCTCTAGATCTATTCAGTCCGTATCCAACAAAACCTTCCATGCATTGTAATTATTATGGTAAAAAAGGTCACACGAAGTCACAATGCTGGTCACTCATGAAGAAAATAAGTTTTCACTCAACACGTCATGCTCACATACACAAACCAGTAGAGCCAATGAGAAAGAAAATTGTAATACCACATGTTTCCCCCCATCACTTTGACAAATCTAGAAATATTAAGTATGATTGCTTTCTTGTGAAAGATGATGATTTGAATGTTGTCAAAAATTAGAAATCACATGCACATGTTACTGCTAACCCACAAGGACCCAAGATGGTTTGGGTACCTAAGAAGACCAAATGAGAAATTTATTTTGCAGGTGTGCCTTGGGAATGTAAAGCATGAAATTTATTTTCATCAAAAAGGTAAGGCACACGGGTCAAGTGGCATAAGTCAGGTTGGAAGAAAAATCAAAAACTAAACTTGAAGATCAGGTGATATCTCTCCTACCTTCTATAGTGATTGTGTCATATTTTAACTGACTTTATGTTATGTAGTCATGCAATCTTGCATATGTCCGTACATACATTTAATTCATGGTTGTTTACATATTTGTGCATATATCACTTGTCATATAGCATCTTTGTTTAAAGAAGAGCTTGAAGATTCACCAAAGTATGATTTCACTACATATATTGAGTTTGCATACACTTTCATACTCTATCATGCAAAAGTTGAACATTGTGAATTCATATCATAATGTATAGCAATCCTCCTACCTTCATCATCCTTGATTACATAGTATATCAAATGGTGACATGTGGAAGGGCAGGTTAAGCCTATCTGAAAACTATCACTATGCGTGAGGTGATCTTTGGATCTAAGTTCTCCGCCTGGTACTATGAGTCAATTACTTAAAAGGCTGCATATGACATTAGATTGTTACTGAACATCTTGTATTCATGCACACACACTAAGGGGGAGCAACCACATTCACCATATGAGCTTAATGTTTAGGTTCACACATGAGTCATGCATTGCATCTTGAGCTATCTAGGGGATGTTGGTTGTTAAAATAATTTGTGATGCCATTGTTAATAAATATGAATCATAATTGACAAATCAAATCTATTTTATCTTTGGATGCAGAGTACACTCCCCAAGTCCAAGTGATGCTGGCCATTCATAGTCAAGTTTGCATCAACTAAAGGAACACCTTGCAAGGATGAAAAATGATGAGAATCTTCTCAATTGCCACAAGGAGATGGGATATCAAAACTTGAACAACCTCTAGAATCGACTTAAACACAAGTTGGTGAAAGTCCTTGTACGTGCTAAAGTAAGTACCCAAGGTATAGTGAAAGCCTTAGAAGAAAATAGATTCTCAAGGTAAAGGTAAGAAAGTAAAATCTGAAATATCAACCTCCATGAGGTTGGTGATCTTAGTGATTGAAGGCTTCCAATCTTGTCTCCTGAACCAAAGTAATTCATCCTTATCAACTCATGCAATGGTCTTTTTGTCACTTGGTGATACCTTTAGATGACAAGTGTTGATTCTAAAAACTTGAGTTGTCATTTACTAGCATGATGTGACAAATTGGTTGAATCTAGTTTGATGTGATGAGCATAGTTAATTGATTGAACAAAATGAAAACTTTGAGAGATATGCATGAAGTTGTTGGTTATTGAATGACACTCAATGTGAATTGCATCATCACACTTGAGTTGAATTGCATATCTGGTATTTCAAATGGCGTTTGTGAAAGAGTGAATTATGTCCACTTGAAATCATTCCCTATGCGTTGAGTTGGGTCTTTGGACTAAAATCTCTGCCTCGTACTAGATCTTGACTGACTTGTGATTGATTGATTTGTGAATGAATCCTTGAGCTGAGTTATGTAAATTGAAAATATGTTTGTGATTAAATGATCCATGCATTTGACTTTTGAATAAATTCTCATTTCAAAACTTGTGAAAGACCTTTGAAAATCTATTTTTGAACAATTTTAAAATTTGGGTTGCATTGCTTAATTTTGATCATTTATGCACTCTTATTCATAAAAGTCTTGTCATAAAAAATATTTGCTGATTCATGGATAGAATGTGGATGATCTCAATAAGATTTCTGTCACACTGGCTTGAAAATCAAAGCTCTAATCTTATTTTTGCATCCTATCTTTCATTCTCATACAGTTATAGGTTGCATGCATCAGAATCCAATGCATTAGGTGCATTTAGTTCACTCAAATGAAAAACTAAAAACACACACTTTGCACCTATGTTAATTTCTGCATTACATTAGAACTCATGCATTAGTCGCACTTAGTTCATTCTGTTGGCATCAATTCAATTGGTATCAAATTATCCAATCAATTGGTATCAAATTGACATCATATTGCTCACATGCATGTCATAGTGTATTTGCATAAACTCCCAATGTGTGCTTGTGTGTTATTATATGATATTCACCACCATCTTTACAATTTCTATGACCTTATGCCTTCTTGATAAATAATGTTGTAATTGAGTCATTATCGGTGTGCTTCATATTGTACACTCTGGGGGAATAAAAGTGCATCTATTTAGGGGGAGTTGTATTGTTATGTATTCATGATATTTTCGGTATACATGCTGGATCAAATTCGTACACTTCATGCACAAAATGTGAAAATGAGTGTTAAAGATAAAGATATATGAATTTCTTTTCAACACTCTCAAGATGTTAAACTTGATGCATGTATGTTGAAGAGACAGCTGAGAAAAAAGCTGCCTACCTATCTTTGTTGAAAAATCTGAAATGAAAATGAACGGCAGAGCAATGCTTGGTCTCACTGAG
This sequence comes from Amorphophallus konjac, assembly GCA_022559845.1. NCBI lineage: Eukaryota > Viridiplantae > Streptophyta > Magnoliopsida > Alismatales > Araceae > Amorphophallus > Amorphophallus konjac. The sequence goes on along the minus strand of CM040126.1, from coordinate 422,447,690 downwards.
TAAACTGGGCACATGTCACCTGAGACGTGATGTGGTTCATATCTGAAAAGTGTTGACTAGTACCTCTGTTCAAAATGAGGTGAAATGGTTCAGTATTCTGAGTAACAGGGAATTCTGGCATGAGCTTCATGCGTCTACTCGTGTAAAAAGGAATTATTTGAAGTTGATCATTCTTAGAAAAATTCTGATTATCTGTGCAAAATTGTTGAGGTAGAGCAAAGCCTCCAATACGCTGTTCTCAAAGTTGAAGTGCAGTCTGTAAAATGTCTCCCTGTGTTGATCTGAAAATCTAAATATCCATATTGAGACTATCATTTTTCATGTTACTCACTTACACATCTAAAAATTTGATTTAATATGTATTCAGAAAGTTGATTGACTTCATTAGCAATTGCATTAATCTCCTATATGATTGCACAATCTCCCATGTGCTACACATGTGTATTCCGGTTGTCATGACTCTCTTGCATCTTTCCTATACCCATCCCCTCTTAAATAAGTACGGGGGAGCTGTGTTGCATGTATATATACGTATCTATTTGTTCGCTTATGCATGCATCTTACATGACATCATATGCATAAGTTGTATCTCATGTATTTCAACCCACAAATAAAAAATTAAAAATCTGGAATATATTGAAAATCAAAAATTGAGTGGACTTCCCATGTTATTCACTTGCTCAAGAAATTTTAGGCTTTGCATGGCCAATGAGGAGAAAGATCAGAATCAGCTCTACTCATCTTGGCACATCCAAGTAATCAACAATTGGTGTCCTCTCTTGTCAACCACTGGTATCACAAAACAAATAAAATTCTGCAAACATATCAATCAATAAGAATATGATTTGGTCCCTTATTTATACTTTACTCATGCTTCATCAGAATTTCAAATGTGGGTTATTGTCCCTTGCTCATTTATCATGTTACAATTTGCACCTCCTTTGTTTCTTCCCCTCCTTTTGATCATGTTCATGAGGGAGAATGATTGGCATTACCCCACTTTTTGCTAATGTCAAAGGGGGAGAAAGATTTCATGTGATTCATGATTGTGACATGGGATTTCATGTGATTCATGATTATGACATGGGGAGAAAAATCATTCGTTTGCCATCATGGGGAAGTTTGCCATCATCACTAAGGTTGTCATCATTCATCACTAAGTTTGTCATCATCAAAAAGGGAGAGATTGTTGAGCTATGGTTTTGATGATAACTAAACTTCATGTGTGATGATAATAATTTTGATGTGTGAGTGATCTATGGAAAATGTCTTCATGATAAATGAACTCGTCGTCATGACAAACGAACTCACATGTTGATATCTTGCTTTGCAGGTACTGCTACTGGGCTAGAATGCATGCGCCTTCATGCATGTTTTCGTGTGGGAATGTTAAGACTAATGTTTTTGTTCTTTTTGCCCATACTAATGTAGATTCATTGAGTATTCATTGAGTATTCGTTGATATGAATTGGTTGCTTGTCATTGTGTAAAATCATCTCCACTTCATTGTTTGTCTTTGTTGAAAGGATCATCGTCTTCCTCTCACTCATACAAAATCATGACTCAATGATGATTGGATACATGTTGCTCTGGACTGAAGTTGGAACTCATATGAGGTTTGATTGATTTGTATTGGAAATGCCCCTTCAAATGCATGATCAATACTCTGATATAATGTGTAAGTTTCACTTTGCCAAAACTTCTTTGGAGTCAATGGTAAGCTCCCACTCTTGGTTACTACCCTTGAATCCATGGTAAGTATCCATGAGCTGGAAATGAATTTCCATGTGCCTAGATTGGGAGTGATTTATTAGTCGTGCTCTCAATTGACTTCATTGGATAGTTAAAGACTTAATGGTTTCAAAGTGTCTTATGCATATTCTTGGGGAGGTTCTTAAAATGAAAATGTTATCAAAGCATCTATGCGTCTCATGCTAATACTTTCATAATCATACTTCATGTCATTTGGGTCTCGGTCTCAAAACTAGCTTCATATGTTAATGCATAACCATATATTTTGATTTTGATCTAACCTCTTGCTTTATCATGTTTTTCAGGATGAAAAATCATGGTTGATCTTCATGGGATTATGGTAATATTTAATTAATTATTTTTCATTGATTTGATAGAGATTTTAGCTATTTTTTCAGACCCAAACAAGAAGGGGTCGACCCATGGGGTTGACCCTCTTAGGTTATGTCCAAAACAGAACAGTTTTTCAGCACCCAACCCAAAGGGGTCGACCCCTGGGGTCGACCCACAGCAGGGGTCGACCCCAAGGGTCGACCCTTGTAAACCAGAACCAAAACTTGGTTCTGTTTGGGTTCTGTTAGCTCGAGGGTCGACCCCTGTAAAACAGAACATGAAAATAGTTCTGTTGGGGTTCTGTTTGCCCGAGGGTCGACTCCAAGGGTCGACCCTTTCTAGTACGGGGCGGCGCCGTCAAATACGACCTTCGTATAAGTGCGCCAAAAGTCTTCTAAATCCGGTCTAAAAGCCCCAAATCACTCCAAGATATGTGGATATGGTCCCTAGGCTGTCTCTTGACCGTCCTAAACACATAAATACATCTTATTGGGTTGTAAACCCTAAGGAGGAACCAAGTGAGATCTGAAAACTATTTTTTCTTCTATCCTTGTGTGTGTAGGTCGCAGGCAACAGCTCCAGAGCTTCTTCCACCATGTTGTGAGCGTGAATGTGAAGGGAACAAGCTGTAAACACGTTTCCAATCGATCCCCAACTGGAAGCTGCGTGGAGAATCAAGCCATCACGTCATTTGAGCAAAGATCGTTCATCTATCTCCAAAGTGATTCAAGGAAGATCTAAAGCCAACCTCCTCCCAAGAAGAGAAAGAAAAGCAAACTAGAAAGAAGAAGAGCCAAGCAAGCACAGACAGAAGCTCTGATTAAGTGAAGATTGAAGCTACGTTCTAAATCAACAGCATACATTCAAAGAGAAGCCAAATCAAGAGATTTCTAAACTAAGCCTCACTGTCATCATGCTTTGAGTGTCATATTTGTATTTCTCATAAACTCTAAGCATTTGTGTGTGTGTGGATCGTCTGGATCCGTGGTCGTGTGTGTGTGTCACGTCTGATTCATGTGTGGGTGCGTGGATCTTACTAGATCTACGTGTGTGTGTGTGTCTCGTCATTCTTAGTGTGTGGATTGCTGCACTTGTGGCAGCGTGTGTGTGTGTTGGTGGATCCAGTTGTCGGATCGTGTTGGAGACATCGTCTCCGTGTGTGTGTGTACTGGGGCGCATCCCCGTGTGTGTGTGCAGGCGTCGTCCTGCGTGTGTGGTTGGAGCGTCGTCTCCGTTTGGGGATTTATCCCCGAGTGAAGCTTCACCTAGTTTGGTGAGGGGTGGACGTAGGGAGCCCGTCGTGGTCCCGAACCACCTTAAAATCCCTGTGCATTGTGGTTTGCTTTGCGTGTTGGCTTGGTTTGATTGTTGAATCCTTTTATATGATCGTGTGGGAACGGTAAGATTGAAAGAATATATTTCTTGGCTTAATCAACTTCCTTAATCTTGTTGTAAGGAGTTTACTCCATCACGCAGCATTCGTCTTGTCTTCTAGTGTGGGGGTTAGTGATTGGTTGTAATCTAACTTTCCAGTTCAACAGATTTGATGTTTTAATTGTTGTTTCATTACACTTGTTAAAAGGGAAAGAGTTTCCTTAAAATTTGTAATCACCCAATTCACCCCCCTCTTGGGTGTCATTGATCGTGGGACCCAACAGGATGGAACATGAGGTGATTGATGGAAAGGAAAGGAACTGGGGACATTCCCCGTCCCTCTCATAGGCACCTTGGAGTTTGTAGTGGCATCCATGGGATAGGTAGAATCGGGGAGCTGATGGAAGGCATTGATATGATCATCGGAACTTGCCCCTTTCGAGATTGAGACATCGCAATCATCAAGGAAGAATGGAAAGGAGGAATTCTTGAGTTGAGCTTGGACAACATGAGCTCTTTTGTAGAGTTGAGTGAATATGTGAAATTCGCTAAGCATCAGGATAGCACGGAGTTGAGGAGTTGTATTATTGACTAGAACAGTGATGGCTTGAGATTCCGGGATGGCGATCCCAGACCTAGAAGCCATAGCTCTCCACTTATTAGCAAATTGAATGAAGTCCTCATCGGGCTTCATTTTTTCCATGATAAGGCCTGTGAGTGTGGGAGCTACACTAGCCATGTGACTGAATTGAGCGATAAAACGCTCGGACATGATGTCAAAGTTGATAAGATCAATGACAGGGAGTGAAGAGAACCACCTAAAGGCCTCTCCTTCAAGAGATTTTTGAAAGAGATGAATTGCATTCATTTTCCAGCAAATAGCATTTTCCCATCTTTATTTTTCATTTTTTTGTTGCTCACTGCGCATGCTATACATTTAGTTCACATGCGGGGCCAAACAGGCGGCGGCCAGGTTTCTGGCCACCCAGGTCTCAAGGTGGCCAGAGACCTGGCCGCCCACCACCCAAAGAAGGCCAAAGACCTGGCCTTCTAGGTCCCAAGGCGGCCAGAGACCTGGCCGCCCAGGTTCTCTAAGCGGCCATCGACTTGGCCGTCTTCGGTTCGCATTTCTGCTTCTATTTTAGTCCTGTTTGCGTAGTTTAGCTTCTGTTTTGCATATTTTTGGTTCTGTAAACCTCACTCTAAAGACTTACAGTGAGCAACCAGTGTCCCACCATGATCGCTAGAAGGTTGTAGGCGCTTGCGCAGGCTTGCGTGGTGCCTCTCCTGAACTATGCTGCTACCTACAGTGCACAGGTTAGAAAGAATGAAATAGAGTGATCGCCAGAGGCTTATACCTGAGCCTCACAGGGGTAGGATGATCGTGAATGACTTAGGAACGGGAAATGTGGGTCCTTCCTGTCCTCGCTCTCGGCCAGCCAAGAACGGGGAGCTCTGCGAGTCGATGACGAAGTTCCTGCAAATTAACCAGCAAATAGAGAGAATAAACCCATTAGACTATGACAGTGTAGTATATGTTCAAACTAAAAAGAAAACATGCAATTGGGGGTGATCGTACCGGGAAGGGGGGCGGAAAGGGGGATGGCCGAGACTTTCGACCATCCGCCTTCCCTATGTTTTGGATTGGAAAACTTCTTTAGAAGTAGGATATAGGAAAAAATCTATCATGCATGAATGCAGTAAATTAGAAAGAAACGTAGCTAGATAGAGAACAAGAGAAGAAGGAAGGGGTTTGTCCATCGACCATCAGGAGGCGGCCAACTATGTGGCCGTTCAAAGAGGGTGGGCGGCCATGTTGATGGCCGCCTTCAACGTGGATGAAGCTCTCTCTTGCGGCGGAGCTCCTCGACTTCGAGTTATGCTTCCAGGGGAAGGTTGTGGAAGGTGCTCTCGTGCTCACAGCCCTATGGGCTTCGAACTTGCAGCCTCTCCTCCTCCTGAAAATGTCCAACCCCCGTCCAACCTGCCAACCCCCTCCCTCTGTGATCGAGAGAGGAGTTTTGTATTCCGGGGCTCGTCTAGAAGCCTCGAACGTCGTGGGATAGAACGTGGGCGATGAGGGAGAGTTGGTGCGAAGTGTGGCGGGAGAACGGGCCATGTTCTTTGATCAAACTGTTGCAGGAAGGCGACCAGGGTCTTGGCCTTCCATAAGGGGGTAGGCGGCCTGGGGTATGGCCTTCTAAGGGCTTGGGCGGCCATCCTAGTGGCCTTCCAGGTGGGTGAGGGCAGCTAGACCTTGGGCCTTTTAGCAAGTTGGGCGGCCATCCTAGTGGCCTTCTAGGAGATGAGGGCATCGCCCTTGCCTTCTAGGGGCCTGGGCGGCCAATGGTTTGGTCGCCCAGCCCATGGGCCTTTGGCCCCTTCGAGTAAGGGTGGCCCAACAACAAGGTGTGTTAGGGCTGGACTTAGAAGTAGAAAATGACGATAAATCGGGAAAAACGACCGCGTCACTCATATGACGGTTTAACTGAGGATCTGCGGGATGTCCAAAATTAGGCATCTACAATCACCCCCCTTACTCTGTCGGAGCCCCCTCCCCCTCCCCCCTGCACAGCTCTAGAACCTCCCCCCCCCCAACACCCTTGCGGCCCCTTCCCCCTCCCTTCGTTGCCAGCCACCCTTCCCCCATCTCTCTCTCTCTCTCTCTCTCTCTCTCTCTCTCTCTCTCTCTCTCTTATGGGGTATCTTGGTCATTTGATCGTCAGAGAGATATTTTCGTTATTTGACCGTCATTTAACATGACTATTAATATCTTTTAAGAATATTTGTGATCCCGTCAATGAAAGTTAACTATGATGATATATATAATTTTTTTAAATAGCAGTGATATATATGTTAATATATTTTTAGGAATGGTATATATACAAATTAGTATGTAATTATGATTTATTCTAAAATAAAAACCTGACTAATAAGATGGCTACCCCTCCACTTTCATAAAACAAAACAAAAAAAAGATGCTGACCCCCCTGGGTGCATATATCCTACTGGTAAATACCGCCGCGAACTCACGCAGTCCCACATCGCATCCGGTTATTCCCTGCTTGGCGGTCCTCCGCTTCCTCTTTACCCTTCTCCTGTCCACTTGTGCTCTCTCTCTCTCTCTCTCTCTCTCACACCGTGGGAGACGCAGGCGATCCATTAAACCCTAGCCGCAGGGCATCCGCTTCAGGTCGGCCCTTTCCAGCGGCCTCTGCGTCTCCCCTACTCCACCGGATCTTCGTCTGTTCTCCGTCGGCCGAAGGCGCCCTTCTCCGTGAGTCCCTTCTCAGGAAAAAAGAGGCTCTTTGTGTTATACAACGTGAATCCGTTTTCTAGCAAGTTCTATAGATATATATTTTTGCCGTTCTATGCGTGCAAGATGCATCAGGGTGTCGGATCTGGACGTTTGTATGCATGTGCTTGTAGATCTGTGGGAATTTGATGATGATCTCCTGTCTAAAGTTGTTGCTTTTCTTCCGTGATGGAACGTCCCTTTTCTTTTAGGCTTTGGAATCCCCGTCTCTTTGATTGCTTGCCTGCTAATCGCTTGTTGTTGGGTTTTTTCTTTTCTCCTCTCCTGTAGATTGGTCCCATAGAATTACCCCCCCTATCTTCTAGATTTTCGTTTACTTGTAATTTATTCCACTTGTATAGTCTGAACTTGTAATTTTTGCGATGAGGTGCTATTTTGATCTATGCGGAGGAAATCGTTTGTTTTTGATGCTCCACCGGAGGATAATTGTTGCTGGGACATTCCTGACATCTTTTTAAATAGTTGTCCTGGTTATTGCTGATTCTTCTGCTAGAAGCGATGGCAGGGAGGTCGGCTGTGGAACTTTGGCTGCCTTTTGGAAGAGGATGTAGATTCATGGGTCTAAATTAAAAAACTGAGGGGGATTTGGTGGCAAGACAAGAGGAAATTATGGGGGTTGATTCTAACATCAGGAGGCTTTTTACGCATGTATTTTGTCTTTTATTAGTCACTGTGCATGTTTTGGATTTGGACACACGCACACAACACTTTCATCACTTCCTGAATAGGGTAGTTTGTTTTTTACAACAGAATGTCTAATTGTTTGAACAGGGTTATCAAGTCTTTTCAAAGGTGAATAGGATTATCAAGCTACTGGAGCGATTTACAGTTTGATGCTTGTGCTTATTTCATGACAATAGGCAGCATGAATGAACCTGCTGTTTCTCTGTAGATTCAGTAGTTGGTTATGTCCAGCAGTTCCCCACAATGAATCTGAAGTTGTAATCTAAATTATTTATTGGTGAGGAAAACCTGTGCTTTTGTTAAACTTCCAAAGAGGGTGCTTCTATTTAAACCAACAACAGAAAAAATGCCCATTTGTGCCATATATTTCAGCTGTGATGTTCTAATGATGGGATTGGTCTATAATCCTTAACATAGTATAGGTATTATTAAAGACAAAAGGATCCAACTGACTTTGCATCTGCTTAATTTGACAATATTTCGATCATTCTGACAGTGTAAGATCATTCCTTTTGGATGTTGTCCTGTAATGATACTTCTTGTAGCCACCATGCACCATCTCTAGGGAGGGTTGAATCGGCTGATGTAACTAGCCTTTTGCTTTCTGAATCTGTCCATGCTCCAGTGAACTCCCCCTCCGGTTTTCCTTTTCATGGTTTGGGTGGGTAAAATCAGCCACTAATTATGCTCATCAAATATAAGGAGACCTATACTAGATGCTAGCTTTTTCCAAAATGATGGTTTAGGGCATGTGGTTAATTGATAGATTAGTGTCCTGTATTTTTTCCTCTTTTACCCTTTTACAGAAAGAAATTGTTGCTAGATCAGAAGGCTTGCTTCCTTCAAGTGAAGATCAATGACATGGTTTTCCTGGCTTTTTGAAATGTAATGATCTGTTTCTGGTTTTCCATAGATACAGATGTTTTCTTCTCATGCTGGTTTGTGCAAGTGCCATGGCTGAAGAGTTTTAAGAGTGTGAACCAGAAATTTTTATACATCGATTTTTGGATTCCCCGAAGTAAATGTGTCAGAAAGGTGCTTTGTTTTGGTAGCCGATGCAATGATGCAATTGTGACATCAGTTGAGCTGGAGATAATTCTTTTTTTTTTGAACTTCTCTGTTTTGGTATTTGTATGAATTCCATGGTTAAGATCTTTTTTGGTGGTCTGCTGTCTTGAGCCTTGAGTTTGCTCCTAAGGCATCAAGTTCAGCACCACCCATGGACACTTAGGTGTACCGCCTAAACTCAACCTTTGGAGTCAAGATAATTGGCATTTTATTATGATATAATTAGCTTGGATATCCTCTGGAGGTGCAAGGGAAGTCCTCTCCTCTCATTCGAAATGGCTAAAATTTGCTAAGTTAGTGGTATTGATGTGGAGTTCTGCTGGTGTTTCTGCTCAGTTCTTGTTTTTCTTTTAATCATGACTTCTATCAAGAGTCCACTTGCTTAAATTGTTTAAAGTTTTTTTTCTACTTATTCTGTGGGTTAAGAAGGTTGTATTGTTCTCAATGGTTAATAAACTTCTGGTGCCTTTCACATAATTTCTTTTCTCTTCAGAAACAAAATCTAGCATCACTAGCCTTTTCAATGGTGATGCTGCTGCATTTTGCTTTTGTTTTTTTGTTTTACTTAATCCACTGAGTCTATAACGATGACGATAGTTTGTTTGGAAGCAGAATGTCTGAGGGATGGCGTAATTGTCACTCTTTTTTAGGGACCTAGTGAACATACTTAGCTCAATCATATTTAAGCAAGTAATGGAGGGATTAACAAGTGAGCTCTAGCACTGTCTTCACATTCTCCTTTCTCAACCATTTCTCTCTGAATGAGCTTATTTTGGGCGAAAGTTTTAATTTCATCGATAGTCTTGTTACAAATTACTTATTCATGCATAATTATAGTTTATGCACATAAAAGGCACTTGCTGATGATTGGTGTCTGTCTCAAATAATGCTGTGATTTGTTTAAATCCCATTTGGATTCGTTTGCAACTTATGCATTTTTCCCTGCAACTAGGTTTGCAAGTTTTTTTTGGAAAATGATTGAGTTTCTCCATTTTTTGGCTCGTATTATCCTGAACTTCTTAACTCTAGTTCCTGTAATTGCCCGAAAAGATTTTTTTAATTAAAATGATGACGCCAAGCCTTCTTCCAACAAATGCTTCTGAGTCACAGAGTCAGCTGCTTTATGTTTCGCAATAGTCTGAGCTTTTGTTTGTGGGTCATGTTTCAGGTTAGCTCTATGGATGACATGTCCGTCTTCTTCACGTCAATTTTCACTTGTTCTCCCCAACCATATTCTAGGAAGGAACTTATAAGATAATTGTAATGATGCAATTGCCTAGCCGATCCCGTTGTTTGTGAATTTGTTCATTTCCTTGAGAATTTTAAGGTATTTCCATTTATATTTAAAGTGATATGGCATGCATTTATGCTATCTGACTTTTGCAGGTTGTTCAGTCTCTTCTTCACTTCTTGGCAAGCTTCTGAAAATGGCCGATGGTCATGAAACTGATAAGAACATTGAAATCTGGAAGATCAAGAAGTTGATCAAGGCACTAGAGTCTGCCAGAGGAAATGGTACGAGCATGATTTCTTTGATTATGCCTCCTCGAGATCAAATATCTCGTGTGACAAAGATGTTGGGTGATGAATATGGAACTGCTTCAAACATAAAGAGTAGAGTCAATCGTCAATCTGTGTTGGCTGCCATCACCTCTGCACAACAGCGCCTGAAGCTCTACAACAAGGTTCCACCAAATGGGTTGGTTTTATATACTGGAACGATTGTGACAGAAGATGGAAAAGAGAAGAAGGTGACAATAGATTTTGAGCCTTTCAAGCCCATCAATGCATCATTGTACCTTTGTGACAATAAGTTTCACACTGAAGCCTTAAATGAACTCTTGGAATCTGATGACAAGTTTGGGTTCATAGTAATGGATGGAAATGGAACTCTCTTTGGCACTTTAAGTGGCAATACACGTGAGGTCCTTCATAAGTTTACGGTTGATCTTCCAAAGAAGCATGGCAGAGGAGGGCAGTCAGCTTTGCGTTTTGCTCGACTTCGGATGGAGAAACGTCATAATTATGTGCGAAAGACTGCGGAACTTGCCACACAGTTCTTCATCAACCCAGCTACCAGTCAACCTAATGTTGCAGGGTTAATACTGGCCGGTTCTGCTGATTTTAAAACTGAATTGAGCCAGTCTGATATGTTTGATCCTCGCCTACAGGCAAAGATACTGAATGTGGTAGATGTTTCTTATGGAGGAGAAAATGGTTTCAACCAAGCTATTGAGTTATCTGCAGAAATTTTATCTAATGTGAAGTTTATACAGGAAAAGCGATTGATTGGGAAGTATTTTGAAGAGATTAGTCAAGATACAGGGAAGTATGTTTTTGGGGTGGATGACACGTTGAAGGCCCTTGAGATGGGTGCTGTGGAGACTCTCATTGTGTGGGAAAACTTGGACATTAACAGATATGTGCTGAAGAACAGTGCCACGGGGGAGATTGTGATAAAGCATTTGAGCAAGGATCAGGAAAGTGACCAGAGCAATTTTCGCGACCCAGCTACCTCTGCTGAACTGGAAGTTCAAGAGAAAATCTCATTGCTCGAGTGGTTTGCAAATGAGTACAAGCGATTTGGCTGCATGCTTGAGTTTGTTACTAATAAATCCCAAGAAGGCTCTCAGTTTTGCAGAGGCTTTGGTGGCATTGGTGGTATCCTCCGCTATCAGCTTGACATGAGATCTCTGGATGAGCCGTCTGATGATGGAGAAATGTATGAAGATTCTGACTAGCAATCATTGAACCATTTGCCAGCACTGAGCCAGGGAAAGCCTGGTGCTGGCCTCTGCTTGTTGCCAGAGATGCTCCGTCGTTGTTGCCGAGCGATACGTCAAGGAATTGGTAAGGAATTCTAGCCATATATTATTTACCTTTGCTACTAAATCTGGGTGTAACACCATTGCGTGTTGGTTATTTGACGTGTGGTTTCCACAGTTGAGGCATTTGTTTTTCTTTCTCAGACCGAAGTGCAATGCAGTGCGAGGTGGTGGTTACTCATTTGCTCGGTATACTTGAGGGACTTGGATCGGAACCTGAATGCCACAAGCCTCTGGCTGATATGGGAGCATTTCTTCAGCAACATGATGATGCCAGTAGCAGTCAATTTCTTTTTCTTTTGTTCTGTGGGAGAGTGGGTTGACTCTTCAGTCTGTAAGAACAGCCGAGTCCTTTTTCTTTCCGAGTCTAAGTGGTAGTTGTTATTGACGGGGGAGAGAGAGAGAGAGGAACTTGGCAGCTATTTCTCTTTATGGAATTTGGCTACATTGTGTCACGCAGTAAGCTACATTGGTGTGCCGGTTGTGTTCAGTACCTGCTTTAGCATATTGGTCTCAAGTATCTTGTCTCCTAGCATGTTATTTCTACCTTTTTTGGAGTATGTATTTATTGGCCTTGTCGCTTGCTCATGAGATGCAGATGCCAGTTGACAAAATTGTATCTATGGCCGTTGGCAGGTGATTAATTTATACAAGTGAGCAGCTGCTGCAAAGTTGGCTTGCATGTGAATGTGAGGAAATCCTGTCTCCCAGAAATTTTCAATGCTTCGAGGATGCATGGATGATGTGATTTATCAGCAAAATGAAGTTTTTATGTGTTTGGCTGCATGAGATAAGTAGGAGCATTTGATCAGTCACATTTAACTGCTGTCTCATGGAATACTTGCTGCACCACAGGATATGTAGTTACATTATGTTATCTTGCGATCTCTCCTTGCATTCGTAAGTCCCATGGCCGTTACATGTCATTAGATCTTATCGATGTGACATGTGATCAGGGAAAAATATGAGATACTTTAGCGGAATATGACAAATACGGTGTACAAATAATATATATTGTGTAAGAAGGATATATGGCAATAATATTGGCGGGAATGACATTTTACTTCCCAATATGTATCATTTCTGCACAATGTATATCATTTTTACATTATGTATCGTTTTATTTAGATGGATCCCATATTTTCTCCTGTCGTGTATATTACATCAATCAGATCTAATGATGTCTGACAGTCATGTGATGAGAACGGGAAACGAGAAATTGAGAGATAACATGATATAAGTGTACACTCCGAGGGTCTGTTTGTTTGCAGAGTTGTCGGGGGATAGTCTAATCGGGAAGAGAGAAAGAGTTAGTGGGCTCCGCCTCCTCTTCACATTCATTCGCGTTAATCGGGATCGGTTAGCGCAACTGACTCTCGGAGGTCGATTGCGTTGACCTTGCCCGGTTAGCAAATAAGGCCTAAAGAACAATTAAGTGTACACCCTAAAGAACAATACGTGCATTCCCTCAAATGTATATGTTTTGTATATGGGATTTTGGACGTTCAGGATTGAAGTCCTTCCCATCCAACTTTTAGCCTGTCGCCCGTCACATTATCGAAGGGGAGAATCATCTGGCCGATAGACTAGCTAACATGAGAACGGGATAAAACAATGTTTTGTAGAACTTTGTCCCCGCTTTCTAGGAGGGATAAGACACACACACACACACACACACACACACACACACACACAAATATGGTTTGTGATTGTAAACTTCATTTCTTATAAATCATTTATAAGGCGTTTGAGAACATTCTTTTAAAAAGCTCTTTCTATCTCAAAGATTATGAAACATTAACTTTTAACTCAATTTTTAAAACCGATGCAAATGAGTCGTTTGGTAAAAATATCATAAGTTTTAAACTATAGCTATACATGTTTGGCGATTCCTCTAGTGCGTTCTTAAAACCCCTGTAACCCTAGCCCACAAGTCCCCTTTCTTCTCCTGTTCGAAAGATGCACTTTGATAATAGGTTAGGATAACTCGTATGAGATGGGTTAGGATGAGTTATTCTTTGACTTTTCTCTTTTTCAGTTTGATAACTTGTTCTTATCCTAAGAATAACTCATTCCTAAGAAATGGTAGAATGAGTTATTCCTAGAATAAGGACTTTTATCCTAACTGATCCCTGATAACTTAACCCTGCTATCAAACTCGAACAATGGTGAAAAGGTGGAATAACTCATTCTACCCGGAACTTATTCTGTTAACAAAGCGGCCCTTTGTATTTTTGTCTCCCACGATCACAACCTCCAACAGGCCGTCGCAAGCCCCTGTACAACCGCCCATGTCACCACTCTTGGTTCCCCTCGCCACCACCGCCACCGCCGTGCACCGCCCTCCTCGACTTTTTTCCCCCTCCGTTGCGAACGTCGCCCTCCCTACAACCCCACCGGTCTGGCCTTGCAACATCAGAGGTAGCCCACGGTCGCACACCGCCTGCCCCCCAATGCCCCTGGTTCGTCCACCTTCTCTCCATGTCGCCGAACAGCAGCGGCAGTCGACGCCACCGCCCCTCCTCCACGTTGACCGCCGCCGGCTTTGCCTGAGCGTGCGTTGTCCTCCCCTACCATTCTTCCCTCTACAACGAGCGCCGCCGTACTCCGCCAACCTGTCGTCCCGTGCGATCCAACCCTGTACTCGGCATCAGATTGCCCTTTCCCTACCCTCCACGGCTAACCCGGCGCCATTGCCCTAGCCCTCCACCACCACCGGCCATCGCCCTTTTCTTCCTTCTCTCACTGTGTTACATTAATGGCCTTTAACCACGGCGGTGGCCAAGATTAAGCTGGGGCGGGGGAGAGAGGAAGGCGTCTATGGAAAGAAGCTCACACAAGGAGCCGAGAGAGGGGGCGTGTGCGGGTGGGTCTTGAGTCGTGATTTCTCCCTCAAAAAAATGTCAATATTTATTTTTATTTCAAGAGAAGTTATAACTGCACGAGATTCCTTTCTAAAAAATTGGGGAGACCTTACCAAATGTGACTAAGTAAACTTTCTAATCTTAATTTTTATTTTAGGAGATAAAAAGAGATAAAAAGTTTCAACCAAACACCCCGTTAAACTCTAATTTATCTTAACCCATCATCTATATTGTTTTTCAGAACAAAAAAAAGTTCTAGGTGGAGGAGGAGGAAGTTAGGTTCTAAATCGCCTCAACTAAACTTCTTTCATGATCACGTTTTTCCTTTTCATGCGTTAGGCTATCTTCTTGAAGCTAGTTGTAACATTGTTTCATTTCATATATAAGCATGGTTAAATTTTAGGGCACAGCGACCCTCCAGTTTAAAGTTTAAACCCCCATCCCGCCCACCAAGTGAAAAGAAACTATTTTCACTTCCCCTTTAAAATAGTGGGATATTTGGTTCTTGTTCTCTTTGCTTCCTAGATATATAGTTTATCATGCATCTCAGGGACATATTTCTACCGATCGTTAGGAAGCTCCAATGTCCAGAACGCACCTTCAACATTAAATTAACGGCAAGTTGGTCAACCCAAATTGGATAAATATACTATTTTTTTTTAATTTTAAATGGGAAAAGGAAAAGTATCTATATTAAGGTAATTTTAGATAAGGACACAATCAAGGCTCTGTTTGATAAACAATTATTTGACATCTAATGTCTGAAATGGTTAAACACTCTTACTTTTAGATCGTACAATAAAATGTCTTAACCAATTCCTTAAATTTTTTAAGTATCTGAAATACCTCTTAAAATTTAAACCAAAAGAAGTATTTCTTTTATTTTCAGATATTATAAGGATATTGTTTTTTATTATATTTATAAGAGAAGCCGAACAAGGGACAAAGAGCCAAAAAAAAAAAAATGATACGGGCAAGCCGAACGAGGAACAAAGAGCCAAATATATATATATATATATACCTTTCAATGTAAAAATGGTGTTTGGGAGTAATTTTTTTAAAAATTATTTTTATTTAAAAAATATTTTATATTATTTTTAATTTATTTTTTAAAATTAATAAAAATAAATAATTATCTATTTGATAAAAATATCATAATTTTTAAATTCTGTATAAACATATTTGATAGAACAATTTGGAAGCCCTTAATCTCACGGAGAGCACGACATGACTGTCGGCGGTGCTCATGCAGCTGGGGGGTATCAGAAGAGTGCTGGGTATCAGAATAGAACACAGAAAAAAATGAGATAATTTCTCCGACTGCCCTTTTTTTTCCTTTTCCCCTGGCCACCATGGTTTCTTGAAAGCAGTAGTCTTGAAGTACCAACTGGGAAGAAGCGAAACCAGCCTTACAGAAACTGGGAAGAATCATGATTTGGGAAAGGGAGAAAAACAGGGGAAACAAAGAACAGATTGAACCGGCAAAATATCTAGAAAGAATCTATCTACTAATCTGTCTGGCTGGGGGTGTCGAAGGGATCCCAATCCCTCGTCAGAAGAAGGGTGAGGAGGTGGTGGAAGAGGAGCCTATCAGGAAAGCCGGAAAAACTTCGAACACAATGAGGGGGTTCGCAACCTTGCAGAAATGGGACTTCTGGAAGAAGATGAGCTTTGCAAAAATATCGATGGGAGCGGCAGCAGTCGGGTAACATATGGTCAGGATCACCTACCGCCCGCGGGCTTCGTCGGGACTAAGTTCTCATCCGAGGGGTCCAAGCTGTTCTTCATCCTGAAGCTGGGGCTCTCTTCCTTCGTCGTCTCAGCCTCTGCCTCCGCTCCGCGGCCGTTCTCCATCTCTGCATTCCGAACCTTGAGCACCCGGGAACGGATCTTGCAAGGAGCCTGCCTTTCGATGTTTCCGACGAGGGAGTCCACTAAGGAGTCGACGAGGAGGCCGACGGCGTAGATCTCGATGTGGACCATGGAGGACGAGTCACTGGCCAGGAACCCGGCAGACTCGGAAGAGGAACTTCTCATTCCAAGTAGAGTTCTCGCCTCCGACGCGGTCGACGAGACTGTACGTGAGTTTCTCTCTCTCGAAAAAAATGATAATATCTATTTTTATTTGGAGAGAAATTATAATTGAACGAGATTTTATCTTTAAAAATTAAAAAAGATGTGTTTAATAGAGTTATCTATTTTAATTTTTATTTAAAAAAATAAATAAAAAATTATAACCAAACATCTTGTAATCACAGACAAATATAACATCACATCGAGAATCTAATAGTGTGTTTGGAAGTATTTTTTAAGATTATTTTTCCTTTAAAAATATTTTATTATAATTTTTGTCATAATTTTTAAATTTATAAAATTTAACTTTTGATATGTTTGATAAAATTTAAATAATATTTAATAGAGTATAAAATTTAAATAATATTTAAGAGATGATTGACTAGAGAGAGATAAACAGTAATCGTGTGTGTACGAGAGGTGATTATGGGAGGGAGAGAAAGAGAGGTGACTATGTGTGTGAGAGAGAAAGATGTGATTATGAGAGTGATAGTTCTTTAAAAAAATAAAGAAGGGTTTTTTGTATATTAGTCCCTACAAATATGACGAATTACTTTTTAGTCCCTACAATCTCTCTATTGTTTAAAAAGTCCTTAAAATCATGTAACTCTTACAGAAAGGCCCGTGTAGTTCACCGACGTTAAAACAATTGGATATTCGATGGAATATTCCATCCTTCCGTTAAAAAAAGTTGAAAATCCTAAACTACCCTTACTCATGACCCTTTCCCAGTGAAACCCTTCACCCCCGCAGACGCCCCACCGCCGTTGCAAGCTGCGGACTACCCCCACCGGCCGCCGCAGATGTCCCACCGCAAGGCCCCAGCCGCAGAAGCCCCACCGGTCGACGCTGACGGCCTACCGCCGACGGCCCACCGACCACCACCGGCCCTTGCCATCACGCCCAACACGACAAATCAACCCTTGTTATTCTCCCCATGTCTGAAATGGTATGCTATTTTGATGGCTAGATTATTCTCCACATCTATGTTTACAGTGATAATAACTTGTTCGTGTCGTATGCAGTCATCAAATGTTAGTGGAATGCAGTTGTCTCGAGGAGCTGTCGTCTCATCTCGTGTGCCGCCGATGGAATGCAACTGTAGAAGGGGTAATTGTCGGGTTTACGTCTCAAATCGTGAGAGGTCGAAAGGCAAGCGTTTCTATTGTTGTCCGTATGCAAATACTGACGGGGATTGCGGTTTCTTTGAGTGGGTTGATGATACTACCTATAATGTTGTGGATGTCAAATATCAACTGAAGGCGATGGAAGAATGCATGACAAAGAAATTAGAAAGGATAGAGTTGCAATTGAAAAACTTAAAATTACTGATGTATTGTGTCATATTTGTACTATTTGTCATTTGCCTATTCAAGTGAACGTGTTTAAGAGAGACGTATGCAATGTAAGTCCTATATTGGACATGTAATCGTCTTTACTAGAATGTAATGCTACTTATTATCGTTAGTCTTATATGCCCCATGTGTATGCTTCACCAGCTCATTTCCAGACCAAATGCCTGCCAGTGCATGCTTCACCTGCTCATGCCCATGTTTCACAGACATGTGTGAAGAGTGAGGTGTCATCATCATCAGCATCTTTGGCCATCATCATCCAAAACGAAATAAAGGCTTGTGGGAATGAACAACGTCATTAAAAGATGTTCAAAGTGACTGTGGTGGTTGGATGCAGACATATATTTGAGTTGGTTTGTCTGCTTGACAGATGTTTGAACATGTGCAATCTGTGTATTTATGTCCGTAGCCCAGTGCTGCATAGTGTTCAATAAATGATCGAATTGAGCTGTGACTGTAGAGGGAATATCAGAGCTGGAGCCGGCTAGATGTTGGGAACTAAGCTGCGAGGAGATGTGAACTACTGCATCCTGGAACTGTGAATGTTGAACAGAAAGCTCTTGAATTTGCTGTTGAAGTTCAGTATTTTTCATCTGAGTGTCTGCACGGAATTCCTTAAGTGCATTCATAATAGGAAGCAGCTGTGCACTGACATATACTAGTTAGGTATGAATAAGCTCTTGATTGGAGTTCAGCTTAAAATTTTCACTTGTAATGCATAAACGTGCACTGACAAATACTGTTGGACCTTGTAATATCTCATAGCCTGGAAGATCTCTTACTATCATGTTTCCTTTCTTCTTGTAATGCATAAACGTGCCAATGAATTTCTGACAGTAGACATTGGTCCTTGGAATTATCTGAACAGGTTCATCTTCCAATGAAATTCCAACCTTGATGAACACAGCAGTCAAGGCACCAGTATAGGGTAGAGTTCTCTTTTTTGCAAAGCATCTCTTGTTCAGTCATGTTCTGTTGCTCTTTAGACTGCAGTTTGATACTGCAGCGTCGACCCATCGAACTGCAGCGTCGACGCTGCCAAGGCACTTCAGAGGTAGCAGTAAGAAGTATTTGATCTGCTGCGTCCATGCTGCTTGGGCAATGCGTTGACGCTTGGTGCCTTTTATCCATTGGTCTGGTCTGTGGTGCGTCGACCCCTTGTGCTGATGGGTCGACCCCTCAGTTCATTCATCGGTTGTTTACAAGTCCATACATTGAACTGCTCTTCAAAGTCTGTACAGTGGCTTCGAATCGGCAAGTCTGTACATCGGCTTCACTCACTCAAGTGTATACACTGATGCACGTTGTGTCTCACTGTCAAGTCTACACATTGCTGTTCTTCACAGCAAGTCTATACACTGCTCCCTCATATAGGAAGTATGTACATTGCATTGGCTAAGTATATACAACGTCAGTTCATGCATTGGCTTAGGCTAAGTCTGTACAGCCTACGTCTCATGCAGCGTCAACGCTGTGAGCATTCTCAAGTCTGCAGCGTCAACGCTGTGAGTGTGTACATTGCATTCACGCTTCACAAAGTCTATACATTATGCATGGTTGAGTTGAAGTCTATACAGAGTCTGCATCCTCTAAAGTTTGTACATCCGATTGCCTTTGTTTTGGTCAAGTCTGTACAGCCGTTGGGTTTGGACTCAGAGTCTGTACACTCGATTCACCTTTGAATTGGTCAAGTGTGTACATCCTTTCAAGCTTCAAGTCTACACATTGGGTTGTCAGGCTTCAACCCTATACATTCATTTGTTAGGCCCAAGTCTATACACTCGTTGTTAGAAGCCTGACCTTAACTGAAGTCTATACACTGGACTTCACTTTACAAAGTCTAACCAAGTCTATACAATGCTTTGCATTCTTCAGAGACTGTACAGGGTTTAGACTTAAACTGATGACTTCGTTTCATTTGCCTGACAGGGACTAAAAAGGCCAGGTTGTTTGTTCACTGGAACGTATCCATGCGTCAACGCCATTGCTAGACAGCGTCGACGCAGCCATTGAGCCTGATAGGCATCTAGCTCGGAGACAGTTTAGAAGGTTAACGCTGGAGTTCTTAGCGTCCACGCAGCATGCAAACAAGCCGAACTATTAGTTGCAGAAACACACCACTGCGTCAACGCTTTAGCCTAGCAGCGTCAACACAGCATGTCTATCCGCCAAATACATTGATCACTGGACTGCCGATGTCGATGCGTCAACGCCACCAACTGGCAGCGTCGACGCAGCAGTTCAAGAAAGGGGTGACTTATCTCTGGCTGTCTTCAACGCGTTAACGCTACCACAGCAGGGTCGACGCAGTGGGGCAATTTCAAATGTGTACAAGCAAAGAGTAGATACTGGATCACCGATGCGTCAACGCAACATGCTGATAGCGTCGACGCAGCACGCCCATCTGCTGAAGGCTTTTTGCATATATTGCATCATTCATATCAAATCACCTGCACCAGTTAGTTACCCTTGCAACCATTGCATCATTCATATCAAATCATCACAACCCATGTATCATTCATTTCAAACCAACATAAACCATCTATCATTCAAACCTGGTTTAAGCCCAGCACAAAACTACAAATATCATTCATATCACCAACAAATAAACAGATACTTGTATCAGTTACATCAAAACTTCACAATCCATAAGAGTTTACATTGAGGACAACAACACATAAAACGGATATGAAATATTATTCTTCAATATCATTCTTCACATCCGGTCGGCAACAACATTCTTCACATCAGCCAATGTCCTGTAGGTGTGACAAAGAGAGGGTGTTAACTATTAGAAATAACATAATCTTTACCTACAAGTTAAAAAGTATATTTTAAACTCACAATTTGGCGGGAGTTGTTGGAAGTTGAACATGGAGGAATGCTGATCAAAGTTAATGGATGCTTGACTGTCCATATTTATCACCGTGTGCACACGAATGTCTCCTCCGCTAGTGCTGCTGGAGCCCGGTGCCTCCACCGAAATTGTGCGACCAACATGAGTTATACTTGTATTAATATCAGTCTAACTCTTATTTCAATTTAGAAATTTAACATGTGTGCTAACTTACCTCTCCCCCGACTGCTTCCTTCAGTGCTGCCCCTGCTGGTACCTCTCCTAGCCCTCCCGTGGGTCTGACCTGGACCAACCGAAGTTGCAACTTGTGGTCCTTCACCACCATCACTAGTTTGAGCCTGAGTAGCCCTACCACTTACGAACCTGGGTGGTCTTCTTGGGCCTTGCCTATAACATAACTTTCAATATTATGCACAAAGCAAATCAAATAGATAAAATACAAATCATAATTGCAATACAAACTTACTTCCGTGCCACAGTTGTGGAAGTAGTGCCAATGTCTGTAACTGCAGATTCTGGTCCTGGGAGGGGTTCTTTGCAAGTATTTTTATGGTGGCCCCATTGTCCACATCTTTTGCATTTATGGGATCTCCTAAGTGCCTTTTGATTTTCATCAGCATCTCTAATCCTCTTCTTCCGAGGGCGACCTCGGGGTCTTTGGCAGCGAGGAGGAAGCACCTCAACAGATTCTACAGTCTGCCACATGCTCTTACCTGGCAATGGTTGTATTGACTTTGCATATGTGGCTTTATATGTCTCAATTGAATAACATCTATCAACAAAATTATTAATTTGGAGGCCCCTACGTGCATCAACAGCAGCAGCAACATGTTGGCAAGGCAGCCCACTGACTTGCCATTGACGACAAGAACAATACATCTCGTCCAATTTAACAACACACCTCTCATACGGACCTTCCACCTCAGCCATAAAATCAGTGGAATATCTGACTGCATATTTTCCCAACTTCCTAACAATTGCATTTAAATAGGCAACAGCCCGTGGCACAAACTTTTCTTTGATCCTACGTGCATGTCTCCTCCTGTGATCCATTTTCACCATAATTTTCTGCCTAATTTCATCTAACATGTCTACAAGTGGTAGGCCTCTCGTATCACCAACAAATGAATTGAATGACTCTGCTACGTTGTTAGTGATGTAGTTTAGCTTACCCTTGTCATTAAAATGACATCTTGACCTGGCACAACACAAACTTTCTAAATAAGAAACAGCCTGTGGATCTAGTTTCTTCATCTCAAATATAGCTGCTTTATATTCTTGAACAATGTAAGATTTTGCTGCTGCCCATGCAGCATTCTTGAAACCTGGGCCCGGCCATTTCTTCTTAAAATTCCTGTAAAGGTGCCGCATACAAAACCTACAAGCAATTCGAAATTACAATCTCATCATTAATATAAAACATATAGTCAATGTCATTAAAATACATAGTCACTCAATTCATACATTATGGAAAATAAAACTAGCAGTAGATCAAACATTGTAAAAGGAGAAACTTAATTACCTATGCTCGGCACCTGGAAAGATATCTGGGACAGCTACCTCAATGCCCTTTTCCATATCAGAAATGAATGTAATCCCTATCGGATTTCCAATAGCGTCTTTCAACTTGTGCAAAAACCATGTCCACGAGTCTATACTCTCCCCCTCAACAACACCATAGGCAACTGGGAACAAACCATGATTCCCATCAAGAGCAACTGCAGCCACCAAGATCCCAGTGTAATACTCTTTCAAGTGGCATCCATCTATGCCCAGCACTGGACGGCAGCCATCTTTGAAACCACTAATACATGCCCCTAAGGCAATGAACACCCTCTGGAAACAACCATCCAATCCAATCTTGTACTGTACAACTGAAGAAGGGTCGCTCTGCTTTAATTCATTCAGTAGCTGTGGCAAATGCTTGTACGTTTCCTCAACCTTCCCAAACACCTTCTCCTTTGCCGACTCTCGTGCACGCCAAATGCGGTGATAAGGGATTGAAATATTGTAAGGCTTCAATAAATCAGCTTGCAACTTTCTTGGAGGTATGTCAGGATTATTCTTCACTGCTTCCAATACCCTGGCTGAAATCCAAGATTTGGATGCCATCCTGCTATCACACCTAGATGTGGCTGAACATGTGTGCTTTTCCTGCATTGTTTTGACTGCAAAAGTAACTCCATCTTGCAGCCTTGAGGCATGCACTCTCTATTTGCAATTAACATTTGCACATACAACAGTAATTCTCATGCTGTCATTTTTCACTTACTTGAACTCAAATTAATTTTTAATAGCATGCTGACGTAGAGCAATCCTGTACTCCTGACTATTTGCAAATAGAGAACCAACTGATATATCTGGGGTCTCTTCATCAGCCTCCAACAAATCTCCATCATCATCTGAAACTCCTCCATCAATATCAGATTCATCTGAGGGACATGGCCTTGAATGATAGCTGTCCTCAGTGTGTACCTCATCAGAATCAGCCACACTCTCGTCAGATTCGCTGTACTCATCTTCATATGTAACATATTCTGAGTCACTCTGCTCAGCTTCAGAACATATCCTCTTCTTTAAAATATGATAATCCTCATCAACTACAGGGGCAGGGGCAGGGGCAGGGGCAGGGGCAGGGACACCATGAATAACCTCGTCACGATGAACAACTGCAACATCATGAACAAACTCAGGATGTTGACCAACCTCAGCATCATCATCCATCTCATCAATGTCAACAAATGTCTGGGAATGTGCCTGAGTAGACTGGCTGGCCATACCTTTCTGTGTAATATTGGTTGACTGTAAGTCTAATGGCCGACTGTCCAATGTGCTAACATATATGGTCATCTTCCCTACGGGTAAATGGGCTTTCATCACCTCATATAATTGAGCATCTGAAATAATTTCCTCATACTGAACAGGTCTGCTATTAGGTAATTCATAATGAAATTCTAAACAATGTGTACTTGCCCACTTAGATAGATGTCCCATATCCTCAATTAATATGCATCTACTGTAGTAATCAGGATATGCCACGACTGTCTTGCTCTGACCTAGTGCATATGCCCTCCTCCCAGACTGAAGAGTTTTCCAATAACCACCGAACTTATATGTCAACTTTAATGATGGCTCTCGTTCCCCCATTTTCACAATCTAACAATCTGAAGATAGAAATAAACTCTCCAGAACAGTTGTCCACATTACAAAATCAGCACGCATACCCAATAATCTGAGTACAATAATAACATTCTTAACTAATATGAATTGAGTGACTGAAAAATATTAAAGCAAAAATTTTTGACAGAACCATAAAGAAACTGCACCCGTGAATTCAGACATGTACAATTAATAACAAAACTTTTTAGAGCATTAAATAATCTAACAACATTATAGCAAAAAACGACATAACAACAATCTTATCCCTAAACCATATAGAAAGAAAACAAAAATTGATGTCCTTAATATTTCGACTCTGTAAACATATAAAATGCATGAGTAAACATTTATATTTGCAGATCATACTGAGTGTGAGGTGGCAGGAGTGCCTGACGCGTACCGGAGTGGAGACGGAGGTGTGTGGCCCAGACCTGGACGTGGGGTGGTGACTCCGGTGATGCGGCGTCTGAACGAGGGCGGTCGTACGTCTGCAGCGGCAGATGGGGTGCCGTGAAGTGCCGCGGTTGTTACGTGCAGGTTTGGGCAATGGCGATGGTGCCTAATCGACCCTCACGGTGGCCGGCGATCGTTGCTGTCACGACGACCAAAGAGTGAAATCGACGGCAATGGCGACTGTGTACGGGGGGAAGGGAAAGAGGAGGGTGGCGATTGTGTACGGGGGGAACCCTAAACAGGAGGGTGGCGCGGCAGAAGGGTTACTACGGCCATGAACCTCGATTAATCGAGGGTGGGTTGGTCTTTTCACCAACTACGGTCAAGTTAACTCACCTTGCGTTTAATATCGTCGACAGTAAAAAATGATAGGGACTTTTTAGTTTAACGGTAAGATTTCCGAGGACTTTTTAAACAATAGAGAGATTGTAGGGACTAAAAAGTAATTCGTCATATTTGTAGGGACTAATATGCAAAAAAACCCAATAAAGAAAGAGTTATTTTTTATTTTAAAAAAATTAATAAAGATTTAACTCACTTATTACAAATTAAGAGAGATGTTCTAAATATAATTTAATTTAAATTATTTTTTTAAAATAAAATTTGAGAGAGAAAATATTTAAAAAATTAACCAAACACCCCGTGAATAAACTTTCGCTCCCTCTCGCTCGTCCACCTCCGCCCCCTTTCCCCCGTCTCTGGTTCTTGTATAGGGACTTTTTAGTTTAACGGTAAGATTTCCGAGGACTTTTTAAACAATAGAGAGATTGTAGGGACTAAAAAGTAATTCGTCATATTTGTAGGGACTAATATGCAAAAAAACCCAATAAAGAAAGAGTTATTTTTTATTTTAAAAAAATTAATAAAGATTTAACTCACTTATTACAAATTAAGAGAGATGTTCTAAATATAATTTAATTTAAATTATTTTTTTAAAATAAAATTTGAGAGAGAAAATATTTAAAAAATTAACCAAACACCCCGTGAATAAACTTTCGCTCCCTCTCGCTCGTCCACCTCCGCCCCCTTTCCCCCGTCTCTGGTTCTTGTAATCCTTCTGCAACGAGCGTCCTCTGCCCTTGCAGATCTCAAAATCCTTGTCCCTATCCTTTTCGGATTCCACAGCAGCATCTACAGCGCCGCCAATTGGGTGGGTTTTACCTCCTGCACCTGGAACCGATCGGATTGGGCTCCAGAAGCTAGGTTTTTGGGGTTAGGGTTAGGGTCTAGTCTTCCCGGGCGATCCCCGGCGCGCAGCAGCAGCATCGGCATCAGCTTCTTCCACATCAGCAGGAGGAGGAGGAGGAGGAGCGAAGATGCCGCAGCGCCACTCGAAGAACAACAACGACCTCGCCTTCTTCACCTATGATGAGAAGCGGAAGCTCGGGTACGGCACCCAGCGAGAGCGCCTCGGCAAGGACTCCATCAAGCCCTTCGATGCCTGCTGCCTCTGCCTCAAGCCCTTCGTCTCCCCGCTCTGCTGTCCCAAGGGCCACGTCTTCTGCAAGGAGTGCATCCTTGAGTGCCTCCTCACCCAGAGAAAGGACATCCAGAGGTGAAAATTTCTCTATCTACCCGACCATGTAGGGGTTCCATTCATCTCTCGCCCCTTTCCTCCTTTCGCATCAGGTGTCTCCCAGGGGGTTTCATGGCAATTGGCGATCTGGGTCCGATCCAAGGTGCCTTCTTCTGGTTGTCTCCCGAGGATTTTAGCACAATCAGCGATCTGGGTTCGATCCATGGTGTATGGTGTACCTTCTTTTGTGTTTCCTCCCGTAATTGATCTGGAAATCTCTGCGACAGGAAACTGGCCGCCCACGCCGCGCAGCAGAAGCAGGAGCAAGAGGAAGAGGAGGAGAAGCTGATGATGCAGAAGACCCGGCAGCTTGACGCCTTCGACAAACAGAACCACGGCGCGGTCCCCCACTACAGCGGCGGCGGCGGCAAGGAGCTCGGCCCCGCCCGGGACAAGAACGGGGTTTTCCACGGAGCCAACAGCGTGAAGGTGACGTCCTACGAGGAGGAGGCCCTCCGCAATATGAAGGCGTTCTGGCTCCCCTCCGCAACCCCCGAGGCCCCCGTCAAGGTGGAGGCCCCCTCCACCAGCACCGTCTGCCCCGAGGGCAACGAGAAGCTCAAGCTCAAGTCCCTCTTCCCCATCCACCTCACCGAGGAAGGGGAAGGCAACGGCAACGGCAACGGCAAGGAGCCCAGGGGGGCGCTGGGCGCCAGCTACATCTGCCCCAGCTGCAAGGTGACCCTCACCAACACGCTGTCGCTGGTGGCGATCAGCACCTGCGGGCACGTCTTCTGCAAGAAGTGTGCCAACAAGTTCGTGGCGGCGGACAAGGTGTGCCTCGCTTGCAACAGGGAGTGCAAGGAGAAGCACCTGGTGCCCCTGGAGAAGGGGGGCACCGGCTTCGCCGGCCATGGAGATCACCTGGAGGCGAGGGACTTCAAGCACCTGGGGAGTGGCTCGGGGTTGGGGCTGGTGAGGCCGGCTGCAAAGACCTAAAAGCTCGCATGGAGGTGTTGGTGAGTGGTGTGTGATCAGCGTCTGGCAGTGGAGATGTTCTCTTTTTGTTCATTTTATAGCTTTCTTTTGCTCTGTTAAAAATTGCTATGTGAGAGCTGCCCGTTACAAATTTGCAATGCTTGGAAGGAAGACTTGTTATTGCCGAAGTGTCTTTTTTCTTGAGGCTTTGCATCGAATGGAGTTGTTCCTGCTGTTCTATTTGGTTCTTCCTCTCTGTGTTGATTCAAAACTTTTTCGGGGTGTTTGAACTTGGAGTAACGTCGTTTGTCTCCAGTGACGCGGAGCCTCACTCTTTTAATTTGGGCCCGTCGTGAAAAAAAAAATTGAAAATCCCATCTCTCGTTCTTAGCTCATATACTCTTTTTCCCTTAGAAGTGCATAACTGTTTTCCTCTTCGCATCTTTTTTACACAGCTGGACTAGTTGCAAGGGTGAGCGCTGTAGGCTTAACGCAAATGGGTCCATACAATATCGTTCATTCTGTTGAACTCGAAGTTCGGTGTTTATATCTGACGGTGAGGAAAGATTTGCAAACTGCATGTCTGATGGATAGTCAACGTGATGGAGAACTTGAAGGGAATTCAAAATTGGTGCAGAAAGAGGAAGTGGTTGTATGGTTGCATCCCTTATGAAGTGCTATGTGAAACCTGAAATGCGGGTTAATTCACATGGCTAACCCAATGAATGAGACAGAAGTATAGCCCAAGGACAAGGCTAAAGTAACCGTGATTGATGTACATTGACGTGTTGTTACAAGGTAAAACAATACCATACTACTGTGATAGTGGGGTATGCTGTGGAATTTTATACAGGTCTAAGATGTTAAGCAAGAATCTTCAATATCCATTCCATTTGGAATACAGGTGATCATTCACAATGTGAAATGTGTTAGTCTGCCAGGATACTGTTAAATCTGCTCGTTTTTTTTTTTCTCGAAAAGACTGCAATGTTTGTGCCGTCTTCTCTCAAACTCTGTCCTTCCGATGCTACAGAGAAGCTATTCTTCATCTAAGCATGCGTTTGCGCCCCCCCCCCCCCCAACATGTTTGGGAATTCATCGAATGTCTTTGCTAGTAAACAATTGTTGGAAAGACCCTTCATAAAAGCCCAATGACGACCCCCTTGATATCTCTACTATTTCCGAGAAAGAAAAAACTCATAATCAGGGTGCTTGTTCCTGACTTTGACTTGGCTTTTGTAAACGCTGCCCCTCGAAAAGCTTGCTGCCGCTTTTTCAAGCGCCCTCAACCTTTCCTTGAGAACATCTGAACTGTTGAAGAGCACCCCGTTTTGCGAGAAAATTTCAACTGCTTCTCTAAGTTCAAACCAGCATTCACCCTGTAAATGTGGAAGCATTCTGTTAGTTGATACATATTGGCCAATTTTTTTTCCCAACAAGAGCTTTCTAGAATTAACTCCACTTGATAGAAATACTTTACAGCTAAATACTTTTCATATATCAAAAAATCATCCACTATTAAGAACTCCAGATGAGGAGGATGATGTAAACATATCTAGACTTAATGCCTCTCTCGATATATGATCTTTGGAGTCCATGTAGTCTTGTTCTCTAGGAGAAAAGATTCCGCAAGAAAAATATCCTTAACAAGTCTCCTTTGTGTATATCTTATACAAGCAAGTACAAACACAAATTTTGGTTTACGGGGAAAATTCAATGTGACCATTTTCAAGATTGAACAGATTTTAAGCCACTTGCATGGCAAACTTTTCATATGTAATGGAAAGTGTAGAGGGGGATTCTCTCCCTCCAGAATAAAGCCCAATAACACAGCCCGACCTAGAAGTCCAAATGCTGACCCATTAAGGCCACCCCATTTAAATGGCCCACTAAGATCACCCAGCTCACTTAGAGCATCTAAGGGCCCAATAGATGTTGTCAAACCTAGTACACCCCACATGGTGGATAGGCTCTTTGCTAGGTGCCAGGCCGGGAGGAGAGCCTAGGGTTAAGTGTTAGCTTAGGAGTCTTCAAATATTGACTCGGCCCCGAGCCCTAGCATAGTCCCAGCCCTCACTCAACCCCGAGCCACGGGAGAGCACATGTTTGACAACCCGTCTCACTGTTTGACATAGCTCAATCTCAAGTAGGGCTGTCAATGGGCTTGGCCGGCTCGACAGGCCCGCGGGCTTGGTCCGATTTCGGGCCGAGCTGCAAGCTCTTTTTCGGCCCGTGAGTTTTTAGTCGGGCTTAAAAGTCTGGCCTGACTAGGCCCGCGGGCCGAGCTCGGGCTTTGAGTTTGGCCCGCGGGCCGGCCCAGCCCGTTCCTTTTTTTTTATTCTCACTTTAAAATTTAAAAACTATTTCGTTAAAATTATGTTAATTTATTTAATTAGAAAATTTTAAACTCTCTTTTCACACAAATTATGTAATTAATATCAAAATTTTATATTATTAAATATATTTATTATTATTATTTTATTTAAGTTGTCGGGCCGGGCCGGGCTTTAGTCGGGTCTTGTATTTTTTAAATAATGTCGGGCCCGGCCCGGCCCGGCCCGACATAGGGCGGGCCCGGGCTGGGCTTGGGATTTGATATAGATAAGTCGGGTCGACCTAAGCCTGGCCCGGGCCCGGCCCATTGACAGCCCTAATCTCAAGCTATCACAGGGAAAGAGTATTGACTCGAATCCCGAGGGAAGCCTCAGCTAGGCCATCGAGATAGGAGCAAGTCTTAGCTCGATCCCGAACAACACCGAGACAAGAGAGGGCGCTAGCCACGACAAGTTGTCGAACAACCTTAGCTCAAAACCCAAGCCGACGGAGGGCCTTAATCACCTGCTCGGCCCCATCCCTTTGGACGACCTTGATTCGATCTCGAGCCATCAGAGAGCGCGAGCTTGATCCCCCGATTTGAGCACTAGGTCTTAACGAAGGAAGCCTTAGCCCGGTCCCAGGCACTGAAGAACCTAGCCCGGATGCCCAGGAGTCAAGAAGACTTGGCTTGATCCCGAGCCAAGAGAAAGCTCTAGTTCGGTTTGGCTCTCTAGAAGACTTGCTAGCCCGACTCTCGGGGCCATAGCTCTAACACGAAGGCATTGGCCTAGGGCATCATGCTAGATAGCTTAGATCTTGCATGACGGTAGTGGTAGAAGTCTTGAAGCGTCGAGTCGAGTCTCATCGGTCAGAGCGAACGATCTCGAAGTAGGAGCGAAGTCATGCACATATCTCTCGAGTAGTGCACTAAGACAGTCAGGTGAATGCCTTAATGGATTGCTCGCCTAGGCGCCTGGTCGTCTTGGGCGCCTTGGAGCGCCTTGTCGCCTAGGCAACGCCTTGAAAATAATGACTCCTCCTTACACTAAGAATCCCCCTGTTAGAGTGTGGAGTCAGAACTCATGCACATCTGCACGGTATCACACTCTGTCTCAGGAGAGCATCCACTGCTCCAGGGGAGCATTCTCAGCGTCAGGTGAGCATGGCGAGCATATGCTGTCTTCACGGGAGCATCCACTGCTCCAGGGGAGTATTCGCTGCATCAGTGGAGCATGGCGAGCACTTGCTGTCTCCAGGGGAGCAACCGCTGCTCCAGGGGAGCATCCACTGCTCCAGGGGAGCAACCGCTGCACCAGGAGAGCATGTGCCAGGAGTGCATGTGTTTGTGCGTTCTCGCACGGGAGCATATGAAGTCTCAGGAGAGCATCTATGGCCTCTGGTGAGCATCACTGGCGTCAGGGGAGCATTACTGTCCGGGTTGGATGCGTCGACCTTGTCTGGCAATGCGTCAACGCAGTCTTGGTAATGCATTGATCTGGTCTGATGCCAGGGGAGCATCTGCAGTCGCTGGAGGGCATGCTCGGTCCCAGGAGAGCATCTGGGGGAACAGGCGAGCATGCGTGTCTGATGTATCCAGGAAGAGGGTTTCTGTTTATCAGGGGTATTATTGTCCTTAATGCCCTGATTAGTGACGCCCTAATCTCCTAGTATAAAAGGGTGGGCTGTCTCTTTGTATTGTAACCTAATCTGGTTGGTGATTATCTAGTGGAATCCTGCTGCGGCCGTGGACGTAGGAAGGCTCTTGCCTCCGAACCACGTAAAAATCCCTGTGTGTTCTTGTGCGATTATTTTCTCTTCTTCTTCCTCCTCTGCTGTTTGTTCTCCTTAAGTGGGTACTCCGGAGTGTTCTATCTGGGTACTCCGGTGGGGTTCTATCCCTAACAACTGGTATCAGAGCCTTGTTCTGGTTCGAGGGAGTAGTGGGAGCAATGGCGGCAGATGAAGGAAAGGTGAGGATCGACAAGTTCGATGGCAAGGACTTCGGTTTCTGGAAGATGCAAATCGAAGACTACCTGTATCAGAAGAAGCTGCATGAGCCGCTTCTTGGAACGATGCCGGAAGGGATGAAGAAGGAAGATTGGGATCTACTAGACAGACAAGCACTCGGAGTTGTTCGCTTGACGTTGGCCAGAAACGTCGCCTTCAACATCGTGAACGAGAAGACCACGGCAGGATTGATGAAGGCGCTATCAAATATGTATGAAAAGCCCTCAGCTTCAAACAAGGTATATTTGATGCGTCGTTTATTTAATCTGAAGATGGCCGAAGGTGCTTCTGTTACAGACCACATCAATGAATTCAATGTTATTACAACTCAGTTGAGTTCTGTAGAAATAAACTTTGATGATGAGGTTAGGGCCTTGATTATTTTATCCTCCTTACCTGAAAGTTGGGGTGCAACTGTGACGGCTGTAAGTAGTTCTTCTGGTTCAAATAAATTGAAGCTCAATGAGGTTCGAGACTTGATTCTTAGCGAAGATATTCGCAGAAGGGAATCAGGTGAAGTCTCAGGTTCTGCCTTGAATACATAGAGCAGGGGAAGAACAAAACAGCGGGGTCAAGATAGGAGCAGATCTAGGTCCAAGAAGAAAGGTCAATCAAAGTTTGGTGGTGATGGGTGCTGGAATTGTGGTAAAAGGGGACACTTAAAGAAAGATTGCAAGGCTCCAAAGAAGAAAAATCACAATGAAGAGTCCGCCAATGCAGCTGCAGCAGAGTAAGTTCAGTTCTTTGTGTTGACACTCCTTTAGAGTCATGGATTCTTGACTCAGGTGCGTCGTTTCACTCTACCTCACATAAAGAAAGTATGCAAAATTATGTTGCTGGAAACTTTGGGAAGGTTTATCTTGCTGATGATGAGCCTTTAGATATTGTGGGGAAGGGTGATGTTAATGTAAGGACCACAAATGGCACTTTGTGGAAGTTAAAGAATGTAAGACATGTACCTAGCTTGAAGAGGAACTTGATATCTGTTGGACAGCTTGATGATGAAGGTTATGTCACAACCTTTGTGGGTGGATCTTGGAAGATCACCAAAGGTGCTATGATTATAGCACGAGACAACAAGATGGGTACTCTCTACATGACCAACAATAACAAAGATATAGTGGCAGTGGCAAATTCAGGAGTTGACTCCAACATATGGCACTGCAGGCTTGGTCATATGAGTGAGAAAGGGATGAAGGTACTGCTGTCAAAAGGTAAACTGTCTGGCTTGAAATCTGTGGAAGTTGGTCTTTGCGAAGACTGTATTTTTGGGAAGCAAAAGAAGGTTACTTTCTTAAAGACTGTAAGAACTTTGAAGACACAGAAGCTAGAGCTTGTACATACAGATGTATGGGGTCCTTCACCAGTACCATCTCTTGGAGGCTCACTCTACTATGTCACTTTCATTGATGACTCTACTCGCAAGGTATGGGTTTATTTTTTAAAAAGAAAATCTGATGTATTTGTTACTTTCAAAAATTGGAAGACCCTTGTAGAGAATGAGACAGGTTTGAAGGTGAAGTGTCTGAGATCAGACAATGGTGGAGAGTATGACAACAAGGAATTCAAGGACTTTTGTACAGCTAGTGGTATTAGAATGGAAAGGACTGTTCCAAGAACACCACAGCAGAATGGAGTTGCCGAGCGCATGAATAGAACCTTGAATGAACGGGCTAGGAGCATGAGGATACATGCTGGACTGCCTAAAATGTTTTGGGCAGATGCAATTAACATAGCAGCTTTCTTGATAAATCGAGGACCATCTGTCCCTTTGGATGGTGAAATTCCAGAGGAGGCCTGGACAGGGAAAGAGGTAAATCTTTCACACTTGAGAGTCTTTGGTTGTGTTTCATATGTGCATGTAGATTCTAATGAAAGGGATAAGCTAGATGCTAAGTCCATAAAGTGTTTTTTCATTGGATATGGTTCTAATGAGTTTGGATATCGATTTTGGGATGATGAAAATCGAAAAATTCTCAGAAGGCAAAATGTTATATTCAATGAAAATGTCTTGTACAAAGACAGGGCTGTGGTAGAATCTGACAGTGCAGGGAAACTAGATGAGGATGGTGGACAGGTTGAGCTAGAAGAAATTTCACAAGATGATGTGAATGCTAAGATACATGATGTATCTGAAACAGAAGCACAGCCTTGTACACCGGTGCAACTGAGAAGATCTGCAAGAATACCTAGACCTACACAAAGGTATTCTCCATCTTTGCATTACCTACTGTTGACTGACGAAGGTGAACCCGAGTGTTATGATGAAGCAATGCAGGTTACAGATTCTGTTAAGTGGGAGTTAGCCATGGAAGATGAGATGAACTCATTGCAAAAGAATCAGACTTGGGAGCTAACTAAACTCCCTAAGAACAAGAAGGCATTGCATAACAAGTGGGTTTACAGAGTCAAAGATGAACCTGATGGCAGTAAGAGGTACAAAGCAAGGTTGGTAGTGAAGGGCTTCCAGCAAAAGGAAGGTATAGACTACACTGAGATCTTTTCTCCAGTTGTGAAACTAACCACTATTAGATTAGTGTTGAGCATTGTTGCTGCTGAGAACTTACAGTTAGAGCAACTAGATGTGAAGACAGCTTTTCTCCATGGTGATTTGGAGGAAGACATCTACATGTTGCAACCAGAAGGGTTTTCAGTCCCAAGCAAAGAAAACCTTGTGTGCAAGCTTAAGAAAAGTTTGTATGGTCTGAAGCAAGCCCCCAGACAATGGTACAAGAAGTTTGATGGATTCATATGTAACAATGGTTTCATTAGGTGCAATATGGACCATTGTTGTTATCTTAAGAAGTTTGATAATTGTTATATCATATTGTTGTTGTACGTGGATGATATGCTTATAGCAGGATCAAGTATGACAGAGATTAACAATCTGAAAATATAATTATCAAAGGAATTTGCTATGAAGGACTTAGGAGCAGCAAAGCAAATTCTTGGGATGAGAATTGTGAGAGATAGAACAGCTAGCACTGTGAAGCTATCTCAAGAAGGTTACATCCAGAAGGTGTTGGGCAGATTCAACATGCAGGATGCAAAACCAGTTAGCACTCCTTTGGCAAGTCACTTCAAGCTGTCTAAAGAGCAGTCACCAAAGTCTGCTGAAGAGCATGAGTCCATGAAGAAAATTCCTTATGCATCAGCTGTAGGAAGTCTGATGTATGACATGATTTGTACCAGGCCGGATATTGCACATGCAGTGGGAGTTGTGTGCAGACATATGGCAGATCCGGGCAAGCAACACTGGGAGGCAGTGAAATGGATTCTGAGATACCTAAAAGGCACCTCAGGTAAGTCACTTTGTTTCAAGAAAAGTGATGTCATCTTACAAGGTTTTGTTGATTCAGATCTAGGTGGTGATCTGGACACCAAAAGAAGTACCACTAGATATGTTTATACCTTGGGTGGCACTGCAGTGAGTTGGGTTTCAAAACTTCAGAAGGTTGTTGCTCTCTCAACAACAGAAGCAGAGTATGTAGCTATCTCTGAAGCTAGCAAAGAGATGGTATGGCTGAAAAATTTTCTGAAGGAGTTGGGTAAGGAACAAAGCAACAGTGTGTTATTTTGTGATAGTCAAAGTGCGATTCACCTTGCCAAGAACCCAGTCTTTCATGCAAGGACTAAGCACATACAACTGAAGTATCACTTCATTCGTGGTTTGCTTGAAGATGATGTTTTGCTGCTGGAGAAAATACTTGGTGCAGAGAACCCAGCAGACATGTTCACCAAGGTGGTTACCACAGAGAAACTGAGGCTGTGCAAGTCTTCAGTTGGCCTCCATGGATGATTGATGGAGGGTTGCCGTAGCAGTTTATTTCTACTGTTATAGTGAGCAGGATTGATACATTGAGATGCTTGCTTTGTTTGGAGTTCAGACTCCAAGTGGGAGATTGTTAGAGTGTGGAGTCAGAACTCATGCACATCTGCACGGGATCACACTCTGTCTCAGGAGAGCATCCACTGCTCCAGGGGAGCATTCTCAGCGTCAGGTGAGCATGGCGAGCATATACTGTCTTCACGGGAGCATCCACTGCTCCAGGGGAGCATTCGCTGCATCAGCGGAGCATGGCGAGCACTTGCTGTCTCCAGGGGAGCAACCGCTGCTCTAGGGGAGCATCCGCTGCTCCAGGGGAGCAACCGCTGCACCAGGAGAGCATGTGCCAGGAGTGCATGTGTTTGTGCGTTCTCGCACGGGAGCATATGAAGTCTCAGGAGAGCATCTATGGCCTCTGGTGAGCATCAC
The DNA here is from genome assembly GCA_022559845.1 of Amorphophallus konjac. Taxonomy (NCBI): domain Eukaryota; kingdom Viridiplantae; phylum Streptophyta; class Magnoliopsida; order Alismatales; family Araceae; genus Amorphophallus; species Amorphophallus konjac. The sequence goes on along the minus strand of CM040126.1, from coordinate 422,412,505 downwards.
TGGCGTCAGGGGAGCATTGCTGTCCGGGTTGGATGCGTCGACCTTGTCTGGCAATGCGTCAACGCAGTCTTGGTAATGCATTGATCTGGTCTGATGCCAGGGGAGCATCTGCAGTCGCTGGAGGGCATGCTCGGTCCCAGGAGAGCATCTGGGGGAACAGGCGAGCATGCGTGTCTGATGTATCCAGGAAGAGGGTTTCTGTTTATCAGGGGTATTATTGTCCTTAATGCCCTGATTAGTGACGCCCTAATCTCCTAGTATAAAAGGGTGGACTGTCTCTTTGTATTGTAACCTAATCTAGTTGGTGATTATCTAGTGGAATCCTGCTGCGGCCGTGGACGTAGGAAGGCTCTTGCCTCCGAATCACGTAAAAATCCCTGTGTGTTCTTGTGCGATTGTTTTCTCTTCTTCTTCCTCCTCTGCTGTTTGTTCTCCTCAAGTGGGTACTCCGGAGGTGTTCTATCTGGGTACTCCGGTGGGGTTCTATCCCTAACACCCCCCTCCTCCCACTAAAGCGCCTAGTGACTTGGCATCGGAGGGTTCTCCCGAGAAACATTCACCCGGTGAGAACTTTTCTTGTAGGAAGAAGTCCGGCAAGATCCTCTAAGGCAGTGGACACCTCCGGCGGCCCAAGGCAGAAGTTCGACGTGGTCCTCTCAGGACCTCGGGTAGAAGTCCTTCTGAGGACGGTTCCCATGCTGTTGCGAGCAAACCACCCCCACCCACAACCAGTGAGGCCTCACCAAGGTTTTCTGTCTCAAATATCGGTTCCATCTCGGAAAGGCAGAAGAGAAGAGATCTTGGAAAAATCTCAGGAGATCGGGTTCGGTGACTTCAAATTTTTTTTCATATATATAGCATATTTCTAAGAAAATGTTAATTTTTTTCTACTAACCACTCAATTTCACAAACATATTTTTCTAATTGACAACTCAATTTTACAAAATAAAGAGTAATGATAATAATAACAAATTCATTCACATACACCATTGTCAATACACATCGAAAGTTACATTAAAAAGAGATACATGAAATGGTACATGAATCACAAAGTGAAGAATACATAAAAAATCATCAAAAATGGTACATGTATCTCTTTCTCCCCCTCTCTATCTCACTCTCTCTTAGAGAGAGAGAGAGAGAGAGTCTGAGCGAGAGTGTCATAGAGGGAGAGATAGAGAGAGTCCAGGGGAGAGGGAGAGAGAGAGAGCTCAAGGGGGCCAAGATAGAGAGAAACATGGAGAGAGGAAGGAGGAAATTGGGAGGGGGGGGAAATCTCGGTCTTGGGGGCTCCGTTTCTCGCGACCTTTGGAGAGACAGAGGTCTCGGACATCTTGTAAGAGATGGCAAACCATGGGCCTCATGGGACCTTCCGCCTGACGTACGGCACCGCAGACGATCCAGTGGAAAAGCCCGGCTACCCCGCCCCAGTGTCGTATCCTCCCACAAGCCTCAATAGGCGGTGGTCTCCCCCGGTTCTGTACGAGAACCTCCCCTTAGCTTTCTCAGGCTCTGTACATGAGCCTCTCTTCCTTTTCTCATGCTCTATATCCTGACTCGACTAGACTATATAACTAGTCTTTGGCGAAGAAAAAATGGGTCATGTAAGGAACCTTTGTCAAAAATTCTCCCCGAAAAGGCTCTTCCCCATTTTTCTTTTTCTCTCCCTCAAACGGCAGCTGGTGAGATGGCAAAGCAAGGATCTGTTCCCATCATCAAAAAAAAAGGGGGGGGAAATCTCCGGATCATCTGATGGTCCAGAGTGGCTACGAGATCCTGACCTCTACAGAAGGTAGACTTTCTTTCTAACAAAAGTTATGAAATTTGTCAGTTCTTTTACCTGTAGTCATTACGGAATTATTCATTTATGGAGATAATCCACAAAAGATGCCAGTGGAATGTAACAACATCACATCAATACACTAACGTAGAAATGTAAACATATTATGGAGCATCTTTGTTAAGGAAAAAAAGGGATAATTCCATATATACATTCTCATAATCTATATTATTTTATTCCAACTCCTATACTCTTTACCCCCTTCAATACCATACTAAACCGTATTCCATCATATATAGCCCAACCACCATTTGCAGTTTGTAGGCCAACCGCCATTTGCAGTTTTTTTAACTCAGCCCTTTGTTTTGAAAGTGGGAAATATTTTCCCAACCTCAACAACCCAATAATCGCATCATGTACTATTGAGGTGTGTCTGATTGCCTATGAAACACAAAACACAAATTAGAGCACCATTTCTACTCTAATTGGTTCTGCTTCTTCACAATTAGACATCCTCTAGGGGTTATGTTTGAATCCTAAAAGAAAATGCAATCACTTCAAGAAGACAAAAGAATTCGTTGGTGCACGTATTACCTGTGCATTGTAGCTTTCCATTCCCAACACCGGGGAAACAAGGCAGAAGCCGCTCTCCACAGAATCTGCTTTGATGCGTCTCTTAAGCAGATACCCTAGGGAATGGTAGGTCAAGAATGATGCTCGGAAAGTACCTTCAGGAATTCGATAGATAGGATACCAAGCTACTGAATACCTGAAACCAAGCAAGTTAGCTTCTCTCTAAGTTCCCTGATTTTTCCTATTAGTTGACTTCGAATATAAGTTGCTTAGCCTTAACCAGAATCAGGCATCAAAATAAAGAATTAAGTCACTATCACCTTCATATGGAGAAGCAAAAGTTTTAGCTCAAAAATGGAGAGTCCTCTCTGTATGTCATTATTTATTACCAGATAGTGAACATAATGTTTTGCTTGGAAATGTACTGAGACTGGTAATTCCATCCAAGAGTTAGTCAGCATGCTTTTATCCTAGCCCTGTATTCATTTATTATCCATCCATATTTATAAGCATGACTCACCATGTTGTGCATACCAGAAAAGCTGATTCAATAATTGCAGTGGTGCAAAGAATGAAGTTGACCGCCCTTGATTCTCTCTCATTTGAGCGATGCATAGTTACATAATACTATGACGACGATTCAAATATGAGAGACGCCATGTCTAACAGGAACAAATTGTTTAGGGTGTTCTGGGCCCACAAGGCATGGGTAAAATGTTTCTATTCAGGATTCTAGCTCTTTCATTGCTTTTGAAGACTGCCATGCTTATAATAAACAGAACTGACTCTAACATGGAAGAAAGCTAACTTTAAAAAAAAGCATGGAAGAAAGCTAACGGCAAGAAATGAAGCTGCACAGTCATGCACATAACTAAGAGAGCTGATTCCAATATGGAAGAAGGTCAAATAGAAAGAAATGAAGCCATCTCCCATCTGTCCTCCCCCTTAGCAGTACATGGGTCATTACAGAAGGTTAACATCTTCATTGATGATACCAAAGCCAAAATATCTGCTCTGTAACAAAGAAAACATAGCACTCCTGGGTGGGTGGGAGCCTGGAATGATGGATTCCAACTCTTCAGGAGAGCAAAGGTATATCTTTTTAAGGAAAATTACCAAAATCCTCTCAAGGATGCTCCACAAAACAGTGATAACCAAATTTAAAGCATCCAAATGAAGACAAACTGACTTTGAGTGGAGATGCCCATATCTGTGTGAAACTACTAGTTCTTTCTCTCTAACATGGACTTAACTGAGTATCATGCAACAGGCTTGACCAGAGTTATCTAACAATGTTGGTGGTAGATTTTCCGGGAGGAGACAATTGCTAGATGTGGAAAACAGATGTAACCTTTCACCTATGCCCTCTAAATCTTTAAAAAATTGAGCCCAAAACATAGGCAATGAGTTGAGGGAATCCTCCATATATATAGAGGGAAGGCGCCCTCAGAGATCCAATATGGAACTAAACCTTAACACCCTCCCTAGTGCCGAACCCAAATGGTTATAGTATGAGTGGCACAATTGAACGGGCAGGGCAGAATATTTCAGAATGGAGGATCCAATGGGAAAACCCAGTTCTGATAGTTAAAGGCCCAAACTTGAACTCAAAACGTAGACATTGAGTTAGGGGAATTCTCCACATATATGGAGGAAATGTGGCCATGAACATCTGATATGGGACTAAACCTTAACACTAACTAATACAGAATTCTTAGTATGTTGTTTCTCATATTGCATGTGCCTTTCTGGCCTGTTTGTGTGATGAAGGATTTCTACTTAGAGAGTGCAAGCATCTAACAGGTGCCTGCTTCTCAACAGCCCTTATCCGTATCTGCTACCTTTTGCTTTAACTAATTTTTTTTCTTCACATGAAAATTGTATACCTCGGAAGTCTGAGAAGCTTGTGAAGGCCAGAATAAGTAAGGAATGGGGTTGTGACACATTCATTCTTGACATTCAGACTACTTATTTTTCTAAGATGTTCCGGCACAAGGAATTTTATGTCTTTTCTTTTGATGACATATACATGATCTGCCATTTTATTTAAGAGGTTGCAATGATGATCTGGTACTGTACAGGTGAACATGATGGTTTGGTGCCTGATTTCTGATGTGTTTTTCCCTATTCTTTTATCTAGAGTCCTATTTGTACTAGGAGTCTCTTTTTTCGCCCTCGTGCTCTTTCTCATTTGATTGAGAGTCATAGTATGCACAAAATTGGGATAGGGACCACTTATGTTTGGTATTGGCTTAACATTAGTTGGGATAGAGATGAGCCATTCTAATTGCCTAACATAATCTCCATATTGTTTGGAAAGTAGAATAAATCAAGTGAGGCTAAAGCTGCTAATGGTATGGGGGGGGGGGTAACTCATTATGAGTTATAATGAGTTATCCCCACTTTTAACCCCCAAAATGAGAATAAGTCAAACTTACTCTAATCTAGGGATCTCCTCGATACCAAACGGACTCCTTACCCCTGAATTTAAACTGCAAATGAAGATAACTTTAAGTTGGGATATCTTTGTGCCTACGAAACAGACTTCTTATCCCCAAATTTAAGTCACAAGTGGGGATATCTTAAGTTGGGATATCCTTGTTTTTTCATTTCTGACATAACAAACAGAGATTAGAAATTAAGTTGGATTTATCCCTTCTTATCCTGATACCAAACGAATGGGGTTCCAATCATTGTTATGGTGAAGATGGAGCTAGAGTGCAGGATAACTTTTAGATTAAGATATTGGGATATTTTTTTTTTCTCAGGGTGAATCTAGAGAAGATTGCCCTGTTGAGATGAATAGGAATCAGCGACGGCAAATGATTACTGCTTCAGAATTTAAGTACAGAATTCTCCATCTCACATCTAGAACTGCATCAACTACATGTAATGATTGTCAAAACAATAACCTAGCAAACTGGATATCCAAAATTTTGAGGTCTGATGCCAGTTGGCATTGATCACTTGTGTTTAAGAGTGTCCATACCTACTCTTTCCTCGTAGTCAGGGTTAGAAAGCAAGTTGACTCAATGACAATGAAGCTATTATGAATCAGAATTGATTACCTGAATAAGTGGTGTTGCAGTGAAAAGCTAACCTGCACCTAATGAAAGGCATTGTCCACTTGGGCCCATGGGGCTCACAGTTTTGTACTTGAAATGATGCCTCACACGTAATGGATCTTACCTAAGTGGGATTATCTTCATGGTTCCTAGTGGAGGAAGGCTGCATATAGGGGATGCGGGGGTTCCCACAAATGGCATCACTCCTTTACCGTGAAAAGTTGGCCTGTGGGCCATGAGGTTTCTCTGCTTTCATCCATACATCTTACAGTTTTGTCTGTAGAAAGATGCCTCACATGGAAGGTATGAACCTTGCCTTATAAGCACTAGGCTCACTTCACTACATCTGAGGTGGGAGTCATGGGACAATATTGGTTACCCTACCCAGTACTCACATATCAACTGGGATGGGTTACTGGCTGAGAATTTATGTTAACTTCACGTAAGTGGGTTCAATAATTGTTCACTAGGGATAAAGGAAAAAAGATAAAGAACAGAAAGTGGCAGATTTCTTCAATTTGAGGTAACATCTCGGTTTCCAGTCAATATTCTCGAGGACTTTGATTGCCGAGGCAGTGGAGCTTCCTAAACTGATGATGCAGCATGACATGAGGTATAGATGGTCTGGTTAGAAGGGAGTTAAATCTTTAACTGTCATCCCTTTGTGGAAGACCAAATGGTAATGAGGGATATGTAGGAGGAAAAGAAAGAATTTGGAGGAGAAATTCAACCCAAATTCCACACTTCCTGTGGTTACTGAATGAAAAAGGGTTCCAACTAGAGGCATGCCAAGAAAATAGGCATATTGTCATTGAGTTGTGCTGAATATATGATAGAGTCAACTACATGAAAGAAAGGATGAACCTAGACATCGTCTGTTCTTAAACAGACAGAATATCTGTATTTTTATATGAATTGAAGAAATATAATGCAAAGTGGATAAGTCTTCAGAAGATTGTCAGCTGCAGGGTGCATGCAGGTTTTTCCTTTTCCTTTTCTTCTTCTTGGGGGTGGCACCCTAGGTTGTACGCTAAAGTAAGATTTTTTTTTCTTTTCTCTTTTGGTTGGGGTGGGGTGGGGTGGGGGAGGGGACTCTATACGTTGTACCCTAAACTAAGATGAGATTGATATGGGAGGATAGTTTTGGGCTCTGCCCTTAAAAGATCGTCTTGCCAAAATGTACCTATTTTTCAAGAAAGTCTTGTAAAACCTAACTGTCAAAAAGAGGAGTTATTTTACAATAAACAATGATGCTATAAATCCCATTCTTTTGTCCCTTTGGAATGGCCCTTACAATTTTGAATTAAGTAGTATACTATCTTATTGGGTCCAGAAAAGTTTTCAGGGAATCTATATGCAACTTCTAAGAGTTGCAAATTTCAAGTTTCTATAGGTTTGCATCAAAGTTCTGCACTAAGTCCGTATCTCTTTGTCTTAGTTATGGATGAAGTAACAAAATAATTACAGGATGATATCCCTTGGTGTATGTTATTTGCAGATGATATTGTCTTAATTGATGAGAGTATTGATGCTTTAAATGTTAAGTTAGAGCGTTGGGGGTATACCTTGGAGTCTAAAGGTTTTAAAATTAGTAGGAGCATGTCAGAGTTTATGCATTGTAATTTTAGTAATGAGAGAGTGGTAGGGGAAGACATGGTTCTAATTGATGGACAAAATATTCTGAAGAATAGTAGCTTTTGGTACTTACGGTCTATCATACAAAAGAATGGAGAGATTTATGACGATGTTGCACATAGGATTAAGGCAGGCTGGTAAAATGGAGAAGCGCATCAGGAGTCCTTTGTGATCGTCGTATACCTGTGAAACTCAAAGGGAGGTTTTATAGAATGGCTGTGAGACATGTTTTGTTATATGGTACCGAGTGTTGGGTAGTACGAAAAGAACACATTCACAAAATGTGTGTAGCAGAGATGAGGATGTTGAGATGGATATGTAGCAAGACTATGAAAGACAAGATTAAGAATGATCGCACTTGTAAGGACTTGGGGATAGCCCCAATTGATAATAAAATGAGAGAAAATAGACTCAGGTGGTTTGGATATGTGCTTTGTTGTCCTAACTCAGCGCCGGTTAAAAGATGTGACCGAATCTTAGTAGATGCTAGTAAAAGAGCCCGGGGAAGGCCTAAAATGAGATGATGCAATGTTATTAGGAAGGACATTAGTTTCTTGGGTTTAAATATAAATATAACACTCGATAGAAATCTTTGGTAGATCATGATTCATATAGCCGACCCCAAATAATTGGGATAAGACTCTGATGATGGTGATAATGATATATGCAACTTCTAGATTGCAGTGATGATGAAGCTCCGGCCACTTATATCCATAGATTTCTTTTCCCATCTTTTTTTCTTAATACCATTTTTCTGTCTAGTACAATGGAGTACTTCACACCATCTTTATAGCCCTAACTTGATGCCCTATCTCAGAAATCAATTAAACCCACTCAGTGGGTCTAGATTTCACTGCATCAGTATAATGAAAGAATGGCTAGCTAGCTCAAGAAATCAAAAAGCTCAGTCTACACCAAGATAGTGTAGATAAACCGTGTTCCCAGGCTGTCCGAATGAAAGAATATTCGCTATCTACTCTGCACAAAATCTCTGCCCACTCCCTTAGCTAGCTCAAGAAATCAAAAAGCTCAGTCTACACCAAGATAGTGTAGATAAACCGTGTTCCCAGGCTGTCCGAATGAAAGAATATTCGCTATCTACTCTGCACAAAATCTCTGCCCACTCCCTCACTTTATCAGAAATGAGAAGAACCTCCCGACACTTAGCCTGGGATGAGAGCAGATCTCAGTGCATTTACTGACCGAACTCAGTAAGTGCAGAGAGGGGATGTGCAAGCATTTGTAAGAAAACCCCTTCATGTGGAACCAAGAAAGTTCCACATGAAGGGTGTTTTTAAAAATCACCTCACTGCACTTACTGACTTGGGTTGGTAAGTGCACTGAGGATGTCTGCTCTCGTTCGGATTGTTATTAGACGTAACATTGCTCTAAGACATCGGATCTAGCAATTTCCTCCCTGTCCACCAATTTCCCATTCTTTTTGTCATATCCATAATATTAAAGCAAATTTCTAGATCTTCAGATGACATGGGATAGAGGTGGTTATCTATATTCAATGTGTTTAAGAAATTGCTAGATCCTCACAACTAATCAAATAGAGAAAGACATGTATGTACAATGTGCAAATGTTGGGGTGGGGTTTGGGGGGTTACTCTAGTTCTAATACCTTCTATTTCAAAGAACATGCAGGGGGAGATGTGGGACAGCATTTTACATCTTTCAACATCTATTTGACATGCCTGGTATGCTATCTCATCTTTGTTCAGAAATTGTAATCTTACAGTCACCAACCATTAGTTATGATCTTTGATCAAATTCTTCACTGCAGTGCTTTTCTGTTTAGGAAAAGTTAAAGAAAACTCAAACAGTGTTCTAAAAGTACATCTGACAGCATAAAATTTGCAATGTCCAAGTACCAAATAATCTATGTTGACAACAAGCAACCAACTAGTGTGCCATAGAGCATGTTGGTCCCAATTACAATATGTTGGTAATTTTAATTTAGCACACATCCATGATCCAAAGTTGAGTTTTGTAACATCTGAAGCAATAGTATAATAACATGCTACTTTTGGTACCATTTGAAAAATTCTAGTATGATAACATGCTATCACCAACTTAGGGACATTCTTGATCAGTCTTACCTAATATTCACCCAGAGGCAAGAGTGTTTGCAATGTTATCTTGAAAAGGTAGCATAATTTTAATGTACTTTTTCCTTGGAAAAGTACTAGTTAATACAACTACTGCAAACTCATGAAAATTATCATAGAACACGACAAGTTCTCTTAGCATGGGATGCAATATTTCTGAGTACCCAATAATGAGATTGTTGGTTACCAAGATGCAGGGTGAAGATCTTGCAACTTCATGCATTCTAGCTTTGATGGATCCCCATATATTTGATGGTTGGAAGTGCCAACCTCTACAAGTTCCTTTATTCTGCAGGTACAGGGGAAGAATGTGGAAATTAAGACATTGAGATAGATATATTATTCAGGTTATTGTCAGTGATAAATTTGCACTAGCAGTATTGGTCCTCTTGTTCAGATAGAGAGTTAAGATATCTAAACAGCCAACGAAAAAGGCCACATAATCATAGGTGAGGTAGTTTTTCAGTTTAATCAAATATATAATAAATGATGAGTTAAGAATAAAGATGATATAGAGAAAAAAATAGCATAGATAAGCAAAGGCACTTACTTTGCACAAAGTGGCTTCCGCTGTTCTGGTCGTTCGTGCTCAAAATATTCAAATAAAAGTTCTGACTCATCAAATGATTCGAGCGAAGGTGTTAAAGGCAAAGAATTTCCATCAAAAGAGTTAAAACACATTTCTCCTACTTTACTGTGAGTGGGATAAAAAAATTCTGGAAGATAATAAAGCGAACATATTCCATCTTGGCTCTTCTTTGCCACATCAGCATCATTTCTTTGGTTGGCAGCATGTATGGGATGCTGTGAATAACAGAACAACTGCACTGCAGAAAGAGAAGGTACAAAATAAGCTTGAAATGGGGCCTCATCACCTCTTGCTTTTTTCATGTTCCAAGAAGGTTCAACCTTTAGCTCCAAACCATAATTTCCATGTTCTTCATACCAACTCCAAACATCAACTAGTAAAATGTCAATAATATGATGTCTGCCAACAATATTGGGTTGTCTGCCAACAACATTGGGAATACATTGCTTGCAAATGCAAGCATCGTAATGCCTGTGAACAGATGGAAAAGAGACAATAGGAGAAGCAACATATAGTAGTTTCTCAAACTCAGCAATGGGACTTCCAGCTGCTAAGTTTACACATTCAGATGCCATTCGTAATATGTAAGAAGCATTTAAAATTTGAAATGCCATCTGTGAGCTGATGCATACAGAATTATCATTTATTCTGAAACCGGATGTAGCATTTATGTTCTTTTCCCTCAAATAGATCCCTCCATCTGAGCCAAGTCTATTAGAACATTCTTTATCTCTTCTGATTCCCAGAAGGTTTGGTGCTTCATGAGATGCACCACCTTGTGATTCTTCAGTGGTCTCACCTTTCATGAAATTTACTGCAGTGACATCAAGAAAACCAACAGATATCTGCTTCAATGAATTCTTTCTGTGTAAGCTATCTTGTTTAATAATTTTGTCATGGAGAAGGTTACTTTTGAAACATGCTGATATTTCGATCTTGCCATCTGAAATATTTGATGGCATTTGGAGTAATGGCCTGTTAGATGCAGCAGAATCCAAAATTCTCAGGTTATGCATTTCAGAAAGGTTGTGCTTACTACATTGATTAGCTTGGGTAACTTCTCCATCATAACTACTTTTAAACTGTTGCTCAATGCTTGTAACTTCTAATACTCTTTTCTGAAAGACCACTTCCCTAGTTTGTGGCATGTGAAGGTTTGATCTGCTACATTGCACACATCTATCCCATCTAGACAACTGATTCAAGTTTTGTATTCTTTCCTTTTTCTTTGTTCGGTAATATTGCACCAGTGCTTTCTGTCCAACCTTAGCAAGTGATTTTTGCCGAGGAACCCACCAGGATGACTCTTCCAGTACATGAACATAGCTTCTGTTCTTCAGATTCATCAAGGGCACAAAATCTCTAAAAGTTTCAGCAAAACTAATTGGTCTAGATGAGGAATAGCTCTCTTCTAGCAAGGCTGCTTCTTGTAGACCTGCAGACTTACAGCTGTCACCATGTATAAATTCCTTCCCATTGGAAGTTTTTATCTGCCACATTTTCTTGTGAACCCTTCTGTAGGTGAGGTTACTATTTTCTTTCCCACCTTGTTTAAGGTGATTTAGAAACCCGTGCATGTGGAGCATGCCATTTGAACTATGTCTCTGGTCTTGTTTAGCAGACTTGTTTACTATACCTGCAACAACTTCACTTATGCCACAAGATGTTTTCTTAAACTTGTTTCTGACCATGCTGCCATCCCTGTCAGCTTTATTCTCTTCCTTCCAAATGTTCTCATTGCTAGATGAGCATGTTCCACTGTTACTTCTGACAAACATGGTTTCTGAGATAGAACCAAAACAAAATGACTCTGGAGCCACTTCAAATTTACAATGATCACAGTCAAAAATGACTTTGCCTTCATTAACATACAATCTGCTAGCTTCAGAGAGATTTTCCTTTGATCCACTTTGATAGATATCTATCTTTTGATTGTCATTGTAGCTTAGGGGGCTGTGACTTATGGAGACACAACTCTCTGTGAGGGAGGAAGATGAATTGGATAGTTTGTAACCACAATTCCTAGCAGATTTTGAACTTTTATGGCTAGGTTCACTGTCACAGACCTTTGAAGTAAATGCAGGAGCTGGGAACATTCTGGCTTGTTTAGTCTCAGACCTTGTACTGCTGCACTTTTCTAGTTTCTGACTGTCTGATGTGTTCCAAGAAAAATCAAGATTGAGAGAACTCATTACTGATCCCTTTGATACAAATGTCTCTACACCTTCCTTGCTTCTAATAGAGGTACATGGGGCATCTACACTACCCGAAGAAGGTTTTATTTTCTCTGAAACAGAAATGGTCTGAGCTGTCCTGCTGCAATCGGCATTAATCCCATTAACAAAGTTTCCTGTTTCCCCCTCAAACAGTGGTAGTATCTCAGTAGTTCCATTGGTGTTTTCAGCCACAAGACAAGTCTGATCAGCCATTTCAACTGCCACAGAACTAACATCACTGGAGGATCTTTTACCCAACTTTTTCTTCTTATTTTTCTTCTTTTTAACATGTTTTTTGACATGCTTGTCCCCCTTCAACATATTAGAGATTAAGCCATCCGAGCTAATCATGATGGAATCATCATGGAGAATAGAAACTTGACTAGAACCATTAGAAGATATTTGGCATGAAGCAGAATTCAAGATGCTCTGTGTAGGTTTTCTATCCAATGTAGCTTTCTTTTCTGCCTTTGGTGATACATTATTATTTGAAGTATCATCAACTACAGATTTCATAGAAGAACACTTTGACATGGAGCCATTACTCATAAGAGATTTCTGGTGACCTTTGTGTTGAAAAACTGAAGTTGGAAGGACCATCTGTAGAATATTCATCTCATAAAAATTGCTGCAAACAAGCTAGGCATGAAACAGATTTTGAATCCCAATATATGGAACAAAAAGTTGGAGGAATTAAAGTCTTAACATTAAGCTTTTTGATCACTGAAACTCAATTTTTTTCAGAAAATCAAATGGACTCTACGATTGACTTACTAAATAATTCATCTTATTGATTATAATTAGTGAGATAAAAACAATATGTTGAGTGCAGTGATAATTTCTGAGAACATAATAGTGGAGAAAAAGATAAATCACCAAGGCAATGCTTGCTAACTTGGCCTCATGATGGTAGTGCCACAACTTTCATTTGTGGATTAATCTCCTACTTCTCCATCAATGCCAATTCTCTCTGGTTCCAATTTGAATGTCACATCTAGGTGCCTGGAAATAAACTTCTTGCTTCTTTTCTTATGGATAATAGGAACTGTTATCAGTTAGCTTATGGAAAGAGAGTGAATAACGCCTCTGGCAGCTCAGTCAAATAGGAAATATTTTTTTTCTCTGTCTTTCTTTGCCTCTTTCCAATTGTGACCCCAGTTAACTTAAACTGTCAAGTTCTATGTTTATTGCCATACACCCCAAGACTTACATATTTGTGTATTGTGGAAAATTTTTATCCTTAGGTTATTGGGATATAGAGTGCATCTTCTATCTTTTTTGCTTCTATTTCGAGAATTACAATTGCAACACCTAAACAATAGAAATTTCCCACGTCCTCATGCATGCATGACTATATGACATTTACACTTAAACTTCTTACATTACCAATTCCTTTGTTTACCATCCTTTTGATGAGGGAGATCTTTATCTTTTGCACCAAAAGGCTGATGCTTAATATTCCTAACGTTCGTAATGCAACTTAGTTAATAAATTCCCTTCTCAATGATTAGTCTTTCCTTTGAAACCATAAAGGAGATGAAGACAGCAGGCCAGATGTTAAAGTAATGCGAGAAGACATGCAATCATCATCATGCAAAATGATGAAGAGGAGAGTTTCAACGGGAAAATTAAAAGGGCATATCGGAAAACTTTGCCTTGCGAAGAGTCTCAACTCTCAAGTAATAATATGGCACTGCTATCTGGAACCCAAGCTAGGAAATAAAATCTGTGTCCTAGTATTGGTGATCGGAATGGAATGCATAGGTGAAGAATTCCTCTCAAGTAGATGCTAACCTGACTCTCAAAAGATTCTACAATCTGCATCCTAGTATTGGTGACTGAGATTGAAGGGATAGGTGTACAATTCTTCTCAAGCAGATCTTGTTCTGAGTCCCAAAAGATTCTATTTGCTCCTACTTTTGACAACATTCATATTTTATTGCCAGAGAAGCAAATGCTGATGAAATGACATGATAATCTAATGAACAAAAAAAATGCTGACACAAAAGTCATCCAAATTTCGTTTTTCCCTTCATCATTTTCCTATGACAAGGTAGATGTATTCATTTTCACCATTAATTTAATCCACCATACGAGAGTCTGGAGATTGAAATCGACAACTCATGGCCTATTATAGCAATAGTATAAGTAGTTGTTTTTATGTTGAATATTCCCTTTTTAGTTATGTGCATGCTGAAATTCCAAGTAGAGTTTAACACCATCCATAAGCTGGAAAAAGTGCAGAGGATGACCTAATATGCCTTGCGTTCCCCGCTTCTGTAAAAGATATTGTTCTTCACATTATTCAAAACCCAGTCCAATACAAAGGACAAAGATCCCCGAACGTCCCAGCTAAAGTGTTTTAAAGGCTGTACTCTTGAACAGCCACAACGAACATGATTAGATCTTGACGGAATGAACACGAGAATCCAAATCCCTTCTCACCACGTGTATGATTTTGTCCTAAAAAGTTCAGGTCCTTTTCCTTTATTTTCTTAGTTGACATGGCATCAGTACACACAACATGCATTCTTCTAACTGATCCCTTTCACGTAAGTAACAGAAGAAGACTCATTCTCCACCTTTTCTGCTCTTCATAGAGAGCATCTTCAGTATGCAGCTTTCTACACTCTACGCCTGGGGATCAGAGGAAACCTCCCTTTCACCAAGAACCTACATACTTTGATCCTTAGAGAGGGAACATTTGTCTAATGACCTCCAAGATCAGGCTCGACCCCAGTCGCACAGTTTGACTTAACACAAACAACGGAAGCTAAAAATGCTGCGGAAATTCCTGAAGCATCCTCAAGCAAAGAATAGAAGAAGAAGAAGAAGAAGAAACTAGAATGTGCAGTTAAGCTCACCTTCCGCGACCGATTCTTTGCACAAAAACTCCCCAAATCGAACTCCAGTGCCCTGTACATCACCACCAACCAAAGAGACAACACGGCAAGAGCTGCAGAGCACCTGAAAATCCCAACAACAGATCACCAAAAACAAAGAAACACGCGGAAGCAAGCAAAACCCGACAGGAGAGCCACGATCATCCACCACAATGGAGCATAATTCACAAGCAACAAGGATGAGCAAGAAATGCTACTTCAAATAAATATGAAGCATGAAACAGAAGAAACAAAGAGGAAGAGAAGAAAGAAGACCTGCGATGCTACCCACAGAGAGAGAGATGGGTGGGGGGAGGTGGGAGGGAGACGATCAGGGGGTTTAAATACCTCGCACAGGTTTTTCTTGCTACTACCTTTTTCTTTCTTTCTTGCCATCTCTCTCTCTCTCTCTCTTTTTTTTCTATTTTTGCTAATTTTCGCTCCTCTTTTTCCATCTACGGTTTTTCTTGGCGGTGGCCGTTGGAGTTGCAGGCAATCTGTTTCTGATATCCCGACACGACGCCAAACTCACGCCGCGAAATATTACTCGGGTGACGTGGTGCTCTTCCCAGAGGATGTATTCGTTATTTTGGTAGTTTGGAAGACGGTTTGCCACAGTTGCCCTCCGATTTCGTGTGTCAACGAAGCTGCGTAAGACTTGGGTGCGATTTTCAGTGCGTTGATCGGAGTGTGCAGGCGGGAGTCGAGGCCGCAGTGACGCGCGCGTGTAAGTGTGCACTGACTACCGTGTGATCGAGCACGTGCAGTTGGGCGTGGGGGGGGGGGGGTGGGTTGTTGAAGCGCCATGCCCGTTGGTTACCTGTAATTTTAGTGGTGGATTTATTTTATCTTACACCCTTCCAAATGAAATAATTGCTGTATTGTCGTTGGGAAAGATGGAAATATAGAGGACCCTTCGTAAGTCAAATGTTAAGGATATTGTCTCCTGCATGGGTGCAGGGTTTGTCAAATCATTCAGAGACGGACGATTAGGTCAAATGTTAAGGATATTGTCTCGTGCATGGGAGCAGAGTTTGCCAAATCATTCTGGGACGGATCGAATTGTCCGTCCCAGACTGTCTCAACTATAGATCGGGATGATCGATCTGTGAGATACAAACGGAGCACTTTATATATTATATATATTATTTTAAATGTCAAATATTTTATAGGTAAGTTGGATAAGTAATTTCACCTGCACATCGATGATTCACCTGCACATCGATAATTTCACTTGTGGGTTATGTCTGTTAGTTAGGTTTTTTTCAAGATTTTTGATTAAAAAATCAAAATCTCAAACATGTCTGTAAGATACAAACATGTGCTGCATGAGAGGAAATTACCAAGTCACTTAACCAACTGAGTTACGAATTTACATATTATATATAATATATATATCTCACGGGACAGAGTGAGACAATGTCGTACCGTACCCTCTTAACAGAAAATTAGGATGGTCGATACGATCGAGTCGAAAAACCTTAAATAGGAGGGAGGTCTCAAGTTTGATTCTCGAGGAGAGGTTTACTTGGTGCACATTTGTCTTAGAGATATGTGAGTACGAGTTTATTAGTTTTGAAAAAAAAATATGCGTGCGTTTAGATGATGTTGATTTGAATTCACGTCTCTCACACTCTGCGTCGACCTGAGTAACACCGTGTTAGATTCTCTGTTATCAAAAAAAGAAAGATGGGTGGAAATGTGGAAGATCGCACTTACTGACAAAATGGGGATATGCAAGCATCCTTCAATTTAGCACCGTACGTGTGGTAATTATGTTGTAAATATAAACAGCCCATGCATATAATTAGGGCAATTAACTTAATTTGCTTGTGAAGATAAACAGCCCATTTTATACTTTGGTGGTCTTAGCGACAACTACTTGCATGTGTCCATTATAGCTAAACTGATTTTTTGCTTATCCTATCATAATTCAACTTTGACACTACATACTAGATGTGTGTAGTTACTGGAGGTAAGGGTGGAGATTACGCACACAGAAACACATGTAATTAATATGAATGCAGATCTTCTATATACTAATAATTAATTGAAGCTAGTAAGGTCACACACACACACACACACACACACAGAGAGAGAGAGAGAGAGAGAGAGAGAGAGAGAGAGAAGAGAGAGAGAGAGAGAGAGAGAGAGAGAGAGAGAGAGAGGGCATGTAATGGGTTCCTCGTACATCTCCTCGGCAAGTTAACATCAAGCGTCCCTAACGTATGTGTCATGCAGCGAACTAACAGACCCACCAACCAACCGAGGGGGAACCGCGGGAAAGAAGTAAATTTTTTTTTTGCATGTGTACCCCTCTGAGAAGTAAATTTGAGAGAAAATTCATCACACATTTATATTTGCATGTATATCTTCCTTATGCCTTGATAAACTTCTGTTAGAATATTCTACAAGATTTATCCACCTTCTTCGTCATTCTTTAAGATCACGTAATGATTTTTTAACAGAGAAAATCACGTAACATTTAATTCATGTAGCAGGGTATTCACGTAATTGCAAATGCATGATAGATTTTCTCATAAATTCATTTTTAACCAGAGTACATACGTAGACACCTAGGAATTATTGGCCGTTCTAATGAGCAACTCGTACTGTGACAGGTAAGCCGAATCGTTCAATAATAAGATATTTGTATGGAATTTTTGCACTAAAACTATTGTTAGATATAGATTTATAAAAAAAATTATTTTGAAACATATATTAGTAGACATATCATTAAATTAATTCAAATAGTACATAAATATCATTTAAGTGTACTTTTTTTACAAATTTTTGACAAAAAGAAGTGATATGTCTACGAATAAATAAACATATCATTTTTACATAATTCTAATTTACACGGTGATATGTCTATTAATATATTTGCAGAAATATTTTTTTTACAAATTTTAGTCTAACAATAATTTTTATGAAAAAACCCTATTTGTATATACCTATAATTAGATTTTACTGTCAAAAGTTAATTAGTGCTTTATAAATTCTAAACATTAATGTGTTTGTACTCTAGAGACTTTGTGGAGTATTTTTCAATAGAGTTTAATAAGAAAGTGACTTCTGAAGTTTTGACTCCCTTTATTATATTCTGTAATGTTGTCTTCTATTTTCTTCTTTATCTCACATTGTCACATGCAAGAGGAGTCTAAACCTCACCACCTGAGGTCATGGGTGTAATTAAGCAAGACCTCCTTTGGCCATTTTACTTATTCATTTACCTTTGACCGTGTGTGTGTGTGTGTGTGTGTGTGTGTGTGTGTGTGTGTGTGTGTGAGAGAGAGAGAGAGAGAGAGAGAGAGAGAGAGGTCAAAGGATGACTGAGTTTACTTTGTTGAGTCCACTCTTTCAGGTGCACGATAAGTACATTTGGTTCCGAAAGATGATCTATCATACTTTGATCACCATTAGCATCTTACCTGAGTCCACTCTCTTTCTCTCTCGGACACACACACACTCTTTTCTCTGTTAGAATATTCTATACATACATCACTAAGGCTACATTTAGAAATACTTAGAGGGAATGAAAAATTTTCAAAATCGCTGGAGTGAGAATAAATAGCCCTCGGGGAGTTTTTGGAGATTTTAAAAGTGTCCTTTATTTCTCCCTATCTCCCTCTAATTAACCCTCAAAATTCTTTCAAGATAAAAGTTGATGGGACATGTGTTAGTAGTCGGGCACACTCTAGAAAGAGGTGAATAGATGTGCCTTGTAAAAAAAATTCGTATAAAAATTTAAACTATGTCTGATATGAAAATGATCAACGTTATGCGCAACGGAATAAAAAAATATAAGACTACAAGTAAACCGCAAGGACAGATTTTTATTCTAGTTCGACCTTCCTTGGCCAACACACGTACGTCCAGTCCCTTTGTCAACTTGCACAGCATTCCACTAACCTTTGCAAAGGTTACATTTGTTGGTTTCCTTGGTTGATCTTACAGGTCACAGTAAATCTGCTAGCTTAATTTCCAGAAGATAGTCGTCTAGTTGATTTTGATCAGGTTCAATAACTAATCAGTCACATAAAATGACTATAATTTTTCTGGTGATCTCTCACCCATTAACTTTCTAAGAGTTAATCACTAAACTGATTTTGATCAGATTCATCAACTAATCAATCACACTCGACGTTGGTATCCCATAGCAACAAATACTATTCACACTGTCAGTTACAGGTTTAGATTCCATTGTTTCTGCTCCTAGATGAGTAGATGGTAGATGGTACAAAGCACAGATAAATATAATGACAGACACAGAGGATGGAATAAGGAATGTTAGTAATACGCAGTATTTCCTCCTTCTCTTGATCTACTTCCAGATGTGAATGACTTCAGGGATATCTAAGTGCAGTGTAGTGAAGTTCTCCCTTCAGACTTGAATGGGTAGGAAGCTCGGCGTGTACTATGAGATTGCTTGATGGCTTGCTCGAATGATGTGAGTGAATACGTAGAGCCACATCGTCTTCTTTGAACTCTAAACCCAACCCTTTTCTTATCTGTTAGACACATTAATGGTCTTCAACGGTCTGATCTCACCTCCCAAGGTTCACCAGTCTAGGTCTTTCTGACGACTGGAGCTTCTGCCATGTCGAGATTTGTCTGTCTTCATATCTTCTATTTGTGTACTATCCGTACTAGTCACACACACTGTCTTTGTTTCTTGAAAAGTTTTCCTGAAATGTTTCTTCAACACAGAGCTATCACTGTGACATATGATAAAGCAAGATACATTTGATCAAGCACAAGTGATAATGGTAAAGTATTAATGCTGAGCTCACACATATATACAATATATATCTTATATAGTTAAGAGAACATACTTTAGCGCATAATATTCTATTTTATACGTCCTGAGAGTAAAATAATGAGCATTGAATGTCGGACGTATTTGAACTAAGTGCCTTAACTAATATTTGAATATATTAATAAAATAGTTTTAGGCAGACAAATAAAGTGTATTTGATAAAGAAATTATTTTACATTATACATCCAGGGAATAAAATATCCTTAACAGATACGTAGCATTTAAGACAAAACCAATGGTCAACCGTACACTATTTCAAATATTTTACTTGGACAATGTATCATCCACGTTCAATATAATTCCGTCTAAAATGGTATGTAATTTTAAATAGTTTTATAGAGTTTAGATGATAGACCAATCAAGGCAATGTACCAACCAATCTTATATCGTCTAACTATTCATGCAATACGGAGGATACGGGTTTCATCTACATATGACACTGTTTGTGTGTGTTGAAGTGTTTCATGTTACGAGTGTTTATGTGGTTTAGTACTTTTAGATGAATCGTGGCCTAAAAAGATATTCTTTTGAGGTCCAAGTAAAGGGATAGGAGTTATATCGTCTAAGTTTCCATCTTATTAGACAAAGGAGCCTTCCATCTAATTTCAGACTTAGAGCGTTAACCAATCCTTTAGCATTTCAAACTGAAGGTTCATGTGTAGGCGAGCCATCGTCTAACTTTAGAGTTTTAGTTGATGTATCGTCTAAGACATTATTGCATCTAACTTGTGATCGTAAATGATGTATCGTCTATTTTAATTATGACTTTGGATTGATCAGTTAGACGGAACCTTCAGGAGGCGGATTGTCATCTACTTTTAGATATGGACGAAATATCATCCATCTTGTATTTTGTCCGTACCTGTGAATCACCTATGTTAATATTTAGATGGAAGGATTAGGTGCTATATCATTGTGTGTTGGATGATGTATCGTCTAACTCAACTCATTCATCTAATTCTAATTTTTTAGGTAGTCTTTGGTCTATTCTTTAGATTTGGATGATGTATTTTTTAACTTGAATTCTTAGACGGGAGTACTTAGGCAAAGCCTTAGAGTTCAAATGTAGACGGAACATCGCCTAATTTTTCAGGATAGAAGATACTTCGTCTAGGTTTTACATTGATGCTATTTTTTCACCTAAGTCTAAATTTTGAATGATGTATCATCCAACTCAGCCTACCCAAGAGACTTAGATGGAACCCTTAGACTTTAAGATAGACAATCTATCATCTAATTGCCTAGAGTAGAAAATGTATCGTCTAAGTTGTATACTTTGCGGAAGTCTTAGGCGGAAGTTTTTATCTAACTTAGAGATTTAGATGCAGTAACAACTAACTAGCCTAGATCTTCCAGAGATAAACCTTTATGAGATTTAACTAAGTATTGAGCACCGTTTTGTTTTGAGATTAAAGATAACCTCATTAAATTTAAGTATACTTTATCCACTTTTATTCTCTTTTACTTTGGCATGGTATCGAATTAAATTATCTCACCTGTGAAGGTGAGATAGGTTAATCCGACTTAAGTCAAAGTAAGTCACTTTTAAGTAGATTATCTAAATCTATTCATATCAAAGTAAAATGACTTAAGTTTAGGTTAAAGTGGAGATAATCTTGAGATAAATCTCAAACAAAACGGGGCTGAGAGTCCTAAATAAGCATTGGGCCTATAATTAATACTTACCTATTTTCTTTGAGTACTTTGTTTTGTTTTAGGCGTTTGGGCACTTAGACGATGAGACTTAGTCATTACATCGTCTAAGTCAAATTTTTTGATGAAGCATCGTCTAACTTTTTACACTTAGGGGCGAAATACTTTTAGACTGTAACTTCTACTTTGCATCATCTATCTTTAAGCTTAGGTGGAAGCTGTCTTTTAGACATTATTTCTTTTTAAGTCTTGGACTTAACACAGTAGCATCTAAGTTCGCCTGCTTCTTCCAAAACTAATTAATCTTTACTTATTTTTATACTAATTATTGGGAAGATTTGATTTATTCGTTAAAGCTATAAATTAAACCCAGCCATTCCTGTTTATGCATATTTGTTCTGGCACGAAAACTTGAGAGATCAACAATATTTATTTTGTTATAAATATAAAATAATTAATTTACGAAAAGAGATATTTTCCCAACAACGTGTGCTTTAGAAGAGATTGTGAGGGGGTGGGGATTCAAAAAATTGTATCCCCTAAAATCCCTCCCCAACATTATTTCTAAATGCACATTAATCATTGGAATCCCCAAAATCACTTCCCAACATTATTTCCAAATGCAACCTAATTACTTAACCACCACCCTAAGAGAAATTAAAGAGAAGAAGAGAAGATCTTGACAAAAAGCCCATTTCTATCATTTTAAATCATGGTTAACATTTGACCCAAATATGATTAATTTAGGAATACTTACGTTCTATCGTGGCAAAGGTAAATTTAAAGATATTTTCACGTAGCATGGATATAGAAAAAAGTGCATTAAAAAGAAGGGTAATTCCACAATTTACGATTTTAACATGAGTATACTTGCAATAAACCCTTTCATTTTTTGACATGCCCATTGAAAGAAATTGAAATAAATTCTTACTTCCTATCTCATCATGCATAGACACATTAGTGATAGATAAAATGAATTTTGACATGGGCGATTCTCGTGACGTTCCCAATTTAAGTCGAAACTCAATTAGGTAACGGACACAAGATGCATACGGTGTCAAATCCGGTGCAACTTTTTATCCGTTGCCGCACTAGATCTACTCTAGATTTCACTTGTCTTCGTAACCGCTTCGAACTTTCTAAGTTTCCATAAATATGGTCGATCGAGTATGTTTAAGATATGTCACTTATTCTACACGCAATTATGATTTGGGCAAAACTTCCGAAGGGCGCCGTCTATGGACCCTGAGGCCTATAAAAGATATAGTGTCACAAGGTACGCAAGAACTGTTCCTTCTACTTCATTAATTAATTCACTTTCTCCTATATCTATTGCTGACTTAAGTATAAGAGGATTATTCTAAAACACCTCATCCCGAGTTAAGAATTTTTTCTTAATTCGTAAGAGAACAATGGACTTCAACATTTGGCTCCTCTCCGGCCCTCTCTTAGAGGTCACCTCCTCCAAACACCGGAAGGAGAATGGACACTCAGATGCTCAACTCAATGATCTACTTGTTTGTTGAGAACTATGTTCGCCATTGTCTAAATTCTCTTGCTCAGTCCCAACTACAAATTTAAGTGTTACATAACATATTTTATTTTACACATGTATTGGCATGGCGTCCATCTCAGACATAAATGAGATTCTAATTAATGAGAATGATAGATTCACGTCAGCCGATTTCGTGATGCTATCTAACTTAACATTTCTGGATACTATTTGCATAACTGTCTTCGCTATATATATAGTAGAACAAACACAAGTTCATCTTGATTCCATATTATGGTATCAAAATGGCATTGTGGAGATCTGAAAGCTCTATCTGTGTGTGTGTGTGTGTGCGGGCGCGCGCGCTCTTGTGTGTGAGACACTCACATGCATCTCTGTTTGCCATGAAGATGCCCTAAGAGCTGAGGTGCATACTCCCAAGTCCCCACTGCATTGGCATTAATGAGCAAAGATATCGGAGACAAAAGAAAGCAAAGGAGAACAACTCCTTTTCTTCCACCCTTTTTCTCTTTATCCTCGTAGTGCAAGATCCCCATACGGAGTACACAGCTGTTGTAGCAGTGGCTGGAGACGCAGATCTCCCCGACACCCACCCAGACTTCGAGTTATTCGAAAGGGAACGAGGGCACTCCTCGATCAAGAAGCTGTCTTCCTTTGCTTTTCAGCCGAGTGGTTTAAGTGTCACTTTCAGGCCTTGGGATGCTATAGCTTCTTTTTATCACTAGAAGGGCTCTTCTCTCTCCAACTACTTTGTATGTTGTGCTGCATGGCTTGGTTTCTCTATCTAATGGGTGTCGCAAAGGAAGGGACAGCAATAAAACACCAGATGGTACGTACCGCACTGGGGCATAGAGAAGGATTCACCACCCACACAAAACGCTGGCCGCATTATACAGCATGCATCCGTTTGGGGGCAACTTTGCAAATGAATAGCAAAGAGAATAGGAAGAGCACTTCAGTCGTCCCTGGCGCGCGCGCGCGCGTGTGAGAGAGAGAGAGTGAGTGAGTGAGAGAGAGGAGCTTTGCACTCTTCCATATCCATACGCATTAAAGTGTGTGTGTGTGAGAGAGAGAGAAAGAGAGAGAGAGAGAGAGAGAGGAGCTTTGTACTCTTCCATACGTAATAATAGACAAGTGCCTACTATTACAGTAACGGCTCGTTCGGATTTCGCTGGGAATTACCTCCATCTTGCGCCGTATTTATTAACGGGCATCTACCGTTGTACTAACGTACAGCTGTGATACACGCCAATCTACCGTCGAGCCAACACCACCACCACCGCCACCACCACAGTAAGAATAACAACGAGAGAAAAAAGAAGAAGAAGATGGTGATGATGATGGAGGAAAGAAAGCATCAATAGCAACAACAAAATATATCTCCACCGTTAAAAAAAAACACAATCTATATCTCCACAGATGAATAAAGCACAACAGACCATACAATAAGCGGAAAGAACACCAGTATCACTCTCCAATTTACTACACAACAGGAGCGGCACCGACAATCTTAGCTTTGCCATTTGTCACGGCTGCTGCAGCTAGAAGGAAAGCTTGAGGGACAAATCCAACTGCTTCCTATCGCAAACACAAGGCGACAAGGAGGATGGCGCATCGCCGGTCATCGTCCGCCCTTCCAAGGCCGAGCCCACCGGCGAGCTGCCGGAGGGAAGAACAAATACTCCTTCACGTCCGTCTCTGTTGTCTCTCTCTCGCATCTCCCATTCCCTGCTCCCCGCAAGATATGAATGAGAGAGAAAGAGAGAGAGCACCGTAATGGTGGAAAAACTACTGGTTCACTACCTCGGCTGGAGCAACTGTCTTCCGCCGGCTGTCCCCAAGAAGATTCAGAGTGCCCTTCCCCCCTCCGGTCTCGCCATTGCCATCTGCCACTCCATACTTCTCTTCCAGTAAGCGCTTCTTCTGCGACAGAAAGCATGCACCACGTACGAGCATTGAGCCAAACATAAACTAGGAGGCCCTAACGCTGGGAGCTGCTGTAATGGCATCGTGCTACTGCTGACAGTAGTGACTCGGAAGAACAAGCCAGACGACGAGAACAATTTTACCCTGACGCAGAGGTCGCGTCGCTCGAAGCACCGCAAGCTTTGGCTTGAAGGGAACTCCGTGAACGCACCGTTGCCCGACCGCACGCTGGCCTCCTCCATGGCAATCCTGTAACCGTTGAACAACATGTTGTAAGGTAACGCCGGTGTCGCAGAGGGGAAAGCCACCGGATTGCCCACCAGGAAACTCCCTGCGGCGCCCCCAACCACTCCGTGCGCCTGCGGGAAGCCCAACTCTCTCCGGCCCACGCCGCACCCCGTCGGCGCGGGGGCAGCTGCGAACCTGGCATGGGAGACACCCCCAGGTTCCACCTGGTGGAGGGGAAGCTGTCGGACCTAGATTGTGGGGTTCTCCATCTCTCTGTTTACTTTGTGCCTCCTTACCGCGTCGTGCAGCGGCTGATGGTGGTGGCCGGTGAGGGCACCCGTGGCGGAGTCGGCCTCGGCCACCTTCTTCCACTGCTCCTGGAGGCGGAGCCGCTCCAGCTGCGCTACCCCGAGCCCCCGCTGCGGCGGCTTCTTCAGGCCCGCGGGCTTCTTCTTCGCCCTAGCTGGTTCCGGCAGGGGTGGAGGCAGACCCTGGCCCTGGACATACGCCTCTCCATTAGCGACGCCTGCCGGGAGAAGCCGCGCGGCGGGGGGCTTGGGGAAGTAGACACCTCCAACCCCGGCGCCCCGGCTCCCCTGCGATCCCGCCGCGGCGGACCAGACGAGGAACGTGGTCTCCATCACGAAGGCCAATCTAGGAAAAACAGAAGAAATTGTACACAGAGAGAGAGAGAGATGGGTACGCACCTATAGGTGGCTTAGGGTTGCGGGTGGTAGAGCCAGGCAGAGAGGACTGGCGTTGGGGCTGAGCTCCTGACGTCGGCCTCCGGCCACGGGGCCCCACTTTCGCCAACGTTTTGCATGGATAGCAGACGCGACGGGGCGAACGGAGGTCGGGTCGCCATGGGCCATGGGCCTTGCGCGATTGTATATGATGTAGATGTTCATCGATTTAAGGTGATCACTTATCCAAGGAAGTTGATTTTCAACTTTTACTATATATCATTTTGAGTGCTTAATCCTTCCAGTGTTAATATTTATTTATTACTTCCTGTATTGACAAGCATCCTCTCCCGAGAAATTTTTTCCTAAATATTTGAAGGGATTCCTTATATTTCTTTGTGACGTTTCACTAAATACCTTCAGATTCTAAAATATTATAGATAAGTATCAAGATTGGACTGATATGGTAGATTGCATGGGTCAAAGACTAGCAATCCCACAAAAACACTTTCTATCTCAAATGTGGTTCAGGAGGGCATTATTTTCCCCTAATAGTATCTAGACAATGAGAGTTATGATTGGGAAATGGAACTAGTGTCTTTAGGTGAGTTGAATTGAATTTATATTTTTTTCTTCTATTTTTTCATATATGTGAAGGAGTTGGAAATTTTAGTGAAGTACCTCTAGGAGGTTATAATTCAACTTGATGTGCGCTCTCGAATGACCTACCAAATCCAATGGCATGGCACTCTCTCACTGCTTCAGTCACCTCCCACCCATTTTTTGAATCCAACCGCTTTAATGGCAACGTTGATGTCAGTAATCGAAAAACAAAGCTAGAGGACTAGTGGGCCGACACCGCCTCCTATCACCCCTCTCTGTACACCACCCTAGTGCATGTCACATGTTGTTCTACAGTACCTACCCTCGCACGGCATGCTGAACCCTATGCCCGGACATGACACACTCTCTTGTCGCCACATGCATGCCCGCCACAATAATAGTAAGGCTGACACTGATGGCACCATCAGTTCATGACTATAAAGGCAGGTCCTAGCAGCCTCTATCAGGTATGAACTTATTGAGTAATGGCCTATATTCATATTATTCAGTAACTGGAGCATTTTCAAGAGACTTAGATGATGAATCATCTAAGTCTAAGTTAAACAGAGTCCAAGTTAGACGAAGTACAAGTTGGAAAGAAGTCTTAACAAGTCAGACACAACATCGTCTAACTGATAGACTTAGACGATATAAGATAGATGGAAGCTATAGATGGAAGTGTTAAGATAAAGTTAGACGATGTGTTATCTAAGACTTAAGGTGACTTGGACGAAGTGGAAAACTTAGGTAGTACATATCTAAGTTAGAAGTTGAAACAGACTTAGATGGAACAACGCTTAAATGGGAACTCGAACGATACAACGTTCAAGTGGAGGGCTTAGACAATCCACTGTCTAAGTAAATGACTTAGGCGATCTAGCGCATAAGTGGATAAAGACTGTAATAGACTTAGACGATGCAACATGCAAGTTATGTTTTGGATGATATAAATTGTGAATAAGCTAGGCCCCAAGCAAAAAATGGAAAGTACGTCCTAGGCGATGTGTATGACAGTTTTGTACGGTTCTGAGTCCCATAAAATTGTGCCTTTATGTAACTAATAAATGGGGAATATTTGTTAGTATTAGTGTGCTACAGGCCAATTTTGGGTCGGGTAGGTCCAATAGTTGTACGATCTTGTTCATTATTAATAAAGTGATATTTGAGCGTAAATATGTGATTGTATATTACTTTACGATGTCCCTAGGATATGTGGTTGTAAAGTCAACTCGAGATGGGATCTCGATCATGAGACTGACTTTACATGGACACATACCTTAAACTGTTCTGGTTGGAGGGTAATCACTCGGGGACTTTGATTACCTATTAAACCAGTACACATGATGTGTTAGGGACCAGTCTCATGGTCACTGGTGCGGGGCACCAACACATATGTGTAGGTGTACGTCCTGGGAGGAAGTGCACTGAACTGATCTGCTATTGGATCTTCAGATGGTTGATTATACCTAATGTCAACTGAAGATCCAACGGTCTCAGTAGCATCGTTGGTCCTTTGACCTGAGACATTGATCGGATCTTACACGAGGACTGGAATGGTTTAATTACTTGGCTAAGTGACTTTAACCATAAGTCATGAGTTGCCGAGTCATTAACCACTCGAGGATACGTGTGAAGATCATCAATGGTCAAGAGGGGATCGCTCACTGTCGGGTATATATCAGACAGTTAATGGGTCATGACATTGACGCTCCGTTAAATCCCTGGCCAGGGTCGTGTGAGTTCGTTTAGAACGGACGTCATACACTTTAAGGAGGTCATGGTCAAATGGCACGATCATGGGGTTTGACAGAAACCATACCCTCGATCGTACCAGACTCATAGAAGGAGCGAGGGATTATATCGATGCGGTAACTGTGGACTTACAAGTACCAGACAGGCTGGTTTAAACCCGGCGTCCTCTAGGATCACGCGGATTTACTTGACCCAACGTGATCAAAGGTTCGGAATGAATTAAACTATTATTCGGCTCTAGTAGAAGCGAATAATAAGTTTAATTTACTTCTAATTGGAATTAGAAGTTAATGGGCCTTAAACTAGAGTGACTATGGGCCTAGAGGATCACACACAATGGATTCTTGGGTGACGGATTATTATTGTACAAATGCATATATTAATTCCTTTAATTCCTTTTGGAAAGGCATATAAAAGGGGCTTAATATATATGTACAATAATGGGAAGGACATATATACAGTTTTGGTCCTTTAGAGCTCTTTTAGAAATGGCCAAATCCTATATATATATGGATGCTACGAGACTTCTTCTCTTCTCTTGGCTAATCAAGCATTAAGGCTAAGAGAGAAGGATTAGCTCCTCCCCCCCTTCCTCCCTCTTGCTCTCTCTCTCTCTGGAAGGTGAAAGGGTTGGGAAAGGTCGTGCCGGGGGTAACGTCGTTGCGCAAGGATCCGTGTGGATCAGCTCTAGAGGCCGTACTTCTGTGCGGCTCGATATTCGTGAGATTCTACATCGGACACTGCAGATAGCGTCGTTCTGCGTAAGGTGAAATTTACAACCCGTAGTTAGACGTTGGGTTATTAATGCATCGATTAGAGCACAGATCTAAGTTTCCATGAAGCCGGGTTCAGACAAATAAATTTTTGTTATCCGCTGCGTTGCCCGATGGTGCTGTGTGGATCCTTACAGTGATATCAGAGCCAGGTTCGCGCTCTAGTCGGTGTTTTATCGCCGTATAGAACCATGTTTTAGGGGGCAATTAAAATCTTCAATTAATATTAGAAGACAGGGGTGCTGGGCATTTCTGTTCTTCCTGGATGCTGGGCATCTGCAGCAAATTTTTTTATGAAAAAAAAATAAAAAATAATTAGTCCGCTGGGCTCACTGCGCCCGCCCGCGTGGCGAGCGCCCGCGTGTGGCGCCGCCCCGTGTGGCGGGCGCGGGGGCCCGCCACACGGCAGGCGCCGCAAGCAGCGCCCGCGCGCGGACGTGGTGCGTCCGCCCACGCGTCCGCGTGGGCGACCGCGCCCGCAGTGGCGGACGCCCCCGCAGTGGCGTGGACCCAATTTTTTTAATTGCTTTTGTTTAATTTAATAGTGCATATATATATATGATATATATATTTATAAATGTATATTAAATTAATCTATATTTTTATCTCAATTATTCATTGTGTTATCTCATTAGTAAAATTCAAATTTTAAATTTTATTTATTCCTTTTGAATTTACCGAGGTGAGATAATTACTATTTACCTTGAGATAAAATGGTAATATTTCAAGTTATTTCAGTAAAATTTAATTTTTGAATTTTTAATTATTATATAATTAGTAAATTAAGAATGTGAATTTTATTGAAATTAAATGTATAAAATTTAAATATTTAAAATTTTATTATTAGATAATTGTTAAATTCAAATTTTAAATTTTAAAAAATTGATAATTGAGGATAATTGCATTATTTAAATTTACTTTCAAATAAAATTATTGGATAATTAGTTTAAATTTAAATTTAAATAATTGTCATGTTTAATTTTTTATTTTAAATTTGATTATTAGATAATTAAATTTAAATTTAAATAATTATCTCAATTATCTAACTTATTTGAATCAGATTCAAATATGCATGCCCCTATTATATATGATGGTTCTTTACGTGATTTGCTTTATTTACCTTGCATTGGCTTGCTTATGTGTTTAATTTTAGTTAATCCTACTTCGATTTTTAAAATTAAACAAAGCTAGCCTATTTTTGTTTGCACATCCCATTTTTAAATCTAAAAGTAAGGATTATTTTCAGAAAATAAGCCTTGATTGATTTTACATGAATGGGTTGGCAAGTGATCATGGACTTAGTTAATGTAATTATTTGGGGTCTGCGAACCTCCTTTCTCTCTCTGTTAAAATTCCAATGTACTTCTATCTCTCTTTACAGTTGTACTCGCCCTAAGGGCTTCTGGAATTTTATTGACGTGTAATTTAAATTTTGCCGGCCTGCGTGCCGTGTAAAAGTTGTAATTAATGCGGCATCGGAGTTTGAAAGCGCGGAGCACACCCGACGAGGACGATCCAGCTGCTTCGGAAGTGGGCCGGATGTCTTAGTTACATTAGGAATAAAGTCCATGATCACTTGCGATTTAATTTTGCATTGGATGCGTTTACTTTGTGCAAACTACTAGGTACGGTAAATATATTGGATATATTTATATTACCACTAGGGTGAGATCAAGATAAAATCAAATTCCCTCACGATTAAATTTTAGATCTGATAAGCGTGGCTCTAGGAGTCGTCGTGGCCCTCCATCATTATGGAGTGAATGAACGTCTTCATTTCATGGATTTATTGTACTTTACACAAGGTCCATGAGTTTGGGGCGGGATAAAACTCCAAGGCTAGGCCTCAATGGGGTGAGGAATTGAACCCGACCTTGTTGTGCTTTCCACAAGGGTCGGATCATGAACTCATTGCTATGTAGTAATGATGGTTAGATCTAACCGAGAATATCCTTTGTTGTGCTTTCTACAAGGGGATGATTTTTCGGGGGCCGAATATCGGATATTGCATTAGATGCAAGTGCCTGTTGACTGCCCTTGAGATGATGTATGACTTGTTGTGCTTTCCACAAGGTCGTACATCAGTCTCGTTGGGATTCTGACCCACTAGGTTGATATCGTTGATCTCCCGTTCTATATACTGAGGGTTATATAGTTCGATCGAAAAATAGTGAGATTAACTAAGATAGAAAACCACATCTAAGTTAGAATTTGAACGCAGGCTAAGTTGTCATTTATTTCTTATCCAGATTACAATGTCGTCGTCCAACCCCCTCTGCGGCATCTTGGATGCCAACAGACTGACTGGACCGAACTACTCGGATTGGCTGCATAATCTACGCATAGTCCTCACCGCCAAAAAAAATAGCCTACGTGTTGGACACTGTTCATTCTGAGCCAGCTCCCGATGCCGACGAGGGCGAGTTAATGACTTATGCCAAATGGTCTGAAGACTCTTCCCTTACCAAATGTTACATGTTGGCCTCTATGGCTCCCGAGCTGCAGAGGCAATTCGAAAAGACTGATTGTAGAAGCATACTTCTTAATCTACGCCAGCTCTTCGGGGAGCAGGGTAGGATTGAGAGGTATGACATCTCCAAGAAGCTTTTCAGGACACGGATGTCAGAGGGTGCTTCAGTACAGGCTCATGTACTGAAAATGATGGAGTGGATTGAGAGACTCAATGCACTGGGGTTCAAGTTGGATCTTGAACTGTGCATTGATCTTATACTCCAGTCATTGCCCGATTCCTTTTCTTCCTTTATCATAAACTTTAACATGAATAGAATTGAAGCAACTCTCCCGGAGCTGCTCAACATGTTAAAGAGTGCTGAAGGAACTATGCAGAAAGATAAACCATCTTCTTCTGTAATGATTGTTGGCCGGGCCAACAAGAAAAGGAAGGCCACCCAGATATCCACCAAAGGTGACAAAGGGAAGGGAAAGAAGAAGGCCATGGGTAAGCAACTCGCCAAAGTTGACAAAGGGAAGGGCAAGAAGAATGAAAAAGAAGACAAGTGTTTTCGATGCGGGGAAACAGGGCATTGGAAAAGGAATTGCAAGGTAATTCTAAATGAATTATTTTTGTCATAGACCTTAATTTGTCATATATGGAATCCACATCATGGGTATTGGATACTAGATGTGCATCTCATATCTGCAACTCTGTGCAGGTGCTGGCAAATAGAAGGTGGCTGGGCAAAAAGGAGATTGAACTGAGGATGGGCAATGGAGCTTTAGTTTCTGCTAAAGCTGTCGGGACTGCACGTCTCAGTTTACCTTCAGGAGTCATTCTGGAGCTGAATGACTGTTATTATGTTCTAATATTATTAAGAACATTATTTCAATCTCTGGCTTGTATAACGTTGGATATACATTGGCTTTTAATAGCACTGGGTGCTCTATAATGAATAATGGCTTGATTATAGCCAATGGTTCATTAGTCAATGGTCTTTATGTATTAGATACATGTTCTAATGTTATGCAGGTTTCCAATGCTAATGAAGTGAATTCTGCATATCTATGGCATTGTAGGCTTGGTCATGTAGGCGAGAAAAGAGTCTCTCACCTACACTCAAATGAGTATTTGAATTCATTCGAATACAAGCCATTTGATACCTGTGAGTCGTGTCTCATGGGGA
Source organism: Amorphophallus konjac (assembly GCA_022559845.1). Taxonomy (NCBI): domain Eukaryota; kingdom Viridiplantae; phylum Streptophyta; class Magnoliopsida; order Alismatales; family Araceae; genus Amorphophallus; species Amorphophallus konjac. The sequence continues at coordinate 422,380,060 of CM040126.1, read as the reverse complement.
AGATGACCAAGGCTCCCTTTAGTGGACATGGTGAGAGGGCTGTTGACCCTCTCGAGCTCATACACTCGGATGTGTGTGGACCCATGTCCATGGAAGAAAAAGGGGGTCACCTCTATTTCATTTCTTTTATTGATGACTTCTCGAGATATGGCTATGTGTATTTAATGAGACATAAATCACAAGCCTTTGAGAAGTTTAAAGAATACAAGAATGAAGTAGAGAAACAGACTGGAAAGAGTACTAAAGCTCTTCGATCGAATCGAGGAGGTGAATACCTTAGCCATGAATTCACTTCTTATCTTAAAGACAATGGAATTATTTCTCAGTGGACTCCACCGTATACACCACAACACAATGGTGTATCCGAAAGGAGAAACATGACCTTGTTAGACATGGTCCGATCCATGATGTCTATGTCAGGACTACCCTTGTTTCTGTGGGGCTATGCATTAGAGACTGCGGCTTATTTATTGAATAGGATCTCAAGTAAATATGTTCCTTCTATACCATATGAGATATGGAAGGGCAGGAAACCAAATTTTAATCACATTAAAATTTGGGGGTGTCCTGCTCATGTAAAGAAGAACGATAGTGATAAGCTTGAGTCGAGAATCGATAAGTGTAGGTTTGTGGGATATCCAAAGGAGACATTTGGATATTATTTATATCACCCTTCTGAGCAAAGGGTCTTGGTGGCTAAGAGAGCTGTATTTCTAGAAAGAGAATATCTTCTCCAGAAAGACAGTGGGAGCTAGGTAGAATTAGACTAGGTCCAAGAGCCACAACCCGTAGACACAAACTCATTAGATGAGACTATGTCAGTTGATCCTATGCAGAGTGAAACATAGACACTACGGAGATCTGGTAGACTACCAAGAGAACCTGAGAGATATGTTGGACATGTCTCAGAGAGGTCCTATAAGGTATGCATTGATGAGGATGAAGATCCTCAATCGTACCAGGATGCAATCCGTAGTGCGGACTCCGAGAAATGGCAAGAGGCAATGGATTCAGAGATCCAGTCCATGTATACCAACAAAGTTTAGAACTTAGTTGATGTACCCGAAGGGAAAGTCCCTATCGGCTGCAAGTGGATTTTCAAACGGAAAATCGGTGCAGATGGACAGATTGACATATACAAGGCTAGACTAGTGGCGAAAGGATATCGTCAAAGACAAGGTATTGACTATGACGAGACATTTTCACCAGTAGCCATGGTTAAGTCAATCAGAATCCTTCTCGCCATTGCTGCATACTTGGATTATGAGATCTGGCAAATGGATGTGAAGACATATTTTCTTAATGAAAATCTGTCAGAAGAGGTGTACATGGTACAGCCTGAAGGATTCACCTCCAAGCTACATCCTAATAAGGTATGTAAACTTCAAAGGTCCATTTATGGATTAAAGCAGGCATCTCGAAGCTGGAACTTAAGATTTGATGAGGCTGTCAAATCTTTCAACTTCATTTGGAATGAAGATGAACCCTGTGTTTACAAGAAGGTCAGTGGGAGCTCTGTGACCTTCTTGGTCCTTTATGTTGATGACATCTTACTCATTAGGAATGATGTAGATATGTTAACATCAACTAAGTCTTGGTTATCCAAGACCTTCTCTGTAATGAGTCGAGAATCTGATTACTGGGAAGACCCGATAACCCGAGACTCGAACCGCCGCCCACGAGCCGGGAGGGCTCGGAAGGGCTAAAAGGAGTGTGGAGGAACAAAGAAATAGGAAATAAAGTAGGACGAGATAACAAATAACAGAAATAAATAAATGACTACAGCTACAATAGAGTCCAGTCCAACAGAAATTATAGTCTAAAGTAATAAAAATGCACCACATGCCGAGTGAACACTCGGCCCGGCGAGCTGGCAACTGGGAACCCTCGAACAGCACCCTCGAATCTCGAGGAAGAACCGCCACACCTGAAAAGTAGGGAATGAGTCTCTAAAACAGAGACTCAGCAGGGATCCGGCGGAACCCCACCTGGAAACAACGGCGGCACAGAAAGCTGTAACTACAAGAGCAACAGTAACAGCAGGAACAGTAAATCCGGTGGTCGGTCGAAACTTGGCACTACAACTACTCCTACTGTACCAGAAAGCACACCCCGATCTCGCAGTCGAGGCTACCGAACTATACTAGTACCACCTACCGAAGTAAAAACCCACGGCAACTGTGCCGTAGAGGCCTGTCTCCCAGGACACGGCCAACCTGCACATGCTGTCCAAGGTGCAACCCCGACCACCTGGTCACGGGTACCGCACAGCAAGACGTAACCTCGGTAAAGCTACTAGCACTAGTCTCACGGCACGAGAACCGACACACGCGTCACGGCGAGAGAACCGAAACTCAACGGTCGACACGACCAAAATCCAAAGGTCAAGGTCACAGAGACTGACAGTCTGTCACTCTCGACTCGACAGGAGTACCTCCCACTAGAAGCACAGTCGGTAGCGTCCCCTGACGTCTTACACCGCACCGCAGGTGAACTGCCTGACGTGGTAGCTCCTACCAATGGCACGAACACCGCACAAGTAACTACAAACGAGTGACTAGCTGGGATCACGCCCATCGACGTGGGTCCAACCGCCCCCAACCACGTGTGCACACACAGACCGTGCGTCCCTGGTCTGGCCCTCTGACCGATTTTCCCCTCAGCCGAACTCTGGCTGCAAGACGTGGGGCCTGACGGAAATCGGTCCACAAACCGTCTCTAAGGGTAGCCTCTCCACCACTCCCTGGTGGGACCACACGCGTGTAAGTAGGCTACGACTAGTGGAGGGTCACTACGGAGTAGACTCTCAAGCCAACGGAAAACAACATCCGAACCCGACGACGTACGGGACCACCCCACCTACCAGCACCGTCGCACGGTGACCACAGTCGGAGAAGGAACGGGACTCACAGTCCATGGCCACGCACACACCCTGCGCGAGAGTCGAGAAAACCCAAGTGACGCTAAGCCACTGAACTCTGGGCAGTCCTCTAGACGCACTACACCCAACGGTCCTTGAGTCACAAGACTCGGGGTCAAGACCGTCGTACGCAACAGCACAAGGCTGTCAATCTAGTCCAATCTCTAGGTCTAAAACCACGGTAGCACGAGTACCGAGATAGCTCACAAGCTGCCGAGACCATTCCCTCGGGAAGGGAATTCAAGGGACTAAGGCCACACACACGGCCCACGCGAAAAGCACAGAAGCACGATTCCCAAGGCAACTCGCACACCGCCAAGTTACAGCCCAACTCAGGGAGAAGAGGGAAGCCTCCAGCCCCATACTGGACAACTGGGCTCGCAGCCCAAGGCCTCACACAGGACCCACTCAGGAATCACTTTCCAGAGAAATCGACGACGCACGGGGACTCTCACCGCATGCATGCCAACACACGGTGACATGAGTCGAGAACGCTACACCCCGAGACAACACCGTACCACGACACCTGGTCCCGACGAAGTGCACCGCATCCGTCAGGCCACGGGTCGATACGTGGATCGAGAATCACACACCCGTGACTCGAATCGGTCAAAATAGAAACACCGGGTTAGACTGGCACATGGGCGGTTCATCCTGGGCCGCTCAAGGGACATGCGGCTGGGGAAGGGCCGCTCAAGGGATATACGGCCAGGAAGGAGCCGCACAAGTGCACTAATCGGACTAACCCAAAGAGAGGATATGCGGTTAGGGCTGAACCGCCCAAGGGGATGTGCGGCTAAGGGTCGCCCGCTAAACCCAACCGACCTACTCCAGTGTCGGTCAAAACGGTTTTGACCAAACCGCACAACCCGACGACACAACTCGTTGACCAAGGGTCAACAGGGACATGCGGTCAGCGCCTGGCCACACAAGCCCAACAGAGTGACAGACGGCTGGGGACCAGCCGCCCATGGGGGGGGCATGCGGACCTCTCCTGGCCGCACATCGCATGTGTGGTCTATCGTCCAACCGCACTGTAGACACGCCATTCCTGACGTCTCCTGAGAAAGTCTCATATTACTATACAACGCCCCGCAACGGATTACGCATTTTGAATCACTCGAGTGCTTCCTTTTCTCGGGTCTTCTTCTGCCTTTTTCGGCATCCGGAATCGTCTCGTCACGGCATTCGGACGGCATCAACACCAGTCAGACGTATCAAGAGGTTCCGGAACCAAGATGTTGTCTGCCGGGAAGCCGCTGACTAAGACCCGGGTGGGTCTTAATGGGGGCGTCCAGGCCCCTGGACGCCCCCATATTTTTAACTTTTATTTATTTATTTATTTTCTTAGGGCCCAAAACTAAATAAAATATATATATATATATATATATATTAATGGAGGCGTCCAGGCCCCTGGACGCCTCCATAAAAACAAATATAAAAAATATAAAATGCCCGTTGGCATAAAAGATAAAAAATAAATTAAAAATACATATTAATGGAGGCGTCCAGGCCAAAAACAAATAAAAAAATAAAAATGCCAGCCTTGGCATAAAAGACAAAAGAAAAATAAAAAATAATATAATTTTGGAGGCGTCCAGGCCCCTGGACGCCTCCATCAAAACCCTCACGGGCGCCGGCCACCGAACGACGGTTTGTCGTGTGTGAAAAAAGCTAAATTATAGAGACGTCCAGTCAACTGGACGCGCCCATTTCTGAATCACGAGGCGCCGCTCACAAAACCACGCGTTGTGCCAAACCGCGTGCGGCCGTCGTCGGCTTTCGGTGGACCTGCTTGAGGCGTCCGGGACCCTGGACGCCTCCATAAAAGTATTCCAAAAAAATATATAAAAATAGAATAAAATATTAATTCGGCCCTGATGGAGGTGTCCAGGGTCCTGGATGCCTCCACCCTCCGTAGCTCTATAAATAGAGGCCCCCCCCCCTCAGTTCTAAGGGAGCTCAGAAGTGATCCGATAGGCTGCCGGAGCCCAGAGGCTACGGAGTCATTTTCTAACCCGTGGGTTCTTTTGTAGGTGGAGGTTCTGCCGGCTTCTCGGGTGCTCACGCTCGCGAGAGGAAGGTCGTCTTCATCCACCGCGCTTCCACGTCATCCCCACGCTGCCGGAGCTCCACCGGATTTCATCCTCGGCTCATCCAATAAGCCTTTTCTTCCCCTTTTTTCTTCGTAGTTCTTTTGCATTCATCATCTCGCATCCTCTATCCCCCTTCATAAGGGCGCCTCTTCTTTTATACTTCGCATCCATCATCTCATTTTCCTCTACTCGAGTCCGAGAGGGGTTTAAAAGATAACACCAACCAGGTGTGTGTCTTGCCATCATTTCGTTATTTTTACCGCAAGGATTTGAATACTACACCTCCATCTTTCTAATCCACTTGTCATTTGTTTGTCGTTGTTTTGCAAGGGTAGCCGAGGAAAGCCCTCTCCGTCGGCCGGCCGGAGGGAGAGGAAGAAGCAATCCGCCATCTCCCGCTCTTGAGGTAGGCGCGATCACTTTCTTATTTTGGGGTCTTTCGGCCCCTAGCGATCACATCTTATTTTCGAGGCCGCGGCGAGTCACTTCCCCAATGGCCGTTTAAATTTCCGTTATTATATTCTCTGTATACTCTATTATATTCTGCTCATATTCTCGAGGCCGCGGCGAGTCACTTCCCCAATGGCCGTTTAAATTCCCGTTTTTATATGTTATATTCCTATCTATTCGTGTTCTCGAGGCCGCGGCGAGTCACTTCCCCAATGGCCGTTTAAATTCACGTTCTTATACGTTATATTCTTATCTGTTTATGTTCTCGAGGCCGCGGCGAGTCACTTCCCCAATGGCCGTTTAAATTCCCGCTCTTTGTATTCTCTCTATATTCTGTCATCTTATTATCTGCTCATATTCTCGAGGCCGCGACGAGTCACTTCTCCAATGGCCGTTTCAATTCTTGTTATTTAATTTTTGCACCATTCTCGTCCCCCCGAGGCCGCGGCGAGTCACTTCCCGCTATGGCCGTTTAAACCCCATATTTTGCTACATCACACTTGTCCCGCTCGCCCCGCCGGAGCAATCTCCCGTGGTGGCCCCTTCTCTCTCTTCTCTTATTTCTGTGTTGCAGCAAACAAACACCAAAACAAAACAAAAGAGGAGCCCGCGCGCTCCGCGTCCTCTCCGCTCTTCCCCGAACCGCGTGACGTCGCTCACAGATTGGCGATCACGGTGGGACCGCTACTGCTTCCTTTCGGCTACCCTTGCAAGTTCGGCACCATCCGTGCCTCTCCACCTTCGCGCCCGCGCGCGCCCCCGTTGTGCTCACGGCAGCACCGTCAGTTTTGATTGGTTCTTTGTTTATTATATGTCTGTTATTTCTGTTGTTTTCCCACTCCATATATCTGTCAGCATTCCATTGCATACATCCATTCCTCTTTTCTATCCTTTTTTTTATTTTTTGAGGATCACCCTTTCCCGGTGAAGGAAGGACTCTCCGTTTGGGAATTCCTCTCAACGGACTAGAATCTCCTACACTGGGACCTCCGTAAGTCCCCGACATCGAAGAATCTCCTCTTCGTTCACTGGGCTGGTTGTACCATTGAAGTTCCCCGGAGTTAGTCATTTCATTCGTGGTGAGACGAGAGACCCTAGCTGACACGGTGGTGAAACAAAAATAAACTAGGGTCCCCATTTTGTGTGAACTTCGGATCTCGTTAAAAACACAAAAAAAATCATCAAAATCAAAACACAAAAAAGGGCGTAAAGGCATCCACTTGTTTGATAATCTCTGCTACCTACTTGCTAGTGTATGTTTTTGCGTTCTGGGAAAACTGTGAGCATGTCTCACGAGTCTTTTGAGGAGAACCACCCTAGCCGTGGTTTGACAGCCGACCCGCGAGTCTATGCTATGGACTCGGGTCCTTCTCATGACCCCTCGCATGAGGTGCCGGTTATTGCCGGGGACACGTCCCCGCCACAGGATATCACTTCCTTACTGGGCGTCCTCGCCAACACGGAGCTTACCTCTGAACAGCTCCGGGCCTTCCAGGTCATTCTAAAAGGGAAATCTGTTTCCCCCACGCCCCAGGAATCAACTCCGGCCATCGCACCTCTCCAAGAGTCCGTGCAGGCCATTCCATCTCCCTCATTGGCGCAAGCCATCCAGTCTCCCTCGCTTCAAGGTCAAGCGAGCCAACAACCACCCTCATTCCAGTTCCCGTCACAATCTCAAACTCCCGTTGTTCCCCACACACCGCTTCAGCCAGGGCCAACTGTCGGTGGTCCGACAGCTCCCTCTCATTCGGGGTTTCCCCCTCAAGTCTCCGGGAGACAGTTTCTCCCCCAGTGGCAAGTGCCACCTTCACCTCCAGAGGAGCTCGCCCAATCGCTCCTCAATAGGTTCAATCGCATGGATGAGCAGTTTCAAAATCTGAGAAGAATGGTGGACGTGAAAGCCACCCCGGAGGTTGCTTTGCCAATCCTTCCCGTCATTCATCTTCCCCCCTCCGAAATGCCCACGTACCGCAGGTATAGTGGTACTGGCAACCCCTTCATTCACCTCAAGGACTTCATGTATGAGTCCTCCTACTGGCAAAATGATCAGAGGTCCCTGGCATACCTCTTTCGGAGATCATTGGATGGTCCCGCGCTTGAGTGGTTCTATTCTCTGGAGCCCCGCGAGGCCGAGAATTTTGAAATAGTGCAGAGAAGGTTCTTGCAGAAATATAGGGATAGGGTCGGTCCCTCACTCTCCATTACCGACCTAGTGGCCGAAAAGATGAAGCCCGACGAGGATTTTGTCCGCTATGCTGATAGATGGAGGTCTCTGGCGGAAAGAATAAGGGATACCCTCTCTGAGCCCGAACAAGTGAAGATGATTGTGTCTAATGCAACCCCACAGTTCAGACACGTCCTGGCCATGAATAAACTTACTACAATGGAGGAACTCTATGAAAGGGCCCGATACATCCAAACCCAGCTAAAAGACTCCCCCATCATGAACATGTTTGAGTCGTCGAAGCCCAAAGTGGTCAGAAAGACAGGCGCTGGTGTCCCGGGCGGAGCCACAGAAGGGGTTGTGACAAATGAGCAAGTGGGTGCGGTCAACAATGCCAATTACGCAGTCAACCCAAGGCCTCCACAAATGCCCCGACTTCCCCTTCAACCATGTCCTTTCCCTCTTCGTCCTCCACCCCAAAATAATCCACCCCAGGATAATATGCCTCCATTACGTCAACCCCAGCAACAACAACCACAACCTCAGCAACAACAACCACCGCTTCAGTACAACCAAGTTCCACCCCCGGGGAACTATGGTCCCCAACAGCAACAAAGGAGGCCGCTCGGTCCCAAGAGAGCCTACTATCCACCATTGCCAGAAACCTTAGCAGACATTTTTAATGCCCTCATGGCATCAAACCAACTCGCCCTACCCAGAGAAAGTCCCGCGTGGCCCCCCAATGTTGATACCTCCAAATACTGCGTCTACCACAGGCAGCCGGGACACACAGTGGATTACTGCTTCCATTTCAAAGATTACATCCATGATATGAATGATGAACATCAAATAGATTGGGATGAGATGAGACGGTACGTCGCGGCTCTCAAGGCTAGGAGACCTCCTCAGAGGCCACAGCAGCAGTTACAACAGCAGCAGCAGCAGCAACCACAACAACAACAGCAACCTCAGCAGGCCCCACAACAACAGCCCGACATGGGAATAATCCAGAATCCATTACCGGAGCACCAACAGCCCAATCATCAGGTTAACTCCATCTCCTCCTTCCCGGAAGTCGGGAGAGAGCAGGTGTGGCACCAGGAAAGTACCTCCATTCTTTCTACCTCCAACCCTATCGTCATGCAACCCCCTCACCTTGCCCGGGTAGCACCTCTCTCTCATCAACCCGCGTCAGTATCACCATCACCATTTCCACTACCATTACGCCCTCTCATCCGCACCCCGACCTCCTATCAACCGACACTCTCCACTACGCCTTCACACCCTCTCATCTTCTCTCACTCCCCCACTTTACCATCCACCTCTACCACATTTACCCCTACGCCTTCTAAACCCCTTATCATCCGTCAACCATACATAACCCCGTCTTTCTCCACCACATCACCACTAATGCCTTCAAAACCACTCATCACCCACCATCCACCTCAAAACCATTACCCGTTTCAAACCTTACCCACTCCTACTCCGTCTCCACCTCCACCTTCCGACCCCTTATCCTTCATAATCCGCGCGATATCCCCTCTACCTCCACCATGCCGCCACCTAACAAACCCCTCATTAGAATCCCTGCTCCCGTCATCACCCCTGCTCCATCAACCATTCCTCCACTACTACCCCTCAAACCCCTGTTAAGACCCACTGCTACCCCCACAGAGGTACAAAAGCCGCAGGCAATGGTACTCCAGAGTGGAAGGATTTTTCACAGGGTTTTCCCCCACAACAGTCAGAATCTTGAGCAATCTCAGCCAGAGAAGGATGACGGAGAACAACCAGAAAAAGCTCTCCCCGGAACACAGTATGATTTATTGAAACACCTGGATAAGACACCTGCTCGGATCTCCATCCTGGAGCTACTTCAAAGATCCACATCCCACCAGGCGGCCTTGATGGAATATCTTCAAAAGGTCATGGTTAATGAAGACCTCCCCGTGGAGAAGATTTCAACCGTCCTAACCCCAACAGACACACAACCAACCATCATGTTTCACAACTACGAGCTCGCTCCCAAGGAAGCTCAGAAATATGCATTGTGTATTTCAATAAAAATTAATGGGGTATCCATAAACCCATGTCTTGTGGACACGGGTGCATCCATAAATGTGATCTCCATGAGCACTCTTCAGTTGTGTAAGGTCAACGAGGAACAAATAAGACCTTCCTCGATCACGGTCACGGCTTATGACAATAGCAAAAGGCCGCCGCAGGGGATGATTATTCTGAAGGCAGAACTAGGCCCCATGTCAATTCCCACGGAATTCCAAGTCCTCGACATGGACCCCACATTCAAGGCTATACTGGGTCGCCCTTACATCGAAGCCATGGACGCTGTGCCTTCCACCAACCATCAGTGCATGAAGTTTCCTTACAATGGGAGAATTATTAAAGTGGTCAGTACACCGGTCCTTCACACAGTGGATGCTATCAACACCTCTCTGCCCTCCGTTTGGCCATCTCATCGGCCCATATTATCACTACTGGACGTGCGTGATCCATCTCACATTCCACTAGCACCAAAGGAGCCGGTCAGGGCAACCGCAACATCATGTCTCCCTTTTCACGCCAAAGGTTGGGAGATTATGAGGAACATCGACTATCAACAAGGAAAAGGTCTGGGCGCACAGTCACAGGGTATGCTCAAACCGCCAAAGGAAATTAGGCCGAACCGCAGGTTTGGCCTAGGCTTCAAAGGACCGTTCAAGGCAGATTGGAAGCCCCTCACGTGGACTCTATCAAACCACTTCAACAGAGGACCCGTTGTTCAGATGGGAGATCACCCACGAGAAGCATACACTACAAGAAAAAGTGGCTATAGCGACCGCATTAGCGACCGCTTTAATCGGTCGCTAGTCGGTCCCAAATAGAGACCAATTCGGCGACCGAAATAATCGGTCGCACATCTGAGACCTATTGGCGACCGAACTAAATTCGGTCGCCAATCGGTCGCTGATCCCGTTATACTCCCCCCCTGCGACCCCCGCCCGCCCGAGCCCCTCCCCGCCCGAGCCCTCCCTCCCGCCCTCCACCCTCCCGCCCGAGCCCCCTTCCCCTGCGGCCCCCTCCCCCTGCGGCCCCCTCTCCGCCCTAGCCCCCCCTCCACCCTCCCGCCCGAGCCCCCGCCCGAGCCCCCTTCCCCTGCGGCCCCCTCCCCCTGCGGCCCCCTCTCCGCCCTAGCCCCCCTCCTCCGCCGGAGTCCCCCCTTCCCCTGCGGCCTCCCGCCCGAGCCCCCCTCCGCCGGAGCCCCCCCTCCCCCTGCGGCCTCCCGCCCGAGCCCCCCTCCTCCGCCCGAGCCCCCCTCCCCGTGCGGCCTCCCGCCCGAGGCCCCCTCCGCCGGAGCCCCCCTCCGCGCCGCTCGCCTCGCCGTCGTCGCCGCGCCGCTCGCCTCGCCGTCGCCGCTCGCCGTCGCCGTCGTCGCCGGCTTCCTCTCTCTCACACACAGGTACCTCTCTCTCTCTCTCTCTCTCTCTCTCTCTCTCTCTCTCCAACCCGCCGCGGCCCCCCCACAGGTACCCCTCTCTCTCTCTCTCTCTCTCTCTCTCTCTCTCTCTCTCTCCAACCCGCCGCTGCCCTCTCTCTCTCTCTCTCTCTCTCTCTCTCTCTCCAACCCGCCGCTGCCCCCCCAAGGTACCTCTCTCTCTCTCTCTCTCTCTCTCTCTCTCCAACCCGCCGCGGCCCCCCCCCCCCACAGGTATCTCTCTCTCTCTCTCTCTCTCTCTCCAACCCGCCCCCCCCACAGGTACCCCTCTCTCTCTCTCTCTCTCTCTCTCTCTCTCTCCAACCCGCCGCGGCCCCCCCCCCCACAGGTACCTCTCTCTCTCTCTCTCTCTCTCTCTCTCTCTCCAACCCGCCCCCCCACAGGTACCCCTCTCTCTCTCTCTCTCTCTCTCTCTCTCTCTCTCTCTCTCTCTCCAACCCGCCGCGGCCCCCCCACCCCAACCCCCTGCAGGGAATTTAATGTGAAAATTTTGTTTAGGCCATGCTAATTTTTTGTTTAGGGCATTTCATAGTCCATGTTATTGTTAATATGATAGAATATTATTTTGTGCACTTTTCAGGTGTTTGGGTGCTTTATATTGCCTTTATTAACAGTCATATGGACCTTCCATTTTTTGTAGTAAAATACCAGTGCATGTAAATAGTCATTTTTGTGTGTTAGCATGATAATATATTCACAAACATGTGTTGTATTTGGATTGGCCTCACCTCTCCTTTCCTAATGATTAGTGTAAGGTTTTTAAGGGTTTAGTGTTTAGTGTTTAAGGTTTAGGGTTTTAGATTTAGGTTTTAGGTACTAGATTTAGGTTTTACTCTTTTAAGGTTTAGGATTTTTAGGGTTTAAGGTGTTTAGGGCTTTTAGGGTTTAGGGTTTAGGATTTTAAGCTTTATGGTTTAGGGTTTGGGGCTTTAGGGTTAGGATTTAAGGGTTAGGTGTTAGGGTTTAGGAAGGGTTTCAGGGCTACAGGTTTTTGGACTTCGATTTTAAGTGTGGGTTTTTCGGTTTACGGTTGCTAGGCTTAGGGTTGAGGGGCTGTTTAGTGTTTAAGGTTTAAGGGCTTACGGTTTTAAGATTTAAAGTTTAAGGTTTGACAGTTTTGAGGTTTAGTAGTTTATGTATTAGGGGTGGGGTAAGGGGTTCAATGTGGGTTTAGGATTTTAGTGTTTTAAATTTTATGGTTTTTAATTATTTTAGGGTTTTACAGTTTAGGGGGTTATGAGTTTATTTTTTTATGTTTAGGGTTTAACATATAGGGTTAGGGTTTAAGGTTTAGGGTTATTTAGGGTTTAGGTTTTTGGGTTTAGGGTTAGTTGTTTGGTGTTTAGGTTTGTTTGCATTTTATATTTGGCATATGAGTTTAGGGTTTTGGATTTAGCATTTGGGGTTTTTGGTTTAGCGGTTAGGGGGGTGGATTACGGTTTTGAGAGTTTAGGCTTTAGGGGTTTTTGGTTTAGTGGGTCTAGTTTCTAAGGATTTTAGGTTTTAGGGTTTAGGGTTTTTCATGTTTTTAGGGTTTATAGTTATTACAATTTAGGATTTTTAGGGTTTAGGGTTTTTCGAGTTTTTATGGTTTATAGATATTATGGTTTCATATTTTTAAGGTTTAGGGTTTAGGGTTTAAGGTTTTCAAGATTTATGGTTTAATGTTTTGAGTTTAGGGTTTAATGTTTTTAAGGTTTAAGGTTCTTGGGGCTTTTAGGGTTTTACATATAGGTTTACATTTTTGGGTTTCTTTTATTTAGGGTTTGATGTTATTAGTGATTTTAGGGTTTATGATTTTAAATTTATGGTTTATGGTTTAGAGTTTATAGTATTAAGATTTTTGATTTTTAGGTTTAGGAGTTTTAGGGTTTAAGGTTTAGGATTTAGGGTTTTTCAGATTTAGTCTTTTATGTTTGTGGTTTTTAAGGATTTTAGAGTTTCTAGTTTTAGGGGTAACTCAAGATTTAGGGTTTTAAGGTTTAGGGTTTGGGATTTTTAGTTTGAGGGTTTGGGGTTTAGCAATCGGTGGTTTAGCAGTTTAGGAGTTTAAGGGATCGTAGTGGGGTTAGGGGTTAGGGGAGGGTTTAAGATTTATAATTTTTAAGGGTTTTATGGTTTTATGATTTAGGGGGTTCGGGGTCTGCAGTTTAGTGTTTTTAGGGGTTTTAGGGCTTACGTTTTTTTTTCTATAGGGTTTACAATTTTTACGGGTTTAGGGTTTAAGGTTTAGGGATTTGGGAATAGGTTTAGGTTTTAGGATTTTAGATTTAGGTTTGAGCAAATCGCTCAAAAGTGCAATTTGCAAATGCACTTGGTTTATAATCAAAGCCGTCGGGGTCCGGGGGTCCAGAATGTGAAATACTGATCCGATCGGCATTCCGATCATTCCAACACAACCTGGGAGGTAGACGTGACTTGTCAGAGCTGACGGATTCTAAATCGGACTACCGGTTTGAGCCCGACGCTCAAAAGTGCAATTTGCAAATGCACTTGGTTTATAATCAAAGCCGTCGGGGTCCGGGGGTCGAGAATGTGAAATACTGATCCGATCGGCATTCCGATCATTCCAACACGACCTGGGAGGTAGACGTGACTTGTCAGAGCTGACGGATTCTAAATCGGACTACCGGTTTGAGCAAATCGCTCAAAAGTGCAATTTGCAAATGCACTTGGTTTATAATCAAAGCCGTCGGGGTCCGGGGGTCCAGAATGTGAAATACTGATCCGATCGGCATTCCGATCATTCCAACACCACCTGGGAGGTAGACGTGACTTGTCAGAGCTGACGGATTCTAAATCGGACATCCGGTTTGAGCCCGACGCTCAAAAGTGCAATTTGCAAATGCACTTGGTTTATAATCAAAGCCGTCGGGGTCCGGGGGTCCAGAATGTGAAATACTGATCCGATCGGCATTCCGATCATTCCAACACGACCTGGGAGGTAGACGTGACTTGTCAGAGCTGACGGATTCTAAATCGGACTACCGATTTGAGCAAAACGTTTAAAATTATCATTCGTCAATTTCACTTCAATGAAAAACATCTTGCTTTTAATTTTCAAGAATAATTGATTTCTTTATTAAAGAATTGATTTTAATTTTTTTAAATGATATACAGGATCATCCGTCGCGAGATGTTGGACGAGACGACGACCAGGATGACACATATGCGGAGGATTTGTGATTTCATTTTAGTTATTTGTATGTTGCCATTTTATTATGGATGTATGATTAATTTGTGTGTTTGTATGTGATGAATTTGAAATTTGTGGAGATTATGAGTTGTGTAGTTGATTTATATGTTTTTATGAAATTGTTATGTAACAGGTTATTTATTTTATTAAATTGTTATTTATCAGGTGATTTATAGTAGCTTTATATTAATTTTTGAAAAAAAAAATTTAATTAGCGACCGCATGGAGACCGAATAGCGACCGCTGAAAATATTAACTTGTATACAGGCCCACAAGTGCCTATACTATATACGCTTGATGAAGTCTTTCTATAGCTTTTCTATGCTGCAGATTGTTTGTTCTCTTCTTCTAGATTACTTCTTCTGTGTTAGTCTTTAATCAAGGATACTACATTAGCGAGGAAAATTTTCCTCACACAGTTACTAGCTTGCATGAACTGCAAGTGTCAGACTTCATATTCATTTGAGTCTTTGTTTATTGCAGATTGTTTGCTCATTTCTTGTCCGAGATATGGGGATTGATTGGCGAATGGGAGCTGAATGGTTTGAGAAATGTCTTTTGGACTACGATCCATGTTCTAATTATGGAAACTGGACTTATGGGGCAGGTTAAGCTCTTTTGCAGACTTCTCTATTCCATTTTTTAAATTTTCACTTCATGGGCCTTCTGTGAATTTTCATTTTTATGATGAGAGACTCAATCATAAGGTAAGGTTCACCTGAGACTAACACACCTAAGTGATACTTCAGGAATCACGGGAGATAAGCTGATTGCTTTCACATTTTTCTATGTTCATTAATTTGCTTGGTACTAACCAAATGTATTATTTATGACAGGTGTTGGAAACGACTGGGGTGTATTTTACTGCATCTTGAGGGTTCCACTTGTGAAACTTTGGCTGCTCTTAGTGGAGATGGAATTGCATTCTATGTCTTGTGGCCACATTATCCCCTTTGGATAACTTCTCATGTTGCCGTCTCCAACTGAATGAATTTTATTGCTTTCAGGTATTTTCCATGATTCCTGGTTTTAGCTCGGAGTTGATGCCGAAAGGTCGTGAACAGGAAAGCCAGGCAAAGATCAAGCGATACATGTACGTGATGGGTTCTATGACCAATGAAGGTACTCTCATGGTGTTTTCTTCTTCCATATTGTCCATTATACATGTGAATATCAATATACTCATTCTGCTGTTTATATTTGACATAGCTTTTATTTCAATCTTGGGCGTAAGACTGGATGATGATGATAGTGCTATGGTGTCATGGTGTGTACCCATCATGCATTGTGATCAATGTCCATATAAGTAAACTAGCAGAGTACAGCCCACTTCAAGTGTTTCTGGCAGTACATTATGATTATTCCACCATTTACCTGTGAATATGTATTTGATCCCGGGCGCATGAATTATTTCTCTCCACTGTTTCATGCAAGCTTTGTAAATGGGGAAGGAGATCATGAGCTCATTAACCTGAGGTGGGAATTGCTTTTGGATGAAGTATGATCATTACATCGACCGTAGTCTTGAAGTCGGGAGTGTTTAACCTTTCCAAGTCTCTCATAATCCAACAGTCATTTACCTTTCCACTTATTTGATCCACAATCCCATTAAATTTGAGGAAGTGATCCTTGTTATGACACGACCACTCCGACGGACAGAGTGACCTCTCAAGATCTCGATCCGCACAACAAGAAGGGAGGAAGAAGAAGGAACAATCACACAAGATAGGAACACATATTTACGTGGTTCGGAGGTTACCCCCTACGTCCACGGGCGACGGCGACAGTGGAACTTCACTAGATGTGGAGAAATATACAAAGAAGTCAGCACCCCAACTTGGAGGAACAAATCCTCTCACAAGAAACTCTCTCAAACTTGGAGGAACAACTGACGGAATCCAAATCGGATGCCCGGTTTGAGCTCGGCGCTCAAACTTCATTTTTAAAATACACTTAGTTCAAATGAACTGTTAGGACGGGGCATTTGGTTCTAAAATCTGAAATACCGGTCGGATGGCCGTGCCGATCATTCCAATACGACCGGGGAGATGAAAGTGACTTGTCAGAACTGACGGAATCCAAATCGGATGCCCGGTTTGAGCTCGGCGCTCAAACTTCATTTTTAAAATACACTTAGTTCAAATGAACTGTTAGGACGGGTCCGGGGGTCTAAAATTCGAAATACCGGTCGGATGGCCGTGCCGATCATTCCAATACGACCGGGGAGATGAAAGTGACTTGTCAGAACTGACGGAATCCAAATCGGATGCCCGGTTTGAGCTCGGCGCTCAAACTTCATTTTTAAAATACACTTAGTTCAAATGAACTGTTAGGACGGGTCCGGGGGTCTAAAATTCGAAATACCGGTCGGATGGCCGTGCCGATCATTCCAATACGACCGGGGAGATGAAAGTGACTTGTCAGAACTGACGGAATCCAAATCGGATGCCCGGTTTGAGCTCGGCGCTCAAACTTCATTTTTAAAATACACTTAGTTCAAATGAACTGTTAGGACGGGGCATTTGGTTCTAAAATCTGAAATACCGGTCGGATGGCCGTGCCGATCATTCCAATACGACCGGGGAGATGAAAGTGACTTGTCAGAACTGACGGAATCCAAATCGGATGCCCGGTTTGAGCTCGGCGCTCAAACTTCATTTTTAAAATACACTTAGTTCAAATGAACTGTTAGGACGGGTCCGGGGGTCTAAAATTCGAAATACCGGTCGGATGGCCGTGCCGATCATTCCAATACGACCGGGGAGATGAAAGTGACTTGTCAGAACTGACGGAATCCAAATCGGATGCCCGGTTTGAGCTCGGCGCTCAAACTTCATTTTTAAAATACACTTAGTTCAAATGAACTGTTAGGACGGGGCATTTGGTTCTAAAATCTGAAATACCGGTCGGATGGCCGTGCCGATCATTCCAATACGACCGGGGAGATGAAAGTGACTTGTCAGAACTGACGGAATCCAAATCGGATGCCCGGTTTGAGCTCGGCGCTCAAACTTCATTTTTAAAATACACTTAGTTCAAATGAACTGTTAGGACGGGTCCGGGGGTCTAAAATTCGAAATACCGGTCGGATGGCCGTGCCGATCATTCCAATACGACCGGGGAGATGAAAGTGACTTGTCAGAACTGACGGAATCCAAATCGGATGCCCGGTTTGAGCTCGGCGCTCAAACTTCATTTTTAAAATACACTTAGTTCAAATGAACTGTTAGGACGGGTCCGGGGGTCTAAAATTCGAAATACCGGTCGGATGGCCGTGCCGATCATTCCAATACGACCGGGGAGATGAAAGTGACTTGTCAGAACTGACGGAATCCAAATCGGATGCCCGGTTTGAGCTCGGCGCTCAAACTTCATTTTTAAAATACACTTAGTTCAAATGAACTGTTAGGACGGGGCATTTGGTTCTAAAATCTGAAATACCGGTCGGATGGCCGTGCCGATCATTCCAATACGACCGGGGAGATGAAAGTGACTTGTCAGAACTGACGGAATCCAAATCGGATGCCCGGTTTGAGCTCGGCGCTCAAACTTCATTTTTAAAATACACTTAATTCAAATGAACTGTTAGGACGGGTCCGGGGGTCTAAAATTCGAAATACCGGTCGGATGGCCGTGCCGATCATTCCAATACGACCGGGGAGATGAAAGTGACTTGTCAGAACTGACGGAATCCAAATCGGATGCCCGGTTTGAGCTCGGCGCTCAAACTTCATTTTTAAAATACACTTAGTTCAAATGAACTGTTAGGACGGGGCATTTGGTTCTAAAATCTGAAATACCGGTCGGATGGCCGTGCCGATCATTCCAATACGACCGGGGAGATGAAAGTGACTTGTCAGAACTGACGGAATCCAAATCGGATGCCCGGTTTGAGCTCGGCGCTCAAACTTCATTTTTAAAATACACTTAGTTCAAATGAACTGTTAGGACGGGTCCGGGGGTCTAAAATTCGAAATACCGGTCGGATGGCCGTGCCGATCATTCCAATACGACCGGGGAGATGAAAGTGACTTGTCAGAACTGACGGAATCCAAATCGGATGCCCGGTTTGAGCTCGGCGCTCAAACTTCATTTTTAAAATACACTTAGTTCAAATGAACTGTTAGGACGGGGCATTTGGTTCTAAAATCTGAAATACCGGTCGGATGGCCGTGCCGATCATTCCAATACGACCGGGGAGATGAAAGTGACTTGTCAGAACTGACGGAATCCAAATCGGATGCCCGGTTTGAGCTCGGCGCTCAAACTTCATTTTTAAAATACACTTAGTTCAAATGAACTGTTAGGACGGGTCCGGGGGTCTAAAATTCGAAATACCGGTCGGATGGCCGTGCCGATCATTCCAATACGACCGGGGAGATGAAAGTGACTTGTCAGAACTGACGGAATCCAAATCGGATGCCCGGTTTGAGCTCGGCGCTCAAACTTCATTTTTAAAATACAAGATGAAATTTGAACTTATATTGTGTGTGTGTATTTATATATATGAAAATGAGCTGGCTTAAACTATTGGCATACTCTTGTTAATGCTTGATTTCTTTATTAAGTCTTGTTAATGCTTGATTTCTTTATTAAGGATTTGATTATAATTTTTTTAAATGATATACAGGATCATCCGTCGCGAGATGTTGGACGAGACGACGACCAGGATGATGTTGGACGAGACGACGACCAGGATGAGACATATGTGGAGGATTTGTGATTTTATTTTAGTTGTGTATGTTGTCATTTTATTATTATGGATGTATGATTAATTTGTGATTTTATTTTAATTGTGTGTAATTTGAGGTTCGTGGAGATTGTGATCCGTGTAGTTGATTTATTATTGTTTTATGAAATTGTTATTTATCAGGTGCTTGTATGTGATGAATTTGAGATTTGTCGATATTGTTGTCTGTGTAGTTGATTTTATATTTATGTTATGAATTTGTTATTTATCAGGTAATTTATTTATCAGTTTAAATAAATTTTTAAAAAAAAAATAATGCAAAATTAGCGACCGCATGGAGACTGAATTGCGACCGAATAGCGACTATACGTTATATTTCTTTTATTAAATAATTATACTTGGCGACCGACTGGCGACCGATTAGCCACCGAATAAATCCGATAGGTTAATTTTATTTTTTAAAATACAACAAATGTAGCGACCGAATAGAGACTGAATAGCGACCGAATTATGAGCGACCGATCAGGCGACCGATAATAATCGGTCTCTGGTAACGACTGATACTGCGACCGAATTATGTCGGTCGCTATATAGCGACTAGTATATAGCGACCGACATGTTCGGTCGCTAGATAGTCTCTGTTCGGTCGCAATGCAGATTTGCGACCGATCTACGACTGAATAGCGACCGCTAGGTCGGTCGCTATCCGCGATTTTTCTTGTAGTGATATGGGAGATCACATGCTGTATATTTGGCTGAAAAATATCCGAGGATCACCAAAAGAGGCAAGATCAAAGGTCCGGAATGCGAGTGGGACAAATGGTTCGACATACGGGACATTTCCGTTGCACTGGAAAGGATGTTCTCATCTCCGCAGCTTGAAGGACCACCATTGATCTCCGAAATACCAGAGAATATTACCACTCTTGCCAAGGTTCCAAACTATCCTCGTCCCCGCCAGAAGGACTCTGTCATCGACGGATCTTAATCCGTCCTCAACATTATCGTCGACGGCTCATTAGCCGCCATCCTCTCCATCCACTCGTCTCAGCCTTTGCTGATATCTTCTTCCTGGGCCAGACAATTATCTGATGATCTTCCCAGGTCCCCTTCTTTGCTTACATACCTGCGCGGGCTTTTCAACCCGCGCCAGGTCTTCAACCACGATATGCTCTATGAGCCTCACAATCCTCTAGCCATAACCCCTTTTCTCTCTCCTCCAATCTCTTTTCACTGCTTTGTCATTAAAAATGAAAACGAAAAAAAAACGTCAATTTTCAAACTCCCCAACAACACATCTTCGTTGAGGAAACCTCCTACATCTCCCACGGGTGAGTACCGCCTTGCGGACCACCCGTCCAAGGTCCGATGAGCGACCTTTTCTACCCCTCCTCTGAGGGGTCTTCTCCTGTACATTCTACACCATCCTCTTCGTCTTCCTCTTCTTCTGTAAATATTGTCAGTCAATCTAGGAATGATAGGCCAAGGGTAATACCTAGGAAGAAATCCAAGGGTAGGCAGATCCCTCGTCGATTCCTTCTGGATTTGGCCGCCAGGTGTCAGGCCCTTCTTGTCATCCCCCAGTTGTTAGAAGATCCCATCCAGCTACCCGAAATAGAATGCGAGGGCGACTGTGCATCTGATGAAGGGTATGGAGTCTACGAGATCACGGATGAAGAATACCCCACTGAAGATGAGGGTGAAGAATATGAGGATGCGGCGGGCGCATACGCTAGTGGAATGAGGAGATTCGACGAGCCGTCAACCGCCGTAGAAGAATCTACCAAAGAAGTCAACTTGGGAACTGAGGAAGACCCTAGGATCATCCTCATAAGTGACAACCTACCACCCTCTGAAGAAGAGGCATTAATTGAGGTTCTCAAGGAATATAAGAACACGTTTGCATGGAGCTACGAGGATATGCCGGGTCTGGATTCAACCTTGGTCGAACACCGTTTAACCCTAAAACCAGGGTCCGTCTCAGTAAAACAAAGGTTAAGGCGTTTCCACCCTCAGATGGCTTTGAAAATGAAAGAAGAGGTCGATAAGCTCCACAAAGCCAGGTTCATTAGAGTCATCCTTTATCCTCAATGAGTGGCGAACATTGTCCCGGTCATGAAAAAAGATGGGAAAGTCAAGATTTGCATCGACTTCCGGGACCTTAACCGCGCGTGTCCAAAGGATGATTTTCCCTTACCTCACATTGATGTGCTGATTGATAACACGGCAGGCTACGAAACCCTCTCTTTCATGGATGGATTTTCAGGATACAATCAAATTCGTTTGGCAGAAGAGGATCAGGAAAAGACGTCATTCACTACCCCTTGGGGAACATATTGTTACGTGGTCATGCCGTTTGGGTTAAAGAATGCCGGAGCTACTTACCAAAGAGCGATGATGGCCATATTTCATGACATGATGCACATATATCTGGAAGTGTATGTGGATGACTTATTGGTGAAATCAAGGACCAGGATGGAACATCCAGAAGTTTTGGCTAAGGTCTTGCAAAGGTCAAGAGAATTCCAATTGAAAATGAACCCGAAAAAGTGTGTGTTTGGTGTGTCGTCAGGAAAATTGTGTTGAGTACGGACTGAATAGATCTAGAGGGGGGGTGAATAGATCTTTCCCCCTTTTTTCGATTTAATATCTATTGACTAAATGAGTTGCAGGAGAGTGACGAATTACAGAACTAATGTTGATATCAATGAAGAAAACAAACACATAGAAAAGCACGCACACACATAAGCAAACCACAAGATAGGATTTTTAAGGTGGTTCAGTCTCTTCCCGAGACTTACATCCACCCCTTGCTTAACTCAAGCAAGGCTTCACTTATGAGAGCCTCTGATCTCAACCAAAACACAAGACACCGCTGTCACACAGCTTGTTCCTGCTGACACACAGCTTGTACCAGCTGACACACAGCTTGAATCCACTGCCTCACAGCTTGACACTTGGTGTAAGGATGAATAGAAATGATGAGAAGGTGGGATGATGCAACAGGACTGAATATAGACTTTTGTAACAAAGTAAAGAATTCAGCCTGGGACTTAATCACATAAATAACAAGAGTAGACTCCCTGTAGAACTTCCAATCGGATGCCTTCAGCTGCTTTGCTGCTGGAGGTCGCACAGCTTCAAGCCCAGTCTTCCTTCTGCAGCAATGAGAATGCCTTTAGTCTTCTACAGATTTCTGATTGATGGAGAGCCACTTCGTCCTGTGATGTAGGTGTGTTTCTTAGCTTCTGTTCTATGCTCTCTCTGTGTGCTTTCCTCCGCGATCAGTTGCCTTCTCCTTTTTATGCAGATTCTTTTTCAAGCCTGAAGCTCTTCCCGCTCAAATTCCAGATCGAGCGTCAATCTGCTAGAAAGCAGGGAGAAGGTTAAATCCGATCATTACAATAAGTTTGACCGCTTCTAGGCAAGATTCTCTCCTTGATTCCCGTGCGGAATCTCATCATTTGAACTGCCCAACAACCTGCAACAACAATTTGCAGGTTTTAAGGAACCAAAACAGAATTCGGTTAGAGTTCGGTTCTGGACGCTATAACACCCGTGGTCGACCATGACACTGTCCCTGGTCGACAACGAGCAGTGTCCTGATGGCGATTTCATTCTGGCTGACACTCGCGTCCCGTGGTCGACCACAGCCTTGTCGCTGGTCGACAAGGGGCAAATTCCAGATGGCCGTCAGTTCTGTCTGATGCTCTGTCTGTTCTGTGGTCGACCAGAAGTGGGGCTTTGGTCGACAGCCAAGGCACATGCAGAAGACGGATGACTTGAAGTGTTTCTGGCTGGGTTCGTTGGTCGACCATAACCACTTCCCTGGTCGACAAGCGGCCTTTGACACTTCTTCTGATTTGTTGATTCCACTTGGATTTCAGTGGACCTGAAATTACTTAACTTATCAGAAGTAACTTGAACTATCAGATTTATATTGAGTTAATCAAAAACATTGTTTGTCATCATCAAATAGTCATGAGTCCATTACTTTGAAGGAACAATCAAACCACTTGTATTTGTTATGAAACAAGATAGAACTTGATTAATCAAACATATCCTATTGTCATCATCAAAACCAAGGGATGCACAACATTCTCCCCCTTTTTGATGATGACAACCATGAGTCATTGTGACAAACAACAGATTATAAAATTCATTTGATATTGCATTCAAGGCTATCATAGCACAGATTTCATTCAGACAATTCGTTTGATGTGCCTTTCAAAAACTATAGGACTAATTACATGAGTGACTCAAAAAGGATAAAGACACTAAGGACACGTAGACAAAGTAAACTTGACATCTAGACACACAACTAGACACACAATGACACATAAAGTCCTATCTCCCCCTTTGTCAACAGCAAAAAGAAGATCATTTAAACAATCCCTCTGAGGAGGATGAGGAAGTCTCTGGCTTCACGTTCTCTTCCATGCGATCCAGCTTGTCAACAATGTGGGCATAAGAGAGCCTGAGCTTCTGGATCTCGGAGATAGTAGCATTGTGATACTTTTCATTCTGCTTGGTTGTGAAGTCTATGCGGTTTCCCATTTCTTCTGACACTTGACCTAAGGTGCCAACTAGTCTGTTGAACCGAGAACTAGCATGGTCAGTGCGTTCCGTTTGCTTGATGAACCTGGCCTCCATCTGTTGTTCCAGCCTTTGGACTTTCTGCTCCAGGCGCCCGGTGGCAGCATTCATATTCTCTTGAAAGGAATGGAATTGGGTGGTGAGAGAGGACAACTGAGATGCTATCTGGAGAAGCACTCCGTGAGACTCAGTGTTGGAGGTGAAGGATGGTGGTGGAGCAGAAGTAGATGGAGTGGAGATAGGTGGAACTTGGGTAGGTGGAACAGAATGAGATGGAGCTTGGGTAGGTGGAACAGAAGTGGATTGAGCAGTAGTTCTGGGAACATCTCCATCAGCTTCTCATCAGAGAAATCAACAATCCTTGGTGGCAGAACGGTCCGTGGCTTGAGAACTCCTGAAACTGGATGGACGATGGGTTCTTCTGAAGCTGGTACCTTCCTGCCTGAGTCAGGCGCCTCAGCCGTGGTCGACTTTTGAGGGGCCGATGGCGGACCCTGCGCGGCCCTCAGCTTGGAACGCTTGGACGGCTTCGAGGATTCGGCAGGGGCCTTCTCTCTTGTTCTCTTGGTAGACCGCGGAGCGTGCTTTGGAGACATGGTGGAGGGATGCGAGAAAGAGGCGAGAGAGAACTGGAGAGGAAGAATTTGAAAGAGGTACAAGTTGGCGGATGAGAGAAAATTAGGGACCCAGCCGTGGCAATTTATAGGGTAGGGCAGGAGGGCTGGGTCTTAAAAAACTAGGATAGTGAACCATCACGATGCAGAAAACGAGCGGTCATGATTTAATCAGCATAACTCAAATTTTGGGAAGATATTAAAGTGTACTCCCTTTCTTTAATAGAACACTTATGGAACCTTTCCACCCTTATGCAAAGACCACCTTGTGACCAAATAGAGTGGGTCTTGTGGTTCAATGAATTTGAAAGTATTGCACCAATAAATTGACTCCCCATATCCAATTTCTTACACATGGCTCCTTGAACTTATAATATATTTCAAGAGATAATTTTACTAACTATGCTAGCTGAACAGTGTTTTGTACTTTTATTTGCATGCTATGCTTTAGGTCAACCATTTTCTCTGCCTTTGTGATAACTTTTTGAATCATTTGAGAGCTGTGGTCAGGTTTATCACATGCTTTTCTACACGAGGAGACACGCTTTTTACACGCGAGAAACCCCGGCTACTTAGCATGCCTGACCATTTCACTAATGACTGGGACACACCTTTTATCCGTGAGGATATACGTTTATCAGACGCCAATATCCCCAGTTACTCAGTATGCCCAATCAATATTTTTGAAAGCAGCAGAGTTAGATTGGATCTTCATGACACACTTGTCTCCCATCTATTTTTCAGCCAATTTTTTTTGCTTTGAGATGGAGAACAGTAGTTTCTCAGAACTCAATCCATTGCTCTACCAAGAAGGCAGAATTATGGCGTATTCCATGTACATACATGTTATATTTGAGTTTATTTTCACTGTCCAACACAGACACAGGTAGAGAAACAGTCTCATTACTAAAAATCATAATTCCTCAAAATCTTGTGACAGGGTCATAGTTATGGTTTGAATTTATTGCAGTAGTACAGTTCAAATTCTCATTACTACACTCAACCTCTACTCTTAATGATTACCTTGGTGATTTTATTGAAAGATATGGTTAGGTTTTTCAATGTTTTATCAAGGAATGAGTTTACACTTTTTCTCCCCCTCAATTTGTGAGTCCTTGCTGAAGATAAAAAATGTTGGCCATGAAGAGATATAGAGACACAAGGGATGGGAAGTATGGATAAGGATGAATGAGTGAAGAATCTGAGCACAAAAGTTCACTTAGTTCAGAGGATTTCCTAGCAGAGCCAGCAGCCTTTTTAGATCCATTTTCCCTTGTTCAGATCCTCTGTCGACCATAGAGTTGCCTTTGGTCGACCTCTGTGCTGTCACAGAAGCTGCCTGATGAGTAGTCACCTGTGGTCTACTATCTGAAAATTCTGTTGTTGACCATGGGACCGCCTGTGGTCGACAGCTGCGAAGTCACAGAACCAACTATTTCCTGTCCTGATGCCTTGGTCGACCAGCGCCTTGTCTGTGGTCGACCACAAGAGATAATCCGTAGTAGAACCAGGATTCTGCAGAACTTGCTGAAGTAGCAACCGACACTAGACCTCCAAACTCAAAACTTGACCAGTACTAGAGACCTAGTTGACATAACTTAGTACAGAAATGACAGAATCTATACAGTGAACACATGAGTATGATTATTTCAAGAATTTGCAGGAGAAATTCTACAAATTCCTAACTCCCTTCTTAGAGTTGAAAATCTGTCATTGTTAAGGGGTTTTGTGAAAATGTCTGCCAGTTGTTTTTCAGTTTCTACAAAATGAAGCATGAAATTTCCTTTGGAGACCTCATCTCTTAGAAAGTGATGACGGATCTCAATGTGTTTTGTCCTAGAGTGTTGAATGGGGTTTTTAGACAAATTAATAGCACTAGTGTTGTCACAGAAAATAGGTGCACATCCAAGATCTACATTGTAGTCTTGGAGTTGATGTTTTATCCACATAACCTGTGTACCACAGCTCCCTACTGCGACATACTCAGCCTCAGCAGTGGAGAGTGCCACAGAATGTTGCTTTTTAGAAGCCCATGATATTAAACATCCACCTAATATTTGACAGTAACCACTAGTACTCTTCCTATCAATTTTACAACCAGCATAATCAGCATCTGAATATGAAATCAAATCTAGTTTGCAGTATGTAGGATACCATAAACCCAATTCTTGGGTGCCGGCAAGGTATCGAAGGATACGCTTGACAGCCCCTAAATGTGATTCTCTACGGCTAGACTGATATCTAGCACACATGCATACACTAAACTGAATATCTGGCCTTGAAGCAGTTAAATATAGCAGGGACCCGATCATACCTCTGTATTTCTTGGCATCTACCATGTTACCTTTTACATCAGCTTCCAATGTTGCATTTGTACCCATGGGTGACTCGATTGGTTTGCAGCTTTCCATGCCAAACTTCTTCAACATCTCCTTTATGTACTTGGATTGATTTATGAAGTATCCTTCTCTACATTGTACGATCTGCAATCCAAGAAAAAACTGTAAATCACCCATTAAACTCATTTCAAACTCATTGGTCATTAAGTTTGCAAATTCAGTGCATAAAGAAGCTTCGGTAGACCCAAACACAATATCATCCACATAGATTTGTACAATTAGTATATGCTTACCTTGGGTCTTGGAAAACAATGTTTGATCAATTTTACCTCTTATGTATCCCTTCTTGGTGAGGAAGGAGCTCAACCTTTCATACCAGGCCCGAGGAGCCTGCTTTAATCCATACAAAGCTTTATGCAATTTGAAAACATGATTAGCAAGTTCATCATTTTCAAATCCAGGGGGTTGTTCCACATAGACTTCTTCTTTTATTATTCCATTTAGAAATGCACTTTTTACATCCATTTGTTGTAGTTTGATTCCATGAGATGCTGCAAAGGCTAACAATATCCTGATGGCTTCTAATCTAGCAACTGGAGCATATGATTCTTCAAAATCAACCCCAAATTCCTGGTTGTACCCTTTAGCCACCAGCCGAGCCTTGTTTCTCATTACAACCCCTTCTTCACTTAGCTTGTTTTTATAGACCCACTTGGTTCTAATAACGGGGTGAGATGAAGGTCTAGGGACAAGACTCCACACCTGATTTCTTTCAAATTGATTTAGTTCTTCATGCATAGCATTTATCCATGAGTCATCTTTTAATGCTTCCTCTACTGATTTGGGCTCTATTTGGGACACAAGTGCAAGCTGATCTAGTTCATTGATTTCTTTTAACTGAGATCTAGTCTTCCTAGGATCATGAATTCCACCAATGATGTTTTCTATGGGATGATCTCTAAGAAGTCTTAAGTTCTCAAGATTGTTACCTGAGATGCCTTCTCCTTCGGGTGGAGCATTAGTAATACCTTGATCTCTTTCCTGAGATTGTTCTTCTTCATTTGGTTCTTTGTTGTCTTCTAGAAATTCCCTATCTTCTTCTTCCTTGCTGACCTGCTCATTTTTGCCAAGATCATTAAATTCATCAAATGTAATATGAGGGGATTCTTCAACAATTTGATCTTTGGTGTTAAAACTCTATAGGCTCTTGATCGGTCGGAATAGCCCAAGAATATTCCTGGATCACTCTTCGGTTCAAATTTGTCCAAGACCCTTTTATCATTGTTATGAATAAAGCATTTTGACCCGAAAATTCTAAAATGAGCTAGGGATGGTTTCTTACCTTTGAACATTTCATATGGTGTATTTTCACTAGCCGGTCTTACCATTGCTCGGTTTACAATGTAGCATGCTGTGTTGACTGCCTCTGCCCAAAATCTCCTTGGAAGTTTAGCTTCAACCAGCATGGTTCTAGCCATCTCGACAAGAGTGCGGTTCCTTCTCTCCACAACTCCATTTTGTTCTGGAGTCCTTGGTGAGGAAAATCTGTGGGTTATGCCCTTGTTTCTGCAGAATAAGTCAAAGTCAGAATTTTCAAACTCTCCCCCATGGTCAGATATGATTGTACACACTTTGGACTTGCCATCCTGCTTCATTCTTTTGTAGAATTCCTGAAACTCAGAAAAAGCATCACTTTTATGAGATAGAAATATTACCCATGTGAATCTAGAGAAATCATCAACTAGTACATAACCGTATCTCTTACCACTAAGACTAGCAGTTCTTGTTGGGCCAAAAAGGTCCATGTGCACAAGTTCTAGTGGTCTAGAAGATTGACTTTCAGTTCTACCTTTGAATGATTTTCTTGTTTGCTTACCTTGGGTACATGATTCACATACTTTGACATTTTGAGCAAACGAAATTTCAGGCATACCAAGAACCATTTTATTCTTCACAAGTTTATGCAACACCCTATAGCTAACATGCCCTAGCCTTCGGTGCCACAGCCAGGTCAGGTCCTCTTTCTTGGCGGTTAGGCACAGGTTGGAGTGGGCTGGATCATCCAAGTCTATTATGTAGACATTGTTTACTCTCTGGCCCATAAACTTGACTGTATCTGAATTTGGTTCAATAATCTTGCAGATCTTGGAGTCAAATATTACTTTATGGCCTTTGTCGCAAAGCTGACTGATGCTCAGCAAGTTATATTCCAGTCCATCTACCAGCAGTACATTTTCAATACTGTTTGAGGAGTTCTTACCTATTTTACCTGTCCCGATGATCTTACCTTTGTTATTTCCTCCAAAGGTCACATAACCTCCATCTTTTGAGCTTAGTTGGGAGAACTTGGTCTTGTCTCCCGTCATGTGTCTTGAGCAACCACTATCTAAGTACCACTTATTGTGCATGGCTGCCAGACATTCCTGCATCATGAATTACACAGAAATTTTTGGACCCCAATGGTACCCGGGTCCAAGATAACTTGTAAAATTGTGAAATTGCTGTAACAATCCTTTGGGAACCCAGATTTTGTTAGAGCAGTTTAATTTTTCGTCTCTGAACTTGTTCAGATTGGGTGGCTTTTGTTCTAATGTTTCTTTAATCTGAATCCACCTTTTTGATTTCCAATTTTCATTTTGTTTCACCTGAGAAAATCTGTGGTTTCTGTTTGCGTGTCTGGTCATGGTCGACATCTGGTGTGTCTGTGGTCGACCATTGCTTTTCCAGAAGCCAGCGCTTGTTCTGGCAGTTCCTCTGGTCGACATCTGGTATGTCTGTGGTCGACCACTGCTTCTCCAGACGCCAGCGCCTGTTCTGGCAGATCCTCTGGTCGACAGAGGAGGGGTCGGTTGTCGACCAGCCTGTCTCCAGACACCTTGTTTTCCAGATTTATGTCCTTTAACTTGATTTAGTACTTGGTTTGTTTGGTTATTTCTGTGAGCTTATGTTGATTGACTGTTTTCTCTTTAATGTTTCTCTCTTCCTTGGTGACATTATTCCTTTTGGAGGAGCATTCAGCTACATCCTCTTGTTTGTCTTGATATAGATTGATTAGGGGCCCTTTTCCTTTTGAGTCAGCAATCCCAGTTACGGTTTTTATTTGGAATTCCTTTTTAGCCGTAGGATTGTATCCTAACCCTTCTTTTTGAAAGTTTACTTTTATTCCCAAGACAGCATTTAAGTTTTCTTGACCTTTAGTCATTTTTTCCAAGGTTTCCTGTTTGTTTTTCAGTTCACTCTGGATTCTTTCTATTTCTTCCAGAAGTTGACAGTTTTCCTCCTTGAGTGAGTTGTTTCTTTCTTGAGTTACCTTAGTTTGCTGTTCACTTTCTTGAGTCTTTAATTTTACCTCATCAATTGTGTTTTTCAGTGACTCATTTTCTTCTAACAGCCCTTTGACATTTTCTTCATCTGTCTCGTATTGTTTCAGCTTATTTTTCAAGGTGGTGATTTCTAATTCTAGTTCAGTTCTGTTGGCAAATGGGTTGCTGTCATTATTGACCTGATTAAGCTTTTTCTTCAAACTCTTATTTTCCTTTCTAATTCTTTCATATGCATCAAGTAAGTCTGAGTAGACTTCTTCCCAATCTGAGCTAGAAAAATCTTGAAACGGAGGGATTACCTCAAGATCATCGCTATCTCCTTTGGCCATCAAACAGATGTTTCCTTCTTCTTCCTCGGAAGTTGTTTCCTCCTTACTGCTTTCCTCCTCCTCGCTCCATGTGCTTATCATTGCTTTTGGTTGCTTGCCTTTCCACTTGAAGCTTGATTTCTTAGGAGTCTCTGGACATTCAGCCTTTATGTGTCCTAGTTTCCTGCAGTTGTAGCAGACAAGTTTGTTAGATGAAGTTTTATTTTTATCAAACTTAAACTGAGATGACTTTCTTACCATGCCCTTAGGATTCCTGAATCCCTTACCTTCCTTCCGCAGAAACCTTTTGAATTTTCTTGTTAGCATGGCTAGCTCACCAGTTTCCTCACCTGTGCTAGATGAGTTATCAGTGTCAGATAGTTCAGAGGTGCCTATTTTAGTTTTTAGGGCGAGCTGGTTCTTTTTCTTGCCCTCATCTTCTTTTCTTTTCAGATTGACCTCATAGGCCATTAGGGATCCCACTAGTTCATCCACAGTCATAGTGGTGAGGTTCTTTGAGTCCTCAATTACTGTGGCCTTGGTATGCCACATAGGAGTGAGGGATCTTAGGATCTTCCTCACTAATTCCTGTTCCTTGTAGGTTTTCCCTAGACTCTTTAAACTATTCGTTAATTGCACTAGTCTAGCATACATTTCAGAAATATTTTCGTCAGTTTTCATTCTAAACATTTCATATTCTGAAACTAGCATATTTGCTTTTGACTCCCTTACCTCTGAAGTACCTTCATAGATTACTACTAGTCGATCCCACATTTCCTTGGCCGTTGCACATTGTGAAACTCGTGAGAACTCCGTGGGGTGTAGTGCGCATTGCATTACGTTCATGGCTCCCCAGTTGATGGTTGATTTTCTGACCTGTTCTCTGGTCCAGGTATCCTCATCTTCGGGCAGCTCGTAGGGTCCTCGGCTTACTACTCTCCACATCTCATGATCTTGTGCTCTCAAGAACACCTGCATACGATTTTTCCAGTATGAGAAATCATTTCCATCGAAATATGGTGGTCTAGTTACTGAGTGTCCCTCAGCCATTAGACTTCTAGAGTTCAGTCCGGCAGGCCTCTCCTGGTTGTTAGACCACATTTTTGGAGAGTCTGGCTCTGATACCACGTGTTGAGTACGGACTGAATAGATCTAGAGGGGGGGTGAATAGATCTTTCCCCCTTTTTTCGATTTAATATCTATTGACTAAATGAGTTGCAGGTGATTGACGAATTACAGAACTAATGTTGATATCAATGAAGAAAACAAACACATAGAGAAGCACGCACACACATAAGCAAACCACAAGATAGGATTTTTAAGGTGGTTCAGTCTCTTCCCGAGACTTACATCCACCCCTTGCTTAACTCAAGCAAGGCTTCACTTATGAGAGCCTCTGATCTCAATCCAAAACACAAGACACCGCTGTCACACAGCTTGTTCCTGCTGACACACAGCTTGTACCAGCTGACACACAGCTTGAATCCGCTGCCTCACAGCTTGACACTTGGTGTAAGGATGAATAGAAATGATGAGAAGGTGGGATGATGCAACAGGACTGAATATAGACTTTTGTAACAAAGTAAAGAATTCAGCCTGGGACTTAATCACATAAATAACAAGAGTAGACTCCCTGTAGAACTTCCAATCGGATGCCTTCAGCTGCTTTGCTGCTGGAGGTCGCACAGCTTCAAGCCCAGTCTTCCTTCTGCAGCAATGAGAATGCCTTTAGTCTTCTGCAGATTTCTGATTGATGGAGAGCCACTTCGTCCTGTGATGTAGGTGTGTTTCTTAGCTTCTGTTCTATGCTCTCTCTGTGTGCTTTCCTCCGCGATCAGTTGCCTTCTACTTTTTATGCAGATACTTTTTCAAGCCTGAAGCTCTTCCCGCTCAAATTCCAGATCGAGCGTCAATCTGCTAGAAAGCAGGGAGAAGGTTAAATCCGATCACTACAATAAGTTTGACCGCTTCTAAGCAAGATTCTCTCCTTGATTCCCGTGCGGAATCTCATCATTTGAACTACCCAACAACCTGCAACAACAATCTGCAGGTTTTAAGGAACCAAAACAGAATTCGGTTAGAGTTCGGTTCTGGACGCTATAACACCCGTGGTCGACCATGACACTGTCCCTGGTCGACAACGAGCAGTGTCCTGATGGCGATTTCATTCTGGCTGACACTCGCGTCCCGTGGTCGACCACAGCCTTGTCGCTGGTCGACAAGGGGCAAATTCCAGATGGCCGTCAGTTCTGTCTGATGCTCTGTCTGTTCTGTGGTCGACCAGAAGTGGGGCTTTGGTCGATAGCCAAGGCACATGCAGAAGACGGATGACTTGAAGTGTTTCTGGCTGGGTTCGTTGGTCGACCATAACCACTTCCCTGGTCGACAAGCGGCCTTTGACACTTCTTCTGATTTGTTGATTCCACTTGGATTTCAGTGGACCTGAAATTACTTAACTTATCAGAAGTAACTTGAACTATCAGATTTATATTGAGTTAATCAAAAACATTGTTTGTCATCATCAAATAGTCATGAGTCCATTACTTTGAAGGAACAATCAAACCACTTGTATTTGTTATGAAACAAGATAGAACTTGATTAATCAAACATATCCTATTGTCATCATCAAAACCAAGGGATGCACAACAAATTGCTGGGGTTCATCGTGAGTAAAAGAGGGATCGAGATAGATCCCGACAAAGCCAAGGCTATCAGGGATATGCCGCCTCCCAAGAATTTGAGGGAAGTCCGAGGTTTAATCGGGAGGTTGCAGTTTATTCGTCGGTTTGTGTCTCAACATTCACAAAGGTGTAGACCTCTCTACGAGTTGACCAAGCCAGGAGTAGAATTCCACTGAAATTCTAAATGTCAGAAAGCTTTTGAAGGGTTGAAGGAATATCTGGCTAGTCCACCCGTTCTCATTCCACCCAAACCAGAAAAACCTCTGATCCTTTACGTCTCAGTCTTGGATGACTCCGTGGGAGCCATCCTCGCACAAGCTGATGAAGAAGGCAAGGAACGGGTAACCTATTACTTGTCCAAACTTCTCAATCCCTGTGAGCAGAAGTACACCGTCATGGAGAAAACCTGTGCTGCCCTCGTTTGGGTAGTGCAGAAATTGAAGCACTACTTCTTGGCTCACGAGGTCCACTTGATTGCTCGAATGAATCCTATCAAATTCCTTCTGGAGAAATCCGTCCTTACGGATAGGCTAGCACGCTGGCAAAGTTTTCTCTCTCAGTTCGACATCACCTACATCCAGCAAAAGGCGATTAAAGGCTATGCCATAGCCGAGCATCTCGCTCACCATCCTCTTCCCAAGTTCAATCCCGTCCAATCAGAGTTTCCAGATGAGGAACTAATGTCCATCAACCAATCAGATGAGCCAATGTGGACACTATATTTTGATGGAGCTCTAAATTCTCAAGGGAGAGGAATCGGCGTCGCCCTCCTGTCGCCTGAAGGTCTCACATTCCCGTTGGCATATCAGCTCAAATTTTCAGTCACCAACAATATAGCTGAATATGAAGCTCTTCTAGCTGGCCTAGAACTCACCCATTCTTTTCGTATCACTGAGTTACGAGTCGTAGGTGATAGTCAACTCATCCTTCGCCAGGTGCTCACTAAGTATCGCACTCGCGATCCCAAACTCAAGCCATACCAAGAACTCACTGCTGCCTTTGCCAAACTGTTCGCCAAACTGATCTTTGTTCATGTCCCTCGTCATCAGAATATTCTCGCCGATGCCCTCGCCTCGTTGGCATCATCCATAAGGTTCCCTCTAGGAAGATGGTTTAAGTCCATTTCCATTTACAAACTTCATGCTCCTGCAATCGATGATGCTTCCTACGTAAACATCAAAGACAGGATAGCAAGGAAGATCCTGCGGGAAGATATCCTTGAAAAGAGGGAGATCATGTTGGCAGAGGCCGAAGAAGAACTGGCTGATGAAGAGAAACCATGGTTCTATGAAATTGTCAAATATTGCCAAGATCAGTCTTATCCTGAAGGGGCCACCGCAGAGGACAAGAAAGCCATAAGAAGGGTGGCTCAAAAATATACATTGGTTGGAGGTCTACTCTATAGGAGGAGCCTTACTGGTATTCTGTTAAGATGTCTTGGTGACGATGAGGTTTGGAAATGTGTAGAAGAGACGCACTCGGGTGTGTGCGGTGGCCACGTGAATAGTCAGATGCTCGCCAAGAAGATCATTCGTCAAGGCTTTTATTGGCCCACTATGGAAGAGGATTGTGCTATCTATGTCCATAGGTGTGTCAAGTGTCAACTTCACGCCGATAAAATCCATTCACCATCTTCCTCACTTCATCCAATACCCTCCCCGTGGCCTTTCTCCATGTGGGCATTCGACATCATTGGTCCCCTAGGTGAACCCAATTCCCTCACCAAGCAGAAATCTTTCATCCTTACTGCGACGGAATACTTCACCAAATGGGCCGAAGCCGAAGCTTATGCGGAAATCAAGGCGTCAACAGTCTACAAGTTCATCATGAAGAACATCCTCGCCAAATTCGGCATCCCAAGCACGATCGTCACCGATAATGGGCCACAGTTCATTTCTCAGGACCTACAGGACCTCTGCAAAAGGTACACAATTGCATTGCATCATTCATCGCCTTATTACCCACAAGGTAACGGCCAAGCGGAGGCCACCAATAAAACATTGCTCAAAATCATCAAAAAAACCTGCGAGTCTAGTAAGTTTTCAGACTGGCCAGAAAAGCTTATCGAAGCTCTATGGGCATATCGCACTTCAATCCGTACCCCCACCGGGCAGACTCCATTTGCCCTTACTTATGGTATGGAAGCGGTAGTCCCGTACGAGACTCTGATCCCTTCTCTCAGGGTACAATTGGACGAGGAATTTCCCCTCGACGATCGTCGTAATTCACTCCTCGCCCAATTGGAACTCTTAGATGAGAAGCGGCTGGCCGCCGCCGAACACGCACGTGTGTATCAAAATAGACTCGCTCGCTTTTACCAAAAGAAAGTCGTTGAGAGAAAATTCAAAGTCGGTGAGATGGTCGTAAAAAGAATTTTTGTCAAACCTGGAGGGCCGCGTTCTAAGCTCCAACCCAATTGGGAAGGACCATTTGTAATTCAAGCCGTGTACCCTGGCAACGCCTACAAGCTAGTCAACGCCGAAGGGACCGAGTTATCCCACCCTTGGAATGGGCTTTATCTTAAGAAATACTACCCTTAGCACAAAACAAAAAAAATGATGAAAAGATAAAAAAAAACATCAAAAATAAAGAAATATTGAAAACCACTAAAAATATGGAAAATTCAAAATGCCGATGCCTGGCAGTCACCATATAGTTAAGTCTCTGCATCTAACCTTCATGTTAGGATAGGGCCCATTAAAGGCTTGGTAGGCACCGGGTCTTGGTTTGCCAGAACCGTGGAGACCCCTGTCC
This sequence comes from Amorphophallus konjac, assembly GCA_022559845.1. Lineage (NCBI taxonomy): Eukaryota > Viridiplantae > Streptophyta > Magnoliopsida > Alismatales > Araceae > Amorphophallus > Amorphophallus konjac. Next base: position 422,344,436 of record CM040126.1, on the reverse strand, counting down.
GGCCACGTCGGCCTATGCTCGCTCGAAGGAAGCTAACATGTGTTCACTTATGTATTTTATTCAAAAAAGTTGGTAGCATCACCTACGGTGGGGCCACACCTAGAAGATCTCCGGAAGCTGTAATCTTTATTCTTTTCTCTTCGACCAAATGAGACAGTCGGCGCCCTTAAAACGCTGAGCATGAGAAACCGAAACTCAAACCCCGAGGGCAAGAGTAGGATCCATTTCCTCGAGCATCGATCAGTGCACGAGAAGAGGGCAGTGTCCCCGCAGGCATACAAAAGGGAGCCCACAAACGTCAAACGACTATATCTCCCTCACAAAAAGAAATACAAAGTCAAAATCAAGAGAAAAGCCTGGTCGTGACCGTGCCTATTGCGATAAACGGAACCCCTCAAAGCAAAAGTCTGAATCCACAAAAGGGGCCGTGGAATGTAAATGCTCGAGATTTGGTCCGAAGTTGTCCGAAAGGAAAGAGTTAATGGGCCCTTATTCGCTCGCCGGGTTAACGGCTTTGCCGGTCCTCTCAGGAGGTTTATCCCCTACGCTCTTCCTTCTCCCTCTAAAGATGAAGGTTCGATGGAGTTTCTGAAGGGTGAAAACTGCCTAGGGTCTGCGACCTTATTTTAATATACACATTTGGTTGCCTACTTTGAAAAGCAAAAGCTATCGCTGCGAAGGAGTCTCTGTGTTTCTGGCTGGTCAAGACCCATGTTTACCGCCTTGATGTCTTCTTGTTTAACCTCGGGCTTAGGCCAATGCAAGCGCGTCACCTATGGGTGCGACGGCGTCTGATTCCGGGTCAGCGTCGCGCGGTTGGTCGTTAGGGTTCCAGGGTGTTCCATCATATACCATCTAGAGTTGTGAGGAAATAGACCCGGGTCGGGCAAATCATTTACCTCGAACACCTTTTGGGTGAATCCCTGTGGTCGGAAGTAACTGGGAGCCTAAGCATGGCATGACGGTATTGTCATCAGGGTAAGTCTTAGCCGGCGGGATCATCATTCGAGGGGTCTAGAGGCCCAAATCAACCTAGATGTGCACTTAGGATACCTGGGAGGTTAGTAAGAAACCCCTGTCTCACGAAGGTTAGGTGCCATTTGGGTGCCTGCCGGGCATTAGCAATAAAAAAATTTGAAATGATAAAAGCACAAAAAAATGGAAAAGAGAAATGTACATATTTGCAAACAAAAAAATCTTTTTATGATAAAACAAAAAAAATGTCAAATATAAAAAAGAAACAAATCAATTTTGCATGATTGCATTTACGTGCATCATCTCATTTTTAATATCGCTTGCATTCGTGTGCTTGCCTGTCGCATTTATCATCACCGCATCTTTCCCTTGCCTTCGTTAAATAAAGGCTTGGCCCCTTGACCAGTTATCAAGGACAGTCACAGTGACCATTTGCTTATTGAGCAAGGGGCCAAGTCAGAACAGAAATTCTGATTTGTTTGTTTCAGTGATATGTGCAGGGATTCAGGTAACTGAAGCAAGGGTGAAAAATAAACAAACCAAACCTTGTGTTTTATTCCAAAAACCAAAAAAATTTACATCAAGTTCCGCCCTCTCTCTCTGCATTACTCGTCCCACTACTCTCCGGACAAAACACTCTCAAAGGTGCTACCCAACTACGAAAAGCGGTACTCCTACCGCTCTGTACTCCTCTTCCTATTCCCACATCCCGGCGTTGATCTACGGAAGCACCAGAGAAGCTACCAACACAAAAGCCACGCTCTCGTGCTCTTCGGTAGCGCTCCTCACCATCTCTCAGCCACTGTTCAGCAAGACCAAGGCTGATTCGGAGTTCGAATAGTTGGGCCTCCATGGCCCTTCATTCCTCCCTTTCAGTCAATCTGTTGGCTCTTTCTCTCTCTGCGTCTCTTTCTCTCTCTGCCCGTTCTCTCTCACGGTCTTCCCTCTCCAACTGGAGAATGATCCTCAGTTCCATAGCATCCCTAGAGGAATCGTCATCAGAATGACGCCGCAGTTCCCTCTCCAGTTCTGCTATCTTAGCCTCCTTCTGCGCAGGTTGGGCAAGCGCTTCTTCCGTCTCCTTTTCCTGCCGAGTGTACCATCTCAGATACGCGACAAGGCGTAAACAAAGAGAACTCAACGCTGAAACTTTTACCTGTATACGGAGCATCCCTTCTGCCTCCGCAGCACGCTGCGTAGCGTGAGCAAGTTGCTCATGAAGCGAGTCAAGTTCTGAGGTGGGAATCCACAAGCTGGAAGAGGCACCACCTACTCCCATCGCTGGGGAGGCCGCACCAATCTGGGCATGCTACGACCATGTGAATTGGCAGCCAACATCTGGAATATGGGGTTTTAATTAGGAACGTACTGTACACCTACCAGAGCGCTCGTAGCTCCGCGGGCATCGCCCATTTATTGTTCCATCTCTGCCAAGCGAGTTCGTAAATTCGCTATCATGGCATCCCGGACATCCTGCAGCCTTATAAGTCAGCATTTTCACCAGAAAAACCAAGAAAAGGAGAAAGAAGAGAAGAGGAAAAGGGGAAACTTACCTCCACAAGTCCCCGGGGTTGGAACCGTTCTGCGTATTTTGTCCTATATAGACGCAAGTAGTCCTCGCTGTCCCGCGCCTGCGATTCTACAATCGTGCCACCCCGTTGCCAGTCTTCGTACTGTTCAGGGAACCGCATGCGCCAGTCAATGCAGGTCGCCGGTCCTCGCGTCTTTCTCTCGACACGAGGTGGCGCAGCTGAATCCACCCATTCTTGAGCCAGTCCTAAAGTCCTCATAACTAATCGTAGCCGAAGCGGCTCGATTTCATTCAGGCAGTGCATCCATAGTTCCCGTCCGAACCGGGCACGACTTGCTAGAACCCACGGCTGGTTGGCATCGACCATGTCTGAGTAGGGTCTCCAGTTTACCATCGCTGCAGGGAACTCCTGTAGCTCCCGCCTTAACACCATCAGTTGGTAGGTTAGGGGTGCCGCACTCATGATGGGTTCCCACCGCCTGGCTAGCGGCACCATCACGGGTCGCCAATGTCGAGCTCTCCCCATGGGGAGGTAATAATAGCTCCATAGCTGCTCGGCGCAGGTCATCAGCACCTTGCGAAAACAACAAAAAAAAATATATACAAAACAAGCAAAACCAAAAATACCTGGATGAATGGTGTGAAACCACTCACAGTCATCTCACGATCCATTTCTTGGAATAGGCCTGCAAACAAGTGCGCCAGCATGACAGCTCCCCAGGCATAGTACCCTACTCTTTCAAGGTCTGACAGCAGCTCCAGGAAGCAACATTGGATGCCGTCCCCTTTCGAGCTCAGTACCAATCTCCCCAAAAGGAAGAGGGGAAATCTCCTCAAGTCTATGTTACATCTTTCCCAGTTGCCGAAATCTGTGCAATACACGGCACGGCATCCTATTTCCATCCTTTCCATGAGCTCTTCTGAGGATTCGTCATCCCGCCGACGAGTGTCGGTGAGCCCTAATGCATCCATGAGGGACGCCCTAGCTACCGACCTATTTTTCCGACCATCCAGGTCCAAACCCAGTAACTTCTGGGCACCTTCTCTGTAGTCCGCGTAAGTGACTCCGGACACTGCCTCGCCCTCTACCTTCAGGCTTGTGATCCGGACCACATCCTCCAAGCTGGGCACCATGTGCCCCCAGGGCATCAGGAATGCCCGGCTCACTGGGTCCCATCTCTCACACAAGGCTTGGATCAGGACCAGGTCGAGCTGAATCGGCTCGATCCGAAGAAAGGTACCAAATCCCATCACGTCTAGCCTCGCCTTCTGAAAATCTGGGAGGCCCCTGTACGCTGCTACTACCAACTCCCATAAGATTTGTGATTTCATCACAACCTACACATACCAGGAATGGGGGTGAGGTTTGGTCAGAAGAAAGGAAGAAAGAATGAGAAAAGGGCAAGAAAACTTGGCTTACGAGTTGAGATTGGGCCCTTTCGCTGAAGTGCCCTTCAAGGTCTGAAAGCCTCCTGGAACTACTACCACTGGACCTGCTTCTCTTCGAGGAATGGGAAGATTCGCCCTCCATCCAACTCTCGGAATTTTGAACTCCTCCTCTCCCGTAAGAACTTGTGCTCCTCGAGTTAGCTCTCGATATACTTGGGAGGATAAAAGGGACAAGAATTTATAGAAATGGAAGGAGTGCGGGCCAAGATTGCCTCCATCACCTGTCAATGATAGCCCTCGCAATGAGGCACCGCCCAAGTGGTCCCATGTGTCGCTTCACCGCTCGCACAGGGTGATTGACTGGACGAAGAATAGGACGAATAGCCCCTATGTCGTCTAGGGATACCCTATCATGATTTGGAGGACGTCCGCAAAATTTGACATAACATCCGGGAAAAGGAACTAGGGCCGTCAGTATTGACTTCAACGGCAGATTCCCGTGGAAAATGGTCACAACAAGATGCGATTCTCTGCTTGGGACGGAGTCTCGACAGACCTATCACATGGGAACAGTGCAAAGGAGAAGAAGCGTAGGGAAGAAGGAGCGCACAAGAGAACAAACAAGCAGCAAAAAATCAAATCACTCCATTCATAATTCTACACAAGCTGTCATAAACACTACAATCATAGAGAGGTGGCGGGTCCACTAGCTCACCAATCCTCACCGTCACTCATCTCTCTGGGCACTCTCCTCCTCTCCCCCGAGGTGAGGGTCCCTCAGAAGCCTCCGGGATCCCCGTGCAGTAGCACCTGCCTCGCCTCTGGGCGCCTGCTCCGCAGCAGTGACTCGCTGCTCCTCCCCTGGCGTGGCGAAGAAGCCACTGGCGGGAAAACGACCGGACTGGCGGAGTCGCTCCCCGAACTCTCGCGCTCTCTCGTAGCGCGTCTCCATCCCTCCTAGCCTCTGTACGACGGCCTGAAGGCCCAGCTGGAGCTCCCTCACTTGGGCCTCCAAGGCCCTCCTCTCGGTCAGATCCCGCTGTCGCTCGGACCTTCTCTCGGCTTTCTCTCTCTCTGCCTCTCTCCTCATCATCTGCAGAAGAACCCTTAACTCCAGGATGTCTGGAGAAGGTCTCTCCTCACCACGATGCCGCAGCTCCGCTACAGTCGCCACCCAGGCGTCACGCTCCTCTTCTGCCCGGGTCGCGCGGGCCACCGCACCGGCAAGTTGCTCCCGGAGGGAGGCAATCTCGAGAAAAGGGGCCGAGGAACTGGAAGATCCGCCAGCCACTCCCACCGTCGCTGTCTGCTGGGCACGCTGGAACGAAATAAACAACGGCCGTCAGTGAAAACTCCAAAATCGGAAGATAAAAGTGCGGCACGTAACTTACCAGGAGCGACAACTCATGTTGAGCGACGGCCAGCTGCCGCCTAGTCTCTGACAGTTGGGCGCGCGAGCCGCCGATGCCACGTGTCCCCAGCTTGGGGAAGCCCCGCGTAACTCTCTCTCTGCCGCCGCAGGAAGTCGGCACTGTCCTGCACTAGTACACCACCTTGCTGTCCAGGGAAACGTACGGGCCAGTCCTCGAGCCTCGCATCAAGAAAGGGGTCCCACATCAGTCAAAAGGAACGCGTCCCCTGTCTAGGACGCGTCCATCATTTGAGTGCAACACTCGCCGAACCCTTTCCCCCTCGCGCGGCTCGCTTCAAAACCCAAAATGAATTAAAAGAGGAAGAGACCGAAGCACCTACCGGACCGTGTTCACCTCCTCCCACGCCATCGGGCCCCTCAGGTCCCTCGGGGGCCCGGAGCGGCCCTTCCTCCTCCATGGACGCCGTTCCGTGCCCGGGCGCGTCCCTCCTTGGGCGAGGGGTCCCGCGTCCCTCTCCACCTTCACCGTGGTCGGGCCCACCAAACTCCATCAATCAAAAGAGGAGGAAGACGAGAAAAGGGGCAAGCGAGTTTCGGCAGAAGGCGGGCTCGTTTGCGGGTAAGGTACGGGAGAAGAAGGACCACCCGTCGCTTTAAATTTGAAATCAAGGATTAAGACGCGTCCTCGTGCCTGGACGCGCCCAAAAGGGGGAAAAGGAAACAAAATCCCCCCGTGCAAAGCGTAGTTCCCCGCTGTTCAGGGTAAGGTCTCGCGAAGCATGCCTCAAAGGACAACTCAGTGCAAAGAAGAAAGTGTGGGAGAGAGAAAAGTACACACAACACAAAAAAGTCATTTCCATTTCATATAATAGCCGAAAGTACATCATACAGTGAGAAGGGTGACGTACAAGCAACTCTCTAACTCTCACCGTCACCCTCCTGGTCATCTCCTTCCTCCCTCCTCTGACGGGGATCCCTAGGGGGCCTCCGCGACCTCTGTGAACCCTGAGAAGCCGTGCTCGCCTCTCCAGGTGGCACCATGCCAGCCTCCAAGGTTCGGCGATGCTGCTCGGCCGAAGAAACTAGAAAGCTGCCCACAGAAAAGGAACCGGACTAACGAAGTCGCTCCCCGCGCTCCTTCGCCCTCCGATACCGCTCCTCACTCTCCCGGAGTCTCCCCTCCGCCGTGCCAAGACTCAGCCTGATGTGAAACAAATGCCGAAGTCGATTCTGTCCGGTTCTGGAATCTGTGACCAGCAGCTGTTGAAGTGGCTGTGGATCGCACTCTGGAATTTTGCCGGAGGCGCGGTTGGTGCCGTTGGCTTCGTAACAGGGTAGGGATACAGCACAATTTTTCTGAATTTTGGTTCCGCCCGAACCTGGTCGCCACGGACGACTGAGCGGGGACCCGTTCTGGTTCTGTGCAGGGGCAGCTTCTGAACAGCGGCTTGACAGGGACACCACGAGCAACCCCGAACTCCGTTTGGTGCGCGGCAGGTGGCGTTGGAATCGTGGGGACGACTACTTTCTAGCGGCACTGGTATCGCCTCAGTCGGATGTCGGTGTGGACGTGCAGGTCCCGTTGAGTGGGGACTGGTCGGAGGAGACAGACAGGAGGCAGAATGGGGTCGTCGGGGTATAAAATTTGTAACTCTGGCCACCGACCTCTGATTGCGGTTCCGTCTTCTGATCCCGGTAGCTGACTTGAGGATGGAGAACTTTGATGAAGATCCTGGAGCCTGAATCCTTCAAGAAGAGGTCGTGGTTGCTGCCCCAAACCGCTTCAGGTCGCTGTCAGGCCTTCTCTGCGCAGTCGGGGAAGAAAGTCCCTTGTGGGCGGCCACGAACTCGGATCGACACGATTCCAACTCGCTTGCGAAGAGGACTTGTGGACGATCAACTTTGCTGAAGACCTTGGATGCAGACTCCACCTGGAACGAGCTGGAAGTTACTCTGCAAATTGGGCCAGAAGCTGCCTGCGGGTTTGGGATGGGCTTGTGGAGTGGGGGCTAAGTTTAGTGGTGGTGTTTGTGGGTGTAAGCTATGGGGATAGTGGGTGGACGTGGTTGGGGTTGCAGGGGGTTGTCTTGAGGCTGTGGAAAGGGGTGCAGTGCGTGTATGACAGGAACGGAGGTAGCGTGGGCGTATGAGGTAATAGCGTGGCCGGGAGGAAGAAGCTTAGAGGGTGAGGCAAGGGAGGTAGACTGCCGCAGCAGTGAAAGATTGGGTTAGAAGACAGGAGGAACTGGGGAACGGGAAGTTCGGCCAAGCTGTGGGGGTGAGCGGAAGATGCTGGTGGCTGGAGGAGAAGGGAGGAATGAAGGGCATCAACACCCGTGGCAAGGAGGGAAGAACTGGGCATCTCACCCGTGGAGAGGGAAGGAAGAACAGGCACTCACGGCCATGGGAATTAAAAGAGGGGGGGGGAAGAAGATAAAGGAGGGGAAGGCCCCTCCTACGTGGGCATCACATGGGGGTTCCAAAAATAAGATTTCATTCACTGTTTTTTCAAATGAAAGATACATGACTCTTTTATAGACTCTCAAAGAAGACCAAAAGACACTATCCTAAACACTTAATGTCTACTTATTATAGTTCTCTTGGGGAGACCAAAAGACACTATCCTAAACACTTAATGTCTACTCATTATAGTTCTCTTGGGGAGACTAAAAGACACTCTATTGGAAGACTTAAAGACAAAAATATGAAAGGACTATTACATAATTGCTACGGACATAACCCATAAGGCCCATAAAGAGGCCCATTTATCATGAGACAAATAGATTGGCCATTTGATTGTGTTGATGAAGTTGATTGCCGATCCCCGTCAAATTTTTAAATTTTGAATCTTGAACCGAGGATTCCATCATACTCCTCCGCTTGGAGGAGGTTCGACCTCGAACCTCAAAGCTCAGGATCTCGGTCCGATGGGACGGCCCGATTCCCTTGGCTCTGATACCAATTTGATGTGAAACAAATGCCGAAGTCGATTCTGTCCGGTTCTGGAATCTGTGACCAGCAGCTGTTGAAGTGGCTGTGGATCGCACTCTGGAATTTTGCCGGAGGCGCGGTTGGTGCCGTTGGCTTCGTAACAGGGTAGGGATACAGCACAATTTTTCTGAATTTTGGTTCCGCCCGAACCTGGTCGCCACGGACGACTGAGCGGGGACCCGTTCTGGTTCTGTGCAGGGGCAGCTTCTGAACAGCGGCTTGACAGGGACACCACGAGCAACCCCGAACTCCGTTTGGTGCGCGGCAGGTGGCGTTGGAATCGTGGGGATGACTACTTTCCAGAGGCACTGGTCTCGCCTCAGTCGGATGTCGGTGTGGACGTGCAGGTCCCGTTGAGTGGGGACTGGTCGGAGGAGACAGACAGGAGGCAGAATGGGGTCGTCGGGGTATAAAATTTGTAACTCTGGCCACCGACCTCTGATTGCGGTTCCGTCTTCTAATCCCGGTAGCTGACTTGAGGATGGAGAACTTTGATGAAGATCCTGGAGCCTGAATCCTTCAAGAAGAGGTCGTGGTTGCTGCCCCAAACCGCTTCAGGTCGCTGTCAGGCCTTCTCTGCGCAGTCGGGGAAGAAAGTCCCTTGTGGGCGGCCACGAACTCGGATCGACACGATTCCAACTCGCTTGCGAAGAGGACTTGTGGACGATCAACTTTGCTGAAGACCTTGGATGCAGACTCCACCTGGAACGAGCTGGAAGTTACTCTGCAAATTGGGCCAGAAACTGCCTGCGGGTTTGGGATGGGCTTGTGGAGTGGGGGCTAAGTTTAGTGGTGGTGTTTGTGGGTGTAAGCTATGGGGATAGTGGGTGGACGTGGTTGGGGTTGCAGGGGGTTGTCTTGAGGCTGTGGAAAGGGGTGCAGTGCGTGTATGACGGGAACGGAGGTAGCGTGGGCGTATGAGGTAATAGCGTGGCCGGGAGGAAGAAGCTTAGAGGGTGAGGCAAGGAAGGTAGACTGCCGCAGCAGTGAAAGATTGGGTTAGAAGACAGGAGGAACTGGGGAACGGGAAGTTCGGCCAAGCTGTGGGGGTGAGCGGAAGATGCTGGTGGCTGGAGGAGAAGGGAGGAATGAAGGGCATCAACACCCGTGGCAAGGAGGGAAGAACTGGGCATCTCACCCGTGGAGAGGGAAGGAAGAACAGGCACTCACGGCCATGGGAATTAAAAGAGGGGGGGGGGGAAGAAGATAAAGGAGGGGAAGGCCCCTCCTACGTGGGCATCACATGGGGGTTCCAAAAATAAGATTTCATTCACTGTTTTTTCAAATGAAAGATACATGACTCTTTTATAGACTCTCAAAGAAGACCAAAAGACACTATCCTAAACACTTAATGTCTACTTATTATAGTTCTCTTGGGGAGACCAAAAGACACTATCCTAAACACTTAATGTCTACTCATTATAGTTCTCTTGGGGAGACTAAAAGACACTCTATTGGAAGACTTAAAGACAAAAATATGAAAGGACTATTACATAATTGCTACGGACATAACCCATAAGGCCCATAAAGAGGCCCATTTATCATGAGACAAATAGATTGGCCATTTGATTGTGTTGATGAAGTTGATTGCCGATCCCCGTCAAATTTTTAAATTTTGAATCTTGAACCGAGGATTCCATCACAGCCGGAGCTCCGACACCTGGGCCACCAGAGCTCTCCTCTAGTCCCAATCCCGATATCGCTCTGCCATCCTGTACTCCCTTTCTTTCTCCATGGTCTCCCTATCCCTCTCCCTCTCTCTCTCTAGGGTCTCCCTATCCCACTCCCTCTCTCTCTCCATGGTCTCCCTATCCCTCTCCCTCTCCTCTCTCTCTCTCACCGCCTCCCTCCTCTACAGCTCAAGGGTGATCCGCAGATCCAGCACGTCACGAGGGAGCTCCTCAGCCTCCCGTCGACGCTCCTCCTCTAGCTCCGCAATCCGGGCGTCACGCTCTGCCACCCAGGCATCACGCTCCTGCTCAGCACGGACAGCACGCGCCAGGAACTGGAACCCGCTCCACCAGCCATCCCGGCTGCCGCTGTCTGGTGGGCCCGCTGAAACACGAAGCAGACGTCAGTCAAAGGTTAAGCATCAAAAATCCAGGTCACAAAAAAAATGCATTGCATAAACTCACCAGGATCTCCAACTCCTGTCGGATGGCCACCAACTGTCGCCTGGCGTCCGCCAATTGGGCCCGCAGGTCGGCGATCATGGTATCACGAGCATCCTGCATTACACATAAGTTAGTATCCCATGCATATACATATAGAAAGGTGGAGCAGTTTCATTTCACTTACCCCTGCCATACCACCCAAGGAGAGGCGGTCCCCGTACGTAGCTCGGTACCGTCTCATGTAGTCTGTGCTGTCCTGTACGTGGGACACCACTGGGACCCCGCCCTGCTGCCAGTCCTGGTACTGTGCTGGGAAGCGCGTACGCCAGTCCACGATCTTCGCCTTCCCCTTGGTCTTCCGCCCAATGCGGGCCGGCGCATCTACGTCAACCCACTCCTGGGCCAGCCCCAACGTCCTCATGACCAGTCTAAGCCGCAGCGGCTCAATCTCGTTCAGGCAATGGACCCACACATCCCGCCTGAAACGAGGAAGACCCGCTACAACCCAGGGCTGGCCAGCATCGCCCATGCCCAGGTAGGGCCTCCACACCACCTGCATCACCATACATACATCATATTAGTTACCATTCAGTCACACGCATAAACACAAAAAAATCATACGCATCATACCATGGCCTCGGGATACTCGCTCAGCTCCCGACGAAGTGACGCCAGCTGGTAGCCGTGGGGTGCTGCAACCACGACCGGCCTCCACTGCCGCGCCAGAGGCACGGCCCTCCTGTTCCCATGCCTAGCCCTCCCCATCGGGAAATAGTAATAGCTCCACACCTGCATCCATCATACATCATTAGTACAATAATTGTATATTTAACTGTGAGAATGCATAAATAAAATGTTTACCTGGAGGAAAGGTGCGAAGCCACTGACTGTCGTCTCCTTCTCCGAAGCCTGGGAGAGATCAGCAATCAAATGGGCAAGCAGAGCCGCTCCCAACGCATAGTGTCCCACTCTGTCCAGATCCGCCAAGATCCCGAGGAAACGGCAGTGGATGCCATCCCCTTTCGTCCCCAGCAGAAGGCGGCCCAGGAAGAAGAAAAGGAACATCCGAAGGTCTAGATCCACCAGCTCCCTCTCGCTCGGATCCTGGGTGAAAGCTGCACGAGCATCCCCCTCCAGTCGAGCCAAGAACTCCGCTCCAGTCTCGCTAACCCGCTGGCGCGGGTCGACGAATCCGAGCGCCTCCATGATCTCCACACGGCCGACTACCCTGCTGTCTCTATCAGTCACGCTCATCTCTAACCACAGCAGGTCCAGGGCACTCTCTCGGTAGTCGGGGTAGGTGACCCCGCTGACTGCCTCTCCGTCAACTCATAGCCCGGTGATCCGAGCCACGTCCTCCAGCGTCGGCACCATGTGCCCCCAGGGCATGAGAAACGCCCGGCTCGGTGCGTGCCACCGCTCCCTCAATGCCTGGATAAGAGGAAGGTCGAGCCGGAAGGGCTCGATACTAAGGAAAGCTCCAAAGCCCATGGCGTCCACACGCGCCCTCTGAAAATCCGGCAGCCCACGGTATGCTGCCACCACCAAGGACCAGCTGATCCGGCCCTTCATCACGCCCTGCACACCACAAAAACTAACAAAAAAACACATCAGCATCATGAATAGTAATAAACAATAACACTGTATATATATTACTTATTCTTTTTATTTTATTTTTACTTTTTTAAAAATATTTATATTTTCTTGTGGAGGCGTCCAACTCCCTGGACGCCTCCTTCCAATTTCCATTTTTTCCTTTTTTAGAAAAAACCCAAAAACCCAAAACAAAATTTATTAATAATATATATATTTTTATGGAGACGTCCAGGGATTAGGACGCCTCCTTATTTTTTAATTTTATTTTATTATTTACGTAAATAAATAAATAAATAAAAATAAAAAGAAAAAGTGGAGGCGTCCAGGCCCCTGGACGCCTCCTTCTCTCACTACCCAGCCTTCTCTCACAGCCTCTCGCACGCCCGTTTTAGCCTATTGAACCACAGAATGAGAATTCCGAAGTACTTACCGGGTCGTGATCGTCCTCTCCCGCGTCATCAGCATCCGCAGCGGCCTCCGCGGCCAGGAGAGGCACCTCCATCCCCTCCTCCGTAGCAATCTCCTCTGCTGCAGCCTCCTCGGCATCATCCCTCAACCTCCTCGCACGACGAGCCAGTCGTTTTCGCTTCCCTGGACCCTGGCTCGATCCTCCTCGCTCCATGGGGACTAAGAATGGGTCGTCTAGGGTGACTGGGTCGTCAGATTGAACAGTAAATGAGCAAAAGGGGGGGGGCAGCCCTTATAAATAGAAGTTACCTTATTTGGGGCGTCCAGGCGCCTGGACGCCCCCCTAATTTTTATTTTTTTTCAAAATTCAAAAAATTTTGGGGCGTCCAGGCGCCTGGACGCCCCCAAAACAAAAAAATCAAACAAAATAAAAAAATAAAAGTTGGGGCGTCCAGGACCCTGGACGCTCCCAAAACAAAAAACAAAATAAAAATAAAATAAAAATTAGGGGCGTCCAGATCCCTGGACGCCCCCATAATAAAAAATTTTCAAAAAATATTTATATATAATAAAAGTAAAAAAAGATAAGAATATGTATATAATCCAAACAAAATAAAAAACACAAAGAAAAAGAAAAACCATAAAAAAGATAATAATTAAGGGGACGGGGGTCCAAAACATCCAAATGCCAAATTTTATTCCATCAGAAAAGCAGAGTGAACTACATCAGGGGTTTAGGCACCTTAGGCCTTAACTTCCCCAGTTCGGTTACATAAGCCCTCCACGGCTCGCATTCCTCCACCACGTGCGCTAAGGCCTTTCCCGCAACCCTTGTCTTCCAGGGAGCCTTAATGGCCTTCGCTTCCTTCGCGTCCGCTTCAGTGCCCAACTCCCTTTTCTTCAAAGGAACAATGCCAGTCGGTGGCGGGAACGAATGGCGTGGGATGCCGATCTGGAGGCAGCATCGATGCGCGTTATAAAGGACAAACTCGGTCGCACCGATCAGTTGAAGATCAACTTCGGGAGAAGGCCTCATGAGGAGATCAAGCGAAAGCAAACATGCCGGTGCGCAAGTGAAGAAGCCTTGTGTCACGGTGCGGAAGTGAGACCGCCAGTCTTCACGTTTCTTCAGCCACGGAACGCGGTTCACTACAGTACCACCGAAGCCTAACACGTCGGCTATGTGGTGAAGCGGGCTTTGTTGGAAGAGCTTCGAAGCGGTTGGCATTCCCTCGCGGTAGTCGAATTTGAAGTGCAAATCAAGCCAGCAATTCAAGACAAGTGCGCAACCAAAAGGAGGCTTACCCATGCTCGAGGCAGTAAGGCCACTATACAGGTAGGCAAGGACAGCGGGTCCCACCCTTTTTCCACGCCAGATCCCGCAGATAGCACTCAGTTGGTCTTCCTCCACTATGTTGTCGGTATGAGGGAACAAGAGAGCACCCGCCAGACAGATAGTGAACCCCTTCATGATTCCCTCCAAATAGTCATCGTCTGGTGACCCTCTCAGGGTGTCCATGACCCACTTCGCAAGCTTTTGGAGATCGATCCCCTTTTGAGTACGGACCTTTCTGGCTGCGTCGGGCGGCATGAAGCTTCTAAGGACGCTTTCAGAAGTCTCCCGTGTCAGCATCCGCATAGCCTTCACCTTCCCGTCACTCTTGAATTTCTTCAAACCAAGCAGAAGTTCCACCTCCTCGAGGAGGATGGTCACCTCGAAGGTCGGGAAAATAAAAGTGTGGGTCTGGGGATGCCAGATCTCCACTAGCGCGCCCATAGCCGCCCAGTCCATACGAATCTTCTCGTAATGTTTGGCGTGAATAAGGAGCCCCTGCAGATGCCACTTCGAGAGTATGGCCCTCATGTCAATGGAGATATTGGAAGTCAGCCTTGAAAGCCATGGCAGCTTGGAAAACTTCCTCGGGCCTGGGAAGAGTGGATATGGCTGGAAGAAGAAAGAAGAAGAAAGGAAGGTAGTAAGAAGAAGGTTCACGTGGAGAAATTTGAAATGAATCAGCTTACCATATGCGACATGATCGTCCCACTCAAATGACCCTCGAGGTCGGAGAGTCGCCTGATCTCGCTGCTAGGCCTGCTCCTCTTCATAACGCGGGAAGACTCTCCTTCCATCCTGAAAATCTCTAGATTCTCCTCTCCTTCCTCTCCTGAGCTTCCAAAACCCACCTTGGTGCATTTGAATGAACTAGCCTAAGGGGAGTTCTTATAGGAAGGGAAGGGTGCTACAGGACAGAACATGTCACATCAGTGGTCATTGTCAAGATTTTGTCTGGATCTCCTTTGAACTGTAGTGCGATTCTGCTGTGATTCTGCTACTTTCTGATGTTGCTAACCTTTGCTAGTCTGCGCAGGTTTTACTAACGGACATCTTTGTCCTATCTCCTGTCCCACCTTTCAATGGTTGGTCCCACCACGTCATGCATCGTAGTATATAATACCTACGCTACTAGAACATGCCGAGGACCGTGCGGCCCGAACGAATCTGGGACCTGAGTTCCCCTTCAACAAAAACGGTGATGATCCCGGAAGAATTTGGGTTGTACGGATAGGCCGTTAATTTGTGGTAGCATGGGGACGACGGTTCCGTTCAGTGAGTTGGTGCGTGGATAAACGGGCCCCAGCTCAGTATCAGCTCACCGGATCGGTATCCTGACCCGTTCTTCACAAGTTGACAATATTATCCTTGGCTATTTTCTATTTTAGTTTGTCTTAAATTTTTCTTTAAACCCAGCATGCATTCATATAGGACTTTGATTTATTGCGGAAGATCATTCAAGTGATTCGATTGTGAAAGCCGTTGTGTTTCAATTCCCACAAATATGAGATATTCCACTCCGAATGAAATACCGAGCTTCCTTGAGACAGCCCCGACGCTGTTCTTCCAAAGGAGACCCTTGTTTGGACAGACCCTCAGATATTCCTTTACCTTTTTTGACCCACCTTGGCCACAGCACTTCCACATTGACTGGTAACCGCTCCCCAAAGGTGAAACCTCCGGTTTATGACCCAGGTACTTCCACACCGAGAAGTTGGTCTCCTTTTGTTTCGTGCCTGAGCGCACATCTCACCCTCCCTTATTTGATCTCCGTCCAAGCAATCGTCAATATTTGAAAGACCTTCTTCAAGGTCGCCTCATTGAAACTCCAGGAAAGATTCCAAACAGTGACGTCAAAAGCGTGTCTCATCACACCTTGGCATCAACTTATCAGTCCGCTCCCACTTCACTCCACTCCACTTCGATACCATTCCACTACGTGTCGCTCCCTTGCAAAGCAGACGCCAAGGCGGGGCAGCTGTAGACACGCCATTCCTGACGTCTCCTGAGAAAGTCTCATATTACTATACAACGCCCCGCAACGGCTTACGCATTTTGAATCACTCGAGTGCTTCCTTTTCTCGGGTCTTCTTCTGCCTTTTTCGGCATCCGGAATCGTCTCGTTACGGCATTCGGACGGCATCAACACCAGTCAGACATATCAAGAGGTTCCGGAACCAAGATGTTGTCTGCCGGGAAGCCGCTGACTAAGACCCGGGTGGGTCTTAATGGGGGCGTCCAGGCCCCTGGACGCCCCCATATTTTTAACTTTTATTTATTTATTTATTTTCTCAGGGCCCAAAACTAAATAAAAAAAAATATATATATATTAATGGAGGCGTCCAGGCCCCTGGACACCTCCATAAAAATAAATATAAAAAATATAAAATGCCCGTTGGCATAAAAGACAAAAAATAAATTAAAAATACATATTAATGGAGGCGTCCAGGCCCCTGGACGCCTCCATAAAAACAAATAAAAAAATAAAAATGCCAGCCTTGGCATAAAAGACAAAAGAAAAATAAAAAATAATATAATTTTGGAGGCGTCCAGGCCCCTGGACGCCTCCATCAAAACCCTCACGGGCGCCGGCCACCGAACGACGGTTTGTCGTGTGTGAAAAAAGCCAAATTATAGAGACGTCCAGTCAACTGGACGTGCCCATTTCTGAATCACGAGGCGCCGCTCACAAAACCACGCGTTGTGCCAAACCGCGTGCGGCCGTCGTCGGCTTTCGGTGGACCTGCTTAAGGCGTCCGGGACCCTGGACGCCTCCACAAAAGTATTCCAAAAAAATATATAAAAATAGAATAAAATATTAATTCGGCCCTGATGGAGGTGTCCAGGGTCCTGGACGCCTCCACCCTCCGTAGCTCTATAAACCCCCTCAGTTCTAAGGGAGCTCAGAAGTGATCCGATAGGCTGCCGGAGCCCAGAGGCTACGGAGTCATTTTCTAACCCGTGGGTTCTTTTGTAGGTGGAGGTTCTGCCGGCTTCTCGGGTGCTCACGCTCGCGAGAGGAAGGTCGTCTTCATTCACCGCGCTTCCACGTCATCCCTACGCTGCCGGAGCTCCGCCGGATTTCATCCTCGGCTCATCCAATAAGCCTTTTCTTCCCTTTTTTTCTTCGTAGTTCTTTTGCATTCATCATCTCGCATCCTCTATCCCCCTTCATAAGGGCGCCTCTTCTTTTATACTTCGCATCCATCATCTCATTTTCCTCCTACTCGAGTCCGAGAGGGGTTTAAAAGATAACACCAACCAGGTGTGTGTCTTGCCATCATTTCGTTATTTTTACCGCAAGGATTTGAATACTACACCTCCATCTTTCTAATCCACTTGTCATTTGTTTATCGTTGTTTTGCAAGGGTAGCCGAGGAAAGCCCTCTCCGTCGGCCGGCCGGAGGGAGAGGAAGAAGCAATCCACCATCTCCCGCTCTTGAGGTAGGCGCGATCACTTTCTTATTTTGGGGTCTTTCGGCCCCTGGCGATCACATCTTATTTTCGAGGCCGCGGCGAGTCACTTCCCCAATGGCCGTTTAAATTTCCGTTCTTATATTCTCTGTATACTCTATTATATTCTGCTCATATTCTCGAGGCCGCGGCGAGTCACTTCCCCAATGGCCGTTTAAATTCCCATTTTTATATGTTATATTCCTATCTATTCGTGTTCTCGAGGCCGCGGCGAGTCACTTCCCCAATGGCCGTTTAAATTCACGTTCTTATACGTTATATTCTTATCTGTTTGTGTTCTCGAGGCCGCGGCGAGTCACTTCCCCAATGGCCGTTTAAATTCCCGCTCTTTGTATTCTCTCTATATTCTGTCATCTTATTATCTGCTCATATTCTCGAGGCCGTGGCGAGTCACTTCCCCAATGGCCGTTTCAATTCTTGTTATTTAATTTTTGCACCATTCCCGTCCCCCCGAGGCCGCGCCGAGTCACTTCCCGCTATGGCCGTTTAAACCCCATATTTTGCTACATCACACTTGTCCCGCTCGCCCCGCCGGAGCAATCTCCCGTGGTGGCCCCTTCTCTCTCTTCTCTTATTTCTGTGTTGCAGCAAACAAACACCAAAACAAAACAAAAGAGGAGCCCGCGCGCTCCGCGTCCTCTCCGCTCTTCCCCGAACCGCGTGACGTCGCTCACACGCACAACCCCAAAACCAGAACGAGAAGAACGGTCCAAAGCCAGCCGCCCATATGATGGACGGGCCCTAGTTTGACCGCCCAACCATCACGGCGGGTATACCCAGGGGGTCGCCCGTTCGCTGCCTTTCCACGCCCCGTTCATGCCGAAACGAAGGGGATACAGCCATAACCACCCTGGCAATCACATGGACTCCGACCGGAGTCAAAACGATGCACGAATCGCGAGAAATGGGCGATTCTACCGAAGTTGCTCAAAAAGGGTTTCCGAGCTTCCCGGAGCCCTATCGGTCCAACGGGACCACCAATCTAGACGAAATTAGGGGGAAAAGAACGCTCTCGCCCCAAGGAATCCGTTGACTGTAACCAATCTGGAAATCGTCACCATTTCCCAACGGACCCTACGAAACCTACAAAACCACGGTTTCGCTAAAACGGACCCGATCTCATCCGTTTTTGCACCGAACGACGTGCAATGGTAGGGAAAACGAGCAGAACACAGTAGTGTTCCGTCACCCTACCTCCACCGAAGAAACCGCCCACCGAAGCGACTAATCCACGCCGAAAACTGCCCGGAACGCGAACGACGCCTTCTCGAAATCCACCGAGGGATCGCGCCCGCAACCGCCTCGATCCTCGCCCATCCTCGCTCATCCTCGCCCGCATCCTCGCCCGCGCCGCCTCAACCTCGCCCCCGCCTCGCTCCGTCGGCCGTCGGAGAAGAGAGGGAAGAAGGAGAGCGTGAGAGAAGAGAGAGGGAGAGAGGGTGAGAAATGAGAGGGGAGAGAGAGAAACGGGGTTTATATAGGGAAAATCTAGAAATTCCAGAAAATATCGAAAAATAGAAAATCACGTTTCCGCGATCCTCGAAACGTACCGATCGCAACGGTACCACACTCGCCTAGGTGAACGGCCCGGTTCACCCGCAACGAGGTTCCGAAGGAATTACAGAAACACACACCGGGAATCGGAAAACACACGCGGAAAAATCGCGGAACGCACTCCGGCCTCCGAAACAGCTACGGATCGCGTCGATCCGAACACGAAAGATGTCCGAAATATCACTTCGAACACAACGGATCCAGACATACAGGAAACGCAGATCCGGGACCCGATAAGAAGGATCCGAAAAATCCGGGGTATTACATTCTCCATGAAGGATTTGGGAGAAGCATCCTATGTGCTGGGCATAAGGATCTACCGAGATAGATCTAAAAGGATGCTATGATTATCCCAATTCATGTACATAGACACTATCCTCAAAAGGTTTATGATGAAAAATTCCAAGAGAGATCTCATTCCCATGAGACATAGAATTTGCTTATCCAAGGGGATGAGTCCTAAAACTTCTGAGGAGGTGGCACACATGAATAAGGTACCCTATGCTTCGATGATAGGGTCAA
Organism: Amorphophallus konjac; assembly: GCA_022559845.1. Lineage (NCBI taxonomy): Eukaryota > Viridiplantae > Streptophyta > Magnoliopsida > Alismatales > Araceae > Amorphophallus > Amorphophallus konjac. The sequence goes on along the minus strand of CM040126.1, from coordinate 422,325,177 downwards.
TCAAGTATGCAATGCTATGTACCCGTCCTGATGTTGCCAATGCTTTGAGCATTGTCAATAGATATCAGGCTGGAGAGGGGGATTTCTGCAGCCCATTCAAAGAGCAGCCGAACTAGGCCCATCAGGACCAAACAAGGCCACGCTCGCCCAAGTGACAGCCCACAGGGCCCACTTAGGACAGAAAGCCCAATAAAAGATTCGCTCGAGGATACTACCTTCCTAGGTGGCCTCTAGGCTCGGAAGGCCCGAGCGTCGGTCAGGTCACAGGAAAGGTCCATGCCCGAGCCATCTCTCCGCCCAGGGGAAGAAGGCGCATGTCGACCAATCCGACCCATCTTCGTCCGAGCTAAGCCTACCGCCCGGATAGGGCTGGCCTCTCTGAGCTCGATACGGCCGACGATTGCTTATCCATGCAGCCGTTAAGAGTCCTTTGTGAGAAGGAATTTATAAAGGTGAGGGACTCCAGCTCCCCAAGGTGATAACGCTCCCACGATAAGGCAATAAAAGCCCACGTCGAGGATGTAACCCCCACCTGAAACCCCTCGACTTACAGGACTCCAGAAGGCGGCGCACTATTTAACCCAGGGATACCCTCCGGTGAAAGGTAAGGGCAATCACATGCTTAAAACTCCTGAGCAGGAACCACTTCACCCTTCTGGTGGAGAGGGATCTCGTGCAGAAGCTACTTCCTCCCTATATTGCTCCCACCATAGCTCTACTGACTTAAGCATCGGAGGGTTTTCCCAGGGACTCATCCCTGGGCCCCTGATCCGTTTCCCTTTCTTGCAGTTCACTATCCGGTGATCCACTGCCCGCTCAGGACCAGCGCGAGATCTTGCCTCTTCATCTGGCGCCGTCTGTGGGAATTGTACAAGAAGCCAGTATGATGCGAAGGAGCTCAGGGAGGAGGTCCGCCGGCGACAGGGGAAAGGCCGTGGTAGGGGCAGAGGATGGCCCTTCCCGGGCCTCACAGAACCCTCCCTCCAACGCCAGCGCCCCCGCCGACGAACCACCACCCCCTCCTGCGGCAGTAGGGCTACCGCCCAATGGTGGCGCCGAAGCCTTCCAGGCCCTCAACACGAAACTGGATGTCCTCGTGGAACTCATGAGGACCCAGGCGGCTAAGGATAGAAGGTCCCGCGCCCCTTCAGGGAGCCCTCCCCGCGAGAATGCATCCCAGCACATCACCGGAGGCCGCTTCACTCTCCGCGGCCAGCAGATCATCCGCAACAGGATTGGAGGACCCTCGCAGGCTCCGCCTCCAGAGCAAGAGGCTTCCTCCACACCAAGGCGGGGAAAACCTGGGGCGCACCGTCCGAACCCGGAGACCGATGTTCCCGGGGATCACCAAGACGCTCCTTCCAGCCCCACGGCACGACAACAGCTGGAGTTATCCCTCTGACTGCGAGATTTCGAGAGGCGTTTCGCAGAACAGGAGCCCGCCCTCCGCGCCCTGCAGAAGACCTCTTTGCCGGAGGATGAGGAGAAATCCCCGTTCTCCGAATACATCTTGAAGGCAGAGGTGTCTCCCAGAACCTCCATCCTGACCTTCAAGCTCTACGACGGCCAGGGCGACCCGGCCGATCATTACGACAGCTTCGACGCTTTGATGACCTTGTATGGAGCGTCGGACGCCATCAAGTGCCGAGCCTTCGCGACCACCCTGGTCCAGGGCGCCCAGGCGTGGTTCCGGGCCCTCACCCCCGGATCCATCTGAGACTTAAAGCAATTTGGGCGAGTCTTCAAAGAGAGTTTCACCGGAAGTGCCCCCCCAAGGTCGGTAGCGGGGCTCCTGGCCCTCAAACAGGCGCAAGGGGAAAGACTCCGGGCTTATATTCACCGATTCAAGTCGGAAGCCCTGAGAATCCCCCGCCTGGACGTGGCCTCAGCCATAACCGCGCTGACTGGGGGCACCCGGGATGAGAATCTCCACCGCGAACTTGTCCTCCACCCTCCCTCGACCCTTGCCGAGCTAGTGACTCTGGCATTACGCCACGCCGAGTGCGAAGAGGTGCTCAGCGCTTGCCGAGACGCAACCGGCTCGGGTCGGGAGGGGGACAAGAAGCGGGCTTCCGAGCCAAGCTCAGGTTCGGGGAAAAGGCGGAACCGCGACGGGGAACGCAAGGAACCGTCACGGAAGTACGAGCGGTACACCCCACTAGCCGCGCCGGTCTACGAGATCTACGAAGGCATCAAGGACTCGGGCCTCCTCCGCCAACCCGAGCCAATGAGATCGAAGAACCGTAATCACAACAAGCACTGCTTGTTCCACAGTGATCACAGGCACCACACTGGCGACTGCCACCAGCTCCAGGATGAGATTGAGTGCCTCATCCGTTAGGGACATCTAGCTCGGTTCATAGCCGAGCGTAAAGAAGACCGAGACGCCCCAGAGGAGATCGACAATGCCCCCCGCGGGGTACACATCAATGTCATCTCCGGAGGAGCAGCATCAGGCGGCGACAGCAGCCGAGGAAGGAAGTGTCATGCCGAGCGGGTGAGCCGAGCCATAGAGCCTCCCAAGGCCCCGTCGAGTGAGCCCCATGTCATAGTCTTCTCCAACCGAGACCTGGAAGGGCTGAGCACCCCGCATGACGACGCCCTCGTGATTTCAGCTACGATAAACCATTGTAACGTAGATAGGATTCTAGTTGACAATGGGAGTGCCCCTGATGTACTGTCTTATGATTGTTTCCTTAAGATTGGGGAGGAACCATCCAAACTCCGCCCGATCCGAACCCCTCTCTGCGGGTTCAATGGCCTGGCCACCTACCTCGAGGGAGCCCTAAGCCTGTCGGTTACCCTCGGCACCCCACCCAAAACTGTTACTGTCATGGTGGACTTCATAGTGATTAAAGGTATGATAGCATACAACGCCATCTTCGGCCAGGGAATCCTCAGCCAAATAAAAGCGGTGCCGTCTACCTATCACCAGAAAATGAAGTTCCCCACTAAAAATGGGTTGGGGGAAGTCCGAGGTAACCAGGCCGCGGCCAGAAGGTGCTACAATATCTCGGTAGAGGCCACAAGGCCGGACGGGAAGGACAAGGGCCCCCGGGGAGTAGAGGATAAATCCACAACCACTGAACCTGGTGGCGAATTGCTGGCGGTTTTCCTAAACGAGGACCCGGCCCTAGGAGTAAAGATCGGAGCCGACCTACCGTCTGAGGTTCAACAGTAATATAAAAAGTTCCTTTCTGAGTACATCCGAGTTTTTGCTTGGGCTGATGATCAACTCTCTGGGATACTAGAGGAGACTGTAATGCACAAGCTCAACCTCGACCCTGCCGTGAAGCCCGTACAGCAGCGCAAGAGGAAGCATGCACCGGAGAAACATGCGATCATCAAGGCGCAGGTCACCAAGGGGCAAGAGACTGGCCTTTTTAGGCCGGTCCTGTACCCGACGTGGCTAGCCAACGTCATCCTGGTACCGAAAGCTTCAGGCAAGTGGTGGATGTCCGTGGATTTCACCGACCTGAATAAGGCCACCCCTAAGGACTGTTATCCGTTGCCGAGCATCGACCAATTGGTTGACTCAACCTCGGGCAACGAGATACTCAGCTTCCTAGACGCCTATTCAGGTTACCACCAGATCAGAATGGATCCAGAAGATGTCGAGAAGACCGCCTTCATCACCGACTACGGCGTATACTGCTACACCCGGATGCCTTTCGGGTTGAAAAACGCCGGAGCCACGTACCAGAGGCTGGTCAACCACATGTTTGAAGGACAGCTAGGTCGGAACGTCGAGGCCTACATCGACGATATGCTCGTCAAGACCCCCAAGGCCGAAGACCACTTCACCGACCTCGCTGAGACCTTCGACACCCTCCTGAGGTACAACATGAAGCTCAATCCTGCCAAGTGTGCCTTCGGAGTGAGATCCGGGAAGTTCCTGGGTTTCCTAGTCACTCAGCGTGGGATCGAGGCCAACCCCGACAAAGTCCAGGCCATCCTGGACATGCGCCCGCCCACCTGCATCAAGGACGTCCAACGCCTAACTGGGCGTGTCGCCGCTCTCAGCCGGTTCCTGTCCCGTGCGGCCGAACGATGCTTGCCCTTCTTCAAGCTGTTGAGGGGGCCCAAATTGGCATCTGCTACGTTCGCATGGGATGAGGAATGCCAGAGAGCGTTCACCGAGCTCAAGGAGTTCTTGGCCTCGCCCCCGGTGCTCTCCAAGCCCGTTCCGGGTGAAGTCTTGCTGCTCTATCTCTCGGCAACACCATCTACGGTTAGCTCGGTCCTAGTCAGAAATGACTCGGGAGTCGAGAGGCCGGTCTACTACACCAGCAAGGTGCTCAACGAGGCTGAAAGGAGGTACCCCGCAACCGAGAAACTCATGCTAGCGTTGGTTACCTCCGCCAAGCGCCTCCGGCCCTATTTTCATGGTCACCCCATCACCGTGCTAACCGGTGAACCATTGAAGAAGATCCTGGCCCACCCCAAAGCCTCAGGACGACTCGTCAAATGGGCCATTATGCTTGGGGCCTACGATATATCCTATCGACCGCGCTCAGCTGTGAAAGGCCAAGCGCTCGCTGACTTCATCATCGAAAGCACCGTCCCGACTGAAGAAAGAGCCCCGTCCGCGCCCGGGCCGACATGGGAATTGTTCGTTGATGGATCCTCCAACTCGGTCGGTAGTGGTGCCGGAATCCTCCTGAAGTCCTCCGAAGGAGCAGAACTGCAATACGCCTTGAAGTTCAGCTTTCAGGCATCCAACAACGCTTCCGAGTACGAGGCCCTTATCTCGGGAGCGCGCATGGCCCGACGGTTAGGGGCTGAGCGAGTCAAAATCCATACTGACTCCCAGCTGGTCGCTAGCCAAGTCAACGGTGAGTACGAAGCTCGAGAGGCACCAATGATCAAATACCTCCAACTTGTTAGAGACCTGGCCCAACAGTTCGAGAGATTCGAGGTAGTCCGAATAGCTCGGGAGGAAAACTCCCGAGCGGACGCCCTCTCTCGGCTGGCCTCCTCTCTCGACCCCGAAGGTACCCGATCGGTCCTCCTTGAAGAGCTAGAGTGCCCGAGCATTGACTCGGAGCTCCTTACTGTTGACTCAGCCATTCCGAGCGACTGGCGCACCCCATACCTGTCATGGCTCCGGGACTCTCAAGAGCCTTTCGACCCTCGAGAGGCCCACAGATTGAAGTACCAAGCCCGGCGCTTCGTCGTTCTAGACGACACTCTCTACCGAAGATCTTTCTCCGGTCCCCTCCTGAAGTGTCTCGGCCCCGACGAAGCCAACCGAGCTATCCAAGATATTCGTGAAGGCCTGTGCGGAGCGCACTCAGGAGGAAGGTCACTCACCCGGATCCTGCTACGGCAGGGTTACTGGTGGCCCACTCTGCAGTGCGACTGCACGGCCTACGTGCAACAGTGCGACCGATGCCAGCGATTCGACCAGTTAGTCCATCAGCCGGCTACGGAGCTCGTCACCCTGACCGAGCCATACCCCTTCGCTCGGTGGGGGATCGACATTCTTGGGCCGTTCCCTACGGCTCAGGCCTAGAAGAAGTTTATCATCGTCGCCATCGACTACTTTACCAAGTGGATCGAGACCGAAGCCACGGCGAGGATCACCGAGAAAGTCGTCTGGAATTTCGTCTGGAAGTCGATCATTTGTCGTTATGGCATCCCCCGGGTGATAGTGAGCGATAACGGTCGGCAATTTGACTCTCGTTATTTCGAGACAGATGTGCCGACCTAGGTATTCACAACCACTTCACTTCGGTCGCCCACCCTCAGGCCAACGGGCTAGTCGAGAATGCCAATAAGACTATCTTAAAAGGCATAAAGACTAGACTCGGCAAGGCCAAGGGCAACTGGCTCGAGGAACTGCCTAGCGTACTTTGGTCCCACAGAACGACTCCCAGAACGGCAACTGGTGAGAGTCCTTTCCAGTTGGTATATGGCACCGAGGCCGTCATTCCGTTGGAGATCGCCAATCCCTCCCTCTGAGTCATCTGCTTCTCGCCCGAGGTAAACGAGTAAAAATTGCTCGAGAACCTCGACCTAGCAGATGAACTCCGAGAGATTGCCTGCATCCGAGCGACGGAATACCAGCGCCGCCTCGCTCGATACTACAATGCCAAAGTCCGAGACAGGCACTTCCAACCGGGAGACTTCGTCCTTAGGAAAGCCGAAGCCTCTCGACCACTAGAGGCGGCGGGCAAGCTATCCCCTAACTGGGAAGGCCCCTACCGAGTGGTCGAGACGCTCGGGAAAGGAGCATACCTGCTATCTATAATGGAAGGGGAACCCATCCCTCGGACATGGAATGCAGCCACACTACGCAAGTTCTACTTTTGAAGTTCGTGCAAACAATCTGAGTGAAATAAAACTTTCTCCTTTTCATTCAAACGATTGTTGGTACATCAGAAAGGCAAAAGCCAATACATTACACAACAGAAAGCAAAAAATCCATCTGGCACCACTGCAAGAGGCCATTGCTCGGCTGACTCGGTTGATCTCCTTGGGTCCAGTCACTGACTCTGCCTCGCGTAGAAACTGGCTCGGATAAAAGGCTGTCGACCCAGTTGGCTCGGGTGGCCCATGACAAAGGTGACAGAAGGGACTGCGGAGGGGAAGGCTACCTTCCAAGTTGACAGAGGCTGGGGAAGAGGGAACGCCTATGAAGGCCTCCTCTCTTCCAACCTGCCAACTCTTTGGAACGTACAGAGAGCAAGCACCCTCCGAAGAGTGAAAGAAAGGAAGAGCAGAAGAGGGAAAAAGAGGCTGCCAGAAAGAAAAAGAATCCAGCATAGCTGGATGAGGAGGCAGGGGAAGGCCCGAAAAGGAGGGAGCTTAATTTGCTTCTCCCCCCATCCCTGAAGCGAGCAGAGAGGGACGGGCGGCGGAGATGCCGGATGCCCCCATCCGTGTTCCATCTCGCCCCCCTCCGGGAAGCCTCGCCAGAACTGATAGAGGAAACGGCGTGATTTTTCCGTCAAAATCCTCTCCAGATCCGCGCGATGACCATCGGACCCGCTTCAAACCCGCGCGACGACCGTCGGACCTGCTCAAAACCTGAAGCGGCAAAAACCTACCACCCTCCATCATCGGCAGCATCGTCTTTCGAAGGATTTTCCATGCTCTGAATGCAAAGGCTCAGCGCTATGAGAAATGGAGAAAGGAAAGACCGCCCTAGAAAACCCTAAAGCGATGTAGATGGAGAGACGCCCCTAAGTCCCTTATAAAGGCGAGGGGAGGCTGCTTGCCTTAAAAGACTCTCTCCTCAAAAACACGCCGAAGGGATTTCCCCTTTATGACTGGTCACCTCAAACTCCTCGTTTCCGCCCCCAGCGGGACACACGAAGTGGCTAAGCATTCAAGGCGTGATCAAACGGAAAGACACCCTGGCAGAGGCTCACCCAACCAGCGTGCGAAAACCACGTAGGGCGTATCGGCACTTTCCAACTACTGCAGATACACTGGTCAAATCACGGCAAGTACAGCAAGAAGCAAGTAAGATTTTATTTGTTGCCTTATAAAGAGGAAGTCCTTTTTTGGAAAAGAAAAAGAAGCAAACAAAAGAAGGAGGCAAAATAGGACGATACATCAGGCCTAGGGCCCACTTTGAAGCTCGGAAGTGGAAAGCGCAGGTGTTTCACCCCCGGCGCCCTCGATGACGGCCGGCCCTGGCACTGACCCCGCCTGCGCGGGAACTGCCTCGGTCGCGAGCCCTCCCGAGGCAGCCGGAGTTGGCGACCCCTCAGGAGAAGAACCCTCTGGATCTTCCCCGCCCGACGCAGAGGAGCTGGAAGACTACTTGTCCGAGTCATAGCGTTGGCCAGAGGGGAAGTCGATCCCAGAATCTTGTTCCCCGGCATAAGCTACTGCCCGGCGGTAACCCTGCTTAAACCCCTTGCTGATGCCTCGGCGAAGTGCTGACTCATAGTAGGGAAGGGCAGCTTCCTGCAGGTCGGCCTGGTAGGCCTCTAAGCCCTTGTATTGCTCGATCGCCTCCGCCCCGGCCAGTCCCATCCTGTCGGCAAGCTCGGCCTTCTCCCGCTCCGCCTCGGTCGCCCGCTCCTCGGCCTCCGCCGACCGTTCCTCTGCCTCGACCGACTTCCGTTTGGCCTCGGCCGCCCACTCCTTGGCCTTGACCGATCGCCTCTCCGCCTCAGCTCGGTCGGCCTCGGCCTCCAAACGGAGGCACTCCGCTGCCTCCGCCCGGTCCACCAACTCGGCGCGCTCGGCCTCCCAACGGCCATCCAGCTCGAGATGAAGAAGGCGCTCCTCTTCAAGGAGTTTACTTTTCCTCTCGAGCGATTCCCGGGCCTTTGTTAGTTGCTCGGTCAGCACTCCGACCTCCAGCCGGCTCGACCGCGACAACTCCCTGATCGCGGAGAACTCCCGTCGGAGCCCCTCATGCGCCTCATTGAGTCGAGCTAGTTTCCTCTCACACCCTCCGAGGGTCCAAGCAAGATTTGACCGCTCTGACTCCGACCGGGCATAAGTCTCCGCCATTGTGGCCCCCATCTGGGCCATGACCAGGCCGCCCTCCATAATGATGTCGAGGACCCCGAGTGGAGAGTGACGCTTATCTCCCCCTTTCATCCTCGCGGACACCTCGCGGCAAAGCTGGTATAAAGTGCTCGAGATGTCGAGCCTTTCCAGAGCCACTGGCATGGAAACCCTTTCCGCACCTGGCCGCCTCGGGCACTGCGGTCGGTTGGGGTTGCGACGCCTCCGTAGGCGATGCTACGAGCCTGGCCGCTCTGTGCACCACGGTCGTTTGGGGCTGCGACGCCTCTTCCGGCGAACCCCCAACCTCAACCGTCGCGGCCCGCACGTCGCCCACCTCGACCGGCGCCCCTGCCTCAGCCACGGTTGTTTCAACTTCGGCCCCCTCTGTTCCCAACGAAGGGAGAGCCGACCCGTCACCGTCAGCCCCCGGGGTGCCCCTGGTCTCCTCGGCCCCCTCTCGCTCAACAGATGGGAGAGCTGGCTCGGTAAGGTCGGCCCTATCTTGCCCCAGAGAGGGGAGCGTCGTCGAGCCAGAATTGCCCCCAGCGTCGGGGACGGCCCCGGCCTTCCTGGCCCGTTTCCTGGCCTTTACGGCCTCTCGCAACCTCCCCTCCACGGGATCCTTGCGCTTCGCCCCGCACGGCCGAGAAGTCCCCTCGGAGGCCGCCCCTTTGCCCTTGTCCCGGGCTTGGGAGTGACCCACAGGGGCGCCCGGTTCATCAGCCGCCGAGTTGTCGCCAAGGTCAATGATCTCAGCGGCCTCCTCCAGAGGCTCCCGCCTAGTGTCTGCACCAAGAAGAAGGCGTGATCAGGAAAAGGAAAGATGACCCCCACCTCCGAAGGAAGATCTAAGTGGTGGCACCTGAGCCCGACGGACGCAGCCGCGTAAGAAGACACCGCTCTATGTTCTCCGGAGTCACCAATTCCTCGGTGAACTGGCGATTCCTTAGCAGGATGGCATCATATTCCTCCACATGAGGGGGGAACTCGTCCTATCTAGGAGGGATATTCGGGTGGAAATTGGCCATTACCTGGCACCTCCAGGTTTCCTCCACCGAGTTTATCCCCACCCAGAAAAATTGGGTCTTCTACCCTTTATGCGAAGAATCCTTCGCCGCCAGCGAAATGCAGCTCCCATTCCTCCTCGCCTGGATAAAGTAAAAACCCTTCCCATCCGACGGGTGCGCCTTCAACTCGAAGAAATAGTGGAAGAGGTCCAAGGAAGGAGGAACCCCGCACTGACGACAGAGGATTCGGAAAGCGGAGAGGAGAAGGTACGAGTTGGCTACCAACTGAATGGGTGCCAACTGGAAAAAGTTGAGAAGCGTGAGGATGAAGGGCTCGAAGGGGAGGCGAAACTCGCTCTTCCACGCCAGAAGAAAGATGCAGATGTGGCCCGTGCGAGAATCCAGGCTCGTCTCATACGGGGCAGCAGCAGTAAAGCTATACTTGTGAGGCAAGCGAAACTGATGCTCCAGCCTCTTCACCTCGGCTTCCCCCAACTCGCTGTAGTTCTGGACCGGCGCTCTCACCACCAGTTCGTCGCCCCATCCCTCGGCACCCGAACGCTGGCCCGCCATAGATTCCGAGGAAGAACTTGAAGAAGAATTCTCTTGAGACCTCGAAGATTCCGGGGGAGGAGGAAGCTGTCGGACCGCCTCCACAATTATCTTCGCCAACTCCTCAAACGCCGCCGCAAGTTTCTGCTCCTCCGCTGTGTCCTCACGGCACATCGAAGAGCCCCAAAAGTAAAGAAGCGAAGGAAAGCCAAAACCCTAACAACGGAAAGAGTCTGGGATGACAACCAGCGCCCAACGCCTATAAACCCACGCGGGAGGCGGCGCATCGTTCCGACCTCCGAGAAAAGGGGGCCCCTTCATTTCAAATCCGTCAGGATTACAATTATTACGGGCCCAGGTGACCACGACATGTGGCTTCATAACACCGCCAGATCTCCACCCACCGGAGCCACGCTGGTCCAAAACCCTAAAAGGCAACTCATCCGAGCCTCCTTTGGCTCGGGAGTAGGAGGGGGACAAGTGGAGAGGGAGATTTCTGCGGCCCATTCAAAGAGCAGCCGAACTAGGCCCATCAGGATCAAACAAGGTCACGCTCACCCAAGTGACAGCCCACAGGGCCCACTTAGGACAAAAAGCCCAATAAAAGATTCGCTCGAGGATACTACCTTCCAAGGCGGCCTCTAGGCTCGGAAGGCCCGAGCATCGGTCAGGTCACAGGAAAGGTCCATGCCCGAGCCATCTCTCTGCCCAGGGGAAGAAGGCGCATGTCGACCAATCCGACCCATCTTCGTCCGAGCTAAGCCTACCGCCCGGATAGGGCTGGCCTCTCTGAGCTCGGTACGGCGGATGATTGTTTATCCATGCAACCGTTAAGAGTCCTCTGTGGGCAGGAATTTATAAAGGTGAGGGACTCCAGCTCCCCAAGGTGATAACGCTCCCACGATAAGGTAATAAAAGCTCACGTCGAGGACGTAACCCCCACCTGAAACCCCTCGACTTACAGGACTCTAGAAGACGGCGCACTATTTAACCCAGGGATACCCTCCGGCGAAAGGTAAGGGCAATCACACGCTCAAAACTCCTGAGCAGGAACCACTTCACCCTTCTGGTGGAGAGGGATCTCGCGCAGAAGCTACTTCCTCTCTATATTGCTCCCACCATAGCTCTACTGACTTAAGCATCGGAGGATTTTCCCCAGGGACTCATCCCTGGGCCCCCTAATCCGTTTCCCTTTCTTGCAGTTCACTATCCGGTGATCCACTGCCTGCTCAGGACCAGCGTGAGATCTTGCCTCTTCACAGGTAAATCCAGGCAAAGAGCACTGGAAGGCAGTAAAGGGCATCCTTAAGTACTTGCGAAGGGCTAAGGATCTTTTTCTGCTTTATGGAGGAGAGGACCTACAGCTTAGAGCTTACACAGACTGTAGTTTCCAGTCAGATCCAGATGACTACAAATCCATGTCTGGGTTTGTATTCATGTTGAATGGAGGGGCAGTCAGTTGGAGAAGCTCCAAGCAAGATACGACTGCAGACTCGACGACGGAGGCAGAATATATTGCTGCAGCTGAAGCTACTAAGGAATCCGTCTGGATGAAGAAATTCATCTTGGAACTTGGCGTAGTTCCCGAGATATCAGCTCCCATCCCATTATTTTGTGATAATAATGGGGCCATCGCCCAGGCGAAGGAACCGAGATCTCACCAAAGGTCGAAGCATATTCTGAGGCGCTTCCACCTTATTCGGGAGATTGTTGATCGTGGAGATATGGCGGTAGAGCGTGTACCGTCAAAAGATAACATAGCATATCCACTAACTAAGCCTTTGACACAGAATGTATTTGAGCGCCATCGGGATAAGATGGGCCTCAAAGTTGTGGGCAATTGGCTGTAGTTTAAGTGGGAGATTGTTAGTATTGGTGTGCTACATGCCAATTTTGGGTCGGGTAGGCCCAATAGTTGTACGATCTTGTTCATTATTAATAAAGTGGTATTTGAGCGTAAATATGTGATTGTATATTACTTTACGATATCCCTAGGATATGTGGTTGTAAAGTCAACCAGAGATGGGATCTCGATCATGAGACTGACTTTACATGGACACATACCTTAAACTATTCCTGGTTGGAGGGTAATCACTCGGGGATTTTGATTACCTATTAAACCAGTACACATGATGTGTTAGGGACTAGTCTCATGGTCACTAGTGCGGGGCACCAACACATATGTGTAGGTGTACATCATGGGAGGAAGTGCACTGAACTGATCCGCTATTGGATCTTTAGATGATTGATTATACCTAATGTCAACTGAAGATCCAACGGTCTCAGTAGCATCGTTGGTCCTTTGACCTGAGACATTGATCGGATCTTACACGAGGACTGGAATGGTTTAATTACTTGGCTAAGTGACTTTAACCATAACTCATGAGTTGCCGAGTCATTAACTACTCGAGGATACGTGTGAAGATCATCAATGGTCAAGAGGGGATCGCTCACTGTTGGGTATATATCAGATAGTTAATGGGTCATGACATTGACGCTCCGTTAAATCCCTAGCCAGGGTCGTGTGAGTTCATTTAGAACAGATGTCATACACTTTAAGGAGGTCATGGTCAAATGTCACGATCATGGGGTTTGACAGAAACCATACCCTCGATCGTACCAGACTCATAGAAGGAGCGAGGGATTATATCGATGTGGTAACTGTGGACTTACAGGTACCAGGCATGCTGGTTTAAACCCGGCATCCTCTAGGATCACGTGGATTTGCTTGACCCAACGTGATCAAAGGTTCGGAATGAATTAAACTATTATTCGGCTCTAGTAGAAGTGAATAATAAGTTTAATTTACTTCTAATTGGGAATTAGAAGTTAATGGGCCTTAAACTAGAGTGACTATGGGCATAGAGGATCACACACAATGGATTCTTGGGTGATGGATTATTATTGTACAAATACATATGTTAATTTCCTTTAATTCCTTTTGGAAAGGCATATAAAAGGGGCTTAATATATATGTACAATAATGGGAATGACATATATACAGTTTTGGTCCTTTGGAGCTCTTTTAGAAATGGCCAAATCCTATACATATGGATGCTACGAGACTTCTTCTCTTCTCTTGGCTAATCAAGCATTAAGACTAAGAGAGAAGGATTAGCTCCTCCCCCCTTCCTCCCTCTTGCTCTCTCTCTCTCCAGAAGGCGAAAGGGTTGGGAAAGGTCGTGCCGGGGGTACCGTCGCTACACAAGGATCCGTGTGGATCAGCTCTAGAGGCCGTACTTCTGTGCGACTCGGTATTCGTGAGATTCTGCATCGGGCACTGCGGACAGCGTTGTTCCGCGTAAGGTGAAATCTGTAACCCGTAGTTAGACGTTGGGTTATTAATGCATCGATTAGAGCACATATCTAAGTTTCCATGAAGCCGGGTTCGGGCAAATAATTTTTTGTTATCCGCTGCGTTGCCCGATAGTATTGTATGGATCCTTACAATATTCCTAATTTGTTAGGGATATTTGCCGGGTAGCGCCTAGGGTCCCTATATATGCTATATTGTGGATAGGGATATCCCAACACGAGTAATTATTGGAAAGACATGTGTTAGAGATAGGTCGCCGTAGTTATACATTTGTTCTTATAGGGTGTTTGGGAGCATTTTTATTTTTGAAATGATTTCACTCTAAAAAATTAATCTATCTCAAATTTCGACCTCTTTTTTAAAAATGATATAAATGACTGTTAATCTGTTTGGTAAAATTGATATAATTTTTAGAATTTGTGCAAGGTTGTTTGGCAAAGATTGCTACGGAGTATGGATGACCCTCCATCTTATTATGAAAGATTGCTCGGCGTAGAGGGGCCTGACGACCATGGGCACGCCAGCCACGATGGCCTCGACAGTCGAGTTCCAGCCGGCGTGCGTCACCCCACCCCCTATCTTCCTTCTTCTATGTTTGAACCTTCCCTCCATAAGCCCTGCTGTTGAGTTATGGTTTTGATGATTGTTGGCGTTATGATAGTGATGATAACTAAACTTATGGTTGATTGCACATTCATGTTTAAATATGTTTGAGATGGAAAATGGCAATGGTACATGGTCTTGATTCATGCTTGATTGAATTATTTTTACAAGAGGCAAGAGGTTTCATAACCTCTTTAATGTGAACAAGCATGGCATTAACCTTAACTATCTTGCTTGCAGGATCAAACACATGGCCGTCACCTGGCGAACTAAACTTGTGAATAAGCACCCTGCTCCTCTGCAATCCAAAACAGGTGATATATGTCATTTACTGTCAAGAGTCATTGGTTTGAAGATTGGCGGTCGACCTGTGGACCCTTGGCGGTCGACCTGAAATCACAGAACTGAAAATTGGGAACCTGTAAACCTGGCGGTCGACCGCCAGGACCTAGCGGTCGACCGTTTTTCCCAGCAGCCACACAGCTACAGGTTGGCCCCTGGCGGTCGACCGCTGGCCTCTGTAGGTCGACCGCCAGCCCCGAGGCCTACTTTTGTTGACTTTTGGTTCAAGTTCAAAGGGTGATCTTTCCACCCATTTCTTTAATCCTTTTGCCCCCAATTACACCATATTTCGTGGATCTGGTCTGGGGCTTGTCCAAGGGCCATTCAAGAGTTATAAAACTCTCATTTGGTGCTACAAACCCTATCTATCCAAGAGGGCTTCAAGGGAGATTAAGAGGAGGCTGTCCAAGGTGAAAGGAGAGGGCACTGTAGCTCCGTGAACAGTACTTCATGCAGCAAGATCTTCATCCATCTCCAAGGTGTTTCAAGCCAAATCTGAAGCTAGCAACCTCCAAGGAAGAGTAGAGCCAAGGAAGCAAGCAAGGATTCCAAGAAGAGTGCCTAAGGGAGAAAGAAGAGAAGCCAAGTAAGCAAGAAAGAAGAAAAGTCAAGCAAGCACGGATTGAAGCTCCGATCAAGTGAAGATACGTTCAAGATCTGCAACATGCATTCAAGGGGAACCCAAAACAGGAGTTTTCTAAACTAAGCCTCATCGTCTTTATGTTTTGGGTATTGTAATTGTGTTTATCATAAACTGCAAGAACTTGTGTGTGTGTGGATCGTTGTTAGATCCGTGGTGGTGTGTATGTGTGTTGTATTTGATTCGTGTGTGCGTGGATCTTCCTAGATCTGTGTTTGTGTGTGTGTGGGTCTATTTAGATCCGTTCTGTCTCGTGTGTGTGGATTGCTGCACTTGTGGCAACGGGTGTGTGTGTTTGTGATCCGCTTGTTGGATCGTGTTGGAGACCTTGTCTCCGTGTGTGTGTGTGTTTTGGGGTGCGTCCCCGTGTGTGTGTGCAGGTGTCGTCCTGCGTGTGTGGTTGGAGCGTCGTCTCCGTTTGGGGTTTTATCCCCGAGTGAAGCCTCACCGGGTTTGGTGAGGGGTGGACGTAGGATTGCCGTCGTGCATCCGAACCACCTTAAAAACCGCTGTGCATTGTGCTTGTATTGTGTGGTTTGCTCCATTTCCTCTATCTCCATTCTACATAAACGTTAGTTTAAATTGTTGTTCTGGATTTATCTTCGTCTATCTTGCTTAATCTACATCTTATCATATAAAGTTTGTTAAATCCAATTTGTGTTCAAATAGCTTTGAATCTCCTAACTAGCTTTGTATCACATATTTTATAAAAGGCCAAAAGTTTTCCTAAAATTAGTAATCACCCAATTCACCCCCCTCTTGGGTGTCATTGATCGTGGGACTTCAATTGGTATCAGAGCCAAGGCTCTAATTTCATAGATCTAACGATCTAGAGTGATCCAGATCAATGACTACCATGATGTACACCTTAAACTCTCCACCCGTGTTTGATGGTTGCAATTTCAATGTGTGATTAGGAAGGATGTGTAGTCTAGTTAATTCATACGACCCTAAACTGTGGAAGCTTATCTCACATGGTCCTTATGAATTGCCTAAAGACAAAAATGTCTGGACTACAAATCAAAAGTTTAAACATGATCAAAATTGTTTAGTCTTGAAGTTATTTACGACTGCAGTCAATACTAATCACTTTCCCTTTGTCTCTCATTGCAGATCCGCGAAGGACATTTTGGATGGATTAACCCAAGTCCGGGAATAACATGAAGGCGAATGTCTTATGGCAGGCACAAGTGATCAAGGGAGTGATCAGTAAACTGAATCAAACTCAAAGGTAAATTTTGATTCTGATAATAAAGATGAAGTTAGCTATGAAGATTTGTTGATTGCTTATGATAATCTTGCTGAAAAATACAAGAAGTTAAAATCTGAAAACAAAAAATTGAAAAAGGATGCCGATTAAAATAAGTGTAATTCCTCTTGTAAAAAATACTTGCATCTAGAGGAAATGATTGAGGCTCATGTGTTTGACATTGAATTTCACAAAGATCAAATATGTTCCTTAAGAAATGAAAACAAGGAGATGATTGCAAAACTGTATTCTATGGCCGATGATCAAACCTTGATAAATGAACTGATTCATGATGAAAAGCTTGTTAAAGAAAATGAGAAACTGAAGGACTTGAACAAGGCCATTTCTGAAAGATTGCTGACTCTTGAAAAAGGGAAATCTGTGATTGTTAGAGAATGTAAAAATGTGGATGAACTTAGGCAAGAAGTAGAATGCCTTAAGACTACCAATGCCATGTTGAATATTAATCTTTCTACTTGTGAAGAAGAACTCGCAAATTCTGAATTGTAAATTTCATCTCTTCAATCTGAAATTCTTGACTTGAATGATTCGTTGTCTAGATTTGTAAATAGTCAAGAAAATTTGGACAAATTGTTAGGGATGGAAGTGAATTTTCAAAGGGAAGGGCTGTACTTTAATCCTGTGAACAAAAAGAGGTTTGAAAACAAAGTTTATACAGCTTTTGTGCACAGTTCAAACATAGCCAGCACATCTAATGAAAATCTGAAAAAGAAAAATCATGTTACACACACACATGCATCCACAAAGAAAATCAACTTGCATCAAAAATCTAAAAATGCTGCTAGCACTTCCATGCATGTTGAACATACTTCTTCCACGCACACACAACCACCTAGAAAGAAACTCACATGTTTTTATTGTGAAAAACATGGACATGCTATGCATAACTGCTTCATTATGAAGAATGATGACTTGAGAGCATGTAGGAACCAACCTGTTTTGAAAAATTCAAAGAAAGTATTCACCACAAAACATTCCATGCATTATAATCACTGTGGTAAAAGGGGTCATACGACCTCACATTGTTTGTTCTTGTTGAAGAGAAAGAACTCCCACTCAACACATCATGCTCACACACACAAATCAGTAGAACCAATAAGAAAAAGAAATGTGATGCCAGGTGCTTCTCTCCATCACCTTGGCAAATCTGGGAATGTTAAGCATGATGGTTTTCTAAAGAAAAATGATGCTTTGAATGTTGTAAAAAGTTGGAAACCACATGCCCATGTTGCTGCTAACCCACAAGGACCCAAAAGGATTTGGGTACCTAAGAATGTAAAATGAGAAAACTGTTTTGCAGGTGTGCCTTGGGAATATGAAGCATGAAATTTGCATTCATTCAAGAAGGTAAGGCACACGGGCCAAGCGGGGTAAGTCAGGTCAAAAGAAAATCAAAAAAAATAAATTGAAATCTGAATGCTTAGGTGATATCCCTCTCTTTACTCTAGAAAAGGTGCTATGTCTTGATTTGATTTGTACTGAATCTTGTGTTAATGCATATGTACGTACATGCATTCCATTCATTGTTGTTTGCATACTCGTGCATATATCACTTGTCATATAACATATTGTGGTAGGAGAGCTTGAAGATTCTTCAGATCATATTTTCACTACACATATTGAGTTTGCATACACTTTCATACTCTGTAATGCATAAGTTGAACATTGTGTATTCATGCCATAATGCATTACAATTTCTCTGCCTTCATCATCCATGATTACATAGTATATCAAATGGTGACATGTGGAAGGGCAGGTCAAGCATGTCTGAAAACTATCACTACGCGTGAGGTGATCTTCGGATCTAAGTTCTCCGTCTGGTACTATGAGTCATTTACTTAAAAGGCTGCATATGGGATCGGATTGTCACCGAACATCTTGCATTCATGCACACATTAAGGGGGAGCAATCACATTCGTCATATGGGCTTAATGTTCAAGTTCACACATGAGTCATGCATTGCATCTAGAGCTGTCTAGGGGTGTTGGTTGTTAAAATTATTTGTCATATCATTATCAATAAATTTGAATCGAAATTGACAAATCAAACCTTTCTGTCTTTGGATGCAGATTATACTTCCAAGATCCAAATCATGATGGGCTAGTCATGACCAAGCTTGAATCAACTGGGAGAATACCCTGCAAGGATGAAAATGATGAGAACCCTCTCATGTTGCTACAAGAAGATGGGGTATTTTGTGTAGAACAACCTCCAGGATCGACTCAAGTACAAGGTGGTGAAAGTTTTGTACGTGTTGAAGCAAGTA
Organism: Amorphophallus konjac; assembly: GCA_022559845.1. NCBI lineage: Eukaryota > Viridiplantae > Streptophyta > Magnoliopsida > Alismatales > Araceae > Amorphophallus > Amorphophallus konjac. The sequence continues at coordinate 422,306,706 of CM040126.1, read as the reverse complement.
CCCAAGACATGGTATGAAAGGCGTGCATCTCTTTTAACTAAGACTGGTTCAATAGGGGGAAGGCTCGGAAGAAAATAGATTCTCAAGGCAAAGGTAAGAAAGCAAATCTAAAATACTAACCTTCGTGAGGTTAGTGATTTTGGTGCTTGAAGGCCTTCGGTATTATCCTTTGAACTAAGGTAATTCACCCTCTTACTATGGAAATGAAAATTCATGCATTAGTCAATGAGACTTTGTGATGTTATTCTGATGACAGGTATTGTTTCTACATACCTGAAATGATTGCTCCTCCATTCTGCTGTGATTAACCTGCTTATTGGTTAATTGAAACTGAAAATCTTGAACTTTATGTTGACCTTTGAACATCCTTCAATCTGATTGCTTGAGCACATTTAAGCTTAATTGAGTATCTGGTATATCAAATACTGAGTAGTGAAAAGGTAGATTATCTTCACCTGGAAACTCTCACTATGCGTGAGTTGGTCTTTGGACCAAAGTTCTCCGCCTTGTACCAGAATTGGAAGAAATTGATTGTTTGGCCTTGAAAGAATTTTTCTAATGCTTTCATTTGCTCCTTGTCAGCTAGCCCCATGTCATAAGAGAAACATTGCACTTTCACTAAATTTTTCTGAGATTCATGTCTTTGTCAAAGGGGATCTTGCTAGCTAAACAAGTTGAAATGAGTATTGACTGAGTGAACTCCAATTGGAACATGCAACATGCTCATGATGAATTACTTCAAAATTTCTAAAATTGATCCTTGTTGAAGTGAAGAGTTCTGCAATGGAAATGTCAACTCCTGAATGGCTTGTGAATGTTTTCAAAACCCTTGAAAATCTGCTCTTAACAACTTCTGACAATAAATGGCTTCCCTTTGTATATAAGCCACTTGTGATGGAGATTGTCCCATGCTCATCTTTATGCGAGTGAATGTTCTGAACCAGTATCACACGGTTCACTGAGCATGATTATCTTGTGATGCACGATCTATCTGATTCACGAGTGGCTTATATACAATCTCCATGATATGCACGATCTATCTGATGCACGATCTATCTGATTCTGGTGATGATATGAGCATGATTCTCTTGTGAGCATGATTCTCTTGTGATTCACTGAACACGGTTCACTAAGAATTTTTGTGATACTGGTTGAGTTAAAATGGTTGAGACCGTCATATGAGCTCCATGAATCTCCTATATGATTGCACGATCTCCCATGTGCTACACATGTGCATTCTAGTGAGCATGATTCTCTTGCATCTTTCTTATACCCTTTCCCTTGTTATATATGTATGGGGGAGATTGCATGTATGATTATATGTAACTGTTTGGTTGCATTATGTGCATTTCATGAGTCATCATCTGCATATATATAGTTTCATGCATTTAAAACTAAAATACAAAAATCAGAAATTTGAAAACCAAAGAAAATTCTTTTGGTATGCCCTCCTGCTCTTGCCTATTGTGAAAATCTGCCATGGGATCTAGATTTTGAATGCTATGATGCTGAACACCTTATTTTGTGAACATCTTCCTACACTGGCTCATATCCTTGAGGCCACTCACCACTTTCAATTGGTATCTATACATGCTTGACTGTATTCGCTTTGGATGGTATCATATTGATTTCTGAGAATAATAAGCAATTGGTTTCCTCTAATTGGACTTATATTGATTTGTCGGTCCATGATTTACTGTTGCTTCCTCTGTTTTGAAAAGATGGGCTATTGCTATTTCAAAGGGAGATCAGCTTGTTCTTCCTTATTTGGCTTCTTCCAGATTGTTGATATTGCTCGTTTGATACTGGTTGATTATGTCACAGGGGGAGAAAGTTTTGCATTATCCCGCTTTTTGATTATGTCAAAGGGGGAGAAAAATTGATGATTATGTGTGATAGGAGGGGAAGATTATTTGTGCCATTCTATTATATCATCATTAAGTTTGTCATCATCACTAAGTTTATCATCATCAAAAAGGGGGAGATTGTTGAGTTGTGGTTTTGATGATTGTTGGCGTTATGGTAGTGATGATAACTAAACTTATGGTTGATTGCACATTCATGTTTAAATATGTTTGAGATGGCAAATGGCAATGGTACATGGTCTTGATTCATGCTTGATTGAATTATTTTTACAAGAGGCAAGAGGTTTCATAACCTCTTTAATGTGAACAAGCATGGCATTAACCTTAACTATCTTGCTTGCAGGATCAAACACATGGCCGTCACCTGGCGAACTAAACTTGTGAATAAGCACCCTGCTCCTCTGCAATCCAAAACAGGTGATATATGTCATTTACTGTCAAGAGCCATTGGTTTGAAGATTGGCGGTCGACCTGTGGACCCTTGGCGGTCGACCTGAAATCACAGAACTGAAAATTGGGAACCTGTAAACCTGGCGGTCGACCGCCAGGACCTAGCGGTCGACCATTTTTCCCAGCAGCCACACAGCTACAGGTTGGCCCCTGGCGGTCGACCGCTGGCCTCTGTAGGTCGACCGCCAGCCCCGAGGCCTACTTTTGTTGACTTTTGGTTCAAGTTCAAAGGGTGGTCTTTCCACCCATTTCTTTAATCCTTTTGCCCCCAATTACACCAGATTTCGTGGATCTGGTCTGGGGCTTGTCCAAGGGCCATTCAAGAGTTATAAAACTCTCATTTGGTGCTACAAACCCTATCTATCCAAGAGGGCTTCAAGGGAGATTAAGAGGAGGCTGTCCAAGGTGAAAGGAGAGGGCACTGTAGCTCCGTGAACAGTACTTCGTGTAGCAAGATCTTCATCCATCTCCAAGGTGTTTCAAGCCAAATCTGAAGCTCGCAACCTCCAAGGAAGAGTAGAGCCAAGGAAGCAAGCAAGGATTCCAAGAAGAGTGCCTAAGGGAGAAAGAAGAGAAGCCAAGCAAGCAAGAAAGAAGAAAAGCCAAGCAAGCACGGATTGAAGCTCCGATCAAGTGAAGATACGTTCAAGATTTGCAACATGCATTCAAGGGGAACCCAAAACAGGAGTTTTCTAAACTAAGCCTCATCGTCTTTATGTTTTGGGTATTGTAATTGTGTTTATCATAAACTTGATGGGGACATCACCTCCCATGCCCACGTTCACAGCTCGTCTCCTCGCCCCGGTTGCATCCGGCATGGTCTAGTTATTTAATTTTGAGTCCTATGTAATTTTTATTTAAGTCATTTGATGTATTTTCCCTTTTATTTGAGTCATGTTCCTAGGTCTTGTGTTTATTTCCCTATGTTTGAGTGTCATTAGGTTGTCCAGTTAGCTATTGGGCCCAATTCATTGAGCTTGGCCCAAGGGCTCCCCCCTACCCCCTCGGTTATTTGTCATTGAGTCAATTGTCAGGGTCTTATTGTAAAATGTGGGTTGCCTATATATAGGGCCCCATTCCCCCCATTTCAAGGTAATGAATCAATGAATGAAAAACTTGCCATTTTGAGAGTTTACACTTCTTATCAAGTGGAGAGATTCCATTTTTTGGGTGAGAGACCCTAGGGGAGAGATTCCCCACCCATCCCTCTCTTAATCTCTCTTTTTCACTCCCCTTTCTCTCTCCTCCACACCTAATTTCGAAAATTTTCTCTCTCCTCCCTTCCCAACCACCACTCTCCCACCTACCCCCATTAAAGACCACCCCCTTCCCCACACATCCCATTACTCCACCCCCTAGTCCCAAAAGAGCTTCCACCAATCCTAGCTCCACCTCCCAACCCCCAACTACCCCACCCACTTCCCCAAGCACCCTTCCCACTACCCAAAGCAGCCCTCCACCTTCCCAAGGCACCTCTTCCCATCCCCAAGACCACCATTGACCACCCCACATTAAAGGAAATTCAAACTCACATGCCCTCCACCCACTTGTGCCCCCCCCACCTTCCTCCTTCTCCCTCCAAGCCCAAATTCGTAGCTCCTCCTCCCACCACCTGTTAGACCCCCTTCCAGACCCTATTCTTCCCCTCCCACACCTTGGAACACCCCCTCCTAGACCCCCTCACAGCCAGGGTTCTCCCCACACTCATCCACCTCCATTTCCCCTCTCATATACCCCATTTCCCCCCACCATCTTCAACCTCCAGTTTTCAGTTCGCTGGCAGCAGAAGAGTAGCAGCTTGCAGAGGCGACCCTGACCACATCCCAGAGAATATGAAGGCCCAAGAGGTATCCACGGAAGCGTCTAGCTATCTTATTTGCAACGGCGGTGGTCTCGTCCCCTTCGGAGCTCCGAGCTGACCGGGAGATCCGTTCTCCTACAACTGCGCAGAGCTGCCCCTGCTGAGCACCTGAGCCATAGTAGAAGCTCTGCCACGACGAACCTTGGAGGATTCAGGCCACAAGTTCTTCTGTAAAGTTGTTCCTCTTCCTGTCTTCTTTCAGAATCAAGAAGTGGAACTTCTATCGACATCCGTGGGCCATAGTTATCATTTTTCTCCCTTGGGTATGCGGTTCAGCTTCCCACAGCCTACACCGACCTGTCATCAGTGTTTAGAGTCCCATGGTCTTCTCCGGCATCGTTTGGCTTCCCCGTTAGTTTTTCTGCGAAGAGGGCTCGTCCACAATTCCAAAAACTCTAGCAGTACTTGATTCTGAGATCGGGAGATGACGGGGCATCCTCTGCAACCTGCTGTTGGCCGCCAGAAGCTGCCAGTCCAAGAATCTGCCTCCCTGCTCGGGCCTCCACCCAGACCAGCGTCGGCGCCAGAAGAAATCAAAAAAATTTGGACGACTTCCCTGGCCTCCTACAAAGATTTTCCAGGTGGTTTCATCCCCAAAAAAATTCGGCATCAGTCTCAGCAACCATTTCTTTGATCATCTATCAGCACCCACAGAACGTGGACAGAACCGGCGACCTCCCATCTTCGGTGTTTCTCTCTCAAGTTCCCCTCCCCGCTTGGCCGGCTGAAGGCCCCTCCCTATGTGGAGGTAATTTTAGTTGTAATATCACTTAACCCCCACCCCAAGATCCCCCTCCTGCGAGAGGTGTAGTATTGTAATCATTTCGGCAGGTCAAGCTACCCCGACGCGGCGTGTGGGGATCCACCCGCCTCCCCGCTTGCCCTCGTCTCCGAGCGGGATCGGTTTCTTCAAACCGGTCGAGTAAGTGCTCCAAACTTTGCTCTAATTTATGCTTGTTCTTTCAATATTAGTTCATAAACTCCGCTGGCCGTGAATGAGAGCCCGATCCTTAAGCTCCTTTGCTATAAGTGATCACCGTGGGAAAAGAGTGGAACCCGTGCCCTCGGCACGACGTCGGCTCCCTTGAATTGGGCTGCCATTACCCTTGGGAATCAACTTAGGCCTTGCTGGCCCTCTACCAGCAAGGGCCCAGCCCACACAACCTCCACTTGGCATTGCCAAATTACCCCGGGTCTTGGTGAGCATCGGGTGAGCGGTCGCCGACATCGGTCCGTTTGATTGCGATTGTGCTTGTTTGTTTAAGTCCTAGGTTGTGTCACATCAATTGGTATCAGAGCAAGTTTTAGACTTGTCTCTACTAAGTCTAGTCCTTGGGCACATTTGCATTCATCAACATGGCTACCTCTCTTTGGTCACATTCATCCCACTCGACCCCCCATAAGGGACCGATCAACCCTCCATTTGACATAATCTCTTTTGAGGATCTCCTCTTCGATGGATCATGCTATAGTGCCTACCTAAAGTGGGAGGTCACCATGGAAAAACACTTTGAGAGAACTATGGTTTATGGACCCGCAAGAGTCCGCGTTGCCATGGGGCAATTTCGGGGTCAAGCCAAGCAAAAATGGAGGAACATAGTGGGCTTAAGGGACATTAGGAAACAAGAACCCATTTTCTCATGGGATGATATGAAGAAAGAACTTAGAAAAATCTACATCCCCAAATATTCCCACCCCTTCTACTCTAACACCCCTAGCCCGAGGTGCACTACCACTCCTCCATCCCCATCCGACCAACTTGATATCACCTTTAGGCCTCCTCCCCCACCACTCCCAACAAATCACTTCTCAACCATCATAACTACACTTCGCGACCAAGTCCTCTCCCTTAAGGCCCAAATAAACCAAGCATCCACCTCTACACCAAATCCCCTAAGGGTCCCGCACTCCAACCAAAACCCTCTTCCACAATCCCTCACCAAACCCATACCCCACATCTCTCCTTGGTCCCCACCACTACCCCTCCATCATCCCCAAAAAGAGGTACCCCCCTCAAAACTCATCAACCCAAATCTCGTCACCCAACCCACCTTCCACTTCCAACCCCAATCCTACCCCAACCTTGGCCTCCACTACTTCCACTCCCAAACCCCACCCTACCAATCCAAGTTTCCCTTTACCCTCCACCCCGAGAGCACCATACACCAACCCTCATCACCCCAAAAGACCCTCTCACCTCCTTGGTAGAAGAACTCATACTCGATTCAATAGTTGAGAACACTCTAAACCCACTTCCCACCTTGGAGGAAACCCAAGTCCAAGTTGAAAAAGAAACATCACACGATGGTCTTCCCCTTACATCACCCTCTCTAGTTGGGACCAAGCTCATCTTAGGAGAACCCCTTGTTAGTTGGCTAAAGGAGAGCCCAATAAGAGAGATCATGGACCACAATTTCCCACCCATGAAGGAAAACCATCCCATAGTGCACATCTTCTTCTATCACACCATAATCCAAACATCATACCAAGTGGAAACCTTAAAGGGCCTTCTCAAGGTCTTAGCTTGGCAATATGAGTTGACCAGCTTGTTGACCCCCATGGCTCACCAATCTAGGAGCCTTGACCTCCTACACCTTTGTGTCGGGTCTATCACCTCGGTTTGCACCATTGGTTGCTGCACTAGCGACCTCCTTCTATTCCTCCCCACACCCGATGAGCCTGACCTTCTCCTCAATTTGGAGCTTCTTATATCGGGTGGAAAGTCAAGCCCTCCCCTCATGGCCGACCCACTCACAAAGAACTTCGGCCCAATTATCTCATTAGAGGAGGATGACCCACCACCACTTGAGGATCTTGAGGATATAGGGCCCCTCTCCCTCGATAACCCTTTTTATGATCCCTTTGATCCCTTCCAATGGGGGTCAAAGAAACCATGGGACCCAACCACCTTATCCACCACCCACCTTTCCCTATCCCAACCCACCATGTTTGACCCAATCCACCCCATCCTAGACCCGGGTTACACCTTGGGAGCCATGACCTTGGACCACATATCCCTAGGTAATAAGGTTGTGCCCCACCCCATGATGACCACCTTCTTAGATCCATTCGATCATTTCCAATGGGAGTTCAAATGTTGTCCCACACCTATACACATGGAAGTCACTTTTGGGAAAAGTATGCATGTGTCTAGGCTTTCCACACCCCTTGGCATGAACACTATGTTGGGTCCATTCATTCATATCACTCACATGTCAAGTAGAAAGCATGAGTGGTCCAAATTCGGATGTAGTGATCCACCTTCACTCATCAAGAGTCGTAGGCATGATAGGAGTATTCATGGATGTCCGGGTCCCCCAGCATTTGTCAACCCCATGCATGACCGGATCACCTATGGATGCCTCGGTCTTCCCCATTCCATCAAAGTCTTCTTGGCGTCAAAGCATGATTGGTCTACTTTTGGTTGCCCAGGTCCACCCATCACCCCTAGAATGTCAACATTCACAAAATTGCATGAAAGCCTTTGCAAGCACATAAGCAAGGAAAATGAGATCTATAAGAGGCAGGCTGACTCCCTTCGGCGTCACCAAGAATTCCACGTGGGTGACTTTGTGATGGTGAGGAAGGAGAGGCTCTCCCCGGGAGTCATCTCCAAATTGAGGCTTCGTGGGGCTGGTCCCTTCCAGGTCCTGAGGCGCATTGGCGCTAATGCCTGTGAGTTAGATCTCCCCGAGGAGTATGGAGTGAGTCCCACATTCAATGTAGCCGACCTAGTGCCATATAAGGGACCCACGGTGGTACCTAGTGAGGATATTAAGCCTATTCCCTCCGTTGAGAGAGCACCCACCCGTGAGGAGAGTCCACCAGCCAAGAGAGCCCAGCATGAGCGCATTGAACGAATATTGGACGAACAGGTCACTACCACCAGGAGCAAGGTATACGAGCGCCATCTCGGCAGGTGGATGGATCGGTCTCGTTCGGAAGACTTGAGGGCAGTACCACTTCTACACCCTCCAAGGAGGGAAGGACACTTACTCGATGGAGTCGAGTTCTCCGCACCCCGGGAGTATGATGGGGACATCACCTCCCATGTCCACGTTCACAGCTCGTCTCCTCGCCCCGGTTGCATCCGACATGGTCTAGTTATTTAATTTTGAGTCCTATGTAATTTTTATTTGAGTCATTTGATGTATTTTTCCTTTTATTTGAGTCATGTTCCTAGGTCTTGTGTTTATTTCCCTAAGTTTGAGTGTCATTAGGTTGTCTAGTTAGCTATTGGGCCCAATTCATTGAGCTTGGCCCAAGGGCTCCCCCCTACCCCCTCGGTTATTTGTCATTAAGTCAATTGTCAATGTCTTATTGTAAAATGTGGGTTACCTATATATAGGGCCCCATTCCCCCCATTTCAAGGTAATGAATCAATGAATGAAAAACTTGCCATTTTGAGAGTTTACACTTCTTATCTAGTGGAGATATTTCATTTTTTGGGTGATAGACCCTAGGGGAGAGATTCCCCACCCATCCCTCTCTTAATCTCTCTTTTTCACTCCCCTTCTCTCTCCTCCACACCCAATTTCAAAAATTTTCTCTCTCCTCCCTTCCTAACCACCACTCTCCCACCTACCCCCATTAAAGACCACTCCCCTTCCCCACACATCCCATTACTCCACCCCCTAGTCCCAAGAGAGCTTCCACCAATCCTAACTCCACCTCCCAACCCCCAACTACCCCACCCACTTCCCCAAGCACCCTTCCCACTACCCAAAGCAGCCCTCCACCTTCCCAAGGCACCTCTTCCCATCCCCAAGACCACCATTGACCACCCCACATTAAAGGAAATTCAAACTCACATGCCCTCCACCCACTTGTGCCCCCCCCACCTTCCTCCTTCTCCCTCCAAGCCCAAATTCGTAGCTCCTCCTCCCACCACCTGTTAGACCCCCTTCCAGACCCTATTCTTCCCCTCCCACACCTTGGAACACCCCCTCCTAGACCCCCTCACAGCCAGGGTTCTCCCCACACTCATCCACCTCCATTTCCCCTCCCATATACCCCATTTCCCCCCACCATCTTCAACCTCTAGTTTTCAGTTCGCTGGCAGTAGAAGAGTATCAGTTTGCAGAGGCGACCCCGACCACATCCCAGAGAATCTGAAGGCCCAAGAGGTATCCACGGAAGCGTCTACCTGTCTTCTTCGCAATGGAGGTGGTCTGTCCCCTTCCGAGCTCCGAGCTGACCGGGAGATCCGTTCTCCTACAACTGTGTAGAGCTGCCCCTGCTGAGCACCTGAGTCATAGTAGAAGCTCTGCCACGACGAACCTTGGAAGATTCAGGCCACAAGTTCTTCTGCAAAGTTGTTCCTCTTCCTGTCTACTTTCAGAATCAAGAAGTGGAACTTCTATCGACGTCCTTGGGCCATAGTTATCATTTTTCTCCCTCGGGTACGCGGTTCAGCTTCCCACAGCCTGCACCGACCTGTCATCAGTGTTCAGAGTCCCCTGGTCTTCTCCGACATCGTTTGGCTTCTCTGTCAGTTTTTCTGCGAAGAGGACTCGTCCACGATTCCAAAAACTCCAGCGGTGCTTGATTCTGAGTTCGGGAGCTGACAGGGCATCCTCTGCAACCTGCTGTTGGCCGCCAGAAGCTGCCAGTCTAAGAATCTGCCTCCCTGCTCGGACCTCCACCCAGACCAGCGTCGGCGCCAGAAGAAATCAAAAAAAATTGGATGACTTCCCTGGCCTCCTACGAAGATTTTTAAGGTGGTTTCATCCCCAAAAAAATTCAGCATCAGTCGCAGCAACCATTTCTTCGATCATCTGTCAGCACCCACAGAACGTGGACAGAACCGGCGACCTCCCATCTTCGGTGTTCCTCTCTCAAGTTCCCCTCCCCGCTTGGCCAGCTGAAGGCCCCTCCCTATGTGGAGGTAGTTTTAGTTTTAATATCACTTAACCCCCACCCCAAGATCTCCCTCCTGCAAGAGGTGTAGTATTGTAATCATTTCGGCAGGTCAAGCTACCCCGACGCGGCGTGTAGGGATCCACCCGCCTCCCTGCTCGCCCTCGTCTCCGAGCGGGACCGGTTTCTTCAAACCGGTCGAGTAAGTGCTCCAAACTTTGCTCTAATTTATGATTGTTCTTTCAATATTAGTTCATAAACTCCACTGACCATGAATGAGAGCCCGATCCTTAAGCTCCTTTGCTATAAGTGATCACCGTGGGAAAAGAGTGGAACCCGTGCCCTCGGCATGACGTCAGCTCCCTTGAATTGGGCTGCCATTACCCTTGGGAATCAACTTAGGCCTTGCTGGCCCTCTACCAGCAAGGGCCCAGCCCACACAACCTCCACTTGGCATTGCCAAGTTACCCCGGGTCTTGGTGAGCATCGGGTGAGCGGTCGCCGACATCGGTCCGTTTGATTGCGATTGTGCTTGTTTGTTTAAGTCCTAGGTTGTGTCACATCAAAACTGCAAGAACTTGTGTGTGTGTGGATCGTTGTTAGATCCGTGGTGGTGTGTATGTGTGTTGTATTTGATTCGTGTGTGCGTGGATCTTCTTAGATCTGCGTTTGTGTGTGTGGGGGTCTATTTAGATCCGTTCTGTCTCGTGTGTGTGGATTGCTGCACTTGTGGCAGCGGGTGTGTGTGTTTGTGATCCGCTTGTTGGATCGTGTTGGAGACCTTGTCTCCGTGTGTGTGTGTGTTTTGGGGTGCGTCCCCGTGTGTATGTGCAGGTGTCGTCCTGCGTGTGTGGTTGGAGCGTTGTCTCCGTTTGGGATTTTATCCCCGAGTGAAGCCTCACCGGGTTTGGTGAGGGGTGGACGTAGGATTGCCGTCGTGCATCCGAACCACCTTAAAAACCGCTGTGCATTGTGCTTGTATTGTGTGGTTTGCTCCATTTCCTCTATCTCCATTCTACATAAACGTTAGTTTAAATTGTTGTTCTAGATTTATCTTCGTCTATCTCGCTTAATCTATATCTTATCATATAAAGTTTGTTAAATCCAATTTGTGTTCAAATAGTTTTGAATCTCCTAACTAGCTTTGTATCACATATTTTATAAAAGGCTAAAAGTTTTCCTAAAATTGGTAATCACCCAATTCACCCCCCTCTTGGGTGTCATTGATCGCGGGACTTCAATGATTGGTCGCCGTAGTTATACATTTGTTCTTACAGGGTGTTTGGGAGCATTTTTATTTTTGAAATGATTTCACTCTAAAAAATTAATCTATCTCAAATTTCGACCTCTTTTTTAAGAATGATATAAATGACTGTTAATCTGTTTGGTAAAATTGATATAATTTTTAGAATTTGTGCAAGGTTGTTTGGCAGAGATTGCTACGGAGTATGGATGACCCTCCATCTTATTATGAAAGATTGCTTGGCGTAGAGGGGCCTGACGACCATGGGCACACCAGCCACGATGGCCTCGACAGTCGAGTTCCAGCCGGTGTGCGTCACCCCACCCCCTATCTTCCTTCTTCTATGTTTGAACCTTCCCTCCATAAGCCCTGCCACCACCCTCTGTCTCCTCCCCGCCCTTGTCGTCCGCCGCCGAGCTGGATGCAAACCCACTGCCGTTGTCACCGTGATCCCAACTGCTCCGCGGCCGCCAAGTCCATCTTCCACGATAGCCCCGCCCTACGTCCCTTTATCCCATCAAGGAGAGCACTGCTAGTTCCCGCCGGAGCGCCTCTCCTTCAAGTCAATGGGAATCAAACTTCTGCTCCCTATCAAGGGAAAAGGGTTACATGAAACACACTTTAAATAGGATTTCAAGGGCGGCTCATCTTTCACCACAGCATCATCTCGCTTGGCAGCTGCCTGCATCAATATGCCTGATGGGAGACAAATGCCCTTTCAGCCCGATACCCATGGACGGTACAGGCGCAATGCACAGATGTGAGGTTGAGACATCCACTGATGATCAAAGAATGCCTCTCCGGGCAGGTGTGGAGGGCGGGGAATGAGTCATAGACGGCTTGCACTGCCAACGGAGTGAGTGCAGTACACTGGCTAATGTTGAGGTTCATCTGTCCCAACTCCTTGTACTTGTGATCACGGCTGTTAGTCAGTGAGTACATGGCCTTGTCGGCCTTGTCGGTTATGTTCTTGCCGTAATACAATCTAGGATCTAGGTATGGCGGAGTTCCAGAGGAAAGACGTGCCAAAGAGAGGGAGAGGAAGGACGTCAGAGGAGTCCGGAGAGGGGACCGCCGGGGAGAATGGCGGGAGGGGGAGGGAGGGAGAGGGGAGAACGGCGGGAGGGAGAGGGGCGCCGTGCAGGGGGGGGATCCGCCGGGGAGGGAGGGAGAGGGGGGCCACGCAGGGGGGACCCGTCGGGGAAGGAGGGGAGGGAGAACGGCGGGAGGGAGGGGGGCCGCGCAGGAGGGGGGACCGCCGGGGAGGGAGGGGGGGGAGAACGGCGGGAGGGAGAGGGGGGCCACGCAGGGGGGGGGATCCGCCAGAGAGGGAAGAGGGAGGCCTCGCGATGTAGTCACGTAGACAGGCGATTTAAAAAAAAACTACTCCAGAGTTGTTTTGTTTTAGAAAGAGATTTGAATAGAGTTAGTTTCTCTCCTAAAAATTAGAGAGTACTTACCAAACACGGTTAATTGAGTTCTCTCTCTCTCTTTTAAATTTGAGAGAGAAAGAAGGGAAAAAATGCAACCAAACATCCCATTATTCTTAGTGTAGAGGAGGAAGGCTGAGGAAGAGTCTGTTGACATAGGGAGGTGATCTAGCTAACTAAATCACGTAAATCTATGTGTATTGTCTCTCTCTCTCTCTCATCTTTTTAATTCCTCCTTCTCTTTTCTTCGGTGTATCTTTGTTAGTTGTATGAGCGATTTGTCATCATCTTCTAATATAGGTGAGGATCGTGAGATTTTCACTACTGATGATGCTCAAAAGAACTCTATGCTCATGTCGCTCCCGGCAAGGCCCTCTAACACTTGTGCAATTTCATATGGGCACCATTTGGCGCTCACTTCCTTATGTCGCCAACCTTAATTTGGCACCAAAGTCTTTTTATCCCGTGCTGATTTAAGTATCAGAAGATTCTCTCAAGATTACTTACCAAAAAAGAAATTTTCTCTCGAGACTTTTCACCTTAGAACGAGAATTTCTCTTTCCCTCCGTAGGAATGACTAGGCTCCGGGCAACCAACAACTCCTCTGAACATTTTCTCTCTCTATAGCTCCCCACTAGCAAGGAAGTCTCGCACCCGATAACTTGATGCTCAACCTTCTACCTCAATTGCTAAGGGAAGAAGCCCGCTGGCCTAAGAGTTGGGCTCGACCGCGCTCATGTCCCTGCGTCTTTGCTCGTTCCCGGATTACAATTTACAAATTTTAAGTGCGCACGCACAACTCTAGATAAATACACCTATATGAAGTCAAATAATATGGGAGGCAAGCTTACATAGGTATATATATATACGTACTTGTGTACACCACACCCCCACTTTCGCTCACAGGATCTGCAGGTCCGCTTCACCGTGCATTGTCGAGACGTGCAACTATGGAAGATTGGGAGAAGGAACACAAAACGTTTCGAACTGTAGAGGTTTTTTCCCCTCTTTTGTCGTCATCGAGCATGACCCGTTTACCACAATGCCGTGTACCGTCTTGAAACGCACATGTGGCGTGTTTGGAGCAGCCTATACGCCAGGTTGGCCGGTGGAGTTCAGATTTTTTTTTTTTTACTTTCCTTTTTGGGTTAGAAATCCCACTCTAGCTAGACACCTTGTATATACATAGTCCTTCTTATAAAATCTGTTTAGACCTGACCCCATGTGGGAAGCTAGTGTTGGATGGATCTGTCGAAGGTCTCGAATTGGTCTTCTGGGTCCAAAGACGACAATGTATGAATAATTAATCTAAGCCTTAAGATGGCATTGACAATGGAGGCGATAACTATTTATGATGATAGTATCAGCAATATATATGTTTATCCTGTACTGTTTTACTTTAGTTTCATCAATGATGCACCACATTAATCAATCGTATGGCCTAGTTAGATACAAAATGGTAAGGATATCTTTTAGATTTCTTTCCTAATTTCTACATGAATTTAAAATTTTAGATAAACTTCAATCTCAAGAGAAAAAACCAGAGGAAAATGGCATGACTGACCTTCCAACAGAGTTGAGAGGGGAAGGTCATTCCCCACTTTGATGAACTTAAAAAACATAGGGTTAACTTTGAGAAGATAAGAACAGCCATCCCAAACTTTTCTGTCTCACTAAAATATATATGTCGCAAAATAGTGACAGTGTAGCGACGGATATTGTATACATTGTCATATTAATTTCCAAAAATATTTGCGATGTATTAGAGATGAATTTGTGACATATTTTGTCCGACGCTAATCACCTTTTTTCTTATATATATATATATATATATATATATATATATATATTATATATGTGTGTGTGTGTATACATAGGGAAATATTTTAATAAGGTCGGCCCCATGCGATCATCTCCCCATGAGATGGAGGGCTCTCATGGGGAGGGCCCAGATTATATATATGAAATAAACTGATTTCTTAGTGTCAGATGCTTTTTACTTCAAATATAACTTCGCTTTATTCCCATCAATAGCTAAATGGTCAATCCTTTTCACTTCCACAAGGTATTGATATTTACAAGATATTTCACGTGACATATAGATGCTAGCTAGTGTGACAAAAATAGTTGGCCAGACAATTGTTGGAAAGTTTGGTATTTTGGATGGTGTTATAATTTGAGACTAAAATTCATTAATTAGATGCCCATTAAGGACAACTAATATGGGGAGCATGACCCAAGTCTCGCCTAGACTTCGACGGTCTCTAGCCAATCCACATAAGGATCTCACCCAAGGTGGGATTGTGATGGATTAGGGAGGGAAAGAATTTCCTCTCTTTGATTCTCGAAGACCCATCGGGACTTAACCTCCATGTGCTGACGGCCCCCTCCTCTCCTAGTCCTACCGGGACTATAACATCTTGGGATGGAAGGGAGCTCCTCCATGTCCAAACATGGCATAGACTTAATTTACTTCTTGGTTGGATTACTACCTCCCACGTACACCTCTGTAAACAAGAGGATAGGAGAAAGGATAACCTAATTTTTCATTAATTATTAGTTCCCTATACCCCCTTGAGGAGAGAGGAAGAGAGGGTCGTGCCCCTCTCCTTGCTCCTATTGTCTCCACAACCTTCATCGTTGATGATGTGCGTTGCTGGGGCCGCGGCCCTACCTATTGGCGTCACCCTAGTCATCGACACCTACTGCTGTTGCTGCTTGTGGTGCCGCTAGCTGCACTAGGCCACGTCCCCTACCTCGCTGCAGCAGTTGCCGCAACCACTGCTCGCTAATGTCACCCTATCCACCGTCGCATCGCCAATGTGCGCGTGTGGAGGCCAAGCTGCATGTGTGTGTGTGTTATTCTATGCGTGGAAGAGAGAGGGAGCATGCCATAGTCGGCCCTGCTCTCCCCGCGAGAGAGAGAAGCATGGCCAGCAGGTCGTGGCTTCCTTGTTACACTAGTCTTGTCCTCTCCCTCCCTCTCTTCTACGTCTTCCTCCCCTTAGTTGCTGCTGCAAGGAGGAAGATGAGGACTAGGTCGTTGTGCTCCTAAGAGGAGGAGTTGCTGCACATTATCTATGTGGGTGAGTCATCGTCCCACGGTCATCTCTGCTTCATCTTCTAGCAGGATATCATTGTCGTTCTTGGATCTTGGAGCGTAAATTTTAAAGAACAGACTCTGGTAGCCTACTCTCCTGTCTCCACGATGCTACGTGGGTCTACCGCTTCTACTATTCATAGGTATGTCCCAAACTCGCCCCATATTAAATATGTGGATTACTCAGATTTTATGAACAGATTGTCGAGGTAGAAAGTTGACAGCAGGTCCTAGTAAGATAATGACAATATAGAACTATGGCACCAATTTTAGCTGCATTTCTTCTTCTTCTTCCGTCTTCTTCATCGGTGGCTTCTCCTTACTACGTACTAAGATCATGCGGGTGTGAGAATGTTGACCATATGTATCACATATCACGTGTTCCAAACTGATTCAGTAACCATTTATCGGAAAGGGACATGAACTAGAGATCCTTTGAAACGGACGAAGATCTTGTATAGGGTTCATGCATGTTCCAATAACAACAGACAAGGAAGCTATATATGTAGCCTAAGCTCAAAGCAACCATGGATCCGGGGTGTGTTTGTTGGGTGAGATCATCGGATCAGTACTGAGAATTTCACATTTGAGCAGAAGAGAGTACAATGGCAACAACTGGTCCGTGGACGTCCCAAAGGGCTCCATTGGCCCTAATGGCCCTTTTGATTGCCCCACCCCCGTCCTTCCAAGCAGGAAAAAGGATCCCCTAACTAAGGTTTGAGGCAGCTGTTGGATCGACTCAGGTCTTTACTCGAGACTTTGTGGGATGAAGATCTTTTCGAGCTTGGAAGTTGGAACTGTTTGATATCTAAGATATATATATGTAGGGATTTTTCAACCAGATACTCCGTACGTACTCAAGTCGACCTAGTGCCATGGACGATTTCGATCGTACACAATCTCGGCCGTGTGGATCGACCCGATCTCGTAACCCGTTTACGACCTACTGTAAACGTAAACGTATTTTTGATATTTATCCAGAAAATTGATAAGCATATAATACTAGACCTCTCTTTTCTCGTGGAAAGATGCAAGTTGTTAATCATAAATCTAGAATTGTGGGGACACTTGATGATCACATTTGGGTACGAGGAAAAGCAAGGTCTAAGCTCCAGTAATTAACATTCTAATTAATTAGTTATGTAATTACTAATTAATTATGATTTCTCATGCGTCTACCAAGACCCAAGTTAAATAATTCTCAAATGTTCACGCCTCCAGCAAAAGAGGATCCTGCTGTGCAAGTTTTTAAACGGGAGGAGGTGGCCATAGAATAGAAGTTTAGCTGGTGCACGGGGTTAATTAATAAAGACTATTCATTTGTTTTGTAGAGTTGGAGGTTGAGATGTTTTATTAATCATTTTTCTGGTGACTTCCAAGAATTTTCCATGGCTCACGATAATCAGCTTTTATTCAGATACTGCACAGGATGTACGTAGATCACATCCAATGATGGCACCCCAAGATCTTGAGTTATTATATATATATATATATATATATATATATATATATATATATATAGGGTGAGCTGGCCTTTTATATGTGAAAGGGATGTCAGCGCCCCAAGTTCAAACAAGGAGAAGCAACTCTAACTAGGTGAGGATGACTTAGGAGGGAGTGTTTATCTGTCTCACATTTTTTTTTTATAAACATACGATTTCATTCATATTAACGATAGTGAAGGTACATGGAAAGCAAAGACTCTCGTACAGAGAAGATAACCCAAGTCCATACCGTCGACAGAGCGACATACATAAGAAAACAGAAGACCAAAATCGTACAAAATAACCCATACTTGACCCATGATGTCACCATAGCGACGAACATACAGAGAAGATAACGAGACGAGGTGTAGTACCAAGGCAACCACCAACGTTGGAAATTCCAGAGAATCTGAAGAAGAGCCGGCCGGTGCTGAAGGTGGCAGAGTTCTTCCTCGAGCCGCTCTTGGCTGCCGAACCGCTCTTGAACTATGCGGTGAGAAGAGAATGCTCGGGAGGCCGATATCCAGTTGGATATGGGGGAAATGCGCTGTATCTCCGAGCTTCTTCAAAACTGAGAGAAGAGACCCATAACCTTCATCACAGGGACCGGACCCATACTCCGACGATGCCCGAGAGAATGCCCAAACCAAGTTATTTTCACCCACTATATATATATATATATATATATGTAGGGTGAGCTGGCCATTTATATGTGAAAGGGATGCCAGCGCCCCAAGTTCAAACAAGTAGAAGCAACTCTAACTAGGTGAGGATGACTTAGGAGGGGGTGTTTATCTGTCTCACATTTTTTTTTTATAAACATACGATTTCATTCATATTAACGATAGTGAAGGTACATGGAAAGCAAAGACTCTCGTACA
The DNA here is from genome assembly GCA_022559845.1 of Amorphophallus konjac. Classification (NCBI taxonomy): domain Eukaryota; kingdom Viridiplantae; phylum Streptophyta; class Magnoliopsida; order Alismatales; family Araceae; genus Amorphophallus; species Amorphophallus konjac. Next base: position 422,288,533 of record CM040126.1, on the reverse strand, counting down.
GAGAAGATAACCCAAGTCCATACCGTCGACAGAGCGACATACATAAGAAAACAGAAGACCAAAATCGTACAAAATAACCCATACTTGACCCATGATGTCACCATAGCGACGAACATACAGAGAAGATAACGAGACGAGGTGTAGTACCAAGGCAACCACCAACGTTGGAAATTCCAGAGAATCTGAAGAAGAGCCAGCCGATGCTGAAGGTGGCAGAGTTCTTCCTCGAGCCGCTCTTGGCTGCCGAACCGCTCTTGAACTATGCGGTGAGAAGAGAATGCTCGGGAGGCCGATATCCAGTTGGATACGGGGGGAATGCGTTGTATCTCCGAGCTTCTTCGAAACTGAGGGAAGAGACCCATAACCTTTATCACAGGGACCGGACCCATACTCCGACGATGCCCGAGAGAATGCCCAAACCGGCGGAGGGGAGGATCGGGACTAGGTGACCGGGGACAATGGGCTTCAAAAGTGTTTGGGGAGGTGACGGTAGCTGGGGGTGGGGAAGGATGATGGATGGGGGTGGGGAGGCGGCAGTCAGAGGAGGAAGAGGGGAGGGGGGGGATCGAGGAGCAGATGGAGGGGGGGGGGGGGACGGCGCGCCGGGAGGGATGACGGGGGAGGGGGACAGCGGTCAGTGAGGGAGGGGAGGCGGGGGAGAGGCGGAGGGATGGGGGAGGTCAGGTGGAAAGAGGGGGAGGGGGGCGGTATACCGACGGAAGGGTGAGGCAAGGTGGAGAGCCGGCCGACGGCGAGCACGGGGGTCGCGGGGAGGGGTGTGAGCGGCGGAGGGGTGGGAGAAAGAGATCGGCGAGAGCGGAGGGAGGAGGAGCCGGGGGAAGGAGGAGGGAGGGGCGGGGGGTTGGCGGCGGGAAGAGGGAGTCGAGTGGAGAGGAGGGGGGGCGGAGGACCACATGGAGGGGGGAAGACTGGGAAGAGAGGGAGGGGAGGGCAGGGAAGGGGGAGAGAGGGGCGGAGGTCGGCGGAGGAAGGAGAGGGGGGCGGAGGGCGGCTGGGGGAGGGGACACACCTGGGGAGGGGAGGAAGGAGTACCCAACGGGGACTCCCCCCGCCCAACGGGACCACTAGAGCGAGGCCGCCGGACGAAGCCGGCGTACAGGTACCACCACCGGAGACGATGAGGGTTCCGGGTGAGGGTAAGTGGGAGCTCCCACCTACCCACTATCTGTCTCACATTTAAGTCTTGAGAAATGTGAGCTCATGATTTACTAACTTTGTTAAGTTTCATGTTATATATCTAACAAAAAAAAATCTAGTTGGGGATGAGGAGTAGATGCTCCAGATATACATATAAAGGGTCCTTAGGCAGGTGCCACCGTGCCAATATAAACCGCTATTACATATGTAAATGATCCTTGTACATACAAATAGAAGCATTTTTAAGCAAACGTCCATGTATGCACCGCGCAGATATACCAACAATGACACAAGGCTGTTTATGGAATTGTTTGATGCATGGTTCAATGACTCAGAGGATCCATATTGGATTGAATTCCCCCTGATCCAATATTAGTTGGCCTGATTCAGAGCCGGCTTAACTATTGACTCAGTCCAGTGGCATATTTAAAATTAACTCAACATTAGAGTTTAATTATTTCCATCCATAAAATATAAGATTTATGACTATCTTTATATCATTATTATACTATTTTATTTTTAAAAATAAATTATTTTTAAATATTATATTATTATTTAAATAATTCATAATGACTCGGTACGATTTTCCTATCTCACAACTTGGAACTCTTTACGTACCATCTGAGTTTAAGGCGAGTCGGACTAAGTCGATAAATCATGATTTGACGTGAAATGTTTGACATCTTATTGTCTCTTTTTTACTTGCGTGGTTTCCTAACATTTGGCCAAATAAAAATAACTAAAAACAAAATCTTCTTGGACAACTTGGAACTCTTTACGTACCATCTGAGTTTAAGGCGAGTCGGATTAAGTCGATAAATCATAATTTGACGTGAAATGTTTGACATCTTATTGTCTCTTTTTTACTTGCGTGGTTTCCTAACATTTGGCCAAATAAAAATAACTAAAAACAAAATCTTCTTGGACAATGCTCCTAGGTGGTGCAAATATTGCTCCTATTAAAGGTGTCCATTTACGATTCTTCTCTAAACAAGAACCGGTAAAAGTCACTGTTCGTACATTTTTATACAACTATATTTTTATTTTTTAAAGGAAGGAATATATGAGTGGCATTTAATATATCTATAAAGGTTGAGTAATGCTTTGTACACCTGATTCGGTGTACATAAGTCACGCCAACACATAATGAACGTTGTAATTGATCCAAGTAAGCATGACAGGGCGAGATCAGGTGAATAGATCGAGGCTTGATGGCCCTATGTCACAAGACTCACAACGGCATTAAATGGGAGAAATTTTCGCGCATACCTCACCTTTTGTAATACCAAAAATACCCATATAAATTGACTACATTAAGGCGCAATTTTTCTTGTCACCTGCTTCATTTCTCTTCATTTTCGCTGTTGGGATAAACAGAATGGAGGACAATCTCTCGGGACAGACAGAATTGATTTGATTGTCTGAGCCAAAAGAAGAAGAAAGAGTACTTACTGCAATATTTCCTTGTCATGTTTACTCCGTGTACCATTTTTCTTAGCAGTAAATGTATAATTGAAAGTGGAGGAAACATATTAATTATAATATTTGTAAGAACTGTATTAATGGCATATGTAGGTTGTGCTCTTTGTTATTTTGAACCAGAAATAGATGGAGAGCCTTCATTGCTACATATTGAATGTTTATAATTTGGCAATTGATGTCTTGGGTCACATAGTTTCATTTTTGTCGATAATATCTCAGTCCTGTGTAATATCTTTCATTTGCATACATAACATTTCATTGTTGCATAATATTTTTCGTGACTATATATTTGAGGAGTTTTTTAGATGATAGAGAGATCTTGTACACAACATCGCTAATTCTTGAATAATATACTTTATTCTTGTACATTATGTTTCATTATTAGACATGATATGTTATTCTTGTATATTATATTTCAGAGCTATACAAAATATTTCATTGACACGTTCTTATTCTTTAGTCCTGAATACGTCAGTCTTGCATATCATATTTCACTCTTGCATAGTACATTTCATTCTTGTACATCGTATTGAACAATCATATTGAACAATTATGCAAACGATTTCATTGATATGCAACATGATTTATGCCTGAGTAATATATTTTATTCGTCTATATTTTATTTCATTGATATACATTATATCTCTTAACTCTACAAAATATTTCATTGATATAGTGCATTGATAATTCTTTAACAATAACTTTCATTCTTATACATTATATTTTATTTTTATTACATTTAATTTTATATACAAACAAAATATTTTATTATTGTAGATGTGATGGAGAAGCTTGTAACTTCTATTGAGATCAATGAATGTGAAAATTTAAATACATCCATGAAAAATGTTTAAAAAATTACACTTTCTATGCTCCCATCAAAGGTAGGAATGGAATTTGAACAAAGAAAGATGTCCACAACTTTCGTCAAGCTCCTCCTTGCCCTCCGATGATGACGGGCTGAGCGGTTAAAGGGCCCTCGCCGTGGTACTCTTGTTGTGCTTATCATTCTTCTGCTCCAACAATGATGAAAACCCTCATCAAACTCCTCCTTTCTCTCTGACGACGACGGGCCGAGCGATTAAAGAGATGGAGATTGTAGAATATTCTACTGGTGAGGATTTTCCTTCACTTTCAATTTTTCTTCTGCTAAAGGTAAGCAAGGGAAGAGTGACGGGGGCAAAATGGGATTTAACATGTGGGATTTCGCGCACTGTACAGGGGAAGTGATGGCTACTGTGGCAGGGCCATCAAGTCTTAATTTGTACACTCAATCTCGTCATGTCGAGCCTACTTGGACCAATTGTAACGTTCATTGCGCATTGATGTGGCTTATGTACATCGAATCCGGTCGTCCCTGGCGTCCCCTCCGGTCGGCAGGAGCGGTTGGTGGGGTCCCTGGCGTCCCCTCCGGTGGGCTTGGGCTCCGGTCGTCCTCACCGACCCCCCCTGTTGCTCCCTCCGGCACCTTCCTCCTAGCCAGGAGCTCGACACGTTCATGGCCTCTCCTTCCATCTAGACTGTCCATCCCCCCCTCGATTTTTACGCCACCTCCCTCTACTTGACACGCCCACACTATCACCTCCCACTGCCTGTGATGGGACAGGAGTCCATACGATCCCCCGTTCCCTCTACTGACGCCCCCGCCGCCCACGGCGGCGTTCCTCCCACCGGTTCTCGCTCTCCCTGCTGGTTTAGCCCCCCTTCTCCCTCCTTCTGCTTGCCTCGCCCTGCTCTTGCTGCTGCCTCCCCTAGCCATCCTGTGCCCCTCCCCCTCCTCTTCCTGCCTTGCCAGCCCTCCTCTTCTGCCCTCTGCTCCCCCTCCGGTAACCACCCTCTTAGCCCTGCTTTCATTTCTCCCCCCTCCTGTCCTCCAGCCTCTCCTCGATCCTCCTCTGGTAGCCCCTCTCCCCCGCTCTTGCTACCCTCCTCCTCCCCAGCCCCCCTCTTGTTCTCTCCTGCTCAACCTCCATCGCCTGCCTCTTGGTCCAGGCTGCCCCTCCGTCTTCCCTTCTGCTCTCTCTTCTCCCCCCCCCCCTCCTGTTGCTCCTCCCTTTGGCCTATCCCACCCTCCCTTGGTCCCCTCCCCCTCCTCTCTTGCTCCTAGCCTTTGGCCTTCCTCCTCCGTCGCCGGCTGTCCAGGCCTCCCTTTCCCCCCGTCTGTCCTCTTGCTCCCTCTTCTATCACCCCGCCGGTGCTTCTCCCCTGGGCCAACCCCACCTGCCCCCTCATCCCACCCTTGGCCACCCTCCCTCGGCCCCCCTCCTTAGCTGTCTCCCCTCTCACAGCCCCCCTGTCCCCCGTCTGTCCCCACTCTTTCTCTCCCGTCGCCATCCCTTGGGCCATCCTGTTTCTGCCCCTGCTTCCCCTCTTCCCCTTCGATCCCCCTTCGATGGCCCTTGGCCCCTCTCAGCCCGCCAGCCTCCCTTGTGCCCTGGTTGGCCTCTGCCAGGCTCTGTCTCCTTTTCCCACCCTTCGGTCCTCCCTTGGACCTATCTGCCCCCTCCTCCCTCCGTCTCTCTTCGCCCAACTACCTCCTTGACTTTGTCTTCCCCTCCCCCTACTTTCTTCCCTTCCCCCTGCTTGCTTGGCCCCCCCTCCGGCGGGGGCCGTCCGTCCCAGGTTGGTGTCATGTTCTTGCTGTGGATGGCTCCTTCGGTCTCAGTGGAGGAGTCAACCGTGGGCTCGTGCCTGCTGCTGTTGCCCAGCGCCCTGCTGCCCTTCCTCGCATGCCTGCCGCCGTTGGTTGGCTCATCGTCTCTGCTCCGGCGTGGTCCCTCCAACCACCCTCGTGTCCTGCCCCCGCTCGAGGCCTGTGGCCCATCCCAGGCGCCCCCCCCCCCGACCGCCGGCTAGCTTTGCGTCTCCGACGACCACGTTCTGCGTTCTTCACTACAGCTACTTGTCTTGGGCTTCGTTTCTATTTTTCCTCTTTTGGGGTTATTGGGCCTTGCCCACATGCTGTAATTGGACTCCTTCCTTCCTTAGTAGGATGCCCCCCCCCCACCCTCCGACCTTCGTGGTCTCATGTATCCCCAACCCCTTCTCTTTCCCTTTTTCTTAATATATATAAAATTCTCTTGTAAAGTGGCCGGGGTCGAGTTTCTCCCCCTGTCCCTTGCAAGTATGATCTTAGTTAAAAAAAATAAGGTTACGCAAGATACTCATATTCCAAGAAGAATGTTTCTGCGAATATTTTCTATCAAAGGTAGCGCACGTAAAGAGATGGAGAAAAATAAAAACGAAAAATCTCGACATCACAAAAGAGAGTGAGGTACCACTGTCCTAGATTACCCATCATCACAAAAGAGTCAAATGCAGTGAAAATTGTTATTAGTGGCGTGTGCCAGAGTTAACATGGGTATGCTTCAATGATTCAGAAAATATGGTGGGCAGTGTTGAAATTAACAGCAGCTGATATTGATATTCATAGTGATCTAATATTTGTGATGAATCATATTATACCAATTTTGATATTCATATACTTAAAATAAAATCTATTTTTAGAAGAAAAATTACCCAAGTCTCAATCTATATTAAAAATATAAAATATAATTAAGTTTCGAGGGTTTAAAGATCCTCGTGGTTCTCCCTCTACTACTTCAAACTCTCTTCTTCCTCTTTTATGGTTCCTGAGATTTTATATAAACCTGTCAGGCGACTTGTACCATACTCGTGCGAGTCAATTGATTTGTATCGTATTATAGAGAAATCAGATCAGCCAGAATTGACGGAGTTAACTAGAGTATATCCAACTGATTCATAAATCAATTAAGTGACTCGTCCGAGTCGAGCTGATTTATACCATAGTAACCATAGTAGAATAAGCCTAGGTTGGTCTGATCTTCCCAGCCGACAAACCTTGTCTACAAGTCGAAGGTTCACGTTCCGATGATAGTGACCATCTATCTGTCCTTAAACTGCTCTTCATTTAAAGCTTAAGGGGATCCACTGACATCATTTTTAATCTCAAATGGTTGGTTATCCATTTGGAACATACATACACTTTTTTTTTAATGTAATAACCTCTAGGACTCACATCTTAAGTTTAGGGTTTGTTTAACACATTGGTTATTGGGCACTTTAATTCCCTTGATTTCAATAATCTTTTTTTTGGATTTTACATATATACCCTTACAAATTTCGGTTTTGTCAAATATACCTTTCATCGGAGTATAATATCATGCATATCCTTGAAATATGAGTAATGTCACTATTATGCCCTGGCCGTAACTCCCATGTGTCTAACCCGAGTTAAGTGTGAGTTAAAGAGTAAAATTTTTGTATATATATCTCTGTAAAATTTAATTATGTCAAATATATCTTAGATCTAACGATCGTAGATGACATATTTCACGGAATATTCTCCTCCATCGACGGCAGTAAACTAAAGGGGTATAATCATAATATTTCTATCTAAACGAAGGATATTCGTGATAATATGTTTAGATGATGGATATATTTGACAAAACTAAATTTTATGGGAGTATATATATGCAAAAATCCCATCTTTTTCCTTATCTTATGTTGAATTGATGTCAACCGTAGCTCAGTGACTTTTCTTTATTAAAATAGGTACTCTTATTTTTGGACCTCGAATGAAGCAGGAGCGAATCACTGGTCCACCCAGGTTCACTAATATTTGTGCTGAGTGAAGACATGGAAAAAAAATCTTCACCTGCGTGAAAATCTCTCTCTCTCTCTCTCTCTTATAGTTTTTGGTGATGAGTAACGTAACTCAAGAGTAATCAGGTCTGTGAGGAGTGTGAGAGCCTTAGGTCCAAGTCTGATAGATATCCCAATCCATCTGGCACCACTTTTTTGAACTATCTAACTAGTGAAAAAAACAAAAAAAAAAAAACTAGTGAATCCCACGCCCACATCCTTCGAGGGGTTGAATGTGAGGGAGATTTTGTGAACATACCCACATCCAATCTTAGAATGAATGTTACAGAGTATGGAGGTGGCTAAGTGATCCAGCTCCAGGGAAAGCACGATTCAGGCTATATTAGTTATGTGGTATTGGTTTATCCCGGGGTTAGCTTTAAGTTAACTCCGAGATAAATTTTTTTGTACTTTGATAAGGAGTTAGTGTTAGTCGGGTTAGGTTAAGGGCTAACTCAGGGATATTCCTGAGTTTTGAAACCCACACCCAAGGGTGGGTTAAGGTGGGTTAACCTCCTACCTCAATAAATGCTCAATTAAATGTGTCTCTCTCTCTCATAAGAAATGCTATTTCTCTCTCTCATTATTACTAGGTTAACTTACTATTTACCAAATCATACTAGATTAAAATTAGGTTAGCCAACATCCTTACTCCCCGATTAACTACCCTTCTACCAAATTAAAAATGGGTTAATTCCGGGCTACTTTAATCGGGTTAACTTAGCCCATCTTTAACCTAACTCCATAGCAAAGCCACCCTTAGTGTCAGATGCTTTTTACTTCAAATATAACTTCACTTTATTCCCATCAATAGCTAAATGGTCAATCCTTTTCAGTTCCACAAGTTATTGATATTTACAAGATATTTCACGTGACATATAGATGCTAGCTAGTGTGACAAAAATAGTTGGCCAGACAGTTGTTGGAAAGTTTGGTATTTTGGATGGTGTTATAATTTGAGACTAAAGTTCATTAATTGGATGCCCATTAAGGACAACTAATATGGGGAGCATGACCCAAGTCTCGCCTAGACTTCGACGGTCTCTAGCCAATCCACATAAGGATCTCACCCAAGGTGGGATTGTGATGGATTAGGGAGGGAAAGAATTTCCTCTCTTTGATTCTCGAAGACCCATCGGGACTTAACCTCCATGTGCTGACGGCCCCCTCCTCTCCTAGTCCTACCGGGACTATAATATCTTGGGATGGAAGGGAGCTCCTCCATGTCCAAACATGGCATAGACTTAATTTACTTCTTGGTTGGATTACTATCTCCCACACCTCTGTAAACAAGAGGATAGGAGAAAGGATAACCTAATTTTTCATTAATTATTAGTTCCCTATACCCCCTTGAGGAGAGAGGAAGAGAGGGTCGTGCCCCTCTCCTTGCTCCTATTGTCTCCACAACCTTCATCGTTGATGATGTGCGTTGCTGGGGCCGCGGCCCTACCTATTGGCGTCACCCTAGTCATCGACACCTACTGCTGTTGCTGCTTGTGGTGCCGCTAGCTGCACTAGGCCACGTCCCCTACCTCGCTGCAGCAGTTGCCGCAACCACTGCTCGCTAATGTCACCCTATCCACCGTCGCATCGCCAGTGTGCGCGTGTGGAGGCCAAGCTGCATGTGTGTGTGTTATTCTATGCGTGGAAGAGAGAGGGAGCATGCCATAGTCGGCCCTGCTCTCCCCGCGAGAGAGAGAAGCATGGCCAGCAGGTCGTGGCTTCCTTGTTGCACTAGTCTTGTCCTCTCCCTCCCTCTCTTCTACGTCTTCCTCCCCTTAGTTGCTGCTGCAAGGAGGAAGATGAGGACTAGGTCGTTGTGCTCCTAAGAGGAGGAGTTGATGCACATTATCTATGTGGGTGAGTCATCGTCCCACGGTCATCTCGGCTTCATCTTCTAGAAGGATATCATTGTCGTTCTTGGATCTTGGAGCATAGATTTTAAAGAACAGACTCTGGTAGCCTACTCTCCTGTCTCTACGATGCTACATGGGTCTACCGCTTCTACTATTCATAGGTATGTCCCAAACTCGCCCCATATTAAATATGTGGATTACTCGGATTTTATGAACAGATTGTCGAGGTAGAAAGTTGACAGCAGGTCCTAGTAAGATAATGACAATATAGAACTATGGCACCAATTTTAGCTGCATTTCTTCTTCTTTTTCCGCCTTCTTCATTGATGGCTTCTCCTTGCTACTAAGATCATGCGGGTGTGAGAATGTTGACCATATGTATCACATATCACGTGTTCCAAACTGATTCAGTAACCATTTATCGGAAAGGGACATGAACTAGAGATCCTTTGAAACGGACGAAGATCTTGTATAGGGTTCATGCATGTTCCAATAACAACAGACAAGGAAGCTATATATGTAGCCTAAGCTCAAAGCAACCATGGATCCGGGGTGTGTTTGTTGGGTGAGATCATCGGATCAGTACTGAGAATTTCACATTTGAGCAGAAGAGAGTACAATGGCAACAACTGGTCCGTGGACGTCCCAAAGGGCTCCATTGGCCCTAATGGCCCTTTTGATTGCCCCACCCCCGTCCTTCCAAGCAGGAAAAAGGATCCCCTAACTAAGGTTTGAGGCAGCTGTTGGATCGACTCAGGTCTTTACTCGAGACTTTGTGGGATGAAGATCTTTTCGAGCTTGGAAGTTGGAACTGTTTGATATCTAAGATATATATATGTAGGGATTTTTCAACCAGATACTCCGTACGTACTCAAGTCGACCTAGTGCCATGGACGATTTCGATCGTACACAATCTCGGCCGTGTGGATCGACCCGATCTCGTAACCCGTTTACGACCTACTGTAAACGTAAACGTATTTTTGATATTTATCCAGAAAATTGATAAGCATATAATACTAGACCTCTCTTTTCTCGTGGAAAGATGCAAGTTGTTAATCATAAATCTAGAATTGTGGGGACACTTGATGATCACATTTGGGTACGAGGAAAAGCAAGGTCTAAGCTCCAGTAATTAACATTCTAATTAATTAGTTATGTAATTACTAATTAATTATGATTTCTCATGCGTCTACCAAGACCCAAGTTAAATAATTCTCAAATGTTCACGCCTCCAGCAAAAGAGGATCCTGCTGTGCAAGTTTTTAAACGGGAGGAGGTGGCCATAGAATAGAAGTTTAGCTGGTGCACGGGGTTAATTAATAAAGACTATTCATTTGTTTTGTAGAGTTGGAGGTTGAGATGTTTTATTAATCATTTTTCTGGTGACTTCCAAGAATTTTCCATGGCTCACGATAATCAGCTTTTATTCAGATACTGCACAGGATGTACGTAGATCACATCCAATGATGGCACCCCAAGATCTTGAGTTATTATATATATATATATATATATATATATACATATATATATATATATATATATATAGGGTGAGCTGGCCTTTTATATGTGAAAGGGATGTCAGCGCCCCAAGTTCAAACAAGGAGAAGCAACTCTAACTAGGTGAGGATGACTTAGGAGGGAGTGTTTATCTGTCTCACATTTTTTTTTTATAAACATACGATTTCATTCATATTAACGATAGTGAAGGTACATGGAAAGCAAAGACTCTCGTACAGAGAAGATAACCCAAGTCCATACCGTCGACAGAGCGACATACATAAGAAAACAGAAGACCAAAATCGTACAAAATAACCCATACTTGACCCATGATGTCACCATAGCGACGAACATACAGAGAAGATAACGAGACGAGGTGTAGTACCAAGGCAACCACCAACGTTGGAAATTCCAGAGAATCTGAAGAAGAGCCGGCCGGTGCTGAAGGTGGCAGAGTTCTTCCTCGAGCCGCTCTTGGCTGCCGAACCGCTCTTGAACTATGCGGTGAGAAGAGAATGCTCGGGAGGCCGATATCCAGTTGGATATGGGGGAAATGCGCTGTATCTCCGAGCTTCTTCAAAACTGAGAGAAGAGACCCATAACCTTCATCACAGGGACCGGACCCATACTCCGACGATGCCCGAGAGAATGCCCAAACCGAGTTATTTTCACCCACTATATATATATATATATATGTAGGGTGAGCTGGCCTTTTATATGTGAAAGGGATGCCAGCGCCCCAAGTTCAAACAAGTAGAAGCAACTCTAACTAGGTGAGGATGACTTAGGAGGGGGTGTTTATCTGTCTCACATTTTTTTTTTATAAACATACGATTTCATTCATATTAACAATAGTGAAGGTACATGGAAAGCAAAGACTCTCGTACAGAGAAGATAACCCAAGTCCATACCGTCGACAGAGCGACATACATAAGAAAACAGAAGACCAAAATCGTACAAAATAACCCATACTTGACCCATGATGTCACCATAGCGACGAACATACAGAGAAGATAACGAGACGAGGTGTAGTACCAAGGCAACCACCAACGTTGGAAATTCCAGAGAATCTGAAGAAGAGCCAGCCGATGCTGAAGGTGGCAGAGTTCTTCCTCGAGCCGCTCTTGGCTGCCGAACCGCTCTTGAACTATGCGGTGAGAAGAGAATGCTCGGGAGGCCGATATCCAGTTGGATACGGGGGGAATGCGTTGTATCTCCGAGCTTCTTCGAAACTGAGGGAAGAGACCCATAACCTTCATCACAGGGACCGGACCCATACTCCGACGATGCCCGAGAGAATGCCCAAACCGGCGGAGGGGAGGATCGGGACTAGGTGACCGGGGACAATGGGCTTCAAAAGTGTTTGGGGAGGTGACGGTAGCTGGGGGTGGGGAAGGATGATGGATGGGGGAGGGGAGGCGGCAGTCAGAGGAGGAAGAGGGGAGGGGGGGGATCGAGGAGCAGATGGAGGGGGGGGACGGCGCGCCGGGAGGGATGACGGGGGAGGGGGACAGCGGTCAGTGAGGGAGGGGAGGCGGGGGAGAGGCGGAGGGATGGGGGAGGTCAGGTGGAAAGAGGGGGAGGGGGGCGGTATACCGACGGAAGGGTGAGGCAAGGTGGAGAGCCGGCCGACGGCGAGCACGGGGGTCGCGGGGAGGGGTGTGAGCGGCGGAGGGGTGGGAGAAAGAGATCGGCGAGAGCGGAGGGAGGAGGAGCCGGGGGAAGGAGGAGGGAGGGGCGGGGGGTTGGCGGCGGGAAGAGGGAGTCGAGTGGAGAGGAGGGGGGGCGGAGGACCACATGGAGGGGGGAAGACTGGGAAGAGAGGGAGGGGAGGGTAGGGAAGGGGGAGAGAGGGGCGGAGGTCGGCGGAGGAAGGAGAGGGGGGCGGAGGGCGGCTGGGGGAGGGGACACACCTGGGGAGGGGAGGAAGGAGTACCCAACGGGGACTCCCCCCGCCCAACGGGACCACTAGAGCGAGGCCGCCGGACGAAGCCGACGTACAGGTACCACCACCGGAGACGGTGAGGGTTCCGGGTGAGGGTAAGTGGGAGCTCCCACCTACCCACTATCTGTCTCACATTTAAGTCTTGAAAAATGTGAGCTCATGATTTACTAACTTTGTTAAGTTTCATGTTATATATCTAACAAAAAAAAATCTAGTTGGGGATGAAGAGTAGATGCTCCAGATATACATATAAAGGGTCCTTAGGCAGGTGCCACCGTGCCAATATAAACCGCTATTACATATGTAAATGATCCTTGTACATACAAATAGAAGCATTTTTAAGCAAACGTCCATGTATGTGTTGGATTTACACTCGAGATGGGTTTCCTTCTTGATGGGTTGGGGACTCCGGCGAGGTGGGTCTTCTTTTAAGATCTATCGATCTCATTCTATGCAGATGGATATCACCATCTCTTCTTTATAGGGTGCATCGCACCACCTCCCCTCTGTCCCACTACAACAGTGCACCCAAGACAAGATCCGGGAAACCCGGTGAGTGGTTCCCAACGGCACTCTCGGTGCCATTATAGGTTGGCCACATGCTAACATCTCCCACTTGGCCAAACAAATTATTATATCCCCACTGTCCGTGAGTAATATAATATTTCCTTTGAATCACTCCCACTATCCGTGAGTAGTGTTTCCACTCACCATTACTTCTATACTCTCATTATCCATGAGTAGTATTTCTGATACACTCCCACTATCCGTCAGAGGTATCATTCTTCTCATTGTCTCACTATACGTGAGTACTGTTCCGATACACTCCCACTATCCGTCAGAGGTATCGTTATTTTCATTATCCATGAAAATATTCTTTCTTGGCTTACATATTCCTAAGCCCCATTAAGCCAACATGCTTAATGAAATTCTCTGCTGAGATACTTTTCGTCAATGGATCAGCAATCATATCACTTGTGGGAACATAAGTCACTTTTATTTCCCCTTTCTGTACAATATCTCGAATATAGTGATATTGTACTTCAATATGTTTTCCTCTTGAACTGTTTGCTCCACTGTTAATCAGGCTAATAGCCGCCTGATTATCACAGTACATCTCAATTGGTCCATCTACCAAGTTGAGATTCAAATCATTCAAGAATCTTCTGATCCAAACTGCATGAGTAGCAGCTGTACTACATGCAACGTACTCAGCTTCCTGTGTGTATCGAGCAACACACCCTTGTTTCTTGCTTCCCCAAGAAACAGCAGCACCACCAAAGATGAACAAATGTCCCGACGTGGACTTTCCGTCATCTTTATCTCCTCCAAAGTCAGCATCCGAATATCCGAGAACCTCAAGCGTATCAGCTTGATAAACAAGACTGTGGTGCAAAGTTCCTCTCAGATATTTCAAAATCCTTTTAACAGCTTCCCAATGTGCTGGGCCAGGATTGCTTTGGTATCTACTTACCAAACTGACTGGGTATGCAAGTCCGGTCTTGTACACATCATTGCATACATCAAGCTTCCGACTGCTTGTGCATACGGCACCATGAGCGGCTCTTGTCCCTCTCCGGGGCATTGACCCTTACACAACCGTTTCTGATGGACTAACGGTGTAGGTGCCGGATTGCTATTCTGCATTCCGAATCTCTTGAGTACAGACCTCAAATATTTTTCTGGTTTATACTCAACATTCTAGACTTTCTATCCCTTAGGATTTGTACACCAAGAACATAGGATGCCTCACCCATGTCCTTCATCTCAAACTTTCCACTAAGTTCTAATTTGACTTTATTCAATATTTCTATGTCATTACTGGCGAGTAAAATATCATCCACATATAGGGATAACATGATATACTTACTCCCACTATTCATGACATATACACAGTTATCCAACTTGTTTGAAACAAACCTAGTTGGACAACTACTTCGTGGAATTTGAGATACCATTGTCTAGAAGATTGTTTTAAACCATATATTGATTTCTTCAACTTACATACCTTTCCTCTTGGCCTTCCACCTGAAATCCCTCAGGTTGTTGCATATAGATGTCTTCCTTCAACTCTCCGTTAAGGAATGCTGTTTTTACATCCATCTGGTGCAGCTCCAGATCAAAATATGCAACAATTGCCAAGATCATTCTTATGGATGCAAACTTAGCCACTGGAGAATAGATTTCTTGAAAATCTATACCTGGTTTCTGTGTAAACCCCTTGGCAACTAACCGGGCCTTATATTTATCAATAGACCCATCAGCTCGAAGCTTTTTCTTGAATACCCATTTGCATCCTATAGCCTTTCGATTCTTTGGAAGATCGCATAATTCCCATACATTGTTCCTTTTCATGGAATCAATTTCTTCATTCATGGCATCTTGCCATGATTCTGTATCATGCGATTTCTTCGCATCTACATAATTCATGGGATCTACGTAATTTTCATCTTCCATGTCTATCATCAGACATGAAGGCTCACAGGAATACAAATGATAATCATCCATCCATGCTGGTGGAGTTCTCAATCTTTTGTTGCCTATTCCGGGTTGACCAGGCTGCATTTCATTCATAGGTACTGGTTCATTTTCCATATTTTGAGGTTCTTCCTCAATTTCTGGATCATTTCTAGGGACATCATTGTAATAGTCATCATCTATTACAACCAGAGGTTCCTTCTCTTTTTCATGAGATTCCTCTTCCTCTAGATTTTCTAGAAATGTCGCATCCCTATATTCAATGATCCCTTTTTCTTTATGAAAAAATCTATAACCAGATGATTTCTCACAATACCCTATGAATCTACATTTCAATGTCTTTGAGTCCAACTTATCTCTAAGTTGACTCGGAATGAGAACGTGGGCAATTGATCCCCACTTCTTGAGGTGACTCAAATCGGGTTTCCTCCCATTCCATAATTCATAAGGTGTACTCTCTACGGATTTTGTGGGAATTCTGTTTAAGATATGATTTGCCGTAAGCAATGCCTCTCCCCACAAATTCTTAGGGAGACCTGAATGCGATAGCATACATCTAACAGCATTCATCAAAGTTCTATTCTTTCTTTCTGCCACACCATTCTGTTGTGGCGTATAAGGCATTGTTACATATCTTTTAATTCCGTGTTCTTGACAATATAACTCAAATTCCTTTGAGTTATATTCCCCACCTCTATCCGTTCTTAATACCTTAATATTCCTTCCATGTTGCCTTTCCACTTCCATTCTATATTTTCGGAAGCAATCAAATGCCTCTGATTTTGCAGAAATCAGATAGACATAGGCAAATCTGGAATAATCATCTATGAAGGTTATGAAATATTCCTTGTTGTTATATGTCTTTATACTTAGGGGGCCACAAATGTCCGAGTGGACCAACCCTAACAATTCGTTTGATCTATGACCTACTGCGAAGGGTTTCTTAGTCATCTTTCCTACTAAGCAATGTTCACAAGGTGTTAATTCCACCTTTGACAAACCCGGCAGTAGACCCATCTTAATCATTTGTTCCATTTTAGATTTTCCGGGATGTCCCAATCTAAAATGCCATAGATCACATTCTGATAAAGAACACAAGGAATACTCAGAATCTTCAATATTATTATTCTCAGTGTCAATTACAGGGATACAAAATAAATCATGTTCGGGGACAAACCTCCCCATAGCAAGTACTTTCTTATCCTTCCCTATTGACACTCGATTATTATAGAACCGCACTTCCAGGCCATTTTTCATCAAGGCCGGTACAGAGATTAGATTCCGCCGGATTCCAGGTGCATAGAATACATCTTTGAGGACCATGATGTTTTCTCCAAGATCCAGCCTATATGTACCAACACCTTCTACATCCAGATAGGTGTTGTTACCCATATATATCCTCTGTTCTCCTGCCTTGAGCTTGTTCAGCGTCACCAGCCCCTTCTTCGTCTTTGCAATGTGACGAGTGGCTCCAGAATCGACCCACCATTCATTTGAGTCGGCAATCGCGGCATTGCATTCCGTGACGCCGATGAATTCTCTCTTTCCAGCTCTTCTATTTTCTGGGTGTTTGCTTCCACCCTCATTGCCTTGCTTTTGGGGACAATTTGACATAAAATGGCCAAACTTCCCACATGAGTAGCAAGCACCACGAGGAACCTTCTTTCTTTTGCCTTGGAATTTGTTGCCCTTAAACTTGGGCCTTTGCGTTCCGAGTGGACGATTCTGGCCGGTGGCTTTCGGTGTAAGCATTGGCCTCCTGCAAGTGCGCTTCTAGTTCTTTTCTCCTGGTCATAATATCCTGCTCAATCGCTAACCGAGCTGGCAAATCTGTGACACTTACAATAGAACCACTCATTCTTAAGGTTGTGGCAGCCATGTCTAATGATGCTGGCAAACTATTCAATATAGTCGCCACCTGCATCTTCTCTGGAATTTCGGTTCCAGCGGTCGATAGCTCCTTAGCCATGACAATCATTTTATTCACATGCTCGACAACGCTATCACCTTCCTGCATCTTACATGTGTTGTAACGATGCAATAAGAGTTGAGTATTCACCTCTGTTTTGGTGTCATACTTCTCTTTGATAGCCTTCCACATTTCATTGGAGGTTTTGTAAGTTTCGAAAAACTTTATTAAATTATCCTCCATGAACATGAGCATTAGACTCTTAGCCTTTTTGTCATCTATTAACCATTGCTCCCGTTTTTTCTTTTCCACTTCCGTGGATGTTTCAATAACTTCCGGAGCATTGGTGTCAATGACATGTTCTATGTTGTCATGGATAATGGCATATCGGATTTTTCGGTGCCACATGCCAAAGTTGGTTCCATTAAGTTTGTCTAATTTTGCCAACTCCGAAGCAATGAGCTTACTGGCCATTACGATTAAGATAAATCTGAAAATTGGATAACTTAATTTAATAAGCCTAAACATGATGACTAAAATTAATCTAAGGTTCATGTTGATTAATTCTATCATTTATTTATGAGGTGTTTTGTATTTTATTTTATCTTCTTTAATTTGTGATAGAAATAACTAAACATGCAAAAATATCATGTCCAAATAAATTTTTCTTTAACGTGCATGCAACAAATAAGATTGTATCTTGCTAAATTTAAACAAAATTAAACAATATTTAAGGTGTCAAATGTTTATATAAAATGACATAAAACAGTGAACATGAATTTCCTTAATCAAACTAATATGTGATGATTTTTAAAATATCATATGTGGTGTAACAAAATAAATTTATTAAATCGACAGGGATATAACAGACACATTTACAAATAATGTTGATAAGTATGAACAAAAAAATTAATCAAGATGAAATTGTTATTGACGCAGTAACCAACGAATCAACTTCATATATGATAAGAACTCAGTATATATTTTAAGATGATATTGTCACATAGTAAAAGGGGGGGTCCATTTTTATTTCACCATGTATGACAGATGACCATTACTTCACGTGAATGTATGTTGTGCCCCTTTTATATATATTGGTTTGAGTGAAAATGGTGGGATGGCAGTATGTGATCAAAATGATAGAAGATGACATGTGAGTGAGGTCATCTTTATATTTGTATATATTAACCGACAGATTTTAACCCCCTTTACTATGCAACGAAAGGAAATGTCACTTCAATTGTAATATATCTGACAGATGGCAGAGTTCTTCACCCTTTTATTGCGCCTGACAGATGGTAAGTCCCCTTTTAATTTATTGTAAGTGGCTCGTGAGCGTCGTAGTATTATACCCCACTCCCTTTCAAGCAAACTAAAAGGTTAAGGGCCACTTACCTTTTTCGACGGCAAAGCAGGGAAACGCAGTGGCGATGGCGGAGGGAGCCGCAGTGGAGGAGGCCGAAGGCGAGGAGCAAGGGGCAACTGCACGGCGAGAGCAGACCGCCGGTGGTATGCCTGGGCACAGAGGATCCTCGGCGCGCGGTGGAGGCCGGAGGCGACAGCGGCGGCGCCCGGTGAGAGAGGCCGATGGGTGTGATGCCGCGGCGCAGTAACGGCAGCTGGTGCTGCGATGACGGGCGGCAAGGCGGGGTCCGGCCCTGGGCTGCAGCAAGGTCTGGCCGATGTGGAGGACGGGAAGGCTGCAGCGGGGGGGAATGGCAGTCGCAGCGGCGGCGTGCGAGGACGATCGGCAGCGTGGCGGCCGGGGGTGAGGACGTCGTCCGGGCGGTCCACACTCGACGGCAGCAGCAGCCTGGGAGTCGACGGCGGCAGTGGATGCAGCAGATCCCGATGAGGACGACGTCCGGGCGGTGCACGCTCGACGGCAGCGGCAACCTTGGACGCTGTGAGGACGGCCGGCGAGGCGGTGTCCGGCCGGTCGAGGTAGGTCCGGGCTGCAGCAGGGCGGCGGCAGGAGAGCAGCGGCAGCGGCGTTCTAGGCACGGCAGCGATGATCAGAGACCCACGGTGAGTGCGCAGCAAGACAGAGGGGCAGCAACGGGGCCGCGGTGGCAGCGGCACGGGGACCGGAGGTGCTGCAGCGGCAGGAGGCTTCGTCAGCGGCTGCAACGGCGATGCTAAGCTCTGATACCAGTGTTGGATTTACACTCGAGATGGGTTTCCTTCTTGATGGGTTGGGGACTCCGGCGAGGTGGGTCTTCTTTTAAGATCTATCGATCTCATTCTATGCAGATGGATATCACCATCTCTTCTTTATAGCGTGCATCGCACCACCTCCCCTCTGTCCCACTACAACAGTGCACCCAAGACAAGATCCGGAAACCCGGTGAGTGGTTCCCAACAGCACTCTCGGTGCCATTATAGGTTGGCCACATGCTAACAGTATGCACCGCGCAGATATACCAACAATGACACAAGGCTGTTTATGGAATTGTTTGATGCATGGTTCAATGACTCAGAGGATCCATATTGGATTGAATTCCCCCTGATCCAATATTAGTTGGCCTGATTCAGAGCCGGCTTAACTATTGACTCAGTCCAGTGGCATATTTAAAATTAACTCAACATTAGAGTTTAATTATTTCCATCCATAAAATATAAGATTTATGACTATCTTTATATCATTATTATACTATTTTATTTTTAAAAATAAATTATTTTTAAATATTATATTATTATTTAAATAATTCATAATGACTCGGTACGATTTTCCTATCTCACAACTTGGAACTCTTTACGTACCATCTGAGTTTAAGGCGAGTCGGACTAAGTCGATAAATCATGATTTGACGTGAAATGTTTGACATCTTATTGTCTCTTTTTTACTTGCGTGGTTTCCTAACATTTGGCCAAATAAAAATAACTAAAAACAAAATCTTCTTGGACAACTTGGAACTCTTTACGTACCATCTGAGTTTAAGGCGAGTCGGATTAAGTCGATAAATCATAATTTGACGTGAAATATTTGACATCTTATTGTCTCTTTTTTACTTGCGTGGTTTCCTAACATTTGGCCAAATAAAAATAACTAAAAACAAAATCTTCTTGGACAATGCTCCTAGGTGGTGCAAATATTGCTCCTATTAAAGGTGTCCATTTACGATTCTTCTCTAAACAAGAACCGGTAAAAGTCACTGTTCGTACATTTTTATACAACTATATTTTTATTTTTTAAAGGAAGGAATATATGAGTGGCATTTAATATATCTATAAAGGTTGAGTAATGCTTTGTACACCTGATTCGGTGTACATAAGTCACGCCAACACATAATGAACGTTGTAATTGATCCAAGTAAGCATGACAGGGCGAGATCAGGTGAATAGATCGAGGCTTGATGGCCCTATGTCACAAGACTCACAACGGCATTAAATGGGAGAAATTTTCGCGCATACCTCACCTTTTGTAATACCAAAAATACCCATATAAATTGACTACATTAAGGCGCAATTTTTCTTGTCACCTGCTTCATTTCTCTTCATTTTCGCTGTTGGGATAAACAGAATGGAGGACAATCTCTCGGGACAGACAGAATTGATTTGATTGTCTGAGCCAAAAGAAGAAGAAAGAGTACTTACTGCAATATTTCCTTGTCATGTTTACTCCGTGTACCATTTTTCTTAGCAGTAAATGTATAATTGAAAGTGGAGGAAACATATTAATTATAATATTTGTAAGAACTGTATTAATGGCATATGTAGGTTGTGCTCTTTGTTATTTTGAACCAGAAATAGATGGAGAGCCTTCATTGCTACATATTGAATGTTTATAATTTGGCAATTGATGTCTTGGGTCACATAGTTTCATTTTTGTCGATAATATCTCAGTCCTGTGTAATATCTTTCATTTGCATACATAACATTTCATTGTTGCATAATATTTTTCGTGACTATATATTTGAGGAGTTTTTTAGATGATAGAGAGATCTTGTACACAACATCGTTAATTCTTGAATAATATACTTTATTCTTGTACATTATGTTTCATTATTAGACATGATATGTTATTCTTGTACATTATATTTCAGAGCTATACAAAATATTTCATTGACACGTTCTTATTCTTTAGTCCTGAATACGTCAAGTCTTGCATATCATATTTCACTCTTGCATAGTACATTTCATTCTTGTACATCGTATTGAACAATCATATTGAACAATTATGCAAACGATTTCATTGATATGCAACATGATTTATGCCTGAGTAATATATTTTATTCGTCTATATTTTATTTCATTGATATACATTATATCTCTTAACTCTACAAAATATTTCATTGATATAGTGCATTGATAATTCTTTAACAATAACTTTCATTCTTATACATTATATTTTATTTTTATTACATTTAATTTTATATACAAACAAAATATTTTATTATTGTAGATGTGATGGAGAAGCTTGTAACTTCTATTGAGATCAATGAATGTGAAAATTTAAATACATCCATGAAAAATGTTTAAAAAATTACACTTTCTATGCTCCCATCAAAGGTAGGAATGGAATTTGAACAAAGAAAGATGTCCACAACTTTCGTCAAGCTCCTCCTTGCCCTCCGATGATGACGGGCTGAGCGGTTAAAGGACCCTCTCCGTGGTACTCTTGTTGTGCTTATCATTCTTCTGCTCCAACAATGATGAAAACCCTCATCAAACTCCTCCTTTCTCTCTGACGACGACGGGCCGAGCGATTAAAGAGATGGAGATTGTAGAATATTCTACTGGTGAGGATTTTCCTTCACTTTCAATTTTTCTTCTGCTAAAGGTAAGCAAGGGAAGAGTGACGGGGGCAAAATGGGATTTAACATGTGGGATTTCGCGCACTGTACAGGGGAAGTGATGGCTACTGTGGCAGGGCCATCAAGTCTTAATTTGTACACTCAATCTCGTCATGTCGCGCCTACTTGGACCAATTGTAACGTTCATTGCGCATTGATGTGGCTTATGTACATCGAATCCGGTCGTCCCTGGCGTCCCCTCCGGTCGGCAGGAGCGGTTGGTGGGGTCCCTGGCGTCCCCTCCGGTGGGCTTGGGCTCCGGTCGTCCTCACCGACCCCCCCTGTTGCTCCCTCCGGCACCTTCCTCCTAGCCAGGAGCTCGACACGTTCATGGCCTCTCCTTCCATCTAGACTGTCCATCCCCCCCTCAATTTTTACGCCACCTCCCTCTACTTGACACGCCCACACTATCACCTCCCACTGCCTGTGATGGGACAGGAGTCCATACGATCCCCCGTTCCCTCTACTGACGCCCCCGCCGCCCACGGCGGCGTTCCTCCCACCGGTTCTCGCTCTCCCTGCTGGTTTAGCCCCCCTTCTCCCTCCTTCTGCTTGCCTCGCCCTGCTCTTGCTGCTGCCTCCCCTAGCCATCCTGTGCCCCTCCCCCTCCTCTTCCTGCCTTGCCAGCCCTCCTCTTCTGCCCTCTGCTCCCCCTCCGGTAACCACCCTCTTAGCCCTGCTTTCATTTCTCCCCCCTCCTGTCCTCCAGCCTCTCCTCGATCCTCCTCTGGTAGCCCCTCTCCCCCGCTCTTGCTACCCTCCTCCTCCCCAGCCCCCCTCTTGTTCTCTCCTGCTCAACCTCCATCGCCTGCCTCTTGGTCCAGGCTGCCCCTCCGTCTTCCCTTCTGCTCTCTCTTCTCCCCCCCCCCCTCCTGTTGCTCCTCCCTTTGGCCTATCCCACCCTCCCTTGGTCCCCTCCCCCTCCTCTCTTGCTCCTAGCCTTTGGCCTTCCTCCTCCGTCGCCGGCTGTCCAGGCCTCCCTTTCCCCCCGTCTGTCCTCTTGCTCCCTCTTCTATCACCCCGCCGGTGCTTCTCCCCTGGGCCAACCCCACCTGCCCCCTCATCCCACCCTTGGCCACCCTCCCTCGGCCCCCCTCCTTAGCTGTCTCCCCTCTCACAGCCCCCCTGTCCCCCGTCTGTCCCCACTCTTTCTCTCCCGTCACCATCCCTTGGGCCATCCTGTTTCTGCCCCTGCTTCCCCTCTTCCCCTTCGATCCCCCTTCGATGGCCCTTGGCCCCTCTCAGCCCGCCAGCCTCCCTTGTGCCCTGGTTGGCCTCTGCCAGGCTCTGTCTCCTTTTCCCACCCTTCGGTCCTCCCTTGGACCTATCTGCCCCCTCCTCCCTCCGTCTCTCTTCGCCCAACTACCTCCTTGACTTTGTCTTCCCCTCCCCCTACTTTCTTCCCTTCCCCCTGCTTTCTTGGCCCCCCCTCCGGCGGGGGCCGTCCGTCCCAGGTTGGTGTCATGTTCTTGCTGTGGATGGCTCCTTCGGTCTCAGTGGAGGAGTCAACCGTGGGCTCGTGCCTGCTGCTGTTGCCCAGCGCCCTGCTGCCCTTCCTCGCATGCCTGCCGCCGTTGGTTGGCTCATCGTCTCTGCTCCGGCGTGGTCCCTCCAACCACCCTCGTGTCCTGCCCCCGCTCGAGGCCTGTGGCCCATCCCAGGCACCCCCCCCGACCGCCGGCTAGCTTTGCGTCTCCGACGACCACGTTCTGCGTTCTTCACTACAGCTACTTGTCTTGGGCTTCGTTTCTGTTTTTCCTCTTTTGGGGTTATTGGGCCTTGCCCACATGCTGTAATTGGACTCCTTCCTTCCTTAGTAGGATGCCCCCCCCACCCTCCGACCTTCGTGGTCTCATGTATCCCCAACCCCTTCTCTTTCCCTTTTTCTTAATATATATAAAATTCTCTTGTAAAGTGGCCGGGGTCGAGTTTCTCCCCCTGTCCCTTGCAAGTATGATCTTAGTTAAAAAAAATAAGGTTACGCAAGATACTCATATTCCAAGAAGAATGTTTCTGCGAATATTTTCTATCAAAGGTAGTGCACGTAAAGAGATGGAGAAAAATAAAAACAAAAAATCTCGACATCACAAAAGAGAGTGAGGTACCACTGTCCTAGATTACCCATCATCACAAAAGAGTCAAATGCAGTGAAAATTGTTATTAGTGGCGTGTGCCAGAGTTAACATGGGTATGCTTCAATGATTCAGAAAATATGGTGGGCAGTGTTGAAATTAACAGCAGCTGATATTGATATTCATAGTGATCTAATATTTGTGATGAATCATATTATACCAATTTTGATATTCATATACTTAAAATAAAATCTATTTTTAGAAGAAAAATTACCCAAGTCTCAATCTATATTAAAAATATAAAATATAATTAAGTTTCGAGGGTTTAAAGACCCTCGTGGTTCTCCCTCTACTACTTCAAACTCTCTTCTTCCTCTTTTATGGTTCCTGAGATTTTATATAAACCTGTCAGGCGACTTGTACCATACTCGTGCGAGTCAATTGATTTGTATCGTATTATAGAGAAATCAGATCAGCCAGAATTGACGGAGTTAACTAGAGTCTATCCAACTGATTCATAAATCAATTAAGTGACTCGTCCGAGTCGAGCTGATTTATACCATAGTAACCATAGTAGAATAAGCCTAGGTTGGTCTGATCTTCCCAGCCGACAAACCTTGTCTACAAGTCGAAGGTTCACGTTCCGATGATAGTGACCATCTATCTGTCCTTAAACTGCTCTTCATTTAAAGCTTAAGGGGATCCACTGACATCATTTTTAATCTCAAATGGTTGGTTATCCATTTGGAACATACATACACTTTTTTTTTAATGTAATAACCTCTAGGACTCACATCTTAAGTTTAGGGTTTGTTTAACACATTGGTTATTGGGCACTTTAATTCCCTTGATTTCAATAATCTTTTTTTTGGATTTTACATATATACCCTTACAAAATTCGGTTTTGTCAAATATACCTTTCATCGGAGTATAATATCATGCATATCCTTGAAATATGAGTAATGTCACTATTATGCCCTGGCCGTAACTCCCATGTGTCTAACCCGAGTTAAGTGTGAGTTAAAGAGTAAAATTTTTGTATATATATCTCTGTAAAATTTAATTATGTCAAATATATCTTAGATCTAACGATCGTAGATGACATATTTCACGGAATATTCTCCTCCATCGACGGCAGTAAACTAAAGGGGTATAATCATAATATTTCTATCTAAACGAAGGATATTCGTGATAATATGTTTAGATGATGGATATATTTGACAAAACTAAATTTTATGGGAGTATATATATGCAAAAATCCCATCTTTTTCCTTATCTTATGTTGAATTGATGTCAACCGTAGCTCAGTGACTTTTCTTTATTAAAATAGGTACTCTTATTTTTGGACCTCGAATGAAGCAGGAGCGAATCACTGGTCCACCCAGGTTCACTAATATTTGTGCTGAGTGAAGACATGGAAAAAAAATCTTCACCTGCGTGAAAATCTCTCTCTCTCTCTCTCTCTTATAGTTTTTGGTGATGAGTAACGTAACTCAAGAGTAATCAGGTCTGTGAGGAGTGTGAGAGCCTTAGGTCCAAGTCTGATAGATATCCCAATCCATCTGGCACCACTTTTTTTAACTATCTAACTAGTGAAAAAAACAAAAAAAAAAAACTAGTGAATCCCACGCCCACATCCTTCGAGGGGTTGAATGTGAGGGAGATTTTGTGAACATACCCACATCCAATCTTAGAATGAATGTTACAGAGTATGGAGGTGGCTAAGTGATCCAGCTCCAGGGAAAGCACGATTCAGGCTATATTAGTTAGGTGGTATTGGTTTATCCCGGGGTTAGCTTTAAGTTAACTCCGGGATAAACTTTTTTGTACTTTGATAAGGAGTTAGTGTTAGTCGGGTTAGGTTAAGGGCTAACTCAGGGATATTCCTGAGTTTTGAAACCCACACCCAAGGGTGGGTTAAGGTGGGTTAACCTCCTACCTCAATAAATGCTCAATTAAATGTGTCTCACTCTCTCATAAGAAATGCTATTTCTCTCTCTCATTATTACTAGGTTAACTTACTATTTACCAAATCATACTAGATTAAAATTAGGTTAGCCAACATCTTTACTCCCCGATTAACTACCCTTCTACCAAATTAAAAATGGGTTAATTCCGGGCTACTTTAATCGGGTTAACTTAGCCCATCTTTAACCTAACTCCATACCAAAGCCACCCTTAGTGTCAGATGCTTTTTACTTCAAATATAACTTCACTTTATTCCCATCAATAGCTAAATGGTCAATCCTTTTCAGTTCCACAAGTTATTGATATTTACAAGATATTTCACGTGACATATAGATGCTAGCTAGTGTGACAAAAATAGTTGGCCAGACAGTTGTTGGAAAGTTTGGTATTTTGGATGGTGTTATAATTTGAGACTAAAGTTCATTAATTGGATGCCCATTAAGGACAACTAATATGGGGAGCATGACCCAAGTCTCGCCTAGACTTCGACGGTCTCTAGCCAATCCACATAAGGATCTCACCCAAGGTGGGATTGTGATGGATTAGGGAGGGAAAGAATTTCCTCTCTTTGATTCTCGAAGACCCATCGGGACTTAACCTCCATGTGCTGACGGCCCCCTCCTCTCCTAGTCCTACCGGGACTATAACATCTTGGGATGGAAGGGAGCTCCTCCATGTCCAAACATGGCATAGACTTAATTAATTTACTTCTTGGTTGGATTACTATCTCCCACACCTCTGTAAACAAGAGGATAGGAGAAAGGATAACCTAATTTTTCATTAATTATTAGTTCCCTATACCCCCTTGAGGAGAGAGGAAGAGAGGGTCGTGCCCCTCTCCTTGCTCCTATTGTCTCCACAACCTTCATCGTTGATGATGTGCGTTGCTGGGGCCGCGGCCCTACCTATTGGCGTCACCCTAGTCATCGACACCTACTGCTGTTGCTGCTTGTGGTGCCGCTAGCTGCACTAGGCCACGTCCCCTACCTCGCTGCAGCAGTTGCCGCAACCACTGCTCGCTAATGTCACCCTATCCACCGTCGCATCGCCAGTGTGCGCGTGTGGAGGCCAAGCTGCATGTGTGTGTGTTATTCTATGCGTGGAAGAGAGAGGGAGCATGCCATAGTCGGCCCTGCTCTCCCCGTGAGAGAGAGAAGCATGGCCAGCAGGTCGTGGCTTCCTTGTTGCACTAGTCTTGTCCTCTCCCTCCCTCTCTTCTACGTCTTCCTCCCCTTAGTTGCTGCTGCAAGGAGGAAGATGAGGACTAGGTCGTTGTGCTCCTAAGAGGAGGAGTTGATGCACATTATCTATGTGGGTGAGTCATCGTCCCACGGTCATCTCGGCTTCATCTTCTAGAAGGATATCATTGTCGTTCTTGGATCTTGGAGCATAGATTTTAAAGAACAGACTCTGGTAGCCTACTCTCCTGTCTCTACGATGCTACATGGGTCTACCGCTTCTACTATTCATAGGTATGTCCCAAACTCGCCCCATATTAAATATGTGGATTACTCGGATTTTATGAACAGATTGTCGAGGTAGAAAGTTGACAGCAGGTCCTAGTAAGATAATGACAATATAGAACTATGGCACCAATTTTAGCTGCATTTCTTCTTCTTTTTCCGCCTTCTTCATTGATGGCTTCTCCTTGCTACTAAGATCATGCGGGTGTGAGAATGTTGACCATATGTATCACATATCACGTGTTCCAAACTGATTCAGTAACCATTTATCGGAAAGGGACATGAACTAGAGATCCTTTGAAACGGACGAAGATCTTGTATAGGGTTCATGCATGTTCCAATAACAACAGACAAGGAAGCTATATATGTAGCCTAAGCTCAAAGCAACCATGGATCCGGGGTGTGTTTGTTGGGTGAGATCATCGGATCAGTACTGAGAATTTCACATTTGAGCAGAAGAGAGTACAATGGCAACAACTGGTCCGTGGACGTCCCAAAGGGCTCCATTGGCCCTAATGGCCCTTTTGATTGCCCCACCCCCGTCCTTCCAAGCAGGAAAAAGGATCCCCTAACTAAGGTTTGAGGCAGCTGTTGGATCGACTCAGGTCTTTACTCGAGACTTTGTGGGATGAAGATCTTTTCGAGCTTGGAAGTTGGAACTGTTTGATATCTAAGATATATATATGTAGGGATTTTTCAACCAGATACTCCGTACGTACTCAAGTCGACCTAGTGCCATGGACGATTTCGATCGTACACAATCTCGGCCGTGTGGATCGACCCGATCTCGTAACCCGTTTACGACCTACTGTAAACGTAAACGTATTTTTGATATTTATCCAGAAAATTGATAAGCATATAATACTAGACCTCTCTTTTCTCGTGGAAAGATGCAAGTTGTTAATCATAAATCTAGAATTGTGGGGACACTTGATGATCACATTTGGGTACGAGGAAAAGCAAGGTCTAAGCTCCAGTAATTAACATTCTAATTAATTAGTTATGTAATTACTAATTAATTATGATTTCTCATGCGTCTACCAAGACCCAAGTTAAATAATTCTCAAATGTTCACGCCTCCAGCAAAAGAGGATCCTGCTGTGCAAGTTTTTAAACGGGAGGAGGTGGCCATAGAATAGAAGTTTAGCTGGTGCACGGGGTTAATTAATAAAGACTATTCATTTGTTTTGTAGAGTTGGAGGTTGAGATGTTTTATTAATCATTTTTCTGGTGACTTCCAAGAATTTTCCATGGCTCACGATAATCAGCTTTTATTCAGATACTGCACAGGATGTACGTAGATCACATCCAATGATGGCACCCCAAGATCTTGAGTTATTATATATATATATATATATATATATATACATATATATATATATATATATATAGGGTGAGCTGGCCTTTTATATGTGAAAGGGATGTCAGCGCCCCAAGTTCAAACAAGGAGAAGCAACTCTAACTAGGTGAGGATGACTTAGGAGGGAGTGTTTATCTGTCTCACATTTTTTTTTTATAAACACACGATTTCATTCATATTAACGATAGTGAAGGTACATGGAAAGCAAAGACTCTCGTACAGAGAAGATAACCCAAGTCCATACCGTCGACAGAGCGACATACATAAGAAAACAGAAGACCAAAATCGTACAAAATAACCCATACTTGACCCATGATGTCACCATAGCGACGAACATACAGAGAAGATAACGAGACGAGGTGTAGTACCAAGGCAACCACCAACGTTGGAAATTCCAGAGAATCTGAAGAAGAGCCGGCCGGTGCTGAAGGTGGCAGAGTTCTTCCTCGAGCCGCTCTTGGCTGCCGAACCGCTCTTGAACTATGCGGTGAGAAGAGAATGCTCGGGAGGCCGATATCCAGTTGGATATGGGGGAAATGCGCTGTATCTCCGAGCTTCTTCAAAACTGAGAGAAGAGACCCATAACCTTCATCACAGGGACCGGACCCATACTCCGACGATGCCCGAGAGAATGCCCAAACCGAGTTATTTTCACCCACTATATATATATATATATATATATATATATGTAGGATGAGCTGGCCTTTTATATGTGAAAGGGATGCCAGCGCCCCAAGTTCAAACAAGTAGAAGCAACTCTAACTAGGTGAGGATGACTTAGGAGGGGGTGTTTATCTGTCTCACATTTTTTTTTTATAAACATACGATTTCATTCATATTAACGATAGTGAAGGTACATGGAAAGCAAAGATTCTCGTACAGAGAAGATAACCCAAGTCCATACCGTCGACAGAGCGACATACATAAGAAAACAGAAGACCAAAATCGTACAAAATAACCCATACTTGACCCATGATGTCACCATAGCGACGAACATACAGAGAAGATAACGAGACGAGGTGTAGTACCAAAGCAACCACCAACGTTGGAAATTCCAGAGAATCTGAAGAAGAGCCAGCCGATGCTGAAGGTGGCAGAGTTCTTCCTCGAGCCGCTCTTGGCTGCCGAACCGCTCTTGAACTATGCGGTGAGAAGAGAATGCTCGGAAGGCCGATATCCAGTTGGATACGGGGGGAATGCGTTGTATCTCCGAGCTTCTTCGAAACTGAGGGAAGAGACCCATAACCTTCATCACAGGGACCGGACCCATACTCCGACGATGCCCGAGAGAATGCCCAAACCGGCGGAGGGGAGGATCGGGACTAGGTGACCGGGGACAATGGGCTTCAAAAGTGTTTGGGGAGGTGACGGTAGCTGGGGGTGGGGAAGGATGATGGATGGGGGAGGGGAGGCGGCAGTCAGAGGAGGAAGAGGGGAGGGGGGGGGATCGAGGAGCAGATGGAGGGGGGGGGACGGCGCGTCGGGAGGGATGATGGGGGAGGGGGACAGCGGTCAGTGAGGGAGGGGAGGCGGGGGAGAGGCGGAGGGATGGGGGAGGTCAGGTGGAAAGAGGGGGAGGGGGGCGGTATACCGACGGAAGGGTGAGGCAAGGTGGAGAGCCGGCCGACGGCGAGCACGGGGGTCGCGGGGAGGGGTGTGAGCGGCGGAGGGGTGGGAGAAAGAGATCGGCGAGAGCGGAGGGAGGAGGAGCCGGGGGAAGGAGGAGGGAGGGGCGGGGGGTTGGCGGCGGGAAGAGGGAGTCGAGTGGAGAGGAGGGGGGGGCGGAGGACCACATGGAGGGGGGAAGACTGGGAAGAGAGGGAGGGGAGGGCAGGGAAGGGGGAGAGAGGGGCGGAGGTCAGCGGAGGAAGGAGAGGGGGGCGGAGGGCGGCTGGGGGAGGGGACACACCTGGGGAGGGGAGGAAGGAGTACCCAACGGGGACTCCGCCCAACGGGACCACTAGAGCGAGGCCGCCGGACGAAGCCGGCGTACAGGTACCACCACCGGAGACGGTGAGGGTTCCGGGTGAGGGTAAGTGGGAGCTCCCACCTACCCACTATCTGTCTCACATTTAAGTCTTGAAAAATGTGAGCTCATGATTTACTAACTTTGTTAAGTTTCATGTTATATATCTAACAAAAAAAATCTAGTTGGGGATGAGGAGTAGATGCTCCAGATATACATATAAAGGGTCCTTAGGCAGGTGCCACCGTGCCAATATAAACCGCTATTACATATGTAAATGATCCTTGTACATACAAATAGAAGCATTTTTAAGCAAACGTCCATGTATGCACCGCGCAGATATACCAACAATGACACAAGGCTGTTTATGGAATTGTTTGATGCATGGTTCAATGACTCAGAGGATCCATATTGGATTGAATTCCCCCTGATCCAATATTAGTTGGCCTGATTCAGAGCCGGCTTAACTATTGACTCAGTCCAGTGGCATATTTAAAATTAACTCAACATTAGAGTTTAATTATTTCCATCCATAAAATATAAGATTTATAACTATCTTTATATCATTATTATACTATTTTATTTTTAAAAATAAATTATTTTTAAATATTATATTATTATTTAAATAATTCATAATGACTCGGTACGATTTTCCTATCTCACAACTTGGAACTCTTTACGTACCATCTGAGTTTAAGGCGAGTCGGACTAAGTCGATAAATCATGATTTGACGTGAAATGTTTGACATCTTATTGTCTCTTTTTTACTTGCGTGGTTTCCTAACATTTGGCCAAATAAAAATAACTAAAAACAAAATCTTCTTGGACAACTTGGAACTCTTTACGTACCATCTGAGTTTAAGGCGAGTCGGATTAAGTCGATAAATCATAATTTGACGTGAAATGTTTGACATCTTATTGTCTCTTTTTTACTTGCGTGGTTTCCTAACATTTGGCCAAATAAAAATAACTAAAAACAAAATCTTCTTGGACAATGCTCCTAGGTGGTGCAAATATTGCTCCTATTAAAGGTGTCCATTTACGATTCTTCTCTAAACAAGAACCGGTAAAAGTCACTGTTCGTACATTTTTATACAACTATATTTTTATTTTTTAAAGGAAGGAATATATGAGTGGCATTTAATATATCTATAAAGGTTGAGTAATGCTTTGTACACCTGATTCGGTGTACATAAGTCACGCCAACACATAATGAACATTGTAATTGATCCAAGTAAGCATGACAGGGCGAGATCAGGTGAATAGATCGAGGCTTGATGGCCCTATGTCACAAGACTCACAACGGCATTAAATGGGAGAAATTTTCGCGCATACCTCACCTTTTGTAATACCAAAAATACCCATATAAATTGACTACATTAAGGCGCAATTTTTCTTGCCACCTGCTTCATTTCTCTTCATTTTCGCTGTTGGGATAAACAGAATGGAGGACAATCTCTCGGGAGAGACAGAATTGATTTGATTGTCTGAGCCAAAAGAAGAAGAAAGAGTACTTACTGCAATATTTCCTTGTCATGTTTACTCCGTGTACCATTTTTCTTAGCAGTAAATGTATAATTGAAAGTGGAGGAAACATATTAATTACAATATTTGTAAGAGCTGTATTAATGGCATATGTAGGTTGTGCTCTTTGTTATTTTGAACCAGAAATAGATGGAGAGCCTTCATTGCTACATATTGAATGTTTATAATTTGGCAATTGATGTCTTGGGTCACATAGTTTCATTTTTGTCGATAATATCTCAGTCCTGTGTAATATCTTTCATTTGCATACATAACATTTCATTGTTGCATAATATTTTTCGTGACTATATATTTGAGGAGTTTTTTAGATGATAGAGAGATCTTGTACACAACATCGCTAATTCTTGAATAATATACTTTATTCTTGTACATTATGTTTCATTATTAGACATGATATGTTATTCTTGTATATTATATTTCAGAGCTATACAAAATATTTCATTGACACGTTCTTATTCTTTAGTCCTGAATACGTCAGTCTTGCATATCATATTTCACTCTTGCATAGTACATTTCATTCTTGTACATCGTATTGAACAATCATATTGAACAATTATGCAAACGATTTCATTGATATGCAACATGATTTATGCCTGAGTAATATATTTTATTCGTCTATATTTTATTTCATTGATATACATTATATCTCTTAACTCTACAAAATATTTCATTGATATAGTGCATTGATAATTCTTTAACAATAACTTTCATTCTTATACATTATATTTTATTTTTATTACATTTAATTTTATATACAAACAAAATATTTTATTATTGTAGATGTGATGGAGAAGCTTGTAACTTCTATTGAGATCAATGAATGTGAAAATTTAAATACATCCATGAAAAATGTTTAAAAAATTACACTTTCTATGCTCCCATCAAAGGTAGGAATGGAATTTGAACAAAGAAAGATGTCCACAACTTTCGTCAAGCTCCTCCTTGCCCTCCGATGATGACGGGCTGAGCGGTTAAAGGGCCCTCGCCGTGGTACTCTTGTTGTGCTTATCATTCTTCTGCTCCAACAATGATGAAAACCCTCATCAAACTCCTCCTTTCTCTCTGACGACGACGGGCCGAGCGATTAAAGAGATGGAGATTGTAGAATATTCTACTGGTGAGGATTTTCCTTCACTTTCAATTTTTCTTCTGCTAAAGGTAAGCAAGGGGAGAGTGACGGGGGCAAAATGGGATTTAACATGTGGGATTTCGCGCACTGTACAGGGGAAGTGATGGCTACTGTGGCAGGGCCATCAAGTCTTAATTTGTACACTCAATCTCGTCATGTCGCGCCTACTTGGACCAATTGTAACGTTCATTGCGCATTGATGTGGCTTATGTACATCGAATCCGGTCGTCCCTGGCGTCCCCTCCGGTCGGCAGGAGCGGTTGGTGGGGTCCCTGGCATCCCCTTCGGTGGGCTTGGGCTCCGGTCGTCCTCACCGACCCCCCCGGTTGCTCCCTCCAGCACCTTCCTCCTAGCCAGGAGCTCGACACGTTCATGGCCTCTCCTTCCATCTAGACCGTCCATCCCCCCCTCAATTTTTACGCCACCTCCCTCTACTTGACACGCCCACACTATCACCTCCCACTGCCTGTGATGGGACAAGAGTCCATACGATCCCCATTCCCTCTACTGACGCCCCCGCCGCCCACGGCGGCGTTCCTCCCACCGGTTCTCGCTCTCCCTGCTGGTTTAGCCCCCCTTCTCCCTCTTTCTGCTTGCCTCGCCCTGCTCTTGCTGCTGCCTCCCCTAGCCATCCTGTGCCCCTCCCCTCCTCTTCCTGCCTTGCCAGCCCTCCTCTTCTGCCCTCTGCTCCCCCTCCGGTAACCACCCTCTTAGCCCTACTTTCATTTCTCCCCCCTCCTGTCCTCCAGCCTCCCCTCGATCCTCCTCTGGTAGCCCCTCTCCCCCGCTCTTGCTACCCTCCTCCTCCCCAGCCCCCCTCTTGTTCTCTCCTGCTCAACCTCCATCGCCTGCCTCTTGGTCCAGGCTGCCCCTCCGTCTTCCCTTCTGCTCTCTCTTCTCCCCCCCCTCCTGTTGCTCCTCCTTTGGCCTATCCCACCCTCCCTTGGTCCCCTCCCCCTCCTCTCTTGCTCCTAGCCTCTGGCCCTCCTCCTCCGTCGCCAGCTGTCCAGGCCTCCCTTTCCCCCCGTCTGTCCTCTTGCTCCCTCTTCTATCACCCCGCCGGTGCTTCTCCCCTGGGCCACCCCCACCTGCCCCCTCATCCCACCCTTGGCCACCCTCCCTCGCCCACCCTCCTTAGCTGGCTCCCCTCTCACAGCCCCCCTGTCCCCCGTCTGTCCCCACTCTTTCTCTCCCGTCGCCATCCCTTGGGCCAGCCTATTTCTGCCCCTGCTTCCCCTCTTCCCCTTCGATCCCCCTTCGATGGCCCTTGGCCCCTCTCGGCCCTCCAGCCTCCCTTGTGCCCTGGTTGGCCTCTGCCAGGCTCTGTCTCCTTTTCCCACCGTTCGGTCCTCCCTTGGACATGTCTACCCCCTCCTCCCTCCGTCTCTCTTCGCCCAACTACCTCCTTGGCTTTGTCTTCCCCCCCCTGCTTTCTTCCCTTCCCCCTGCTTGCTTGGCCCCCCCTCCGGCGGGGGCCGTCCGTCCCAGGTTGGTGTCATGTTCTTGCTGCGGATGGCTCCTTCGGTCTCAGTGGAGGAGTCAACCGTGGGCCCGTGCCTGCTGCTGCTGCCCAGCGCCCTGCTGCCCTTCCTTGCCTGCCTGCCGCCGTTGGTGGGCTCATCGTCTCTGCTCCGGCGTGGTCCCTCCAACCACCCTCGTGTCCTGCCCCCGCTCGAGGCCTGTGGCCCATCCCAGGCGCGCCCCCGACCGCCGGCTAGCTTTGCGTCTCCGACGACCACGTTCTGCGTTCTTCACTATAGCTACTTGTCTTGGGCTTCGTTTCTGTTTTTCATCTTTTGGGGTTATTGGGCCTTGCCCACATGCTGTAATCGGACTCTTACCTTCCTTAGTAGGATGCCCCCCCCCACCCTCCGACATTCGTGGTCTCATGTATCCCCAACCCCTTCTCTTTCCCTTTTTCTTAATATATATAAAATTCTCTTGTAAAGTGGCCGGGGTCGAGTTTCTCCCCCTGTCCCTTGCAAGTAGGATCTTAGTTAAAAAAAATAAAGGTTACGCAAGATACTCATATTATAGAAGAATGTTTTTGCGAATATTTTCTATCAAAGGTAGCGCATGTAAAGAGATGGAGAAAAATAAAAATGAAAAATCTCGACATCACAAAAGAGAGTGAGGTACCACTGTCCTAGATTACCCATCATCACAAAAGAGTCTTTATATTTCAAAGCTTCACAATGCTTAAATGTAGTGAAAATTGTTATTAGTGGCGTGTGACAGAGTTAACATGGGTATGCTTCAATGATTCAGAAAATATGGTGGGTAGTGTTGAAATTAACAGCAGTTGATATTGATATTCATAGTGATCTAATATTTGTGATGAATCATATTATACCAATTTTGATATTCATATACTTAAAATAAAATCTATTTTTAGACCAAAAATTACCCAAGTCTCAATCTATATTAAAAATATAAAATATAATTAAGTTTCGAGG
Organism: Amorphophallus konjac; assembly: GCA_022559845.1. Lineage (NCBI taxonomy): Eukaryota > Viridiplantae > Streptophyta > Magnoliopsida > Alismatales > Araceae > Amorphophallus > Amorphophallus konjac. The sequence continues at coordinate 422,252,788 of CM040126.1, read as the reverse complement.
GTCTAGACCCTCGTGGTTCTCCCTCTACTACTTCAAACTCTCTTCTTCCTCTTTTATGGTTCATGAGATTTTATATAAGCCTGTCAGGCGACTTGTACCATACTCGTGCGAGTCAATTGATTTGTATCGTATCCTAGAGAAATCAGATCAGCTAGAATTGACGGAGTTAACTAGAGTCTATCCAACTGATTCATAACTCAATTAAGTGACTCGTCCGAGTCGAGCTGATTTGTACCATAGTAGAATAAGCCTAGGTTGGTCTGATCTTCCCAGCCGACAAACCTTGTCTACAAGTCGAAGGTTCACGTTCCGATGATAGTGACCATCTATCTGTCATTAAAATGTTCTTCATTTAAAGCTTAAGGGGATCCACTGACATCATTCTTAACTTCAAATGGTTGGTTATCCATTTGGAACATACATACACTTTTTTTTTTCATGTAAGAACCTCTAGGACTCACATCTTAAGTTTAGGGTTTGTTTAGCACATTGGTTATTGGGCACTTTAATTCCCTTGATTTCAATAATCTATTTTTTGGATTTTACATATATACCTTACAAAATTCGGTTTTGTCAAATATACCTTTCATCGGAGTATAATATCATGAATATCCTTGAAATATGAGTAATGTCACGATTATGCCCTCGCCGTAACTCCCATGTGTCTAACCCGAGTTAAGTGTGAGTTAAAGAGTAAAATTTTTGTATATATACTCTTGCAAAATTTAATTTTGTCAAATATATTTTAGATCTAACGATCGTAGATGACATATTTCACGGAATATTCTCCTCCATCGACGGCAGTAAACTAAAGGGGTATAACCGTAATATTTCTGTCTAAACGAAGGATATTCGTGATAATATGCTCAGACGAGGGATATATTTGACAAAACTAAATTTTATGGGGGTATATATATGCAAAATTCCCATCTTTTTTCTTATCTTACGTTGAATTGATGTCAACCGTAGCTTAGTGACTTTTCTTTATTAAAATAGGTACTCTTATTTTTGGACCTCGAACGAAGCAGGAGCGAATTACTGGTCCACCCAGGTTCACTAATATTTGTGCTGAGTGAAGACATGGAAAAAAATCTTCACCTGCATGAAAATCTCTCTTTCTCTCTCTCTCTCTCTTATGTTTTTTGGTGACGAGTAACGTAACTCAAGAGTAATCAGGTCTGTGAGGAGTGTGAGAGCCTTAGGTCCAAGTCTGGTAGATATCCCAATCCAACTGGCACCACTTTTTTTAACTATCTAACTAGTGAATCCCACGCCCACATCTTTCAAGGGGTTGAATGTGAGGGAGATTTTGTGAACATACCCACATCCAATCTTAGAATGGATGTTACAGAGTATGCTAAGTGATCCATCCCCAGGGAAAGCACGATTCAGGCTATATTAGTTCGGTGGTTTGTGAATAGCAGCAGGTCAGTGGAAGTCCAAGACAGGCGACGCAAGAATTTAAAAAAAAATATTAAATTTTTTTTTCCTGTGCCACATGTAAATAATGTTGTGCCCCTTAGGCACAAGCATGTGCTATGTTGATTTGATGATAGTAATGTTGTCTTGTTTTGATGATTGCAACACAGTGAGTGCATTATGATATTATGTTTTCTTTATGATGATGGCATGTTGATTTGAATGCTTGAGTGTGTTATATCTGATTTAGTCTGTGGAGATTGCATGAGTGTGCCATGTTTGATATCCTTGATGGGTCGACTCCCTCAGACTGTCCATCTTATTTAGTGTCTCATGCAGCGTCAACGCTGTGAGTGTGTCTCAAGTCTGCAGCATGCTCGCATAACTCTATACATTGCATCTTAGCATGTTTGCACAGCACACCATCAAGTCTGGACATTGGTTGCACTCAGAGTCTATTCACTGCTTCATGCGTTGCATTCTAAGTCTAGACAACATTGCACGATGAGTCTTCATATTCAAAGTATGTACATTGGTCTTCACCTGAAGTCCACACATTGGCCTTCAGGATTGGAAAGTCTATACATCATGAAGTCTTCACACTGGCCTTTGAATCAGTCTGCACATTGCATTCTCTTCAGCAAGTATGTACAGCGAGTGACTTCATATATGAAGTATGTACATTGCACAGCACTGCATATATGATGTCTATACATTGGGCAGAGACGCATAAAGTCTATACAGTGTCTCAGGCTGAGCAAGTCCATACATTGGTCGGTGAAAAGTCTGTACATTTAGAAATCTGTACATCCACCGTCTTTCTCAGCGTCTCATGTATAAGTCTGTACAGTCAGTGCAGGTTAAGCATCGTCTCATTTTGCGTCTCAGTTTGTAAAGTCTATACATTGCTGCTGAACGCAAGTCTATACACTGCACTGGAGCATGCATCTCATGTAAGTCTGCACATCGCTTTTGACGAAGGGCATTGAAGTCCATACACTGGCTTTGAGCTGAAGTCTAGACATTGCTTCAAGCTGAGCAAGTATATACATTGCATGTTCTTTTAATAAAGTCCATACACTGAGCAAGTATATACATTGTCTGCCTGTCGATTGAAGAGTCTATACATTGCATTTGTTCATGGCTGCAAGTCTATACATTGTGTGTCTTGTTCAGCTAAGTATATACATTGGACGAGTCTCATGAAGTATGTACATCGTGCATCAGTTCTAAAGTCTATACACTGTCTTCAGATGATGACAACAATAAAGAACAGGGTCGACGCTTGGAGTTCAATGCGTCCACGCTTCAGTTGAAGAGGATTTCAGAGCTTCACCTGGCTGCGTCAACTCCATGCTACAGCAGCGTCGACGCAGTAGTTAATGAGGCAGAGTCCATAGCTCACTGGAATACTGCAGTGCGTCAACGCCATTGCAAGACAGCGTCTACGCAGCTAATTGAGTCTGATATACATTCAGCTCTGGAACACCACTGCGTCAACGCTATGGATTAGCAGCGTCGACGCAGCACGGTTATCTGCCGAAGACCTTGATCACTGGATTGCCGATGCGTTAACGCAGCTGGCTGATGGAGTCAACGCATCAGACTTAAGTTTCGTAGGAAGAAGATATCAGAAGGCTGCGTCAACTCCTTGGAGCAAGAGGGTTGACACCATCTAATTCCAGTTGCTGAGCACGTTAAGGGAATCTTCGTGGAGGCTAATGAAGGGCACGTGATCCGAGGATAAGGAGAGTGCCCAGATGAGAACACGTGTACTGACAGCCTGCTGGATGCTGCCACGTGGTCCGAATTCTTAGGGCAGGAACTGTGGAAGCCACACGCGCCCTGACTGCTGCTGCTGCTGCCGCTATATATACAAGCCTTCGTCCACAGATGAAGGCTGATCGAGATTCAAGAGGCGAAGCTTGAGTAGAGAATGCTGTAGCAGCAGAGAGCCACCACGATCTAGATAGAGAGAAGAAAAAGAGAGAAGAAGCAGAAGAAAAGAAAGAGAGACAGAGAGCAGAGAAGAAAGAAGTAAAAGAGAAAGAGAGAGTGAGATCGTAAGAAGAAGAGTGTGAGAGAGGTTGTCTGAAGATCAGTCTTCACTGGACCGTGGATCAAATCCAGGTCAGTCAGCTCTTTGAGAGCCATATTGTGCTTTATGTTTACAGCTTTCCGATTGATGTTCATCCTGTCTTTTATTTCCTTTCATACATTTCTTCAAGCTGTTAGTCAGCGGGTTTTGCAGAGGTGCTACCTCTGGACGGCTAAGCTGTATTGCCCAGCGGTTTGCAGTGGTGGATTCCACTGGACAGCAAGCTGTGTTGCTCAGCGGGGCGAGGAGGATTCCTCGGACGGCAAGCTGTGTTGCCCAGCTGATGTATGGCAAGCTGTGATGCCCAGCCGTTCAAGCTGTGAGTCAGCATGAAGCCACACTCGGGTTGAGTGTGGGGTGGATGTAGGTCTGCTGGACCGAACCACCTAAAAACCTCTGAGCAGTGGTTTGATTTCTTCATCTGTTTTATTGCTTCCGCTAGATGCTTGCTTAGGGGCGCTTTGGTTTGATGTTCTATAAGTGTTCATCTATTTGCTGCGCACACTATATGTTTGACTGTGGTTTGATTTCGTTTATCTGAACTCGCAAGATGAATGTTAGGAGCGCCTCAATTGGGTTTTATGTCTGAATGTGTTAAGGCACAAGCTCCTTTGATTTGATACAGTCTACAGTTTAGACTTGCTTAGGTTCGCTCTATATATCTGCAATTATTTTTTAATTCCGCATCTCTGATTGCTTAGAATTTAGTTTGAGCGAAAAATTTTAAAGGGCTATATTCATTCACCCCCTCTGAATACTTGCACCGAACCCAACAAGTAACCTATCTATACCATCCGACTTTGGTTCCGATAGTTAATAAAAAGATTTTTACAAAATAAATCATTGTTAAATATGAACTTATAAAAAAATTATATCTGAAAATATATTAACAACTGTGTATCGTTACGTTAAATCATATTATTCGAATGTGTTATTTTTATTTATAGACATATCGCTTATTTTTGTCAGAACTTACAAAAAATCACATTTAAATGACTTTACATGATATTTATGTATTGCTTACTTTTACGCAATGATATATTTTCAAAAGTACTTTAAAAATATTTTTTTTATAAATTCACTTGTAATAATAATTTATTTGTGTTTTTTAAAAAAATTGATAAAATATCCTTAATGTGCCAATTTTGGTTGACCTTGTTCTGGGAAAAAAGACGTGTTCTTTCTTTTATTAGATCTTTCGTAGTCATCCATCCATGATTTGACGGTACGAATAAATTTTTTTTTTTTGGATGAATATGTTAAGAGCAAAGATGTAAGAATGTGTAGCTTCCACACGGAGTTATAGCCTTATTATATATAGGTGGAGATTCGACGGTGTGAATAAGCTGCTTGCATGGAGGGCAGCCCAAAAAAATCTTACAAAATATTTTTTTGTGATGGCTCCTGCATTGCTAACAGTGCGGTACGTGAAACTCAGAGGGGCTCAACTTGACCCAAACTTTAGACAACGGGCTAGACTTGGACCGTAACTCTTGGCCCAACCATCTGGCTGCCTGAGTATCCACGTGGCCTCCACCTAAGCGGGTGCATCTCAGGTTATTGGTGTAGTTTTTAGTTATGTAGTGCGTTGATTCACCACCCTCGTGAAGATCTTCATTCGATATAATTAACTTGAAAACTCTTGGTAACTAACTACGCCTTGCTAACTCAAAAGGTCAAATATCTTTTTCAACCTCTTTTACTCACCCTGTAGCTCTTTTCGGTGACAGTTTCTTGTACTTGAACCTCTTAAAATCACATAATTTTTGCTTTAAGGTGGCAACTTTAATTGATTACTGAGAATTTTCACGCGACTACGACCACAAAGGATATGCTTCTTTTTAAGTTACTCAACAATCTCCATTTTACGAGTAAAAATGTTTACTGCACACCCAAGGATAATTATATTACTTTTATTTTATTGTGACGTGAGACTCACGTCTCTTTAATTTATTGTCTAAGACATGATCTTAAAAAATTTTAAAAATAAAAATTAGATTCAGTGAATAGTATTAAAATCATTTTCTTTTGAATCGGCTCTTTTTATTTTAAATTTTTTTGGACCATCGAATGGAGGTGTGTGCCTTGATTGATAAGTGTTGGCGTCTAAAATCGACAATAGATGCAATGAAGCGGCTCCGTCAGATCTAACTAGAAAGGATCCTCTAGGGTCTATCCGAAAAAATTCTCAAATCATTAAAGCCAAGATCAAGTGAAATCAGTGGATCGGGCAACAATTAAATGCGGTGTCAGATCAGTTTAAAACTGTGATACAATGCCAGATCGATTCAAAATTATACCTAGAAAAGATGAAATATATTCAAATTCTAGGAAGTCAAAGTATTCCTAAAGAGAAACCCGATAGGAAGAGACAATACTACCGTGCGTGGACTCGACGACGAGGACTCGACGGCGAAAAAAACAATGGAGTAGCGTGAACCGACACCGTTGATTTCAACTCAAGTAGAGACAAAAGTCGAAAATACTCTGGTGTCTTCGATGAACAGTCCTCGGATGAACTGGGGCCAACTCAGGAGGAGCGAGGGGATTGGCGCCGATGAACAGTCCTCGGATGAACAATGGCTTTTACTTATTTATTTTTTTTTGTCAAACGTGAAAATGGAGAGCTACGTACTGGTGTCCGCCGAGAAATAAGACATCAGAGCATTGGGTCTGCATCTGTAATGTCCAGTCAAAAGCATGAAAATTGGATTACTAGCTGCAACATCTCATGTTATATCTACTGGGACCATGTTCACCACGTATTATTGGCCCAGAAGGACGCAGCGAAGCGGCATCGCCGAATTCAACTCATACAGAGATAAAATCAAAATATACCCCGAATGAGGGAAAGTTTTGGGATTATCAAAGCCAAGCCAGGTGAAGTCAGTGAGCTGAACGGTCAGCGTGAACTCACAATTGTAACACGGCACCAGATCAGCTCGAAGCTACGAGTCGGTGTCGTATCAATCCAAAATTGCATCTGAGAGGAGATGAAGGAAATCCGAACCGGAGGAACCCAAATATTCCTGCTAAAACACTTGTTAGAAAGAGTCAATATTGCAAAGGACTCAACGGTGGAGATTCGACACTGGAAACACAGCGGATCAACATAAACAATGACAAATCAGCATGATCTGGCACCGTATACGCCATCGGTTCAACTTCAGCTCGAGAATATTTCTGGAGCGATGAAGCGGCACCGACCTAGGCCAGGTCTAGCGCCGGATCGGCCGCTCAAGACTCCTGCATGAACCCAGCACCAGTTCACCAATCGGTGCCGATTCACCTGACTGAGCGGCTATAAAAGGGCACAGCCTGCAAGAGTTAAGAGCTTCTGGGGTAGTAGTTCAAGGGGGGATCGCTTCCTTTTCCCAACAATAGTCCAAGAGAGTATTTTGCAGCAGTCCAAGGAGAGGAGAAGAGAGAAGAGGCAACAGAAAGAAAAGAGAGAAGAGAAAAAAGTACTAGAAAGAGAGAGAGAGAGCACTCATCTTAAGTAGGGAGTTGCTTCTAAATTGTGTCCAAAGGGATTCTTTTGTATTCCGATTGTTAGTTATGACATTTTATGCATGATTCAGATCCGTTTTGTATATCTCTATGCTTATTTGCTGTTTACGATCTTTTCTTCTTCCTTCCTTTGTATTGCAATCTAATCACTAATCGAGAGTCCAAAATGATCTAATCTAGCCTGAATAAGGATCTGATCACTCCGGTTAAGGGAGAATTTTCTCCGTGGGAATCCACGCTTAGAGTCTGCTCTAAATCATGGGCATGATCCAAAGTTAAGGGCCACCCAAGATCTTCCCGTGATGCTCTGAACTAGTCGAGTCATTTTTCAAAAAAATGATTACTCAGTAGGGCAAGGCCCCACGAGGATCTGACATTGGTGGGGAACCATTTCATCAGGAAAGTGGCCCTAGAGGGCCTACAGATTTAGTTTCGCTCTATGAAGCGCGAGTTTGCCACCCATTGTCGGACCCCCTATTTCAGCCCCCCATTGAGTCAAATTTGAAGTGTCCGATTCGATTTGTTCTCGGGAAAACGACCGTGCTCTGGTAGGCTAACATGGTGGCTATAGGTAGAGCTCAGGGTCGCCCAACCTTCAGCCGAATCTGAGCTCCTCTCTCACCGAATCTCTTCCGGACGCATTCTCCTAGGGCGTGCTCTATTTTGGCACAGTAGAAGGGGTGATTTCAGGGGTAGGAATGCGATATGTCGTGGGTAGGATCACAATGCCTGGGTTTGCCCATGCTATGACTGAGGTCCGGACTCCGAAGAAGCCCAATATTTGCTAAGGCTGTGGCCGTTTCACTTGGTTCTCGCCACCTTCTCCAGTAACCCCCTTTGCTGCCTTGCGCAAATCTGCCGGTGAAGTTGGGTTGCAGAAATGCTAGACAGGCCTAGGTGTCGATTGAGCTTGTGCCTAGGGATCACTAGTATGTTCTCAGCACAGATCGATCTTGAAGAAACATCTGTAGATACAAAAGGGCTTCCTCGTCGATTATCGACAAGACCTGTGTTTTGATTTAGGACCCCGATAATGCCTTGGCCGATCAGCCCCTTCTTGGGTTCCAATGTACGGTCTATGGTAAAATGGTTGTGTCGAACATCAAACGTGTGCCTGAAAAGCACATTGACATAATTGTGGCTTTGCTTAGAATTTTCGGACATCTCGGATCCTCTAGTAGGTTAGTCCTCAGGGATGCGACGTCATGGGCAATTACTGGTGCTGCTGTTTCATACGCACTTGAATGATTAAGGGATCATCTCATATTTTTGTAGATGGGCACCCTCTACATCACCCCCAATATGCTCTAGGCCAGGGGGAGATGATGTTAAAATTTTGTCAGAATTGTAGATGTAGAAAGATTTTTGGTAAACTTGATTTGGATGATTACGTGTGGTATATTCCTTTTAGAAAAAAAATGTTGTTGCCTATATTGTGGCTGAACTGATTAAATACAATACAAAAAAAATTGACGCGGCGGCGACGTGAAAAATGGATCGACGGCATGGACGGGACGGATAACACTGCCTCGCGTAGCTCGACCTCACACCGGACGGTCTCTCACCGGACGACACTCTACTCTCACAAAGATGAGAAGGAGGGAAGGGAGGAACAAAGGGGCCAATAGCACCTTACGTGATATCTTTCCAAAGCTTTCATATATGAAATCAACACACCCTTAGCCATCTTTATATAGGAAGGGCTATAGCATTCATACCTTCCATCTTTCACTAATATCATTTATACCCTAGCCTAATCAAACAAAACCCAACAACCGTTATTTGACTTTGACATAATAAAATAAAATACTTTGACTTGGGTAAAAATAAAATAAGATATGGTGATTTAATATTACAAATACCACCATACACACAAATACACAAATATGTATAAATATATATTCCGGACGCCGAGTCTTCAAATGAGTCTCCGTGCCACAAGCTCGGTGCAGTCGGGACGGTGTCGCGTCGGCTCCGAGTAGTGGGTCTGATAGTGGGCCTGGTGTTCCCTCCAACCCTCCCGGGGCGGTTGGAACTCGACTCCGTCGAGTAAGGGGGGACACTGCTGTGGTAGTGCTCCAGCAGATCTGGATCGAGGCGCTGGAGATCTTCTCGACTGATCCAGGAATCATCAAAAGGTGGACGGTCCCGCCAGCGGAAAAGGTAGCGCTGGTATACCCGGCTCTGTGTAGTGGTCACATGCTCATCCAGTATCCTCTCAATTTGTTCACGCGGTGCTCTCGACACTGTGGACGCACAAGGGTGGGCTCACTCGCAATAGGAGGAGAAGGTTCGAAAGGGTCACTAGGAATCGATGTGGGTTCCTTGTAGGCCACTAGGTCTACCACATTAAAAGTAGAGCTAATCCCATATTTGGGAGGTAAGTCCACAACATACGCATTGGAGCCAATCTTCTGCAGAATTGGGAAGGGACCATCACTACGGGCTTGCAACTTCTTAACGGCTCCCGAGGGGAGTCGTTCAGGTCGAACCCGTACCATAACCATGTCACCTTCTTAGAATTCATGGTGACGCCTATGCGAATCAGCTAAGCGTTTGTAAGTTTCATTGCTGAGGTTTATTTGCTTGCTAATTGACTCATGCAGACTTTTGACATGCTGTGCAAATTCTTCAGCTGACTTGGATGTTCTAGACTCGAGGGGAATGTGAATGAGATCCACAGGTTTCCTAGGTTTGTATCCATGCACGACCTCAAATGGACTCATACCTATGGACCTATTGATAGAGCTATTGTATGCAAATTCAGCTATGGGCAAAAGAAGATCCCAATTGCCAGAATGTTCCCCTACAAGACACCTCAAAAGGTTTCCTAAACTCCTGTTGACGACCTCAATTTGCCCATCGATTTCGGGGTGATAGGCAGTGAAAAATTTCAGCTTAGTGCCAACTAAGTGCCAAAGTGTCTTCCAAAAATAGCTGGTGAACCGGACATCTCAGTCAGACACTATGGTTTGGGGGAGACCATGCAGACGCATAATTTTATCAAAGAATAGGTGGGCTACTCTAGATGCATCAGATGTTTTGGAACATGCAATGAAGTGGGCCATCTTAGAGAACCTATCAACTATCACGAAGATGGAGTCATGTTTGTGAGCAGTGCATGGTAACCCAAGGATAAAATCCATGCTTACATCAACCCATGGTCTATCAGGAATGGGGAGAGGAGTGTAGAGACTAGTGTTCTGTTTGACCTGTTTGGCCATTGTGCATGTCCTACACTGGGCTACAATTTTGGCTACATCTTTCTTCAGGCCAGGCCAGTAAAAATGCTCCTCCACAGAATGGATGGTCTTGTTGCGTCTAAAGTGACCAGCAAGACCTCCAGCATGTATTTTCCAAATTAGGAAGTCTCGAATAGAAGTCATCGGGACATAGAGTTTCTGCCCTCAAAATAGAAAACCATCCTGAAGTAGATAGTTAGCAAAGGCTGTCGAGGATCCAACAGACAAGACAGAGTAGGCATGGCCAAAGTCGGGACACTCTCCATAGAGTTCCCTCATGCGGTCAAATCTGGTGACCTCTACCCGAACAGTGGAAAGAAGGGAGACCCGTCGACTCAAGACGTCGGCCACCTTATTTTCTTTTATAGCCTTATGTTTTAGGACAAATGTGAAGGACTGAAGGAATTCTACCCACTGACCATGTCTAAGGTTTAAGCCCTTCTGAGAGCTAAGGAATTTCAAAGTCTCGTGATCTGAGTATAAGACAAACTCTTGTGGTAAGAGATAATGTCTTCAGTGTTTGAGGGATTGGACCACGGCATAGAACTCCTTATCATAGGTGGAGTAGCGAAGCTTTGCATCAGAAAACTTCTCACTGAAGTAAGCCATAGGGTGACTTTCCTGGCTAAGTACTCCTCCTATTCCTACGCCAGATGCAGCACAGTGTATTTCAAAGACTTTGGAAAAGTCTGGCAGGCGGAGGACATGGACTTTGGTCATAAGCTCCTTTACTAAGAAAAGCCTGGGAGGTGGCTTTGGTCCACTCAAAATTCCCTTTACAGATGCAATCCGTAATAGGTGCCATAATGGTGCTGAATCCCTGAATGAAGCGTATGTAGAAAGTGGCTAATCCGTGAAAAATTCGAACGTCATGGACGTTCTGGGGCTCTGGCCAGTCTACTAAGGCTTGGACCTTAGATTGGTCCACAGACACTCCTTGGCTGAAAATCACAAACCCGAGGAAAGCGACCCGGTCTTTCATAAATTCACACCTTTTGAGATTGACATACAGGGTTTCTCTCCTCAACGTCTCACATACTTCCCTCAGACGCTGGATGTGGTCCTGGGGGTTGTGGCTATAGATGAGAATATCGTCAAAGTAGACGACAACAAAGTAACCAATGAGAGGTCGAAGGACTTCCGTCATAAGCCTCATGAAAGTGCATAGGGCATTGGATAGCCCAAACGGCATGACAAGCCACTCATACAGACCTTCTTTGGTTTTGAAGGCTGTCTTCCACTCATCCCCTTGTCACGTCCCGAGCCTTTATTACAGCGGAAGACTAACTCGGGGAGTGCGAACAGCCGGCATGGTAAGCCTCTTGCAAGTAAGAATGATCAGAGCGCAAGACAATCACACACATAAATATAATTGCACAATATTTACTCAAATTCCAACTTTATTTCATTACTAACTCAAGTACAACCACTAATTCAATTTCCATTATGTACTAGACTCAAGAAATAGAAAAATTACATAGACTCAATCTAAACAATTTAGACTTTCTAAGTCTTCATTCTCATCTTGACAATACTTTCATTCGCTCTCGGACCTGCTACTTGTATATCCCGAATCCGAATTTGAATCACTTCCATCTCCTGAAAAGATTGGAAATAGGTAATGAGCACACTTACCCAGTAGGTATCTTCGCATCAACATGAAGGCACTATTAAAGTAATTAATAATTTAGCTCTAAAGAATAAGGTAAAAATCATGCGAATGCGAGCAATCACGCGATTAAACCAAAGTAACAAGATGATCAAGTAAGTTAGAATGAGAGCAAGTATGAACTAGCAAGAATGTAACAAGGATATGATTTTGACCTTTCATGAACAAGAATGTATCGAGAATGTACTAGCAAGCCACATAATCATCACTCTAGTATCTTTTGTTGATGAGCAAGTACTTCATGAATTTCTATGGAATATCAAGCAAGAAAGTCATGTACAAGAATGTCATGTCATGCCATATTGTGGATTTTCACTTATTTATAGAGAAAGTACTCCCAGCGTAATGCGACGCCAGTAGCATCATACCCCATGGTTTATAATAGTATGTTTCCGACAATCAGCCGAGGGGACTAGCATAGAGCCCTTGAACACAATCAGTGCTCGATCGCATCTTCAAGTATAAATCAAGCTTTTTCCACGCATGTAACAACAAAGTATGGCCAAAAATGTAATAAGTTCAATAAGCTCATGATAACAATAATTCAATGAATGAATGCTTTAATAAGAATCATGAGAAATCAAGAATGACTTAAGCAAGGTTATGCTTATTGAAATAAATCGGCAGCATAACGATACATTCTTTATTTTCCATTTATTATTTTAGGTTTCTTGATCAATATGATAAGTTCTAGATCATCAATAGTCCATCTAGAAATCTTGGAATATCAACCCTTGGTCCACATTGGGTTAAAATACTCAAGCAGTGTGACGGTCATGTACTGGGCCGTTACATGATGTGACGCTCTAGCACTGGGCCGTTACATTAGTCTAAATCCAGAACCAAGAAATCGGACTCAGTTGAATGTGACGGTCGTATATTGGGCCGTTACTTGTGCCTGACGGTCCAACATAGAGCCGTTACATTACTGATGATCAAAAATATCGATAGTGTAATCTAATCAATGGGCTTTTAATGGTACAACCAACTCGGCATCCTAGTGGGAATCCCAGGCTCGCGGAGAATTACGGAGGCCTTGAAACAAATTTCCTAGTCCATTGGAAGGAATATCCAATAGAGAGGTCCTCATGTCCAAGAATAATGTTCCTATAGTGTAAAGTGTAACTAATGGAAATATACCTGAATATACGCCATGTACTTAGAGAAATGACTCTATAGATAGAAAAGAATGTGTAACAATGTGAAACTAAGATAAAACTCCGTCAATACAACATTGGAAAAATCATGATTTAAATACAAAATTATAGAATTTTGGCACATGAAATTAACATAACTTAAAATAACCTAAGACACATTAATCATACAATTTGATTATGAATCAGTAACTAAACTTGAAGTCATGATAACATGTCCAACTTAGCTATCTAAGCTTATTTATAAGTAAACTTAACTGGTTATTATTCTGCCTTGGGCTGGCAGAACACAGGGGTCTGACGGTCTAGGATAGGCACGTTACAGTGCTTGTGACAGTTTATCGAGGGGCCGTTACAGTGGTGTAACGCTCCTGCTAGGGTGCGTCAGAGACAATAGAACAATAAAAGCACAACATGGTGTGACGGTCTATCGTAAGGCCGTTACATTCATGTGACGGTCTTCCGTTGGTGCGTCAGAGAATCTGCTGGCAGCAAACTAAGTAAAGGTTTATCAAAACATAACATGCCTGGAAATCAAAATACTACCACTGTCCTAGTCATGATAACGAAATATAGGTCAACTATATGCATGGGTTTAGTGAATAGACATGATAATATCTTTTAATTTCTATTTAGGGCTAAGAGATGCATGAATGTATAAAACTATTAGATCATGAAATTCTTAGTCTATAATGCATGAAATCAAGCACAACCAGAGGGCTTTTATTCCTAACAAGTTATTTTTGCCAATCATGAGATAACCTACCTCTTCTAAAACCTTTAAACTTCGAATTTGATGCTAGGTGCTACCCTTAGTCCCTTGTACTTCTTATGATAAATCAGCAACTTCAATCTGCTCTATTTCCTCAGCCTCTTGACCTAAGGATGTGAAATTTTGAGAGTAAAAAGATGAAATTATTAGGAACAAAAAGTTCTAAAGGATTGAACTCTAATTACCTCGTTTAGACGTCCTAATCTCTGGATCTTCAGGGGATTTGCGTTCAGATTCCTGGGTTGCTAAGGTTGAATCAGCAACTTTGGAAGCTTTTATCTCCTTGGTTGCTTGATCTCCTAGCATGAAATTTGGAGAGCTATTAGTCTAATATATTATAAACAAAAGTTCGTAAGGAACTTACCTGAAATTAGGACTCCTTACTTTGATTTTTCACGAGTCAAAAGTAAGGGTCGCTCAGTTCAGAACTAGGTCCTATTTATAGGGTTTTGACTAGGGTTTGAAGATTAGATCGATTCTAGAGCCCTTAATTTTCCAGAACCTAATCTCTAAGAGTCCTTAGTAATGTTATAAGCTTCCCTAAGTCGATCTCTTATAGATACGATCCCAAAGTTCTAATCTTTTTGCTCGTTCTTCCTTTCACGGAACTAACAGAGTGTAACGCATCCAGCCTGATGGGTTACAGGGCTGTGGCGGTCGCCCGATAGACCGTTACATTCAACATGTATAGAGTTTCAATTTAATAAAACTCTTTTATTCGTTTATCCACATAATTATCTTATATAAATAGTATTTATCCTTAAAATACGTGAATAAGCTAATTACCCTTCTAGAATGTGGGCCAAACTTGCTGGGCTTGATCCATAAACCTTTTGGATAATAATTAGATAGGCTAGGTTAACTAATTAGCCTAATTGAGTCTTATAATGACTTATTAATCCAATAGCCCCTTCATTAATTTATTTAAGCCTTTATAATTTTCAAAAAATTATTTTAAAATTCAAAAATTATTTATATACATTCTGGGGCACTAATGGTGCTAAATCCCTGAATGAAGTGTCTGTAGAAAGTGGCTAATCCGTGGAAAATTCGAACGTCATGGACGTTCTGGGGCTCTTGCCAGTCTACTAAGACTTGGACCTTAGATTGGTCCACAGACACTCCTTGGCTGAAAATCACAAACCCGAGGAAAGTGACCCGGTCTGTCATAAATTCACACCTTTTGTGATTGACATACATGGTTTCTCTCCTCAACGTCTCACGGACTCCCTCAGATGCTGGATGTGGTCCTGGGAGTTGTGGCTATAGATGAGAATATCGTCAAAGTAGACGACAACAAAGCAACCAATGAGAGGTCGAAGGACTTCCGTCATAAGCCTCATGAAAGTGCTTGAGACATTGGATAGCCCAAACGGCATGACAAGCCACTCATACAGACCTTCTTTGGTTTTGAAAGCTGTCTTCCACTCATCCCCTGGTCGGATTCGGACCTGGTGGTAACCACTTTTCAAGTCAATCTTGGAAAAGATGGTGGCTCCACTCATCATGTCAAGCATGTCATTAAGACGGGGAATAAGAAACATATACTTGACAGTGATCTTATTAATGGCATGGCTGTCAACACACATCCGTCAGGTGCCATCCTTCTTGGGTGTGAGTAAGGCAGGGACAGTACATGGGCTCTTGCTTACTGATAAGTGTATATTTTTACATATTAATTCATGAGTATACATATTTTTATGAGCTTAAATAATAATAAATATACACGTATCACACTTACTATTAATTTAGAGTCAAATAGTTAATTTTTTGAAATTAAATAATTTTAATAACAATATTTACTTATTTATGCAGGCACTCGGTACGAGGGAAGCGACAAGAAATAAATATAAAAAAATAAAAAGAGAAAATAACAAAAATAATAATAAAGGCCAAAAGCCCATGGACTTGTTCAAAAAGAAAAGAAAAAAAATTTATTTGATATTTTTTGGGCTTTTACAAGATATATACATAATATATAACAATATATATATATATATATGAGTGTGTGTGTGTGTGTTTCGTAGGGAGGCCCCGCGCCCGCCTTCGCGGCGGGCACGGGCGACGAGGCGGAGCGGCGCGGGTCAACGCGCCTGCAGGCGCGTCAAACGGGAGGAGGCAGGCGACGGGCGCACCGCGCCCACGCGGTGGCCACGCGCCACGCGGAGGCAGCCAGCGCACCGCGGGCGCACTGCGGGCGCACCGCGGCGCCTCACCCACGGAGGAGAAGGCGGCGGCGCACGCGGCGCACGCGGCCGGAGGAGGAGAGAGAAAGAGAGAGAAGGGAAGAGAAAGGAGGAGAAAAATAGAGAAAAATAGGAAAAAAATCAGAAAAAAATACCTAAGTGTGTAACACATGTTGGCACACAATTATGAGTCAAAAATTGCTGCATTAGACTTGTGTTTGTTAACAAAAGAGGCAAGAGATGTTCACATTAGGAATGTGGTTGTTATGTGAACCCTATAAAGTGGGCTTCTATTGTAATGAAAGAGGAGTTGTTAAGAAAGAGTTGTAAGGAATGAGAAGTAGGTTGCTTTGAGTTCTTGAAGTTCTTGCTTATTGGCCTTAGTAGAGCTACATAGGAGAGTTAGATGATGTTGTTTTGAGAGCTTTTGATGTAAACTTTGTAAGTTGATATTGTTATAATGAATATTTTGTTTAAGCATCTAGTCCTTTATTAGTTCCATTACTTGTTGTTCTGATCTCCATTTCATTTTCCTGTCTTCATGAAAGTTGTTCATCTTTAAGTGTTCTTCAATTTCTCTTCCCATCATTTTTCTTAACTCCTTCTAGTTTGAAAGTTATTACCCGTTTTCTTAAGTGTTGTTCTATGTGATTACTGTTCATCCGAGGTGCTATCTTCTAATTTTCTTCTGTTTTGAAGCCTTTTCAATTCTCTTTTTACTATGAGTTCTTCATGAAAGTTCTTCTTTTGTAGATATAACTTTTCTTCTTCTACCACTTCTTCTAATTCTTCTTCATTTGTGAGTTATAATTAACTTTTCACTGTTCTATTTTCTGCCATATTACTGTTCATCCGCGCCAATAGATCTTGATTTTTCACATTTTTCACTGTCTTCCTCTCGTTTTCTGTCTCTGCGATCTTCATCAAACTTCTTCTTCTTTTCATTCTCTACAACTTTCATTTCTTCCACTTCTTCTAAATCTATCTAGATTTTAAGTTATTTTCTTTCTTCCAATCCCCTATTTTCAATACAATTCTATTGTGTTTTCAACTTGTTTTTGTTCCTATTTCTATCCATCTCCATCTCTTCACAATTTCTTCACACACACCCAAAGCGGTTAGTCATCTTCCGGTCATCTCACGACGTCGACTTCCAAGACGAAGCGATCTTCATCCAAGGCTCGGCGAGGAAATGACGGCATTCTTCATCCATTGGCTAAAATTTCCTTCACTTATCTCTTGTTATTTAAAGTTGTAATTTCATTTTACATTACATCCTTTGACTTTCAAAGTAATAAAAATTCATTTATGCAAAGTTTTGAAATTCTCATCTTTTTACTTCTTCCAATTTCTCTTCTTTACTCATCTCATATTCTTTAGTTAAGTTTTCATGCAATTTAAGTTCCTTTAGTTTTAATTTCACTCAAAAGACAAACAAAAAATTAGTTTTCAAAACATAAGGATATTTTCCAACTTGATCTATAATCAAATTTCTTTCTCATGGGATCGACCCGTTCTTACCACTTTACTCGTATTTCTAAAATCATTTAAGTGAGTGAGTGCGGTTTTATAAATTTTAAAATTTGTGTGGCACGACATTTTTAAACGACGGGTGTCGAGCGCATCACTTACCCTGAGAAAACCCTTTTGGATAAGGTCCTCGACAATTCTTTGGAGCTCAACATGCTCCTTGGGGTTCAGTCTATAATGGGGAAGGTTGGGTAGGGTGGACCCAGGGACAAGGTCAATAGCGTGTTGTACATCACGCATGGGAGGGAGTCTAAAAGGTAAGTCCTCTGAAAAAATATCTTGGAAGTCCTGCAGGATTGCCTGGACCTCAGGTGGGACTGAGACTCTGGACTCCTCGGGTGTGATGGTGACAACAACAGTCCAAACAGGGGCACCTTCGGTAACCTCTCTATTCAGCTCACGGACACTTATGCAGTTAAGGCATCTAACTGGGTCAAGACTAACTTTAGGGGCCTTAGGAACGGGAGTGATTGGTGCGGGGGAAGAGGGAATGGGAAGTTTTCCTTCAGTGGGAGTTCGAGGGCTCTCTTGAACCTTGGGGTGGAGGTGGTCCTCTTTCCCGGGGTCACCTTTGGGGGTGTCAGGTACAGCTGTATCTTCTTCCCATTGTGTGAGAAGGAACACTGATTGGATCGATCGAATGTAGTAAGGTCTACATCATAAATCCACGGTCGTCCTAGGATGATACTACCGACCTTCATTACCACTACATCGCATAAGATCTGTGTGGACGCACTTTTATTTAAAATCATTGTTTATTGGTTAATTGGGTTTATTAAGTGCGTGGGCATGCCAGTCACAAAGTGATGATTTGTTCGGGCTTCATGGAAGCCCATGGTGCGCTCGATCTGACTCAATCAGGCGATTGTGTGGTTCGGGTCGGGACCGAGACCCGTTATGCCATAAAGGTCACAACATCATTTACATCCCCTCGGAGAGGGGAATACCCTTGATTAATTATCGGAAATAAGGGCTCCACGATCGAAAGAAATACTAATTAATGTAGGAAGGAAATGATAGTCGGGCTATGCAGTAAGCCCGTGGTGAGGGCATGAACACTCAGATTATGTCGGTCACCGATGGACCATTCCATGTTTGGACAAAAGTCCATACGGAAATCAAGACGGTAACGGGGGACGAATCCATGCAAATGTCTGCCAAGGGGCGGCAATTTTAATACATGGGAGAAAGTCAGATCCCGGTGAGGGAGGGGACCCTGATGAGATATTGGCCCGAGGTAAGGCCGGGCGGTCACCATGACGAGGGAGACGATTCCCGAAGATGACGCTCGGCTTACAAGGGCATCATTAATATTCCCGAGTTCAGAATCCAAGAAGGAGAGACGAGGGCCATACCGTTATGATGGCATCATTAAATTTCTTCACACGCTCCGGCACCTTCCTCCTAGCCAGGAGCTCGACACGTTCATGGCCTCTCCTTCCATCTAGACTGTCCATCCCCCCCTCAATTTTTACGCCACCTCCCTCTACTTGACACGCCCACACTATCACCTCCCACTGCCTGTGATGGGACAGGAGTCCATACGATCCCCCGTTCCCTCTACTGACGCCCCCGCCGCCCACGGCGGCGTTCCTCCCACCGGTTCTCGCTCTCCCTGCTGGTTTAGCCCCCCTTCTCCCTCCTTCTGCTTGCCTCGCCCTGCTCTTGCTGCTGCCTCCCCTAGCCATCCTGTGCCCCTCCCCCTCCTCTTCCTGCCTTGCCAGCCCTCCTCTTCTGCCCTCTGCTCCCCCTCCGGTAACCACCCTCTTAGCCCTGCTTTCATTTCTCCCCCCTCCTGTCCTCCAGCCTCTCCTCGATCCTCCTCTGGTAGCCCCTCTCCCCCGCTCTTGCTACCCTCCTCCTCCCCAGCCCCCCTCTTGTTCTCTCCTGCTCAACCTCCATCGCCTGCCTCTTGGTCCAGGCTGCCCCTCCGTCTTCCCTTCTGCTCTCTCTTCTCCCCCCCCCCCCTCCTGTTGCTCCTCCCTTTGGCCTATCCCACCCTCCCTTGGTCCCCTCCCCCTCCTCTCTTGCTCCTAGCCTTTGGCCTTCCTCCTCCGTCGCCGGCTGTCCAGGCCTCCCTTTCCCCCCGTCTGTCCTCTTGCTCCCTCTTCTATCACCCCGCCGGTGCTTCTCCCCTGGGCCAACCCCACCTGCCCCCTCATCCCACCCTTGGCCACCCTCCCTCGGCCCCCCTCCTTAGCTGTCTCCCCTCTCACAGCCCCCCTGTCCCCCGTCTGTCCCCACTCTTTCTCTCCCGTCACCATCCCTTGGGCCATCCTGTTTCTGCCCCTGCTTCCCCTCTTCCCCTTCGATCCCCCTTCGATGGCCCTTGGCCCCTCTCAGCCCGCCAGCCTCCCTTGTGCCCTGGTTGGCCTCTGCCAGGCTCTGTCTCCTTTTCCCACCCTTCGGTCCTCCCTTGGACCTATCTGCCCCCTCCTCCCTCCGTCTCTCTTCGCCCAACTACCTCCTTGACTTTGTCTTCCCCTCCCCCTACTTTCTTCCCTTCCCCCTGCTTTCTTGGCCCCCCCTCCGGCGGGGGCCGTCCGTCCCAGGTTGGTGTCATGTTCTTGCTGTGGATGGCTCCTTCGGTCTCAGTGGAGGAGTCAACCGTGGGCTCGTGCCTGCTGCTGTTGCCCAGCGCCCTGCTGCCCTTCCTCGCATGCCTGCCGCCGTTGGTTGGCTCATCGTCTCTGCTCCGGCGTGGTCCCTCCAACCACCCTCGTGTCCTGCCCCCGCTCGAGGCCTGTGGCCCATCCCAGGCACCCCCCCGACCGCCGGCTAGCTTTGCGTCTCCGACGACCACGTTCTGCGTTCTTCACTACAGCTACTTG
Source organism: Amorphophallus konjac (assembly GCA_022559845.1). Lineage (NCBI taxonomy): Eukaryota > Viridiplantae > Streptophyta > Magnoliopsida > Alismatales > Araceae > Amorphophallus > Amorphophallus konjac. Next base: position 422,232,377 of record CM040126.1, on the reverse strand, counting down.
TCTTGGGCTTCGTTTCTGTTTTTCCTCTTTTGGGGTTATTGGGCCTTGCCCACATGCTGTAATTGGACTCCTTCCTTCCTTAGTAGGATGCCCCCCCCACCCTCCGACCTTCGTGGTCTCATGTATCCCCAACCCCTTCTCTTTCCCTTTTTCTTAATATATATAAAATTCTCTTGTAAAGTGGCCGGGGTCGAGTTTCTCCCCCTGTCCCTTGCAAGTATGATCTTAGTTAAAAAAAATAAGGTTACGCAAGATACTCATATTCCAAGAAGAATGTTTCTGCGAATATTTTCTATCAAAGGTAGTGCACGTAAAGAGATGGAGAAAAATAAAAACAAAAAATCTCGACATCACAAAAGAGAGTGAGGTACCACTGTCCTAGATTACCCATCATCACAAAAGAGTCAAATGCAGTGAAAATTGTTATTAGTGGCGTGTGCCAGAGTTAACATGGGTATGCTTCAATGATTCAGAAAATATGGTGGGCAGTGTTGAAATTAACAGCAGCTGATATTGATATTCATAGTGATCTAATATTTGTGATGAATCATATTATACCAATTTTGATATTCATATACTTAAAATAAAATCTATTTTTAGAAGAAAAATTACCCAAGTCTCAATCTATATTAAAAATATAAAATATAATTAAGTTTCGAGGGTTTAAAGACCCTCGTGGTTCTCCCTCTACTACTTCAAACTCTCTTCTTCCTCTTTTATGGTTCCTGAGATTTTATATAAACCTGTCAGGCGACTTGTACCATACTCGTGCGAGTCAATTGATTTGTATCGTATTATAGAGAAATCAGATCAGCCAGAATTGACGGAGTTAACTAGAGTCTATCCAACTGATTCATAAATCAATTAAGTGACTCGTCCGAGTCGAGCTGATTTATACCATAGTAACCATAGTAGAATAAGCCTAGGTTGGTCTGATCTTCCCAGCCGACAAACCTTGTCTACAAGTCGAAGGTTCACGTTCCGATGATAGTGACCATCTATCTGTCCTTAAACTGCTCTTCATTTAAAGCTTAAGGGGATCCACTGACATCATTTTTAATCTCAAATGGTTGGTTATCCATTTGGAACATACATACACTTTTTTTTTAATGTAATAACCTCTAGGACTCACATCTTAAGTTTAGGGTTTGTTTAACACATTGGTTATTGGGCACTTTAATTCCCTTGATTTCAATAATCTTTTTTTTGGATTTTACATATATACCCTTACAAAATTCGGTTTTGTCAAATATACCTTTCATCGGAGTATAATATCATGCATATCCTTGAAATATGAGTAATGTCACTATTATGCCCTGGCCGTAACTCCCATGTGTCTAACCCGAGTTAAGTGTGAGTTAAAGAGTAAAATTTTTGTATATATATCTCTGTAAAATTTAATTATGTCAAATATATCTTAGATCTAACGATCGTAGATGACATATTTCACGGAATATTCTCCTCCATCGACGGCAGTAAACTAAAGGGGTATAATCATAATATTTCTATCTAAACGAAGGATATTCGTGATAATATGTTTAGATGATGGATATATTTGACAAAACTAAATTTTATGGGAGTATATATATGCAAAAATCCCATCTTTTTCCTTATCTTATGTTGAATTGATGTCAACCGTAGCTCAGTGACTTTTCTTTATTAAAATAGGTACTCTTATTTTTGGACCTCGAATGAAGCAGGAGCGAATCACTGGTCCACCCAGGTTCACTAATATTTGTGCTGAGTGAAGACATGGAAAAAAAATCTTCACCTGCGTGAAAATCTCTCTCTCTCTCTCTCTCTTATAGTTTTTGGTGATGAGTAACGTAACTCAAGAGTAATCAGGTCTGTGAGGAGTGTGAGAGCCTTAGGTCCAAGTCTGATAGATATCCCAATCCATCTGGCACCACTTTTTTTAACTATCTAACTAGTGAAAAAAACAAAAAAAAAAAACTAGTGAATCCCACGCCCACATCCTTCGAGGGGTTGAATGTGAGGGAGATTTTGTGAACATACCCACATCCAATCTTAGAATGAATGTTACAGAGTATGGAGGTGGCTAAGTGATCCAGCTCCAGGGAAAGCACGATTCAGGCTATATTAGTTAGGTGGTATTGGTTTATCCCGGGGTTAGCTTTAAGTTAACTCCGGGATAAACTTTTTTGTACTTTGATAAGGAGTTAGTGTTAGTCGGGTTAGGTTAAGGGCTAACTCAGGGATATTCCTGAGTTTTGAAACCCACACCCAAGGGTGGGTTAAGGTGGGTTAACCTCCTACCTCAATAAATGCTCAATTAAATGTGTCTCACTCTCTCATAAGAAATGCTATTTCTCTCTCTCATTATTACTAGGTTAACTTACTATTTACCAAATCATACTAGATTAAAATTAGGTTAGCCAACATCTTTACTCCCTGATTAACTACCCTTCTACCAAATTAAAAATGGGTTAATTCCGGGCTACTTTAATCGGGTTAACTTAGCCCATCTTTAACCTAACTCCATACCAAAGCCACCCTTAGTGTCAGATGCTTTTTACTTCAAATATAACTTCACTTTATTCCCATCAATAGCTAAATGGTCAATCCTTTTCAGTTCCACAAGTTATTGATATTTACAAGATATTTCACGTGACATATAGATGCTAGCTAGTGTGACAAAAATAGTTGGCCAGACAGTTGTTGGAAAGTTTGGTATTTTGGATGGTGTTATAATTTGAGACTAAAGTTCATTAATTGGATGCCCATTAAGGACAACTAATATGGGGAGCATGACCCAAGTCTCGCCTAGACTTCGACGGTCTCTAGCCAATCCACATAAGGATCTCACCCAAGGTGGGATTGTGATGGATTAGGGAGGGAAAGAATTTCCTCTCTTTGATTCTCGAAGACCCATCGGGACTTAACCTCCATGTGCTGACGGCCCCCTCCTCTCCTAGTCCTACCGGGACTATAACATCTTGGGATGGAAGGGAGCTCCTCCATGTCCAAACATGGCATAGACTTAATTAATTTACTTCTTGGTTGGATTACTATCTCCCACACCTCTGTAAACAAGAGGATAGGAGAAAGGATAACCTAATTTTTCATTAATTATTAGTTCCCTATACCCCCTTGAGGAGAGAGGAAGAGAGGGTCGTGCCCCTCTCCTTGCTCCTATTGTCTCCACAACCTTCATCGTTGATGATGTGCGTTGCTGGGGCCGCGGCCCTACCTATTGGCGTCACCCTAGTCATCGACACCTACTGCTGTTGCTGCTTGTGGTGCCGCTAGCTGCACTAGGCCACGTCCCCTACCTCGCTGCAGCAGTTGCCGCAACCACTGCTCGCTAATGTCACCCTATCCACCGTCGCATCGCCAGTGTGCGCGTGTGGAGGCCAAGCTGCATGTGTGTGTGTTATTCTATGCGTGGAAGAGAGAGGGAGCATGCCATAGTCGGCCCTGCTCTCCCCGTGAGAGAGAGAAGCATGGCCAGCAGGTCGTGGCTTCCTTGTTGCACTAGTCTTGTCCTCTCCCTCCCTCTCTTCTACGTCTTCCTCCCCTTAGTTGCTGCTGCAAGGAGGAAGATGAGGACTAGGTCGTTGTGCTCCTAAGAGGAGGAGTTGATGCACATTATCTATGTGGGTGAGTCATCGTCCCACGGTCATCTCGGCTTCATCTTCTAGAAGGATATCATTGTCGTTCTTGGATCTTGGAGCATAGATTTTAAAGAACAGACTCTGGTAGCCTACTCTCCTGTCTCTACGATGCTACATGGGTCTACCGCTTCTACTATTCATAGGTATGTCCCAAACTCGCCCCATATTAAATATGTGGATTACTCGGATTTTATGAACAGATTGTCGAGGTAGAAAGTTGACAGCAGGTCCTAGTAAGATAATGACAATATAGAACTATGGCACCAATTTTAGCTGCATTTCTTCTTCTTTTTCCGCCTTCTTCATTGATGGCTTCTCCTTGCTACTAAGATCATGCGGGTGTGAGAATGTTGACCATATGTATCACATATCACGTGTTCCAAACTGATTCAGTAACCATTTATCGGAAAGGGACATGAACTAGAGATCCTTTGAAACGGACGAAGATCTTGTATAGGGTTCATGCATGTTCCAATAACAACAGACAAGGAAGCTATATATGTAGCCTAAGCTCAAAGCAACCATGGATCCGGGGTGTGTTTGTTGGGTGAGATCATCGGATCAGTACTGAGAATTTCACATTTGAGCAGAAGAGAGTACAATGGCAACAACTGGTCCGTGGACGTCCCAAAGGGCTCCATTGGCCCTAATGGCCCTTTTGATTGCCCCACCCCCGTCCTTCCAAGCAGGAAAAAGGATCCCCTAACTAAGGTTTGAGGCAGCTGTTGGATCGACTCAGGTCTTTACTCGAGACTTTGTGGGATGAAGATCTTTTCGAGCTTGGAAGTTGGAACTGTTTGATATCTAAGATATATATATGTAGGGATTTTTCAACCAGATACTCCGTACGTACTCAAGTCGACCTAGTGCCATGGACGATTTCGATCGTACACAATCTCGGCCGTGTGGATCGACCCGATCTCGTAACCCGTTTACGACCTACTGTAAACGTAAACGTATTTTTGATATTTATCCAGAAAATTGATAAGCATATAATACTAGACCTCTCTTTTCTCGTGGAAAGATGCAAGTTGTTAATCATAAATCTAGAATTGTGGGGACACTTGATGATCACATTTGGGTACGAGGAAAAGCAAGGTCTAAGCTCCAGTAATTAACATTCTAATTAATTAGTTATGTAATTACTAATTAATTATGATTTCTCATGCGTCTACCAAGACCCAAGTTAAATAATTCTCAAATGTTCACGCCTCCAGCAAAAGAGGATCCTGCTGTGCAAGTTTTTAAACGGGAGGAGGTGGCCATAGAATAGAAGTTTAGCTGGTGCACGGGGTTAATTAATAAAGACTATTCATTTGTTTTGTAGAGTTGGAGGTTGAGATGTTTTATTAATCATTTTTCTGGTGACTTCCAAGAATTTTCCATGGCTCACGATAATCAGCTTTTATTCAGATACTGCACAGGATGTACGTAGATCACATCCAATGATGGCACCCCAAGATCTTGAGTTATTATATATATATATATATATATACATATATATATATATATATATATATATATATATATATATATATATATAGGGTGAGCTGGCCTTTTATATGTGAAAGGGATGTCAGCGCCCCAAGTTCAAACAAGGAGAAGCAACTCTAACTAGGTGAGGATGACTTAGGAGGGAGTGTTTATCTGTCTCACATTTTTTTTTTATAAACACACGATTTCATTCATATTAACGATAGTGAAGGTACATGGAAAGCAAAGACTCTCGTACAGAGAAGATAACCCAAGTCCATACCGTCGACAGAGCGACATACATAAGAAAACAGAAGACCAAAATCGTACAAAATAACCCATACTTGACCCATGATGTCACCATAGCGACGAACATACAGAGAAGATAACGAGACGAGGTGTAGTACCAAGGCAACCACCAACGTTGGAAATTCCAGAGAATCTGAAGAAGAGCCGGCCGGTGCTGAAGGTGGCAGAGTTCTTCCTCGAGCCGCTCTTGGCTGCCGAACCGCTCTTGAACTATGCGGTGAGAAGAGAATGCTCGGGAGGCCGATATCCAGTTGGATATGGGGGAAATGCGCTGTATCTCCGAGCTTCTTCAAAACTGAGAGAAGAGACCCATAACCTTCATCACAGGGACCGGACCCATACTCCGACGATGCCCGAGAGAATGCCCAAACCGAGTTATTTTCACCCACTATATATATATATATATATATATATATATATATATGTAGGATGAGCTGGCCTTTTATATGTGAAAGGGATGCCAGCGCCCCAAGTTCAAACAAGTAGAAGCAACTCTAACTAGGTGAGGATGACTTAGGAGGGGGTGTTTATCTGTCTCACATTTTTTTTTTATAAACATACGATTTCATTCATATTAACGATAGTGAAGGTACATGGAAAGCAAAGACTCTCGTACAGAGAAGATAACCCAAGTCCATACCGTCGACAGAGCGACATACATAAGAAAACAGAAGACCAAAATCGTACAAAATAACCCATACTTGACCCATGATGTCACCATAGCGACGAACATACAGAGAAGATAACGAGACGAGGTGTAGTACCAAAGCAACCACCAACGTTGGAAATTCCAGAGAATCTGAAGAAGAGCCAGCCGATGCTGAAGGTGGCAGAGTTCTTCCTCGAGCCGCTCTTGGCTGCCGAACCGCTCTTGAACTATGCGGTGAGAAGAGAATGCTCGGAAGGCCGATATCCAGTTGGATACGGGGGGAATGCGTTGTATCTCCGAGCTTCTTCGAAACTGAGGGAAGAGACCCATAACCTTCATCACAGGGACCGGACCCATACTCCGACGATGCCCGAGAGAATGCCCAAACCGGCGGAGGGGAGGATCGGGACTAGGTGACCGGGGACAATGGGCTTCAAAAGTGTTTGGGGAGGTGACGGTAGCTGGGGGTGGGGAAGGATGATGGATGGGGGAGGGGAGGCGGCAGTCAGAGGAGGAAGAGGGGAGGGGGGGGATCGAGGAGCAGATGGAGGGGGGGGGGACGGCGCGTCGGGAGGGATGATGGGGGAGGGGGACAGCGGTCAGTGAGGGAGGGGAGGCGGGGGAGAGGCGGAGGGATGGGGGAGGTCAGGTGGAAAGAGGGGGAGGGGGGCGGTATACCGACGGAAGGGTGAGGCAAGGTGGAGAGCCGGCCGACGGCGAGCACGGGGGTCGCGGGGAGGGGTGTGAGCGGCGGAGGGGTGGGAGAAAGAGATCGGCGAGAGCGGAGGGAGGAGGAGCCGGGGGAAGGAGGAGGGAGGGGCGGGGGGTTGGCGGCGGGAAGAGGGAGTCGAGTGGAGAGGAGGGGGGGCGGAGGACCACATGGAGGGGGGAAGACTGGGAAGAGAGGGAGGGGAGGGCAGGGAAGGGGGAGAGAGGGGCGGAGGTCAGCGGAGGAAGGAGAGGGGGGCGGAGGGCGGCTGGGGGAGGGGACACACCTGGGGAGGGGAGGAAGGAGTACCCAACGGGGACTCCGCCCAACGGGACCACTAGAGCGAGGCCGCCGGACGAAGCCGGCGTACAGGTACCACCACCGGAGACGGTGAGGGTTCCGGGTGAGGGTAAGTGGGAGCTCCCACCTACCCACTATCTGTCTCACATTTAAGTCTTGAAAAATGTGAGCTCATGATTTACTAACTTTGTTAAGTTTCATGTTATATATCTAACAAAAAAAAATCTAGTTGGGGATGAGGAGTAGATGCTCCAGATATACATATAAAGGGTCCTTAGGCAGGTGCCACCGTGCCAATATAAACCGCTATTACATATGTAAATGATCCTTGTACATACAAATAGAAGCATTTTTAAGCAAACGTCCATGTATGCACCGCGCAGATATACCAACAATGACACAAGGCTGTTTATGGAATTGTTTGATGCATGGTTCAATGACTCAGAGGATCCATATTGGATTGAATTCCCCCTGATCCAATATTAGTTGGCCTGATTCAGAGCCGGCTTAACTATTGACTCAGTCCAGTGGCATATTTAAAATTAACTCAACATTAGAGTTTAATTATTTCCATCCATAAAATATAAGATTTATAACTATCTTTATATCATTATTATACTATTTTATTTTTAAAAATAAATTATTTTTAAATATTATATTATTATTTAAATAATTCATAATGACTCGGTACGATTTTCCTATCTCACAACTTGGAACTCTTTACGTACCATCTGAGTTTAAGGCGAGTCGGACTAAGTCGATAAATCATGATTTGACGTGAAATGTTTGACATCTTATTGTCTCTTTTTTACTTGCGTGGTTTCCTAACATTTGGCCAAATAAAAATAACTAAAAACAAAATCTTCTTGGACAACTTGGAACTCTTTACGTACCATCTGAGTTTAAGGCGAGTCGGATTAAGTCGATAAATCATAATTTGACGTGAAATGTTTGACATCTTATTGTCTCTTTTTTACTTGCGTGGTTTCCTAACATTTGGCCAAATAAAAATAACTAAAAACAAAATCTTCTTGGACAATGCTCCTAGGTGGTGCAAATATTGCTCCTATTAAAGGTGTCCATTTACGATTCTTCTCTAAACAAGAACCGGTAAAAGTCACTGTTCGTACATTTTTATACAACTATATTTTTATTTTTTAAAGGAAGGAATATATGAGTGGCATTTAATATATCTATAAAGGTTGAGTAATGCTTTGTACACCTGATTCGGTGTACATAAGTCACGCCAACACATAATGAACATTGTAATTGATCCAAGTAAGCATGACAGGGCGAGATCAGGTGAATAGATCGAGGCTTGATGGCCCTATGTCACAAGACTCACAACGGCATTAAATGGGAGAAATTTTCGCGCATACCTCACCTTTTGTAATACCAAAAATACCCATATAAATTGACTACATTAAGGCGCAATTTTTCTTGCCACCTGCTTCATTTCTCTTCATTTTCGCTGTTGGGATAAACAGAATGGAGGACAATCTCTCGGGAGAGACAGAATTGATTTGATTGTCTGAGCCAAAAGAAGAAGAAAGAGTACTTACTGCAATATTTCCTTGTCATGTTTACTCCGTGTACCATTTTTCTTAGCAGTAAATGTATAATTGAAAGTGGAGGAAACATATTAATTACAATATTTGTAAGAGCTGTATTAATGGCATATGTAGGTTGTGCTCTTTGTTATTTTGAACCAGAAATAGATGGAGAGCCTTCATTGCTACATATTGAATGTTTATAATTTGGCAATTGATGTCTTGGGTCACATAGTTTCATTTTTGTCGATAATATCTCAGTCCTGTGTAATATCTTTCATTTGCATACATAACATTTCATTGTTGCATAATATTTTTCGTGACTATATATTTGAGGAGTTTTTTAGATGATAGAGAGATCTTGTACACAACATCGCTAATTCTTGAATAATATACTTTATTCTTGTACATTATGTTTCATTATTAGACATGATATGTTATTCTTGTACATTATATTTCAGAGCTATACAAAATATTTCATTGACACGTTCTTATTCTTTAGTCCTGAATACGTCAGTCTTGCATATCATATTTCACTCTTGCATAGTACATTTCATTCTTGTACATCGTATTGAACAATCATATTGAACAATTATGCAAACGATTTCATTGATATGCAACATGATTTATGCCTGAGTAATATATTTTATTCGTCTATATTTTATTTCATTGATATACATTATATCTCTTAACTCTACAAAATATTTCATTGATATAGTGCATTGATAATTCTTTAACAATAACTTTCATTCTTATACATTATATTTTATTTTTATTACATTTAATTTTATATACAAACAAAATATTTTATTATTGTAGATGTGATGGAGAAGCTTGTAACTTCTATTGAGATCAATGAATGTGAAAATTTAAATACATCCATGAAAAATGTTTAAAAAATTACACTTTATATGCTCCCATCAAAGGTAGGAATGGAATTTGAACAAAGAAAGATGTCCACAACTTTCGTCAAGCTCCTCCTTGCCCTCCGATGATGACGGGCTGAGCGGTTAAAGGGCCCTCGCCGTGGTACTCTTGTTGTGCTTATCATTCTTCTGCTCCAACAATGATGAAAACCCTCATCAAACTCCTCCTTTCTCTCTGACGACGACGGGCCGAGCGATTAAAGAGATGGAGATTGTAGAATATTCTACTGGTGAGGATTTTCCTTCACTTTCAATTTTTCTTCTGCTAAAGGTAAGCAAGGGGAGAGTGACGGGGGCAAAATGGGATTTAACATGTGGGATTTCGCGCACTGTACAGGGGAAGTGATGGCTACTGTGGCAGGGCCATCAAGTCTTAATTTGTACACTCAATCTCGTCATGTCGCGCCTACTTGGACCAATTGTAACGTTCATTGCGCATTGATGTGGCTTATGTACATCGAATCCGGTCGTCCCTGGCGTCCCCTCCGGTCGGCAGGAGCGGTTGGTGGGGTCCCTGGCATCCCCTTCGGTGGGCTTGGGCTCCGGTCGTCCTCACCGACCCCCCCGGTTGCTCCCTCCAGCACCTTCCTCCTAGCCAGGAGCTCGACACGTTCATGGCCTCTCCTTCCATCTAGACCGTCCATCCCCCCCTCAATTTTTACGCCACCTCCCTCTACTTGACACGCCCACACTATCACCTCCCACTGCCTGTGATGGGACAAGAGTCCATAGGATCCCCCATTCCCTCTACTGACGCCCCCGCCGCCCACGGCGGCGTTCCTCCCACCGGTTCTCGCTCTCCCTGCTGGTTTAGCCCCCCTTCTCCCTCTTTCTGCTTGCCTCGCCCTGCTCTTGCTGCTGCCTCCCCTAGCCATCCTGTGCCCCTCCCCCTCCTCTTCCTGCCTTGCCAGCCCTCCTCTTCTGCCCTCTGCTCCCCCTCCGGTAACCACCCTCTTAGCCCTACTTTCATTTCTCCCCCCTCCTGTCCTCCAGCCTCCACTCGATCCTCCTCTGGTAGCCCCTCTCCCCCGCTCTTGCTACCCTCCTCCTCCCCAGCCCCCCTCTTGTTCTCTCCTGCTCAACCTCCATCGCCTGCCTCTTGGTCCAGGCTGCCCCTCCGTCTTCCCTTCTGCTCTCTCTTCTCCCCCCCCCTCCTGTTGCTCCTCCTTTTGGCCTATCCCACCCTCCCTTGGTCCCCTCCCCCTCCTCTCTTGCTCCTAGCCTCTGGCCCTCCTCCTCCGTCGCCAGCTGTCCAGGCCTCCCTTTCCCCCCGTCTGTCCTCTTGCTCCCTCTTCTATCACCCCGCCGGTGCTTCTCCCCTGGGCCACCCCCACCTGCCCCCTCATCCCACCCTTGGCCACCCTCCCTCGCCCACCCTCCTTAGCTGGCTCCCCTCTCACAGCCCCCCTGTCCCCCGTCTGTCCCCACTCTTTCTCTCCCGTCGCCATCCCTTGGGCCAGCCTATTTCTGCCCCTGCTTCCCCTCTTCCCCTTCGATCCCCCTTCGATGGCCCTTGGCCCCTCTCGGCCCTCCAGCCTCCCTTGTGCCCTGGTTGGCCTCTGCCAGGCTCTGTCTCCTTTTCCCACCGTTCGGTCCTCCCTTGGACATGTCTACCCCCTCCTCCCTCCGTCTCTCTTCGCCCAACTACCTCCTTGGCTTTGTCTTCCCCCCCTGCTTTCTTCCCTTCCCCCTGCTTGCTTGGCCCCCCCTCCGGCGGGGGCCGTCCGTCCCAGGTTGGTGTCATGTTCTTGCTGCGGATGGCTCCTTCGGTCTCAGTGGAGGAGTCAACCGTGGGCCCGTGCCTGCTGCTGCTGCCCAGCGCCCTGCTGCCCTTCCTTGCCTGCCTGCCGCCGTTGGTGGGCTCATCGTCTCTGCTCCGGCGTGGTCCCTCCAACCACCCTCGTGTCCTGCCCCCGCTCGAGGCCTGTGGCCCATCCCAGGCGCGCCCCCGACCGCCGGCTAGCTTTGCGTCTCCGACGACCACGTTCTGCGTTCTTCACTATAGCTACTTGTCTTGGGCTTCGTTTCTGTTTTTCATCTTTTGGGGTTATTGGGCCTTGCCCACATGCTGTAATCGGACTCTTACCTTCCTTAGTAGGATGCCCCCCCCACCCTCCGACATTCGTGGTCTCATGTATCCCCAACCCCTTCTCTTTCCCTTTTTCTTAATATATATAAAATTCTCTTGTAAAGTGGCCGGGGTCGAGTTTCTCCCCCTGTCCCTTGCAAGTAGGATCTTAGTTAAAAAAAATAAAGGTTACGCAAGATACTCATATTATAGAAGAATGTTTTTGCGAATATTTTCTATCAAAGGTAGCGCATGTAAAGAGATGGAGAAAAATAAAAATGAAAAATCTCGACATCACAAAAGAGAGTGAGGTACCACTGTCCTAGATTACCCATCATCACAAAAGAGTCTTTATATTTCAAAGCTTCACAATGCTTAAATGTAGTGAAAATTGTTATTAGTGGCGTGTGACAGAGTTAACATGGGTATGCTTCAATGATTCAGAAAATATGGTGGGTAGTGTTGAAATTAACAGCAGTTGATATTGATATTCATAGTGATCTAATATTTGTGATGAATCATATTATACCAATTTTGATATTCATATACTTAAAATAAAATCTATTTTTAGACCAAAAATTACCCAAGTCTCAATCTATATTAAAAATATAAAATATAATTAAGTTTCGAGGGTCTAGACCCTCGTGGTTCTCCCTCTACTACTTCAAACTCTCTTCTTCCTCTTTTATGGTTCATGAGATTTTATATAAGCCTGTCAGGCGACTTGTACCATACTCGTGCGAGTCAATTGATTTGTATCGTATCTAGAGAAATCAGATCAGCTAGAATTGACGGAGTTAACTAGAGTCTATCCAACTGATTCATAACTCAATTAAGTGACTCGTCCGAGTCGAGCTGATTTGTACCATAGTAGAATAAGCCTAGGTTGGTCTGATCTTCCCAGCCGACAAACCTTGTCTACAAGTCGAAGGTTCACGTTCCGATGATAGTGACCATCTATCTGTCATTAAAATGTTCTTCATTTAAAGCTTAAGGGGATCCACTGACATCATTCTTAACTTCAAATGGTTGGTTATCCATTTGGAACATACATACACTTTTTTTTTTCATGTAAGAACCTCTAGGACTCACATCTTAAGTTTAGGGTTTGTTTAGCACATTGGTTATTGGGCACTTTAATTCCCTTGATTTCAATAATCTATTTTTTGGATTTTACATATATACCCTTACAAAATTCGGTTTTGTCAAATATACCTTTCATCGGAGTATAATATCATGAATATCCTTGAAATATGAGTAATGTCACGATTATGCCCTCGCCGTAACTCCCATGTGTCTAACCCGAGTTAAGTGTGAGTTAAAGAGTAAAATTTTTGTATATATACTCTTGCAAAATTTAATTTTGTCAAATATATTTTAGATCTAACGATCGTAGATGACATATTTCACGGAATATTCTCCTCCATCGACGGCAGTAAACTAAAGGGGTATAACCGTAATATTTCTGTCTAAACGAAGGATATTCGTGATAATATGCTCAGACGAGGGATATATTTGACAAAACTAAATTTTATGGGGGTATATATATGCAAAATTCCCATCTTTTTTCTTATCTTACGTTGAATTGATGTCAACCGTAGCTTAGTGACTTTTCTTTATTAAAATAGGTACTCTTATTTTTGGACCTCGAACGAAGCAGGAGCGAATTACTGGTCCACCCAGGTTCACTAATATTTGTGCTGAGTGAAGACATGGAAAAAAAATCTTCACCTGCATGAAAATCTCTCTTTCTCTCTCTCTCTCTCTTATGTTTTTTGGTGACGAGTAACGTAACTCAAGAGTAATCAGGTCTGTGAGGAGTGTGAGAGCCTTAGGTCCAAGTCTGGTAGATATCCCAATCCAACTGGCACCACTTTTTTTAACTATCTAACTAGTGAATCCCACGCCCACATCTTTCAAGGGGTTGAATGTGAGGGAGATTTTGTGAACATACCCACATCCAATCTTAGAATGGATGTTACAGAGTATGCTAAGTGATCCATCCCCAGGGAAAGCACGATTCAGGCTATATTAGTTCGGTGGTTTGTGAATAGCAGCAGGTCAGTGGAAGTCCAAGACAGGCGACGCAAGAATTTAAAAAAAAATATTAAATTTTTTTTTCCTGTGCCACATGTAAATAATGTTGTGCCCCTTAGGCACAAGCATGTGCTATGTTGATTTGATGATAGTAATGTTGTCTTGTTTTGATGATTGCAACACAGTGAGTGCATTATGATATTATGTTTTCTTTATGATGATGGCATGTTGATTTGAATGCTTGAGTGTGTTATATCTGATTTAGTCTGTGGAGATTGCATGAGTGTGCCATGTTTGATATCCTTGATGGGTCGACTCCCTCAGACTGTCCATCTTATTTAGTGTCTCATGCAGCGTCAACGCTGTGAGTGTGTCTCAAGTCTGCAGCATGCTCGCATAACTCTATACATTGCATCTTAGCATGTTTGCACAGCACACCATCAAGTCTGGACATTGGTTGCACTCAGAGTCTATTCACTGCTTCATGCGTTGCATTCTAAGTCTAGACAACATTGCACGATGAGTCTTCATATTCAAAGTATGTACATTGGTCTTCACCTGAAGTCCACACATTGGCCTTCAGGATTGGAAAGTCTATACATCATGAAGTCTTCACACTGGCCTTTGAATCAGTCTGCACATTGCATTCTCTTCAGCAAGTATGTACAGCGAGTGACTTCATATATGAAGTATGTACATTGCACAGCACTGCATATATGATGTCTATACATTGGGCAGAGACGCATAAAGTCTATACAGTGTCTCAGGCTGAGCAAGTCCATACATTGGTCGGTGAAAAGTCTGTACATTTAGAAATCTGTACATCCACCGTCTTTCTCAGCGTCTCATGTATAAGTCTGTACAGTCAGTGCAGGTTAAGCATCGTCTCATTTTGCGTCTCAGTTTGTAAAGTCTATACATTGCTGCTGAACGCAAGTCTATACACTGCACTGGAGCATGCATCTCATGTAAGTCTGCACATCGCTTTTGACGAAGGGCATTGAAGTCCATACACTGGCTTTGAGCTGAAGTCTAGACATTGCTTCAAGCTGAGCAAGTATATACATTGCATGTTCTTTTAATAAAGTCCATACACTGAGCAAGTATATACATTGTCTGCCTGTCGATTGAAGAGTCTATACATTGCATTTGTTCATGGCTGCAAGTCTATACATTGTGTGTCTTGTTCAGCTAAGTATATACATTGGACGAGTCTCATGAAGTATGTACATCGTGCATCAGTTCTAAAGTCTATACACTGTCTTCAGATGATGACAACAATAAAGAACAGGGTCGACGCTTGGAGTTCAATGCGTCCACGCTTCAGTTGAAGAGGATTTCAGAGCTTCACCTGGCTGCGTCAACTCCATGCTACAGCAGCGTCGACGCAGTAGTTAATGAGGCAGAGTCCATAGCTCACTGGAATACTGCAGTGCGTCAACGCCATTGCAAGACAGCGTCTACGCAGCTAATTGAGTCTGATATACATTCAGCTCTGGAACACCACTGCGTCAACGCTATGGATTAGCAGCGTCGACGCAGCACGGTTATCTGCCGAAGACCTTGATCACTGGATTGCCGATGCGTTAACGCAGCTGGCTGATGGAGTCAACGCATCAGACTTAAGTTTCGTAGGAAGAAGATATCAGAAGGCTGCGTCAACTCCTTGGAGCAAGAGGGTTGACACCATCTAATTCCAGTTGCTGAGCACGTTAAGGGAATCTTCGTGGAGGCTAATGAAGGGCACGTGATCCGAGGATAAGGAGAGTGCCCAGATGAGAACACGTGTACTGACAGCCTGCTGGATGCTGCCACGTGGTCCGAATTCTTAGGGCAGGAACTGTGGAAGCCACACGCGCCCTGACTGCTGCTGCTGCTGCCGCTATATATACAAGCCTTCGTCCACAGATGAAGGCTGATCGAGATTCAAGAGGCGAAGCTTGAGTAGAGAATGCTGTAGCAGCAGAGAGCCACCACGATCTAGATAGAGAGAAGAAAAAGAGAGAAGAAGCAGAAGAAAAGAAAGAGAGACAGAGAGCAGAGAAGAAAGAAGTAAAAGAGAAAGAGAGAGTGAGATCGTAAGAAGAAGAGTGTGAGAGAGGTTGTCTGAAGATCAGTCTTCACTGGACCGTGGATCAAATCCAGGTCAGTCAGCTCTTTGAGAGCCATATTGTGCTTTATGTTTACAGCTTTCCGATTGATGTTCATCCTGTCTTTTATTTCCTTTCATACATTTCTTCAAGCTGTTAGTCAGCGGGTTTTGCAGAGGTGCTACCTCTGGACGGCTAAGCTGTATTGCCCAGCGGTTTGCAGTGGTGGATTCCACTGGACAGCAAGCTGTGTTGCTCAGCGGGGCGAGGAGGATTCCTCGGACGGCAAGCTGTGTTGCCCAGCTGATGTATGGCAAGCTGTGATGCCCAGCCGTTCAAGCTGTGAGTCAGCATGAAGCCACACTCGGGTTGAGTGTGGGGTGGATGTAGGTCTGCTGGACCGAACCACCTAAAAACCTCTGAGCAGTGGTTTGATTTCTTCATCTGTTTTATTGCTTCCGCTAGATGCTTGCTTAGGGGCGCTTTGGTTTGATGTTCTATAAGTGTTCATCTATTTGCTGCGCACACTATATGTTTGACTGTGGTTTGATTTCGTTTATCTGAACTCGCAAGATGAATGTTAGGAGCGCCTCAATTGGGTTTTATGTCTGAATGTGTTAAGGCACAAGCTCCTTTGATTTGATACAGTCTACAGTTTAGACTTGCTTAGGTTCGCTCTATATATCTGCAATTATTTTTTAATTCCGCATCTCTGATTGCTTAGAATTTAGTTTGAGCGAAAAATTTTAAAGGGCTATATTCATTCACCCCCTCTGAATACTTGCACCGAACCCAACAAGTAACCTATCTATACCATCCGACTTTGGTTCCGATAGTTAATAAAAAGATTTTTACAAAATAAATCATTGTTAAATATGAACTTATAAAAAAATTATATCTGAAAATATATTAACAACTGTGTATCGTTACGTTAAATCATATTATTCGAATGTGTTATTTTTATTTATAGACATATCGCTTATTTTTGTCAGAACTTACAAAAAATCACATTTAAATGACTTTACATGATATTTATGTATTGCTTACTTTTACGCAATGATATATTTTCAAAAGTACTTTAAAAATATTTTTTTTATAAATTCACTTGTAATAATAATTTATTTGTGTTTTTTAAAAAATTGATAAAATATCCTTAATGTGCCAATTTTGGTTGACCTTGTTCTGGGAAAAAAGACGTGTTCTTTCTTTTATTAGATCTTTCGTAGTCATCCATCCATGATTTGACGGTACGAATAAATTTTTTTTTTTTTGGATGAATATGTTAAGAGCAAAGATGTAAGAATGTGTAGCTTCCACACGGAGTTATAGCCTTATTATATATAGGTGGAGATTCGACGGTGTGAATAAGCTGCTTGCATGGAGGGCAGCCCAAAAAAATCTTACAAAATATTTTTTTGTGATGGCTCCTGCATTGCTAACAGTGCGGTACGTGAAACTCAGAGGGGCTCAACTTGACCCAAACTTTAGACAACGGGCTAGACTTGGACCGTAACTCTTGGCCCAACCATCTGGCTGCCTGAGTATCCACGTGGCCTCCACCTAAGCGGGTGCATCTCAGGTTATTGGTGTAGTTTTTAGTTATGTAGTGCGTTGATTCACCACCCTCGTGAAGATCTTCATTCGATATAATTAACTTGAAAACTCTTGGTAACTAACTACGCCTTGCTAACTCAAAAGGTCAAATATCTTTTTCAACCTCTTTTACTCACCCTGTAGCTCTTTTCGGTGACAGTTTCTTGTACTTGAACCTCTTAAAATCACATAATTTTTGCTTTAAGGTGGCAACTTTAATTGATTACTGAGAATTTTCACGCGACTACGACCACAAAGGATATGCTTCTTTTTAAGTTACTCAACAATCTCCATTTTACGAGTAAAAATGTTTACTGCACACCCAAGGATAATTATATTACTTTTATTTTATTGTGACGTGAGACTCACGTCTCTTTAATTTATTGTCTAAGACATGATCTTAAAAAATTTTAAAAATAAAAATTAGATTCAGTGAATAGTATTAAAATCATTTTCTTTTGAATCGGCTCTTTTTATTTTAAATTTTTTTGGACCATCGAATGGAGGTGTGTGCCTTGATTGATAAGTGTTGGCGTCTAAAATCGACAATAGATGCAATGAAGCGGCTCCGTCAGATCTAACTAGAAAGGATCCTCTAGGGTCTATCCGAAAAAATTCTCAAATCATTAAAGCCAAGATCAAGTGAAATCAGTGGATCGGGCAACAATTAAATGCGGTGTCAGATCAGTTTAAAACTGTGATACAATGCCAGATCGATTCAAAATTATACCTAGAAAAGATGAAATATATTCAAATTCTAGGAAGTCAAAGTATTCCTAAAGAGAAACCCGATAGGAAGAGACAATACTACCGTGCGTGGACTCGACGACGAGGACTCGACGGCGAAAAAAACAATGGAGTAGCGTGAACCGACACCGTTGATTTCAACTCAAGTAGAGACAAAAGTCGAAAATACTCTGGTGTCTTCGATGAACAGTCCTCGGATGAACTGGGGCCAACTCAGGAGGAGCGAGGGGATTGGCGCCGATGAACAGTCCTCGGATGAACAATGGCTTTTACTTATTTATTTTTTTTTGTCAAACGTGAAAATGGAGAGCTACGTACTGGTGTCCGCCGAGAAATAAGACATCAGAGCATTGGGTCTGCATCTGTAATGTCCAGTCAAAAGCATGAAAATTGGATTACTAGCTGCAACATCTCATGTTATATCTACTGGGACCATGTTCACCACGTATTATTGGCCCAGAAGGACGCAGCGAAGCGGCATCGCCGAATTCAACTCATACAGAGATAAAATCAAAATATACCCCGAATGAGGGAAAGTTTTGGGATTATCAAAGCCAAGCCAGGTGAAGTCAGTGAGCTGAACGGTCAGCGTGAACTCACAATTGTAACACGGCACCAGATCAGCTCGAAGCTACGAGTCGGTGTCGTATCAATCCAAAATTGCATCTGAGAGGAGATGAAGGAAATCCGAACCGGAGGAACCCAAATATTCCTGCTAAAACACTTGTTAGAAAGAGTCAATATTGCAAAGGACTCAACGGTGGAGATTCGACACTGGAAACACAGCGGATCAACATAAACAATGACAAATCAGCATGATCTGGCACCGTATACGCCATCGGTTCAACTTCAGCTCGAGAATATTTCTGGAGCGATGAAGCGGCACCGACCTAGGCCAGGTCTAGCGCCGGATCGGCCGCTCAAGACTCCTGCATGAACCCAGCACCAGTTCACCAATCGGTGCCGATTCACCTGACTGAGCGGCTATAAAAGGGCACAGCCTGCAAGAGTTAAGAGCTTCTGGGGTAGTAGTTCAAGGGGGGATCGCTTCCTTTTCCCAACAATAGTCCAAGAGAGTATTTTGCAGCAGTCCAAGGAGAGGAGAAGAGAGAAGAGGCAACAGAAAGAAAAGAGAGAAGAGAAAAAAGTACTAGAAAGAGAGAGAGAGAGCACTCATCTTAAGTAGGGAGTTGCTTCTAAATTGTGTCCAAAGGGATTCTTTTGTATTCTGATTGTTAGTTATGACATTTTATGCATGATTCAGATCCGTTTTGTATATCTCTATGCTTATTTGCTGTTTACGATCTTTTCTTCTTCCTTCCTTTGTATTGCAATCTAATCACTAATCGAGAGTCCAAAATGATCTAATCTAGCCTGAATAAGGATCTGATCACTCCGGTTAAGGGAGAATTTTCTCCGTGGGAATCCACGCTTAGAGTCTGCTCTAAATCATGGGCATGATCCAAAGTTAAGGGCCACCCAAGATCTTCCCGTGATGCTCTGAACTAGTCGAGTCATTTTTCAAAAAAATGATTACTCAGTAGGGCAAGGCCCCACGAGGATCTGACATTGGTGGGGAACCATTTCATCAGGAAAGTGGCCCTAGAGGGCCTACAGATTTAGTTTCGCTCTATGAAGCGCGAGTTTGCCACCCATTGTCGGACCCCCTATTTCAGCCCCCCATTGAGTCAAATTTGAAGTGTCCGATTCGATTTGTTCTCGGGAAAACGACCGTGCTCTGGTAGGCTAACATGGTGGCTATAGGTAGAGCTCAGGGTCGCCCAACCTTCAGCCGAATCTGAGCTCCTCTCTCACCGAATCTCTTCCGGACGCATTCTCCTAGGGCGTGCTCTATTTTGGCACAGTAGAAGGGGTGATTTCAGGGGTAGGAATGCGATATGTCGTGGGTAGGATCACAATGCCTGGGTTTGCCCATGCTATGACTGAGGTCCGGACTCCGAAGAAGCCCAATATTTGCTAAGGCTGTGGCCGTTTCACTTGGTTCTCGCCACCTTCTCCAGTAACCCCCTTTGCTGCCTTGCGCAAATCTGCCGGTGAAGTTGGGTTGCAGAAATGCTAGACAGGCCTAGGTGTCGATTGAGCTTGTGCCTAGGGATCACTAGTATGTTCTCAGCACAGATCGATCTTGAAGAAACATCTGTAGATACAAAAGGGCTTCCTCGTCGATTATCGACAAGACCTGTGTTTTGATTTAGGACCCCGATAATGCCTTGGCCGATCAGCCCCTTCTTGGGTTCCAATGTACGGTCTATGGTAAAATGGTTGTGTCGAACATCAAACGTGTGCCTGAAAAGCACATTGACATAATTGTGGCTTTGCTTAGAATTTTCGGACATCTCGGATCCTCTAGTAGGTTAGTCCTCAGGGATGCGACGTCATGGGCAATTACTGGTGCTGCTGTTTCATACGCACTTGAATGATTAAGGGATCATCTCATATTTTTGTAGATGGGCACCCTCTACATCACCCCCAATATGCTCTAGGCCAGGGGGAGATGATGTTAAAATTTTGTCAGAATTGTAGATGTAGAAAGATTTTTGGTAAACTTGATTTGGATGATTACGTGTGGTATATTCCTTTTAGAAAAAAAATGTTGTTGCCTATATTGTGGCTGAACTGATTAAATACAATACAAAAAAAATTGACGCGGCGGCGACGTGAAAAATGGATCGACGGCATGGACGGGACGGATAACACTGCCTCGCGTAGCTCGACCTCACACCGGACGGTCTCTCACCGGACGACACTCTACTCTCACAAAGATGAGAAGGAGGGAAGGGAGGAACAAAGGGGCCAATAGCACCTTACGTGATATCTTTCCAAAGCTTTCATATATGAAATCAACACACCCTTAGCCATCTTTATATAGGAAGGGCTATAGCATTCATACCTTCCATCTTTCACTAATATCATTTATACCCTAGCCTAATCAAACAAAACCCAACAACCGTTATTTGACTTTGACATAATAAAATAAAATACTTTGACTTGGGTAAAAATAAAATAAGATATGGTGATTTAATATTACAAATACCACCATACACACAAATACACAAATATGTATAAATATATATTCCGGACGCCGAGTCTTCAAATGAGTCTCCGTGCCACAAGCTCGGTGCAGTCGGGACGGTGTCGCGTCGGCTCCGAGTAGTGGGTCTGATAGTGGGCCTGGTGTTCCCTCCAACCCTCCCGGGGCGGTTGGAACTCGACTCCGTCGAGTAAGGGGGGACACTGCTGTGGTAGTGCTCCAGCAGATCTGGATCGAGGCGCTGGAGATCTTCTCGACTGATCCAGGAATCATCAAAAGGTGGACGGTCCCGCCAGCGGAAAAGGTAGCGCTGGTATACCCGGCTCTGTGTAGTGGTCACATGCTCATCCAGTATCCTCTCAATTTGTTCACGCGGTGCTCTCGACACTGTGGGACGCACAAGGGTGGGCTCACTCGCAATAGGAGGAGAAGGTTCGAAAGGGTCACTAGGAATCGATGTGGGTTCCTTGTAGGCCACTAGGTCTACCACATTAAAAGTAGAGCTAATCCCATATTTGGGAGGTAAGTCCACAACATACGCATTGGAGCCAATCTTCTGCAGAATTGGGAAGGGACCATCACTACGGGCTTGCAACTTCTTAACGGCTCCCGAGGGGAGTCGTTCAGGTCGAACCCGTACCATAACCATGTCACCTTCTTAGAATTCATGGTGACGCCTATGCGAATCAGCTAAGCGTTTGTAAGTTTCATTGCTGAGGTTTATTTGCTTGCTAATTGACTCATGCAGACTTTTGACATGCTGTGCAAATTCTTCAGCTGACTTGGATGTTCTAGACTCGAGGGGAATGTGAATGAGATCCACAGGTTTCCTAGGTTTGTATCCATGCACGACCTCAAATGGACTCATACCTATGGACCTATTGATAGAGCTATTGTATGCAAATTCAGCTATGGGCAAAAGAAGATCCCAATTGCCAGAATGTTCCCCTACAAGACACCTCAAAAGGTTTCCTAAACTCCTGTTGACGACCTCAATTTGCCCATCGATTTCGGGGTGATAGGCAGTGAAAAATTTCAGCTTAGTGCCAACTAAGTGCCAAAGTGTCTTCCAAAAATAGCTGGTGAACCGGACATCTCAGTCAGACACTATGGTTTGGGGGAGACCATGCAGACGCATAATTTTATCAAAGAATAGGTGGGCTACTCTAGATGCATCAGATGTTTTGGAACATGCAATGAAGTGGGCCATCTTAGAGAACCTATCAACTATCACGAAGATGGAGTCATGTTTGTGAGCAGTGCATGGTAACCCAAGGATAAAATCCATGCTTACATCAACCCATGGTCTATCAGGAATGGGGAGAGGAGTGTAGAGACTAGTGTTCTGTTTGACCTGTTTGGCCATTGTGCATGTCCTACACTGGGCTACAATTTTGGCTACATCTTTCTTCAGGCCAGGCCAGTAAAAATGCTCCTCCACAGAATGGATGGTCTTGTTGCGTCTAAAGTGACCAGCAAGACCTCCAGCATGTATTTTCCAAATTAGGAAGTCTCGAATAGAAGTCATCGGGACATAGAGTTTCTGCCCTCAAAATAGAAAACCATCCTGAAGTAGATAGTTAGCAAAGGCTGTCGAGGATCCAACAGACAAGACAGAGTAGGCATGGCCAAAGTCGGGACACTCTCCATAGAGTTCCCTCATGCGGTCAAATCTGGTGACCTCTACCCGAACAGTGGAAAGAAGGGAGACCCGTCGACTCAAGACGTCGGCCACCTTATTTTCTTTTATAGCCTTATGTTTTAGGACAAATGTGAAGGACTGAAGGAATTCTACCCACTGACCATGTCTAAGGTTTAAGCCCTTCTGAGAGCTAAGGAATTTCAAAGTCTCGTGATCTGAGTATAAGACAAACTCTTGTGGTAAGAGATAATGTCTTCAGTGTTTGAGGGATTGGACCACGGCATAGAACTCCTTATCATAGGTGGAGTAGCGAAGCTTTGCATCAGAAAACTTCTCACTGAAGTAAGCCATAGGGTGACTTTCCTGGCTAAGTACTCCTCCTATTCCTACGCCAGATGCAGCACAGTGTATTTCAAAGACTTTGGAAAAGTCTGGCAGGCGGAGGACATGGACTTTGGTCATAAGCTCCTTTACTAAGAAAAGCCTGGGAGGTGGCTTTGGTCCACTCAAAATTCCCTTTACAGATGCAATCCGTAATAGGTGCCATAATGGTGCTGAATCCCTGAATGAAGCGTATGTAGAAAGTGGCTAATCCGTGAAAATTCGAACGTCATGGACGTTCTGGGGCTCTGGCCAGT
This sequence comes from Amorphophallus konjac, assembly GCA_022559845.1. NCBI lineage: Eukaryota > Viridiplantae > Streptophyta > Magnoliopsida > Alismatales > Araceae > Amorphophallus > Amorphophallus konjac. Next base: position 422,208,959 of record CM040126.1, on the reverse strand, counting down.
CTACTAAGGTTTGGACCTTAGATTGGTCCACAGACACTCCTTGGCTGAAAATCACAAACCCGAGGAAAGCGACCCGGTCTTTCATAAATTCACACCTTTTGAGATTGACATACAGGGTTTCTCTCCTCAACGTCTCACATACTTCCCTCAGACGCTGGATGTGGTCCTGGGGGTTGTGGCTATAGATGAGAATATCGTCAAAGTAGACGACAACAAAGTAACCAATGAGAGGTCGAAGGACTTCCGTCATAAGCCTCATGAAAGTGCATAGGGCATTGGATAGCCCAAACGGCATGACAAGCCACTCATACAGACCTTCTTTGGTTTTGAAGGCTGTCTTCCACTCATCCCCTTGTCACGTCCCGAGCCTTTATTACAGCGGAAGACTAACTCGGGGAGTGCGAACAGCCGGCATGGTAAGCCTCTTGCAAGTAAGAATGATCAGAGCGCAAGACAATCACACACATAAATATAATTGCACAATATTTACTCAAATTCCAACTTTATTTCATTACTAACTCAAGTACAACCACTAATTCAATTTCCATTATGTACTAGACTCAAGAAATAGAAAAATTACATAGACTCAATCTAAACAATTTAGACTTTCTAAGTCTTCATTCTCATCTTGACAATACTTTCATTCGCTCTCGGACCTGCTACTTGTATATCCCGAATCCGAATTTGAATCACTTCCATCTCCTGAAAAGATTGGAAATAGGTAATGAGCACACTTACCCAGTAGGTATCTTCGCATCAACATGAAGGCACTATTAAAGTAATTAATAATTTAGCTCTAAAGAATAAGGTAAAAATCATGCGAATGCGAGCAATCACGCGATTAAACCAAAGTAACAAGATGATCAAGTAAGTTAGAATGAGAGCAAGTATGAACTAGCAAGAATGTAACAAGGATATGATTTTGACCTTTCATGAACAAGAATGTATCGAGAATGTACTAACAAGCCACATAATCATCACTCTAGTATCTTTTGTTGATGAGCAAGTACTTCATGAATTTCTATGGAATATCAAGCAAGAAAGTCATGTACAAGAATGTCATGTCATGCCATATTGTGGATTTTCACTTATTTATAGAGAAAGTACTCCCAGCGTAATGCGACGCCAGTAGCATCATACCCCATGGTTTATAATAGTATGTTTCCGACAATCAGCCGAGGGGACTAGCATAGAGCCCTTGAACACAATCAGTGCTCGATCGCATCTTCAAGTATAAATCAAGCTTTTTCCACGCATGTAACAACAAAGTATGGCCAAAAATGTAATAAGTTCAATAAGCTCATGATAACAATAATTCAATGAATGAATGCTTTAATAAGAATCATGAGAAATCAAGAATGACTTAAGCAAGGTTATGCTTATTGAAATAAATCGGCAGCATAACGATACATTCTTTATTTTCCATTTATTATTTTAGGTTTCTTGATCAATATGATAAGTTCTAGATCATCAATAGTCCATCTAGAAATCTTGGAATATCAACCCTTGGTCCACATTGGGTTAAAATACTCAAGCAGTGTGACGGTCATGTACTGGGCCGTTACATGATGTGACGCTCTAGCACTGGGCCGTTACATTAGTCTAAATCCAGAACCAAGAAATCGGACTCAGTTGAATGTGACGGTCGTATATTGGGCCGTTACTTGTGCCTGACGGTCCAACATAGAGCCGTTACATTACTGATGATCAAAAATATCGATAGTGTAATCTAATCAATGGGCTTTTAATGGTACAACCAACTCGGCATCCTAGTGGGAATCCCAGGCTCGCGGAGAATTACGGAGGCCTTGAAACAAAATTTCCTAGTCCATTGGAAGGAATATCCAATAGAGAGGTCCTCATGTCCAAGAATAATGTTCCTATAGTGTAAAGTGTAACTAATGGAAATATACCTGAATATACGCCATGTACTTAGAGAAATGACTCTATAGATAGAAAAGAATGTGTAACAATGTGAAACTAAGATAAAACTCCGTCAATACAACATTGGAAAAATCATGATTTAAATACAAAATTATAGAATTTTGGCACATGAAATTAACATAACTTAAAATAACCTAAGACACATTAATCATACAATTTGATTATGAATCAGTAACTAAACTTGAAGTCATGATAACATGTCCAACTTAGCTATCTAAGCTTATTTATAAGTAAACTTAACTGGTTATTATTCTGCCTTGGGCTGGCAGAACACAGGGGTCTGACGGTCTAGGATAGGCACGTTACAGTGCTTGTGACAGTTTATCGAGGGGCCGTTACAGTGGTGTAACGCTCCTGCTAGGGTGCGTCAGAGACAATAGAACAATAAAAGCACAACATGGTGTGACGGTCTATCGTAAGGCCGTTACATTCATGTGACGGTCTTCCGTTGGTGCGTCAGAGAATCTGCTGGCAGTAAACTAAGTAAAGGTTTATCAAAACATAACATGCCTGGAAATCAAATACTACCACTGTCCTAGTCATGATAACGAAATATAGGTCAACTATATGCATGGGTTAGTGAATAGACATGATAATATCTTTTAATTTCTATTTAGGGCTAAGAGATGCATGAATGTATAAAACTATTAGATCATGAAATTCTTAGTCTATAATGCATGAAATCAAGCACAACCAGAGGGCTTTTATTCCTAACAAGTTATTTTTGCCAATCATGAGATAACCTACCTCTTCTAAAACCTTTAAACTTCGAATTTGATGCTAGGTGCTACCCTTAGTCCCTTGTACTTCTTATGATAAATCAGCAACTTCAATCTGCTCTATTTCCTCAGCCTCTTGACCTAAGGATGTGAAATTTTGAGAGTAAAAAGATGAAATTATTAGGAACAAAAAGTTCTAAAGGATTGAACTCTAATTACCTCGTTTAGACGTCCTAATCTCTGGATCTTCAGGGGATTTGCGTTCAGATTCCTGGGTTGCTAAGGTTGAATCAGCAACTTTGGAAGCTTTTATCTCCTTGGTTGCTTGATCTCCTAGCATGAAATTTGGAGAGCTATTAGTCTAATATATTATAAACAAAAGTTCGTAAGGAACTTACCTGAAATTAGGACTCCTTACTTTGATTTTTCACGAGTCAAAAGTAAGGGTCGCTCAGTTCAGAACTAGGTCCTATTTATAGGGTTTTGACTAGGGTTTGAAGATTAGATCGATTCTAGAGCCCTTAATTTTCCAGAACCTAATCTCTAAGAGTCCTTAGTAATGTTATAAGCTTCCCTAAGTCGATCTCTTATAGATACGATCCCAAAGTTCTAATCTTTTTGCTCGTTCTTCCTTTCACGGAACTAACAGAGTGTAACGCATCCAGCCTGATGGGTTACAGGGCTGTGGCGGTCGCCCGATAGACCGTTACATTCAACATGTATAGAGTTTCAATTTAATAAAACTCTTTTATTCGTTTATCCACATAATTATCTTATATAAATAGTATTTATCCTTAAAATACGTGAATAAGCTAATTACCCTTCTAGAATGTGGGCCAAACTTGATGGGCTTGATCCATAAACCTTTTGGATAATAATTAGATAGGCTAGGTTAACTAATTAGCCTAATTGAGTCTTATAATGACTTATTAATCCAATAGCCCCTTCATTAATTTATTTAAGCCTTTATAATTTTCAAAAAATTATTTTAAAATTCAAAAATTATTTATATACATTCTGGGGCACTAATGGTGCTAAATCCCTGAATGAAGTGTCTGTAGAAAGTGGCTAATCCGTGGAAAATTCGAACGTCATGGACGTTCTGGGGCTCTTGCCAGTCTACTAAGACTTGGACCTTAGATTGGTCCACAGACACTCCTTGGCTGAAAATCACAAACCCGAGGAAAGTGACCCGGTCTGTCATAAATTCACACCTTTTGTGATTGACATACATGGTTTCTCTCCTCAACGTCTCACGGACTCCCTCAGATGCTGGATGTGGTCCTGGGAGTTGTGGCTATAGATGAGAATATCGTCAAAGTAGACGACAACAAAGCAACCAATGAGAGGTCGAAGGACTTCCGTCATAAGCCTCATGAAAGTGCTTGAGACATTGGATAGCCCAAACGGCATGACAAGCCACTCATACAGACCTTCTTTGGTTTTGAAAGCTGTCTTCCACTCATCCCCTGGTCGGATTCGGACCTGGTGGTAACCACTTTTCAAGTCAATCTTGGAAAAGATGGTGGCTCCACTCATCATGTCAAGCATGTCATTAAGACGGGGAATAAGAAACATATACTTGACAGTGATCTTATTAATGGCATGGCTGTCAACACACATCCGTCAGGTGCCATCCTTCTTGGGTGTGAGTAAGGCAGGGACAGTACATGGGCTCTTGCTTACTGATAAGTGTATATTTTTACATATTAATTCATGAGTATACATATTTTTATGAGCTTAAATAATAATAAATATACACGTATCACACTTACTATTAATTTAGAGTCAAATAGTTAATTTTTTGAAATTAAATAATTTTAATAACAATATTTACTTATTTATGCAGGCACTCGGTACGAGGGAAGCGACAAGAAATAAATATAAAAAAATAAAAAGAGAAAATAACAAAAATAATAATAAAGGCCAAAAGCCCATGGACTTGTTCAAAAAGAAAAGAAAAAAAATTTATTTGATATTTTTTGGGCTTTTACAAGATATATACATAATATATAACAATATATATATATATATATGAGTGTGTGTGTGTGTGTTTCGTAGGGAGGCCCCGCGCCCGCCTTCGCGGCGGGCACGGGCGACGAGGCGGAGCGGCGCGGGTCAACGCGCCTGCAGGCGCGTCAAACGGGAGGAGGCAGGCGACGGGCGCACCGCGCCCACGCGGTGGCCACGCGCCACGCGGAGGCAGCCAGCGCACCGCGGGCGCACTGCGGGCGCACCGCGGCGCCTCACCCACGGAGGAGAAGGCGGCGGCGCACGCGGCGCACGCGGCCGGAGGAGGAGAGAGAAAGAGAGAGAAGGGAAGAGAAAGGAGGAGAAAAATAGAGAAAAATAGGAAAAAAATCAGAAAAAAATACCTAAGTGTGTAACACATGTTGGCACACAATTATGAGTCAAAAATTGCTGCATTAGACTTGTGTTTGTTAACAAAAGAGGCAAGAGATGTTCACATTAGGAATGTGGTTGTTATGTGAACCCTATAAAGTGGGCTTCTATTGTAATGAAAGAGGAGTTGTTAAGAAAGAGTTGTAAGGAATGAGAAGTAGGTTGCTTTGAGTTCTTGAAGTTCTTGCTTATTGGCCTTAGTAGAGCTACATAGGAGAGTTAGATGATGTTGTTTTGAGAGCTTTTGATGTAAACTTTGTAAGTTGATATTGTTATAATGAATATTTTGTTTAAGCATCTAGTCCTTTATTAGTTCCATTACTTGTTGTTCTGATCTCCATTTCATTTTCCTGTCTTCATGAAAGTTGTTCATCTTTAAGTGTTCTTCAATTTCTCTTCCATCATTTTTCTTAACTCCTTCTAGTTTGAAAGTTATTACCCGTTTTCTTAAGTGTTGTTCTATGTGATTACTGTTCATCCGAGGTGCTATCTTCTAATTTTCTTCTGTTTTGAAGCCTTTTCAATTCTCTTTTTACTATGAGTTCTTCATGAAAGTTCTTCTTTTGTAGATATAACTTTTCTTCTTCTACCACTTCTTCTAATTCTTCTTCATTTGTGAGTTATAATTAACTTTTCACTGTTCTATTTTCTGCCATATTACTGTTCATCCGCGCCAATAGATCTTGATTTTTCACATTTTTCACTGTCTTCCTCTCGTTTTCTGTCTCTGCGATCTTCATCAAACTTCTTCTTCTTTTCATTCTCTACAACTTTCATTTCTTCCACTTCTTCTAAATCTATCTAGATTTTAAGTTATTTTCTTTCTTCCAATCCCCTATTTTCAATACAATTCTATTGTGTTTTCAACTTGTTTTTGTTCCTATTTCTATCCATCTCCATCTCTTCACAATTTCTTCACACACACCCAAAGCGGTTAGTCATCTTCCGGTCATCTCACGACGTCGACTTCCAAGACGAAGCGATCTTCATCCAAGGCTCGGCGAGGAAATGACGGCATTCTTCATCCATTGGCTAAAATTTCCTTCACTTATCTCTTGTTATTTAAAGTTGTAATTTCATTTTACATTACATCCTTTGACTTTCAAAGTAATAAAAATTCATTTATGCAAAGTTTTGAAATTCTCATCTTTTTACTTCTTCCAATTTCTCTTCTTTACTCATCTCATATTCTTTAGTTAAGTTTTCATGCAATTTAAGTTCCTTTAGTTTTAATTTCACTCAAAAGACAAACAAAAAATTAGTTTTCAAAACATAAGGATATTTTCCAACTTGATCTATAATCAAATTTCTTTCTCATGGGATCGACCCGTTCTTACCACTTTACTCGTATTTCTAAAATCATTTAAGTGAGTGAGTGCGGTTTTATAAATTTTAAAATTTGTGTGGCACGACATTTTTAAACGACGGGTGTCGAGCGCATCACTTACCCTGAGAAAACCCTTTTGGATAAGGTCCTCGACAATTCTTTGGAGCTCAACATGCTCCTTGGGGTTCAGTCTATAATGGGAAGGTTGGGTAGGGTGGACCCAGGGACAAGGTCAATAGCGTGTTGTACATCACGCATGGGAGGGAGTCTAAAAGGTAAGTCCTCTGAAAAAATATCTTGGAAGTCCTGCAGGATTGCCTGGACCTCAGGTGGGACTGAGACTCTGGACTCCTCGGGTGTGATGGTGACAACAACAGTCCAAACAGGGGCACCTTCGGTAACCTCTCTATTCAGCTCACGGACACTTATGCAGTTAAGGCATCTAACTGGGTCAAGACTAACTTTAGGGGCCTTAGGAACGGGAGTGATTGGTGCGGGGGAAGAGGGAATGGGAAGTTTTCCTTCAGTGGGAGTTCGAGGGCTCTCTTGAACCTTGGGGTGGAGGTGGTCCTCTTTCCCGGGGTCACCTTTGGCGGTGTCAGGTACAGCTGTATCTTCTTCCCATTGTGTGAGAAGGAACACTGATTGGATCTACCGAATGTAGTAAGGTCTACATCATAAATCCACGGTCATCCTAGGATGATACTACCGACCTTCATTACCACTACATCGCATAAGATCTGTGTGGACGCACTTTTATTTAAAATCATTGTTTATTGGTTAATTGGGTTTATTAAGTGCGTGGGCATGCCAGTCACAAAGTGATGATTTGTTCGGGCTTCATGGAAGCCCATGGTGCGCTCGATCTGACTCAGTCAGGCGATTGTGTGGTTCGGGTCGGGATCGAGACCCGTTATGCCATAAAGGTCACAACATCATTTACATCCCCTCGGAGAGGGGAATACCCTTGATTAATTACCAGAAATAAGGGCTCCATGACCGAAAGAAATACTAATTAATGTAGGAAGGAAATGATAGTCGGGCTATGAAGTAAGCCCGTGGTGAGGGCATGAACACTCAGATTATGTCGGTCACCGATGGACCATTCCATGTTTGGACAAAAGTCCATACGGAAATCAAGACGGTAACGGGGGACGAATCCATGCAAATGTCTGCCAAGGGGCGGCAATTTTAATACATGGGAGAAAGTCAGATCCCGGTGAGGGAGGGGACCCTGATGAGATATTGGCCCGAGGTAAGGCCGGGCGGTCACCATGACGAGGGAGACGATTCCCGAAGATGACGCTCGGCTTACAAGGGCATCATTAATATTTCCGGGTTCAGAATCCAAGAAGGAGAGACGAGGGCCATACCGTTATGTTCGTGGGTTGCCTCGAGTGACATTTATCATTATCGTTCATTTATTAGCATTACCCCTTTCGCTGACTGTCTTTTACCGTTCACAGACCATGAATTCTTTTCTTGTTCATTGCTACCCCCTCCCTTTTTGTTATTTTCTCTTTGCTTAGTATTTCGATTGGAGCTACCCTCCCCCCTTTTTTATCATGATTATTATTATTTATTGTTACTTTTATTATATATTTTTTTATACATATATATATATATATTTGTTGGGGAAATAATGGAGTGTATCGCTGGAGGTGGAATTAGGAGTGTGTCGCGGGAGAATTAGGAAGTGTACCGTTGGAGAGCTGAGAGTGTGCCGCTGGGGAATTAGTAAGTGTGTCGTTGGGGAGTTAGGAAGTGTACCGCTGGAGAGCTGAGAGTGTGCCGCTGGGGAATTAGTAAGTGTACCGTTGGAGAGCTGAGAGTGTGCCGCTGGGGAATTAGTAAGTGCATCGCTGGGGAATTAGGAAGTGTACCGCTGGAGAGCAAAGAGTGTGCCGCTGGAGGGTCGAAGGGTGTGGGCAATTGCTGGAAGGGTTGAACTGAGAGTAAAGGGTTAAGAAAAATAGGGTGGAGTTCAGATGGGTGAAACAAAGTTTAAGAGAGAGAGTCCTTGCTCATGCAGGTCTGATGGAGAGCCTCAGAGGTTCAACTTTCACCTTTTTGCCATGTAATTGAATCCCAATTCACGTTCAATAGTGCAGTCCTTTGACTCTTATCCAGCCAATTCTTGGAGCTTTGCATAATTCCTTTAGTTGATTAGACTGTTTTATTGTTGCTTACCTCATTTGTTTGTTGCTTCCTTTTATCTTTTAACATATTGTTATTTCTGATAAAAATTCGGCAGCATCTCCCCTTGACCCGGATGGTAAGGGAATAACAAGGAACATGCCCACAGGGGTGACATGAACCAACAATTGAGGTGTGTGCCTAAGCAGCCACCTTTGGGGGAGACTTCGGAAAACACGGAGAAAACGCCGACCGAGAAATCAGTAGACTGATGCAAGCTATGAATGCACCGGAGAAGTGATAGCCAAAGTGTGTGTGCCACCGAGCAGGCCAACATGGGAGGTGTGCCGCTGATGCAGCCAGGGGTGTACCGCTGGCGGCTGGAGAGGGCTTGCCGCTGGGCAAACGAAGGGAAGTCTGTGCCGCTGGGCAGACAAACAGGAAGGGTGTACCGCTGAGCAAACCCAGGGAAGAGCGTGCCGCTGGGCAGACTCAAGGAGGTGTACCGCTGGGCGAACAAAAATAGATGTGCCGTTGAAGGGCTTGAACGGTATGATGACTGAGGGGCTTGAATGGGCGTGTGCACACCACTGGTTCCGGGGAAGGAGCAAAGGGAGATGTTCTGGGCACTGAGGGGGGGGGGTCCTGTGTGTCAAGAAGGATGGTGATCTCCCACGGACCCATTTAGCAAAAGCTCAAGGGTTGTTGTACTAAGGAAAGCCCTGGGAGGGGGAAGAGGCCAGTTCTGCCCCATCAAGCCAAGGACAAAACCCATCCGTCAGGTAGGCCAGTGCCATGGGAAGTGAGGTGGAGCCAGAAGTTGGAAGACTAGGAGCAGACGCACAAAACCCACCGATCAACGATAAGAAGAAAGCAACAACTGCAACAAAAGAAGGCAAAGCCAGAAGATGTTTCATTCATGATGAACTCAAAATGACAGAGATCATGACCCAAAGGCCAAACGTGATGCATTACATCCAAACAAACGGGTGAGGAAAATAGGGAAAAGAAAGAAAGAAAACTTGGGGAGAGGGTTAGGATGAGGAAGGGTGATTGTTCCCTTCACTGCCATTCCTCCCCCTCCCCTACACAACACAATCCCTCCTTTTCTCCAGACTCTGCTCTACCTTCTTCTTCTCTTCTCCTTCTTCTTCTGTGCTGCTCTCTTCGAACGGGTTGCCTTCATATATCGCCTCCCCCTCTCCCCCTTCTCCCTGAAGGCCTTTTTATGCGTGGGCCGTTGACGGGGGCGACCTCATGATGGCACTGCCATCCGAGGTTGACTTCGGTCTCTTCCATGTCAGGTGAGGATCTCCCTCGCCCAACCAAAAGGTGACACCAAGGCGGGTGCTAGTTGGCGTTGAAGTGGTCGAGCTGCGCGCCAATGGGTCTGCCTACTGACCATTGTGCCTTCTGCCGGTTCGTACCGTTCAGGGGAATTCACCGCTGTGCCGTTGGGGGCAAGGCCGTTGTGCCGCTGGAGGGGCGTGAAGGTCGTGCCGTTGAAGGGCATAATGCCTGTGCCGCTGGAGGGCTCGCCTGAAGTGTGCCGCTGGAAGGGCAACGATTGGGCGTGCCGCTGGGGCACGTGATGACTGTGCCGTCGGAAGGGCACCACTGTTGTGCCGTTGAGGGGGCACTTTGGGGGTGTGCCGCTGAAGGTGTTTGAGGCCGTGCCGTCGAAGGCGCTGGAGTGTGACGCTGAGGCACCTAAAGTGTGTCGCTGAAGGCTCCGAAGGAGTGTGCCGCTGAAGACACCGGAGGGTGTGCCGACGAAGGCTCCTGGCTGTGCCGTTGAGGGCCGTTTGGGGCGCGCCGTAGGAAGGGGCACACTAAGCGTGCCGTTGGCAAGGGCACAAAGGGCGTGCCTTAAAGGCGTTGACCCCCTTCTTTAGTGACTCATGGCGGCGTGCTTGTTTGGGACATTCTTCACCGTTAGGGACCCAAGGGTGGGCCCATAGTGGTGTATAAATTCTGGAGGGCATCATGTGCTTTCTTGATCTTTTAATGCGCCCATGCAAATATAGGGATTTGCGGGACTGTAGTATTCTCCCGGAGCCCTGGATGGCTAGTCTCCTCGGGTCTTCTCTTTCCGACCTTGACATTGGCGTGGGGGCTTGGCGGGACATATGGACGTATAATTTTATACGTTCACAAATGCCCCCCACCCGCGGGCAGCGCGGGCGAAGGATGAGGTAGGTGGTGCTCGCGGGTGTATTCATGGAATTAACGTACATTATTGGGCGTACGTTCATAAGATGTGTGACGTAGATATTATTATATTTATTTATTATATTATTATTGTTTATTATATATATGTGTATATATGTATATATATCTTTGTCTCTTTCTCCCTTTTTTTTCTTCTCTCTTTTTTTTCTATATTTTTTTTCTATATATTTTTTCTATATATTTTTTTGTTTTCTCTCTTTTTTCCTTTCTTCTCTTTATTCTTCCCCCCTTTTTTTCTTTTCTTCGTTCTCCTTTTTTTTCCTTTCTTCTCTCTTCTTTTTTTTGAAACGGCTATAAAAGGGGTGGGGGCGTTCGAAACCCCCCCCTCTCTTTTCAAATTTCCTCTATCTCTTTCTCCCTCCTTGTCCCTTCGGTTGCCACCGCCTCCTTTCCTCTCTCTCTCTCTCTCTTCCTCTTTCGTCGGACGCCACCGCCGCTGCTCACCGCCACCGTCGCCAGTGTTCCAGGGTGAGGAGGCCGCCATGGGGGGCTCCCCTCTCCTTCTCCCTTCCTCCTCTTCCCCTCTTCCTTCTCTTCTCCTCTTCCTCTTCTCCTTTGGTTCTCCTCTTCTTCCTTCGCTCGGGGGACGAAGGAGTCCTAGGCTCCCCGCCATCCTCTTCCTCCTTCCTCTTCTCTTCTTCTTCCTCTTTTCCTCTTCTTCTTCCCCTTCGTCTCTTCTTCCTCTTCTCTTCGGCGTGGGGTGGAGGCGGTCACGGCGTCGGGGCGTGCCGCTGGGGAGGGCGCAGGTGTGCCACTGGAAGAGGGCACATGCGTGCCGCTGGAGAAAGTCGGCACGGGGTGTGCCGCTGAGCAGGTGGGCACAGGTGTGCCGCTGGGACGGGGGGCACGGGTGTGCCGCTGGAGAAGGGCACAAGTGTGCCGCTGGGACGGGGGACACTGCCGCTGGAGTGAGGCACGGGGTGTGCCCTGGAGCGAGGCACGGGGTGTGCCGCTGAAGGGGGCACGGGGTGTGCCGCTAAAGAGGGGCACGGGGTGTGCCGCTGAAAGGAGAGGAAGACTTCTTCAACCGAAGGATCTCCGGTGTCGCCCTTGGGCACACCGTGACTTTGTTGGGGCCGTCACTCCTTGTGGACGTGCACCCGTGTTTTCCCCTTACGCCTCCGGCCTAGGGGAAACTCTGCCGAAATTTCATCAGAAATTATTGGCGTTCTGTTTAGTTCAATTGTAGCGTAGCCCCTTCATAATTTCCTTTCTTTTTCTTCGTTTGTGTCTCGTTATGACTTAAGGTATCTTGCACCTTGTAGAAAGATGGCTGCCCCAAGAGATCCTACTGCTTCTACTGCTTTTGGCGCCGAGCGCGTTCCCCTACCTCCAGTGCCGGCGGTTACAGGGTTTAATGTGGAAGAATTGGACAGGGAACACGCCAAGATAGCAACGCTGGCCGGATCGTCGGGCTCCGATACAGAGAAGATGGACTTTCACAAGCTTACTCGGGTCGAGGGTAGCCTGGCTTTTGATCGGGCTATGGGGGAGTACCAGAAGGACTACCCGAAGGACATGCACCTCATCCATTTTCTGAAACATATCAGTGACTGGGAGAGGCGGGATTTTCGTGTTGTCAGGGACGTCGAGCGGGCAATTTTACGGTCCCGGGACAGCCTGCTATACAGTGTCCCGAGGAGCATCCCAATGTATCTAGTGGGAGAGGCTCGAGAATGGAAACCCGTCTTGGGGCTCGAAGCCGTGTTGCCGGCAGAAGACAAATTAGTGCGGGTGCCTCAGTTTACCCCTGCCCGGTGGGACACAGCTGCTGGGCGGGTCTAGGGCGAGCACCCCCGATTTGGTCTGTTCTTGGCTCCATTGAAGTGGGGATACAGGGAAGAGCCCTTTTTGCTGGATTGTTTGACCATCCAATTCAAGCATGAACTGGCGCTGGGCTGGTTCGGGGAGCTAAGGCTTAAGGACGCGCATAGCTTCCAAGAGGGAGGTGTGGAATTCACGGAGTACGTGTTGTTCAACTACTCCCCGATTCTTATCCGGGCTGGTGTTTATCACAGTGCCTACGCCTCCCGGTACAGCTACCCTATTTCCAGGGGTCTCTACTGCGGGATGATTGAAGTGTTCAATGCAGAGACGAACACCTTCTATACGGCAGAGGGCAAGACTTCATTGGATTTATGGAGTCTTAGTCAACTCAGCGGCTTGACCATTGATGGGGAGCCCTACGAAGAAGTTTGCCTCCCGATATGATCAAAGACGAGACCAACGGGGACGGCTACTACTCCCTCAGCTACTCGTATCGGTATCTTATGAAGGCGTACCGAGACCTGTATCAGTTGGCACATGGCGGGAAGCAACCCCCCCGTGGAGACCGAAAGAGAGTCGCATGACTTTGTGACTGTAGTACTTCTATGATGGTCTGAAACAATATGGGGACTTCCCGCACATAGGCACTGCCACTGCCCGCAAGAAGCGTGCCAAGCCGAAGGCTGATGTGAAGATTTCTTCTCGAGGGCGCCGAAGCGGACCCAATCCGACAGGGGTCGACCCGCTGACGCATTGTGCAGCGTTCTTGACATATTGGTTGTGCTCGTTCGCCATGCCGTATGGAGACAAGACTGTCATTCGGCCGGATGCGATCTACCTGGCCTGCCAGATGGCCTGGGGTATCAAGCTATCTTTGTGTCCAGCTACTCTGTGTCTGATATACAAGGCACTCGGGGATGTCAGCGCTCACCAATTCCCGCGACAGGTGCGGTATGTGTGCCCACTGCATTTTTTCAATGCGCGGGTTTGTTCCCTATTCCCAGAGTTCGCCCCACGCACCATTCAAGGCTGGGGGTTGGTTCCACGGATGCTGGAGTTTGCGAGCGTGGAGTCAAGCTCGACGTCCATGCGACTGTACGACATCCGGGGCAGGCTGACGACGGTGCCCCTTGATACTACCGGCACTATTCACTTCTGGACCCTGGCGGCTCATTCAAGCCCATTGGTAAATAGTAACCGGGAATGCAGAGACGACCAGGTGGAAAAGTACGTGCACCTGATCAGTCAGGAGAACGTGGTTCACCCGTTATTGGAGCCGGAGCTCAGAGCCTGGGCGTTATCCATTCGTCCAAGTGTGTTGGCTTTCCGAAAGGGGGACAGTCTGTTGCTAGAGCCGTACTATCCCTTTCGCTTTGGCAAGAATTTCGGGTATGATCAACATATCCCGACGTATAGTGCTCGCTTTGATCTGCCGGTGCGAAGTCTCCGGGGGAGCCCCACTGCTGAGACTGCCCGAACCTGGTGGGATTTCTTTCATCGGGCAGACACTGCTTCCTTCAGGGTGCCAGCCCCGGGTCGGATTCCACGGGTGACCCCGGAGTACGTAAAGTGGTGGAATGCCCGGACAGCCTTCTACCGATTATCCCGGACCGACTGTTGGGATGGGGCAGAGAGGAGGTTTCTGAGCCGACAGCCAGTGCCAGTACTTGATATCGACCCGGAGCATCTCCTCCAGTTGAGGCAGGGCAAGGAACAGGAAGTGGCTGCGTACATGATCGCACGCAAGAGGGCTCGAGAGGCCGAGCCAGCACCGCAGGCTAAGCTGCCTCCGATGGCGAAGGATTATTTCAAGAAGACCCTGCGGGACCTTTGCCACGTTGGAAGTGACCACCTGGAGCTGGCCAATTATCCATTTCCCATGGAAGAAGAAGGCACCCCCGCGAGGAGCTGGCGTCCGGAGAGGGATCCAATCTGTCCATACCGCACGTTCGTGAGGAGGGAGGAATGGAAACCAGAAAACTACAAGGACACCACATGGCTCTACGTCCTCCTTCGAGTGCATGGGTTGAAGATTAAAGATCCGGGGGCCGCCATCTTGGGCAAGCACCTCCATATCATCTATTATTATGCCGAGGGATGGGGAATGGACCACTTCAACCTCTTCTGTCACTTGGCCGCCAAGAAACATGCGGACCTGGCCGCCCTTGCCAACCGCTACCAGAAAATCGAAGATGTATGCCGGCTAGTCCGAGAGGCGGCTCGCCGGGACAAGGAAGCGTCCCTTTGCTACTGGCCGATGGCGATGCGGCTGTACACTAGCCCACATGGTACTTAGTGTTTTCTTCTTTTACTTGTGTTCTTCAATGTTGACCTTCCTTGGGTACTGGATGCTGATCGGGTCCTTCGTTCTTCTTGCTCTTTTCTTAAACAGACCACCCCGACAGCACCCAGATGGCGACGTATCCCAATCTCCTCCGGAAAGAAGGGAAACCCACTTATTTCGAGGCGGCGCCTGCGGCTCTGACTACGACTCCCCTGCCCCCGCCTGCGAAGAGGTCCTGGGTGAAATCGCCTGTGAAGAAGGCGGTAGATGCTGCCAAGGCGACCGGGCGGTGGGAGGCAAAGCGGCAAAAAATGGAGGCCGCCAAAGCTACGTCGACTATTCCCCCGACACCTTTGATCTCTTCCTTCGAGGAGTTCGAAGCTGCTCTAACCGAGTCGAGTCGGCCTGAAGGTTAGGTCTTTCCCGATCCTCGAGGCTCTTCAAGGTTTATTCAGATGTTAAGAGGGACGCCTCTTATAACACATATATTCTTGTTTCAGCCACCGTCGAGGGGCCCACATCCGTATCTATCCCAGGCGTGGGTGAAGCTGTGACCCACGGGGCCGTGGAATCTGTCGGAGAGACCTTCTTCGCCCCAACTCCCGCCGGCGAAGTTGAAGGAGGTATATCACTTCCTTTGCTAGTCACTTTGATTAATTTTCTCCCCCCCCCCTTGAAGCTTTGCGGGCCTAACTGAACCTGGATCTTGCTCTGCTTGGCAGAAGCCAAAGCAGCAGCCCCTCAACCGGAGGCGGACCCCGAGACATCTCGATTCGGGCAGACATACCAGAAGAAGGGGTGGCGGTCAAGGAAGTCGCAGCTGCCTGTCCGGTGCGACGACGAGCCGACCCCGGATGTTGAGGCAGGGGCTCCCTTGATAGTGAAAGAGGTGCCCAATAACACTAGGTCTTCGTCGGGCGAAAGGGTAGATTACGGCTACTCTTCTCACGAAATAATTTCAACTGAGGGTATGCCCGGGGAGCCCGGTTTTCAAGTTCCGGCCTGGAAAGCCCCGGTACTACCCGTTTCTCTTAGACTGGTGGAGCCGGCCCTTGTAAGTGTGAACCTGTTAATTCGGGTTTCTTTCTTGAGGCCGTCAACTAACCTCCTTAATATCATTGTTTTTGGCTTCCAATAGGAACAGACCCTGTCAAAAGATGCAGCAAGTCACGTCCCAGGCTTAGAAGCCGCCAGGCAAGTGACAACCAGTGCCGCTTTGGATAAACTGGCGTCCCTGGTCGAGGTTTTGCGGTAGGAAGAGGCCAGGGTAAGCTTGGATGCTACCATCATGACAGCTGAGGTCTCACCCCGAGAAGAAGTGGTAGTGGCTGTAAGTACACGCCTTCCTCTTTCTTTCTCCTTTCTTGTCCTTAAGTCTTCCCTTGGGGTTGCTGATTCATCTGAGATCATGCAGGATCATGCCTCCGAAGGAACCGTGGATATCACTATCCCAGCTACCGAGGTCTTGGAGGAGGGGGAGATAGCGCCGGAGGTCAAGGTGCAAAAGCCGGTAGTACCCTAAGTTGAGATTCGAGAAGAAGGGGAGGAGGTGCCGACGACCGAGACCCGTAGGGAGACGATGCCTGAAGCCGACGCCCGGGGAGAGACAATGCCGGAGAGCAGCATAGTACCGGTGGGCGAGGTAAGTAAGGGGATCCATTCGGCTTCCTTGAGAATTCAGCGATTTATTCCACTTGGCCAGCGGCTAACCTTTCTTTACATGGTTAGGAAATAACAACACCCCGCGGAGCGCGTGCGCCTCGGGGTCGTAAGGCCGTCCCTAGGTGGAGATCATCCTTCCGCCTGCATGCGGCGAAAAGACTGAAGACGCTCCTGGGGCCGGACACGAGATCATTGGCCGATCTTCTGCAGATGGGGGCTGTCCCACGGCTAGTGATCCCACTGCCACCAATCCCGACACCGGTTGTACCCGAGGAAGCCCTACTCATGGGGAGGATATTGACGATCCTCAATGCACATTTGGGGGGATTCCATGCGGGAGAAGATGAAGCCCTTTCGGGAAGAATAACAGACCCGCCTGTCATTGATGCCCTGTCCGCCGAGGTCGCGGGGCAGCCACGGACTTAGACCCTGTCGAGGAAGCGGAGACTGAAGCAACTTCTTCTACTGCGGTAGCCGATCCGACCTCTGTGACCGTTCATTCTCCCGACAAGGTCGTGGCTCTAGTTTCGATGGAGGGGGCGACATCGTCGGACTTGGAACCTGCCCGATCGATGGCACTAGAACAGCTTCTCATCATGATGGCGCCAGACGCCTCTGTTGCGGTATCTCCTTCACCTTTGGTGGTGTCTGGCTAGGGGGCACCCTCGGAGCCCGAGAGGCCCCTCCTTTCGGCCCTGACTCTTCCGGGTAGCTCGACCATGGTTGACGCGGAGCTGTGGGCGGTCGTGGATAGCCAAGTTAGCTTCGACCCACCAGTCGTCCCTTCTATCGGCCACGTGAGCTCGGACCTGCCAGTCCGCCAGACCCTATTGGTATTGCGCTCTATGGTCATCACCGACCTGGCGCTCACATATCAAGGCGTAAGGGCTATCGTGGAGCAGCTGACCAAAGCACTGCAAATGATGGGCTGCCCGCTGGAAGAGTGGTCACGACGTGTTCTACTGCTATTAAAATATGTAAATCGTCATGCATTCCTCGAGACGCAGGCCCCAACTGAGCTTACAGCTATTGGCGCTCAGAGGGACATGTATCTGGAGGCTCTAACGGTGCGGAGGGACAGTAAGGAGCAACACCGGAAGGCCCCAGACGGGTGCGATACCAACGTCCACACCTTGGAGAATCGGATAGAGAAACTCCGGGGTTGGCTTGCCCAGGCTGAGTCTGACCTGCTTAAGGCCGAGACGAACAAGTCCAGGGAAACTGAAGAGTTGGCCATCGCCGAAGCAGCAGTGGCCTCTGTGGTGACCGAGCTGGAGCGCCTCGATGCGCAGGAAGACCGTCTGCGTGAGATGATGAGCTTCCCTTGTGTCGGGATCCTTCTCTTCGAGGACATCTTCCCGGGGCTAGACTAGCTGCCGGTCCCCCTCCCATCCTTTTTGCATGTAACCCCGGGGTATGCCCCGAAGCCAGTGTAGTTTTCTTTCAAAAAGAATATAATGCAATTATTCTGCGTGCCTCTTGTATGTGTGTGGTGTTGGGAAATCTCTTCTTTCTTTTTTTCTTATTTTGCTATGTGATGGAACGCGGGTTCGTACTAATAGCTTATTCGGGGAGAACCCGGTGAGGTTCGCATAGGAGCATAGGAGAGTGCTCGCCCTTCTAGAGGAGGGACGAGGGGACCACTCCACCATGTCTATCATGCGATTAACCAAATGGTATCACCAATACGTTTGACCCGAGTCGGTTGATCCGACCTTGGAGGGGCGGAGAGAAGAGTTTGTTCGTTCAATGACCCGGACAGGAGGCCTTGGTTAAAAGGGGTCGTTCGTCCCCCGAAGGGACGGAGAGAAGAGTTTTTTCATTTAATGACCTAGACGGGGGGTCTTGGTCAAAAGAGGGTTGTTTGCCTATGCCGACAGGGCGCCGGGGACAGATGTGGTTAATTTGTCTCTCGATGTATTCGTTGGTACGGGCTGGCGCCAACGCAATGAGATAGGTTAATTCCTCAACCCTGAACGAAAGGTTCGAGTGGGGTGTTCTTTGTCAGTGCCGACGGAACGTCAAGGGCTGACAGGGTTGATTTGTTTATTGAAATATTCGTTGGTACGGGCTGGCGCCAACGCAAGAGGAAGGGTTGATTCCCCAATCCCGGACGAAAGGTTCGGGTGGGGCGTTCTTCGTCAGTGCCGACAAGATGTCAAGGGCTGATGGGGTTGATTCATTCGTTGAAATATTCGTTGATACGGGTCATTGCCAACGCAAGGAGAAGGGTTGATTCCCCGATCCCGGGCGAAAGGTCCGGCTGGGGTATTCTTTGTTAGTGCCGACAGAATGTCAAGGGCTGACAGGGTTGATTTCTTTATTGAAATATTCGTTGGTATGGGTCAGTGCCAACGCAAAGAAAAGGGTTGATTCCCCGATCCCGGGTGAAAGGCCTGGCTGGGGTATTCTTCGTCAGTGCCAACAGAATGTCAAGGGCTGACATGGCTAATTTGTTTATTGAAATATTCGTTAGTGTAGACACGCTATTTCTGACATCCCCTGATAAAATCTCATATTACTATATGACGCCCCGCAGTGGCTTTCGTATGTTGAATTACTTGAGTGCTTCCTATTCTTAAGTCTTCTTTCGCCTCTTGCGTGGGTAACGTAACACTTCTTCGGCATCCGGAAACCATCTTGTTGCGGAAATCATGCGGCATTCGGATGACATCGCCACCAACCGGACGTATCAGAAGATTCTAAAACTAGGAAAATGTCTGGCGGAAGGTTGTCGACGGCCTTTCGGTGGGATCCGGAGTTTTTTTTGAAGGCGTCCAGTTGCCTGGACGCCTCCATCAGTGAGAATATATATGAAAAATAAAAGAAATAAATAAAAAATAATATTCTTTAAGGTGTCCAGGCCCTTGGACACCTCCTTTTGAGGCGTCCAGGGACCTGGACGCCTCCATCCTCCGCATCCGGACAATCTCGGTGCGTCGCTCGATTTGATGCTTCGGAAAAATCCAAAACGTTGAGGCGTCCAGGGGCCTGGATGCCTTCAATTTCTGACATCCGGACAAGCCGAACCGCCGCTCGATTTGACGTTGCGGAAAAATCCAAGAATATAAGGACGTCTTGCCAGCTAGACGCGCCCACTCGTGAGTCACGGGTACGCACCGAAACCACGCGCTTTACCCACTGTCTACGGCTTTCGGCGGAATTCTGATGGGCGGGCATGGAGGCGTCCAATCTCTTGGACGCCTTCATAAAAAGGTTAAAAATAAAAAAATAAAAAATATTAATCTATTGATGGAGGCGTCCAGGGTCTTGGACGCCCCCATGTTGAGGCGTCCAGTCTCCTGGACGCCTCAATCTACTTTTCCTCTATAAATAGAGGACCCCCTCCCTCGAAGGGAAGGGGCTTCAGATCCGACAGAGGAAGGAGAGACTCTATCGGATCCCATTTCTAACCTGTGGGTTTTTGTAGGAGGAGGTTCTGTCGGCTTCTCGGGTGCCCGCGCTCGCAAGAGGAAGGCCGCCTTCGTCCACCGTGCTTCCACGTCGTCCCTATGTTGCCGAAGCTCTGCCGAATCCCGCCATCGGCACATCCAATAAGCCAACTCTCTCTCCTTTTCTCCGTAGTTCTTTTGCATTCATCATCTCGCATTCTCCGTCTCCCTTCATAAGGGAGTCTTCTTTTATATACGCTTGCATATCCATTCATCATCATATTTTCCTCCTACTCGTGTCCGAGAGGGGTTTAAAAATAACACCAACCAGGTGTGTGTCTTGCCACGATTTCATTTTTTATCGCAAGGGATTGATACTGCACTGCCATTCTCTAATTCCATTTATTTATTGTCTGTTATTTTGAAAGGGTAACCGAGGAAAGCCCTCTCCATCGGCCGGCCGAAGGGAGAGGAAGCAGCAACCCGCCATCTCCTACTTTTGAGGTAGGCGCGATCACTCTTTATTTTGGGGTCCCCGGCCCCTCGCGATCACATCATAATCTCGAGGCCGCGGCGAGTCATTTCCCGCGATGGCCGTTTGAATTTCTGTCTCTATATTTTTATGCTACTCTTATACCTGTTATACTCTCGAGGCCGCGGCGAGTCATTTCCCGTAATGGCCGTTTGAATTTCTGTCTCTACATTTTTATGCTACTCTTATATCTATCATACTCTCGAGGCCGCGGCGAGTCATTTCCCGCAATGGCCGTTTGAATTTCTGTCTCTATATTTTTATGCTGCTCTTATATCTGTCATACTCTCAAGGCCGCGGCGAGTCACTTCCCGCAATGGCCGTTTGAATTCTTGCCTCTATATTTTTATGCTGCTCTTATAACTGTCATACTCTCGAGGCCGCGGTGAGTCATTTCTCGCAATGGCCGTTTGAATTATGTCTCTCATATCTTGAACTGCCCTATTCTGTCATACTCTCGAGGCCGCGGCGAGTTACTTTCCGCAATGGCCGTTTGAATTCTGCCCCCTTTTTTTATATCTATCGCTTCTATATCTGCTGTACTCTTGAGGCCGCGGTGAGTCACTTCCCGCTACGGCCGTTTAATCCCCATATTTTAATACATTGCATCTGTCCCGCATGCCCCGTCAGAGCAATCTCCCATGGTGGCCTCTCTTCTCTTCTCTCTTCTTTATGTGTTGCAACAAAACGAGCCCCTCGGGTGCTCCGCTTCGCCTCATCCGGCAATTAATTACACGTGACGTCGCTCACAGATTGGCGATCACGGTGGGACGTCTTCTTGCTTTCTTTTAAGTTACCCTTGCAGTTTCTTGTGATTTGCTATCTCTTGCGTGTTGTTATATCCTTGTTGTTATTGTTCTTTTGTGCTCCATATATCTGTCAGCATTTCATTGCATACATCCATCCTCCTTTTCTACCTTTTTTTAATTTTTTTAAGGATTACCCTCTCTCGGTGAATGAAAGACTCTCCGTTCGGGAATTCCTCTCGACGGACTAGAATCTCCTCCACTGGGACCTCCGTAAGTCCCCGACAACAAAAGATTTCCTCCTCGTTCACTGGGCTGGTGCAGAGATCTCAATGGCTTACGGACTTACTGCACTTGCTTTCGGCCCCCAAGTGGTCGCTACCCACGCGGAGCATGGGTACCTGGCGGTTCCCACTACTTTCGGGACTCTGCCACCAGTGGTGGGGTTCCCTAATTTTCTCAGAGTCACCTTCATCAGCTTGCTGAGGACCGAGGACGAGGAAGTTGACAAGACTGTTGCGGCCAAGGCTGTAACCCCTGCAGAGGCGAGCTGTCCACGGAGAACCGCTCCGTCTCGCCATACTATCTCATGTTTTGTCCACCACGTGGACTACCATGCTGTCCCCGCCAATGACAAGGCATCCGAGGGGGAGAAGAAGAAGAATCAAAGAAGAAGAGTTGTTGCTGTTTCCCGAGGCCGACTCTTGGCTTCTGGGAAGTCTGTTCTAATTGGTGGCGTTCGTGTTTATCTGAACGGCCGCCGTGCTGAAGCTTTGCAGGATCATATCATCCCGGCAGTTCCCGTTCACAACGCCTTCCAGGCATTAGCAAGCCAGAAGGCCAATCTAAACATGCCTGTCCGGGGGAAGCTAGCTCCCAAGCTACCAAAATTCAAGCAAATTTGGGTTCTCGAGAGGACCCGGGGCCCAGTTTCGACCCCGCAAGATTCAACATCAACTGTCAATGACCATAGGTGTGGGAGCAATAAAGCTACACCAAAGGAAGAAGAGGTCATGCCAGTAGCCTCTATGCCCGCTCATAGGATTTGTGCTGGGCAGACCAATGTTCTCCGACGTTCGACAAGATCGAACGGAGCTACTAGACTATCGCGGCACTCCTACATGCTGTTGATGCAAGACCAACTGTTAATTTCTGCCCTCTCTCCAGGGCATAATCAAGAAGGAATGGCCCAGGTTGTCCAAAATTACTTCTATGGCTTGGAAAGTTCTTCCCTAAGTCGACAGAGGCTACTCCGCGCCATTAGCGCCGAAAGAAAAGAAGAAGGCAAAGAAAGAAAAAGAATGGTGTCATTCGTGCACATCAATAAATATGAAGATGGCTTGCAAGCCAAGTACTCTGAAGTTTCTCCACAGCATGAAGAGAATAAAAGGATATCAATGTTTGAAAAGTCAACCTTCCCTAGTCAAGTCAAGAAGCTAGTCTGGGGGCAAAGAAAAAGAGTCCAAGTCTTCACTTGCAACATGGCAGGGGTGGCTAGCAGATATGGGGCCCTACCCGAAGAGTCGGAAGAGTTGGCCAAGTTAGCTGGAAGGCCCGGGCTAATGACAAGAAGAGGTGATGTGACACGATGGGAGTGCATGGCGGTGGGGAGGGCGGGTTTCTCGGACAGGGAAGATGAGTGAAGGGAGTGGGGGAGTGAGAAGAGGAGGGGTTTGGAGGCTGCGAAGGGGAGAGAGGGGAGGGAGATGGGTGCACCGGCGGTGCCCCTGTTTGGAACAGGGGACCGCCCTGTGAGTTTGAGAGAGTGAGGGGTAGGGGCAAAGAGAACATGGGGCTGGGTTTTATGTGATGTGGGGGTGTGCGTAGAAGGGGGGGGAAGAGAAGCTGGCGGTGCCATGGTGGGAAGGTGAGCTTGTGTGGGGTCAGAGAGAGAGTAGAGAAAAGAAGGAAGGGGGGGCAAAGCGCGGCCACCGGTGGGTTCACTGGGGTGGTTGGGTTCTAAGATGGAATGGCAAGGATGGATGGTGGTGGTGGACTGGGTGGAGGGCGACGACGGTACCGGGGGGCAGGAAGACGTGGTTGGGGCTTCTTACCCGTCTCTTTCACGGAGACGATGCAACCATGAGCTTCTCACTTCCGATGCCATTGTGGGGGTGGCTGTGGGAAAGAGAAAGGGGAAGGGACGGGCAATGGTGGGGAAGGGGAGAGTGGTGAGAGGGAAGATGGTGGAAAGGAGGTGGGCAGTGGATGGCCGGGCATCTCACCCGGGGGGGGGGGGGCTTCTCACCGCATCTCCTTCTCGGAGAAGAGAACGCAAGATACAAGGCTTCACACCTCACGATGGTTTCCAAAAATTCTAATCACTTCATTTTCCTAAAGAAAGACTACATGACCCTTTTTATAGACTCTATAAAGAAAATCAAAAGACAACTCACCTAACACCTACTTATCATAACTTTCTTGGGAAGACACTCTCTTGGGAAGACTAAAAGACACAAAATAAAAAAAAGACTCTTACATGATTTTTGTGGACATAATTACTACAAACATAAAACATGACCCATTAAGCCCATACATGTGGCCCAATTAAGAAAAACATCTATTTGATCATTTTGTTGAAGCCGCTTATTAATCCCTTCAACCTCGAATTTTGAATCTTGAATCGACGATTCCATCAAACTCCTCCGCTTGGAAGAGGTTCGACCTCGAACCTCGTAGCTCAGGATCTCGGTCTGATGAAATATCCTGATTCCCTAAGCTCTGATACCATTTGATGTGACACGATGGGAGTGCATGGCGGTGGGGAGGGCGGGTTTCTCGGACAGGGAAGATGAGTGAAGGGAGTGGGGGAGTGAGAAGAGGAGGGGTTTGGAGGCTGCGAAGGGGAGAGAGGGGAGGGAGATGGGTGCACCGGCGGTGCCCCTGTTTGGAACAGGGGACCGCCCTGTGAGTTTGAGAGAGTGAGGGGTAGGGGCAAAGAGAACATGGGGCTGGGTTTTATGTGATGTGGGGGTGTGCGTAGAAGGGGGGGGAAGAGAAGCTGGCGGTGCCATGGTGGGAAGGTGAGCTTGTGTGGGGTCAGAGAGAGAGTAGAGAAAGAAGGAAGGGGGGGCAAAGCGCGGCCACCGGTGGGTTCACTGGGGTGGTTGGGTTCTAAGATGGAATGGCAAGGATGGATGGTGGTGGTGGACTGGTTGGAGGGCGACGACGGTACCGGGGGGCAGGAAGACGTGGTTGGGGCTTCTTACCCGTCTCTTTCACGGAGACGATGCAACCATGAGCTTCTCACTTCCGATGCCATTGTGGGGGTGGCTGTGGGAAAGAGAAAGGGGAAGGGACGGGCAATGGTGGGGAAGGGGAGAGTGGTGAGAGGGAAGATGGTGGAAAGGAGGTGGGCAGTGGATGGCCGGGCATCTCACCCGGGGGGGGGGCTTCTCACCGCATCTCCTTCTCGGAGAAGAGAACGCAAGATACAAGGCTTCACACCTCACGATGGTTTCCAAAAATTCTAATCACTTCATTTTCCTAAAGAAAGACTACATGACCCTTTTTATAGACTCTATAAAGAAAATCAAAAGACAACTCACCTAACACCTACTCATCATAACTTTCTTGGGAAGACACTCTCTTGGGAAGACTAAAAGACACAAAATAAAAAAAAGACTCTTACATGATTTTTGTGGACATAATTACTACAAACATAAAACATGACCCATTAAGCCCATACATGTGGCCCAATTAAGAAAAACATCTATTTGATCATTTTGTTGAAGCCGCTTATTAATCCCTTCAACCTCAAATTTTGAATCTTGAATCGACGATTCCATCAAACTCCTCCGCTTGGAAGAGGTTCGACCTCGAACCTCGTAGCTCAGGATCTCGGTCTGATGAAATATCCCGATTCCCTAAGCTCTGATACCATTTGATGTGACACGATGGGAGTGCATGGCGGTGGGGAGGGCGGGTTTCTCGGACAGGGAAGATGAGTGAAGGGAGTGGGGGAGTGAGAAGAGGATGGGTTTGGAGGCTGCGAAGGGGAGAGAGGGGAGGGAGATGGGTGCACCGGCGGTGCCCCTGTTTGGAACAGGGGACCGCCCTGTGAGTTTGAGAGAGTGAGGGGTAGGGGCAAAGAGAACATGGGGCTGGGTTTTATGTGATGTGGGGGTGTGCGTAGAAGGGGGGGGAAGAGAATCTGGCGGTGCCATGGTGGGAAGGTGAGCTTGTGTGGGTCAGAGAGAGAGTAGAGGAAAGAAGGAAGGGGGGGCAAAGCGCGGCCACCGGTGGGTTCACTGGGGTGGTTGGGTTCAAGATGGAATGGCAGGGATGGATGGTGGTGGTGGACTGGGTGGAGGGTGATGACGATACCGGGGGGCAAGAATACGTGGTTGGGGCTTCTTACCCATCTCTTTCACGGAGACGATGCAACCATGAGCTTCTCACTTCCGATGCCATTGTGGGGGTGGCTGTGGGAAAGAGAAAGGGGAAGGGACGGGCAATGGTGGGGAAGGGGAGAGTGGTGAGAGGGAAGATGGTGGAAAGGAGGTGGGCAATGGATGGCCGGGCATCTCACCCGGGGGGGGCTTCTCACCGCATCTTCTTCTCGGAGAAGAGAACGCAAGATACAAGGCTTCACACCTCACGATGGTTTCCAAAAATTCTAATCACTTCATTGTCCTAAAGAAAGACTACATGACCGTTTTTATAGACTCTATAAAGAAAATCAAAAGACAACTCACCTAACACCTACTCATCATAACTTTCTTGGGAAGACACTATCTTGGGAAGACTAAAAGACACAAAATAAAAAAAAAAGACTCTTACATGATTTTTGTGGACATAATCACTACAAACATAAAACATGACCCATTAAGCCCATACATGTGGCCCAATTAAAAAAACATCTATTTGATCGTTTTGTTGAAGCCGCTTGTCAATCCCTTCAACCTCAAATTTTGAATCTTGAATCGACGATTCCATCAAGAGGCAAAGCTGCAAGAGAAATGCTCGAAGCAGCCAAAGAAAAGCAAGCTATCACTACTTCGACTGCCAACATGGTGACTTTGGAAGAAGAAGATATTACTCTGCCAACCTCGTTTGAAGATGTTTTGGGCGAAGCATTCAAGGGTACCTCTACTATGGCAGCACAAGACCCAATTATCTTAATGATGATGCAAAATTACCAGCAAGAGATCGAAGCCTTGAAAAGGCAACTGAATGAAAAAAATGAACAAGCCCCTTTTCCTTGGCAACAGGATGTGCATGTTGAATCATCCCGGGAAGTTTCTAACCCGGTCAATGCTACACCCCAAACTACTTCTCAAGTAATAGGCTATGGCAAGGCTGCTCTTCAGCCACATTCCCTACATCCACCCTTGGTGCAACCAGCTCTTCCACCAGTGCAGCAGTTGTCACCAACGGAGCCGTCGACACCTCATGTCGAAGCTCTACTCACTCTCTCTATAAAGCATCCTGCACATCGCCACCCGGTGCCGGTGAACCCAACCGTGGTAAATAAATCAATGGTGGAACAACTAATTGAAATGAAGCTGGCCGAGAGGACATATGGTGATATCAACACTTTTGATGTTTACAAGGTGCCATATCCGCCATAGTATGCCGCAATGAGGCTCCCGCCTGGCATCAAAAAACCACCCAAATTTGAAAAGTTTGGCGGACAGGGCTCTCCTAAAGAGCATATTGCTTACTATATGACAGTAATGGGCGACCTGGCAACAGATGAAGCCTACCTGCTAAAGTTCTTCGGGTCCTCACTGACAGGACTGGCTTTTGAATGGTATTCCAATCTACCGGCCGGCTCTATAAGCGACTGGGCAGCTATGCAACGGAAGTTCCGGGAGCGGTTCCATGTTGCTGAAAGAGAGGTCACACTGGCCGAGCTGTATGCCTCCAGGCAAAGACATGATGAGTCATCCCTGGAGTACATCAAAAGATGGCGGAATCTCAGTATGAGATGCAAGCGGCCGCCACATCCAGAAGATGCGGTGCAAATATGCAAGCAGAATCTAAGCCGGTAAATCCTCGGTAGGATGATCGGAATTGAAATACGGTCTTTCGACCGGCTAAATAATGTGGTCGCAGAGATTGAAGCCTTCATCTCCAGCTCTCCCTCTACTCCAGCTACAAGCCAAAAGGGCAAGTCTATTGACAAATGGTCATCGCCCAAGGAAGTTCACACAATTGATTTCAAAGTGTTCGCTCAACAAAAAGAAAAGGAGGAAGGAATTACCAACCCGCCTCCTGCTAAGCCAGCTGAGTAGCAAGAAGTCCCATCCTTGAGGGCCAAGATGAAAAAGCTCTACTCTTTCCCCAAGGAGAGGACTTGGATCTTCTTCGAATGGGCTGTCGTAAACAACAAAGTTACTCTACCAGAGTCGAAGAGACCGGAAGATGCTAGAAAGAAGGATCATCCTCGCTTCTGCCCATATCACCAGATGGTTGGGCACCATATTGAAGATTGTTACGTCTTTAAAGACGCTATTGAAAAGATAACCAGAAGAGGGGAGCTACAAATGGGTGACTATAAGGTGGACCCTCCTCGCCCGCATGAGCTACCTGCTATGGAAAGAGCAATCAATACAGTGTCTCTATGCCAGCTGTCGTCTCAAGAGACAACCAGAGTTTGCATCGCACACCAGGTGTCAACTACAAAAAGGCAAGAGAAGAATAAGCCAAGAGATAGAGGGAGCGGCGTTGTCCTCTCCTGCAATACCCTATCGGCCTTGCCCAGTGCGAGCCGAGCTGCTGAAGATGAAGACGAAGAAATATGCTACACACCGGTAAGGGCAGGGCAAGCTGCAACATTTATTTCTCACCATCAACCCCAGGAAGGGTGGGGGCATCCTCCACCACCTGCTGAAGAAGCATGCTATTATACCCCTCCTCAACATGAGGGCATGGGGGCAAGAACATCTACTCATGCAGGACCGTACGTGTCCCGTGTCGACAATAAAATGCTGCTAGCCCCACCGGGAATCAGCACAGGAAACATCACTCCCAACTCCTACCAAGCTAACTCCGCTCTGATGATGGAGATCTATCAGAAAATACAAGAAGTAGAGACACTAAGAAAAAGATTGACTGAGATGGGCTTACTCCCAGTCACACTCGGGCAGGCAGGACCCTCATCCAAAGCCCTACAAGGTGGCGCTAAATCATTTGAAGCCTCACTGTAACCAGCTATGCCCCAGTCAACACAAGGCCATGACGGGAACACCCTCCCGCGGCAGCTATACCACGCGGCCCCCGCGTACCCCTCAGCTCTCCAGGTAGGAGAGGGGGCAGCTTCCACACCTCATGCAATGCTGCCTCTACAATCAGCTGGCTTGCTCCGAAATCTAGCAGCGACAGCCATAACAAACAAGCCAGTAATAGAACAAGCAACTGAAATAAAATCCGCTGAGGAAGAAGTCACCAAAGCATAGTTATATATGATCCAACAAAAGATGATGAGTCTACTTCGGACTACATTCAACGCTGGAAGAATCTCAGTGCGAGATGCAAACATCCGCCCAGCTACAAGGACGCTGTCCAACTATGTAAGCGCAATCTGAGGAAAGAGATCCTGCAAAGGGTAATTGGCCTCGAAGTCAAATCCTTCGACCAATTAGAAGATGTGGCAATTGAAATTGAAGCCTTTCTGGCCAAATACTGCCCGACTTTTACTCCTCCAATTCAAGAGCACAAGCTAATTAAAGAACAGCTGGCACCAGAAGAAATAGAAGTAGTTGACTTTGTAGCCTTCGAGCATCGGTGGAGGAAAGCACAGGAGGCAACTGGCTCCTCCTCTACCAAGGTTGCTGAACAAAAACCCCCTTCACTAAGGGCAAGAATGAAAAGACCATACTCATTCCCGCAAGACAAGACCCAGCATCTATTCGAGTGGGCCCTTGAGTACAACAAGGTCGTCCTCCCGGAGCTCAAGAGACCAAATGACATCGAAAGAAAAGATGACCCTCGGTTTTACCCCTACCATCGGAAGAGGGGACATCTCATCGAGGACTGCTATATGTGCAAAGACATCATGGAAGACTTAGTCCAAAGTGGTGAATTACAACTTGGAGAATATAGGGTGGACCCACCTCGCCCTCACTCGATGCCCATTTTCAAGATGACGGCTAACACAATTTCCGTACATCAATCGGGACGGTACACCTTCTAAGATGCATCCCGAGGTCCCTCCGTTGTGGCAAAAGGCCGAACAAATGCAATTGTTGCACCGTCTCCGGGGCAACTGCTGAAGACTAAAACAGAAATAAACCCAAGAATAAAAGAAAAGATGATGCTTTACTGCTCGATGTGCTGCCCTCTTTATTCAAGCCATCAGCTCAAGAATGGAGTCCACTCATATCAGGGCCAACTGCAAAATGATAAAGATGCAAGGAAGAATCTCCTTCCAAATGAAACGACCCGGCACAACGTAGCCGCTGCTCTATATGCTCCAGCACACATGGAAGCATGCTCAACCCTTTGAGGGAGATGTACTCCCACCCTCCACCCGCACCTCACTATGCATAAGAAGGGGCATCTGAATAAACAACTGTCAAATGGGGCTAGCTCACCCGGGAGACACCTGACAGCATACTCCTTCTTGGAGCCAATAGAAATTCTATTTCAACACACACTTGACATGGGGGCAAGAATGAAAAGATGCTCAGCTACAATCAAGCTCTGAGATGCCGCTGGGCACAACAAGACTCTATTCCCCGCTTGGGGGCTGCCAGCAAAAGAGAAGAGGGTGGAGTCCAACGGTCGGGTTTTCTTGCTACGTTCTGCCTACACAACTGTTCGTGAAGCGAACAAGCTACCCAATAAAAAGACATGCTTCGAACAACTCGCCTTCAGCTATCCACCCCAGCTTGGGGGTATTAAAAGGGAGAATGAACTCTTCGACTACCCACCCCAGCATGGGGGCAACCAAAGCTAAAAGAAGAGAGAACGGGATTATTCAGGGCACACCAACATCCCACCATGAACTGGACAACCCGCTGCAGATGCTAATTGTTTGATGAGCTCGACTGCTAAAGATTTCGAGCTCCTCACTTAGAGGACCCATTTGTTGCATTTCATTCAATGTTAGAATGGGATTTCTCCTTCTCTGAGAAGCCACTCTATATGATTTAACACTATGGAATCAAGGATAAGCCCTGCAGCCGCTTCTCGGATTGAAATCACTATAGGCAGTGCAAGGCGCAGAGCTATATGAGCTCAAAGCCACCGGCGCCATTTGTGGAGTTGAAAAGACCCTGCAACCACAACTGTTGAGGCAGGCATGTCAAGAGACCAGCATACGGCGCAAGCCCTGGAGGCCTATCTTTGCAAGAGCTACAACATTCCGGGCGCCCCGCTGAAGACAACAATACAAGAAGCAATGAGATGACTCAGCGCAAGGCTACTGCCACTTGCCATCCGTCCCTTGGGGCGATGCCGACTCAGAGCAGCCATGCAACAACCTCCATGCTATCAAAGGATCCATGTTGATCCGGTCTAAACACTTGAGCTGACGCACGTCCCGGACTGCAAAGCTTGTATCAACTGCCCACTCCTGTCCTTAGACTGGATCCACCAGCTAGGTCACCCAATAAACACTCATCGACTTTGCCAACTCCTTATCCTATGAAATGCTTCCCGTTAGTCCCACTGGGATTGACCCTCTACCCCCGGTGTGGAACCCACATTCATAACCAATACATTCTTGCCATCCGTTGGCATTCTACCGCAAATAGCTACACAAACACGCTAAGAGATACAAAACTTGCCCCACTGGGCTCATAAAACCTGTCCCTTGGCCTATGGCACTCCGCCCTCGCCAAGCTCTAGACGTTGCCCATTAGTTCCATTGGACCGGGCCCATAAAACCTCTCTCTTGGCTTGTGGTATTCCGCCCTTGTCGAGCTCTCATCGCCTTAGTTCCATTGGACCGGGCTCATAAAATCTGTCCCTTGGCCTGTGGCACTCCATCCTTGCTAAGCTCTAGACGTTACCCATCAGTTCCATTGGACATGGCCCATAAATCCTTTCCCTTGGCTTGTGGTATTCTGCCCTTGTCAAGCTCTCATCGCCTTAGTTCCATTGGATCGAGCCCATAAAACCTTTCCCTTGGCTTGTGGCACTCCGCCCTTGTCAAGCTCTCATCGCCTTAGTTCCACTGAACCGGGATCATAAAAAATGTCCCTTGGCCTGTGGCACTCCGCCCTTGCTAAGCACTAGACGTTACCCATCAGTTCCACTGGACCGGGCTCATAAAATATGTCCCTTGGCCTGTGGCACTCCGCCCTAGCTAAGTTCTACCCACCTTGGTCTAGTGGCACTCCGCCCTGGCCGAGCTCTACCTGCCTTGGTCTAGTGGCATTCCGCCCTAGCCAAGTTCTACCTACCTTAGTCTAGTGGCGCCCCGCTCTAGCTAAGTTCTACCTGCCCTTGGTCTAGTGGCATTTCGCCCTGACCTAGCTATACCTACCTTAGTCTGGTGGCACTCCGCCCTAGCTAAGTCTTACCTACCTTGGTCTAGTGGCATTCCTCCCTGACCAAGCTCTACTTCTCTTAGTCTAGTGACGCTCTGCCCTAGCTAAGTCCCACCTGCCTTAGACTAGTGGCACTCCGCCCTAGCTAAGTCCCACCTACCTTGGTCTAGTGGCATTCCGCCCTGACCGAGCTCTACCTGCCTTAGTCTAGTAGCGCTCCGCCCTAGCTAAGTCCCACCTGCCTTAGTCTAGTGGCACTCTACCCTAGCTAAGTTTTACTTGCCTTAGTCTAGTGGCACTCTACCCTAGCTAAGCCATGCCTACCTTAGTCTGGTGGCACTCCGCCCTAGCTAAGTCCTACCTACCTTGGCCTAGTGGCATTCCGCCCTGACCGAACTCTACATGCCT
The DNA here is from genome assembly GCA_022559845.1 of Amorphophallus konjac. Classification (NCBI taxonomy): domain Eukaryota; kingdom Viridiplantae; phylum Streptophyta; class Magnoliopsida; order Alismatales; family Araceae; genus Amorphophallus; species Amorphophallus konjac. Next base: position 422,176,965 of record CM040126.1, on the reverse strand, counting down.
TAGTCTAGTGGCATTCCGCCCTAGCTAGGTCTCACCTACCCTTGGTCTAGTGGCATTCTTCCCTGACCGAGCTCTATCCGCCTTAGTCTAGTGGCGCTCTACCCTAGCTAAGTCCCACCTGCCTTAGACTAGTGGCACTCCGCCCTAGCTAAGTCTCACCTACCCTTGGTCTAGTGGCATTCCGCCCTGACCGAGCTCTACCTGCCTTAGTCTAGTGGCGCTCCGCCCTAGCTAAGTCCCACCTGCCTTAGTCTAGTGGCATTCCGCCCTAGCTAAGTCCCACCTACCCTTGGTCTAGTGGCATTCCTCCCTAACCGAGCTCTATCCGCCTTAGTCTAGTGGCACTCTACTCTAGCTAAGTTCTATCGGCCTTGGTCTAGTGGCACTCTGCCATAGCTAAGTTCTACCTGCCTTAGTCTAGTGGCACCCTGCCCTAACCTAGCTCTATCTGCCTTAGTTTAGTGGCACTCTGCCCTAGCTAAGTTTCACCTACCTTGGTCTAGTGGCATTCCACCCTGGCCAAGCTCTACCCATCCTTGGTCTAGTGGCATTCCGCCCTAACCAAGCTATACCTACCTCAGTTTAGCGGCATTCTGCCCTAGCTAAGTTCTGCCTGCTCTAGGTCTAGTGGCATTCCGCCCCGACCGAGCTCTAGACCCATCCTTGGCCTAGTGGCACTCCGCCCTGACCAAGCTTTATCCACCTCAGCCTAGGGGCTATATCCACCCTGACTTGAGTCCTGCCCGCCTTAGTCTAGTAGCACTCCGCCCTAGCTAAGCTATACCTACCCTTGGTCCAACGGCATTCTGCCCTGACCGAGCTCTATACTTACCCTTAGTCTAGTGGCACTCCGCCCTAGCTGAGCTCTATCCACCTTGGTCTAGTGGCACTCCGCCCAGACCGAGCTACCTTCCCCTTGGTCTAGTGGCACTCCGCCCTGATCGAGCTGCCCTTACCCTAGTCTAGCGGCACTCCGTCCTGATCGAGCTACCCTTACCTCAGTCCAGTGGCACTCCACCCTGATAAATCTACCCTTACCTCGACCCAGTGGCACTTCGCCCTGATCGAGCTACCTTCACCTTTGTCTAGTGGCACTCCGCCCTGGCCGAGCTACTTATATCTGGGTCTAGAGGCACTCTGCCCTGACCAAGCTACTCTTATCTTGGTCTAGTGGCACTCTGCCCTGGCCGAGCTTGCATATAATAAGTAACATCGCCAATGCGGGCCTTACGCCCGAACCGGCTCAAATTTATCCTTTGCGTTAGCATTACCTTCTTGCTAACGAATAAACCCCTTTTCTGACGCAAGACTTCGTGTCCTAGCCAACCCTTATACATCATTGGCATTGCGGGCCTTACGCCCGAATCGGCCTAAATCTGTCCTTTGCGCCAGCATTACCTTATTGATGACGAATAAACCCTTTTTTCTTGGCGCAAGACTTCGTGTCCTAGCCGACTCTTCAACAACATTGCCATTACGGGCCTTACGCCCGAATCGGCTCAACACTCTCCTTTGCGTTAGCATTGCTTTCTTGCTAACGAATAAGCCCCTCTTCTTGCGCAAGACTTCGTGTCCTTGCCAACCATTATACACCATTGCCATTACGAGCCTTACGCCCGAATCGGCTCAAAATCTGTCCTTTGTGTTAGCATTACCTTCTTACTGACGAATAAGGCATGTCTCGGCGCAAGGCCTCGTATCCCAGCCGACCCTCTCAGCATCTTCCTGTTACATGAGTTCGAAAAAAATAATAATAAGAATAAAAAAATGATGATAAAAATGGGGCTTAAAATAGAGGTGCCCCGCCGGCCTTGTTCCAACATTAGGACAAGGGCAAAAATAGCCATAACCCGGCTGTGGTGAAAACCTGAAAGGGCGTCGCAGCTAAAATTGAGTACCCCGCCACGTGAAAACCCGAAAGGGCGCGTAGGCAAAAGCAAGAGGGGGCTGACTCTGGCAAAAACTCGAAAGGGCACTTAAGTCAGTAATGTGGTAATTTAAGTTCCGCCCCACCCTCATTCTAGTGAAACTCTGAAAGGGCAATCACCACGATCCCCATCAGAGATCTTTCTCGGACCTACTTCTGACCCTTGTCACCATCGGTAAGATCGGTCTGCCTCCTTGTTACCCTTGTCATCATCGGCAAGATCGGTCAACCTACTTCTGACCCTTGTCACCATCGGCAAGATCGGTCAACCTCCTTGCAACCCTTGTCATCATCGGCAAGATCGGTCAACCTACTTCTGACCCTTGTAACCATCGGCAAGATCGGTTAGCCTCCTTGCGACCCTTGTCATCATCGGCAAGATCGGTCAGCCTCCTTCTGACCCTTGTCACCATCGGCAAGATCGGTCAACCTACTTCTGACCCTTGTCACCATCGGCAAGATCGGTCAGCCTCCTTGCGACCCTTGTCATCATCGGTAAGATCGGTCAACCTACTTCTGACCCTTGTCACCATCGGCAAGATCGGTCAGCCTCCTTGCGACCCTTGTCATCATCGGCAAGATCGGTCGGCCTCCTTGTGACCCTTGTCATCATCGGCAAGATCGGTCAACCTACTTCTGACCCTTGTCACCATCGGCAAGATCGGTCAACCTACTTCTGACCCTTGTCACCATCGGCAAGATCGGTCAGCCTCCTTGCGACCCTTGTCATCATCGGCAAGATCGGTCAACCTACTTTCGACCCTTGTCATCATCGGCAAGATCGGTCAACCTACTTCTGACCCTTGTCACCATCGGCAAGATCGGTCAGCCTCCTTGCGACCCTTGTCATCATCGGCAAGATCGGTCAACCTACTTCTGACCCTTGTCACCATCGGCAAGATCGGTCAGCCTCCTTGCGACCCTTGTCATCATCGGCAAGATCGGTCAACCTACTTTCGACCCTTGTCATCATCGGCAAGATCGGTCAACCTACTTCTGACCCTTGTCACCATCGGTAAGATCGGTCAGCCTCCTTGCGACCCTTGTCATCATCGGCAAGATCGGTCAACCTACTTCTGACCCTTGTCACCATCGGCAAGATAGGTCAGCCTCCTTGCGACCCTTGTTATCATCGACAAGATCGGTCAACCTACTTCTAACCCTTGTCACCATCGGCAAGATCGGTCAGGCTCCTTGCGACCCTTGTCATCATCGGCAAGATCGGTCAGCCTCCTTGCGACCCTTGTCATCATCGGCAAGATCGGTCAACCTACTTCTGACCCTTGTCATCATCGGCAAGATCGGTCAGTCTCCTTGCGACCCTTGTCATCATCGGCAAGATCGGTCAACCTACTTCTGACCCTTGTCACCATCGGCAAGATCGGTCAGCCTCCTTGCGACCCTTGTCATCATCGGCAAGATCGGTCAACCTACTTCTGACTCTTGTCATCATCGGCAAGATCGGTCAGCCTCCTTGCGACCCTTGTCATCATCGACAAGATCAGTCAACCTACTCCTGACCCTTGTCACCATTGGCAAGATCGGTCAGCTTCCTTGCGACCCTTGTCATCATCGGTAAGATCGGTCAACCTCCTTGTGACCCTTGTCACCATCGGCAAGATCGGTCAACCTCCTTGCGACCCTTGTCATCATCGGCAAGATCGGTCAACTTTCTCATGGCCCTCATCATCATCGGCAAGGTCGGCCAGCATCTCCTCAAGCCCGACTTTACCCCAAGAATTGAGTTCAAAAATGATAAAAAAAGAAGAAAAAAAATGAGGCTTAAAATAGAGGTGCCTCGCCAGTCTCGATCATACGGCACTTCACCTTGGTCAATGCTGGAACCTGTCTGAGATGGACCTTCCGTCCATTTCAACAAGACATGTGGACCCTTCGTACACATATATTAGCCAACAGTCATACATCCGGCACTTCTGGCCATTGAGACTTACACTTGTGCCAATTTGGCAACTCCTGGAATCCCGGCACGTGGTGGAGTGAGGCCCCCATCCTTTCTTTGAAAGGATGGACGCTCTCCTGCAGTACAGATACGGGTATACTTCCATACAAATTGTCAAAATTGCTACAACTCAATGACTTGAGCTCCCCTTGAAGCCTGCTTTCCTGCTCCTGCTTGGTCTGCATGTCCTATTCTCCTATTATCTCCGGGCTTTTATAGTCTTCTTTCCATGCTACCTTTCGGCTGTCATAGACCGCTTCCCTTGCCAACCGCTGACTTCCGTAGTCCACTTTCTATATTCGGGTTAGACTCCCTGTCAAACCCGCTGTCTGTCCTTGGCCAAGGCACCCTATTGAGGCGTACCACTCCATTTTAATCCAGGTTCATCATCTGAATAAAACGGCTCTCATTGGCCAGTACCAACCCTCTTCGTCCCACTAGGACTCGCTACATAAAGCCATTTTCCATTATTTTGTTATCAATTCTGCTTGCTTTTGAATAACTAACCTACAGGTATTCGCAACAGGTGCTTGAACAAATAAATGGATATGTAGTGACATATACATATATGCATACATATAAAATAAAAAAAAAAAGAAAGAAAAAGAAAGAAAAAATTGCTTGCTTTCAAAATTTTGGGTGTTTGTTGGCCCTGCTTGCATGCTTGCTTATACTATAAGATAATACACCTCCTTCAATTTCCTAGGACCACATCTCTTTGCTAAATAAAGCTGCCCGATTCTAAGCATGTATGCGCCACAGCATACGCTAAGGGATGAAAAGCCAATATTGGCTGAGTGCATGCGTCCAGTGGAAAGTCATAGCTATGTCGCTAACGTAACTCCTAAGATACACCCAAAGCAAAACTCCCACACTTTGCACCACAATGTGTTCAGCGGTCTCTTATCATGGGGATGCTAGAAGGTTCTTTCTCACACTATATGTGTGCTCTAACTTCTGCACCCACACGAGGGGTAATCGTGAGGAGAGAGTTGCCCTCCCCCCAGTTAAAAAAAAAAGAAAAAAAGAAAAAAAAAGGAAGAAGACTGTTAGATAGGATGAATCTTAATAGCCGGGAATCCCCATTGAGACACATGAGGAGACTCGCGTCGAACGGTGAAGTCCGTAATAAATTGCTATAAAGGATAAATCCTAATAGCCGGGAATCCCCATTGAGACACATGAGGAGACTCGTGCCAAACGGTGAAGTCCGCAATAAAATCATTATAAAGGATGAATCCTAGTAGCCGGGAATCCCCATTGAGACACATGAGGAGACTCGCGCCGAACGGTGATGTCCGTAATAAAATTGCTATAAAGGATGAATCCTAGTAGCCGGGAATCCCCATTGAGACACATGAGGAGACTCGCGCCGAACGGTGAACTCTGGAGCTGGGAATAAGCTAAGGGGGTTGTGCGAAGTTACCGAAAATCGAGAACCCCAACAGCGTGTGTAGACACTAGAGCAATACTCTAGTGTTATTTTGAATGTCTGTGTATCCCTACGTCAGAGATTCGCTGCTCGTATACTTGCACTATCACACTATAGAGAAGTAGCCTCGGGTGTAGATCGTGGCTTACGCTGTGCACACATTTTATGCGATGTCCTCTCTGCGCATGCACATCTCCCTTAGTTGTGCCTTGTGAACCGCACTGTCTATGAGTCACATGCACTGTCCTTATCCTATCCCCGATATAGGGGAGCTATTCTATATATCTAGCTTATGCTTGCTGTTGAATGCATGCATGCTTGCATGAACAAAAAGACACGCTTTCAAACGGGCTGCACCCGTACACTACAAGAAAAATCGCGGATAGCGACCGACCTAACGGTCGCTATTCAGTCGTAGATCGGTCGCAAATATGCATTGCGACCGAACAGATACTATCTAGCGACCGAATATGTCGGTCGCTATATAATAGTCGCTATATAGCGACCGACATAATTCGGTCGCAGTATCAGTCGTTAACAGAGACCGATTATAATCGGTCGCCTGAGCGGTCGCTAATAATTCGGTCGCCATTCAGTCTCTATTCGGTCGCTACATTTGTTGTATTTTAAAAAATAAAATTAACCTATCGGATTAAGTCGGTCTCAATTGGGTCGCTATTCGGTCTCGAATTATGTTGTATTTTTAAAAATAAAATTAACCTATCGGATTTATTCGGTCTCAATTCGGTCGCCAGTCGGTCGCTAAATTTGTTGTATTTTTAAAAATAAAATTAACCTATCGGATTGATTCGGTGGCTAGTCGGTCGCCAATCGGTCGCCAAGTATAATTATTTAATAAAAGAAATATAACGTATAGTCGCTATTCGGTCGCAATTCAGTCTCCATGCGGTCGCTAATTTTGCATTATTTTTTTTTTAAAAATTTATTTAAACTGATAAATAAATTACCTGATAAATAACAAATTCATAACATAAATATAAAATCAACTACACAGACAACAATATCGACAAATCTCAAATTCATCACATACAAACACCTGATAAATAACAATTTCATAAAACAATAATAAATCAACTACACGGATCACAATCTCCACGAACCTCAAATTACACACAATTAAAATAAAATCACAAATTAATCATACATCCATAATAATAAAATGACAACATACACAACTAAAATAAAATCACAAATCCTCCACATATGTCTCATCCTGGTCGTCGTCTCGTCCAACATCATCCTGGTCGTCGTCTCGTCCAACATCTCGCGACGGATGATCCTGTATATCATTTAAAAAAATTATAATCAAATCCTTAATAAAGAAATCAAGCATTAACAAGACTTAATAAAGAAATCAAGCATTAACAAGAGTATGCCAATAGTTTAAGCCAGCTCATTTTCATATATATAAATACACACACACAATATAAGTTCAAATTTCATCTTGTATTTTAAAAATGAAGTTTGAGCGCCGAGCTCAAACCGGGCATCCGATTTGGATTCCGTCAGTTCTGACAAGTCACTTTCATCTCCCCGGTCGTATTGGAATGATCGGCACGGCCATCCGACCGGTATTTCGAATTTTAGACCCCCGGACCCGTCCTAACAGTTCATTTGAACTAAGTGTATTTTAAAAATGAAGTTTGAGCGCCGAGCTCAAACCGGGCATCCGATTTGGATTCCGTCAGTTCTGACAAGTCACTTTCATCTCCCCGGTCGTATTGGAATGATCGGCACGGCCATCCGACCGGTATTTCAGATTTTAGAACCAAATGCCCCGTCCTAACAGTTCATTTGAACTAAGTGTATTTTAAAAATGAAGTTTGAGCGCCGAGCTCAAACCGGGCATCCGATTTGGATTCCGTCAGTTCTGACAAGTCACTTTCATCTCCCCGGTCGTATTGGAATGACCGGCACGGCCATCCGACCGGTATTTCAGATTTTAGACCCCCGGACCCGTCCTAACAGTTCATTTGAAATAAGTGTATTTTAAAAATGAAGTTTGAGCGCCGAGCTCAAACCGGGCATCCGATTTGGATTCCGTCAGTTCTGACAAGTCACTTTCATCTCCCCGGTCGTATTGGAATGACCGGCACGGCCATCCGACCGGTATTTCAGATTTTAGAACCAAATGCATAAGTTGCTGCTTCTCGCTGCCTCCATTCAGGTTTGTTAATGTTTTCTTCTATGAATGGCATAACAAGAGGCACAATGTCATCTCCCACGGTCCGTGCAACCAAACCCAAGCATGTTCCTCCAGCCATTGCAAGATTCCAAACTCCTTCATCCTGATCTTGGTCGTCTTCTTGCTTAAGGAGTGTCTCCAACAGCATAGGGACAAGCGCAGGTAGTGCCTGCTTGATAAAATAAAAGCAAGGGGTGTCAGAATCAGCAGAAAAATCCCCTCCATATTCATCTAAGATGTCAATCTCTTCATCGCATATTGAGCTCCAGAATTCAATAGCTTGTAGAGCAACAGGTTCCTCATCTTCCCTCACAGCTTTTGCAGTGATGTTAAATATGTCCTGCATATACGATGCAAGCTTCTCATAATACATGGAGGATATGGAGACCAAGCATTCGAATGCAGCCTGCCGTATCTTCACCTCAGGGGACAGAGTAGCTTCACAAATGACTCTCATGATATAATCCCTCTCCATATCATTCCCGAAGTTTGCCTGAGCAAATCCCAAAGAATTATGCAGAGCTCGAGTTGCAGCCAGCCTAACATCAATGTTTCCCTCAGAAGCACTCATGCCTTGAACAACCGCTGTCAATATCTTATTGACTTGCTCTTGATCAACTTCATCAGGGGAGACTTCTTCACACATGTAACCTAGGGTGTCCAAAGTTGCTTGCTTAACATCTGGCTGAAGTTGGTGAATATTTGACAAGAGAGAACTGATAAGTTCAGGCCATTGATTTTGAGGCAACTCAATACCAGCAATCTTTGCAACAACTTGAGATGCAGTAGATCTTGCATCAATCACCGGTGAAGAGAGAGTCTGTAGTAAACATCCTTTGACCTGGGCCCTAACAGCTACATCCAATGATAACCATCTCTGCACATGCTCAAATTTTCTGTGTTGCTCCTTTGCATCCAGGGCATTTTTTAGAATCAAGCCTGCCAATTTACGGCTAACAACAGGCTTGTCATTATTTGCTAATTCACTCGAAAGAGATAGCAAGAACCCAGTAACATTTTGATCCTGAAATTGTTTTAAACTTTCCTCAGCATGCTTGCGAACCGCTGAATCTATTGACTGTGCATTCAAAAGAACTTGGGTAACTTCCATAGCCATTTCTGTATGGTATCTTCTCCGCCTTTCCCTTGCAGGGATACGCCCCAATGGCGGCCGCCGCCGACTATATATAATATCCTTCACTTCTTGTAACTTATGACCTATGCTCCTTTGTATGAACTGCCCTTCCTTTGCTTAGAGGTGCTGTTCCTGGCTTCCTGCCATGACAGTTACCAGACTTTGGGGAGATCTTTTCACCTAAATTGGCATATTTTATTCATGTCTACATGTTACTTTCCTTATATTATTCTAGCTTTATGAATATTTATAGATCTGTATCCTCCCCCACTCAAGTGAATAGAATTTATACATATCTTTTCACTTTCAGTTCTAACCAAAATCTCTATACACCTATGGAAAATCCTGCAGAACAGTCTGCCTGTTGATTCTAATATCCAGAGGATAGGTGTAAGATGATATTTAGAGTTAAGAAAATGATATTTTCCCCTCCTCAATCTAAATTCTTATATTTTGTAAGATGATATTTAGAGTTAACAAATAGAAAATCAATCAAATAAAATACTTACCGGAGGCTGCTGTGCAGGAGGTGCAGGAGGTGCTCTACTACTATCAATTCCCAAGGATGTGAGCATCTGGGAGACGGTCTGAGCGACGATGGTTGAGATATTCTGAGAGATATTCTGAGAGACGGTCTCGTTGACGATCTGCCTAAACATATCTGGAGTCATGGTCGGGGCGGCACTGGAAGAACCATCTGGGGCTGCTGGTGTGGTAAATGGAGAGGTCGCATGTGAGACCGAACTCGAGCATGATGATAACACCCTAGTCGTGCCCAAGCTATGTCCAAAACCATAAACATGTCCTTTCTTGGGTGCCCCAGATGCTGCAACCCAAATGGCAGGATCCAACTCTGGACGCTGACTGTCATCCCCGTACCTCTCATCCATTCGTCTACTATATGAGTCCTGCAAAAACAAAAAAAAAACAAAACCAAATTATTCTACAATTTAATCTTAAATGAAAACTATTAATGTATACACTTACCGCTACCTCCCGAGCTTTCTCACTAATGTAAGCATTTGTCCCTTTCTTCTTATGAGTTCGATCAAAAAGTTCATGAAATTGAGCTGGCCGCTTTAACTGTGCTTCCTGTTATTCAAATAAATCACAGTTTCATAATAGAAACAAAAAATTTATATATGTAGAAGTGTACTTACTAATCTCGCTTTATGTGTTGCAAAGGAGACAGAGCCACCCGTGTGTAAATTCGCTTCAGGATGCGCTGCTCTGTTTTGCTTTGCTTTGTTTGAATTGGCATTCCATTTCTCCGCTTCCCAAATGTTGCACAGCTCTGTCCAATACTCCTTTCTCATCCACACAGGCCCATGCTCCTTCCATATGTTCTTATCAGTACTTGCACATGCTTTTTTTGCATATCTTCGGGCATTGTACATAAGATGTTTGAAATTATCTCTTGCAGTAGCTGTCCATGCAAATCTAGCACGTAACTCATCTGAATGTTCTGTGAATCGATGATTCCTCTATATATTAACAACAACAAAAATTTATATGTTACATAACAAAGTGGGTTAAAATAATAATTGAAAATGACTTAATATGATAAAATAAGATAAATACCAAGAACATAGAGAACAATAAATCCTGAACACCCATCGGAAAATCAGCAAAGCGATGGATGGGGCCTGGAAAATGTGCTTGAATTGTCTTTGTAATAAATTGTGATGCTTGGGCTGGCTCTATTTTATTCCTGAAATTAAAAATATTAATACCACAATGACGAATAAATAACAAAAATAATGCATTACGTACCCTTCATTTATCCACACTGCCCGCATCGTCTCATTACAACAGCCCTCCCCCTCATGATGACTCGCCTCGTCATCAGCACGTACTATACGAATTAAATAGTATAAATAAAACAAACTATCAAAAAAACATAAATATGCAAATGAACATACCTGACTCAGCTGGGGGAGGTGTAGATCCACTCGCCATGTGTGATGGCGGTGCATAGGCCGTCAATGTACCCGTTGTCAGTGGTAACGGTGCAGAGGCCGTGGGTCCTGTAAGGATAAGAATCAGATAACACAAAAACATAAAGAATTATTTTAAACAAATACTCAAATGAATTATACATGAAAGTATACATACCTACTACCGGTGGTAGCGGTGCATCCCTCGGTGGTAACGGTGCAGAGGTCGTGGGTCCTGTGAAAATAAGAATCAGATAACACAAAAACATAAAGAATTATTTTAAACAAATACTCAAATGAATTATACATGAAAGTATACATACCTACTACCGGTGGTAGCGGTGCATCCCTCGGTGGTAACGGTGCAGAGGTCGTGGGTCCTGTGAAAATAAGAATCAGATAACACAAAAACATAAAGAATTATTTTCAACAAATACTACAATGCATTATACATGAAAGTATACATACCTACTACCGGTGGTAGCGGTGCAGAGGTCGGTCGTAACGGTGTAGAGGTCGTGGGTCCTGTGAAAATAATAATCAGATAACACAAATACATAATGAATTATTTTCAACAAATACTACAATGCATTATGAAGGGAAAGTATACATACCTACTACCGGTGGTAGCGGTGCAGAGGTCGGTGGTATATGTGCAGAGGTCGTGGGTCCTGTGAAAATAAGAATCAGATAACACAAAAACATAAAGAATTATTTTCAACAAATACTACAATGCATTATACATGAAAGTATACATACCTACTACCGGTGGTAGCGGTGCAGAGGTCGGTCGTAACGGTGTAGAGGTCGTGGGTCCTGTGAAAATAATAATCAGATAACACAAATACATAATGAATTATTTTCAACAAATACTACAATGCATTATGAAGGGAAAGTATACATACCTACTACCGGTGGTGAAACGGAAGTAAATCTCCTCCCGCTACCCTCTCCCCTCCCACCTCTGGGAGTCCCACGCCGTCCTCGAACCATATCTTCAACTGGTAATAAAATACATGCATATTCATCAAATAGTGAAAGAAAGAAAGTTACAGAGTATTAAAATTCCCAGATAAAATTGTATACCATTAATCAAACATTCTCCATTTCTTCTTCAGATGTTGGAGATATAACAAATTCAGCATTCACATCTTCATTATCAGATTCATTTTGATCACTAATATATTCCTCCTCTTCGGAGTCCCCCAACTGTATTTCTGGTTGTTCTGGATCGACTTCCTCCACTTCATTCTCTTTAGATAAAGACGGTGCCTCCACAGATTCATCACTAGAAGCAGGCAAGTCTACATCATCACCCAAGTCTGATTGAAAGAATTCGGCATTCACATCCAACTGCTCTGTTTCAGTCAAATCCAACTCATAATCCGGGAAAAGCCTTGTCTTAACCTTGCAAACTGCCCACCAATCATTTCTTTCTTTATTTCTAGACGATGGATACTTTGTATAATAGACCTGCTGGGCTTGTGCGGCCAAAATGAATGGATCATAAGTATTCAATTTAGACTTATGTCTGATATCGACAATCCCATATGTTGTGTCATTTCGAACAGAATTAGGATCAAACCAATGACACTTTAACAGAAATATATGGTTGTCATCTCCGAGATATTGCAATTCTAAGATCTCCTCAATAATACCATAATAATCACATTCGTTTTCCCCTCATTTGTATTCACGCAACGAGCAATGTTAGACACATAACCATCTGGAAATCTCAACTGTTTTAGCCAAGAGCATACTTCTTTAATCTGTGCAGCTCCAAGGGCGTAACTTGCTTTCGGTTTAACTGTTTTACCATTTCTATCAATAAGGTACAGTTCTGGACGTTTACAATGTATTTTCAAGTCTAAACGGGCATTCACATTATCCTTTGTTTTGCCTGTTATGTCCATAACAGTGTTGAACACATTATCAAAGACATTCTTCTCAACATGCATGACGTCGATGTTATGTCGTATAAGAAGAGTTGACCAATAAGGCAATTCCCAGAAGATACTTTTTTTGACCCAATTGTGATCCTTCCCAAATCCAGGGAGTTGTCTTGTGCTGCTCGACAATTGTGCTATATCTGGTAAGTTCTGTACACGTGCTGCTAAATGTGGACCAGACAACCGTTCAAAATCAGCTTCTTCCAATTCAATTCTGTTCTTTAAGAATGCATCTTTTTGCCTTCTAAACGGATGGTCCCTTGGTAGAAATCGTCGATGACAATCAAACCAGCATGACTTGCCACCATGCTTAAGTACAAATGATTTGGAACTGTCCATACAGTAAGGACATGCTAGTTTTCCATGAGTGCTCCAGCTAGATAACATTCCATATGCAGGAAAGTCGCTTATTGTCCACATCAATGCAGCCTTCATAGTGAAATTTTGTTTTCTGCATGCATCATAGGTAGTAACCCCATCAGTCCATAACAACTTCAACTCATCAATCAACGGCCTGAGATATATGTCTAATTTTTTCCCAGGACTTTTTGGACCAGGGATCAATAATGATAGAAATAAATGCTCTCGTTTCATGCACATATTTGGCGGAATATTATATGGTGTCACGAAAACTGGCCAGCAAGAGTAGGAAGTCACTGAACCTCCAAATGGATTGAATCCATCAGTACATAAACCCAGCCTTACATTACGCGACTCTTTTGAGAAAGTAGGGTGAGCACGGTTAAAGTGACTCCAAGCTTCGGCATCTGCAGGATGACTGATTACATTATGTTGTCGACGTACTCTTTCCGCATGCCATCTCATATGTTGAGCTATCTTTGGTGCCATATACATTCTCTGCAATCTCGGTGCAATAGGAAAATACCGCAATGACATATATGGTATATCTTTTTGCTTTGAATTGTCCCCTTTCTTAGGCTTGAATCTATCATGACCACATATGGAACATGATACCTTACTTTTAGCCTCATTATAATATAGCATGCAATGATTAGGACATGCATCTATTTTCTCATATCCAAGCCCTAAGTCAGTGACCATCTTCTTTGCACGATAAAAATTTTCAGGTAATTTCTCATCTTGTGGCAACATACTTTTGATAATCAGTAACAAACGATCAAAACAAATCTCACTGATGTGAAATTCAGATTTCAAGTTCAATAATTGTGACACCGCAGACAGTCGAGAGTGATTTTGACATCCAGTCCACAATGGCTCATCAGCATCTTTGAGTAGCTGATAAAATCTTTCAGCTGTCTTGTTTGGCGGTTCTTCATTATGTACATGCTCCTCGTGAACATTGAATCCTGGACCAGCAGCATCTATGACCATATCAACATATGAACTTCCACTTCCAACATTGGCAGGCTCGTAGGTCGACCACAATGTTTCACCATGACATATCCAGTTTGTATAATCTTTAACAAACCCCTTTCTGTATAAATGACGTTGTACATCCCATGTTGTCAGCCACTTCAAATTCTTACAGACTACACAAGGACATCGGATACGACCCTCACAATCTACAGCTTCAATAGAATTTCTCAAAGCAAACTGAATGAATCTCTCAACTCCATTTTTAAATTCTATAGACACCACCTGATCAACTACTCTACGGTACATCCATGAACGATCTTCAGACATTTTCCCTATGCGAATGAAATGTAAACACACAAAACTTTAACATGTTTAACAAAATAAAAAGTACAACCCTTACCTCACATCGTCCATGTCTGCCATTTTAAATAGGACGGAAATATCATTTAGATCTTCACTTTTTAACCCATCTGTGAAGGTTTGATCGCACGATTAATTACTATATGTGTTGTGTTGTTTGCTAAAAATTTCGGCAGCATCTCCCCACACCTCTCCGATATACCACAAAATATTTATTGATTAAGAAATTTTCTTAAACACTTACTAATAAGTGGTTAAGAAAATAATCAAAATCAATAAAGGTATATCAGAGAGGAGTGAGAAGACGCAGCCAAAATTTTTAACAAACAACACAAACACATATAGTAATTAACCACCTAAGTGCGATCAAACATTCACAGACTGTCCAAACGGGACAATTCAAGACTTTGAGTTAGATATACACATTCTCATCATTCAAAATGAGAACGTGCATATCAATCCCAAAGTCTTGAACGGGTAGGTTGATTGGCACGGGCTTAACACGCTCTCCTAAGATGCGTGCAATGTTAGGTTGCACCCACGCATCTCAGCTCACATACAACACCCAACTAATTAAATATTGACAAGATAATAACACAATCTAAAAACATAGCAGTAACATGTGAAATTGGCAATACATGTACACAATGAAAACAGGAATTTTATTTTAACATCCAACATAAAGACAACACTTTCACTAGCTATTTAGCAGAAATAAAATATAGCATGATACTTTTTAGCTTAAAGACAACACTGTCACTAGCTATGCAGAAATCAAGTAAAGAAATTGATGGTATCATTACTGAATAAGACAATAATAAAACACACTTTACTTTTCATCCAACAATACCCTAACTATTAAAATTAACAAAACACATAACCGACTAAATAACACTAAACTAAAAATAAACCTTAATTTAATTACGAAAATACAAGAAAATAACACTAAACTCAAAGTGCATGTTTTTCTTTCTGAATCAATAACCGCACTTCTTTCTTCTAACCACTTTCTTCCTAAAATAATGAATGGGGCAGCCATTGACCCAATGTCACACCAAGCTCCATCATCATACGTGACTGTTTTGAACTTCTTAGAGAACTCCACAAATACACGGTCACCCTCAATAACAATTTCTCCGGTCTTAGCAAGTGACTTAACAATGTCAGGTGAAATCCAATTCTTATCTTCCGACTCATGTACATCAATTTCTGCTCGTTGTCCATTAGGTAAATATGCAGTAAAAATAATCGGAAGAGGAAGCATACTGATTACAAAATGTAGGACCTCAACTTATAAAAATAAGTTGATTCCCTTATGCTCTGATACCAAATCTGATGCAGGACAGAAACATTTATAACCATTAAATGACACTTTTTCACTCATCAAAACATACAATGTTACTTTTTGAACATTAGTAAATATGGTGCAATCTTAAACCCCATTTTATTACTGAGGATGGATAAGATAGTATGATAGGTCTTTAAACAAACAGATGGAGGAAGAAAAACTTTTAGAAAAACATTGTAACTAATCCTCATAGGTACCTGACAGCCTGTGGCCAGCTAGAAACTTCTTGATGTCAAGGTGACTGGAATTGTAATAATATTTGACAACTTATAGTCATAGAAGATTTATGAGAATGAATTGAGAAAAGAGATGCAAATAAGGGGCTTTACTTGAGAGAGAGGATGGGTCAATTGTAAGGCAAAGAGTATGTTATGCTGAGCGCACACATGGATATGGATGTTAGATGTTACCTATCAGATATAGCAGATCTACTCTCTTCCTTAATCTACTAAAGTAATATACCAATAATCCTATACCTGAATCTCTGATACTAGAGCATAGGGCCAAGTTATCAAATGGTTATAATTTCTTTTAGGTTTCTGTCCCTGTAACCGCTTGAAAATTATGCTTGGTATTCAGCTTATCCTGACCTAAAACATGAATATGCTTTCCATCATGCTAACAAGCATAAATACACTTCGTATACAGTTGTGGAAAAGATTATTTGACAGAAGGATAAGTGATCACACAGCAGCAAAAGAAATAAATTGGGCATTATGCCATGGAGATCAAAGATAGAAGCTATGCACATACTATGAGTGTTGATGGAGAGTTCCAGGGAGAATAAATGAATGTGCATATGGGCTGCTGATTTAGGTCAATATGATAAGGTGCAGATTCAACTATTCAAGTTAGTTTGTGGGCACACGATCCAGAAGCACAACCAGCGATAAGCAGATTGGGGTGAGTGTTGCACACGGCTAGGAGCAGACGAATTAGACGAAGCATCTGTCTGCTACAACTAGGGCACCATCGAAAGAGTTGGGATCTTGTGCATACACATTTGCAAAGATATACACGGGAAAGTAAAGTCTACATAAAAGTAAGTCCCCATATAGTATACAACGGGTCATTTGGAGAGAGAAAAAATGTGTTGTCAGTGTCCGCAAACATTAGATAATATACATTCACAACCTTACGAAGAGTTAATGGTATCTACAGTTTGCGTACAGCGAACACCGTAGCTGCCTGCAAGTCCAGGCACCTGATCCCCACTCACCCTTTATATCCATAGATGTAGTGGATCGGATTCTCACTGTGGCCACATGGCCCTCTCCCTTCCCTTCCCCAATGGCCAAGGGGGGTCCCCTCCGCAGTGCTCAAGGGGGACGGGGGCGCAGGCCGCAGGGGGGAGGGGAGGGGAGCAAGCCGGCGACGGGGCCGCAGGGGGGAGGGGAGTAGGCCGGCGGGGGAGGGGAGCAGGCCGGTGACGGAGGGGGAAGGGAGAGAGAGAGAGAGAGAGAGAGAGAGAGAGAGAGAGAGGTACCTGCGGAGGGCGACGACGGCAGGGCGAGCGGCGACGGCGACTCGACGCGAGCGGCGCGGCGACGGGCTCCGGCGGAGGGGGGCTCGGGCGGGAGGCAGCACGGGGAGGGGGGCTCCGGCGGAGGAGGGGGGCTCGGGCGGGAGGGCTCGGGCGGAGGGGGGGCTCCGGCGGAGGGGGCTCGGGCGGGAGCGGGGAGGGGGGCTAGGGCGGAGAGGGGGCCGCAGGGGAAGGGGGCTCGGGAGGGGGGGCTCGGGCGGGAGGGGGGGGGCTCGGGCGGGAGGGCTCGGGCGGGCGGGGGTCGTAGTAGGAAGTATAACGGCCTCAGCGACCGACTGGAGACCGAAGTTAATTCGGTCGCAATAATAGCGACCTATTAGCGACCGATATACATGCGGTCGCTGAAACGGTCTCGAGGGCTCGGGCGGGCGGGGGTCGTAGTAGGAAGTATAACGGCATCAGCGACCGACTGGAGACCGAAGTTAATTCGGTCGCAATAATAGCGACCGATTAACGACCGATATATAGCGGTCGCGGAAACGGTCTCGGTTATGCGACCGATTATTTCGGTCTCCGAATTGGTCTCTATTTGGGACCGACTAGCGACCGATTTAATCGGTCTCTAATTCGGTCGCTATAGCCACTTTTTCTTGTAGTGCTCCCCCCTTAAGGAATTTCGTCCTCGAAATTGAGAACAACCAAAGGGGAAAGAAGAGGAAGACTCACCGCCTCCTGTTCATCTTCAACCACGCCCCCATGCGCTAGGGCTTCCTAGCGCGACAAGGCAGGTCGCGCTAGGGACCCCTAGCGCGACCAGAACCGCCTCCTGTTCATCTTCTCCGCTGAACGCGTCCCATCGGGGCAGCGCGACCATCAAGAACGCGCTACTGGAGTATAGCGCGTTCTCAGTCCGCGTCCGAAAACGGCGGAAACGCCCAAAAACTCCAACCACGCCCCCATGCCTCCACCGGAGAGGGGGAAATCAAGGGGAATGACCCCTAAGGACCCCTAGCATGCTTCTAAGCCACCAAAACATGAAATAGCGGGCTAAAACCATAGATCGGGCGAGCTCTCCCCAAATCATGGAAAACCCCAAACCCGCTCAAACAAGCCTCTCTCGGCCTCCCCGCGGCCTACAAATCACGGAAACGAATGGCAAGAGGCTAAGGAACGTCACCCTACCTCAATGGAGCGAATGCTCCGCCGGATCGTCCACAAACCACGAAGAACGCTTTTAGAAACCTCGCCTCCCCACGCTTCCCACGCTTGCCGCACGCCCACGAGCTCGCCTCGCCGCCACCCACGCGTCCGCGCCGTCGCCCTGCCGCCGTCCACAGCCGGGGAGGGGCTCACCGCGTCCGAATGGGAGAGAGAGGGAGAGAGGAGGGCAGCCACGGTTGGGGAAGGAAGGAGGAAGAAGAAGAAAGAGAAAGAAGAAAAGAAATAGGGTTATATAGAGAATCCGATTTTTCAGAAAAATACCGAAAAATAGAAAAATACATTTCCGAAATCCTCGGAACGCACCGATCGCAACGGTACTACTCGTGCCCGGGTGAACCGACCGGTTCGCCCTCAGCGAGCTTCCGAAGAAAAAGCCGAAACACACACCGGGAATCGGAAAATACACGCGGAAAAGCCGCGGAACGCCGCCGGGGCCTTCGAAATGACTCCGGATCGCGCCGATCCGAACACGAAAGATGTCCGAAACGAAATTTCGGACACAACAGAGCCAGACGCTCCGAAAACCAGATCCAGGACCCACGAAGAAGGATCCGAAAGGTCCGGGATATTACATTATTTCCCCTTCTCGCCGCATTCATCGACTCCACATTTTTCGGCCGCCTTCGCGCGACGCCTGGGAAACAATCGTATAGCCTACATTATTGTTAAACAAATTTCTACCATGCAATCGTTTAAATGAGATGTGAGATAAAGTGAAAATCTTGAATTGTGAAAAGACATTAAACACATTTTCATATCATATGCTTGCAGAACACGTAATAATATATATGTTATATTATGTTTAATTAGTACTACGTGTGTTTGTAACGAATAGTGAGCATTAAATGCAGACGTAAACTATACATACATATTTTTTGCAAGAGTGTCCCAACAAATACGAAGTATTAAATGCAGATAACGGGCTGGTCAAAATGTCAATACTACTTTTGAGATGAGACCACAACCTATAGGTTGGGTACATATTTATAAACGTAAAGGCTTATTTGACCATAGCTTTTAAAGTGTTTTGTTGTAAGCTTTAAGGTATTTAAGTTTTTAATCATTTTCTAATCAAGTAAGAACACGTGTCTCAATTCTGTCGAGAGTAAGAAAGAGTTTGTCATGTTACCTGGATAGGCGCAATTCTACCTATGTCTTGGTTTAGAATGATAAAGCGTATGGATATGCCTTTTTGTCGTTTCCTTAGGATAGGCACAAGGCAGCCTATGTTGTTATGGTAAAGTGTTCTTTTCAATATATGGATATGTCATTTTGTCGTTTCCTTAGGATAGGCATAAGACTGCCTAAATTGGTCGAGATGCGACTATCTTGGTTATATTTTCTTTCACCTATCTTCTTTATGGCACTGAAGTAATATTAATCGTGCCTACTTCAGTTGTAGCTTGGAGGTAGCAGGACTTCTGTCTACCTTAGTTATACTTGATTTCCACCTATCTCCCTTTACTTCTCTTAATGTAGCAATTCACCGACTACCTTAATTATGAGAGTTTTTGGCCTATGTCTAGAGATAGCAGATATTTCACCTATGTATGTTTCAGAAGATATTCCATCTACTTAAGTTTTGGGGACATCTTAGTCATTTTCTCCTGAGGCAAAATATTTAGATTCTTAGTTTTCTAATTTTTCTTTCCGCAGTTAACATTTAGGTGAAATCTTTTAAATGGACGCAAGTCATTTTGTCTTCCTACCTAATTATGTAATTTGTCTTGCCATATTCTAGTATCTCTTCCATTTGTTATATTATAAGTATGGAAGGGTTAATTGATTTGTCTTTCTCGTAATATTTCATTCTTATGTCAAGACAAATATATATATATATTGCTCTTGTGAGTGCACTGCTTCTCGTATCAATGCACAACTATTTATTTTAATAATAGAGCAAATTAATATTAAGGGTGCAATACTTATCTTGTTAGACTCACAGTCTAACAAATCCTATATACAAGTTTTCATTTTAGAGATTTTGTGTAGTCGTCCTACAGAGTCCTCCTTGCCCTTGGAGAGTTTTTGGGCGCCACTTAATTTTATGTTTGGGTTAGACGAGAAGGAGTAAATTGACTTATACTGTTACCCCATAATACCCATCTTACCTTTGTTTGGTTAAAGAACATCTTGACAATTTCTAATTAATTCAGAAGTTCTTTCACTGACTTTTGCGAATGCATATTTCTTTTCACACACTCCTCATTTTTCTCATAAGTTTAGGTGAATTCTAGTATTTAGTTAGCCTTTTTATACTATCTAACATTCCAATCATTGGAGTCCCAAAACTTATTTTTAATATCCAACTCAAATTATGTGCACTCCACCTTGATAGTGATTTAGTGATGAGATGGATGCAAAGATGATATTTTGCATTTCTATTCACCTTCCAAATTCCTAAGGCAAGTGTTCCATCTTACATATTATTTTTATTTGTATCTTTGAACGTGAAATTCAAGATTATGTTTTACTTGTTAACTTTATGTTGAAAATGTTATATTTAGGTAATTTAATTATTATCTCAGATATTAGAGGAGACATGTATTTATGTTAAACCTGTAATATTAAATGTGGGGATAATTTATTATTTATTTTATTATTAACCAAAATAATGAGACTTATGGAAAATATATTTTCCAACATCCTCCAATACAAAAGGTGTTTGATTGCTCATGCAATGCTGAAACATCCTCTAGAATGAAATGGTCAAATTGTATGGAGGCAGGTCTAGAAAATGGCCAAATGTAGTACTCCTTAGGAGTCTCTTGTGGTTTGTCTTGAATGAAATTCTCTTATTAATGAATTTGCAGTAATAAGAAAAGAATGAAAATGTACTTAACAAATATGCATATGGTTGCTCCTTTCCCTTCCTTTTTTTTGAGAGGTCCTCTCACCACCTACAAAAGTCATAGAAGACTAGATAGAATGTAACTCAATTCATTTCTTCGACAAAATATTCCTCTGAACATGTACATGTTCACGGAGCATATAAATGGTCATTGGGGGCAAACACACGCTCTAGGGAGGATGAACAGGTTCTAGGGAGCATTAACAGAGTTTGAGGAGTATGCACGGGGTTTGGGAAGAATGTGCAGGGTCTGAGGAGCATGTACAGGGTTTGGAGAGAGCATGCACAGGGTTTGGAGAGCACGTGTAAGATTTGGGGAGCATGTACAGGGTCTTGGAAGCATGTACATGATTAGAGGTGCATGTATAAAATCTTGGGAGAGTATGTACAGGATTTGAGAAGCATGTACAGAATTTGAGTACGCGAGATTGTCACGACGATATCTCCATACTCTATTAGTTTAGGGCCCCTTTGCTAATCGGTTGCGGTTAGTTTACTCGACCTTGGAGGGTCGAGTAAGTTAACCGAGCCCGATTAGGCCGGCTGTGTGTGAGGAGAGAGCGGGGCCCATCGCTCTCTCTCTCTCTCTCTGAGTTACCTTAACCCCATGTCAAAACGGCCCTCAGTGACTCGTATCTTTTTGGGTGTGTTTGATTCAAGTAAAATCCATTATGTGAATTTGTCCTATGAAAAAGAGTGCTATGATACAGAAGAAGACTGGGGTGAGGCAATGTGTGCCCTAGAGTGTACATCCTCCTGAACGCAGGAACATGCTCTGGATACTTTTTACATGCTCTCGATTGCATGAGAATGTACGTGCTCTTGGAACCAATACTATCTACATGCTCCTAGCTGTATATGCATTCCCTAAAGAATGTACATTATCCTAAACCAAGACATGCTCCAGGGACTATCTGTGTGCTCTTGATTGTATATGTGTGCCCTAGAATGAACATGATCTTGGAAGCATAAACATGCTTTCGAGACTATATACATACTCTCGATGGCATACTACTCTAGATGACACCAACACACTCCGTAAATGTTCTACATGCTCTTGGCAGCATGAATGCTTCCTGCAAACCAGGTACATGCTCTACGGGATATTAAGTGCTCTTAGACCAAATACTTAACTAATAAAAGAAAAGGATTTTTACATGAAAATTATTATTAGTGGTGAATTTGTAAAAAAAAAATTCTTAAAAACATGTTAACAGACATATCACTGTGTTAATTCAAATAGTACATAAATGTTATTTAACTTTGATTTTTTTACAAATTATTAATAAAAAGAAGTGATATGCATGCAAATAAATATGACATTTTTACACAATTCAGATTTACACAGTGATATATCTGTTAATACATTTCTAAGAATAGTTGTTTTTACAAATTAACCTCTAACAATGGTATTGATGCAAAAAACTCTAAAAGAAAAAAATCTTACACTGCTCAAGGTTTGATGGACCGTTCGTCCCAATTTTTCACTGGGACGGGTCGATACCGTTGCGTACTGAGATAAAAAACGATATATATATATATATATATATATATATATGTTACGTTATAAAATAACTCAAATTATGTTCTATCCCAGTTGGTTAGGTGCCGTGTAATTTTAACCGGCGTCCCTGGTTTGAATCTCCTCTCACACATCGTCTTAAACGTTGCTTTTAAAAATAATTTAAAAAAAAAATCAAAAAAATCACACCAGAAGCGCGTTTCAATACCATGACCTCACGGTTAACATGAGATGACCGTGAGATCCTAAACTAACCTGTTAACGTATTAAATTTGTTATAAAAAATTAAAATAATATATGAAGCGACCCAGTTGCGTCTCACGGACCGATCGTCCCGGTCTATGACTAGGACGGAGGTCGAGCCATCCCAACTCGATTTGTCAAACCCTGACACTACTCACATGCCTGGAGATTTTTTTGCCAACATTCCTTCTCTTTGGCATGGATATTTTTCTTCCCCCTTTTGTGCTTGGAAGAGTTTCTAGGATGCCTCTTTCTCCACCCTCGTCAATAACCAAGTCATCTTTTTTTTTTTTGGGGGATGTTAGCTTGCACGTTCGTTTCTCCTTCCACCTTCACTTCCTCAGCAAAAACCCTTGAAACGTGGTTGCAACCTCTTGCCCTCTTGCCATTGGAACCACTGTTGTTCTCCGTTAAACCTGCAAACTGATGCCCTTTGTTGCCCAAACTGATGTTTGTGCTACCAACCTTTGGGAATCAAAAGTCCATGATTAGTTTCCGATGGAACCACCTTCTTCCATGCCATGTTGTTTAATGGAAGGGCCTTACCATCATTCCACATGTGCTCATGTCCTAACCGAAGGCAATGTCGTCCACTCGTTGTGATAGAATGAGGTGCAATAATGGCCAAGTGCACTGGGGGTTTCCCCTCAGGGGCAGAATGGACTCCTTCTCATGTGGTGCAATGCGAAAGCCCAACTCATTTCGCTTCAGAATTGTCACATCGCAAGCAGTGAAACAAGTAAAACTAAAAAAATTATGAGTAATGCTTAGTACACACCACTGTGTTTAATTTTTTTTATTTTTTTTTAAAATTTTATGTATAAGATTCAAATCATTTTAACTTGTGGTGCAAGGCACACCCTCGTCGAATGACTCGAAAATATTAAAAATAAAAAGGGTCAATTTAAAGAAAATGAATCAAACACTATTCATTTGATCTTAACTTTTATTATTTGGAAGTTTTTTTTGATCATCCGCCATAGGTATGATTTGCGTCACAAGTTAAGGTGACTTATTTATTTTTTTGAAAGTTTTATGACATGGCATCTAAGTCACTTTAATTTGTGGTGTAAGTCACACTTCGTACGATGACTCAAAACTATTGAAAATAAAAAAGACCGATTAAAAAAAAAGGCCCAACGCTATTCATTTGATATGAACTTTTTAAAAAAATTTCTTGGACCGAATGACATAGGTGTGACTTGCATCACAAATTAAAGTGACTCAAGTTGTACGTCACAAAAAATTTTAAAAAAAAATAAAAAAAGTTTAAACCTAGTGCACACACTCGGGCGGTGCACTAAGTATTTTTCAAAAAGGAAAGATTTGGTGCACATCTTGGGTATGTAATATATTTATTTTATATTTTTTTATTTTTTTTAGAGTGACTCCAAAGTTATCTTAATTTGAAATGCAAGTCATGTCACCATCGAGTTATTTAAAAAATTAAAAATAAAACGGGTCAATTTTTAAAATAATGAATCTAATACTATTCATTCAATATAATTTTTTATTTATTTTTAAATAATCTAATAGTCACGTGACTTATAATTTAAATTAAATTATTTTAGGAGTTATTTTTTTAAAATAAAAATTAAAAATATTACTCATCTCGGGCAGCACACCGGGTGTACAATGAGTCTTTCTCTTTCAAATTTATAGAGGATGGGTTTGTCCAAGTTGGGCCTGGCTTCCGAGGAAAGCTTGAGGCTCAGTCTCCCCAAGCGCGGCACAACATCGCCCCTTATATACCACTCTGTTCGAAATCCAAAGGCAACGGCTCCCCTCATTCCATCCACGGCCAAAACCCCTCTTCTCCTCCCTCCTCCGCACCGGGGCGGGGACGCCATGGACGCCTCCTCCTACACACCCCTCCTCGAGAAGACCCGCCTCCCCCAGCCCGCGCTCCAGCGCTACGCCGTGATCGCCGTCTTCCACAAGCTCCGCGCCGCCCCTCCCCACCTCGGCATCGAGTCCGGCCCCGGCAGGGACGCCATCTCCCTCTGCCTCGGCGCCCGATCCGCGGCCGTCGCCGACCAGGCCGTCCGGGAGCTCTGCCGCCTCGTCGCCACGGGCAGCGCCAAGGTGGACCTCGCGCTGCTGGAGCTGCAGTCGGCTCTGGAGGGATGCGGCCCCGCCTTCGTATCCCTCTTCGTCAAGGGAATCGGCTTCCTCTGCCGGTTCGCCTTCCGGAGAGACCCGTCATGGGGTCGCAGCCGCTCCCTATCTGTGGAGCTCCATCCGTTTGTGAAGGTGTGTCGATCTTTCTTCCCTCCTGTTTTGCTTGCTCGTTTAACGGCTTTGCCCTAGTCTTTCGGTAGTGTTTGAGACATTTCTGCGAGCAGGTGCTCTCTTGTCGATCCGAGGTCCAGGAAGAGCTCATACGGCAAGTTTTGCTGTTTGTTGTGCACAACAAGCCTGCTGGGATGGAGGCGGTCTCCCAGTTCGTAAGGCCCTTTTTAGTGTTTTCTATTCTGATGGTTCCATCTTCGGTTAGCTCATCAGTGTTCGCGAAGGATTTGGTGTCTAGTTTGGCGTCGTTGTCTTGCTCTCTTCCGACTGAAGCTATTGCGATTATCAGACTCCTTACTGGATGCCTCGAATATTTCCCAAGGGGCAAGGAAGAGGTATTGTGCCTGTATTGTTGCAGTTGTTTGGATGGCTTAATGATTTTTAAAACATTTGTATCTGTTTTTTCGTAGCATAGTTTTCTGGAATAGATGGGCTTTTAATCTCATAGGAAGAGATGAAATCTCTGTTTACTTGCTGTTGTTTGCAAGGATGGCAGTACCGGTTTCGGTATTGGTTTCGGCCAGGACCGAAACCGAAACGTGCCGGTTTCGGTTTCAGTTACGGTTTCGGCCTAAACCGGTTCAAAATATTCAAAAAAGGTAAAAATTACATTGAGCAAGTTTCGGTATGAAACCGGACGGTTTCGGTCCGAAACCATTATTATTATTATTATTTTTAGTTTCGGACCTGCTACAGTGAGCATGTCCGAAACGGTTTCGGTATGGGCCGAAACCAATACGATACTGCCATCTATGGTTGTTTGCTTGCTTGCCTCTTACCCAATCAAAACAACTTGTGAAATAGAATTGAATCAAGATATGGTTGTGCCGTGTTCTGTACCGAGTATGTATTTGCCCTCTTTTCCCTACTTGTTACTATAGGCTTAGACTTTCTTGGTTGGTTGTGTATATGCCCTTTGGTTTCTGGGTTTCCATTTGTAGAAGGCTTCCTTGTAGAATATCCAAGGAGATTTCCAACCAGCATTATCTGTACAAACTACTCTGCATAGTTCTCGTTTCCTTGGCCTTTTGCATCTGAGGTACTCACCTTTAACTTTCCTCTCTATGCTTCTTACTTTCCTGCTGATCTGTGTAGGAGTTCAAATGTCTTATGACATCTGCAGAGTGTTTGGTGGATGCATTTGTGGTGGTCCTGCAGCAGATGGTTAAAACCAGAATGGTATTATTTTATCCACTTGCAGATGGTTAAACAAGTATTGATTCATTCACTTGGTACTTTTACATTTCCTGTCACAGCCTAGAACAATTGTACTATCTCATGATCTCACTTTCTATCTTCTATTTTGGTATAGATTGATAGTGAACTTGAATCATTTGTGTTAGTGGTATAAGTTGATAGAGAACATGGAGGTATGTGTATTAGTAACTCTTCGTTAGTAGAAATTAAGACACATAATATATTGTTCCCTTATGGATCACTGGTCAACCCTCTCTCTCTAGACCTTTCTAGAGAGGGAAACTTTGAGGTTTCTGAGAGGGCAGGGGTCAGGAGATGGGGCAGGGTTGGGCCCTGGTTGGGGCTGCTGGCGGGAAGGCCACCTCCTCGGAGGTGTTTCCGGTGTGGCACCTCAGCCCACATCCCCAGGGAGTGCAGAAGCCCAGCAGGCGGGAGAGAGGTGCTCGGTGCGGGCGACAGGCATACGTATGCGGAGGTCCTTCGTAGCGCTCCAATGGGTGACGACGGGGAGGCAGACACTGCATCGATGCGGCCTCTTTGCCAGCCAGCTTACTGCAAGCCCGCCTGGAGTGGCAGAACAGGTGTGTCTGGGTTAGGCTGGTGGAGGGTTGGGTGTCGGTGGACTTAGTGAAGCAGATGCTGGAGGAGGGTCGGGGGGGGGGGGGGGGGGGGGCGAACGGCTGGGAGGTCTTGCGGCTGCAGCGGGGCGGCCTCCTGGCAGTAGCTTCCACCGCAACGGAGGTGGAGGACATAGCACAGGCGGGCTTCATCCTCCGCAACGGTGTCCTCTTGAGAATGGTGAAGTGGGGTCTGTTGAGGGGTATGCCACCCAGACCCCAGAGCTTGCCGGCTCTCTATTCACCTCGTTGGGGTGCCGTTGATCTTCAGTGACGAGCTGGGCTTCTCGTTGCTCGCCTGTAGCTTTGGGGTGGTCATGCTGGCTTCTATCAAGGTCCCGCCGGTGGGTGATTATTTGTTAATTATTATTATCAGATTTATGTTTAAAAGTTTTGCAATGGGTCTTGTCAAGAGACAAGCTGGGATTGAAAGAGGAGATCGACACATTACAATTTTAGAATTCACATGATTGTTAATTATTGTACAGATTTTGCTGAGAATTTCTAATTTTACAACTTTTTCCTCAGTTTTATATGTCTAATTAAGTCTGGCAACCTGCTTTAAAGGACTGCCATTGGCATTCATAGGAAATGGTAAGTTTTAGCATTAAAATGTGTTATAGACTATGATCACAGACCATAAATTGAAGTATGCTGTTATTGCAACAGTTATAACTTGTAAATGGATGAGTATTATAGTTGTTGTTTTCCTTTTCTGTTTGATCTTATTATCTTATGTTATCAAAGGCAGCCAAGGTCACCACCTAGGTGACGAGGCCAGTTAAGGTGGTGTCATGGCACTTTGCTTCAGCTCAGGTCTCCTAGAAGACCATGTGAATTGTCTGGGCCGTCAACGTTGTCGCCTCAGTCTGCCTTCGGTGTGGAGCCTGTTTTATTTGGCCTATGGCTTGGCCCATTAGACCCAGCCCACTAAGCTACAAGTTGCCCCATCTTTGGTATGAAAGATCCTCGACGGTCCTAATCTGGCATTTGTCTCCTCCCCAATTCCAATTCTCAAAACTGCAATCCTAGCCCCCTTTGTCCACTGTTCCAGTGATGATGCCACCTTGGCAAAGCTCAATAACGACAACGGTGACTCCAGTAAGGCTCAGTGAGTGCTAGTGGTGTCTTGATAGCTGGTGCCTTCTCTCCCTCCCTCCCTGTTCTCTCTGCTCTGCTCACTCTCTCTCTCTCTCAGACACACAGAGAGAGAGAGAGAGAGAGAGAGAGAAATCACTCCCATCACATGCATACATAGGAGGCTCAGACACCTCTCTCTCTCTCTCTCTCTCTCATGTGGACACAGACAGGGAGCTAGGCAAACCCTCTTTCTCCCTCTCCCTCTCTCTCTCTCTCTCACACACACACACACTATTTTCTTCTCCTTTATTTGGACATTGCACTTATTAGTGTATTTGCATGCATGACTTTGTTAATTGCATCTTAGTTCATTTAGTTTTTATATAAATTTGGTAGATTTTATGTCCATTTTGGCACATCTGGATAGGCAAGTTATTAATTTTGTAGGTTTATGTGTTTTTGTCATGTTTTGCCACATATTTTTATTTCTGAATTTTTTATATTTGAAAAAACATCATCTTAAATGCCTTCGCCATTGCCTAGACATTTGAAGCTAAGATGACCCCTCAGTTGCCTTGATCGCCTCTTGCCTCCAACCACACAGTTTGATGCTCTGTAGTTTGTCATTTTACTTCTGTTCTGTCCATCAAAAATTGGAGATTGGTCGTTATTGCCTTTATCAGATGTTCATTGTCTCCAGCAAAATCTAGAAAGAAGTTTTGCTTTTACTACAATTGGGTTGTGATGTCAACCAAATTTTGTGCTTTTAGCAATGTTTTCTTATAAACAACTTTTCATGTGTGCTAATGTAATTTAATTATCTGAGCAGCCTAATAGTGAAGATCAAGCATGTGGTGTGGAGATGCTGGAGACTCTTCTATCATTTTGTACTGATCTTCATAAGCTGTACACAGGATGGACTTCTATAGTGGGATTATCAATGCGTTTATTGATAGTGCAAAGGGAGCTTGCATTGCCATGTTTACCTGAATTCTTCTCAGTCATGTTTTCATTACCTGTCATTCTTAGCTGTGTGGAATTTGAACATGAGCAACTGTCTGTTCTAAAGCTATTGATCTTTTTAACAGAGTGGATAAATGAAGGTTTGTTTCGTCTGTTTCAGATATTCTCATTTTCTGATTATTTTATTGTATCCAATAATTACTTTTTGTTTATGTTTCTACAAAAATTACCATTTCTTTGTGGAAAGAGAAATAACGTGTATAAATGTCTGTTTGCAATATCCAAGAGGCGGACCCACTTTTTGTTTTCTGTCACTCCACTCAAAATGGCTTGTATTTATATGAAAAAATATGGTGAGGAAAATAAACTGAAAGAAGTCAGTTGCTGCATGAGGGCCTAGTTCTTAAAAACTAGTTCTTGGACAAGGAAGGAAATTAGTGAGAAAACTACTAGGTTGAAGAGGCATAGTGTTCTTCTTTATTCCTGTCAATTAGCCAAATCGAGAAACTGGCCAGAGGTTCTGCACAAAATCACAGACCTCAAAGGAAAAGGCCTTTGCAGAACCACAGACCACAAAGGGAAACATCAAAACAACACCCTATGACACTGACCGGAGTCGACTGGCTCGATTCCAGATAACAATGCCAACATTATGAGATGCCTTCAACAATGAGGCTAGCTCACGTCTACAGAAGA
Source organism: Amorphophallus konjac (assembly GCA_022559845.1). NCBI lineage: Eukaryota > Viridiplantae > Streptophyta > Magnoliopsida > Alismatales > Araceae > Amorphophallus > Amorphophallus konjac. Next base: position 422,147,208 of record CM040126.1, on the reverse strand, counting down.
CACGTTTTGGCAAGTCCACATCTTGTTGAAGGTTCCTCAAAAGCCTTCGGAATTGACCTGCTTTTCCTCAATCCGTAAGCTGAGCAAGCTTGCTCTCTGCTCCAGCTCCTCATTGCTCCAAGAAAAGAGAAAATCCTCACCTCCCTGTTTATAAAGGCACTGTTGAGAATCGGCAGCTGAACCTTTAGCTTCTTGCACAGGTGCGGCTTCCGGAATCACATGTCTCGGAGGCAGCCAGTCTGCTCCCAGCACACCCGCCACATCGTCCTCCACCAATGGCGGACAGACCTTTAAAAGAGGAGATGTCTCTGCCACCCTCAAACATTTGGCCGAGTGGTCCGGTGCAGGGAGAAGAAATCCGCCGCCCAGATCACAATCCACACATGCAGCTGCTGAACCATTCACCGTGAGCTTCGGGGACGACGTGACCATCCTGGAACGATGGACAGACATCTTCTCCTCCGGTGAGATCAGAGGAAAAGGAGTATTCTCTCCCAGATCACAATCCAGGAAACCAATCCCTTAGAAGCCTTGATGATTCTCCGCCGCCAATAAACTTGGAAAGCTAGCCTAGATTTGTGGCGGCCCTCTTCCTTGTGAAACCCAATGACGATCTTGGATGCCAGCTTTGATATGGCTGTTGCCCAGACCGAATCTTCTGCCTTGGTGACCTTTACACTATGCTGTACGATATCTTTCAGTTCATTCCCATTCTGCTTGTTTAAAATTTGAACTGCGTGCGAGATATGTTCAGCACCCAAATTTGCTGCGCTGCCAGCGGAATCAGTGCACAAATATTTCTTTGCCTTTATTGCAATTAAGTTGCACTGAGTTGACTCGTGATTAGGCAAGTGTCCTACCGAGTCAGGTCCGTACGAGTTGAAGGCAACTCACCCGACTTGGTCGTCTTCAACCTCTGAGACCCTCTGGCCATACCTGCAGAAACCCTAACATCATTTCGTGCCATCACTGCATCCCTATAGAAACCTTCCATGCGCCGATCAATACCAGCCCCTGCCGATGCTGCTTCGACTTTCACGTACACCCAGAAATAATGATTTCGCCATCAATGCTTACTATATCGTGGAATGGTAAGCATTGAGTTAATTTCGACCTGCAATCTAACTAACTGCAAATCTTCCCACTATTGAGTACACTCATCAAGACCCATTAAGAAGCCAAAGGAGGACACCATGCGAGAGAACACCTCCTTACTCCGTACTGGCAATGGAAGTCCAGATAGATGATACCACCTCACCAGACGTTTGGAAGCCTCACGCACACCTCGCCCTGCCTCCCGCTCAGACCAATGCACGGTGACATTGTTGAGTTGGGACCCGCTCTTTCAATTCTAGCTTGGAAAAGAAAACTAGAACGCTAAGAATACAAGTTTTATTTTGTCAGAAATAGGATCAGTGGTGGTCCCAGCTTATCCATCTCCCAAGCTTGTTGAGAGATTGGCTGATTCTGGTGAAGTAAAAGGGAAAAAGAAATGAGGGGAAAGGGGCCACATCACTGCTAAGGAATTAAAAATCCAATTCCATGACAGATCTATCCCGATTGGTTCCTTTTGTCTGGGAACAGCCAGTTTCAGAAAAGTATAGATGATTCTAGCTGGTTTAGCCAGAAGGGAAAGATGAGAATGTGAAATGGATGAACTGGCAGCTATTACCATGGCATAGTTGGGAGCCACCAATCTTCTCCTTATTCTCCTCTCCCTCGTCCTATATCCTACCTTCCTTGGCAGATATGGGAAAGGAAAGGGGGCAAAGGGAAAAAGAGGGAAAAACTGGGATAGTAGGCAGCATAATTTGCAGGATCGGCTGGATTGGATTGTGATGAGAATTGGCTATTCCACAGAAGAAATGGGAATTTCCATGGTTGGCTGGGATTCAATGGGATCGACCAAACGAACAAGATCAGTTGAAATCGTCTAGTATCAGTGGGATTGGGTTCAATCAGTTGATTCTGGCTGTTTTACATTTTCTTTTTTGTTTTACCTGTTCCCATATTGGCCTATTTGGGCTGATCCAGATTGGGACCTGGATGATAATTGAGACTAGTCAATTCCACTTCCTGATCCTATTTCGAGTTCCTGGCAGGCAGTGCAGGCATAGTAGGTGCATTGAAAATGGCCACAGCTGGAAGGGGCTGAGAGCCAGCAAGGAAATGAGCTTGGCGGTGGTGTGATGGGCTATAGCAGTGGAATTGCCTCATCCCCATTCCTTCCTCTTTGTCGTAGGTTCTGGTTTGAAACCAGAAAGGTTAAAAAGTTCAAATTGACCTATGTAGATGAATTCATCCTTTATTCATGACACATCATTTAAGCCCTGTTTGGCAAGAAGATAAAAGTGATGAAAAATAGTCAATTATGACATCATTTAAGCCCTGTTTGACGAGAGGATAAAACTTTGGGCAGTGGAATGGCGACAAAGTGCTTGTATCTGGGTTTGGGGCCCATCATTTTTTAGCATATTTGATGGTGGTGGTGATGGCATGCAGGTCCAAAGGCGATGATGACGACGACACAGCTGGTAGGGGGAGATACAATGGTGGAAGTGATGGCCATACAATTAGCATTGAAAAAATGGGTTAGCTTCAAGAGGGGAAAGCAGAATAAGGCAAATTATAATATGACCCCTAAAACATATTAAAATAATTTAGGCCTCCTTATCTGTCTTTTTCAACAACTTTTGAGAGTAGTCAATCACCTAATGTTGTATCTCTATCTATTATCTTTAGCATACTTGCCTCGTACCTGGAGTAGCAAAATTCTTACTGATCTTTTGTTGGAACTGGCAACTGCATGAAAATAAATTGCACTATTAGCCCCTTCTTTCAGCTCTTTTTTTGCTTTGCCTGCTGTTTTAATTTATTCCATCTACTTATCAACATTCGATATCTCTAGTTCATTGTTGGTTTGAACTGTATCGTTCAACCTTTTTACTTTATTGATCAACATATTGATTTCTTGTGGACCTTTCCTTTTATATGTTCTATCACATATAAGCAATGATTTAAATGAGTAACAAACATTGAATATTCATAAGTTTTGAGAAGTTCATACGAGGTTTCATTTTGACTATTTTCTTTTATATGCTTGCATGAAATGAAGTGCTAATTTTATTTTATTTTTTCCCCAGAGGAGCAAAATAATGTCCAAAGATCTGCGTTAGATGTTCATCAGGAACTTCTCCAAATATTTCCGGTTATCAATGCTCTATCATCCTCTTCTAAATCTGCTACCAGTGCAGTGGCTTCCTTACTTTCAATATACAAAACACACATGTTGACTTTGCTGGCTGCTCCAAGGAAAGATCAAAATTCAAAAGCAGGTTCCCCAATTAGAAGCAAACTCGGATCTATCCTCTGGCGGCTTTTGTGCCATCTCTGGGCTGAGGTCATCTATAATGTCACATATAACCATATTTTTGCCCGTATGTGATTTTATGTTCACTTGTCAATGTAAATTCTTTAGAATAGGTTGTGTCTTTCAACACTATGATGCGTGATTGTTGAGTTGATCAAAGTGCACTTGCCCTTGTTTCTCTGATCTGTTTTCATAGTTCTTTAGCTTATGTCTTAATGATTCTCAAATAATTAAGAAATGTTTGCAGAGCAATTCATTCAATTCAATATCATTTCCGCTTAATGTTTAGTAATGAGCATCTGACAAATGTTCAGATATAATAGAATGTGAAAAGGGGGTGAGAACAGGGACCTCTATTTAAGTGAAGGGCAATAATAGACAGTGCTGCAGTAGCAGCAGCAATTCAAGGGAAGTAGAGAAAAGAAGTGGGCGGGGCCTTTGTCTAGTATGGAAAAAGGAGGAGGACAAAATCAGCAACCACTAGCAAAGGATGAGGAGGAAAAATGAGAAAAGCTTATCTCATCTTCTTTTCCCAATTTCGCAAGTGTCCGTCTGAAATGAAAATGTGTATTGGAATTTATCTGGGTGGTATTTTATGCCAACTGTGAACACCACTCTTCAAAATTATCCAATGTTATTTTGGGCAGCTGAATTATGCTATCAAATTAGGTGCAGAATGGGATGAGGTGCATGAGGTCAATCTGAGTGCCATTCTATGCATCTAGCACAATGTTCACTAATGCATTGGCAACCTATGTCTAACAGCCTAAACCACATGATTAAGTGAACCGGACCCATCTTGATGGGTCCGGTAATGGGCTGAAGATGCACAGAACCGCAGATTGGGGTGTTACCTTTTGCAACCTTATTCACATTTGTGTTCACTTTTCTTTTGTTTTGAGTTGTCTTCTGTAGTCTGGAGAAGGTGAGGAACCTCTCCTCTACCTTTTGATTGTATGTTTACACGCGAAAAATAAATGCTGCAGACACACTGATGATGAATTAAAATTTGGGCGGTTTTGGGTATCATCAGCATGTTTATTTGCATTTCTTTATTTCGCGTTTTAAGTTTATCAGACGATTTAGGGTTCGTGTACAGGACTTTTCTCCACCGACTGGAGTTGGTGTTAATTTACATCGGAATGAGTCTGAACACCTTTGATTAACTGTCGAAGAATGTCTTTTTGCCTGTATGCAATGTGACATTAATGATCTCCCATTACGGGTATATACTCTTGCAAAGAAATTTAAAGTCTTTATTTCTTGAACATATGTAATTTGAATTACAATCGGTCTTTCCAGACCTTTACATATGGTCCTAATTATGTAATCGGGTCTTCTAGATTACATCCGGTTGCAGCCAAAGCCTTGGAATTTATTTCAGTTTGCATTTGAATCTTTGAATTTGATTTTGTCCTGATCAGGTCATTGAATTTGAATGTGATCGAGGTCCAACCAATGGATTTGCTTTAGATCGCCATCCGACTATTGATTTCAAATTTCATCACAATCGGTCCGTTAGATCGCCAAGATGATCATTATCGAACTGTCGGAGTTGCTTCATAGTCATGACCACTCTTTTGATTTTGATCGGCTCCTTAATTTGGCTTGATGTCCATGAAGGGCACTTTCGCACAAGATGAGGGTATATTTGTAGCTTATGGCCCTTCCCGGGTGTTTCTGCAGTTTTTCCCAAATATTGGGGTATTCTTGCAGTTTCAAAAAGACCTCGGGCATTTCTACTTTTTCTGCCCCTTTTTGGGCATTTCTGCAATTTTTGCCCCTTTCTGGGTACCACTGCAGTCTGCAGTTTCTTGATTTTTCGGAGATAGCCCCGTCATTTCTTGACTCCCTGGGCATTTCTCGTCTTCATTTCTTGAGTTCTCGGAAATAACCCCGTCATTCGACTTCTTGAGCATTCCTCGTCTTCATTTCTTGATTTTTCAAGATTTATTTTCAATTTCACCTATTTCTGAGTTTCCGGGCATGATAGTTCTATGAAAAAGATATATGGATTTGGATGGCTAGTCATAAGTCGAACTCAGGAGAGCACACACCGCTTCGGGGAAGGGGTGTGGTCTCGCTCCACCGAGTCGTGCAAACAGCGCCAACCGGAACAAGGGCATTCTTTGGTAATTTCTGAACTGACCATGAACTTTGTGCAATTTTTTGACTGAATCGAGGACTTTCATACAACTTGCTCACAAATGGGGGTGGTTTTGCAATTTCTGATGTTTCAGGATTTTTGTATATTTTTTCCACCATCGGAGGTCTTTCTGCATTTTTCCACCATTGGGGATATTTCTGCAATTTTTTCACCATCGGGAGTATTTATGTAATTTTCTCGCCATCGGAGGTATTTCTGCAATTTTCCCGCTATAGGAGGGTATTTATGCAAGTTTCCCGCCATTGGGGGTATTTCTGCAATTTTTTTGCCATTGGGGGTATTGCTACAATTTTTTTGACACCAGGGGCATTCTGTAATTTTTTCACCACCGGAGATATTTCTGTAATTTTTTCGCCATCGTGGGTATTTCTGCAATTTTTCCGCCATTGAGGGGTATTTATGCAGTTGGAGTATTTATATAATTTTCCCACCATCGGGGATATTTCTAAAATTTTCCCACCATTTTAGAACCTTGGACATCTCTGCAAGGGTCTAACACTTTTCTTCAATTTTTCTTTAATTTTCTTGAATGCATCTGCATTTTATTTTTCCTTTCCCTTCCATACATTTTGATTTTTCTTCAAGGCATTTTGATTTTTCTTTTTGATGTATAGGGCTTATAGGCACAAGCATTTTTTTTTTCTTTTTTCCTTTCCATGTACAGCACAGGGATTTTTCCCCAAATTGCTTTCTTCATAGCATTAGGAGGTGAGAAATCTCTTAGGCTCACCATTCCCAAAGGAGGTGACCAGGCTTTTTTGTGGTGACCACACCCGCTTCTTTCTCACTGAGCCAACCTACGCAGGAGCACTAGCCCAGCCATGCTTCTTCTCTTCCCTTGCTGCTGTGCAGAACTTCTCTTCTCTTTGTTGGAGTTGGAGTCCTTTGCAGTTCTTGTCCTCCTCCTTGCAGTTCTCTTTATATAGGGATTGGGGAGTGGACCGGAGGCATGGTGCCTCCGGTGGAAGTTCAACAGGTGGGCTTTCTCTCCTCCCCCTTCTCTTCTTCTCCTCCTTTTTTTTGTTTCTTTTTTGCTGCACAAGAGACCGGAGGGGGTCTCCCTCCGGTGAGTTGTCACTGCTACCGGAGGGGGGGGGTCCCTCCGGTGCTGCAGGTGAACGGAGGGGTCCCCCCTCCTTTCTCTTCTCTTTTCTTCTTCTCCTTCTGTCTTCTTTCCTTTTTTCTTTGTGCGTAAGAGGAGGGACCTGGAGGGGGTCTCCCTCTGGTTAAGTGTCACCGGAGGGAGAGTCCCTCCCTTCTCCTTCTTTCTTCTTCTTTCACCTCTTTCTTCCTTTTTTTTCTTATTTACATGAGAGGAGGGACCGGAGGGGGTCCCCTCCTTTCTCTTCTTCTTTTTTCTTTCTTCTTCTTCTTTTTTTTGGTTGCACATGGAAAAAGAGACCGGAGTCACTGCAGTGCACCGGAGGGGGGGGGTCCCGTCCCCCTTTTTTTTTTTTTCAAAAAAAAGTATCAGGGCTCAACATTGTACTATATTTATTTGAATAAAGGGGTGACATAAGCCACAACACATTTCTAAAAAAGGAAATCCTCCTGCTACACCTCTGACGATGCTATTGTTAAAACCTAGCATATTTTTATTGAAGTTGTAAAACCAAGGGATTTCTGCAACATCCCCCCTTTTCCCCCTGGTTTCATGGAAAAAGTTATTCAAATCTGTTTTATTCCCGCCGCACATAGCTTCTCGAACAGCTGGAGCTTCAGTGATCAATCCTCTTGCATGTCCAACAGACCAAAAGCATTCCTTTGTTCTGCCGTATGGTGGCTGAGTCCAAGATGTTGAAAATATCTTTTTGTAAAAATCTGCCATCTGTCTTTAGGAGGAAGAGCCTTTCTCCATTGCTCTGTATTCTCTGTTTTCATACAGCCTACTGCAAATTTCCATATCTGTACTTTGCCCATAGGCTGAGATGACCACCCTCTGCTATCCCTGTGTGGAACACGGAATTTTAATCGTAGATAAAAATAAACGTGATGTTCTTTTTGAAAAGAGACATTCCCCTGTATGTGGGGGTTTTATTCCGTGGGTGCGCATAGTATCAGACGATTTGGGTTCGGGTGCTGGACCTCTCCCCACTGACCGGAGTCAGTGTTGATTTACATCGGCCTAACGTCCGAACACCTTTGTTTGGCTGTCAAAGAAACCCCCAAAGTTCTCTCTATAGGTTCTGATGTCGAGGACACTCTCACTCGGAAGGCTCACAGCATCTATTCATTCACCACCAACATGTTGACTAAATTAGGGTTAAGTATGGACAAAACCCTAGGATTTAGGAGTAGGGATGCAAATATGCGAAAGTCATAGGCACTTTTGGAGTGAAAGGATGTTTCTAGACCCCGAGGGTCATCATCATCGTCATCAGAGCCTTATCCCAATTAATTGGGGTCGGCTACATGAATCCTGTTCCGCCAAAGATTTCTATCAAGTACAATATTCATATTTAAATCCAAGAAACTAATGTCCTTCCTAATAACATCGCACCATCTCATTTTAGGCCTGCCTCGAGCTCTTTTACTAGCATCCACTAAGATTTGGTCGCATCTTTTAACCGGCGCTGAGGTAGGGCGACGACACACGTCCAAACCACCTGAGCCTATTTTCTCTCATTTTACTATCAATTGGAGCTATTCCTAAGTCCTTACGGATGCGCTCGTTCCTAATCTTGTTTTTCTTAGTCTTGTCACACATCTATCTCAACATCCTCATCTCTACTAAACACATTTTGTGGACGTGTTCCTTTCGTACTGCCCAACACTCGGTACCATATAACAAAGCAGGTCTCACAGCCGTTCTATAAAACCTCCCTTTGAGTTTCTACACCCCGAGGGTATTTTGGTAATTTTACATTCCCAGGGGTATTTTGGTAATTTTACCAAAGTAAGGGTATTCCTGAGATTTCAGGGTTGAAAAGAAAATATGATAGGGTTCCCGACTTCCCAAGGCATTGAGACCATTTCTGGAGGGTTTCGGGGGCTATTAGGCCCAAGGATGGCTGTGCCTGTATCGGTTTCGATTTCGGCCGGGTCCGAAACCGAAATCAGTTTCGGTTTTGGTCCAAAACCTATTTAATACTATTTTTTTTTAAAGATTACATTTGGTTTCGGCTGAAACCCACTCTTTGGTGTCGTTTCGGACCGGTCCGAAACCGAAACGTTTCGGTTTCGGCCGAAATTGCCTTCTATGATTAGGCCATTTTCGGATCATAGGGGTACTTTGGTAATTTTACCACACCCTACGTGGACTCAGGTTTGAGGCGGCACCCAAATGTCGGATTCAGTTGACAACATTTTCGAACCGAAGGAATGACAGAGGGCTTCAAGGAAGACACATTCGTCGATTGGCCGAAAGAGGGGTATGTGTGCAATTCCCACAAGTCGAAGGGTTTTCTTATAATTTTCCCGATCGGTGTACAAAGAAGACTTGTAGAATACATCAGACACATTTATGGCCCAAGTAGGTATAAGGGTTGTCGGCGAGTTGTCGATTGTATAAAGATCCGCACTAACGTGGGAGACATGGGCGTAGCCCCAATTACAAGAAGTTGTAGGGTATAATCGTAAATTACAGGACTTTTGTCTCTTACGGTCCTGGGGAGGACATTTTTGTAATTCCATCATTATAGGGACATAGTCACATGACTTAGTTATCCCGGGACGTAAAGACTTACAAACATAGCCCGCTGAGGGACATAATTACAAACATAGCCCGCTGAGGGACATAATTACAAAAACACCCCTTAGGGGGCACATCCATAAGGCCCGGGGACTTACCCCTCGCAGGCCAAACAAACAGAACAACTCCTTGTGCTGGCAGTCTTCTTCTCGTCTCTGTCCGTTCTCCACTTGGACCCTTGGGGCTCTATTTATAGAAGGCGGGAGGACCTAGGTTGACAGAAATGTGGAGAATTGTCACGGTTCTGTCAAGGTGGGGTGCAAAAACCCCTTTTTCTGTCAAGGTGGGGTGGCAAAAAGTGTTTTTGACCCCTCTCCCTCCTTTTTTTCTTTTCCTTTCTTTCTTTTC